>JBAIZL010000005.1:45468616-46813616 GCA_036971475.1 Prosapia bicincta | reverse complement strand
AGGAAAAAACAAATAGTGGGTTTTATTAACAATGAAAATCAAAGAAATGTTAACGTTTTTATTAAAATAATTACCAACTTGCCGAACTTATAATTCAAGTAACTTTACTGAACACGTTTTCGATCGTACTAGGATATTTTCGGCAATACCTCATTCTGACCCCGAGTTATCAACGGAGATCATTCAGTGAGGTCAAAAACGTTTTGTCCGAGTACTTTCATAAATTTAGTTAGAATTTATGTTTGGTCAATCGTTAACTTGTTTTAACAAATATTAAATATAGTTCTGTTAACGTTATAAGTTTTTTAGAAAGTTTTTTTTAATATTACCCAAACTTACTTTCTTGTTTAATGTACTTTTTTGCCATAATACATATAAAAAAGGCGTAACTAGTTACGCTTTGAAAGGAGAACGTTTAGTTTCTTTATAATTTTATAAACGTACCAATGAGGACTTATAACTGCTAAGAAATTAATTATAGTATTTATTTACAATACAAATTCAACGTATTATTATTATCATTATAACATAATGGTCTACTGTTATCTATTCGATATTTTGAGACTAAATTGAACATTTTTTCTCAGAGCAAAATTATAATACACATTATAATAAACAAAATTATAATACTTCAAGCAAACGAAAAGCTTTCAGCTAACTTAGGGGCTGGTAAACCCCTCCTTTACCCCGGGTAAGACCATGTCTACCTCAGATGAGCGACGCTGCCCATACAATGCCATCATTTACCCTTATTCCCAAACCCGGGGACCACTCTGTCTTTTCCTTACTCATATCTATTTTTATCTAACCTTTCCTATGTTTTCCTTTTAGGGGGTTTTAACGCTTAGCCACCTCTTTCTGACCCAACAAAGAATATGTCTCTTTCATGCACATGAGTGATGGCATAAAATCTTTCCCGTATTCTCTATAAGGGATTTTTTTTAAACAGTCACATTCATTTCTTATCCTACAGAAGCGGTTATATTCATATAGTCTGATCACCCTTAAACGAAACAAAACACAGAACATCATAATTTCGAGCTATAGATTTAACAATCCACTTGTTATTGTAAACACATGAGACGATTTGGCGACCACATCATGCTATTACTACATATATATATATATATATATATATATATATATATATATATATATATATATATACATTCTTGTGTATTAATAAAGAACCAAGTCAAAATACAAATACAAGAATTAAAATTGAATTTACAATTCTTGAATTGTAATTTATAATTGAATTGTAAATTCAATTATAATTCTTGTATTTGTATTTTGACTTGGTTCTTTATATATTCCCAGCTTCCCAGCTTGGATCTACAATTTGCGAATATATCTACATCAGAACTCCGAAGAGCTCCTTCAGACTGCACAACACTTCTCCATGTCATGACTCCTGACAAGGCTCAACAAATGAGTCATCAAACCATTGCCTCTATTGACATTAAGCTTGAAACCCACTATCAATATATTACTATAACATAATAATTTATGAAAGGACATAGATCAATCTCCCCTTCTCATCATTGATATGGATGTGATACAGTGGGGTTGGTCAGTGCTCCGAACCTACAACACTAAATAGTTGTGATTATTTTAGTAACTGAGGAAGATGTAACGTAGTTCAGACTAATAATTAGTAGATTATCTATTTAAAATGCACCGATGCATAACATCCAATAGTATAAATGCCAGAATTTAATTTTAAGTAAACCTTTAGTAATCCGTATTTGTTACATTAGACAAATAAATAATTACCACGATATAGTTTACAGCCCGATGTTTTCTTTCCATTATTCTAAGCAAGAGTGTAACAAGTATTTACTGGATGAAAAGAAAATATTATTACATTAAGGCTCTTCAGCACAAAATATCCTCTGTCACGACTTTAAATAAAAAGTAACATATTTCAAAATATATGAAGAGTTGAAACAGTAATCATCAATATCTTAAATTTTGTTTTTAGTTTAAAATGTCTCATTAAGTTTATTTATTGAAGAAAAATGAAAACGTGGGAATAATTCTCTAACCAATATCACAACATTAATTGTAAGGTCCCACTTTTGTAACTAAAGACATATAAGACAATACAAATTACAGCCCCAGTTATTACTGTTACGTAATGAGAATAAACATAGCCAATTTTTTTCAAATTGTATACCAATAAAACCATTAGTTGATAAAATGAATTAAGTTCTAATTCCTTGATGACGATTGCTTTAAAATGGAAACGTACGTTAGGATTTAAATAAAATGTTTTTGTGGTTAGGAATTTTTATTTATTTAAAATAAAAAATGATACCACAGTTGCTACAAGTTGTTATAAAACCTTATAATACCTAATAAAGTTGCAGTCCTTGGAGTGACTCAGTTACTTGGAAAAAATCCATTACAGTTAACATAAGGAAAAATGGTATTAAAAACCCCCAAAAACATTGTTAAAAAATTAACACCAAGTAGTTTCACGGTATAATTGATAATTTTATTCTCAATTTTTCATTGGTGAAATTCACTTTTTCTTAAGGCGTGTATATACAATACTCATAACATTATCTGTTTTAAGGAATGTCATTAAATTTTTCCTCAGAACAATATTGAAAAACCTTCAGAAGGGTAACGGGTATCTAATTTTAATCGAAATTCTATTACTTACAATATATTATCACAATATCTAGATTTAAAAAAAAACTCCGTGTTTACGATATCCTGCAATCTGGTGCGAACGCGTCTGCTATAAACATTCCATAAGTATTGGTTTTTGCCATGTGTAATCGATAGGTAAATATTAGAAAACCTCAAGATGTGCAACCCAAAAACTCAGCGTTCTTAACAATTAAGTCATTACGATATGAGCACACGTAGAAATTGAGAAAGAAAAAGATGTAGATAAAGTTTTAAAGTTAATACATGATTTTAATTTCCTACCTATCATTTTCTCGTTCAGATTGTCAGCTCTAAAACCTCAAATGGAATAAAATGGTTCACCTTCTCAAAGTAAGAGAAAAATGCATGTCTGCTTTCGAATAGGTTTAGACTTCCTTCAAGATTCTTATGATCTACTTCAACCATTGAATGTCTTCGAAGAGTTGCGTTAAAAACTTTAATATAATGAAAAACTCCATAAGTTGTGTCTTCAAATTATTTCTCCCGGGATAATACTATAGCTCGACAAGTATTATTGCGTAGCAACAAGTTAACTTACCCAAATGTGTAAACTCTTCCGTAAAATAACATGTGAAAATCAATTAATAAATCATTTTTAAATGGAATACATTATTTTCAATCACATACCACGTATTGTTATATTAACATTAAATAATGTTAAAAAAACAGCTGTTCAAGTCATACTGCACAGTAAACCTTTTGAATTGCACAACAAAAAATAAATAAAAAATTCCTGGAGACAACACGTCTCATGCATTAACCATGTTCTCGTGACAAATTTACGACTCTAACCCTTGGTATTCTGGTTGGGCAATTTTACTGCATTTCTCGTCGAATCCCACTTCAATAAAAGTACATTTATTTCCGCTCGTTATTTGGTGAATAAGTTCGACAAAAATGAAAACTTTTAAACCAAAGTTTGTGTGTTGTGTTTTTGTATGTGTGTTTGTGTGTGTGTGTTTGTTTGTGTGTGTGCGTGTGTGTGTGTGTGTGTGTGTGTGTGCGTGTGTGTGTGTGTGTGTGTGTGTATGCGTGCGTGTATGCGTGTGTGCTCGCGCGCGCGTGCGCGTGCGTGTGTGTGTGTGTTTATAAGAGAATACTCAGTAAAGAGAAGAGAAATAATGTTTTAATTTAAAAAAAAAAACAATTAACACTACTTTGTTAGGTATCAGTGCAAAACAGTTTATTTAACCGATGATCTTCAACATGAAATTAATGAAACATGTCTAATCAACCAATTACCAAATATGTACATTACCTAAATAATGTACTGAATAAAACGTAGAACTAATCAAATTCATGACGATTTGATAAAAATCTATTTCTAATATGAACTTTAAGTTAGGTTGATGAAAAAAAAATATTCCAAGTATTAGTTGACTGGAAAGAGTCAACTAAGTTGACTGAGAAAGAGTTTACTATACTCGTAGAAAGAGTTTACTGAGTTAATTAATACCTTTATAATATCCTGGAGATACATATATAAATAGCATTAAATATATTTCAATACTTTCACTTAAAATAATTACCTTCATTAAAAACTCATCTATGACTACTTAAGAAATGTTATGACATTACGAAATAAAGACGGTGTTTTCAGAATAAATGTCGTTCATCCATTCGCGTCAAACAAAAAGATGGTTAAAATTAAATTAAATTTTAAAAGTAGACTGGATTATAAGCCAGAACCCTTCGTTGGACAAGATGAATGCTTTTAAAGGCAATCTGTCAGTTTGTCCAACTTTGAAAAGTTCAATAAACGTGACTGAGGCTAAGGACTATACTCATAATACAGGTAAAAATTGAGGAAAATATTTTTGTGATGGTAGAAAGGTTTACAGTTAGAGGGGGGTTTATTCTAGCAAGTAATTTAATGCTCCTTTCAGAAAATTAATGTTTTACAAGTGTAAAATTCTTATTTCATAGACTGCATTTTAAAATCTACAAGATGCATTAGAATATGGTAATCTGTGAGAATTGTGAGAAGTGTTTATAGATACTCTTATCTAAATAAATACTTAAACGGATATTCTAAGCATCTATTTCTTGGCTGTTTGTGTAGTAAGTTATTAAAACTTTAACCAATTACTTGCAATTAATCAAGCTAATCTTAAAAGTTTTTTAAAAGACTTAGCGCATTCAACCTAAGCACAATGTGTTAGTTTTAACTATAAATATTCCATTTCCTGCGAAAATTCCTAATTACTCTCTTGCTATTTTAAGCGTTAATATCATCACAGATTCATTAGACATATTGATCACATTAATTATAAATAAATAAAAATAAACCTTTAAGTTGCTCAGAGTACAAGTCACGAGTGGGTAAGAGTCACAAGATGCAAAGAAACATAAAGGGAAAAGTGTCAAGAAAAGAGGAAAGTGGTAAGAGGTTAGTAAGCACGAGAATCGTGAGAGGATATGAGACATGAGAGAGTAAAAGGTCATAAGAGGTTAAGCGACACGAAAGGGTGAAAGTTGTAAGAGGTTAAGGGGAACGAGAGGGTAATAGTTGCATAAAGGACCGAACCACGAGAACATAAAAGTCACAAGAGAGAAAAGTCGTAAAAGGTTAAGAGTCACAAAAGGGTAAAGTTTCAAGAGCGTGAGTGTCACGAGAGGGTATGAGTCACGAAAGAAATACAAGGAAAAAGCTATCATTCTAGAATCAAAAATATTTAACCTGATCTGAGACACGTTTCCATTTAATATCAAGCAAACATTTTCATAAGGAATTTTATTTTAAATAGTACTATTCAATCAAATATTCTTTGAGCTTAGCTTGTGAGGTTATGTTAAAAATAAATAAAAAAATACACAAAACTCACAAATTTCTTTTTGTGAATTTCATCTATAAACACATTAAAAATAACACACCATCCACCGCTGTCTAATAAAATTAGAAAATCTCTAGGAAAATATAGTAATTTGAATGTTACAATTGCCACTGCAAATAACCTAAAGAAGTATTTAGGGAAATATAAAGATGCTATAACTAATGAAGAAAAGTCAGGAATCAACTGCCTGAAATGTAGCGAGTGTCATCTGAAATATATAGGCCAAACAAAAAGAAATATTAAAACTAGGGCTAAAGAACATTTCTCCCACATTAAATATAATAGACCAGAAAAATCTGCGATGGCGAAATACTGTTTAGAGGAAGAGCACGAATTTAAAGTAGACTATGGTAACCCTGCTAAAAAACGTTGTTAAGTGTAGTGAATTGGATGCATGGGAAACTTTGTATATTAATACGAATAAAAATAATATTGTAAACAACGAGTCAGGCCCTATTCCAAATTCTATATTATTGTAATTAGCGTAACAAAAGGGGAAAAAATAATAAAACTTATTGTAACTTTTAGGTTAAGTATTTTGACATAATAATAATGTGTAATATTAATTATCTGTTTGGTTTATATGTAATTAGGTTGTATGTTACAAATTTTATTGTAATTATTGAGTTTGGTACAAAATTTCTATTTGTTGTATCATGTTTAAAGTAGGGTTAGTAACAAGTAGGGTTAGTAACCAGTAATAAATGAATAATTTGTGAGTTTTGTGTATGTTTTTATTTGTTTTAATACTATTCAATGTTTATAAGTAGTCTTATACACTTAAGAATCATCTACTTCTGATTTAAGTTCCAATTAGATAATATGTTACAGCATACTTAGCTAAAAACTTTCTAAAATTTATAATAAGCCTTGTAAAGAATTGACGAGTATTTCAAGTACGTTGATACCACATTTCTTAAGAAAATGATAATGGCTTTAATTAAACACTTACTTGGCAAACATCCACTATATTAATGAAATGTAATATTTATTACTTTATTACAGTAGTTAGTATTGTTACTCAAAGGGATACTCGTAATTGTTATAGTATAACAATAGAAGTATAACAATCATTTCTATACTTTTATATATATGAATGGAAAACAAATACAATAGCACATTGGTAATATTACAATTAATACAATTAATTTATCTCTCGTAACCTTTTTTTTGCATCACCACCAAACAGGTAATAAAATTAAATGAGGAAAAATAGTTATTAGTTTCAATGGTCACTGCGTGAGAGCACTGCCCCGTTCTAAAAAGGCTGATTGCTGCAAACCTGATATTTTCGGGATTTCTATAAATAAAAATCAAGTTAAATTCATTCGCCTGAATAGAGTTGATTAGCGAGAGTCAAGTAAGGAGTGACGTGAAGGCAAGAAAGCCTGATAAGCAAGTGAATCCGGGGTCACCTTCTGATCTATCGGACGTCGTCCTAAAGAAGCCAGTAAATACTACTCCTAGGTAACCTTATCTAAAAGACTACGGTACATCTTAAATCTTTTAAATATATATATATATATATATATATATATATATATATATATATACACACATATATATGTGTGTGTATGTGTGTTTATATATATACATATATGTGTGTGTGTGTGTGCGTGTGTTTGTGTGTGTGTGTGTGTGTGTGTGCGTGTGTGTGTTTATATATATATATATTCGTTTTCTTGTAATATAGTTTTTGAATAAAAATATTTCAAATACAAAAATAGTTTAAATTATATATTATTTAAAGCTTTTGCCATTAAAATGGTTAATAATACTAAAACTAAGATTAAAAAAAAGATATAAATAGTTATTTTATTAGCGAAAAGCTTCGATTATTATATAATTTAAACTATTCTTGTATTTCAAATTTATTGATTTAATCATAATTGATTTTAATTGTCAATTCAGTTATAATTCTTGTATTTGTATTTTGAGTTAGTTCTTTATTAATTCACAAGAATACATATTGCGATTTATATATATATATATATATATATATATATATATATATATATATATATATATATATATATATTGTGAATATCCACACTGACCACGACTCGAGGAGGGTTACTTGTCAAAAATCTTTTTAAAAGGGGGACACACTAAATTCTATTTTGGGGCACATTTTGTCTATTCAACCCTCCAATAACGGCGTGTTGATACACAAACGTGATACCACAATACAAGCTATAATCAATAGCTAAATTAACAGCTAAATAATAAATTACCCATTACAAAGTTACCCGGATTAAATTGATTACTAGTTACACCTTAATAACTTTCCTAGTGAGGTAATATTTATTATATCTGGTGTAGTAGTAGTATTTGGTGACTGAATAACTGTAATTTTATATTATTAAAATCATGCATAAGATTAACATATAAACTTGTTTCAAATATTTCTTTTTCTTTTAGTAGCTCCAAGACAATACTAAGTATTCGTGATACCGCTTAACGAAGGTTAGTAAACATTGTAGATATAGGAAAGATGAAATTAAAGAATCTTGTAGGGAATCTTTAGTGAGCATCGTAGCATGACGTGTACATGATCGCGTGTTTGAACCTAATGTGGATATATGATCAATCATCAACCTACGCAAGCCTACTTACAACGAAGTATTGCAGACTCGCTACCTCCCTGCTCAAATGTTAAACATGAATCTGAGTACGCGAAATAACTGAGATATTTAGAAGACAGCTTAAATAAATGTTGGAAAAATGCCGATGTCAGTCAAAGGCAAAAGGATACAGCAAGAGATAACTGCTGGCTGAAATGGAAAGGTACTGCAGAATCAATACTCATTGTGCGAGTACTTAACATAATGCTGAGTAGGCGAAAGAATTAACTTCTGTAAAAGAATCGATTGATTAAATGTTGGTAAAATACCGATGTCGGTCAAAGGCAAAAGGATAATTAACAGCAAGAGATTACTGCTAGCTGGATGGATAGGTACTGCAGAATCAATACTCATTGTGCGAGTATTTAACATAATGTTAAGTAGGCGAAAGAATTAACATCTGTAAAAGAAACGATTGATTAAATGTTGGTAAAATACCGATGTAGGTCAAAGGCAAAAGGATAATTAACAAGAAGTTATCTATACTGACTGAGATGGAAAGATAACGCCTGGAGTACGCTCAATAGACACTGTCCGAATATTATATAAATTTCTGAGTAACCAAACGAGACCAGGTCTGTAATACAAACTCTTGTGTCAATGTTGGTAAAATACTGCTATCAAACGAAGACAAGATGATAATGAACGGAAGGAGAACTGTGTGGGGAGAGATGGAAAGGTACTTAAGGCTCAATACTCACCATCCGAATAATCAATATCATTCTCAGTAGAAGAACGAGACAAAGTATGTAGAACATGCTCTTTTAATGATAATGTTGAATCATAGCAAGATTATGAGAATTAAAAATGTTTTGTGTGGAGCGTGGTAGAAACATATGTAATCGTATGAGAAATTACTTAGTTTTTTTAATAAACAATTATTTTTAAAATATTTTTCTTTACTTTTAAAATTATATATCTTGAATAGTTTTATAAGCCATATCTAATTCATTTCTAACATATGTTTCGATAGATATTATCACGTCTGAATTTCGTTTGTTTTATTTTTTCTACAAAGACTTTTTTAATTTTTTTTCCATTTACACGCAGCACAACTGTCTTACAAACTTCATTATACAACTCAAATGAACGACGGTACATATTATTATCTCCTATGAAGCGTTGAGAAATAACTCAGTTTTCTTTCGTATCCAAGTCAGTTTTAACGAACGTGAATATTTTCCTATAAATTAAAGTATTAAAACTGAATAATATTATTTCTAATTCGCTCAGTACTTTTATATTTACTATGTTAAATTATTCTAATTTAAAATTTAATTGATAGCATATTTATCGCCTTTTTTATTTTAACATATGGGTATGTTTATTAACAAATAAATAAACAACAATAAAACCAAAATTTTCTTTTATATTGGGACGATATACGTATTAAATAAAAATTAAATATATAAATGAATTTATATGTAACACTTTATTTTTAAGAGTGTTATATAACAAATAAATATAATAAACTTTAGTAAATGAAAATTGTGTGTGCATGCGGGAAGAATTACAACTAACTGCTAGAAGCTTTTATAGTGGCATTCCCCTGCATCCTGCTTGCTTGATTAAAGGGAGGTATATGGTAACATGATTATATTGCCAAAGGAAACCATACCAAACACATCCTGATTACGTTTTGCTCCTTCCTTTTCATCATTTTAAAACAAACATTTTGTGGAAAGTAATAACTTCATGGAAATATAATTCGCTTGCATGGATATTTTTTTAACATTTTACGTCGGAATATAAAAAGCAAAAAACGTTAATTAAGAATGGTGATACAGTAATAAAGAGTGGTGAAGCCACGAGAAATGTATCAGAATTTATCACCTACTATATCAACTTAAAATAGAAAAAAGCCAGTTTTTACATTTTCAAATTATAAATCTTACAGAATTCCCACATTTCATTTCAGAGTACATTCAAACAATAATATACTTCACAGATTTGTTTTTTCAACAAATATGGTTTTTTTGCTGTTTTTCTATCTACATACGGCGCTTGTTTCTTCTTTTATTTTTTTCTCCGTCTACTTTTATCTTCGTGTGTTATTTTCTCGGTTAATGTTTTTCTAATATTGTTTTAATTTTCAAAGATATTGTTAATTTAAATCTTAATTGTATTGAAAATCATGATTTTTTAACAAAAGTTCTAAAAAATGTGCATTGATTTTAAACTATTTTTGTGATTTAAACTATGCCGCATAAATTGGAAACTTTTTTTAAAAATACCCACTAACTTGATTAATTTAATTTGGATTTTTCTCTTTAAAACATTTTTTACTTGAAAGATACATTAATATTCTGTATTACTTCGTAACCAAATCTGGCTTTATTTGTTAAATAAAATAATTTCATGATATTTTAGTTATTACGTTGAGAAATCTTGTTTCGTGTTGCTCACATTATAAAATATCTTCTAATTTATTGATTACAATTTTTAACTCGTCACGAACAATTACAATGCTAGTTTGATCTCTTTATTGGTTATTTTCTTACAGAACTTCTGTGGTGATAATTTAGTTACATAAATATAAATACACATTTTAACAGATATTAGACTGTTGAAATGACAATCGATATAGTTTGTAAATATTTTGTTGTTAAACATTCGTTGGAAGATATTATATTTTCAAAATACTGTCTATTGCCTAGTTAATAAACACCTACCTTTAAAACAAATTAACAGACTTAATAATTTGGTTTACCTTTCCAAAACACGTGTTTCATTTATTTCTATTAATCATACCAAACATAATGATGAATAATGGTCATAATGTTTCGTGTTCTTAATTATCTTATAATTAATTTATGTTTTCATTACAAAAATGATAAAATAATAATAAATAATCTTGTGAATTTTGACTTCGAAAGCGGTTTAAGTTTGAAGTCAGCAAACTATCGACTACCCGAACTTGTATTTGAGAAAAATTTATGAAAAACTGTCTGAGATGTAACGTTTTCAATTACACTAAGCGATTTCCATCAACGTCAAGCTACCGAAAACCTTATTTTTCCACTAAAGATGTTTATTATAGAAAATAAAAGTTGTTGGTAATTAAAATAAATTTATTCAACCATTTGTTATGATTGAGAATTATGCACTATTAGGTGCACTAATTAGGTTACACATTACGTGTGTGTGTGTGTGTGTGTGTGTGTGTGTGTGTGTGTGTGTGTGTGTGTGTGTGTGTGTGTGTGTGTGTATGTGTGTGTGTGTGTGTGTGTTTGTGTGTGTGTGTGTGTGTGTGTGTGCGCGTGTGTGTGTGTATGTGTGTGTGTGTGTGTGTGTTCGTGATTCTTGCGTGCATGTGGGCGCGCGTTGTGTGTGTGAGAGAGAAAGTGCATGCGTGCACGTGGGCTCGTTCGCGCATGTGTGTGTGCGTGGGTGCACGCGCGTGTGTGTGATCTGTATAGAAATTATTGGGAAAACTTCCGGGAAATAGATTTACAGGTATTTCAGATATTGCTAAAACTCTTCAAAATACATCCCTTGAGTGTTGACAACCTTTTGAGGGGAGAGTTCACTATCAGGAATAGGAAACTATCTACTACTGTCAATTAGTCTCCTGATGACTACCTCAGAACATACTTGACTAGTTTCTACTTTAACAACTAGCTTTGACTAGTTTTCCTATTTAAGTATTAGTTTATTTTCGCTATGTGTCTAATTTGTGTGTTAACAGGAAAATTCTTTATATTTAATCCGTTTTTTTAACTTATTCTCAGACTTTGCATTCCAGTTAGAACTTGCGTACATTTTTTCCAAAAAAAAAGTAAATAAAGATCGTATATTTCGATCGATAAAATGGAAAACGCAAAATCATAGGCTTTGTTTAACAAACGGAAATGCAGTATGTTGGATTTACAATACAAATAAATGGCGACATTTTAAGTCCTCTTCAGCCGAGATGATAAACACAATCCCAGCCACAATCAGGAGCTCTGTTCTTAAAACAATACTTGGGTTGATTTCAAACTTTTACCCTAAAGAAATTTATCATTTTCACTAAATACAAATATGCGTGTTATTTTCATAAAGAAAAACATGCTTTATTTTAAAAAATATATATATTTCTTTCTCATATAATTTACTAAGTAAAACTATTGTTGTTTAATTACTTGGTTCTTTGTTAAGATTATTGGTAAAAATTATTTTCTTTAGCTAATTTTCCTGTTACATTAAAAAACCGTCCGTTTTTATATACAAAACCATTTCCCGAATAACTTCATTAGAAAAATGTAAAAAAAACATAAATTAACAAATAAAGATGTTTTCTTATAAAATTTGTTGAAAAACAAAAAAAAACTTGGACACCATCTTTAACTTTTATTTAATGGCACTGTCGATAACAGTAGCGCAAAGATTTGTCACTAAACTGAAAATAGACATTTTAACATCTATTGTTGACAGGTTGAAAACATATTTCCTGAAAACGATGTAAAGAAGACATTTGCGAATACGAATACGACTCTGTAAACATTTAGCATTCAAAAATTATTTATTTATTCACCTGCTTGGTTAGTTTCAATTTTTACAAAATAGTATTATTCGAAAATTAAACTATTTCATTTTATATAGATGTTTTGTAGTTGGGACATAAAAAACATCTTGAAATTTTTGTAATTTCAGAACTGAAAATGTTTTAGACTTTTTTATTTTTCAAGGCTATTGATGATTAACGAAAAAGTATCATTAAGACCGACCAATTTTACAGTTTTGGTATTTTATCGAATTTTTCAGAGTTTTTCTTTTTGGTTAAAAATGTATAAAAAGATTTCACTTTAAAAACAAATTTTCTTTTCATTTTAATTTAGAAATATTATTTCTAAGAACTTTAAAGTAACTTCATTAACTTTATATTAAATACATTTGTACCACAAATACAGTTCCTACAATTATATATATATATATATATATATATATATGGAACGGGAAAGGTTTTCAACTGATTTGTAAACGACATTTGTTTCTTAAGTTTTAATCTTGAGCCAGTTTGATGTCCATCTACTAGTTTCTAGCATAGAGTTTCAACTCCTTTTCATCGGCGTATAGATAAGTACAGTTGGTAGGATTTTACATTAAGTTGCATTAATATGTTTAGTCGGCCATATTACTACTAATGAAGCTAAACCTGCGGGTGATGATTGGCGGATGTATAATAGTTCTGGTCACACCAGCTTCCTTGTACATTGTATGAACACTTTGGCAGTATGTGTCCTATATCTCTCTTGTAATAAAGATGTAATTTCAGTCTGCAACTAGTACTAATTTGTTGCTTTTAGAATTACGCTTGACAGGTTTCTGCGTACGTTAGTGCGTCTATTAGCAGCTTCTACTACGATTCCAATTGCCTGATAAACCTATCTCAAGAAACATTTAAGTATGATCCAATAACTATACTGTTCCTATTTTCTGATACCAGTATTGAAATCTAACTACTTATCTAAAGATTGGTTCATTGTAAAAGTAGTTGAAGCGTTCAGATTAATTATATTATGCAACACGTATACAATACTACCATCCCCAGACTTGAAAGTAGAAAATAAAATATATGTTCAGTGCATAAAGTGGGTAAATTACTAGTATAGGTTTTTGAGATATTTGAGTTAGAAGCATTTTTTTAGATAATGTATATGCATATAAGTAGCCATAAAAACATTTAAACTGGGAACCCGAACAATGAACTGGGAGACAGGTAAATTTAACGAGGGCCATAAGCTCTCAGTTACTAGATTCTTTCTCGGCGAAAGTCATAATTTCCAAAATAAGACGCGTTCAAATGGAGGCAAGGATATCTTGATGAGCAAGACAACTAATGCAAGAAAAGTCAGGATTGGCTAAATTAAGAAAAGGATGACCATTGGTATATGAAATAGGAGAAAGGGAACGATGGAAGGGAGGAGTTATTTAAGACTTGAGGAAGAAAGATCAGTGAAGTTTTAGGGGTTGAGGTAATAAGTCAGTCGGAGAGGGCAGGGGTTGGGAAAGAATTCTAACCCTGGAATCCGGAAATGAAAGGATAATGAGAAAGGTCTTCCGTCACTTAGGACACAAAATTCCGGATCATGACGCCAACGCACGGGAACGCTGAGGATCGACCAAGCAACTTCAATTCGATTTAAGTACCAATAATTTAATTAATTATTATAAATTAAATGTTTGTAAATTTAAAGCAATTAAAGTGAATTCAGACAACGGAAATAACTAAATTTATAAAATACAAACCCTAACACAGTTACCTCACGCCTACCGATAAAATTTAACATATTTTGTTCAACTCTAATATTAGTTTTAAAACTAAAATCTACTGAAATGTCAAATGTTCGTCTTACAGCTGAAACTAGCAGCCATACTCATACTTTTAATGTAGAAAATGTTAATTAGTCGGTAATTGTTTTAGTAAATTAAAATTCAAGTCCAGAAAATCGTTCCTTAATCTGTTCAAAATACAGATGAGGCACCCAACAATAAAGATGTTTATACGTCCCATTGAAGCGCTCATAGAAACTCGTATAAAATCAGAAAGCACAGATAAAATTTCGATATTGCTAGAATAATTGTTTGATGTAAATAGAAATCATCAAGCCCATCTTTATCAATTGATTATCCTAACCCATACGTGCATAAAATCAATCGGTAACCGAAAAGTACGTTAGGTTTTATTTGGTATAACGTTTTAAATTTGGTTTCATTTAGTTTTCTAATTATATTAATTGTTATTGAGGTTTTTGGTTTTAATGTTATTTATAGCAAACATAATTTATGATTTAAATATATCTAACTATGGTTTTCTATGCGTTAACCTCAATAGAAACGTTTATTGTATCATTATTATTAATTTGTTTACAACACAGCCTACTTATTAGAACCAGCCATTAAAATATACATTTAATAACATTTTTCGTCCTAATGAAGTAGTCCTAAAACCATTTTCCTTCTTCTAGACGCATTGTTTGAAATTTGGCTCTGCATTAAATTCTTTCTTTCACAAGTTTCTCAATGATGATTTATAATTTTCTATCTGTTTCAGGGCATTTTCTTTCATACTCCCACATAATGAATTTCGCAGATAAGAATTTAAATACCTCCAAGTATCAAGTAAGTCAGCTTGGGGAAAATATGTTTAATTGTAGCTAATTTAGTTAACAATAATATAAGTAAGTGAGTTTATCTATTATGTTTAAAATTGATCTAACAACCCTTTTAGCGAGTAGGCACATTTTAAAATTGTAGAGCAGAACTATTTCAAGCAAAGCTACATTTTCTACACGATCCATATTTTCCCCTTATTTTACCAGGATACTGTAATTGTCTTTTCGTTGTTCCTACTTTTATTAAACTTGTACATTACCTCTCTTTTTAAATGACAATGTGATAAGTATGTATGTCTCTTTTACATGAGTACAGCTGATCTAATACTACACTATTTTAGAAATACCATATTCTCCTTACAGTCATATATTTCCTTCATTCCTGTACCAGGAGAGTATAATATCCATTCGTTAGCCTTATCTTTATCCTGATTTTCTTCATTTCTCTTCGTAAAAAACTTATTATGGTTAAAGATCGATTTTATTTATTTAAAATTCAGCACAGCTTTGCATCAAATAGTGAAATATTTATGTTTGTCTTAAAAGAACATTCAAGTATGACTTTACGTCATTAATATATTTATACCAGAAAAAAACTAATATCTTTATCAGACCATTAGAATGTTTACATTTTTATATTTTAAATGATTGTATAGTTATTATATATATATATATATATATACATACATAATAACTTTTTCTTCTGTAATCTAAAGATATTACAGGCATTGTGGACGTGTTTCAACTTGAAACATATTATGAAATAATATTGTTTAATGGTATAGTTATTACATATATATATATATATATATATATATATATATATATATATAAATATATATATATATATATATATATAGAGAGAGAGAGAGAGAGAGAGAGAGAGAGAGAGAGACAGACAGACAGAGAGATTAATAACCTAAAATCCCATTTAAATAAATGTGTGATACCATTCATGGAAAACAAAATTGAAATGAATTATTTCCTTTTAAACAAATAAAAAAAACCAGTAATGCTGCGAACTTGAAAATCATTATATCGATTTCGCTGACATGACGTGAAATCATAACTTTTTCCCCCTAAAGAAAACAGGTGCGTTTAGCTTACGAAGGTTGTCAGCTTGTTTGTTTATTAAACACTTTGTCCCACCTGTCAAATGTAGTAACAGTCCGCCCGTTACAATTCTACCACACAATTACAATTCAATTCTGTCGCATTACTTATTGCCAGGAAAATGGCGTGTTAGTTTTATTTTTCCCCCCGGAAATACATAGTTTTCCAACTCTTTGTTCAGTTCCTGATTGACTTGTAAATAATTGTATTATAAAAATGGCCAATTGAAACATCCAGGAAGTGAAATCTTCTAATAACAGTATTCAAGAAAAATTCATATTCAAGGCAGTCTTGTATGTTATTTATATCATGCACTTTTTAATGATGGAATTTTATTTAAACACTAAGCAATACGTCACCATGACTGCAACGTCAAAAACCATTGGGGTGATTTACACGTACTCAGTGCCAACACAGCATCACTGGTGTGCTTTACACATACACAGCAGCAACACAGCACCACTGGTGTGCTTTACACATACACAGCGGCAACACAGCATCACTGGTGTGCTTTACACATACACAGCGGCAACACAGCACCACTGGTGTGCTTTACACATATACAGCGGCAACACAGCATCACGGTTGTGCTTTACACATACACAGTGGCAACACAGCATCACTGGTGTGCTTTACACATACACAGCGGCAAAACAACATCACTTGTGTGATTTACACATACACAACGGCAACACAGCACCACTGGTGTGCTTTACACATACACGGCGCAAACACAGCATCACTGTTATGCTTTACACATACACAGCTGCAACACAACATCACTGGTGTGATTTACACATACACAACGGCAACACAGCATCACTGGTGTGCTTTACACATACACAGTGGCACCACAGCACCACTGGTGTGCTTTACACATACACAGCGGCACCACAGCACCACTGGTGTGCTTTACACATACACGGCGACAACACAGCATCACTGCTGTGCTTTACACATACACAGTGGCAACACAGCATCACTGGAGTGCAGCAGCAACACAGCTCTAGTGGATACTGATTCTAACCAGTAGTTACATATTAATTTTATTTAAAGCTCAAATGCCGTCACTCGGAAAGAAAGTGATGGGTTCATCCTATTTTGAAAGTGTGTTATTTAGATTGTGCGTACCATAATGTGTTTGAAAAGTTAGTCTGTGGTTTCAATATTTTTTTAAAAATTTTTTCGTATGAGTGAACCGTCATTTGATTTATTAGGTACTATTTAAAAGTTGCACTTTCCATTGTAGGTGTCCACAAGCTTTACTTCACGAAGTTGCTGGAACTTACGTCGAGACAACAGAATGTACCGATATCTTGTAGCCCGGCACCATCTAATGTGAAAGCGCTTAAGTTAACATTAGCGACAAAGATGTGCTGTTGCTGTGTAGTGTGAAAAGACCCAATGAATTCATGTCGTGCAACGTTATTGATGGATCTATTTCGGAAACAGAAAGAATCTTACTAGATTAACAAAAAAGGAAATTCTGAACAGCCAAAATACTACTTTCGATCAAAGTATCTTCATATTAATCATAAAATCAAAAAAATTATACACATACTCCAGAAAAGTCTTAGTTAAAACCCTCAGTCTAAAATATAGGTAAAAGTGTAAATTTCTTATGAAAAAAATACGGTTAAAGCTATTAAGATATCGATAGTGTCATTGTTTTTATTGAATATTCTCAAATAGGATAGAATAAGTGTTAAAAACATACAAAAAAAGGAAGAATCATAACCTTATTTAATACAATTTCACATTTTTTTCAATTAAATTTTACAAATTAACATATTAATGATTAATTGGTGAAATGATTACATTATAAAATTGTAATACGATAGTTCATAAGTATTATAAAATTGATAATTATATCTTAAGTCATTGACAGGTAAATTTTTGAGATAACTCCTCTTACAGTAAATGAAATAGTATTAAAAATAACCCTTAAGTATACAACTTAGTTTTGTAGTTAGCTTTATTGTGTCCCTTCTTACCAGAAGGAGTGCCACTTTCTGCAGGCTGTTCTTGTCCTTCGATCGTTTTGTAGTAGAAAAGAACCTTTTTCTAAATTAATGGACATTTTCACTGCTAATACCATGGAAAAAAACACAATCGCCACATGCTATACAAACTTCTAAACTTACTGTAGAACAATGACTTTTGTTAGCTGATTAAACTCTTCATTCTGAATCCGAACGCAGAGGAGATTAAAACAAACATTTTGCACAGACAAGAGCCTGTGTACATAATATAAACGTGAGCGTATCCAGGTGTATTCCCTGTTTACACAGACTTCCCTTAAATATATTATGAGGGTTTAGTTTATGCGTTTCAACCCTTACTGGAAATAAATTAACTGTCATCTAATTTATTCATTGCCTAAGGTATTTTACTACAGAGCAAAAGATCAATACGTTCTAATTCAGTCCAATAAATAGAAATTTTGACTACAGAAATATCAGTATCGGAAGTTTTATGCTTTAAAGTAGACCTAACATTCGGTCAAAATATCTTGCTTCTATTAAGACTGCCTCTAGATATCTTAAATTATATTTATTAAAAGTAAGCGTCAAAAACATTTTGACTAATTTCTGTGTTGGTAATTTTTACATCTGTTTTTTTCGTCTTTAATAATTAAAATCTATAAGTTTCTTACATACTAAAAATAAACTTAACTTTTATCAATAAGAGTTCAAAATATTTCAACCAAAATTAGTTTAATTGTAGCTTCTGAGGCCCGAAAACCAATTTAGATTTCAAAGTCTTGCATAACTCTTATTTATCCAAAAAAAAACTTGTATTTACCACTATTTCTACATAATGACAGACTTACATAGTACTAAAAACAAAATTACTGGTTTACATGCAGGAAAGATTAGAAAAGCTTTGGCAACAGAAACGTGACGAACGCTTTCATGTTCAACTTAAAGAGCTCGTCGTAGCTATATGGCTTGTAGCTCAGATTAGTTCCCAACTCTTAGTTAAGGTTTACGGCAACATGCCAGTACGACTAATATCAAATGCGGGCGATAGGAAAAATTTGTGAATTTAAGATTGTTTGCTGTAAAAGTCCCTGGTAGAAGATATAAGAGAACAATGTCATCAAGTGTGAAGGGATGTATCCCTGAAGTATACCTCCTCTCCATCGAGGTCATAGAGTTGTCGACCAGTTATAACTGGCGCACTATAGTTCCGCTCTGACCTTCAAGCGACGATTGAAGGCGTGCGGGAGGGGGGTTAAGAATCAATGCGTTTCTGCAAACATTGGTTTTCCGGCAGTTCTAGCCGTTCTAATGGCGCTTGTCCTACGTCAAGGTTAAGGAGGGAATTAAGTAGAATAAGGAAAAGACATAATAGCTCCTTCCTACTGGGATAGGGATCGCATGATCAGACACGCGTGTCGTCTAAACTAGAACTACTCTATCTCGGCACCGGCGCACTTAAATTTTGACATGTTTGACAACATTTTAAAACACTTTCCAAAATGATTTATTAAGCATAGCAACACTTTCCTACATGTTTTATTATACATAAAAACACTTGCCGAAATGTTTTATAAAATATAAAAACGCTAGCACACGGCCAATCTACCGTCACATTCTGGCCAAAGCCAGAATCTGTGCTACTGGATGGACCAGTCACTTGATATATTATAAAACTTAACTTGCGGAGATTTAACACTTTGGGCTTTTGTTCCCGAGGAATGGGTTCGTTGGAAGCATCTCGGTTTAATGACCATGTTTTACGATTGCTTAAGAAATTTGTTTAATAAAATAAAATTATTATTCAATAAAATTATTTGCAAGATAGTAAAAGACAATGTTTTTGAGCTATGTGAACAATGTCATAAGAGCAGAGTTTATAGTATGAAAAATTATAGACCCTTAATATAAGTTTATAATTCTATCACGCTTTTACATTTTTACACAAAACCAAAATTTCTCTGAAAATTTATACCCTCTTTTTCTAATTTCCCTAGCTCAATATATTAAATTTTTAAATCCAATTCAAACAACTACAAAATTTAACCTTCCATTTAATCTTTTAGAAAAATGTACATAATTTATTGTATAATAATAAATTTTAGTATAAAACTAAGCCCTCATATTATCTGAAAACATAAAATGTATCCCTAAAACACAGATTTATCTAAAAATCAAAATTAATTCAAATTTCTCACAGATTTAACCCCATAGTATATTTATAAAGACAAACCTATTTCAAATTCAAATTTACTTTAAAATCACCCACATAAAAATTTAAAGTTGCCATAAAATCACCAACTTTTTTAAAAACAGCATTTAAAACATAATAATAATCGTATTTTAAAATCAATGTTATTTCAAAAACAATCATATTAACATTTAAATCACATCCTAATATTTTTCAGAGTGAACATTTTTAATTTAAAACCTGAAATCATAAATTATTTAAATAAATATTAAAATACATGTTTTTTAAAAGATCAAAATTAATTAAAAGTGAACTCTAATTATTATTTCAATAAAATTAGAGAATCCTACATGTTTGAAAACCAAAAATAAATCCCAAAAATAGACAATTTTAAAACCATCATTAATTCATAAAAATAAACATATTATAAAAAATCAAATATCATCTAAGAAACAAACATATTAAAAATTTAAATAATGTATTACAATCCCATATATTTGGAAATTCAAAATTAAATCATAAACTAAACATCTTTTAACAACAGACATACTGAACAATCAAATTTAATTCAAAATGAGACAATTATAAATCCTAATTAAAAATATAAAACCTAGCAAAATCATGTTTTAATTATGTTTTCTTATTTTCCTGGGTTTAAAACTAATATTGAATTCATTTTCTAAAATAGTAAAGTAAAATTTATTCCTTACAAAAATTTCAAACATTTTAAACTATTACAAACAAGTCTTTTATTCAATAATTTCTTGTAATCATAAATTTTGATACCCCTTTAAAATTATGTTTTATTTAAAATTAATTTACTTATTCACAATTTGGAATTTTTCTTTCTTTTTGTGTTTATTTACAACAGACTAATTCATGCCAAGCATTTTGATTCTGTAACGTAATTCAATACGCCGTTAAAAATCCCTGTATCCTACTTAAACCAACGCCACTTTTTAAAAACAATAACAATTTATGAACATATATATAATAAAAAGGAAATTTCTTAGTCTTTCGATTCACCCCAAAAATTTATAATTTAATTTTTTAATATTTGAAAAAGAGCGAGAACCTTATACTCGCCATTTTCTCCTTCTACCCTTTGTGGGTGCAACTGGCGTCCTCCGAAACCCCATCTACGTAGATTGTCTGTCTCTTCTTTATTTGATCTTCTCCTTCTACCCTTTGTTGGAGCAACTGGCGTCCTCCGAAACTCCATCAACGTAGGTTGTCTGTGGTTGTCTGTCCCTTCTTTATTTGACTTCTCCTTCTACCCTTTGTTGGAGCAACTGGCGTCCTCCGAAACTCCATCAACGTAGGTTGTCTGTCTCTTCTTTATTTGATCTTCTCCTTCTACCCTTTGTTGGAGCAATTGGCGTCCTCCGAAACTCCATCAACGTAGGTTGTCTGTCTCTTCTTTATTTGATCTTCTCCTTCTACCCTTTGTTGGAGCAACTAGCGTCCTCCAAAACTCCATCAACGTAGGTTGTCTGTCTCTTCTTTATTTGATCTTCTCCTTTAACCCTTAGTTGGAGCAACTGGCGTCCTCCGAAACACCATCAACGTAGGTTGTCTATCTCTTCTTTATTTGATCTTCTCCTTCTACCCTTTGTTGGAGCAACTGGCGTCCTCCGAAACTCCATCAACGTAGGTTGTCTGTCTCTTCTTTATTTGATCTTTTCCTTCTACCCTTTGTTTGAGCAACTGGCGTCCTCCGCAACTCCATCAACGTAGGTTGTCTGTCTCTTCTTTATTTGATCTTCTCCTTCTACCCTTTGTTGGACAACTAGCGTCCTCCGAAACCCCATCTACGTAGGTTGTCTGTCCCTTCTTTATTTGATCTTCTCCTTCTACCATTTGTTGGAGGAACTGGCGTCCTTCGAAACTCCATCAACGTAGGTTGTCTGTCTCTTCTTTATTTGATCTTCTCCTTCTACCCTTTGTTGGAGCAACTGGCGTCCTCCGAAACTCCATCAACGTAGGTTGTCTGTCTCTTCTTTATTTGATCTTCTCCTTCTACCCTTTGTTGGAGCAACTAGCGTCCTCCAAAACTCCATCAACGTAGGTTGTCTGTCTCTTCTTTATTTGATCTTCTCCTTTAACCCTTTGTTGGAGCAACTGGCGTCCTCCGAAACACCATCAACGTAGGTTGTCTATCTCTTCTTTATTTGATCTTCTCCTTCTACCCTTTGTTGGAGCAACTGGCGTCCTCCGCAACTCCATCAACGTAGGTTGTCTGTCTCTTCTTTATTTGATCTTCTCCTTCTACCCTTTGTTGGACAACTAGCGTCCTCCGAAACCCCATCTACGTAGGTTGTCTGTCCCTTCTTTATTTGATCTTCTCCTTCTACCATTTGTTGGAGGAACTGGCGTCCTTCGAAACTCCATCAACGTAGGTTGTCTGTCTCTTCTTTATTTGATCTTCTCCTTCTACCCTTTGTTGGAGCAACTGGCATCCTCCGAAACTCCATCAACGTAGGTTGTCTGTCTCTTCTTTATTTGATCTTCTCCTTCTACCCTTTGTTGGAGCAACTGGCGTCCTCCGAAACTCCATCAACGTAGGTTGTCTGTCTCTTCTTTATTTGATCTTCACCTTCTACCCTTTGTTGGAGCAACTGGCGTCCTCCGAAACCCCATCAACGTAGGTTGTCTGTCTCTTCTTTATTTGATCTTCTCCTTCTACCCTTTGTTGGAGCAACTGGCGTCCTCCGAAACCCCATCAATGTAGGTTGTCTGTCTCTTCTTTATTTGATCTTCTCCTTCTACCCTTTGTTGGAGCAACTGGCGTCCTCCGAAACTCCATCAACGTAGGTTGTCTGTCTCTTCTTTATTTGATCTTCTCCTTCTACCCTTTGTTGGAGCAACTGGCGTTCTCCGAAACCCCATCTACGTAGGTTGTCTGTCTCGTCTTTATTTGATCTTCTCCTTCTACCCTTTGTTGGAGCAACTGGCGTCCTCCGAAACTCCATCAACGTAGATTGTCTGTCTCTTCTTTATTTGATCTTCTCCTTCTACCCTTTGGTGGTGCAACTGGCATCCTCCGAAACCCCATCTACGTAGGTTGTTTGTCTCTTCTTTATTTGATCTTCTCCTTCTACCCTTTGTTGGAGCAACTGGCGTCCTCCGAAACCCCATCTACGTAGGTTGTCTGTCTCTTCTTTATTTGATCTTCTCCTTTAACCCTTCACGCATTATAGCAAATTTAGTTTTTTTTTAGTTTAAAAAGTTTAAATTCTTTCAAACCGAGTATTTCACTAGCGTCTTTTATTTATTGTCTTTAGTCCAATTTTTCGTATTTAAATTTATTTAAAGTTTTATTTCACAAACTGTTCTACTACATTTATATTTACTTTTGTTAATTTGCAATATAGTCACTGTTCATCTTTATAAATTTTATATTTCGACCATTTTCTGTTATTACTAAACTTTTAAATAAAAAACTGTCTTAGGGAATTGTCTGCCTAAAAGGGTTAGAAACACACCGTCATAAATTTGGCACCCACCACTGCTAACTTAGCAATGCATTTTCATTCTTTATACACCTTCTTGAAACGATACAAAAAAGCAGGGCGGTCCTGAACGTCCTTTTTCGTTGGCCTTCAAAGCATTCCAACAGTTTTCCTCGTGTCCAAAATTCACCTACCCCTTTTTCAGTGGAGAAATTGACCAATATCAACAGTTTTACAAAATGACGTGATGTGTCAGACAATGTTACGTCATTTCTTCCGGGCTTTCCACTGTCCTTTCCTGCAGACAGTTTTTGTCCGAAACGCTTTGTTTCTTATAACTTTTTTATTTCTCCGCTTTTCGAAATTATCCAGTCGTCGGTTTTCTTCTTAGTTTTTCTTGCTATTGATTTTCAAATGTCAATGGTCTTTTTAGCTTTTTTTTGACTTTTCTTGGCTTGCTTCTAAGTTCTTCGAATATACAACCCGCCCCCATTAAGAAAGGTTTTGTCTTTACTCATTTGTATTATTTTAATCGTCAATTATATGCATGGTATTCTGATTTAACTATGTGTTTTTTATGAATTACAAAATTTTATATTTTTCTGTTTGAAATTTTTATTGTAATCCTTAAGTTCACAATTTAAGTTCATTACAGTACACGTTTGCAACTTTTGCCGCAACTGTTGTTTGTTGCAAATGTAATTGTGTTGGTTAGAGGGAAACCACATCTGTCGGTTGAATGAATTTTAGAGGTAATCATGTCAAACAACATGTAACAATGTAATTTTATGTTGTATATGTAGAAGTGGTATGGTTTAAAATGTTTGTATATTTCATAATGTTCGGTTGTGCTGAGTCTGGCTTTGTAGGTTTGTTATTACATATATTAAATAGGTCTTTGAAGACGGAACAAAATTTTAATTAGACTATTTATGGGCGCTTTAACGTGTTCTTCTGTACTTTAGTGTAAAGTAGTTACACGACAACTAATTAAACTTGTTAACTAAACAAACATAACAACAAACCTACGTAAACTTAAGAACCACAGACTTCTCGCACCAAACAGTACGAAATCACAACCCACTCACATAGCACAAACTTAAGCTACAATTAGCACACGCTATTTGACACAGTTAATTACCTCCCTAATTTAGCCCCCCCCCCCACGTCCATAGCGCGATATTATGACATCATTGTTAGTCTTGGTTTTTTTTGCCCTACTAGCCGATTTTTGTTTTTATAGTTTTCTTTATATATAACGCTGTTTTGTTTTATGATTATTTTATACTAGAATAAAATTACATTTTTGAAGCATATTTGGTAATGATAAAAATCAATTGATAGTTTGAAAAAGAAACAATTTTAGTCTTGGCTTAAAACGTCGTGTATTCGTAAAATAATCAAGAACTATAGTATTTTTTAATAAAAATTTTCAAATAATTTAGAAATGATCTACGTAATAATTTTTAACGAAATTTCACCAAACACTTTTTGTATGCACATTTTATGCAACACATTTATAATTAATCATATTTTATATAAATCCAAAAGCAACTGATCCTTTACAATATATATATATAAGATCTGAGGAAGTATATGAAAATCTTCGAAATAGGTCCTAAAACAATGGTTTTATTAAACGAAAAACACAATAAAAACAATAACCTATAAACCGCTACAAATGAGTAGAATTTAAGTGTCTAAGTCAAACGTTGAGTGGAACGTTAAGAAAATATTAATTCCGTTGGCTAGGCATAAATAAAGGCAACTAAGACAAGTCATAATAATAAGTTCAATGCAGAAAATTATAAAAAAAGGCAAAAAGAACATTTTAATATAAAGCGTTAACAATTCCTTTAGGTAAAACATAAACATCGTTTTGTAAAATCATAAATGACCGCCTTTAGAAAAAAATGTCTTCGTTTTGGTGTAAGAGCAAATACGAAAAAACCTCGTCT
This sequence comes from Prosapia bicincta, assembly GCA_036971475.1. Classification (NCBI taxonomy): domain Eukaryota; kingdom Metazoa; phylum Arthropoda; class Insecta; order Hemiptera; family Cercopidae; genus Prosapia; species Prosapia bicincta. Next base: position 46,787,683 of record JBAIZL010000005.1, on the reverse strand, counting down.
TGACTTACAGTGTCATGAAGTTATCGCGTTTCTTTAAGCGTAATATCACATTCTTTTAACCATAAAAAAGTGCAAAATTTTGTCCCTATTTTGATTATTTTAAAAACATAATATTTTTAGTTTCGACCGCTTAAACTGTTTCAGTGTAAAATTTTCTTCAAAAATGTATTCGTAAACAATACCATTAGTGAATATAGCTTATAGACAATGAATTTTCTTATAAACGACATTGTTTTCGAAACTCGGAAAATGTTTGGCTGAAGCTCTTTATTTCTCAAAAATCTCTTTATTAACAAAATAGATTGAAAAGCAGAAACTACAGTTACCAGATGAAGACAGTACCAAGCTCACAAGATTTAATCCCAGCGCTGACAACTCCTGGTAAGCTATTTTCTACTGTTCTACAAACGGATAAAACTTGGAAATTGAATTGCACATAATAAAATAAATACATTGGAAACCAGACATATATGTAGACCCTGATGTTGTAATTATTGGGCAGAGTGACGACGAAGAATCCGGCGAAGTATTGCTAAACAGGAGGTCTAATTACTAAATTTTCCTTCGGTCGATTCATTTGTAGACATATTTTTAAAAAAACTTGTCCAGGTATCGTGGTCACCTTTAGGTTTTTTCCGCAACTAATATCTTAGATTCCACCTGTTCTCTGATGTTATCACTTCCTGTTTGGTTTTTCTTACAATGTTTTTTAAGGTTTTCATTTCTACTGTTATTTGCTGTATTGGCTTCTTTATATCTCCTCTAGTTTCTATTCAGAAAATCAGCAAAGCGTTTTGTCCTTTCTTTGCGTCGCTTCGGAAGTTAATGTACTTGCTTGTATCCGAGGATGTTGGTGATCCTCATGCTCTTTCTCATTTTTTTACGCAGGTCACTACTTCACCTCTCTTCCTACATGTTTCATTCAAGTTTGGGACCGACACTGAACTACTCATTCGCCCAATAATAGCAGAGTTACAAATATAGTTTTATAGGCGGAAATTGATACATAGCTTTCCTATTGGTCGATTAATAACAAAATTTAAATTGTAATTTTAATACAATTTTCGTAATGTTTATATCGAGGGATTTTCATGTCTCTCTGCAGGTCAAAGCGAGATTAAAATTTGGCTTAAAAAACTGCTGACTATTTTGTCAATCTCGGTAAATGTGAGTTTTGATTCTAAAGGCATTATTTGTGTATTAAGAGGAATTTGTATTCAGTCCTGGTTTTAAAAAAACCCTCTAAAGGATTTGTTCACTTTATCCAAATTAAATCAACTTTTATTTTCCTTTCAAAATGTTTCCACCCCACTTAACCGTTTACATTTTTCATAAAGCTGCTCCCGTAAAACGAACGCTCTGGAAGAGACTGAAACGACGTCACGTGTATTTTAAAATTCCCCATTTCCACTTCTCCGGCTCACAGTACCTTCGATCGGATCCGGAGTAATTGCATTAGGCTTGCATTCAGCAGAATGCTTTGAATAGAATTTTAGCTGTAATTGCGAATGACTGTCACTCTGTGTGACCGAATGAGTTTAAGCTCTGTAACCAAAAGTGGCATTTCATCAAAAGGAAAAACCTTTTAGTTTCGAGACCCTGTAATTCGTAACCAAGTAGCTATTATAGTTAATCGCGATTAGTTACAAATAAAGATTAACAAATATATAACAATATATTATTGTTAACAATATAAACAAAGAAATACAAAACCTTTTGTAGCCTGAAAACTTTTAAATTGTTGAGGAATGTTTAAACAAGTAATTTAAATCAAGGTAATATGCTACTACCCTCATTTAAAATTAAAATGAGTATTTCAATGTGTACACAGTAATCTTTAAACGACCTTTCCATACACACTTTTTCTGAACTTTTAGGGCGAATGAAATATTTTTAATAATATTTACTTTATTTAAATTAAAGTTAGTGATTTTTTTAATTTCTAAATTACACAAGGTTCTTAATAATTTTAATAACATTTAGAGAACAATTATCACCTATTTCTGTCAGCCTTGATTTTCAACAAACTTTCAAAAAGTAAATAGAATCTACAGTTTGAACTTGAAAAAATACATATAAAACGTTATGTAGGAATTTATTGACTTTAAACATATTTATTAAATATGTCAACTTTTTCAGGTTGCAATATAACAAATTTTTTATATCAGTTAGACTTAAATAGATAAGAAGTATACAAGTTGACAAGAAACATTTCAAATTACTTGTTACTAGTGTAAATAAAGTAACTGTTAACAACTCAAGTAATCAGGTGATATTTAATTCACTAACTAAAACTAAATCACTGTCTGGCTGTGAGCAAGAAGATGTCGTGTCCGTGTAGCTGACATTTGTAGCAACGCGGAGTGTTCAGATAGTAAGGTCTGACAGAAAACCGATGGCGACTCGCATAGATATATTCAGGGATGGATCGTTTCCTGAAGGGGATGAAGTTGTAACTGTATGTCTTTATTATACGAACACTTCTGTTACGCTTTCTGATGCTAGATCTTTTTTTTATCTCAGCCATAGAGATGCGTAGTAAGTTCATACATGTTATAACTTTCTTGAAGAGTTCAAAGTTCATGGGGCGTTACAGAAACTTTGAAAGGGTCGATCATTGGAAGCGACCGGAAATGCTTCTGGCTACTTGTCTGCCACAAGTGTTCCATGTTATAACTTCCTTATGGAAGAAACCGGACCTGCAGCACGTCCAGTCTATATTAGAAAAGGAGCGATTTTAGATAAATCTTAACCATCTTCTAAACCGAATACAATTGAAAGCTACTTTTGTGGTAGATTGCTACCACATCTTTCTCACCATAATCAATTAGGCGCGTTCGATGAGAAGGGGTGTCTCCTCTTTTCTCCAAACCAGATGGACATTTGTTCATGTTCCATGTGAACATCGTCCCAGGCACTACGACCGAGACTATGAGAACGGGTAAATCCATGGATCACTTTCGTTCATGACCCCCACCCCTCTATGTCCCATAGTTTCTTTCTAAGCTCGACTTAATGTGCATCAGTCGAGAACTCTCAATGCTGCGTACAGTCTCCAACTACAGTGCACCACGAACACTCTTTGACCAACAGCTGAAGAGGCTGTCGAACCAGCCACCACGTATACTTCTTCGGCAGAGCAACCTCTTACCAGCATTTCAGACCAACCAAAGTCAAGCTCTGGCCCATCATAACGAGCATCGGTTCTGATCAATCAAATCCTCTTCGTGGAGGTGAAAGTATACTTGCGTAAATTTGTGTTGTTAAATTCTGTCTGTATGGTTGTGTGTATTGTGGAAGTTAGTGATGTCACTGGAGCTAGGTTAGATTGAGTACCCCATGACACTTAAAACCCTTCTTAAGGTGGTCCACATCCGCTCTGAGGGTACTAATTATTGCCTATTTAAGAGTATTGTAAAATTCTTTAGAAATTACTTAATCAAATTTTGAATATATTTTCAAGTAAAATTATTAAAAACACATTTTCCTTTTACGAGATCGTTATTTCTAACAAATAATATTTTTGTGTTCCATCTTCAATTGAGCTGTTAGTTTGTTTACTAAAAACACTTGAACATATATTAGAATGTTACACTTGCCTATATTGCCACTTACTTTTTTCCACTCTCTTATTAGTTCGGTTTCTGTCATACTGTCTATCTGTCCGGGTGGAATTTTCTAATCGAGTTTAAATCGAAATTGCCAGATGATAAGAAAACCTAAAATTTTAAACATAGGTCGGAGATGGATAACGATACAATATTCACTCAGTTTTTTGTCAGTAAAATTGTTTAAATAAATTTGTTTACACAAATTTAATTTGGACTGATGAAAAATGGACTTGAAAAGTTGAAACTCTCCTTACATCAGGTCAGAACTGGATAACAATGCAATATTCACTTCGTTTCTTGCCTGTAAGTTTGTTAAAACAATCTTTGTTTAAAAGAATTGAAAATTACTGTTGAGATACAGACTTAAAATTCTACGTCCTAGTCAGCACTGGACGACAATGCATTTTTCACTTGGTTTCTTGTCTGTAAGGTTGCTGGAACAATATTTGTTTAAACAAATCAAATTTGGCTGATCAGCTAGAAACTTGAAATCTTAAACATGGTTTGGCAGTGCACAACAATGCAATATTCAATAGTAATCATCCGGATAAAAAACGATCCATATACACGAGACTAAAAAGCACAAAATAATAATTTGAAGAAAAAACTTAGTACCACGTTTTTAGTCGAATTAAAATGTATACAATATTGTGTAACTTCTGAGAGTATAGATTTTTAATGTCTATTTGAAAATTTAGTGGGGAAAACGTGAGGTGCTTCTTATAGATAATAATATAAGGAATTGGTCAGTAAATCCGAACACATTTTCCTTAATGAATCTTCATATGGACATTAAAAATTTACACCCCCAGGAATTCCAAATTATATTATAGGTTTTAGTTCGTTTAAAAAGTGGTACTAAGAACGTTTTTTCTAATTATTTTATTATTGTGCTACGGTCAGGAGTAAATAGTTCCGGTCTGAGTTAACAATGGAACACATCTTCTAAAACGGTCGTTCTCAATCATCGAAAAAGTGTTAATATAGGCAACTCTAACATTGTAATATATTTTCAAGTTTTTGTAGTAGATAATATTTGCGTATTGTAATACAATTTAATAATATTTGAGACAAACAAGAAACATTCTATCTCTGTATAACCATGTCCTTGGAATTATGTTTCAAAGGTATGTTGGATTTATGTGTGGAATTAAAACATACAAAATTCAAATTTATAAGGCCGTGAAATAAAGCTTTGTGTTGGTGAAGTTGTTGCTCCTAAACTAAGTTAATGCATATTCAAAAGGCCGTGAATTAAGGCTGTGTATTATTTAAGCTATTCCCACTTAGTTTAATTGTGCTGAAAACTTCCAACTTTGTAAACTGCTTGGAAGAATCGTGGACTAAAGAAGGGTGGAGTTAGAGACCAACACAAGAGCCCGATCCTGAGCAAAAATTTAGTTTCAAATTTCGTTTAATTACTCCGTAGTATTAATGCAAGACAAATTTTGAAAACCAACACTGAAAGTTGCAGGTATTCTCTAATAATTACAATAAAACTAAAAATATAAAGGCCTATTTATAATGAGCATTATGTCCAGTAAAAGGTAGCCAAATTATAACTAACTATGTTTTATATGTTGAAATAAAAAGTGGAATATTTCAAAAAAATAGCACAAATTATTATTGTTATTAATTTATAAACGTTAAACAATTCGTTAAATATTTTTAGTTGGTAAGTGTTAGATATTTTAGGTATAATGATTTTGTAAAATTTTTATGCGTTAAAATCAATGAAATTTAAACTGTGGCTTTTTATCTTATTAGAAAAAACATTTTTTCTTAGTCTGGCGATTCCTCCCACTTTCTTTGTTTCTCGAAGCTATTCTCCGATGGTGTCGTTACCAGAGCGGTCTAATACGCCATGCCTTTGAAATATTTTATAGCTGCTTTACAATATCGTTAAACCGTATCGGTTTTAGCTCGCCAGCCTTAAAAGCTAACTGCGTGCATGCAATAAACATTACGTAAAACCCGTGGCCAACTTTAGATTTCACAAACTTATACTAGGTATATAGTACAAACCATATAAAGTATACGGGAATATATACGTTTAAAATTACAATTGAATTATTGAAAGTTTGTATAAGGGGTCCGTAAATGTATCTAAAAACAACAATATAGTTGCCTTGATTTTACAATAACTCCGCGCTAAGTTAAGAAAGAGATTTCTCCTGTTCAAGAAGATATCAAATGATGACCTATCCGCTTATACGTATCGAGGGACCATTATAAACATGCTCGTACAAAATACAGATAAAAACCGTTTTACAGATACCTCGTTTACATAAACTAGGCCTCAAATAGGGTTCCCAAAAAGTCAGCAAAGAGTGCAATTTAAATACAACGAAACAAAAGCGTAACAAAAGCAAAACAAATTCTATACACGAATTAAACTTTACATAGCGTAGTAAACTCTACACTAGGGGAACAGGCCGTACTTTTCCGAGATTCAAAGAACTCATACTCTGCATTCAATTTATAAGCGAATCTTTTTGTTATCCTCAAAAAACACACAAGCCACAATTCAATTAAGCACAGCACAGTAATTCTCAAAATCAACAAAAATGGACCATTCCACAACATTTTAGATTAATATAAAATTAACAAGTATACCATATTACAAAATAAAAACTTAATAAACGAAGAAACTCTACACAAATGAAACAATGTTTGACATTATTAAACCTATCTTTAGAACTCGCTCCGCTTTATTAAACAACATATTCTGGCTCCCAAACTAGCCACTAGAGATAAGTAACATTAAAATAAAGAACGTTATGTCTCAGTAGGTTTTTTTAATTTTAATTATAAGGAAATACAAGTCCTTAAATTCAAGGTTTTAATTTGAAATATTTGCCGAACGTCATGGGATGCAAAATCAACGGCAAGTTATCCTTTATTAACTCTCCATTGCTCGCGCGGATCTTTGTTACCCAGGTACTTTTACTTTGTCCCTGCTTACGATTATCAGTGAGTACCTTGAACCGCCCCCTATCTTTTCTTTGACTTGTCTACTAACGAGCAGTACTAATATGGCCGTCGATTGACAATGCTTAATATTTTTACAAATTTATTCTGAAGTTTGTTCATTTTGGAGAACAATTGTCATTTGTGAGACCGGTCTCGTCCGGTTTGTTACAGTGTTTTACAAATTACTTTATGAAAATGTATATTGTTTTTATACATAGATGTCATTTTAATATTAAAATTATATAGGGAAGTGATCGAGAATAATCAATACAATGCTAAATGAGGCTGAAAATTGTGCTAGTGGTGTAGGTGATCATGATGACCCTTTTGAAATAAACGATAAATTTCTCAAGATGGTGCCATAGATACTACCCCGCAACCCCCATCAGCGCCCCCCGGGATGCTTGTAAGAAATTATAAAGGAATGTGAAAAAATCAATTTTATTAACTATGCCATCGTATTACTATATTCGTTACTGTTAACAGTTGGGTCGAAAGTAACTGTGGAAAGAAACGATATTCATGTCCTAAACCGTTACAAAAACCTACTTTTACTAATTTCGAGTACATAAATAACTAGTAAATATAAACTATAACTTTAAGACGTAGTTATACTTTAAAAAAAAAACATTCTTATCAAAGAGCGGTAAGGTCTTTATCCTGCTTAAGGCCCTATTTTTCGGCTTTCGGCAGCAAAAATTACTTCTTAGTGTGAAAGCTTGAATGGAAATGAGCCTTACCGGATATTTCTACAATTATATTAGCGTTAGTACCAAAAAAAATCTCCTACTTACCTCCACAGCAATCTCAAGTAGAAGTGACTGGGGAGTGGACTAATAGGCTGACGGATATGGCTCATCCTATTACGCTGCGGGTACTCTGACGGTCTTATCTACTGTGTCAAGGTTTATCCCATTTATGGTAGGGATATTAAAGAAAACCCAGAACATATTTTAGAAAACGTAATCCCCCTCCCTATCAGTATCAGAAGAAACTATCTAAGAAAATCCTTTTCTGCTTTTGAACAACACATTAATCCTCTACATTTAGGCCTAATCTTCAAATACTTCTACCGAGAGGAGAGTATTAAGTGCTATATGTATTTGTTTTATAGTGAATTCATTGTTTAAACCATATGTTTCTGTGAAAATTCTTTTAAACACATTTCTATACTGCCGCTGGTAGAAAAACAATGCATCACAAACCCACAATGTATCCTTCACGTGCCAATTTTATTTAGAAAGTTTTATAAGCTAATGTAACTATTTTTTAGTTTGAATTTGTGTAAATATTTTATTTGACGAAATAAGTATTTATAGTGTCTTTATGACATAAAGGTATTGATATATAACCAAAAGTGAGGGGCAATAGTCATCTGCTCGACCACCGAAGTTTAATGGGTTTATAATAAACGGAATTTGACTATTTAAACCAACTAACAGGTAGAAACATTTAACTGAATTTTATAGACATTTTTATACCATTTTATATCTGCTGAAATAAAAACACTTAATTGATTTTTGGAGTTAGAGAGATGTTCTACATTACAGTATGAACAGTCAGCTGTTTCTGAAAGGCTGCCAAGCGATCAGCTCAGGAAATTAGCTACATTTCTGTTGGTATTCAGCATGACTGTTCCCGATGTAATGTAATGGAAGTACCATACAATATTTTGAAAATAACACAGAACCTACTTCAAAAAATGAACCCGAATTATAATTTCTACTTACTAAAAAGTAAAAAATAATATTCTGGTAATGAAAACACAATTTATCATAAGCTTATTACTCACATAATTTTGAAGTCGGTACCGCAATCATGCTATTTGCTAATGCATCAAATCTGTTTCAACCATTTCCGAAACAATCAACTTGTTGATTGCTTGAATTACCTTGATTAACTATAGCGAATCATAGACTCTTCTCATGAAACAAAATTTGCATGTATTCGATATTATAATATGCTCTTTATAATATTGATCTTTGTTCTCGGCAGAGATCGTACCATATGTGATTGCATATTTTCGTTCAAATATACAGATTGCTGTCAACACAACCTTCTTTGAATGATTTACACGGAATGTGATTACTGTAGATGCTTATAAAAGTAAGAGATCATATCTCCTTAATCCTTTTGAATCATAAATTTAATAATTTTCTTGTACTTTATCTACAAAATAAGTGTATGGAAGAAATGATTGAATAGCCTGTGTGTTTATGATAATTTGTTAATCTACAAGCCAAGGAGCTCCAACGTCATGTAAAATTCCTTTATTTGGTACGTTCCTAATATTACGTTTAGTATGTTAAATATGAATCCAAGTATGAAATTCGGCGCCGACTTCAAAATTTTGTGGGTAATAAACTTATGATAAATTATGTTTTCGTAATCAGAAAACTATTTTTTACTTTTTAGTAAGTAGAAATTATATTTCGGGTTTTTTTTAAATCGGTTCAGTTTTTTTTTTATTTCTCTAATTTTTATGTGTTGTAGAATACTACATAAAATAAATCCTGTGAGTGTTTATTTTGCTTATTAATTACCTTATAATTCATAATCCTTATTTTTTAAAAAATATAAAAAAATTTCCGTTAAAGAAATATTTTTTTTATTATTGTATTATTGTCTCCAAATCAGACGAATTGGAATGTAACTATAATGTGAACACCGGGAAGGTTTCCTCTTTCATTTACAAAAACATCACTTGATCAGTTAAATACTTCCAAAATTGTGGTGGAACAAACAAAAAAATAAACATACGGATCGAATACAGTCGGTTAAAATACTGGTTCCATCTTAGTTCTAGCCTCAGCAATAGTTTCAGTGACTGAAAGCGTTGCATATCCTCGTTAGCATGGTAGCAAATACTGCCGTAGTATGATAACATTCTTGTCTTCGGTTATTGAAAACGTAACTTACTGCCGACACTTGAAACATACAAACTGCAATTAGACATTAGCTTCTAACGAACTATTAGGCAACCGTAACAAACTGTCATCGACTTCTTTCCTCGTTCTGCGTTAATTTATTAATTTTTCATATTTAAAACAAAAGGAAAATTACTACTTTTTCCACCTTCGACGTAGCTGCATAAAAACATAACAAATGATCAACCTAAGACTTTATATAACCTAGAAATGAGTTTACTCATTTACTGTGTTATAAATTATTACATGTACTTTAAGAAAAAGAAACGCTTTTAAACAATAGTTGAATATAAAAATTTGTTTTTAAAGTCATTGAACTAATGTTTTAAAGTACAAAATAAGTTTTATTATATTTCAAATCATTTGTTGTGAGGATGGCATCCACAGCTTCACTATGATGACAAACAACCGCTCAGTATAGTCTAGTTTGGAAGACAATACTCCACTTGTAAACCATGATTTACTTTGACTGTTTTGAAATGAGACAGTCATTTACAATAATAGAGGCAGATATTACTTTATTCTGTGTAATGTTCCTCCGATAAAGTACTATCTTGCTTGAACCCAATGTTCGATACTTTTACAGTGACACTGAGTCTTTACAAATCACATTTATAACAAAGAAAACGAATGCAATTAATCTGGCAAACCCCGAACTTTATAAACACCCAACTAAACGACTAAACATGCTCCAATTAAATAAGCACAAATAAGTAGAAAAATAAGTTCAATAAGTACAAAAACAGTCCCAACAGCTACAACACAAAACCCAATGTGCGCAACAGCCACAACGAGTATAACACAATTATACACACACAACAAGACTCACAACAAGAAACGACACGAAGAGCCTACACACGCAGAATCAATAGCAACACGAATACAGCTATCCTCAGACGTTATAATACACACACCTAGAACTGCCAACATGCTAAACGTTCTCCTCAATCGTTGGAATAAACATACCAAGAATTACAACACGAGTAAAGTTCTTCCCAATCGTTTTAATACACACAACTAGAAATGCCAACATGATTAAAGTTTGCCTTGAACGTTGCAATAATCACACCAAGAGCTACAACACGAGTAACGTTCTTCCCAATCGTTTTAATACACGCAACTAGAAATGCCAACATGATTAAAGTTTGCCTCGAACGTTGCAATAATCACACCAAGAGCTACAACACGAGTAACGTTCTTCCCAATCGTTTTAATACACGCAACTAGAAATTCCAACATGATTAAAGTTCTCCTCAATCTTTGGGATAATCACACCAAGATCTACAACACGAGCAAAGTCACCCCAATCGTTATTATCCTGTTCCTAACTCAGATGACATAACCATTAAGAAAGTCGATGATGTCAATAATGGTAACTATGCTAACTACGTCATCCGTCGGTCGTTGTCACCGATGAAAAGTTTTGAAGTTTACTATTGTTAAATTGCTGAAAAGACATAGGTTTACAGATTTTTTAGTTTTTAACCGCAGTTTTATAAAATATAATACATTTGGACATACGTTATATACATCTGTGTAAGTTTAATCTTCTTTCAGAGATGAACAGGTTTTGATAACAGATTAGGCCTACTAGCTTTTGGAACTGCCAGTATATTAGCGGTAAGCTCCAAACTAATTAAAATATTTAAGATATATATAATTTTAAGCAAATGTAAAAAGTAAAAAGGCGCTACTACTTTTGGTATCAATTGGCAAAAATCTACTACTGTACTTATTGTTACTTTTCACCATGTGAGTTTTCCACTAGATCAGTGCATTGTTTAATTCTTTAGGACTTGTCTTTGAATTACAGCATTGAACAATGTACTGATTTAGTTTGTAATATTCTGCTGAAAAAATATTAGTAAGTAGTGGGTATTTCCCAAGTGATACCAAAAGTAATAATCTAAAAAACCTCAAGAAAACTCCAGAGTTTATTTTTAAATAAAACCACATTTCAGGAAAAGTCCATTCCATAATAGACTTATTTATTACATTTAAATACTTTAGAATATGTTAGATTTGGTTAGGTTGACAAATGTTGACAATATATATTTGTTTCGTCTATTTTGTTGTTTATAACGACCAGCAAAACGTTTACATTTGAATGTCTTGCAGAATTTTAAATTTAAATATTTGTGAAACAAATAATTCATATCGAAAACAAAAGGAATATTAACTCTCATATTTATGGTTCAGTAGGTTTTTGTTAATTTAATTAAATTAGATGTTAGGCAAGCCGTTACTTATAAACTTCCACGTATAAGTTTTGTTCCACACAATCTTAAAATAGAGTTTATATTTTAATCATGATAATATAAAAAAAACAAATGACTTTTTTATATAATAGTCACTTTAATTTAAATTAAAGACATTTTCAAACGTTTTACCTAGACATATTTAACAGGTTTTTTAATGTTTTAGTAACATAAATTTAAAGTTGTCTTGGACATGAGTTTTCGAAAAAAAATGGATTTTTACTCTCAAATTGTTATTTGCTAAAAAAAACTTATATTTTGAGTTTTATATCTTGTTAACATATAATTTTAAAGGAATTGATAAAACTGGGCTAAAGTGTTTTCAGAAAGATACAAGTTGGATTTGTAATGCGATATTGTCAGTAGCTAAATAAATACAGGTTTGTTCTATTTTGATAACCTAAAACTTTACTACATCAACACTGACTTTATTCTTTAAAAACATTCATATCAAAATCTGTTATAACTGTTGTAAACTCTTATTGGAAGTGTTTTCAAATTATTAACCTCGTAATGTTCCGGCCAACTCTATTATATCTGTTTCCAAAAATCCATCTTAACAAAAAATAAACCTCAACGCAGATTCATTATTTCGAAAGCATAAGTTCGAGCCAGTGGGGAGAATGGACTACTGACTTGGATTACGGCGGCGAGAGGCGGAGGGAAGCAGCATATCTCCTTCAGTAGGACGTCGCGACAAGTTGGGTAGCGCCCTACTTGCGCCAGTTGTACTTGGTTTAAACCTGTTCGTAGCAGTCTGGACTCCGAGTGTCCCGCGGCCGAACACCCGAAGGTAAAGCGTGCAGATGATGACGCCGAAAGTCGCACCCCAGTCAGCTCGGATCATTTCGGTCCGACTCCATCACCAATAAGATGTAGGTGTGCCGTGACGTCAGGCCAGACGCTTCAGCTTAGGGTACTTCTTCGATCTGTCTAGAAACACGGACCAAGAAGTCTAACATGTGTACAAGTCATAGGATGAAAAACCTAAAGACAAAATAAAATTGAAAGTTGTAACTATTTTCTACTCAGAGAGGATAAACGCGTCCTGCTCAATAGGCGGCGCACGCACTTCTTGGGCGTAACATTCTCATTGCGGAAGAAGTGCACCCATAACGTACACTATGTGGACACTTCAACAGTTTTCCTTTTGTCCAAAATTCAACTACACCTTTTACAGTGGCGAAATCGACCAATAACAATGGTTTTACAAGATGGCGTGATGTGTCAGACACATCTCGTCATTTCTTCCGGGCTCCCCACTGTCCCTTCCTGCAGTGACAGTTTTTGTCCGCAACTTTGTTTCTTATAACTTTTTAACTCTCCGTTTTTCGAAATTATCCAGTACTTGATTTTCTCCTTAATTTTCCTTGCTGTTGATTTTCCAATGTCAATGGTCTCTTTAGCTTCTTTTTGACTTTTCTTGGCTTGCTTCTAACTTCTTCGAATATACAACCCGCCCCCCTTAAGAATGGCTTTGTCTTTAGTCATTTATATTATTTTAGTCATCAATTATATGCATGATATTATGATTTAACTATTTGTTTATGGATTACAGAATTATGTATTTTTCAGTTTGAAATTTTTATTGTAATCCTTAAATTTACAATTTAAGCCCATTAGAGACACGTTTGCAACTTTTGCCGCAACTGTTGTTTGTTGCAAATGTAATTGTGTTGGTTAGAGGGAAACCACATCTGTCGGTTGAATGAAATTTTAGAGGTAATCATGTCAAACAACATGTAACAATGTAATTGAATGTTGTATATGTAGGAGTGGTGTGGTTTCAAATGTTTGTATATTTCATAATGTTCGGTTGTGTTGAGTCTGGCTTTGTAGGTTTGTTATTACATATATTAAATAGGTCTTTGAAGACGGAACAAAATTTTAATTAGACTATTTATGGGCGCTTTAACGTGTTCTCCTGTACTTTAGTGTAAAGTAGTTACACGACAACTAATTAAACTTGTTAACTAAACGAACATAACAACAACATCTACGTAAACTTAAGAACCACAGACTTCTCGCACCAAACAATACGGAATCACAACCCACACACATAGCACAAACTTAAGCTACAATTAGCACACGCTATTTGACACAGTTAATTACCTCCCTAATTTAGCCCCCCACCCCTCCCACGTCCATAGCGCGATATTATGACATCTTTGTTAGTCTTGGTATTTTTTGAACTACTAGCCGATTTTTGTTTTTATAGTTTTGTTTATATATAACATTTTTTCGTTTTAGGAATATTTTATACTAGAATTAAATTACATTTTAGAAGCATATTAGGTAATAATAAAAATCAATTGATAGGTTAAAAATGAAACAATTTTACTCTTGGCTTAAAACGTCGAATATTCGTAAAATAATCTAGAACTATAGTATGTTTTAATATAAATTTTCAAATAATTTAGAAATGATCTACGTAATAACTTTTAACGAAATTTCACCAAAGACTTTTTGTATGCACATTTTCTGCAACAGATTTATAATTAATTATATTTTATATACTTTACAAATTATATATATATATATATATATATATAAAGAACAAAAGTCTAAATACAAATACAAGAATTATAATTAAATTTACGATTCGAAGCTTTTCGTTGGCTAACAGTACCAACATCATCAGGAATATTAAACATAGGTTTAATATTCCTGATGATGTTGGTACTGTTAGCCAACGAAAAGCTTTGAATTGTAAATTCAATTAAAATTCTTGTATTTGTATTTAGACTTTTGTTCTTTATTAATACACAATAAAACATACTGCGATATATATATATATATATATATATATATATATATATATATATATATATATATATATATACACACACAAGATCTGAGGAAGTATATGAAAATCTTCGAAATAGGTCCTATAAATCAATGGTTTTATCAAACGAAAAATACAGTAAAAACAATAACTTATAAACCACTACAAATGAGTAGAATTTAAGTGTCCAAATAAAATGTTAAGTGGAACGTTAAGAAAGTATTAATTTTAGGCATTAATAAAGGCAACTATGACAAGTCATAATAATAAGTTCAATGCAGAAAATTATAAAAAAAGGCAAAAAGAACATTTTAATATAAAGCGTTACCAATTCCTTTAGGTAAAACATAAACATTGTTTTGTAAAATCATAAACTACCGCCTTTAGAAAAAAAATGTCTTCGTTTTGGTGTAAGAGCAAATACGAAAAACCTCGTCTTGACTTACAGTATTATGTACATCCAAAGTTATCGCATTTCTTTAAGTGTAATGTCACAATCTTTTAACCATAAAAAAGTGGAAACTTTTGTCCCTATTTTGAGTATTTTAAAAACATAATATTTTTAGTTTCAACCGCTTCAACTGTTTCAGGGTAAAATTTTCTTCAAAAATGAATTCGGAAACAATAACATTAGTGAATATAGCTTATAGATAATGAATTTTCTTATAAACGACATTGTTTTTGAAACTCGGAAAATGTTTGGCTAAAACTCTTTATTTCTCAAAAATCTCTATAGTAACAATATAGACTGAAAAGCAGAAACTACATTTACCAGATGAAGACAGTACCAAGCTCACAAGATTTAATCCAAGTGCTGACAACTCATGGCAAGCTATTTGCTACTGTTCTACAAAGGTATAAAACTTGGAAATTGAATTGCACATAATAAAATCTGGGGTAAGAGAATCTGTTCGAATGATATGGAATTGGAAGATTTTAATAGAAATATATCAACAGCCTTGCAGAAAGAAGATACCCAAAAAGCCTCATTGAAAACCAAATTCATTCAGCACAATCCTCCGTTCACCCCAAACAGAACAAAATAAACTGTCTTTAATAACAGACTACCATTCTGGTCTACATAAACTCAACAAGATATTGAGAGATGGCTTCAAAATTCTTCAAGCTTCCGTCCACACCAAAAATCTTTCCACCGATCCACCTCAAATTTGGTACAAGTAACCTCCCAACTTGAAAAACATCCTAGTACATCCTAAACTACCAGACCCTGATGTAGAGAAACCACACAAACTTCCTCATGGTTCCTTCCATGCAATAGACCTAGATGCAAGACGTGTCCAATACACCCCTCAGCAAATAGTTTCAACAGCTAGACAACAAAAATGGTCTTCAAAATACAGGGTCATCATAATTGTACATCGAAAAATGTCATATACCAGCTACAATGTAACTTTTGCTCAGCACAGTACATAGGCCTGACCACGGATGGTCTGAATACCAGAATGAATGGCCACAGACTTGATGTTAAAATTATGAATATGGATAGGCCAACAGCTCAACATGCTGCGAGTCACAACATCATAACATTTGATGACTGCTATACCACAAAAATAATTAAATCACTCCCCCCTGATTGCAATCCCTCAGAACTAAGAAGATGGGAACTATCATACCAGTGGTATACCAAGTCCAGAGAATCCCCTAACCTCAACATCAGATAAATCCATTCACTTTTTTTCCTAATAGCCTCATCAGACGACTCCAATCTCTTTTCCCCTGACAGACTTATATAAACCATAATCACTCATATGCTCACAATCTGTGATTACAACTTATATTTATTTTATTTCATTCTCTCACTTTTCTTTTTGTGTTTTCTCTTTGATTGACAAAGACCACAGTGTGGTTGAAATATATCATTGGTTAAGTGCTTTTATGTGTTTCTATTTCAAGACTACAGAGTGGACTCTTACCAAGGTAAGTTTGTCAGTCTCCTAGTCCAAAAAATCTAAATAATCTTTACCAACCAAAACTAACCTAAAACAAACACCAAAAAAGAAAAAAAAAAAAAAATATATATATATATATATATATATATATATATATATATATATATATATATATACATATATATAGTTTGAATAATATTATCATAAAAAAGAATATATTTTTTTTTAATTTTTCTTAATACACTTTTTTTATGTTAAATACGTGAAGCTTTTCACAGAATTTCAGTATCAGAATTCTCAAACTTATAAGTACCACATAGTTCCATGACTACATTTTGACTATATATATATATATATATATTCTTGATATTTAACGTTATCCATGTTTTTCCGTTGCACTGACTTTATGAAGTTAATATATTACTATTGTAAGTAATTTTTCCACCATTAAGTGCAATAATTTTACCTTGAGTGGTGAGGCACCTTTCGGTCAATTGACCATTGTCGAATCACTGATGTTTTTCTGTTGTAGATGTTCGGTCTGTGATATTGGTGTTTGTTGACGTTATGCGCACTTTCTCTTGATCTGTGTGTATGATGTTTCTATATAGTATGTCTTCTGTATATGTTGTTTGTAGATTCATTAAATTGTTGTGTATGTTTTTATAAATGTGGTATTTTTCTAGTGAGTTTAGTTCTATTGGGTTGTTATTTATTTCAAGTATGGTTAGGTTATTTTCGTAATTTGTTATTTCGTGTTTATGGGATATTAGGTGTGCTGCAACATTTGATACTTTAGAATTTTTGTTTTTGAATGCTCTATAATGTTCTTCAAATCTTATTTTAAATGTTCTGGTTGTTTTTCCTATGTAAAAAGCGTTACAGTTGTTGCATGTGATTTTGTAAATTCCTGATAGGTTATGTTTTTCTGAATTTGTTTTGTGGTTTGTGTTATTAAGATATTTTATTATTTTGTTGTTTGGTTTGTATGTTGGAGTGTAGTATTCTTTGTTGTATATATTTGTTATTTTTTCTATTTTGTTATTGGTGTATTTATATTTTAGGTAGATTTTTTTATTTTTATTATTTTTGTGTTCCGGTTGTAGTGTTGTGTTGAGGTTAGGTTTTTTTGTGAATTTATTGTATATATTTTTTATAATGTGTTTGTTGTATCCATTTTCTATTGCTATTTTTGTAATGTTATCTAATTCTTCATTTAATTTTTGTTTGTTATCCTGTGTGTATTTTATTGCTTTATTTATCATGTTACTGTAAGTGTTAATTTTGTGTGTCCAGGGGTGGTTAGATTTGTAGTGTATTGTGGTGTTGTTGGAAGTAGGTTTCCTGTATACTGTAGTTTCTATTTTATTATCATTTATATTTAAAGTGATGTCGAGGAAGTTGATTGTTCTATTTGTTTCTGTTTCAACGGTGAATTGTATGTTTTCGTTGTATGTATTTAGTTTGTTTAATATTATGATGTGTTCGTTGTGAATGGTAGGTTTGGTATATTACAAGTATATCGTCTACATACCTTGTCCATAGTGAAATATTGTGTGTGTTTATTATAGGTTTAATTATTATTTGTTCAAAGTGTTGTAAATATATTTCTGACATGACAGATGATATGGGTGAACCCATGGGGAGTCCAGTTGTTTGTTTATAATATTTATTGTTAAATTGGAAGTAATTTTGGTTACATATGTGTTTGGTTAGCGTAATGATACTATCTATTATGTTTCTTTTTTCGTTATTGTGTATCAGTTTGTTTTTTATTATTTCTATGGTTTCTTCTATTGGGATACTAGGGTACATGTTAGTTATGTCATAACTTATTATTTTTGTGTTGCTGTTTGTTTTTATCGTTTTTATTTTATTAATTAATTCGTATCCATTTTTTATATTGTATGTGTTGTTGATATGTATTTTAGATCTTATGATTTTGTCTAGAATTTTTGCGATTATGTAAGATGGTGCTGTTATGAAATTTATTAGTGGTCTAAATGGTGTGTTGGGTTTGTGGATTTTAGGTATCCCTGATAATATTGGTGCGCATGGTTTGAATGGGTATAGTCTTGTGTGGTATTTTAATTTATTGTTATAGTTTAGGGTGTTTCGGTGAGTGACTATTAAGTTTTTTATTGTAATAAGGTATTTGCTAGTTGGGTCTGGGATTTGTTTGTATTTATTTTCTTTTAAGTAGTTAGTCATTGAATCGATGTATTTGGTATTTTCTATTATTACTGGTGTATTTGTTTTATCTGATTTTAATATTAAGTAGTCGTTGTTTTCTAGTTTTTCTCTGAGTTTTATAATTTCTTTTTTATTAATATATTGTTCTGTTTTTTTGTTTTTTTCCGTTTTCATTAGGTTAATTTTATTATTAATATTGTTTCTTATGTGTTCAGTATTTTGGTGGGTAATTTTGTGGATGTTAGATTCTGTGTCAACTATTAGGTTTTTTAATATTTGTTTTTTGTTGAAGTTAGGTAGGTTATACACACAGGTCAAGAGAAAGTGCGCGTAACGTCAACAAACACCAATATCACAGACCGAACATCTACAACAGAAAAACATCAGTGATTCGACAATGGTCAATTGACCGAAAGGTGCCTCATCACTCAAGGTAAAATTATTGCATTTAATGGTGGAAAAATTACTTACAATAGTAATATATTAACCTCATTAAGTCAGTGCAACGGAAAAACAATGGATAACGTTAAATATCAAGAATTTAATACCTACCAAGGTAAACAACTGTACCGTAAATATCTTAACCTAAAAATCAAACTCCAGAATTGCATCAACAAAATACAGTTTAATAAAAAATGCTTAACACTTAACATAACACCAAAATACGCTAAATTACACATAAAAAATAAACAAAACACTATTATCAATAAAGCAACAAAAATAGCAGAATCAAACATAATTAAACAAAACATTAAATCTGCCTACCATAAAAAAAGCCAAATCAATTTACAACTATACACAACCAATTTGGAAATAATGAAAACTTTTGATACTCTCACACCTATTATTCACGAAAAAACACAACAAATTATAATAAAACATAAAACAAATACTATAAACAGACAAAACAGAAAAATCGAAAATTTATCAAAACAACATAAGCTAAAAAATAGCCTAGAACCAATCCACACATCAAAACAACAACATAACCTAGAACCAACCCACACCTCTAACAACAATAAATTCATAAACTTAACTAAAACACAATTTACTGAAAAAGAAAAAATAATAATAACAAATTCCTTCAAATATAACCTACTTAACTTCAACAAAAAACAAATAATAAAAAACCTAATAGTTGACACAGAATCTAACATCCACAAAATTACCCACCAAAATACTGAACACATAAGAAACAATATTAATAATAAAATTAACCTAATAAAAATGGAAAAAAACAAAAAAACGGAACAATATATTAATAAAAAAGAAATTATAAAACTCAGAGAAAAACTAGAAAACAACGACTACTTAATATTAAAATCAGATAAAACAAATACACCAGTAATAATAGAAAATACCAAATACATCGATTCAATGACTAACTACATAAAAGAAAATAAATACAAACAAATCCCAGACCCAACTAGCAAATACCTTATTACAATAAAAAACTTAATAGTCACTCACCGAAACACCCTAAACTATAACAATAAATTAAAATACCACACAAGACTATACCCATTCAAACCATGCGCACCAATATTATCAGGGATACCTAAAATCCACAAACCCAACACACCATTTAGACCACTAATAAATTTCACAACAGCACCATCTTACATAATCGCAAAAATTCTAGACAAAATCATAAGATCTAAAATACATATCAACAACACATACAATATAAAAAATGGATACGAATTAATTAATAAAATAAAAACGATAAAAACAAACAGCAACACAAAAATAATAAGTTATGACATAACTAACATGTACCCTAGTATCCCATTAGAAGAAACCATAGAAATAATAAAAAACAAACTGATACACAATAACGAAAAAAGAAACATAATAGACAGTATCATTACGTTACTAACCAAACACATATGTAACCAAAATTACTTCCAATTTAACAATAAATATTATAAACAAACAACTGGACTCCCCATGGGTTCACCCATATCATCTGTCATGTCAGAAATATATTTACAACACTTTGAACAAATAATAATTAAACCTATAATAAACACACACAATATTTCACTATGGACAAGGTATGTAGACGATATACTTGTAATATACCAACCTACCATTCACAACGAACACATCATAATATTAAACAAACTAAATACATACAACGAAAACATACAATTCACCGTTGAAACAGAAACAAATAGAACAATCAACTTCCTCGACATCACTTTAAATATAAATGATAATAAAATAGAAACTACAGTATACAGGAAACCTACTTCCAACAACACCACAATACACTACAAATCTAACCACCCCTGGACACACAAAATTAACACTTACAGTAACATGATAAATAAAGCCATAAAATACACACAGGATAACAAACAAAAATTAAATGAAGAATTAGATAACATTACAAAAATAGCAATAGAAAATGGATACAACAAACACATTATAAAAAATATATACAATAAATTCACAAAAAAACCTAACCTCAACACAACACTACAACCGGAACACAAAAATAATAAAAATAAAAAAATCTACCTAAAATATAAATACACCAATAACAAAATAGAAAAAATAACAAATATATACAACAAAGAATACTACACTCCAACATACAAACCAAACAACAAAATAATAAAATATCTTAATAACACAAACCACAAAACAAATTCAGAAAAACATAACCTATCAGGAATTTACAAAATCACATGCAACAACTGTAACGCTTTTTACATAGGAAAAACAACCAGAACATTTAAAATAAGATTTGAAGAACATTATAGAGCATTCAAAAACAAAAATTCTAAAGTATCAAATGTTGCAGCACACCTAATATCCCATAAACACGAAATAACAAATTACGAAAATAACCTAACCATACTTGAAATAAATAACAACCCAATAGAACTAAACTCACTAGAAAAATACCACATTTATAAAAACATACACAACAATTTAATGAATCTACAAACAACATATACAGAAGACATACTATATAGAAAGATCATACACACAGATCAAGAGAAAGTGCGCATAACGTCAACAAACACCAATTTCACAGACCGAACATCTACAACAGAAAAACATCAGTGATTCGACAATGGTCAATTGACCGAAAGGTGCCTCATCACTCAAGGTAAAATTATTGCACTTAATGGTGGAAAAATTACTTACAATAGTAATATATTAACTTCATATATATATATATATATATATATATATATATATATATATATATATATATATATATATATATATATATGGATGTGATATATTTTATGATGTGGACCGGGAATATTTCCACTTGGAGAAAACTTGTAAAATGGGAATATTACCGGGATTATTTTCTTGGGCAGGGAAGATTCCCGAAAAGTGGGAATTTATAAAAGGTCTTAGATTTTGAGCAATTCAACACTAATTGAACTGTTAATAACCTTAAAATGAGTTAATTAACTAAGTTTCTTCACTTTTATTCAATAATTAATGTTCAACTACATAGATTACCTTTATAAGCAATTGGCAATTTATAGAATAAAATTTCTGGACCAGTAAAAACACTCTTACTGGTATTCAAATATAGATATTTTATGAAATACATTTTATGAAAGAGATCATACATCTTTTATAGAAATTTGTTGACAATTACATTTTAAGTTTACGAATTTGATAGAGTAATACAGTCTCATAACAATTAAAAACTAAGGATATCACAATCATACTATCTAGGCTCTTGTATCAACTTCCTAGAGTTCAAATGTTAAAACAATTTACATTTTTATATGACGTCTATTTCACATTTTTTTATAAGTTTTTAAACTTGAGGTTGGTTTTTTTAAAGACGAGGTTTAAAGAGAGGTTGGTTGTACTGTGATATAACTGTAAAAACGGGATTTAGTTCCTTCAGTTTTTGGGAGGGAATTTATTTTCTTCCTTTTAACACCCAGAAACTTCCAGAAACATCCAGCATCACTGCCACCTGAAGCTTTTAGAAAGACAGACATTTGTTTTCACAGTTTGATGTGTGATTGTCTTTGTTATATAACCAGTATCAAGGGTACTTTGAGTAACTATGTGAGATTGTAAGAGTAAGGGACAATTTAGGAAGAAGTGAATGACTCAACCTTTCACAGTTACTGGATGCCTTAGGGTGATTGTGATCGTGCTCAATAGATGGATGTGGATGTTTTAAATATGAGACTATTGATGACTATAGAGACAATGAAGCCTTATTTTTAAAAAAAAGTCTTTGGGAGGGTATGAACTTTGGGAGAAGTTGCGAACAATACTGCGTTGAAAAGCAATGTTTGTTTCTTTGACTCATTTTTAGTAATTTATTGTATCGATCAATATGTCAAGTTTTTTTTTAAGATTTAGATAATGGCATTTCTTTTGAGATTCGGACATTTTGCTACACTTTAAAACTTCAAGTGACAATAAACCTTTCTAAAAAACAAATCAAAAATATATTCCAAAACTAAATTACATCAATCACACAGAAATTGTAAACTAATAAATAAATAAACGGTACAGTACTATGTAGTAATCACGTGAACAAATGCCATACAAACAACTAGATGGGCAAACAACTAGTGTATACATTTTAAGAGACTTACAAGACATATGTTTACATGTCTCTTTATACACGACATTTGGTGGCTCTTCCATCTGGTACAACAATCACTAAACTACTTGAAGAGCTTACTCTAGAATATGCAACATAAAATTGTCCATGTGAGAAACGGTCACATCTCAAATCAATTTCAGTTATTTTTAAAAGACCGACTTTGTGATTTTTAAATTGTCATTGTAAAGCAAACTTCAACTGGAAATTGCATTCTTTTGAATTCGGAAGGATGACCTGATGGAATTAGAGATATGAAATTAATCTTGTGAATTTACTTATTCATGTAATATACTTTCTTTCCTAGTTTTCACTAATAATTCCTACATTTTCCAAAATGTTTAATCGCCTTCCTTTATTACCATAATGTAATATTTAATTTCCACTGATACTTTGATTATCTCAACCTATTTACACACAACATTAATGGTTCTTCCATTTGGAGCAAGAATTCTCAACTACTGGAAGAGCTTACTCTAGAACAAGCAACATAAAAAATTGTCCATCTGAGAAATAATCATCTTATAAATCAATATCAGTTATATGAGTTTTGCCTAGCAGTCAATGAATGTTGTGTTAACTATAGCTACACTTAATTTAGTATTTATGAACATAATAGCTGACCCGACAGACAATTGCCTAATACCTATAAATATTCAATTCAAATAGAAATTAGGAGTAATTTTTTTTTTTAATTTTCCAAAGTATAATGTTTTTCGTTAAGTACAACAATATTCAATTTGTTTTAGATCATATATAACAATGTACTCATGATTACTGTAAAACAACTATAGCGACAGCACAATACATATGAAATCATAGTTACTAATATCAATTTATATCAGTATTTCTAGAGCTTAAGTGTAAATAATAGCATAATTTGTACGTTTCTCAAAACAAAACAATTTACTCAAATTGTATATCTTATTACATTCAAATAATACGCTTACGCAAACAAAAAATTTGAATCCATATTTATTATTTTAAAATAATGTAGTAAGACTCATTATATAAATTAATATATTTATTAACTTGTAAATTGAAGAAGTTTTCAATTCAATAGCAATTTAAATTAATATTGTACAGTAAATAAAGTAATACAAGTTATGCATTAAAATAACTGTTATACGACCTAACCTAAACCAAATATAGAAATTGTAGTATAGGTTGAGAACAGTACCTACCTCTTACAGCGTTAGATTCTAGAATTTATGTTTGCCGCTATTTAAAACAGCTAATTTGTGTCACAGTTATATACACTAGATAGCGCTCTTGCCAAACCTTTCATTCTGTTTTCCACTGTAAAGTTCATGCCACCATATTTCTTTCATCCAACGGTGGTGCAGCTGAGGTGGCCGACTGTTCAACATTCCTATAATTGCAACTGTATTCAGAACCGCCTCACCAGAAAGTATCTCCTCATGAAACTACCTGCAAGATGTACTTCAAGCCGCAACAACTTTATGTCACGCATTAGGTAAAGAAATAACCGCAATCAAATAGATAAAAGTGCTGTTTGTTAAAGTTAACCTATAACCACATGGGGTCTTGTTACAATTCTTGCTTTATTGTATTGCTTACAATTCTTGGAACATTCTGACTTTAAGTTTAATTATCACCCAACAATGTCCCTACTATGTTAGAATATTGCTAAACTAGATATTAATTCAACCACAAGTGTCAGTGCTTTTTTGACCTTGGGGTGCACAAATCCAAGGTACTGTGGGGTTACTCAGGA
Source organism: Prosapia bicincta (assembly GCA_036971475.1). Classification (NCBI taxonomy): domain Eukaryota; kingdom Metazoa; phylum Arthropoda; class Insecta; order Hemiptera; family Cercopidae; genus Prosapia; species Prosapia bicincta. The sequence goes on along the minus strand of JBAIZL010000005.1, from coordinate 46,762,679 downwards.
GACTTGTGAGGCAAAGAACTACTCTCCTTAAACAGACCTCAACTCAAGAGTTAGCTAATCTCTGAGCTGGTCACAGGCCATGGGAATCTGAAGGGGATCCAATACACAATTGAAAGATCTAGGTGCAAGAGATGTGACGAAAACCCAGAGAAAAGCCCAATCCATGTCCTCTGTGAGTGCCCTGCTTTGGGAGCTGGAAGGAGAAAGTGGTTTGGCTGGCAGCTATGTACACCAAAGGATATCAGAAGATTTAGCATCAAGTGGGTACTTGGATTCTGCAAAGAGGTAGGTATCCACTAAGCTAGTGCTGTGTTAGGGATGGGAAGAGAGTACAAAGGCTGTAGCTAAGTGCTCTACACTGATAAGGTCCATCCGAGTTTTAGTAATAATAAAAAAATAATAAATCAGTGCTTTTTTGTGAACATACAAATATTGAACTTGTGTTTTATCACCCCTTTGTTTCGAGTTCATTCTTTATAAGTTATTTTAGAAATATTAGAACTTATACATAACTCTACTTATTACTAATCATCATTAAGTGTTACAGTGACCCTGAACTTCTAATGAGTTTGATTTATAAAGACCTGCTTCCACGCCTCAATGGCAAGACTTTCATAGTAATTTAACTCGTTTTATTTTAACTTTGATCACTTATTTTTATTTTGTGCAATTACTCACACATATTTAATTATTTCCCCATAATCTCATTATCTGGTCCTCCAGCCAGAGACTATGCATTCATTTATTTAAAACTATGCATTAATTTTGTAATATTATCTTAAACATTGGGATCATCCCTAACAGTATGAAATCATGTTTTTGCTTAATTTAAGTATCATCTGTATGTCATAGAGTGATTACCTCCATCTATTGATTATTAGTTGCATCTATATTATTTACTAGCGCCCCTGTCGCAGTTTCCCCTACACAAGTTTAAAGTTGTCACACTTTATATAAACATCATTATGATAGTTGATAGTATATAATGAATATACATAATATCAGGAGTATTTATTGTTATTGAGTCATTGAAATAAGAAACAAGTAGTTTATTTTAAAAAGTGATTTATCAAATTGGTTGACAAAAATCTATAAGTAAGATATTATTTTAATAATAGCTTTTTCCTATGAAATTTATTAACTTTTTTAAATATTTGAAATGCATATTGATCCATCTGGAAAAGGACCAAATATAGTTTAAATGGACAAAAATGAGTTTTAAATGAATGTAATAATATAAAAATGACTATTTAAGTACTTATCTTTTTTACTAAAAAATAGATAAAAAGGTCTACTAAACGTGTTGGATATTTTATTTTTGCTGACAATTTTATTCTCTCAGAACCTCTTCATGTACAACATGATGATTCTTTCATCTGGAGCGAGAATCCCTAAACTACTGGAAGAGCTTACTCTAAAACATGCAACATAAAATTGTCCATGCAAGAAACAGTCATCTCTCAAATAAATTCCAGCTACTTTTAAAGACTGTCATTGTGATTTGTTAAATCGTCTTCTTTTATTACCGCAATGTAATATTTAATTTCGCTGATACTTTGATCATCTCAAAACCTCTTTATAAATAACATTGGAGGTTCTGCCATCTGTAGCAAGAATCACTAAACTACTGGAAGAGCTTACTCTAAAACATGCAACATAAAATTGTCCATGTGAGAAAGTTATTTCTCAAATCAACTTCGGTTTTATGAGTTTTGCATAACAGTCAGTGAATGTCAAGTTAACTTTAGCGAACTAAATTTAGTATTTCTGAACATATTAGCTGACCCAACAGACATTGTCCTGTTATATGTATTAAATTCAAAGAGAAATAAAAGTAAAAAAAAAAATGTAAGAGCATAATATTTTATTGCAATGTACAATAGTATTTAATTTGTTTTAGATGATATCTAACCACTTATTTATGGTTATTGAAAAACAACTATTGCCGCATCCCAATATATATGAAATGATAGTTACTAAATAAAATTAAATAAGCATTTCTAGAACTTAAGCGTAAATAATGGCCTAATTTGTATGATTCTCAAAACAAAACCATTTAGTCTAATTTTATATCTATTACATTCAACTAATACGTTCACACACACACACAAACTTTATTATTCCATATTTATTATTTTATAATTTAGTAAGATTTATTTTATAAATTAATATATTTATTACCTTATAAACTGAAGACGTTTTCAATACAATAGCATTTTACTTAATACTGTACAGTAAACAAAATAATATAATGTATGCGTTAAAACAGGTGCTATGCAAAGTAACTCAAATAAAAATTGTTTTATGAAATCTTATTTTCTCTTAATTTAAGTATCAGCCATACGTCATAGCGTGATTACTACCATCTATTGATTATTAGTTGCATCTATAATTCTTAATGTAAACAGGTGCTATGCAAAGTAACTCAAATAAAAATTGTTTTATGAAATCTTATTTTCTCTTAATTTAAGTATCAGCCATACGTCATAGCGTGATTACTACCATCTATTGATTATTAGTTGCATCTATAATTCTTAATGTATATCTATATTCTTAATGTTTAAGTAAGCGGTTGCATTTTTAATATTGTTCTTGTTTTTTGCATAATATCGACTTAAACGCCTTCAATCGGACTCCAATTATAAGGGTACCTTTCCAGGGGTGAGTTCAATAGCTTCCGAAAGTTGCATGTTGATCGGATAAACTGTTTACATTATACAGTCAGGCAGATGTGAGGTCCGTATATTTCTTATGATAAATTTCTACCTGGCGTTTTTTTAAATTTCTACCCCTTAAAATTTTGCTAAATCCTTTCTTAGTGTGTCCCTACATAGTATAATGAAAGTTCCATTTCAATTTCAAATATGTATCTTTTTTAGTTTTGGCTCTTTGTTGATTGTCAGTCAGTCAGTACTTCAATTTTTAGAGATTTTTAATTTCAATATAAATGACTGAATGCTTGGTAAGAAAAGAAGGAGGGCACATATTTAATGTTTTTTTTTCGAAAAATATCTTGGACATTCCCACTTGAGCTACAAACATTCCAGACCCTATCCATGAGTGTGTTTAATAATTTCCCAATGTTGTATGTTGATCGTATGAACGGTTTACATTATACAACCAGGTACATTGTGTACTCTGTCTATTTCTTATGATACATTTCCACCAGTTTTTTTTTTTTATTCCCCTTAAAATTAAAATTTTGCTAAATCGTTTTTTAATGCGCTCTACATTATACTATGTAGTATAACGAAGGTTTTCTCTAAATTTCAAGTCTGTATAATTACTAGTTTCACCTCTGCATTGATCATCAGCCAGTCGGTCAGGCAGGACTTCAATTTTTATATATAGAGATAGCTTAAATTTAAAAAAAAGAAAACTCACAAATACCCTAATATAAAAAATACATAATATGATTTATTTGACAAAATTAAGGAAATGAATATCAATTAGGAAACTAAATTATTTTCTTGTGACATAAAAACTATGTACACTAATATTCTTCTAAAGGACTCAAAATAATAAATGATTGGCTAACATTAAATATAAATGATAAAAAAAGAAACATAAAAATAATGGACACAATACAAATTATACTAAACCAAAATAATTATACTTTTAATAATAAAATATACAAACAAAAAATCTTAATATGGTATCCCCATTTTCGGTTGTAATTTCTGAAATATTTAAGAATCATTTGGATTACAGATTGTTTATTATCAGGCATCGAAAACATGATACATCATTATTTTTTCAACTACACTCAAGCTATAAATAATATTCGAGCTGGCTTGTGAGTGAAAGTTATAATTAAAAAATAAAAATATGGTACAACTCACAAATATAAAATTTTTTATTTCATACGCGTTTCAACGACTAATTAGTCGTCATCCTCAGTGAAGATACACAAATCAAACTAACTAAAAAAAAATATATATATATATATATATATTAAACATAACCTATAAAGTTTTAACATAGTTTGTTAAAACTAGTTGTTTGTTTTTACTTTTGTTAAAACTTTATAGGTTATGTTTAATATATATATATGTTTAATATATATTTTTTTTTAGTTAATTTGATTTGTGTATCTTCACTGAGGATGACGACAAATTAGTCGTTGAAACGCGTATGAAATAAAAAATTTTATATTTGTGAGTTGTACCATATTTCTATTCTTTAATTACACTCAAGCTGTATTCCAAAATGATTTAGCAGGTTTTTTATAGATCACGACAATATTATATCACAAACATGGCTTTGTGAGATATTCCGTAATACACATTAAAGACTTTTTAAAAAATATGCCTTAAATATTTTTAAATATTAATACAGGACTCAAAAGTCCTGTAAATATTAGTTTTGAATAACTTTTAAACGCTGAAATAATTGGAGGCAAATAAAATAAGTAACAATTTAAAAAACTAAAACATTTATATTTTACAAACTATCTATATACAATTTTGTTTAGAATTTACCATAATCATATCTTTAAAAAAATTTTTACACAAGAAAAACGTAATTAATATGAAATAACTCATTATAATATATAATAATTTGAGGTATAACCTGATTAGTAATATATAAAGTTCTTAAATGATTGTACCATTTGAATTTTGAGATTTTTTAGTTTATTCAAAATTAAAATATCCATTACATTTTACCTTTAACAATATTTAAATAAAGTGTATTCATTGTGAGAATAACCCTTGCTCTATTACAAGATTGTGAAACAGCTCTGGTGGAAAAAAATAGGATATGATAGGTGTATGTTTGACATATTTATTTATAACCAAAAAAATTATTGCATAATACACATATGGTTATCTGATAATTTATTTGTTATTAATCTGACAATTTTAAAGTTAAGTGTAAAGAGGCAAAATCATTTCTATTTTGAAATTAACTACTCACTTGCATGTCATAAAACTTAGAGAATTTACAGTTTAATTTGATCATACTTCAACTACTTCAGGTAATTCTGTTTTATCTCTTTCTGTTCCTTCCAGAAGAATTCTGTTCTTGAGATTTTCTTTGATTTCATCCAATTCTTTTTCTAGCTTTGAATAGTTGTAGCGGCAATAAAACCTGGAATAATTTTGTAAAAATAATAATACAAAATAAAGGCCAAAAATATAGAGAAAACTAAATCAGAACAACACTTGTAACTAGGTTTGGTGTGATTGAAGTGCCAAAACTCAATAAATTAGCTAGAAAAAATGTTCTTGAAAAAACATTTCTGAAATATTTCTGCTGGTATGAAATAAATGCCTATGTTTATCGAAAACAGATGAGTGGAAATTCCCAACAGGTGAAAACAATGAGCTTTAAGAGGCCAAATGTGAAAAATGGTATAACTTGGAATAACCTAATACGGTGCAGTAAGATTAGGAGATCTACTTAGGTAAATCAAAAATAGGTGCCTAACAGAATATCGGAGAAACAGCAATGATTTTGGTAAAGACATAGGAGGACTCATGTTGCCAACATGGTAACTTCAAATTGGTGGGTTGTAAAAGATAGCCATGAAGACAAAGTTTCAGAAGGGAGTGACTAAGGTCAAGAGGGCAGTTCACTCTAGGGGCTCCAGAAAAGAAATACAAATGAGAGGATTGTAAAAGACGTTTTAGGTAGAATGTAGGGTATGTAAGGTAGTCCATGAAGTACCGGTCTATGAAATTAAATTTTAGAGGGTACCAGGTGGAAGGTGGTGAGTTTTAAAACTAACTTTATAGTTTTGCAGCCTGTAACTGGTGTTGAGATCTCAGAAAATAAAGGTAAATATCAAGAAAAAAGAAGGAAAACTAAACAAGCATTAGTGTAAAGAAGCCAAGACCTGAATTACACTGCACAATAGAAGAAAACAAATTAGGTCCCAGATTAGGTCAAAAACATTACAGGATTGGATAGAAACAACCTAAATCTTTGAACCTGGCTCAGTAGCTACACTTTAGTTCTATGAGTATTTTTGTGATCGTAATATGCCAAACATTGTTTTTTTTTAGTAACAATTTTAAATAAATTAGATTTTTATTCTTAACTATACTAAATTAATTTTGTCTAAATTCTTAAACAAAGCACCTATCTAAATTTATGTTTAAAAAATAATTAATTACACCAAATCAAATACACCACAAAACAATTAATTCATTATACAATGTAAATAAAACTTTGATAAGTGTTTTAGATATATTGTTCAATTTTAAAATAGGATGAAATATCGCAGTTATTTCAGAAACTTGATTCCCAGATTTTGCTACAAGATAAATAACAGGAGTAAAGTAGTTTTTTAGAAAATTCATTTCAGGTAAGAGTTTGAAATTCATACATATTTCCTATTATTGTAGCATGTATCTCTCGATTATAAAAAGCTTTCTGATTTTTAATTATTTCTCGGTCACGTGGCTAAATAAGATATGTAGTATTGGCCGGAAAGTAAATCCCTTTGACATGTTTCAACATAGTGTTTGCATCATTATGTTGAGTGCAGTTTCCTATTAGAAGAACATTGTTGCGATCAATTACTATGATAAATCTTATCTCAAACGAGCTCTGTCATTTGCAGTTGGCTATTATGTAAACTCAGCGTATAGCATTGTCATCATATTTTGAAGTTATTTTCTACTTAATATTAAGGTATGCTACTTTCTAAAAGCCTTTTTTATAAGTTTAATTGATAAAATTTACGAATTTTGTTGAAAACTGTCATGCATCTATAAACACTCAAAGTTGTTGTCATGTTAGAAAATCTTTGAAAAATCAACGTTCAACATTTAAAAACTGTATTTTTTTAGAGGACAATTACAGAACAATTAGTAAAATTTTAAATAAAAGTAACTATTCTTATAGAAGAAATCATGAGTTAACACACAAAAATACAAAGCATTTTATCTCTAATTATAATTTAATTTTGAAGGTATTCTGACAACTTTGATAAAACATGTTCCTGGATTCAAATAAATCACCATTGAAAAATATAAAGAAATATCAAAATTAGCATCTAGTAAATTTGTGTGGTCATTCTTCACAATATTTTGGGGTACTCTAACCAGCCATAGTATTTATTGCAATGCAATAGGCCAGTAACAAATAATGGCTGTTAAGGTACCATTCCGATCCAGGCACTGCCTGGCAGTGCAACCCAGCCCCCCTGCTGGCCAATGCTGCCACAACCATTCAGATCGAAGCAGCCGCTGCCTGGTAGTGTGACCTGTCATCGCTGCTGGGCAGTGCTGCCACAACCATTTGGATCTAGGCAGCCGCCAGCAGAATGTCAAGCAAGAGCCAGTGCAAACCATTGTGCATTCCGGTTATGTTATGAATATCAAAGTTAGTATTATTTTGAAGTTAGTATTTTGAATATCAAAACTATGTCTGACAACTCATATAATCGTTCAATCAAAACAAATACCGGAACAGTTTTGGAATAGGTGGAAGTGTCTGGAATTGTTTTGGAGTAATTGATGGCAAGCATGTAAGACTCTGCAAAACAGTGAATCAATGTTCTTTAACTATAAAGAATACTATTCCACTGTTTATTAGTAATTGTAGACGCAAACTACAAATTTATTGCTGTTGATGTGGGTTGGTTTAGAAAGGAAGGAGTCAGCGTTATAACTAAAAAGTCAGTTATGGGAATTTAAATTATTTGCGGTCAATTTAATGTGCTTCAACTAGCACCTTTACTAGGGACAGATATCTTAACCCCCCATTATTTAACACGTCCAGCACGGCTAGCGTGCTGGCACACTTTGGGTTCCCTTGCGAGGCACTGAGAGCATGCCGATGCACTCTCCTCTTCCCTTCTGAGAGACGGCGAGCTCACCGGCATACTCACTCCCAGTTTAATTAAAACTTCTCCAGTGTCGATAAGTGTTTGGGAAAAGGTTTGATTTTTATGTTAGTGATTCAGAAGAGTTTGAAGAACATTGTGCCTAAGTCGTTTTTAAATCCGATCATCCTAAGTTAACTTTTTGATGCTTCAACTAAAAGAATCCTACAGGAAGTATCATGAAAAAATTTAATTTTGTTTAATTTTTATATTTTAATGTTTTTTTAGTTCTAACCACTTAACGCTACAAAATATCTGGTTAAACAACAACAATCATAAAAATAAATTAAGCTTTCTGAGTACAAAACGCAAGAATAAACAATAAATGTCCTACTAGAGTGAATGAACCTACTCGAGGTGGGAACAGACTACTGTAAATAAGAGTCATTGACAAAATGCTTGGATGCCTGAAAACCCAATGTGTCATCATAAGATTGTAGTGAACAAATGTCAGCTAATCTCGGCTACAAATAGTCTAGGACATGACATATGCATTATCTATGTCTGCCTTTACATTCTTGATCTCTATAGCTTTGTGAAAAAGATGACACTAGCAGAAACAAACATTCTGAGTTAAATGTTGAGTGGGTAATTTTAGTATGTAGTAATTTTTGTAGTAGGTACATTAGATTTGTATGTAAATTATCTTTTTTCTCTGTCTTTTTTATTGAGTTTTATTATTTGTCAAACAGTATTTTATCATTTGAATTAGTTGATATTTTATTTAATTTTTTTTTTTTATTGTGCCCCGGTAAATAAAACAATATTTTAATGTCTAATAGACTGTTTTGATGTCCCCAATAAACCTGTATATGATAGAAATAAAATTATTGAGATGAAAACAATGAGCACGATAATTTGATGCAACGACAAGTCATGCAACCCGCATAGCATTTCCATCATTCCACTGCCTTGGATGGTGAGCGCACCGGCACGCTCCTGATTTTTACAATTAAATATAGTGTTTCAATTTTTTTTACTATTTTTCCTGTTTATAACTAAGCATTTAGGTATAGATTTTGAGATAAAACAATGCCGTCAAATGTAGAAGTTAACGAAAAAACAGTCAGTAGTTTGATGAGATCTCCAATATCGCCACCATGCTGAATGTGTTAATTGGTGACGATGAACTATGATGTCATAATTGGCATTCGATGTTCACATGATGAAATCCTATTACAAAAACTATGTTAGAGGTGATCGTGATAAGGCTGTCTTCAACTACTGCATCTGCCAGGTAAGACGAGTCACAGAGATCTCTTTTGGACTTCTAAGCCAAGTCTTCTGAATTTTATACTCACCAATAGCAATTATTATTGCTATTATAAACCAGAAATATCTAAGGACTTTATTATTACACTATGTTGCTTCCATAAATTACTACAGGATGCTTATTTAGAAAAAAATGGGATTTCATATTATAGTTAAAAAGAAAAAACCCGAAATCAACAGAGAACATGTTTGCATTGACTCATGGAGAAGGATTTCTAAGCATAATTATAATTATAGTAATCTCTGCAAGTGTAAACATGATTAATAATCTTGATTTATGGTTTGTGTTTATAATGTGTATTTGTACTATTTGTGTAAAAAATAAAAGTATATTAGGTACTTTGGTACTTGTTTTATTATTTTCTTCCAATATGCACCCATATGTTATCTTAAACAACATTGTCCTTATAGTTTTTGAGTTGATAATTGTAAAACTGGGGATTTGTAGCCATACAGTGGAATCCCTCAAATCCGAACTAATTGGGGATATAGCCTGTTCAGATTTGAAAAAGTTCGAATTTGCCGAAAAAGTTCGGATTTTGGATTTGTTGGGTATTTTGCATTTGACAGAAGTGTGTTTTTTTATTAATGAACATATTTCCTTACATATTTCAGTATCAAAAATTAAATTTTTCAAGTGTTACAAGTGAAAAGTTTTTGGAACAACGCCATTACGCAATAGTTGCTGTGAATGAAAAAATTGATGGGGCTGTATTGTTATGGTTTACACAAGAGAGGCAGAATTTACTGCTAGCAATGGATGGTTGGATAGATGGAAGAGAAGGCATGGAATAAACAACTAACGGTAAGTGGGAAGAAGTTATCAGCTGATAATCTTGCTGCAATAGAATATTTAGACAGATTCACCGATTTGATTTCCTCTGAAATTACTCACCCCAGCAAACGCATAATGCATTAAATTTTAAAGCCCATCCCACTAAAAGTCTTGCTTCTAAAGGAATCTTCTGCACCAGGCATTAAAACAAGCAAACAGCGAGTTTTAGCCTGCAGTAACGCCACAAGAACAAATAAGCTACTATTAATGGTGACTGGAAAATCCGCCAAGCCAAAAGCCCTTAAAAATATGAACTTGAATGCTCTCCCTGTTCATTACAGAAATCAGTGTAAGACGTGGACGACTGGTAATATTTTCAAGAAGTGGTTCAAAAATGAATTTATTCCTTCAGTAACAAGATTTAATGAAAAAAATAGACTGCCACCAAAAACTCTACTTTTGATAGACAATGCTCCTTCACATTCTTCGGACATTCAGTTAGTATGTACATACATAAATGCAATTTTTCTCCCACCTAAAGTGACATCGTTGCTTCAGCCTATGGATCAAGGTGTGCTGCAGAACATAAAACTGAGCCACAGAAAAAAGCTTCTGCAAACATTAAGGAAGAATATTGTTCTCTTTCTATTCCAGAAAAACTCAAAATGATTATAATAAAGGGTGTAATTGACTGGGTAGCTGAATCCTGGAATAATATCAGTAATACTTAACTGCAGACATTTTGGTAGAAACTCTGGCCTAGGGATGATAGAAACACCACTTACAACTCGGAATGATGAAAAGAACTCCTTCAGCTCATTCAAAGAGAACCAGGATGTGAAGATAATGAAGAAAGTTCCCTGGAAGAGTGGACAGCACTAGATAACAATGAACACGACAGTGTAGTAGATAGCGATAGCGAGGAAAAAGATGCCTCTACCAATGATGTTACTTATGCCATCGCTCCCGCCGCTCTTGACACTGCGTTGCATTACGTAGAGCAGCTGCAACACCCAATGATGTTATGCTAATGCGATGGTGGCACAACATCGCATCCTCGGGAAGGTTTACGTCTCTTTGCCAGATGAGGATTACTGATTTTAAGTGAAAAATATAGTTAAGCGTTTGTGTCTTTTCTTTTCAAGTGAAACATATAGTTTAGAGTTTCTTTTTTATTTTTATTTTTATTTTACTGTCAATAAATTCTATGCTAATGAAGTGATATAGTTGTACAGTATATGCCTTCTTCATAATTATATCATGTTTTTACAGTGTCAATTTAATATACTACACATTTCAGTCCTGTTTTACGTAAGTAACAACCTTTCAGTAAATACTTCATTTTAGATACTTTTTCAAAATTTGGTTTTCATCAAATCATGTTTGAATTTCCTAGGGGTTCAGATTTTTGGGGTTTTGGTTTTGAGGGGTTCTACTGTAGCTGTACTAAAAACTCGTCAATGTCATCAATAAAGAACTCCATTACGACAACAACAACAAACTCAAGCTGGCACCGCGACATAGCGGCTTCCAGAGTGGCACGACTCGGCAGCTCTGCACATTTGCTTTCGAAAGGCATTCCATACAAATCCATATGAGTGGTGTGGCATGACACAGAAGCCACCACCTGGATCTGAATGGTATTTTTATACTACTACATGGAATTCTAATTTAAGCTAATCTGCAGAATCGGGCATAACAAAAATGTTCTTGATGTTTAACAAGCATAAAGACTTCTTACAAACCTGATATTTTATATAAATATGTATTTATATTTATGTTTATTCCTCATAATATTTTGTTTATATTGGAATTTTGTTGCTACAGAAAGTAACAGTATTACTCATTTTTAAAATATAATATAATATAATTAAAGAAATAAATATATTTAAAACATTTTTAATTGGGAAATGATTTTTGTTCACCTAATCACTGCAAATTAATTAACAACTAACACTACCTGCCACACTATCTAACAGTTGATGAATAAATGGCTGAAGGCTCTTGATATATTAAGCAAGTTAAACAGTTTCTTTACTTTTCACAGATGAATAAGTAAATGCTCATGAGTCGTCTGATCATATTTACTGGCAATATTTTTATGTATTTTATTAACAAAAATCATTATTATTTTATAATTAATACTTATTTTACAAACATACCAATACACCATAGTTATTCCCCAAAAACTGCCAAATGCAACATGATTTGATCTTCCAACTTTACTTGTAAACATGAAGTGTAGAAGACCACATCCAATTCCACTACTGATTCCATACAGAAAACTATTGCGAAAGCAGGGAATCTGTGATACATCTCTCCCAAAGATGTATAGGTGCTAAACAAATCATACATTAAACATTTGTTAATTGTTAAATCTTAAAATATAACTTCCAAGTAATAAAACTTTAGATATTTTTAAATAAGTACTTAATAAAGGCTACAACAAATTTTTAATTAAGTTGTTAACAAATTACACTTTTGAAATTTTTGGTAATTTACAATATCGATCTAGAATGTCATGTTTTTCTTTAAGACTTAAATCACATCATTTTTTGAGATTTGGACATCTTGCTACACTTTGAAACTTTAAGTGACATCAAACCTCACAAAACCAATGAAAAAAAACTTTCAAAATTAAATTACGTAAATCACACAAATATCAAAAACTTATATGAAAATAAAGAAATAAACGGTGTAGTACTGTGCAGTAGTTCTGTGAATAAATATCATACGAACAACTAGATGGACAAACAACTACTGTATAAATTTTATGAAACCTACAAGATGTGTTTGAGTGAGGTCAAACGGATGAGAATGACATATGGATAATGAATCATGTCGATAACAGGACTGATGAACAGGATGTCTGTCACCATACCGCTCAACTAATGTCATAGAATATACGATTCTTGTAAACATTTTTGTTTAGTCTGTGATAGTGAACACATATTTTATTTGATGACAAATTAAATGATAACAATAAACGAGGAGATGATTAAATTAGCGACTCAATTACGATGTATTTACGATTCCATCTCTATCTTTAAGGGAAACGATAATAATAACCGAATGATAAGATTAAGTCTAATCACACTAAGCAGCAGCTCCTATATTACTTTTGGATAGTAATATATTATTAAGGAAATTATTATTATAGGCTTAGAGAATAGGCATATACAATAAGTAATATGTAACTTTCCTAATAGGAATCCAATATAAGGAAAACAATTATTGATTAATCACGAGGATCCAAAACATGAGATAAATAGGAATGTTGCTCCTAATACTTTGTGTACACTAATCCAAAATTAATTTTTACTTCTACAATTTCTATAAACTAAAATGAAGACCAAGAGATGAATTCTGTGAAAAAAATCAATTATCAAGATAAAATGAGAACAGAAAATCACAAAGACAGAAAACAAAGAATTTGGCCTCTCTCTCTCAATCATAAAAAATTATTTATGGTCCATCACACAACTAAGATATCAAAATTGTCCTGTTTTTGGCTTTTTAAAAGACCTTTTCTTACTTTGTGTTACAAACTTTTCTTGTCCAGTTGACTGGGCATCTTCCTTCATAATCTTAAGTACCAAACTGTGGGATATCTCACACGCTTCTGTTTACTCTGACAGCAACTTTTCTTGAGATAAATCTGAATTCTTTATGTTAAAATATTTATAAACGTTATACATAATTCTTTGCAACTGACAATCACTAACAGGTCTTTCTTTATTAGTTCTACTTGTTTGCAGTTGGCCTTCGCTCAAAGAAAACTATACTCCTACTATAAAAATAATATTACATACACTATTAGACACTATCAAACTACAAAATAAGGGATTTTTAAAAAATGAATATAACCAAAATAAAACTATGAACTAAAAATTGGATGTTTTCAGTATACAAAAGTACAGCTAATGTTTTCAGAACATGCATAGCGGTCTACCGAGAGCTTTGCAATCAATAGTCATCAAGGAGACTGTCATTTGCTAGAGCAAGTGCATAAGAGACTCTTGTTTAACGATTAGCAAGCAAAGTGATTTTTTTGAACTGATACTACTATAAAGTTTATTATTTTAAGTTAAGCAAGTTTTAAGTTTAACAAGTTAAGTGGCATGATCTTGATGTATATTATCGTACTAGCATATATAACCTTGTTTTCCACTTCACAAATCAACTAGTTAACCCTGATTTACTGTATTTAGAACACCTGCAAAAATTAAGCAGTGGTGACAACAGTAGTTTTAGCAGTATCCGTTGTAAATTTTTATTTGCCGAAGAAACACACCTTTCAATGCATAGTTTCAGATCCTTTGGTATTTTTTCAGATGCCAGACGTTCTTCATCCATGGTCCTGTCAGCAGTTTGCTCAGCTTTATTGTGAATTGAAATGGCTGAACAGTTTTTCTCTCAGATTTGGCCATGCATTTGCTTTTTTTATAATTGTTGTGTAGATATACTAGAAATGAATTGATGCAGGCTATGTTCAAGGATAGTATATTATAAAAATCCCTCCATTCCTGACCTCAACTTCTGGAATATTCTCATCCAGTGTTTGATCATTGTTATTCACCGTATTATCATCTGATAACTCACAATTTGGATCTTTACCCGAGTCATCTGAATCCAAATATAATTCTTGCTCAGGCACATCGTTTAGATCACACTCTCTCGCCATCTGATTCCAATTTATCCCATGCGTCTAGATTTGTGTCAATTCCAACTACTCTAATAACTGTTCATCTTTATAGAAAACTTCTTCAAAGTTTATTTTTAACCAAATCTATCAAAACTGGATAGTTTATATTGTCTGTTTAACTAATGTAGTTAAGTAGCTATTGTAGCTTGTCGTAACTAATTTAATATAAAATAAACTGTTCTATTTTATTTTTAAATAATGGTGATTTTTGAATATGTGTATTTCTTTAACTACCATGGTAGATTACATTCCTTGATGATGAAACCTGTTAAAAAATTCTACCGGGCAATACAGAAAGTGATCAGAAATTAAAAAATCAGTCATTTAAAAAAATTTACAAAAGTTATCGCTCACACCCCAAAAAATTAAAAACTTTGGAAAATAGCAATTCTCCCCTCTATGGCCCACCTAAAACATTATCAATTCAATGCTTTGACTGTATTGTTTTTATGTAGTAACTAGCAAAATGCCTTAAGATATAATTGAACTTTCTGTTGACACTTCAATTTCACAATGCTTTGTGTGGTAAGTTCTATCGTTTTTAGATCAAACTTAGAAATTAAAGTGTGAAAATTTTCAATGCAATATTTTCTATTTTGAGTGTGGAATAGTATTTCTTTCATTCTTTTGCAGCTTACTATCACAAAATAAATAAGAAGTGTGTGCGGTTTTATAATTCTATAAAAGTTTGTATGTTGAGTGAAAGATGGTGCTAATAGTGCTTTGTTTAAGTTGATTTAATTTTAAAATTTGCAATTTTTTGGAAGTTCATTTTGTGAGTTACAATGTCCAATAAATTAGGTCAAAACGTTGAATTAGTAGGCCATATTTTTACATGTACTGTGGAGCAGAGACTTGCTATTTTCCAAAATTTAAAATTTTTGAGGCGTGAGCGAAAGTTTTGTTGGTAAAATTGATTACGAGGGAACGAAAAATGAAAACCTGCAATTTTTTACGTGTGTTTACAGCCCTACTATTTTTTTTATACAATTGTATTCAAAATAGGGTAGAAATTCAAATTCCAGGCCAGTTTGGGTAAGTGTATGAAACAATTCCTAAACGTCACTACGGTTGTGACATCACTTAACACAAGTATCACTCCACAGAATCAGGCAGCCGTAGTACAACTTATGACTGCGCACTGAATTTCTTACCCAAATAAAATTTAATAAAAAATAACTTTCCGACACTAAAAATAGAAATGTTTATCACAATAGCTTTAGGACATGTTTGGAAATTTTTTCATACACACATTCAAATGGGACTGGAATCTGAATTTTTACCTAAAATAGTAAGAATGTATATGATTAAAATAGGTTTGGTTAAAAAATATTAAACTATCATTACAAGTAATGTCAATCAAGGTAATTTCTAACATAGTGGTTATTTTTTTATGACAACCTATTATTACTAGATACTTTGTTGGTACATTATACAGTAATTATTAAGATCAGCGACTACCACTCTGATCGGCCAAAATTTTTTATTCCTGGTCAATTTGAACATGAATCTGAAGTTATTTTTAAAGGCAAAAGTAAATTAACATAAAATAAACTAGCCTAACCTAACCTTACCTGATCTAGATGTTGATCGCACAAATTTGAATCTTACAAACAAACAGAAGACACGTGCCCCAAAAGATGGTTTCCGATTAGCTGACAGATGCTGCCTGACTTTTCAACCGAAAAAATGCATATTTAGTGTGTGTGTGTGTGTGTGTGTGTGTGTGTGTGTGTGTGTGACAGATCTTGCCATACATTATTTTTCGAAGCTTATTTATTCAATGTAAAGCGGGCTATTTACGCTTAATGTTTGCACAATGCGCTCCCGACAAAGACAAACTGGTTGAAGTGCGATAACACAGTGAAGATCACGGATGACTTCAAATTTAGGTGAGGGAAGGTTGTTTCATTGCCAAAAACAGGCCGAAAAAGTGTGGGTGGAGGGTTTCAGCCAAGGTCGGTTCATTTTTAAAAGCGAACCAAATTGAACATAAACCAAATCTGTGCAATATCAACGTTTTACCCACCAAAATAACTAAGGTAAGCACCTAGGTTAGGTTATTTTATTTTATGTTTGGTGTAAAAAATAACTTCAGATTCGTGTTCAGCATGATGACTGCGGCAGTCACTGATCTTAATAATTTCTTATTGTACATATAATGTATAACATATACATGCGGTAGCATGTTTCTATTAATTACACATTTTGACATAAAAGTGTGACACTTGCTTGGGTAAGTGCTACTACAGAATAACACTTTTTGTTTACATAAATGTTTCTAATGCTTTATTGCAAATGAAATCAAAATTTTAACCTTAAAAAACAAATACAAATTTAAATAATAACGTGGAGCTGTGAAAAATTTACTACTAAAACTGTGTTAAAATAACAAAAATATTATATATTATTAATTTCAACGATCAATGTCTACATTTAGCATTAGCTTACTTTATTATCCATGATTTTACTTTATTGAAACTTAATACATCTTAATTTTGATAACTTTGTGTCTTTAATTATGTAAGCTTACAAAACAGCTGTACTGCTAGATTTCATCGTCACAGATCCAAATATTTGTAGCTTTTAAATTTTCAATATCTTTACAGAAAGTATATATACCGGATTCTCAAACAAAATGTGTACATCAGCGGTGTTCATCGATTTCGAAGCAGCCTTTGATAAGGTCTCACGCATATCTATTATTTCGCAGTGTATGGAAATCGGTTTAAAAGGGAGGATATTGAAATACATTGTAGACTTCCTTAAGGATAGGAAAATTAAAACTAAGATCAATGATACCTACTCTGAAGAAGAATATACTCTAAACGGAATACCACAGGGGTCAGTCATTAGTCCTACTTTTTTTAACATAATGATGCAAAATTTAGGGAATATAGACCTTCCAGGCATCGGCATGGCTATTTTTGCAGATGATGTCACTATCTGGGCCACTGATAAAGACCCAACTGCTTCTACTCACCAACTGGAAAAGGCACTTAACAAAATCTCTGAGTGGTCTGAAAAATGGGGACTAACCATTTCAATATCAAAAACTGAAGTATGCTTCTTCTCCAGGCGATACTTGCACACAAACTATAAACCAGTTATAAACTTAAATGGAAACGTACTGCGGCATAACCCAAATCCTGTACTTCTGGGTATTAAACTGGATCCAAAACTACTGTGGAAAGAACATGTCCATTTCATAGCGGACAAATGTGCAAATAGAATAAAAGCGTTGAAAGTTATAGCCAGCAGGGCATGGGGAGCAGATACATATATATTAAGGAATTTTTATTTGTCCTTTGTAAGATCAAAAATCATGTATTGTTGTGAAGTTTGGGGTGGAACAGCTGAAACTCATATTCGAAAATTACAAATATTACAGAACTCATCTCTGAGGATTTGTTTGGGTTGTCCAAAAACCACAAGTATACAGTCTATGGAAATTGAACTGTCAGTCATGCCCTTTGAATTATATATAAAAAACAGAATGTGGAAGAAACATTTTCAGATAAAGGCAATTTCACTTAACACTCTTTCTAACATTGCATTGGTAACTAACATCCGACAGTCACTGTTCTACCATCATAACAAACCCTGCGAATCATTAAACACAATGGAATCAGGAAAAATTCCAGTTGTTTTGGAACAACAACCCTGGCTTCGAATCCCAATAAAAACCAATCTTGAAATTCCTGGTTCACTCACAAAAGAAGATTCACCTCACCTACTAAAATCTGTCGCTATGGAATTGATAAACACCACATATAACAACTTTGTAAAAATCTACACAGATGGTTCCGTTGATAAAGAGAACCATAGGGGAGGTGCAGCTTTTCATTGTCCAGAATTAAACGAGGATTACTATGTGCCCTGCGATTCCTCTTCAAGTATGAATGCTGAATTGATGGCCTTAAATGCTGCTTTGGTTTTTAGCAATACTATGGATGCACAGAACATCTGCATTCTCACCGATTCCAGGTCGGCCCTTCAAGCCCTTCAAGTACAGCACACTACAGACTACCATTTTCGAACATCTGAAATAACTAAATTGTTAAAAAACTTAGAACAGAAAAATATTGTATTTCAATGGATCCCCAGTCATTGTGGTGTTCCTGGGAATGAGGAAGCTGACAGATCTGCCAAGGCGTCTTGCAACTTGTTTCCATCTCCTGAAAGTTGTTACTCCTTAACTAATTGCAAAGAGGCAGTTGATAAATAATCTCACATCTGTTGGAGAAAGAAATGGAGAGAATGCAATACTGGGCGCGAATATTATTCATTACAAAAACAACCTAATGATCCAAAGATCTTCAAGTCATTATCACGTTCAGTGGCATCTTTTGCGGCACGAGCTCGTATGGGACACATTGTCACCAATACATATTTGAAAAGGTTTCATATTACTAACGACTCTATCTGTGGAATGTGCAAGCAAGAAGAGGAAACATTAGAGCACATACTTTTGAAGTGTCCTGTAACAGCAGCAACAAGGAGTCCCTTGATAAAGCAACTAGGACGGGAATGTACCCTGGACAGAATCTTGAAAGAAAGTTGTTTCTGGCCATTGGCAGAGTGTGTGTATAGGAGACATCGAGCCATCGAGGCCAACCTTGGAAGCTCGTAATAAGAAGAAGTAAGAAGAAGAAATTTTCAATATCGAGTTAGAGTTTCTTATCCATATCATTCGGCAAAGAAACTTCTACCTACTGATATTTTTCAGCAAACGCGTTTCGCCCTAGGTAAGTATTTTATTCCACGGACGTTAGAACTAGATCTCATTCACAGCATCCGTGATTTTTTTCAATGTTGTGAGTCATGAACAAGATTGTTGCTCACGTGTGTGATGTTATTGTGGTATGTAGTGTATAATAAGGTTGAGACATCGAAAAGCGATATATCGATATATCTGAGATGGATTGGCAATATACCAATATTTCGAGGCAATATATTTACACTTGAAATATAAAGAAACAACATAAATGCAAATTAATTTGGCAACAGATATTTTGATAAAGCGTTACGCGCCTAATATTAACAGATGTTATTTCTACAAAATATGTTCAAAATAAAATATTGAGTTAATTTAACATGTTCCATGTATCATACTTTTATACTAAATATACAGGATAGAAGCACGATGGGTGAGGGTGACTTTCATCCCACAGAGGCAATGGATTTCGACTTTCGAGATTGTTCGTATGAGTCAGCGTGATAGGGTTGATGAGGGGCAACGGTAGCCAATTATACCTTAGGGACTTCTAGGAGACAATCCATACAAGATTTGGAAGAATATTTCACAGCTAAACTCGTCCCTACATCAATTGGCTGGAAAATATCTATTAGTTGTTGCAGCATCCATTCCACTAGTGGCGGCTCCAGTAGGTAGGCCCTACCAAAATTTTCTATAATTATTTGTTAAAATACTTCATAATTGTCAATCATTTGAAAAAATGAATTATATATATATATATTTAATAAAATAAAATATTTAAAAAACCAGAATACTTTTAATGAATATATTTATTCAAAGCTTTTCGCCGATAAAATAGTACCAGCATCTTCAGGAAAATAATTATATATTGAATAGATAATTATTTTCCTGAAGATGCTGGTACTATTTTATCGGTGAAAAGCTTTGATTAAATATATTCATTAAAAGTATTCTTGTTTTTGAAATATTTTATTTTACTAACTATATTACAAGAAAATATATCACCAAATTTTATATATATTGTAACATTTTGAAGTAGTATACATATAAAAGGCACTTACCAAATTAAGATAAATATATAAAAATAAATTCAGTATGTAAAAATTACTAAAATATACCAGGAACGAATTGTAAACATAACCTAATTTCACTTGTGTAGAAAATGCACACGGCCACATTTTAGATCTAATCACAAGATTTTATATAAAAGAAAAAAACACAAAAATCACTATTTATAAGAATATGTATTAGAAATAATTGATAGGTAACAATTTAAATAGAACTATGTAAAAAATACACTTAAAACTTTCACACGGCAAGCTAGTGAAATGTGCTGTAGTAAACACGATGCATAACGGATTTGTGGAGTTGCGTGCGCATTGACCGGCAAAAGATATTCGTTTTAAATATTTCTCGTGGAGATATAATAGAAAACAGTTTTGGATTTAAATGCAAAGAAATTTAAGTGCAGTTGTTAAGAAGAAGAAGTGTATCCGTAAAGAAGAAGAACATGACATCCGTAAAGCTGTTACTTGCAAGGAATAAACGAAAAAATAGCGGAAATTCACGACTTGGCCATTTTTTTTCTAACAAAGGTAGCGTCAGTAAGCAGTTGGAACAAAGCATCGGAACGAGGAAGACGTATTCAGAATTGGCTGTAAAAATTTTATTTTTTTAACTGGTGCGGAAAGTGCAGTATCGTATTTAAATCATAATTACAGAGTAACAATAAGCCAAACCATTGAACTGATCAATTAAGAAGACATTATTCAGGAAATTATTTAATTAGGAACTAAAATAACTTGTAAAAATTTTAACTTGTAAGAATTGTAATTTAGATATTTTTTTGAAAGTGCCAACTCAAAATTTATTAGTCAAAATTTAGAAAACCCACCTATTAACCTGAGATAAAGAGAGCTCAAGCTCAAATTGAAATAATTAAATCAATTTCAATTCATATTAAATTTTATAACTAAACTTCTTGCTGCCATAACAAATTTTAGACTTAGGCTAATAAAGCTTAATTTTTGTAATTCTTTGTAGAGGAAATAAGAATTTTTAATTAGTAAGTGACTTTGTAAAAGATAATAAGAAATGTCATTTTAAGATATTAAAAAAATTTATTGTAACAAAAAGCAGCATTGAATTGTTATTTCTTTTAAATTATAACTTTTATTAAGACTTGTATAAAAGCAAAAATTACCAATAATTACATTTGGCACACAAACGTGGGGCTCGATTATAAAAAAAATTTAAGAATTAACCTTAAGGCACTTTAGATAAGATTATTAATTAAATATTTGTATTAATATTGTTTACTTTTCAGGACTTTGCAACCATAAGTCAATAATTTTTTTTAATTTTCAAAATTTAAATAGAATAAAGGGGAATTTTGAAATTTTAGATAAAGAAATAAAAAAAAAAATGGAATCTGAAACAGGTACATATAATTTAAGGAGGGAGAAAGCGAAAAAAACAAAAAAATTAGAGGAATATAACAAACATAGTAGGTCTAGGAAGGGTACAGCAATTGAGGAAGCTGCAAAAGGAAAATATGTGACATTAAAAGAAAAAATAGATGAAAAAGAGGAAGAAGCTACAATAGGCCTAATAGAATTGGAAGAAGGGACAAGCCTAGAAATACAAGAGACAGAAACGGAAGGCACAGATATGCCTATAGAAGAGAGTGAGGTGGAAACCCAAGTAGATGAGGCTAGGGGATTACCACTGATGCAAACCCAACAGAAAAAGGGAAATAATGAGAATGAAGAATTGAGGGAAATGATGAGATCTCTCATGGAAATGAGTCTAAAAGGGAGAGAGGAAATGAAGGAGGATATGAGAGAATTAAAAGGGGAAATGAAAGATATGAGTGAGGATATGAGGGAAATAAACAAAAAATTAGAAGAAAATAGAGACGAAATGAGAGAGATGAAAGAAGATTTCAAATTCATAACACAGGAAATAAGGGAGGAAAGTAAGAAAATGATAGAGGATATGAGGGAACAGTTGAGAACCGAGAATAATGATGTAATAGGAGTTATGAGAAGAGACTTAGAGGAGAAGATTAAGGAGAATTTAGAGGAAACAAAAGAAATAATAGCTGATGTGACAGAGATTAATAAGAAAGAGATAGAGAAGGTAGAAAAAATGACAATACAGAACAGGGAAGAGTTAAGAGTTTTAAATAAGGAGATAGCGATTGAGAAAAACAATAATAATGATAGAATTGACCGATTGGAAACAGAAGGAAGGAGGAATAATGAGAAACAAGGGGAATTGACCCAGAGAATGGAAAAGGTAGAGAAGAAGGTGGAAGAAAATAAAGGAGGAGAAGGCCTAAGGATAATACAGGTGTCATGCGGGAATCAGGAGGAGATGCCAAAATTTAATGGTAGGAATGGTAACCCTATGGAGTTCCTAAAAAGACTGGATAGGTATGTGGAGAGAAAATTTGGATGTAGGACAGGGGAAGGATTTGAAAATGAATGGAGAGGAATCATAGATAGAGCCTTGGAAGTAGGAGCGGCAAGATGGTGGGAATCAATCAGAGAGGAGGTGGAAAATTTCGCGGATTTACAAGATAGGTTTATAGAAAGATACTGGGCCAAAGAAATACAGGAAGGCATCAAAGAGAGAATAGAAAATGAAACACAAATAATTCCCGCTTGTAACCGCTCACTTGTAATCCATCAGATCTGAAAGTGGTGTTTCATCCAAAATGGAGAGCATTAATGTTGAATCAACCTCCGAAGTTAATGAGTGTGATGTTGTGTTGCAAAATATAGTGCCCGCATGCAGTGAAGTGTGTAGAGTGAACCAATGGGACACTATACGCTGGTCCGAAGCTGATGTGTTAGATTTTCTCGTGTCACATGGGGTGATTAACCAAACAACCACATGTACTAGATGTGGTAATGTCGTTGGGCTTGTACGTAGCAACTTGATGTTCAGATGTAGACGGAATGTGTCTATTAAGAGGCGGGCAAAAAGGCGATGCACGTTTAATGTATCCGCACGTGCAGGAACCTTTATTGGATGTACCCACCTTAGCCCTCAAGCCATCCTCAATCTGGTCGTCACGTTGCTAATTTTAAACCCACCAAGACAGGATTATTTGGTTATGCACATGGACGTCACCTCTAAAACGGTCGTAGATTGGTACTCTTTTACCCGAGAGGTATTTATCTACCACTGTGTTAAATCAACTTCATTCATAGGTGGTGTGGGCAAAGTTGTGGAGATTGACGAAGCCAAATTTGGCAGGAGAAAATATAACAGAGGTCGGCTTATAGAGGGCCAGTGGGTATTTGGCGGAGTGGAACGGGGATCAGCCAATTCATTCTTTGTACCATTCCCCGACCGCACCAAAGAGACGCTTCTCAAAATTATTAAGCAGTATGTGCTACCCGGCACTACTGTTATTAGTGATTGTTGGAAAGCGTACGATTGTTTGAAGGATGAGGGTTACGTACATCTTAACGTCAACCACTCTATCCATTTTGTTGACCCTGGTTCGGGTGCTCATACCAACAACGTGGAGAGAGCTTGGCGAGAAGTACGTCAATCCATCCCCAAATATGGTGTTCGGAAACAACAATACTGCGGATATCTTGCTGAGTACCAGTTTAAGCGGCGATTCCCGAACCGCAGAAGCCGACTGCACCACTTCTTTGAGGCTGCGGGACAGCTCTACCCACCCAAATATTAAGGTTAGTTCATGCTCTCGTGGGCTAAGATAGTATCCCCTTCCTCTAAATTTAGTACACAAAAATATTAAATACTTTGTTGTTTTGTTTCAGATAAACATAATGAGTATCTTCTGTGTGAGAAGGGGGGGGGGGCAATCAACATCTCAATTCCACAGGAAACCGTTGCCAAGGTAATAATATATAGAGCAGTTACATTCACTTATATAACAAACCTATGAAGCACTGCATTTGCGATACAAACACTGTTTATCGTTATTTCGTTAGCTACTTTATTATTTGTTTATTGATATAAAATTGTAATTGTAATAATTAAAAATATTTTAAATGTTACCTACGGTTTAAAATCTGTTTAAGAATATAATCTCATTGTTCATTTAAAATGACCCTTTGTTTTGCATTTGAAATAGCACATAGGAAAGTTACTTATTTCAGTTTAAAGTAGGGTAAAAAATTTTGCGCTGAGGTATAAATTGTGAATAGGCACGAAGTGATACAAATGTTTCGTGACATCACAGTGCTATGCATAAGGTTGTAGGCATCGGTTTTAAATTTATACATTACTATATACCTATATTAAAATATACCTAAAAAGTCCCCAGTCAGGTTAGATTTGGTTTTCAGTCTATATATAAAATTGTAATTGTAATAATTAAAAATATTTTAAATGTTACCTACGGTTTAAAATCTGTTTAAGAATATAATCTCATTGTTCATTTAAAATGACCCTTTGTTTTGCATTTGAAATAGCACATAGGAAAGTTACTTATTTCAGTTTAAAGTAGGGTAAAAAATTTTGCGCTGAGGTATAAATTGTGAATAGGCACGAAGTGATACAAATGTTTCGTGACATCACAGTGCTACGCATAAGGTTGTAGGCATCGGTTTTAAATTTATACATTACTATATACCTATATCAAAATATACCCCAGTCAGGTTAGATTTGGTTTTCAGTCTATACATTACCTAAATGGTTACATTTATACAATTACAACCAAATCGTTTCTGACTGGGGTACATCAAGGGTGTTTAAATATTTGTTTTAAATATGCTACTGTGCTGTGTATAAAATTCTATTTGGTGGTGTTAAACAATTTTCCAAAATATCTTAGGTGGCTGTGTTTCAGCATTTTTACCCATTTGACAGAAACTCATGCAGTGCATTTTTAAAAGATGTCCATTGAATTCCCAAATGTTGGTTTTTAATTTTGATTTATTGTAAATTTATAAATATAAAACCAAAATGTTTAATGCCAAGCTTGATAAACGTTAAAGTCAAAATTGTGTTTTCTCATTAACATTAATATGTGTTTAAACAGTTTATTGTAATTTCATTATAGTTGTTGTTAAGATGTAAAATTGTTTTGGACTATAATAACAAGGTAAACTGCCTTCATTCTTCTGGTTTTGTGTTGCAGATCGTTTGTGGCGTGGACCATAACATGGCATTCATAATCAGGGGGAGGATCTACACTCGGGGAGGCAATCACTTTGGTTTGGGAAAGAAGTAACAAGTGCTCTAGCTATATTCTATGTGAGGAGGAATATATCACAGGCAAACAACAGATTCCATCCGCATCTTACTGAAACCTCCAGCTCATCTTTTCACCAGTATCTTAACCACAAGTAATTAAATTATAAGTAATAATTGTGCATTTATTTCTTGAATATTGTAGTCCAATACGTTCGGTGAACCTTATTTAATCACTTTAACAATATAAAAATATTCATTTGAGCTAAGCATGTGAAGTCAAGTTAAAACTAATAAAAACATACACAAAACTCACAAATTAATCATTTATTTACTAATAAGCGTTTCAATGACAAAGTCATCATCACCGGTGAGTGTTACTGCTACAAACTCTAACTCACAACAGTTTTAGAGTTTGTAGTAGTAACACTCATTGATGATGATGACTTTGTCATTGAAACCCTTGAGTAAATAAATTATTAATTTGTAAGTTTTGCGTATGTTTTTATTTGTTTTTACTTTATTAACAGCTTATGACTATCCAAATTTTAAATTATGTAAATTTGTGAAAATTTACTGAGACAGAAAGTTTTTGATCGCTAAATGGCGATCTTCATCAATGTCTCCTGCTTGGAGATGTCTGGTCAAGCGGTTACGGTTTTAAAGGCAGGTTTTCGTTAGTATCAAATAGTATGTTTGATATGTATTGTCATAAACTATTGTTAAAGTGATTAATGTGTATTTAAGTTTTTCTATAGTGGAGTACATATGGAGAATAAACTAAACACAAGATGTTTTGTACACATGTGTTACTTGTTCTGTATATGTGATATGTTGGTTGATTTATGTTTTTAATGTCACTACGCAATAATTACTTATAGTTTAATCAGTTACCTCAAGATTATTACAACAACAAACCTCATTTTTACTACTCAATATTCCTCTTAGTTTCATTAAATATACAGGACTTAATGTTTAATTATTTTGTTTAAAATATTTTTAAATTGAAAATTGCATTGTAAGACATGGTATAAGTGATAATTTATAAGAAAATATATATATATAGATTTTTTGGACTAGGAGACTGACAGACTTACCTTGGTAAGAGTCCACACTGTAGTCTTGAAATAGAAACACATAAAAGCACTTAAACGTTTAAATGCTTTTATGTGTTTCTATTTCAAGACTACAGTGTGGACTCTTACCAAGGTAAGTCTGTCAGTCTCCTAGTCCAAAAACTCTAAATAATCTTTACCAACCAAAACTAACCTAAATATATATATATATATATATGAAGTTAATATATTACTATTGTAAGTAATTTTATCCACCATTAAGTGCAATAATTTTACCTTGTGTGTATGATGTTTTTATATAGTATGTCTTCTGTATATGTTGTTTGTAGATTTATTAAATTGTTGTGTATGTTTTTATAAATGTGGTATTTTTCTAGTGAGTTTAGTTCTATTGGGTTATTATTTATTTCAAGTATGGTTAGGTTATCTTCGTAATTTTTTATTTCATGTTTATGTGATATTAGGTGTGCTGCAACATTTGATACTTTTGAATTTTTGTTTTTGAATGCTCTATAATGTTCTTCAAATCTTATTTTAAATATTCTGGTTGTTTTTCCCATGTAAAAAGCGTTACAGTTGTTGCATGTAATTTTGTAAATTCCTGATAGGTTATGTTTTTCTGAATTTGTTTTGTGGTTTGTGTTATTAAGATATTTTATTATTTTGTTGTTTGGTTTGTATGTTGGAGTGTAGTATTCTTTGTTGTATATATTTGTTATTTTTTCTATTTTGTTATTGGTGTATTTATATTTTAGGTATTCAGTATTAAAATATTATACTTGCTCTCGAGTCGCTATTATGGGAACTTTCCTTCTTAAATTAGAAATGGTGAAACTAGATTAATTTTTATAAATTGCAATGAAATTAAAATTGTTCTGAAATTTACTAAATTATAGATGTATGTTGGCTACACTTATATCCAAAGAATACTTATGGTTTTGTAGAGCTCCTGGAATCTTGGCCGTTGTTACCTTCTGCGCTTACACTTGACACAAAAAAACTTAATCTCCTAATTCTAAAAAAAACTCTTACGTCGCACTTTTTTAAAATTTACTTATAAACAACAAAACTCTTTACTTAATTTAACAATTTACCCTTTTTACAACACTGCCATCTCTGTCCCCCCCCCCAATTCGTCTGCCCTCTTCTGAAGCTCCCTCAAAACTTAAAACTTCTCCTGATCATTTTAGTATTAATGGAAATCCCTAATCTCTCCCTCTACCAATACGTTCTTTTTAGTTTCCCACAGCTTCCACAATTCCCCCCTAATGGTACCGCGTTATTTTCCAGGTTATCGGTTTCTGGAATTTCCCGTCTTAGCAACTTGGACCCTTTCTATTGTTAATGGTTGCTCGCACAGTTTATAGTTTCCCTGGAAAAGAATAGTGGAATGGTACCTGCTTTGTGCACTTTACAAACTATTTCTGTCTTTCTTTAATTAATCCTTCTACAGATTATTATTTTAGCTCTAACTAAATTTATTCTAAAGGCTCACACATTATGTTATAGAGTCCCCAGAATTTTAAAATTAATTTTCTTTGACTTCTTAAATTTAAATTTTACCATAAGTATTCTTTGGATATAAGTTTAGCCAACAGACATCTATAATTTAGTAAATTTCAGAACAATTTTAATTTCATTGCAATTTATAAAATTTAATCTAGTTTCACCATTTCTAATTTATGAAGAAAAGTTCCCGTAATAGCGACCCAAGAGCAAGTACAAAATTTTAATACTGAATTTATTAAACTTTATGTTATTTATCAGAATCTAAAGCCTCAAAAGTCCACCTTTTATTAATTGTAATGTTGGTTAAGAAATCAATTCTGTCACTGAAAAATATTAATTTAAATTTGGTATAATGTATAGAGTTAAATGTAGAGAAATAAATGAAAGGGATATTAAAATTTTATATGATTGTTAATTCTTTATATACCTGAAGGTGTGACATTAGATAAGTAAGGTAATTATATAACATAAAAGTAACTTATATTTAACAAAAGTTAAGTTATAATTTGGCGCCCAACTAGTTGGCAGGTTAAATAAAAATTGTGAATATAAATAAATAAAAAAAAGTAAATCATAAATTAATAAACAAATTTATTAATCTGTTGGCTTAAGTAAAAGTGTAATTAAGGAAATTTAATAATAGATTGTGAACATTATTAAGACTACAGTGAACATTATTAGGGAGGAGATTTTAAATCATAGATAGAAAATAATTAGGTATATGAATCAAATAGTAAAAGAGCGAGTTGGTAGCTTTATTCCAAGAAGTAAATGTAAATTTAGAAAAATTAAATCAAATGGAGGATATTAACCAAATTAAACAATTAGGGTGGGCAAGGAGCACAGAAGACTTAGTGAAAGAGATAGAGGATGTAGGGATAAATTTGCCAGTAGATGAACTAAATTTGGGTGTGGGGACAGAGACCAATGTAGGGACTAGCGTAAACACCGGAATAGATATGGTTCAGCTGATGCAATTCATAAGTACAAAGTTAAAATAATAAATTAGACAAATTTTCACAATATTTAAATAATAAATTAGACAAAACTTCACCAGATTTAAATAGTAAATTAAATCAAATTAATGACAAAATAGATAAAATAAATATTAAGGCTAACGAAATTAAAGAAAAAGTTGGGGAAATTAATGATACATTAGTTAGGAATAATGAAGAATTTAAAGAAGAAATTATTGATAGATTAGTCAAGGATAGAGACGAATTGGATGATGGGAGCTTAGAATTAAACAGTAAAATAGATATAACCGAACAAAATTTAAAAGAAATGATTGAAAAAATTATCACAGAATCGGAACAAACAACACAAACTAAATTAGCGGATGTGGAAATAATGTGCAAAGTTCGACAACAAAAAAAGACGGGAAATTTGAATACACTTAATAATAACATCGAACCACAAATTACTGACAACCCTAAGTTCAAACAGTTAGACGACAACCTTAAGCAAAACCAAAATCATTTCACTTCAGTAGAAATTCAAAGGGGACATGTCAACATGTTAGATTACGCGGAACAAAAAATTATTGTATTTTCAAGATTTATTACCTAAAATACCAGCTGTATTGATAATTAAGAAATTGGCACAACTTTGTGACCTAAATGTTGCAGCTACTTTAATCATTAGAGGTATAAAAAGTAAAAGTGCATTTGTGAACCTATTTACAGAATTTCGCTTTCAACAAAAGGAACACTTTCCGTTAACATCACACCAGGCCAATTAAGTCAAAGACACGAAATTAGACAACGGTATGAAATTAATCGTTTTGGGAAGGAACCAAACCAACCAAGTGTAATTAATGAAAAACCATCAGAGCCAGGTCAATTTTGCTGTAGAACCGAAAATAGCCCATTTGAGCGAGGAAAACTCCTGCAAGGCTCAAGGAAATGATCTCGGAAGGACAATGCGACCCTTATGTTGACCATATGTTGTAAATAACCAGACCCATATAATACTTCTTGATTATAAAAAAATATAATTGTGATACAAAAAAAAAACTAAACAATGAATAACGAACTTAAATTTAATAAACTGCCCAAAGGGGAAATTCAATTAGGAAATTATAAAATTATTATTTAGTTAACAAGTAAAATGAATTATAAACAATTTCACATTTAATTTTAAAGAAAGATTATTAATTTGTATGATGTGATTTTGTAATTATGTAATATTTATAAGTGTAATGAGTTAGGATATAAGAGGTTTAACTATAGTAGAAATTTAAGATTGGGTGAAGAATTTAAAACAAATTGTTCTTTGATGACATAGTATTCAAATATTGTAAACAGCAAATTCTTTGAAATTATGAAGGGCCCTATCAAATTAAAAAATGTCTTGGTAATAGCAGTTACCAACTTACATCCATAAATAATGGCAAACTTAAGGGTAAATTTAATTGTAGAATGTTAAAAAGGTATCACAATCCCATATTAAGTAACTAAATAATTGTATAAAAGAAAATGTAGATATTCATGCATAAATAATTAATAGTTAGGATCGTAGGATGAACAATGGTATTGTAAACTTTTACATTTGATTTAAAAAAAGATTATTAATTTGTATGATGTGATTTCGTAATTATGTACTATTTACAAGTGTAATGATTTAGGATATAAGAGGGTTAACTATAGTAGAAATAAATGTATTAGAAATTTAAGATTGGGTGAAGAATTTAAAACAAATTGTTCTTTGATGTCATATTATTCAAATATTGTAAAATTTAAATTTAAGAAATAAAAGAAAATTAATTTTAAAATTCTGGGGACTCTATAACATAATGTGTGAGGCTTTAGAATAAATTTGTTAGAGCTAAAATAATTATCTGTAGAAGGATTAAGCAAAGAAAGATAGAAATAGTTTGTAAAGTGCTGAAAAAGCAGGTACCATTCCATTATTCTTTTCCAGGGAAGCTATAAACTGTGTGCGGGCAACCATTGACAATAGAAAGAGTCCAAGTTGCTAAGACGGGAAATTCCAGAAACCGATAACCTGGGAAAATAACGCGGAACCATTAGGTGGGAATTGTGGAAGCTGTGGGAAACTAAAAAGAACATATTGGTAGAGGGAGAGATTAGGGATTTCCACAAAAACTAAATGATCAGAAGTTTTAAGTTTTGAAGGAACTTCAGAAGAGGGCAGACGGATTGGGGGGGACAGAGATGGCAGTGTTGTAAAAGGAGTAAATTGTTAAATTAAGTAAAGAGTTTTGTTGTGTATAAGTATATTTTAAAAAAGTGCGAGGTAAGAGTTTTATTTAGAATTAAGAAATTAAGTTTGTTTGTGTCTAGTGTAAGAGCAATAGGTAACAACAGGCAAGATTCCAGCAGCTCAACAAAACCATAAGTATTCTTTGGATATAAGTGTAGCCAACATACATCTATAATTTAGTTAATTTCAGAACAATTTTAATTTCATTGCAATTTATAAATATTAATCTAGTTTCACCATTTCTAATTTAAGAAGAAAAGTTCCCGTAATAGCGACCCAAGAGCAAGTACAAAATTTTAATACTGAATTTATTAAACTTTGTTATATTATTTATCAGAATCTAAAGCCTCAAAAGTCCACCTTTTATTAATTGTAATGTTGGTTAAGAAATCAATTTTGTCACTGAAAAATATTAATATAAATTTGGTATAATGTATAGAGTTAAATGTAGAGAAATAAATGCAAGTGATGTTTAAAATTTATAAGATTGTTAATTCTTTTGTAAACCTGAAAGTGTGATCTTAGATAGGTAAGTTAATTAAATAACATAAAAGTAACTTATAATTTAACAAAAGTTAAGTTATAATATATATATATATATATATATATATATATATATATATATATATATATATATATATATATATATATATCAGGAGAGTGTGAGCTAATAGAAGGAATTTAAAAATAATAAAGATCTAAATTACTAACAAGGACTCATTTTATTGAAAGTTAACTGACATTATATATCTGTGAAACATTTACATATTTTTAAGTCCCTCTCCCGTTTTACATCCGCCAGCAATAGACTTAAATAAACATTTACTTTTCAGTCAGGTTATTTCAATCAATGTGATCAATTTTTTATTTATCCCAGTTAAAAATTTTTTTTTACATTTCTTTGTTTAATTACGTCTTACAAATATATTCTGTTTATTAAGTGAAGTTACCAGGTAACTAATGTGATATAATTATGTCTTATTAGATAAAGGTTTTGTTTTTATTTATTATTTGTTTTAATCACTATTTATGATGGTACCAGGGGTGGATTTAGGGTTTTCGTAAGAGTGAATCCTATGTAAGATAAACATATTTTTGAATAAAATTTAGAGCTTACAGTGAGAGAGTAATTATCCCATATTACTAAAATAATGGTAAAAATTAAACATATGAAAGATATTGCATTTTATTGTGTAATTCTAATGTGTTTTCCCTAAAATATATTTAATTTTAGGATAACTTGTTCCGGCTTTTTAACTAAATTTTTGTACTTTAAATCTAAACCTTTGGGGTGGCCCCCATGTTCCTACAGAGCTCTAAGGGGGAAATCCAATTGTTTTAACATCAGTAGTGCATAGCCAGTACATGGTTTTTATACTTTCTTTTATAAGAGAAAAGTAAAGATCCCTTTAAATCAGCGGTTCTCAACCTGGGAGGCGCGCCCCCCTGAGGAGGCATGGAATAATTCCAGGGGAGGCGTCAACAAATTTTTTAAAAAATTGAATTTGATGTTGGACACAAACACACAATCATTGAAATTTCTTTATAGCTTAATAGAGCTATAAAGCTTTATTCCTTTACTCAATAAAATGTAAGTGAGCGTCTGTCCAGGCGTAAGAAATTAGCTGTGACTCAGTATAGCAGGGCTTTTGTTTATTAATAGCGCGGCGGGGCGTAGTTGCCTTAAGAGAATGATTCCAGTGGAAGTTTTCGAATGGAAATTGAAAAGGCCGTTGAAGCTGCTTACAAAATTGCCTTGTTGATAGCTAAAGACAAAAAACCCCACACAATTGGTGAGTCACTCATAAAAGCTTGTTTGCTTACTGCTTGTAGTACTGTGCTCGGTGAAGACAGCTACAATAAAGTTGCCAAAATTTCTTTATCTAACGATACAGTCAAACGTAGAATTGATGACATGGCTATTGATTTGAAAAATCAACTGGTGCAAAAGCTAAAAAACTCCCCATTCTTTGCATTGCAGTGCGATGAAACAACAGACATTTTAAAACAAGTGCAGTTGTTGTTTTACTGTAGATATATAGATGAAAAGAAATTCCTTGAAGAAATACTGTTTTCAAAAAATCTTTAAACAACAACTAAAGCAGTCGATATACTTTCTGCTCTTCAAACATTTTTAGAAGCTAATGAAGTTCCCTGGGAGAGTTATTGGAATATGTACTGATGGAGCTCAAGCTTTGACGGGTTGCCGATCAGGATTTATTGAATTGGCTAAGAAAAAAACCCTAAAATAATTGGATCCCATTGTAACATCCACAGACGAGCTTTGGCTTGCCAAACTCTCCCTGAATCACTTAACTCTGCTTTGAACTTAGCAGTTAAAGTAGTGAATCACGTCAAATCCAGTGCTTTGAACACCAGACTTTTTCGAGTGTTGTGTCAAGAACTGAACAGTGATCAAGAAACACTTCTCTTTCACATTGAAGTTCATTGGTTGTCCAAAGGTAATATGCTTGCAAGATTGTTCAACTTGAAATCAAAAGTTGAAAACTTTTTGATAAGTTCAAGTGAAGAACTGTACAAGAAATTTACAGATTACAAATTTATCTTTCACCTGGTATATTACCTTTTACAAGGTCAGAAAAGTACTTTGAAGAACTATGATTCAATTAAGAGTTTTTCTGAGAAGATGGGTCTTTGGCAATGCCGCCTGCACATTTCGCAGCCAAACATTTCTTCCTTTCCAAAATTAAACAACCTCCTCGATGGTACCCAAAGCCTTCCAAAAGACCTAGTAAATGAAATGAAGGACCTATTATCTGAGCATTTGTTGTCTCTGAAGAACAAAATCGGAGCCTATTACCCAGATATAAGCTCGGAAAACTGGGAATTCAAGTTAACAAGAGACCCCTTTCAAATCAACATTGATATACTTCCTGATCACATTCAAGAACAAACAATTGACTTGCAATGTGATTCCAAAGCTAAATTGGATTTCCCATACATGGATCTCGAAGATTTCTGGCTACTATATCTTCCTGTTTACCCAGAAGTAGCAATGGAGGCAGTCAAGTTGCTTGTACAATTTTCATCAACTTATCTATGCGAGACAGGATTTCCAGCCCTGGCTAATATAAAATCTAAATATCAAGCCAGACTAGATGTGGAAAATGACCTGCGGTGTTCTTTGTAAAAATTTCATCCAAACATACAAAAATAGTTATCGAGAAACAGTGCCAGCCCTCACACTAGCACTACAAAAGTAGCGAACATTTTTCTGGTTACATTATTGATATTTTGTTGTGATTTTTTCGATGATTTGTGTAAATAAAATTTGTATTTGAGCAAATATGATTTTATATTTCTTACCCTTACTAGAGTATGTCTAGCCTAAGTTCAAAGTCATTTTACTCAAACATAATATAAGTAAATTTATCATATATAAGTCTAAATTAACTTAATCCGTAAAGGGAGGCGTGACCTCACACCAAAGTGAGAAGGGGGGCTCAGAGCCTAAAAGGTTGAGAACCCCTGCTTTAGATGAAGGAAATATATTTTTTAAATTTTATTTGATTTCATCTTTAACTTAAGGTTCTTGTTTACAGTTTAATATACACTTACAAACTTTAATTTATATTATTATGTGGCACTTACTTGTTTAATGGGAATAGCCATTTTATAAGATTTTTTTCCAATTGACACCTCAAACCGTCAAATTCTTGTAATGATACATAGTGGGAAGTGTCACATATTAATACAGTGTGTAGCAGAAAGAATGAGCCGATTTTAAATAGATTATTTATTAGGAAGAAGAGCTTAACACCAACAAATTTCATACTAAATTACTCACAAAAGACATAAGTTTATAAAAATCCATCGTAAATGTTGAATATGTCCTCCATTGGCTACACGGACGACATCTAGCCGATAGCTTCATCCCAAACTGAGCGTAAGGTGTCTTCTGTCACTGAAGCTACAGCAGCTGATATTCTGGTTTTTAGTTCATCAATGTCACGAGGTAAGGGAGGAACGTAAACACGTTGTTTAACATATCCCTACAGGAAAAAATCGCATGGTGTTATGTCAGGGGACCTTGGAGGCCACGAGTGTAAAGCTCGTGCAGTGGTGCTCCATCTTGCTGATAGATGAAATTGTCAGAGTCAATAAGTTGTGGGTGGAGGCGTCAGCTCCGCTAAAATATTAGAAAGAAGACGAAAGAGAGAGATAGTCGCGGTCGTTATTGTGATTGGAATTGTACATGAATAAAATTAAGGCTGGCGGCAAAAATGACTAATCGACAAATAAACAGTGTTTATCACTAAATAAGTCTCGGGAAAATAAGCACAAGTTTATGTTAAAAGTATATGGAACTGATTAACACTTACCCTAAGCTGAACAAAGGGGTTACGTGCACGGTAGGTTTGATGTCTTCTGGACTTCTGCAGCAGGGCCCTGGGTGAAGTGGTGATGGTCAGGCGGCTCGTGCTGTAAAACTTAATAAACGGGGTTCAATTCTACTACTATTCACAATTGAAAAAGTCTTTAAATAAGCGCGAGCGACTCCGTAGCGACGGCTTGTAACGGCGAGGTTAAGGCGCATTCGAACACGGCACTTGGACTAAATAATGTACACTTTCGCGGTTAACGAGCATATAAAACAAATACAAATCGAAACACTTACATTTAGACAGGCGCGGGGCGAACTTAACGTCCACGAGGTTAACAAATAAGGTTAAACCCGCAACGGACGTGCTGGTCTGTCTACGGCAAGCAAAAGACTGGGGCGAGGGAAATGTGCTAGGGTGGGGATTAGGCGCGCGCCAAGGGACAACGTGGTCTTAAACTATCGACGATAAACCATAGATTGAGCTATCGATTAGACAAAGCACAGGCTGATTGAATTCGATACTGGAGCTGTTTAATCTACCAAAGCTGACTCCAACATTCCGCCCACCAAAACGGATGTTTTTAATCCGCCAGGTGGGTAGAGGGCGAAGAACTAGAGAGCACCGGAGACCGAGGGTGCCGAAGAAGAAGTGGTCGGGGTACGAAGAAAGCAGAAAAGAGCAGATGAAGTGAATAGCTCCATTAGCTGTGCTGAAGACAATAGACTACCGCCCACCCTGGATAACCACTGGGTGACGGTAAACGGGGTTGACTGGAAGAAGCGAGGTGCTGAAGATGTAGCGAAGAAATCTATGGCGTTGAAGATACTTAAAGAAACGAGGTTGCACAAAATTGCTGAAGGGGCGAAGAAGTCGAGTGAGATTAAGAACTCGAGGAAACGCGGTTGTACCCCACAGGTGCTGAAGAAGCGGTCAAGAGATTAAGGTTGTAGCGGAAAGCCTACGAGCTTATGGACAGGTCGCTTTAACTGTCCATGTGAGGTCTTGACGGTGACTACGCGGGTTATCCGGTCGGGTTCAGGGTGAAGACGTACGATCTTACCCATTGGCCAATGAAGAGGGCTCGGATGTTCTCCAGTGATAAATACCAGCTGACCCTCCTGGAGGGGTGAGGCGTCTTTGTTCCATTTACAGCGTTGAATCTGGGAGTGTAGGTATTGGGTAGACCAGGTTTTCCAAAACCGTTGGTCATCTGCTGTAGCATAGTCCATCTGGATTTGAGCGCGGGTTCAAAATGACATTCCTCAGGGAGTGCTAGAAGGGGACGGCCGATGAGAAAGTGTCCGGGCGTAAGGAACGAAGATCCTTCGCTGGGGTCAGGCGAGACCTCGAAAATGGGTCGACTGTTGAGAATAGCTTCGATGCGTATAAATAACGTAGCTAACTCCTCGAGGTTCAATAACATAGTGCCAAGAGTACGGCGTAGGAGCCCTTTGACGGATTTAACGGCAGCTTCCCAAAGTCCGCCGAAGTGTGGTGCGGCTGGAGGGTTGAAGTGCCATTCAACCCGTTGTGCGGCGAGCTTGCGTTGGATGATTGACTTGGATTGGTCGAGCATCTTATAGACCTCGTGCAGGCGGTTGGCGGCGCCGACAAAATTGGTGCCATTATCTGAATAAATGTCTGTAGGCAGACCACGTCTTGCGACAAAACGCTGAAGCGCGGCGAGAAAAGCATCAGTAGAGAGGTCTGATACTACTTCCAAATGTACAGCCTTAGTGGCCATACAAACAAATAGGCATAAGTAAGCTTTCAGGATCTTTGCCGTACGAAGATGGTTGGCCTTAGTGTCGAAAGGTCCAGCAAAGTCAATGCCTACCTTACAGAAAGGTGGCGACGGAGTGACGCGAGAAGACGGTAAAGCTGCCATCATAGGTGGCCGAGGTTTCGACTGCAGTCTAAAGCAGCGCATGCAAGCATGAATGCGTTGTCGTAACAACGAACGTAGCGCAACGATCCAAAACTCACCATTGATCATCGCTTGCGTGGTACGCGGCCCAGCATGTAAGGCGAGGCGGTGATAATGATCGCATACAAGATTGACATAATGATGCCGCTTAGGCAGTAAAATGGCATGCTTAGCTGCGTATGGTATATTAGCATGATTAAGACGTCCGCCCACCCTAAGTAGCCCCACTGAGTCGATAAAGGGCGTTAGGTTGCGAAGTTGAGCACTGATCGGGACGCCGCGGTGTAGGCGTTGCAACGTTTCGCTGAAGGCTAGCTCTTGTATGAGCTTAACGCAAAGATTTCTGGCGTTCCTTAATTCTTGTACTGAAGGTGCAGCGAATGAAATCTTGGCTACGGTGTTCTTGGCTTTGTAGCGAGTGTTGTGACAATGGCTGGTAGACTGGGTCTTAATGCGGCAATTGTTAACGAAACGAAGCACGTAAGCGAAGACATGATGCAGCGTGGTTAGATTGGAATGACGCTCAATAACGTTCAATAAGTGGTTAGGCGCTTGGACAGTCGCGCAGAGCACCTGAGGCTCGGTCTTGAGCTCGGTCAGGTCGCGGTTCGGTCCAGTTGGCTTAGACAAACGCCAAGAGGTAGTACATTGTAACGCCCATGGTGGTCCGTGCCACCACAGTGGATGTGTAGCAAACTGCGCGGGTAGACACCCACGGGAAGCAACGTCCGCGGGGTTGTCAACAGTTGAGACGTGGTACCAATGATTGGTCGAAGTGTTCGAGGTAATTTCAATAACTCGGTTGGCAACGAAAGTTTTCAAAAGATGTGGCGGGGTGCTAAGCCAATGCAGCACAATTTCTGAGTCGGTGAAGAAAAGCGTAGCGTTGTCGGCCACAAAATTCACAGCAGGCTGAACAGACTTATAGAGCTTGGCCAGTAAGACGGCGCCGCAGAGCTCCATTCGAGGTATAGTGAGTGTTTTGACGGGAGCCACTCTGCTTTTAGCCTTTAGAAGGCTGACGGAAACTAAACCGTTCCATTCAGTTCGCAAGTAGATGGCGGCTGCGTAACCAGCTTCGGACCCATCCTAGAAGCCTAATAAATGATGTTTGGCATCACGTGTGCCCACATGTCGAGGTATTTGAATGTCAGCTAACTTAGCGAAATGGACAATGAAGCTGTCCCAACGACTGCGCAGCGCGGTTGGCAAAGGTTCATCCCATGATAACCTTTCGAGCCACAATTGTTTCAAAAATGACTTGATCCAAAATGTGATAGGCGTAAGGAAGCCCAGTGGGTCGAAGGTGCGAGCGACATAAGAGAGAATGGTGCGTTTCGTAGGCACCGACACAAAGTTTTGAATACGATAAGAAAACGAGTCATTAACAGGATGCCATTGGAGTCCCAATATTTTAACAGCGGTAGAGTCGTCTTGGAATAGCAACGGGTGCTCCAGGTGAGAAGATGGCAGCGTCGACAGCAGCGCGGGATCGCTGGAAGACCATTTCCTGAGCTCTAGTCCTGCCAGTGCGAAGATGTTAATAAGTTGCCGTATTAATTCCTGGGCGTCCTCGGACGTATCGGCGCCAGTGACGACATCATCAACGTACGTTTGATGAAGAATGGCGTGCGACGCAGCAGGGTAACAGTCGCCCTCATCTTTGACGAGTTGTTCGAGTGTACGTAGGGCTAAATAAGCAGACGGGGTAAGCCCGTAAGTGACAGTGGCTAGTTCATACTCCATCAGTGGAGAATGAGGAGTCGGCCTGTACAAAATGTGCTGATGACGACGATCATCCTTGCGTACGGCAATTTGGCGGTACATCATTTTAAGATCCGCACAGACGGCGTGAACAAACAATCGAAACGAGATAATAACGTTGGACAGGTCCCTTTGTAACTTAGGGCCAGCCAGCAATTGCTGGTTTAAAGAATGCGCGTTGCAATCAGGCGCAGAAGCATTGAAAACTACTCGTAATTTAGTAGTAGAACTATCGGCCTTGAAAACGCAATGATGTGGTATTAAATAATTCGAAGGCTTAACGGCAGGGTACATATGACCTAAAGTCATATATTCTTTCATGAACTGATGATATTGTCGTGAGACATCCGGTTGTCGGCTCAGACGGCGTTCCAGAGCATGATAACTAGCAAGAGCGACATTACGGTTTGACTTAAGTTCGACGGCGTCAGGTTTAAAAGGCAAAGCTACGACATATCTCCCAGTGGCGTCACGTTCAGTAGTGGTGGCAAATAAATTTTCGCAGAGCTGCTCATCAGGGCTCAACAAGTTAGACTCGTTTACCTCTTCGATTTCCCAAAATCGTCGCATGTTTTCGTCGATAGACTTGAGCGAGGTGATAAACACGCGTGGTTGTTGTGGCGTACTGTAAGGTACAGATCCCATAATGACCCAACCTAAAAGTGTGTTAAGTGCCGATGGTTGGCCATGAATGATGGTACGAGGCCCGTTGATAATTATTTGCGTGAAGACATCGGCGCCCAGTATAATGTCAACAGGGGCAGGTAGGTCGAACTGAGGATCAGCTAACGGTAAGTGCTGATATTGAGCGCTTAAAGCAGAGGATAATTTATCAGCTGGCAGCGGGTCAGTTATATGGTTGAGCACAGCGGCTTCCGTAGTCAGCATGACGCCCGCGTCATGTCGTGAGAATAAAATTAAAGTTACGTATTCGTGAATACGTGTAGACTTGGCAGCGACGCCAATCAAAGACAGGTTCGATCTTCGAGTAGGCAGGCTCAACATATCGCTAGCTTGTTTCGTAATGGCAGATATCTGACTGCCGGGGTCGATAATAGCTCTTAGAAAACGAGGTTGACCATAATGGTCCTGTAGGACGACTTGCGCGGTACCCAACAGGGCGAGAGACGAGGTAATGTTGCATGACAAAGAACGAGGTTGAGCTTTAGCATCGATTGGATGGCTAGCGGTTGGCATAAGGCGTCGTGGGGCGGCTAGTCATTGCTGCGGCGGTGCGTCGTTGTGCAGCAGTGTGTGATGTGCTTGGCTGCATTGTCTACAACGATGACGAGACTGACACTGAGCTTGATAATGAGAGCCGAGACAATTATAACACCGTTGTAATTTTGAAATAGCGTCAATGCGTTCCGCTATTGTAAGAGAAATAAATCGTTGACAATTAATGATGCAGTGACTTTCTCCGCAGTAGTAGCATTTACCTACGCGCGTGGTAGGCGCGTTAGACTGATTGAGGTTAAGCGGTGGCGAGCGATTGCGAAATGTTGACGTTCTAGGCGCACTCATAATAGGCAACAAGTTAGGTTGCAGTGGTTGATTAACCGGTTGCATAGTGACTGGCGCAGCACGTTTGGACTGAATAGTACCTTGGGCGTCCTTATTCTGATGGCCATTGTCATTTGACGCTACTGATTGAAATCTAGGGCTGTGACCCAAAGTGAGGTTAGGTTCAGACAAGTAATTATTCGGTTCAAGGGCCCCTTGAAACCCGGGTTTATCCATCGATGACACCAACATGCGGGGTCTTTGACCACGTCCGGCGTTTGCTACAACCACGGCAGCTGGTTGGCTAAGCATCTCCAGGGCTCTAGCCTGTTCAGTTATAAAGTCGTTCAATAATTTATATGTCGGCATGCGGTTAGTGCCTAGTCGGCTTTCAAAACTTAATCGTGTCTTGGCATCCAAATTATTAATTGCCATAGAGAACAATAAGAAATCCGCTAAGTCTTCGAGAGGTATAGCTCTTAATGCACAGACGGCATTAGAGTGCGCGGTTAAGAAACGATTTAGTTCCGCGGGTGAAGCATTATTGATGCGCTGAAAGTCTTTAATTATGTTAAAGTAATGATCTGCGAGACGTCGCGGGTTCGCGTATCGGTTACGCAACGCATTGTAAGCAATGTTGTAATTTGCTTCGGAGATGGAAAGTCCGGTGACGATGGCCAGTGCATCTCCCTTTAAGACGGACTTTAAGTATTGAAAACGTTGGATATTGCTAAGCGTCTCATTGTTATGTACCATAGAGTCGTACATCGTAACAAAATCTATCCAGTCGTCGCTCTGGCCCGAAAAGCTTGGCAAAGTTAGACTTGGAAGGTTAGGTGAAGTCGGTGTTGATTTGACAGGCGAGGTCGTGGTAACCTCCGTCTTAACGAGGTTAGGATATTTTACTATCATGGGCAGATAGGTGTCCTGAAATTGACGTTTTACTATAAAGACATTCTTGACA
This sequence comes from Prosapia bicincta, assembly GCA_036971475.1. Taxonomy (NCBI): domain Eukaryota; kingdom Metazoa; phylum Arthropoda; class Insecta; order Hemiptera; family Cercopidae; genus Prosapia; species Prosapia bicincta. Next base: position 46,720,879 of record JBAIZL010000005.1, on the reverse strand, counting down.
AATTCGGAAGCTTGACTGTCAAAAGTCTGCTCCGCGCGGTCAAAAGTTTCGATAAATTCGACATGAAGGCGCCTGACTTCCTGCACTATGCCCTCAGGCATTTCACTATCACCGAGCAAGCTGTTTACTTGCTCTAAATCACTGCATATAGCCTTCAACTTATCAAGGCAATATGCGTTGTTATTAGCCATCGTGACAAAATTTAAATTAACAAAAAACAAAATTTAAATTAAATTGCAATTATGTTTAAACCAAACCTAATGACTACACAATGGTACATTTAATTACGAAAAGTGGACTGTATAATAAAGTTAATAAAAAGACATAACGTTTTACAAATCATAAGCATTAGATTAGAACGGCTGCAAGTTTTCCTTATTGAACAGGATAAATCTACAGTGTAGCTTTCACGGATCAATATTAAGCCTATCTTGTTTAGTCAAGTGTTCCTTATCTGCGCAGGTGTCCCATAAATCTGCTGATAGCAGCGGTATGTAGCTGCACGCTACAGCTTGTGACGTCACTACTGCCTATTGAATTAGACAAAAGGAAATAAATGCGGGAAATTACACAGGATTACGTAATGCTTGCAACTTAGCTTATTACTGTGAAATTTAACACGCTTCGAAATTGTTCGCACAATAAATAACACTTATAAATCACTAATAAAACTTATTTATAAAGCAAATGCCTCGTTATTAAAACTGAATAAGGTTCGAGGTTACTGAGAACTTTAACACTTGTTCTTTGCACTTTAAATGTTTATAGGTCGCTACAATACAAAATCCGGCACGGCGGAACCAAAATGGAGGCGTCAGCTCCGCTAAAATATTAGAAAGAAGACGAAAGAGAGAGATAGTCGCGGTCGTTATTGTGATTGGAATTGTACATGAATAAAATTAAGGCTGGCGGCAAAAATGACTAATCGACAAATAAACAGTGTTTATCACTAAATAAGTCTCGGGAAAATAAGCACAAGTTTATGTTAAAAGTATATGGAACTGATTAACACTTACCCTAAGCTGAACAAAGGGGTTACGTGCACGGTAGGTTTGATGTCTTCTGGACTTCTGCAGCAGGGCCCTGGGTGAAGTGGTGATGGTCAGGCGGCTCGTGCTGTAAAACTTAATAAACGGGGTTCAATTCTACTACTATTCACAATTGAAAAAGTCTTTAAATAAGCGCGAGCGACTCCGTAGCGACGGCTTGTAACGGCGAGGTTAAGGCGCATTCGAACACGGCACTTGGACTAAATAATGTACACTTTCGCGGTTAACGAGCATATAAAACAAATACAAATCGAAACACTTACATTTAGACAGGCGCGGGGCGAACTTAACGTCCACGAGGTTAACAAATAAGGTTAAACCCGCAACGGACGTGCTGGTCTGTCTACGGCAAGCAAAAGACTGGGGCGAGGGAAATGTGCTAGGGTGGGGATTAGGCGCGCGCCAAGGGACAACGTGGTCTTAAACTATCGACGATAAACCATAGATTGAGCTATCGATTAGACAAAGCACAGGCTGATTGAATTCGATACTGGAGCTGTTTAATCTACCAAAGCTGACTCCAACAGTGGGAATAATCAGTTCTGTAACATTGCAAGATATGATTGTCCTGTTACAGTTTGCTTGTGGTCCATAAACTTGATTTGCGAAACAGCACAAAAAACATTCACTTTTGGTGAATCACGTTAGTGTTCAATTGTTTCATGAGGATTTTCAAGTCCCTATATACACACATTATGACGGTGAATCTTGCTGCTAATCAGTCATTTACAATATGAAGTTCAGATTTTGAACTGGAAAAGTCAAACAATATTTTCTGAAACATGAGTGTATCATTAGTAGTATCGGTCCTTCCAAATATTTATAACAGATACAAATTTAAATGAGGTAAATTGGTCAAAGGTAAATTATACATTATTTAGAAAAGAGATAGGACTGGTACAGAACAAAACAGAAAATCCAAAACCAAAAACATCAATGATAATATTTTTGTACATTAATTCTTTTTTTAAATTGGTAAAAGCTTTTGGAATATTACTAAACTTTTACAATATTCTATTTTAACAATACACTTCTTCAATTAGATACTGAAGAAGTAATTAAAATTTACCACACTATACACTGCATTATTGTATAATAGTTAGTTTTAATATTTAGGGGAAATATAGAACTAATATGACTTTTAGTTTATTGAATACATTCAAACCCCATTTTTTGTGTCAGTATACTTTTTTATACTAAAACCAATTACTCACTTTTTATTTGATAAAAAAATAAATACAAACCCTCCATTTCTAATGAATTTTCATTATTATTATAAGATAATTATGCTAAAATATTTTTAATTAATACCCTTACTGGAAATTGGTAGCTTTATTTCAAAATACAAAAGATATCCAAAAAACATTACAAGTCCAAAATATTTGAACATGCCAAATATAAGGAAATCTACAAGCCTTTTTTTATAAAAGGAAAAAGTGATAATTTTAAAACAAATTTTATGGAATTTGATAACATAAACTCAATATTAAAAAAAATTCTCCTTTAAAAATTTGTAATAAATTGTTAATTTCCAAACAAAAACATAAATTAGGGTATTTGAAATTTTTTTAATTATTTGGTGTAATTGGCTGATGAATGAACTTCAAGTTTTTTAATTTAAACATTTCTATCAAATACAACTGACAAATGAAGTTTCTGTATACCAGAACATCATATCTTTTTTGAAAATAATAACTTATGCATATTAGTTTTGATGAGCAATATTATCGTAACAAAATTATGAAGAAGTTTCTTTGCTTTTCATCTGACTTATTTATCTCGAATAAAATATTAACATAAATTTTTATATACTAACAAGAATTTGTATTGCTTTTTCTTTGATATTTATAAATAAATGTATGTGCAAAAAGAGTTTAAATTTTATTTTACATATGTCTATTTTGTTATGTCTGTAGATTAAGTCAAATAAGTGGAGATTAAATCAAATCTTCCTCCGGAGATGGAAATAAATGATAAGTATAATTTTTTCAACTCAGAGATTTTATTATTTAAAGTAGCCTATTAGTATTTAAACTACTTTAATTACAAAATTTTTTTTACTTTTTTTGAAGAATTTTTTCACATTCATTTTCAGGTTCACTATAATTATCTTGATTGTCAAACTGTTTCAAAATTTCATGAAAGGTTTTGCACTTAGTTTCAGGTAGATAGATGACTGTAATCATACCAAAACATAAGCACCAAAATCCGAAAAACCAAAAACTTCCATAGTTATTGAGACATTGTGATAAAAGGGGAAATAGTTTAATACTCATAAAAGCTGAAAATGACTTTACCATTTGTAATTTGGCTATTACGTAAGCTTTAATATCTTGTGGAAGAACTTCAGATACAACTACTACTGTAACAGGTCCAAGACCAATGCTGTATGAAATGACATGAACACATAATGTTACAGTTGGTATCCACCCCATGATGGGAGATAAGCTGGACACTTGATTTTCTAAAACTAAATAGCCTCCTAAAATTGCTAATGATAAAGCCATAAAAAAATATGATGTGACTAGAAGAATTTTACGTCCAGCTTTGTCTACCAACAATGTAGAAACAAAAACAAAACAAAACTGTAGAGTACCTACAATAATCGCAGCTACATGGGGTGAGAATGGTGTGCTTGATGTTTGTAGAATCTTTACAGCATATGTTATAATTACTACGCTGCCACTCATTATTTGACCTACCATTAGGGTTAAACTTATGAAAATAGCTTTTAATAATCCTCTACTCGAGGTTAAAGATTTTAATGAAACCTTTCTGGCTATCTTTGCAGTAGATTGAAGTTTTGAAATTTCTTTTTTTGCTTGAAGAGTGTTACCTCCTCGAAACCATTCCAAAGATTTTTCTGCATCTTTTGTTTTTCCTTTTGACCAAAGAAATGCTGGACTCTCTGGAAACCAACAGAAAGTCAAAAGGAATATTATTGGTATAATAAGACACAGACTTGATAGTATATGGTATGAGGTAAACGCACCAACAATATATGAGAACAACAGTCCTCCATTATAAAATAATGCCAAGTAAGACACTAAAGTGCCTCGAATGTCATCTTCAGATATTTCTGCAACATAAATAGGTGTACTTAAATATACACCACTAATCGATAGCCCTACAATAAGTCTCGATATTATTATCCAAGAAGAATTTTGAGCAAATATAGTCAAAACCCAACAAATAACACATGGAACAGCAGATAGCAAACATGTTGATTTCCTTCCTATTGTGTCTGTTAGCTTTCCCCAGAATAATGTACCCACTATGGAACCGATGAAGAAAATTGAACCGATCCAAGAGATTGTATCTGGAGTCATAGGTTTTGTCCCAATGGGAGGTGTTGATGACATAAGAAGAGGAATCATTGGTGAAGTCCAACCCATGACATTTCCCACAGAAAAGGCACCAAGATTCACTGAAAATTAAGCACAAAGAAGGTAATATAATAATATTAAAAGTTTTGTATTTATCAACAGCCTGTGTTTATAAAATGTGTGATATTTTGGCTATAATGCGCTTCATAGAATCGTTGAAGTTTTAGAGAAAATATTTTTTTAATGTTATGGTAAAATTAACTGGTTCATTAATAACAGATATTAGTATGCAATTTTTAAATTAAATTCTTGAAAATTGTAGTCTATTATGTTCGGTGAATCTTAATTAATCACTTTAACAATAGTTTATGACTATCCAAACTTTAAATTTTGCAAATTTCTAAAATTTAAAGTTTGGATAATCATAAGCTGTTGTTAAAGTGATTCATTTTAAATTAAAAAAGTATATTCAGGTTTATATTCACCTTGGGCAGGGAAGGATATATATATTTCTTTAGCATTATATTTTGGATAGATATAATGACAAATATTATTTCTTCACGCCCAACAAATAAGGAAATTGAAAGGTGCTTTCAGGTCATTAAAAGGTATATCGTTCTTATCTGTACAAATCCTAAATTTAATAAAATTGTTAAGTGTTCTTGATTGGCAAAGGAACAAGTAATATAAACAAAAGATTTTTATATTTTAAACACCTGTATGTAACAGATAACCTATAACATAAAATCAGCTGCTTTATGAAATCATGTGTTATCACTTATTTTAGGGTAAATGGGACTAAATAATATTGCATATCTTGCCCCTTTTGTAAAAATATTTTCTTCCATATAAAACTAAAATTAATTCATTATTAAATTTAATTAAAGAATTAATATTTCAAAAAACTGTATGACCATCAAGTGCCATCCACTAAAACTTCTACAAAAATGTATTTGAACTTCAATGGATGAATAAAATGTATTTTAATAAAGATTGAAAATTGGAACAAAATGTATATATATATATATATATATATATATATATATATATATATATATATATATATATATATATTGTAACATTTTGAAAATAGCAAATAAGAAATTGGCTAGGTTAAATTGAAACTAATTTTAGGTAAAAGCCTAGAAAGGTTATAAAACGGTTGTAACATATAAACAAGATATTTGAACTGTAAATGCATAAGGAAATTTGTTGTATCAAATAAAATTAAAAACAAGATAATCTAATAATAATAATTATATTTAAACAAAATTGTAAATATTAGTAACATAGGGCATAAGTAATTACTTAAGAGATAGAAAGTGAAAACGGTTATAAACAATGAATTGAAAGGTTATGTTTGTGAAAGCCCAGCAAAAACACACACAATTCGGAATTATTACAGAAGTAAAAAGTAAAGACACTTCACACACAAATAATAGTAAATAAATAAACACTGGAAGTTTTGTTAAGGATCGGAAAATGAAACAGTAAGTTTAACCAAATTAAAACGCCATTGTAAACAATATCGTTGTTGCATCAGCTGTAAAAACAGAAGAAAGTAGGTCAGTTACAGTCGACTCTAGTGGGAAAAAATCGAACTAAATAACAGGCAACATGTGTTTTAAACAATTTTTAAAAGAAATAGGACGCGTTAGTAGTATAGCGTGGGGACGCTAGGAGATCGGACCTGCCATGACCAGTCAAAATTCCATTTGAAGAAAGTCATCAAAATTATACAGATTTGTGAAGAAACTTTGCAATTTTAAATAAGGATAAGTGAATTTAAAGATATAATACAGGGTTAATATAATTTGAAGGAACTAAAACGAATTTAAGTGTGTAAAATATAAAATTTAAAGAGAACGGAATCCTACGTGTGAGCAAGCAGCCATTCGCCGATATTCATTAAGTTGAGTATATTAGCCCTATAAAAATAAACTTTAATGGACTTTTAAGATTATAAGGAAGTAGAATTGTACATTATTAGAATATCTTGTAATTAATTAATAGTTAGTAATAAGAAACATAATCCAGTTCAAATAGTTTCGCCTTTTTGCTTATTCCAAATTTAAGTTTTTCCATCAGGAAGTATTTATTAAAACTGTTTTCTAAATTTAATCTTGTTTTTCAAAATTTATTTAATTAACAAAAGAGTTAAAAATATAGCCCATGCATATAAACCTCGAGATATTAAGAGATCTCAGAAATAGCCTAGGGTATAAAAACCTTGTAACTAAAAATTAAAGAAATTGAGTTTAGTATATTGTATTAAAATTTGTTAAGTTTATTTTTGTTCTGTTTATTGTTTATGTTTAAATGTTTAAATAAAATTGATGTAATAAAGACTTTAAATTATTAATGAGTTGTGTTGTGTTACAAAATAAAGTAATTATATAAATAAAATATTGTTACAATATATATATATATATATATATATATATATATATATATATATATATATATATATATATATATATATATATATATATATAAAGAAAGTGTGAAGTAATAAAAGGACTCTTGAATTTTGTAGTCCATTATGTTTGGTGAAACTTAATTAAAAACTTTTACATTATTTTAAGACTATCAAAACTTTAATTTTTTTTTAAATTTGTAAAAACTTGCTGAAACAGGCAGTTTTTTTTGCTCCGTAGAGATTTTCTTCAGAGACTCTGATGAATTATTTTTGATGCAACAAAATTAAAGTTCGAATAGCCATAAACTAATGTAAAAGTTATTAACTAAAGAAAGGAATTGAATAATCAATACTACTGTGCTAGAAAACGTTATGTCTTAGTAAATTTTTATAAATTTCCTTTAATTTTAAGACTAGAAAGTATTAATAGAGGAGTGGAAAGTACTATATAAGGAGAGTGTAGTTTGACATTTCTTATTCAATCCACATATATCCTTGCTAATATTCTTGCTACCATCCCCATTGCTTTCTTCTCGGTTCAGTGCATTCTATTATAGCGTACTAGTAACAACCTGGTTTTACAGTGTGTTTAGTTTAAATTGATAAACACAATTTTAGTTGGTCTATTTTCATGAATTTACCTGCAAGAGGCAATCTAATAACTGCAATCTAGTTATATTAAATCGTAGTTAAGTTAATAACTGCAGTAGAATAATTTAAAGTGTTGTTTTAAATGTTAATCTTTTCCTATGTGCTAGTATATCTTACTATGCAACCTTAATAATGCTTACTTTGTTCTTGAATTTTGTAGTTCATTACGTTCGGTGAATCTTATTAACCACTTAAACAATAGTTTATAACTATCCGAACTTTAAATTTTGTAAATTTGTTAAAACTTACTGAGACAGAATGTTTTTGATCGATATGTAGCGATCTTCATCAGTGTCTTCTGTTTGAAGATGTTGGGTCAAACAGTGGCGGTTTTAAAGGCAGATTTTCGATAGTATCAAAGAGTATATGTGATATGTATTGTGTTTGTTTCTTTAATATGTTTGTACTTTGTGTTTTTGTGTGTCCGTAAATTTCATATTGTTCTAATGTGTTGAGATGTGGTTCTTTTTTGTTGATGTGTAGGATTTCTAGGTTATGGTAAATGTCTGTGTATTTGTGTCCTATTTCCTTTATAAGATTGTAAAATGTTGAGTTGGTGTTCTGTTTGTGTTCTTCGACTCTTTATTTAAAGCTGCGACCTGTTTGTCCAATGTAGAATTTGTTACATTCATCGCAGTTCAGTTTTTATACGCCTGGTGCTTGTAGTTGGACAAACATTGAACGAATATGTTGCAGCTTTAAACAAAGATTTGAGGAACACAAACAACACCAACTCAACATTTTACAATCATATAAAAGAAACAGGACACAAATACACAGACATCTACCATAACCTAGAAATCCTACATATCAACAAAAAAGGACCAAATCTCAACACAGTAGAACAATATGAAATTTACAGACACACAAAAACACAAAGTACAAACATAATAAATGAACAAACACAATACATATCACACATACTCTTTGATACTACCGAAAACCTGCCTTTAAAACCGTCACTGCTTGACCTGACATTTTCAAGCAGAAGACACTGATGAAGATCGCTACATATTGATCAAAAACATTCTGTCTCTGTAAGTTTTAACAGATTTACAAAATTTAAAGTTCGGATAGTCAAAAACTATTAAGTGCTTATTTCGTTGTTACAGTAAAGTGATTACCTTGTTAGACTATGTTATATTACTTACTCAGCCTAACTCAAGTGTTCAAGTGTGACAAGATGCAAATTCCTATACAGTATAACTTATTGAACAGTGATCTACCCCTGTTTGCACCACTTGCTCCTGAGTGCACTCATTTCTAACTCTATCGATTGTGTTTTAATGAACAACTACTAAGTGTTTCAGTCCTTTTGTTCAAATTGTTGTTAATAAAATAGTTTTTATTCAGTCACTAAAATACAAATATATTTTTTTTAAACTGTAGTGGATAACAATTGATGTTTTTTTTCAAATAATACAGTTTTCCAAATATTAACTCATTAATTTAATTTAATTAATTAATTTTAGTTTTATATTGATAAAAACTTTTCAAAAAAGGGGCAAGATATGCAATATAGTTATTTTGTTCCATTTGGTTTAAAATAAGTAATAACTAGAGCTAGGATTTTGTATATTTTAAATCAGGGATGTCCAACTTTCATAGCATAGCGGGCCAAAATTAAAACCTTGTACGTTGTTGCGGGCCACATAGTAATAATATAATTTTAGTTTGAAATAGCAACAAGAACATATGAAAATTTATAAATAAATAAAACAAAATGAATAGTATTACTTATATTTCTCAAGACTCAAGTGAGAGAAAACTATACAAATAAGAAAAATACAAAATAGTTTTATCAATTAACACAACAACTGAAATGAGGATAAAAATGTACATTACAGTATTTTAGTGTGAACATTGTGGTTGATCAGCTGCAGCCACCAAAGAACGAATATCCACCTCTAGTTCTGTGTGAGCCAACCTCATGAGATGGAGTAAAGATACATCAGAAAGCTTGTTCCTATTTTGGTTTTTTATAAACTTCATAGATGAGAAAACACTTTCACATAGGTATGTACTTCCAAACATTGAAGACATTTTTAGCCCAAAATCTCACAAGTTTGGGAATCTCTCTTTAGGAAGCAATTTTAAAAAAAAATCATGAGTCTTTTCTTGCCTGGTCATTAGAAACATGTCACCCTGCAAATCACATAATTCAAGTTGTAGGTCAGCTGGTTTGTCTTCAATTGTAGCTCCAAGAGGATTGCTGTAAAGCAGTAGACTACTTTTGAGACTTTCAATTTCCTCAAATCTTGTATTGAACTCGTCAATTACTTCTTGAATTTGACAGATGCAGCTTGAAAAATCATTGTTTTTTAATTTGTCGGCTAACTGAAGACAGCTAGGAAAGTGTATACAATTTTTGTTTTCAAGATTTTGTTTGAACAGTTGTAGCTTACTGCGAAACCCATTGATGATTCCAGCCAAATCTGATGTTGTTTGATTTTTTCCTTGAAGATTCAAGTTCAAAATGTTAAGATGATTAGTCAAATCTGTTAGAAAAGCTAATTGAACTAAAAATTCTGGATCTTCAAACTTCTTTTCTATTTCAGTGGTGTCAGATGGCACATATTTCTTGAGGAATTCTGGATTTCCTTTCTTATTGCAAATAATCGCTCCATGCACTTTCCTGCACTTAACCATCGTACATGGTTATATAATAGCAAGTCTCCATATTCAGCCTCCGTTTCTTGTAAAAACTGCTTAAGTTGCCTATGTAAAAGGGCCCGGTTTCCAACTCTGATCAGATTTATAATCTTAATCACAAGTTTAAAAACTTGATCCTGCTTGATGGATTTTCCACATAGAGCTTCCTGATGAATAACACAGTGTATTGCCGGCAGTTAACGCCATTCTCCCGAAGTAATCCTATTAATCCAGACTTTTTACCTGTCATTGCTGGTAAATATTCGAGTAAATATTTTATTTATAACTAGCATGTGTAGTATTAGAATTTATCATTAAATTATTAGATCCTTGTCAAAATTTCAAGTATTTTTGTGATATTTTTGTCTGATAAGTCTTTGTGGGCCGCATAAAATGGCATGGCGGGCCGCATGCGGCCCGCGGGCCGCCAGTTGGACATCCCTGTTTTAAATATTGAATACTTTTTCATATCACGGAATTTTGAAGTGTTTGGGTTGGTTAAATTTGAATTTTAAATTGCATATCTTATCATACTTTGGGTCTTTCTTGCATATCATATGCAACTGCATATTTTGCCGGTTTTGGCATAAAAATTACATATTTCCAATATAAATTCAAATGTATTTTCTCCTTAACTTTCATAAACAATATCAAGTTTTCAAAACATTAAAAAGGAATTAATAATTTGTATAAACTTCACCCTGGCTGCTAACAAAATATCAAATAAATGAACTCAAACAAAGATTAGGTAAATGAGCTATGAGGATAAACTGAACAATAGGTAAACGCCTCCAAACAAATGGATTTTCAGGTACCGCAAGTAGTTATTCATGTATTAAAAGAGAAGGAATTTCTAATCACTGAAGTAATCCCTCCTCCAAGCAGATTACTAAGAAGGGACCTGAATTGAACCACATGTATAAATAAGCCTATGACTATCATTCAGTGTATTATTCCTTACTTCTTCTATTTCAAATATGTCTGTTTCCGTGGCAAAGATGAAGTTGTGGATAGCGAATATTTCTTGTCTTAAAGTTGATGAGAAAATTGTGTATGTGAAACAAGTAAGTAAAATTGAAACTTTTTATATACTTTAATGTATGAATACTGTTTCTGCTCTTCTCAATTTGCTCCCTAGTAAAATTTAAATATGTTAACAATTACTAAAGATTCTAGAAAAACTCTAAACATTACCAAAAAATTATTCTACTCAAGTCTTGCATTTTAGGTACCTGTTCAGAAAATATTTCAACTTGATCACCATAAGAGGACAGAAATAAATTGCAACAATTGAAGTCACCAGCTGTCCCTGGTTTGCAGCTGTTGATTACCAGCTTCAAATAACCTAGAGAGAAAGACATTGAATTCAAGAATGATTTGACCAAAACTTTGTTTATGGCAAACATTCCACTGAACAAGCTGGAAAATGAGGCATTCAGAAACTTTCTAGCGAAGTATACTGGGAGGAATATAGCACACAAATCCACCATCAGTAAAAACTTCGTTTTTCTGATGTTTGTCAGAGCAAGGAGCAATTTATCTCAGCACTTTTTTAACTAGAAATATGTTGCTAATTGTCGACAACAGGTGAGAGGATTCTGACTTGTTGAAGCTTAAATGTTCTTTTTTATTTTTCAACTCTACATAAGAGATTCACCTATATGGATTTTAGTGAATGGGGAAGTTGGATTGTGAAAAATTGAGCAAGGGACATCTCATCCTCAGTCGAAAGTTGGAGAAGCTTAATTTTTCAACAGTGGTGCGAAGTGTTCAGGAAGTATTACATGAGTGTAAAAATAAATTTTAATTGCTGAATTATAAAACCCATTTAAATGAATTTGTTATTATTGATTTCTAAATAGGAATTTGCATAAGCACTTCTATTATTGTATTCTAAATCACATTTCAGTCAAATTTTTTTATTGAATTCCAAATCATATTTTAAAATACAGTGTTGGCAAAATGGCTATGTTCCTTGCATATTGAAGTATTCTTTATTATGAAGCAGGAGTTTTGTGGAGTTCAGACCAGCCAGGAGAAGATAAGTTACTGGGGATCATTACTGACAAGCTTACACTATTAAGGCTGTACATGTATTTTTATCCGAAAATGATACATGTCACATCCCTGGCACATACAATCATCGAGCTGCAGAGAAAATGAGGTAGCTTGTGCTATAATAAACATGATCATCTCATCTGGAAAGAAAATCATCGTGAAAGGACCCAATCGTATTGCTGAATTCAAGATGGCTTATTCTGACTCCCTGCTCCCTCCAGAACCAATAATCATGAGCTGGGGGACCTGGATCAACATAATTTGGGCAAAACTCGAGGCAGTGTTTGCTCGCAATCCTGGTTAGCTTCAATCTAAAATCTTCAATCAAAAGCTAAAATCATTGCTGGAAATACATTTTTGAAAAAATACCAATACAATTTAAAAATACCTATAGTTTTTATATGCAAAATGGATGTTTTGCATATTTTGATACTTTTCTTTGCATGTTTAAGCTAAATTTTTTGCCACTTTTGATATTGATCTGAGATCCAGTGATAACATTTTCATAAAACAGTTATAGGTTATGATTTTATGTTATAGGTTATGTGGTAGTAGAACAGCTGTTTTAATGCTCAAGTTATTTTATTTATATTAATTGTAATAATTTAATTAAATATTTAATAATAATTTAATTAAAATAAAAACAATTTTTAATTACCTAAATAGTAATTGACTTTAATTATATATATTACTTGTTTTAATGAATACTTATTGATTACACATACTACTCCGCGCCGCTCTGACCAACCATCTCCCGCAACTGTGCAAAGCCTGCCAAATTCCGCCGCAAGGTATAAATTTTGAAACAAGCGTGTGTATCCAGCCTAAAAACCGAACCCTTCTGGCTTGCCAAAATCTGTCAGAGAACAAGTCACTGGAGATGATATTAAAAAAAAGTAGCTAGAGGAGATTTGCAATATTTATAATAAACATGTTTATAAGTATCTGAAATGGCGAGAATTTGCGAAAAGCTTAGTTATAAAGTTGTATCTTCTTATTATACTCTCCTTATTTTCAAATTACAATTATATAAAGGAATATTAAGTGAAAAAGAATTTTTAAAGTTCGTCAAAAAATGCATCCTCTATTACAACGGTTAGCTCATGAACACATAGTAAACTACTGGCTAGTACAGTGGTTCCCAACCGGTGAGTCACGGAAGGGTTTCAAATGGGTCGAGACACGATACTAAAACTACCAGAAACCAAAAATAAACCAGAAAAGCACAGAAAAATCGAAGCAAATCGAATTGTCAACAGCAATCTTTTAGCCACGTTCGTAAGCCATTTAGTTCCGTAAAGCAATATAAAATAAAACGCACAGACAAACATTTAAGTCGTTGTCAAATAACAACTAATAATATATATATATATATATACAGTCAACTCCCGATTATCCGGGATCGCATCAACCGGGTTGCGGATCAACCGGGATCATCAGCTCCACTTAGAGCAGTGGGGCGGGGGGAGTCAAATGTGAACGCGGCGGACGGATGCGAGCGCGGGCGGTCGTTGGGGCGTACCTTTCCGGAATAATTTATAGACTGTCAACTCGCCCGCCTTCGCCACCCCGTGTCCTAAATCCTTCCTACCGGTTTCCGCGCGACGCGCACTCGCGGACAGAGTTTCGGCAGCATGTCTGAGTTTAAGTTATATTTTTTGTTGACCCTGAAAAGGGTTTTTATGGGACCCTCTAACCTCTGTCTTCGGGGCTCCGCCCCGCCAAATATCAGTGAAACTCGACGACCTCTTTTTGAACTCGACGATGACGATCTCTAGCTCCAAGAGTTCTTCATTGGAGCCCGAGTGGCTCTGATGATGACGGCGACACCGTCTCAACGTTGCGGGCACGACAGCCCGTTTGAGCAGCGGCGTCAAGCCCAAGCCTGCTCTTTCCTAGCAAGACCAAATCTAAATCCAAACAAGAGAAAGAATCGAGAGCACCTGTGCGGTCAGATTACCAAAGTCTCCCGCGCTCGCTCGTCCTTTTATAAATTCACGCGGTTCTATGACGCGCGAATCCCTAATTACGCGTTATCTTCTACGTCCAATCAGATTAGAGGACATCGAAGCATCAAACGTGATGCATGGAGGTGCGATAACCCCGAGCGCGAGCGGCCGTTTTTCGGTGAATAAATCCGAACGCCGAATTCGCGGAATTACGCGAACGCTAGAGTTAAACGTAAACACTACCCTTCCTCAGTAGTCAGTCTAAGCGCGAGCGGCCGTTTTTCGGTGAATAAATCCGAACGCCGAATTCGCGGAATTACGCGAACGCTAGAGTTAAACGTAAACACTACCCTTCCTCAGTAGTCAGTCTATGCGTTGCTTCTGATCAAAATGAACTGTACAGTAGTGACGTGTCGTCGTATGTTGGGTTTTATTTCGCGCTTTTTTTAAAGTTTTTGTTTTATAATTTTATATTGTTAAGTTTTTCCTATTGGTTTTGTTATTTCTATAATGGATGTAAAACGTAAGAGAACCGTTTTATCGATACAACAAAAACTAAAAATTATTGGACAATTTGAGAAGGGTAAAACGGTCAAGTCATTAAAATACGAATATGGCGTTGGTGACCAAACAGTGCGGGACCCAATTAAAAAGAAAAGTGAAATTTTAAAATTTGCGTGTTCTTCAGACTCCTCGTCCGGAATGAAAAAAACGGAAAACAATGAAAAAGTCAACATATGACGATTTGAACCGGGCTTTACTCTAGTGGTTCAATAATCAACGAGCTCAAGGACATCCAATTAGTGGACCAATATGTTCTGAGAAAACGAAAATTTTTCTGATGCCTTGGGACTAGAAGGCACATTTGATGCTTCATCAGGCTGGCTTACTCGTTTTAAACAACGTCTCCGTATACGCGAGTTGGACATTCGCGGTGAAAAATTAAGTGGCGATCAACAATCAGCTGAAGAGTTTTGCAAAGAGTTTAATGAGTTTGTTTTACGCGAAGCCAGTGGAAAAAAAACAAAAAACTCTCACTGATTATTTTAACCGTGCTTAAACATTGTCAACACGTATCATATCGATGTACAGTTCTTTTAATGTAAATAGTGTTTCATTTGTTTTTCATATGTTTTGGGAAAATAAAGGTACAGTACAATAACCAATATTATTACGTAGTTTTACTTAGTGTAGAGAGAACGTTGTTGACAAACAGAATGCAAGCAGCTGTAGTTTTATTGCCTTGTGTAAACAAACATCCTGTAGGTCAGTGTGGAGCAAAATACGGAAATGCGTACAAAAACAGATGATAAGACGTTCCGCCTCTCCCCCTCACCACGACCACTGCCTCTATTGCGTATCTATTAGCAGACGCACGCAGGCACACAAAGATACGTAGTTTCCGGTCCCCTATTATCCTGCATTATCGCCCTTTTATTTTGCCTTTTCTTTTCTGTTCTGGAGGAATGGAAGCTCTAATTTTAATTCACGGTTTGAGGAGAGGCAAACAGGAGGCGGTGCTATTCATCAGCTGTTTTTACAGTCATTGGGTAGAAGTAGGACTGTGGATATTATGGTATTTGTTTTAACCGTGATTTTGCATTATCCGTGACGGCCCTGCCGGTAATTATCCCGGATAATCGGGAGTTGACTGTATATATATATATATATATATATATATATATATATATATATATATATATATATATGCACTGGGATAGTAGGCCAACATATGACGTTCTTCAGAAATTTTATTTCTCATGCCATCGCCAAATGATGATAAGAACAGTGACGTTTTTACGGATGTTGTACACGCATATTTATTAAAAACTCAATTTGTTCTAATCGTTTGTATGAAACTATATTGACATTGTAATATTTACATTTTTCTGAGAGTTTGACATTTAAATGAAAATTTGTTACAAACCGGTCAACTAAAAATAGTTTTTAGCCGATGAAATATATTAAAAAGAAACGTTATAAAACTTCTGTTGGAGTTAACTCCCAAACCCCTTTCACTGCTCCCCTGTTTTATATTTTATTTTGACAAAATTGAAGACCACGTATTATTTAGTAACGGATTTAACAACAGTCCTCTTCTAGCTTTGACCGATGCTTTATAACTTATTGTTGAGTTACGTGACGAGAACTACTAGATGACGAGAATGATCCAAGATATAATTTGGCCTTTCTTCCAAGACATTGTGGGATTTCTTGTAGACGGGTCCAACATAGTGCGGTATGGAGCTTGATCAATAATTACTTCAGATTTTTGAGGAAGTAGAGTTAGAACATTTTGAACCATTCTGTGAAGTGTGCCGACAAAGGTCGACTTGGCAACAACGCATTCCGAGCGTATTAGGGCTGGCGGGTAAGGCCCTGGAGTGGCCGTTTACGCCTGAACGTAAAACAGTTTGCTAACAAATAAAATTCGCTATAAAATTAACACCTAACTATAATTTAACAAAATCATAAGTAACGGAATAAACAAAATTAAACAATTCCAATATTAGTTGATGCTATCCGATGAATGGTTCTCGAACAAATGGTGTTTAACACAAACTGCTATAAAAAAGTTTGTAACAAAATGAAAATTCTGAAACTAATCAATTATGTTTACAAGACCTTCTCGAATATTATATTAAAATTCTAGACAATTTGGATCACAGAAGAGTTTATTAGTTTTTAATTTTTAAAGTGGAAGTATCTTTTTAAAGACTACAAAAACCGTGTTTTGTTTCGGTTAGGTATGCTATGATATAAAAATGAAAATAAAACCGAATTTTTAAAAATAATACCAATCAATACAGAAGAGAATGATAAATATGTCGGTTTTTACTTGATAAAAATGTATAGGCCTAGTATAGTTTAGATTTTATGAGCCGCCAAACTCGAGTCTCCAAAGTTTTGCTACGGACAGTAAGATCAGAATTAGTTGAAAAAATCATGTTAATCGTATATGCTACCATATTATATGGTGTTACCGTCAATTTTTTATTCATGATAGTTAAGAATACATTCTTAATAAAAAGAAAGTTATTGTGAATGTCACAAACCTTTTTTAAAAAAAAATACAAACATAACCTGAATGTACAACCTTAATATCCATATGTTAAGGCGAAATGGAATTATTTTAATTTAGCTACAGTACGAAAGCCACAAAGTATGTATTAAGTTATAAAATTATAAACAAGTTTACTTTAACCTGATTTCCTAAATTAATACCACCTTCTTCATGTACATAAACTCCCAGTACCTATGCATTCATTGCATAACTTTTTTCCAAAAGCAAATGGTTTTGGTGCTTTTACTGTCAGAAATACTTGATAAAAAAACTATCACTGGATTCAATTGTAAAGGTTGTAGAATTAAGGTTATTCATGTCTTCGTTAATCAAATCAATGCCAATATGAATTTCCGATCAAAATCGAATCTACCAAGATCTTGCTTGCCCGGTTTAAACAGGTTCCCTTATTTAAATAAAAGGTGTAGCCTATCAGAGTGTGCTTAAAAATATGCACTGTAAATATGCACCATCAAAAGTTCAGTAGAAAACTGATAGAGGGTCTTCAATCATTTGCTAATAAATCCCCATCATGAAAGTTATATAGATTACGGCTTGGAAGAAGAATAAAGATGAAGGAGGCTAAGAAGATGAAAAACGTTCGGAGCGTGAGGCACGAAAGAACGATTTTAATGTTATATCAAATTTAAATGAACTTATAAACTAATTTAAGAATATAATATGTACAGCGTTATGTACACACATACAACCACACGCGCGCACACACACACACACACACACACACACAATTAAAGCGGGTGATAAAAATATTTTCATAAATGAATTTTGTTGTCAAAATAATTAAATAAAATACTTATTAATTTACTGAATATAAGTAGTGTGGTACAAATTAATTATTAGTTACCTTTAAATATTCAATACGCTTAGAGAAATAAATTTCCCGTCACTACTCAATTATTAAATAATTATTTATAACAATTATTTCCATCATAAATTTTTATTTACAGTGATAAAAGTAATGGAAAGTAATGTGCTAGACCTAAATAGTCCCACTATTTATTGATATACGAGAAATTGATATCCCAGAAATTGATACATTATCCCAGAAATTGATACTATTTATTGATATCCCAGAAATTGATACATTATAAAATCAAACTTTTTTGAAACTTTTTAAATTTTAAAACAGGTATGTTCACAAAAATTACTTTAATTATTTTATAATTGATACATATTATATATTATTCTTAAATGGGAAACATCGCCTGTTAAATAACAGTAATTGCTTGTGTCAGTGTGTATGAGTAAAAACAAAATACAAAGTGTAAAACGAAATTCGCCCAAAGTATTCTTCATACGTTTAAGAAGCCAGACTATAATGTTTTAATATAATAGGTGCATACACCAGTGAAAAGGTGTAAATCATACTATAATCTATAGCCCTATATGCAATATAATTTTGTTTCAAGAATATTGTTGATAATTCACAAATTAATCTGATTTTTTTTTAAATTGGACTTTCAAATTTTTCAGAGGGGTGTGTTAAGGCTTGGTGTTTTTGTTCGTAGGCTAGTCTGGCTCTGAGGCCAGAAGTGAAATTTCTGACGCTGAGTACATGCATTATCTTTTTCCTCTGCTTTCTCACTTTTTGTATCAAAGCTGTCTGGGCTTAGAGATCTAAATTATCAGTGAAACTGAAAAAAAAAATGTGTGAACAGGTGAATTTATGGTTGTAGGACCAACAAAATATTCATATTTTTTTGTTTAAGATGTAGGTAGGAGGCTTAGAAAATACTTAGGAGGACAAAAACTCTATACAAATATGTTTGAATACTAAACGCCATTTTAAATTTGCTTAACAATAGTTTTCAAATAGATTAACAACTTGTTTTTTCTTTCCATAAATTAACGATCCAATTCCATGGCTCGATATTTTCGAAAGTAAACAAAGTTTATTTAAACTTTAAAAAATCCAACATGAAGTGTACATCAATTAATTGGTGTAAAAACTATAAGGTAAACGGTGAAATTGAATAATGCTGTTATTGATGTCTAAACCCCTCGTTGTTTTCGTCTTATAAGCGTCTTACGAGAAATTTGCCCTAGTGGCTTAATGAAATATTGTAACTTAATTATAATCGAACTGATATCGATCAAAAACTAAAGATTTTATAATAACTTGGAGCAACTGTGAGTATTTTTTTCATTATAAATAAATAATACTCTGAACCCTCAAAAGCTCTTGTCTTTAAACTTGAAATGATTGCTTTACAATCGAAATGTAGGCCAGCATCAGAATTTAAATAAAACGTTTTTGTGGCTAACAGTCTTTATTTATTTACATAAAAACAAAGGTTTTATACATTGTTTTAAGTTATCAATACAAAGGTATAAAAAAAGGAGGTGAGCTAATCGATAAAAATAAAGGCTTGATGATGTAAGTATAGACCTAACAATATTTATTCTGTAAAGAAAAATCTTGAACGGCGTTTCGCAAAAAATATTTTTTCAAATCTCTACTAACAGAATAATGCTGCCATTTAGTTTGATCAGAATCCATGAAATTATATAGTATACATCAACAAATTTAGGCTATTTAAACAAAATGCTAATAATATTGGCGTCCCTAATGCCTCCCATAAATTGATTAGTACAACGGTAGAAAAACCTTTAACGGTTTTTGTGTTGTAGGCCTACACCTTGGGTTTTTTTCAAATGACTACTTCTGTTATCACTTGGCCAAAAAACCACTACTTACTGACATTTTTCAGCAGACGCGTTTCGCATTAGATAGTGCATTGTTCAACGCTGTAAGTTACGGACAAGACTGTTGCTCAGGTGTCCAGTGAACAATGAACTAATCTACTGAAAATATCAGTAAGTAGTGATGTTTTTGCCAAATCATGCCAAAAGTAGTAATTTAAAACTAGAGTTGTAATACTAAATCTTCAAGCCCCCATCCCATTTATTCTTTGATGTAAATGATGAATTTATGCCTATAGTTGGGATGTTATATCACGTCAAGTTAACGTATATTGATAATTCTACTTGAAATTATTTGACAACACGCTTAAAACATAAGAAGGCAAAGTCTACATTGCAAAGTAGAGCTACAGTAGATGAAGAGTAAGAACACGTAAATTTAAACGATAATTCTGAATGGAAAGGCCTAATTCTGATATGGAAAGGCAATGCTGTATTACATTGTGTGTATGTTTAATGTGAGATTACAAACATTGTAAAGTAAATGATATCAACAAACGACCTCTAGATACTAGAACTAATATTTAAAAGAGAAAATTTAGGCTACTACGCTAGTTGAAGTAATGTAGACATTGCACTAGACTAGAGAATGGTTTTACAAAATTCGCTGGATTAACACAATATAAAATTGGAAAGTTTAAAAAAACAGTTGGATTGGTATTTTTAAATTTAACGTAGGGATAATTTATTAATTTTGTTTGAAATAAACATAACCGTTGAACGTAGCCTGTTCGATTGCTCTTAAATTTAAATGATTATCTAGTAAAAAAACAATAACAAAATAACACAAGAAAAATCCTAAGGAAAGTACTACAAATAAGTTTAGGTTTAGAGTTTGGATATAAATAACTGTTTTTTTAATAGTTATTATTATAACATTATATACTAAGTTTGTAACTATGTATCTAAGTACCTAAAATAGCTGCTAAATATTGCCGTCTCTTCCCTTTCACTACAAACTCACTCCCGTTCATTATACTGTAGTACTGCAGAAGAAACACTATGTTAATGAATAGTCCTATTATACAGCCTTGTATACGACTACAAACGTAGATAAGATATCGAGATTTGATCTTATCAGATACACTAGGTTACTCAAATCAGAATCAATTGTAGGATCAACTTTCGGAACAAACGCTCTTGAAAATATACTTCAGGAACAAAAATGGTCAATATATTTGTTTACAAATAATGAGTAAGCATTGAACTGATAATAGTTAGGGACAGATAAAGCTTTTAGGTTTTCTAAGAAATTAAGATATTATTTTTAGAAAATTAATTGGACTCCGTGGATATTGAATCCCTAATCTACACTCCATAAACTTGTTGGCTCATAATCATCATAAGGTAACTTGTATGTAAATACACATTAAAATTCAATCATTCTAGGTAACTGAGCAGGTTTTCCCAATAACGTATGAGTGACAAAACTAATATTTTCAACCGATTAACCGACAGCAGCGTTTGCAGTTGTGTCTCTAATTATTCAATTCCTTTTATTAGTTCACACTCTTTATATATATATATATATATATATATATAGGCCTATCTTGTTTAAATTTTCAATCGTTAATGAAATACTTTTTATTCATCCGCTCAAGTTCAAATACATTTTTTAAACTTGCAGTGGATGACACTTGATATTAGTACAGTTTAATATTAACTTAATAATTAAATTTAAATGATTAATTTTACTTTTAAAAAAACTGAAAAACTTTTAACAAAAGTGCAAGGTATGCAATATATTTATTTAGTTACATTTCGCTTCAAATAAGTGTTAACATATGATTTCATAAAATAGCTGAAACAGCTATAACATAACCTAAATTTATGTTATAGGTTATGTGATAGAACAGCTGATTTAACGTACAGGTTATGTTACTTAATTAATATTAATTGAAATTATGTAATAAAAATTGGATAACATAAAAATTGTTCGTAGTTGACCTAAGTAGGAATTGACTTAACATTTTTTGTTTATATCACTTGTATATAATGCAGTATTAATTATATTAGGCTTCTTTGGAGTCATGATCACGTAGTCTATAGTATAGTATTATAGTTTTGAAAAAAACCGCTCACAAAACATTAGTTCATTTATTTAGCACATACTGTCAGTGCGCACTACTCTCTCGGCGGTTTTACATTTTTCTGTATGGATCAGTTCCTGATTTTGTATTCATAGGTATTATGTGTTTTGTTTCCTCGTTTCGAATATAGGTTCAGTTTAAGCGTAGATTTGTCATTTGTGAAATGTGATTTATTTCTTACGGATTTGTAAATTTCACACTTTTTTGCAGATTTATAATAATATAAAATTCTTATATATATATATATACTCCAGATGTACTCCAGATAATAACTATTCATCATATATATATATATATATATATATATATATATATATATATATATATGTGTGTGTGTGTGTGTGTGTGTGTGTGTGTGAGTGTGTGTGTGTGTGTGTGTGTGTGTGTGTGTGTGTGTGTGTGTGTGTATGTGTGTGTGTGTGTGTGTGTGTGTGTGTGTGTGTGTGTGTGTGTGTGTGTGTGTGTGTGTGTGTGTGTGTGTGTGTGTGTGTGTGTGTGTGTGTGTGTGTGTGTGTGTGTGTGTGTGTGTGTGTGTGTGAGTGTGTGTGTGTGTGTGTATGTGTGTGTGTGTGTGTGTGTGTGTGTGTGTGTGTGTGTGTGTGTGTGTGTGTGTGTGTGTGTGTGAATGAGCATTTATTGGTTATTTTCATAAAATGCTTTGAAAATTTTGAAATATGGGTTTGTTTTTTCTTTGAGATTAGCGTCCTGGGTTTAATCTTTTACCATATGAGCGTCTTTCTGCCCTGTAAAATATCTTTCTGTTTACGCAATATAGCCTAACATAATATATAAAGTACAGTTTGTGTAGTCTTTTACCTCTCTTTAGGCAAATTTAAAATTTAACGTTTTTCTAAGTTTAGATGCATGCATTTTTTTAAAGTTCATGTCTAAGGTTACTGTAAATTTTTCACAAAAACTTCGTTGAGACATATTTGGTTTTTCCTCTTACTGAATCCAGCCTGGAAGTCTTCGTTATAGCTATATAGTAGGTGAAGGTTACTTATCTTCGCATCTGACACTCAATGTTACCTCATGGATGTTTGATGCAACACAGGGACTCTCCCGTTTGGGACCGCTATGAGGAGGTACTGTCAATCAAACATGTCTACTGTATGTGATAAGTTTGGAGATGTTTGTATATATATATATATATATATATATATATATATATATATATATATATATATATATATATATATATATAGTAATCCATGATAATGTAACACCCTTTGACAATAATCGAAATAAAAATCATGTCAATAAGTGTAAAAAGAAGTGTTTTATTGGAGCTATATTGTATTTGGAAGTTCTGTGGTCGTTCTAAATTTTTAAAAAATAATTTGTAATAACCAAACGGTACTCGTATTGATAGCAGAATGAACGGGATTTGTATATCACAAGTTCGTAACATTTCCGCCAGGGGCAGCATAGTCGCTTCCTGTATATAAATTTACTGTATATTTCAACCATTCCCTAACATTATGGCAGCCACAAACTTGACAACAATGCTGGCATCCACATAGATATCAATCGTACTACGTAATGTATATATTTGAATTGGACAAAGAATCGCTGGAAAGTGACCACTCGGGGGTTTTTGATTATGCTGAATTCAATGCCGTCATCGAAAGTCACCGGGGATGTACTGGTGAGGCTAAACCCATGTACAAAAAGGGTTGAATTAGGGTAAAAATATCAGATGGCTAAGAATCGCGGGATAATGACCGTTCGGGGGATTTTGAGGATGCTAAATTCAATGGTGTCATCTAGAGTTACCGGGGATGAACCGGATGTAACTCTACGTAAGTACCAAAGGGATGATTTGGGGTATAAAAATCAAAAGTCAAAAAATAACTAGAAAATAAACACTCGGGGGTTTTTGGTAAGGCCGTTACCTAAAGTCGCCGGGGATGCACTAGTATGGTTCCACGCGAGTTCCAAAGGGGAGAATTGGGGTGAAAAAGGCAAAAGTCAAAAAATCGCAGGAACATAACCACTCGGGGGTTTTTGAGGATGCTGAATTCAATTCCGCCATCGGAAGTCACCGGGGATGGACGTATGCGACTCTACGTGAGTGCCAAAGAGATTATTTGGGGTAGAAATGTAAAAAGTCAAAACAAAATCCTAGAAAATAACAGCTCGGAGAATTTTTATGAGGAGGAATTCAATGCCGTCACCGAAAGTCACCGGGAATGCATTGGTGTGGTTCCACGCGAGTACCAAAGGGGTGAATTGGGGTGAAAATGTCAGAAGTCAAAAAATCGCCGGAAATATCCGCTCGAAGGTTTTTGAGGATGCTGAATTCAATGCCATCATCGAAAGTCTCCGGGGATGTACTGGTGAGGCTAAACCCATGCACCAAAGGGGCTGAATTAGGGTAAAAATGTCAGATGTCTAACAATCGCGGGAAAATGACCGTTCGGGGGTTTCTGAGGATGCTAAATTCAATGACGTCACCTAGATTCACCGGGGATGGACGGTTGTAACTCTACGTTAGTACCAAATGGATGACTTGAGGTAGAAATGTCAAAAGTCAAAAAAATTACTAGAAAATAAAAACTCGGGGATTTTTGATTATACGGAATTCAATGCCGTCTCCGAAAGCCACCGGGGATCCACTGTGTGGTTCCACGCGAGTAGCAAAGGGGTGAATTGATGTGAAAATGTCAGAAGAAAAAAAATCGCTGGAACATAACCTTTCGGGGGTATCTGAGCGTACTGAAATCAATGGCCTCATCGAAAGTCACCGGGGATGGACGAGTGTGGGCTCTACGGGAGTAGCAAAGGGAGAATTGGAGTAAAAAGGTCAGAGGCCAAGAGATCGTTATAAAATGATCACTCGGGGTTTTTAATAATGCTGAGTCTATGCCTAGCACCGAAGTTGGCCATGCACAATCCTGGATGAGACAGCGGGTGTCGCTGTGGGTGAATTGAGGTAAAACTTGTCAGAATCTAAAATATTGCCCAAAAATGGGCATTCGAAGATTTTCGAATGTCTTAGACCCTTGTCATCAAAATTCGTCGGGGATGTACGAGGTTACCAAGGGTTGATTTGGGGTAATATATCCCATTGACAATAAATCGCCTGTAATTGGCATGTTTCCAACTATGCAACATAACCAACAAAAAGAGTCGAGTTCGCGACCTTGTCTTGGACAGAAGTTATGCTACAACTATTTACAGAAATGTTTGTGATATGAAAATACAAACAGCCGGCACTCCGATAGCAGTTCTAGCACGTTTGTTTACGTCATGTCTGTCAAACTAATCTTTATAACTTGGAGCAGTGTTTCAATGCGGCCTGTCCATGTGCTTTAAGAATTTTAAAGACTGTATGCTTGAACGATTAAACTTGAAAAGATAATTTTTGTCCCAAATTGATAATTTTATAAAAATTAATTTTTTTATTTAATTTTTAAAAAAATATATTTTGTCTACCTAATTGTCATATATTTTCTTTCCATTTTTACTCAGACTATCTAAACATTTATGTTTGTTTTCTCATTCTTCTTCGGGTAATTAATTTTCTTCTCTTTTCGTGTTATTTCCTTTTGTTCTTTTAAAAAGGATGGTATCGTTAGCGGGGGCAGCGAAATGACTTTTCAACCATCCGTTAATGAAAAAAATTCTACTATAACCGTAAATTTAAAAAAAAAACTGTAAATAAGTAGACCTTATATTTTTTCAACCTTTATACAACTTAGAATAAACGACAAAGAGAATTTGTTTGACCCACATCATTTCATCGACTTATCTTTATCAGCGTATATATAATCCAGAAAACCTATTATGCCAATATCTACACATTCCAAGCTTAACCTTTAACTACCGTCATCGTGCCTGACCATCGGCAACGGGTTAGCCGAAAAAGGCAGTGATTCAGGTGCTGTATCTAATGACCAACTTTTAGAAAACATCAAAAAGTATAGGAGAATTGTGCAACAGAGTGAAGAAGTACTGTAATTGAGCAAAAGATGATGATACCGAATCTCAACGAAGTGCATAAGACGATGAAGATAATTTCGAAAAACTGCAACCTCCAGAAATTTACAAATTTTTCTATTTGTATAGATAAATTGTTATAAACCATGTAGAATTTGTCCAGCAACAAAAAATAGAAAGACTAGTTACACTTTGTAAGCTGTCTTTGT
Source organism: Prosapia bicincta (assembly GCA_036971475.1). Lineage (NCBI taxonomy): Eukaryota > Metazoa > Arthropoda > Insecta > Hemiptera > Cercopidae > Prosapia > Prosapia bicincta. The sequence continues at coordinate 46,694,746 of JBAIZL010000005.1, read as the reverse complement.
ACAGCCAATATGTCTAGAATGTTCTGAGCCGCTGTGTAAATACTGCTGTCAAAATTGAGTTATTATTTCTAATGCCAGTTTCCATAAATAAAGCTTATAATGTGTCAAATGTTATCTTGTGTATAAAGTTAAGTGTGTACAATCAGTGAACAAGAAATAATTAGTGTTAATTATCGTGCAATTATAAGTCTTTTTAGCTAAACTGGGCTAAAATCTGTAGAAGGTTTTATTTACTACAGTTTTCAATTAGTAAATAAAATATAACTGATCTCATAAAACTACGTTTACCCTAGTCACATGCAATCAGAATATTCAAAAACAATTTTTATAAAGTAAATGCAAGATAAATTGTTAACCCCCCCACAATAAATCACACTTAGACATTTCGTGCCTGTGAGCTACAACGGCAGTAGTAATGTGACAGAAATTGCAGGACGGTAGTTGAAGGTTAATAAATACTGAATCATCTTTCGTTAATCTCTGTATTGTATACATTAACCTAAGTGACATCTGTGCGAGTATTGTCAGTTTATATTACGATATCAGGCTGTCTGGTGTAAACAAACATAGTTCCAAAAACCAAACTTCACAAAGATAAAGGCTCGCACTCGACAAGTACTCTCGTGGACGAAGACCCGAAAAACTTACTTTCTGCATTCTATCTTTTCCATCCCTTTCTCTCATTTAGATACGGCGTAAACGTAAATAATTTATGGTATTCTCCCAACGTCAAAATGGTCGTATAAAGACGGAAACATTTGTTTCTATCCTCGAGCCGCTGGTAGTCTATATTTTATTTTATTAATATGTTTATTGAATACATTGGTATTAACTTTTAGTGAATATATGTGGCGTAGGCCATATTAAGTGTTACATCTGTTAATACATGTGTTGCAGACTAGTGTTTAAATGTTTGCAATGTTACCAAATTGTAACAATATACTTTACAGCAAATAATTGTCACTTTTAAATTCTTAAAATCGGTTAGAGATGTTATGACAATCAATTTGAAAAGCAAGTTGAGTTAAAAAATAAATACTTTATCGATCCTATAGAATCTAAGAGCCCCAAGATAAAGGCATGAGATGCATTGACCGGAACATTAAGATAAGGTCTGCCATCAAGTAAATAACGCGTCAGAATGGCTTTCGGAGTGTCGACTGTTTATGTTTCCATATCAGAATTGTGTCTGTAAATACATAGCATAGTTCTCTCCAAGATGAGGTCGCGAATCCACATCTGTATGTCCTTTCCAGCGTATGTTTGAAGGAATTGACAGATGTAATATAAGGGGAGTGGTAGAGTCTCAAAAACTACCGAGTGTCAATTTTTATGAGATTTTTTTATATTAGGATTTTATATTTATTTGCTAATAAGTTTAAAAAAATAATTCCGTTCTTGGCGATAACACTTGCGTGTTTGCAAACACAAATACCATTAACCCCATAATTATTTATTGTTTTACGAAATCATGCTAAAATAGCATGTTTACAAATTCCTGAAGTACTTACATCGAGGACTCTAATGAAACTCTTGGCAACAATATCTCAACTCTTCCAAATGAATGACCTAGGTATTAAAGAACTAGCGTTATTTATAGGTCATACAACATCATTTTTTATCAATAATAACATTATATATATTTTTTCATCCAAAATACTCATAAATAGCAAAGAAAGAACACTTGGATATATACACACATTCTATGACCATAAGGGCAAAACATTTCAATTACTTCTTTAAGGATACATGTATCATAGGTGTTAATATAACAATTAAACTAGAGAGCAGTACAGGCGGTTTAAGCAATGGTAAATATTTAAAATTCTTTATTTCTACATATCTAAAGATTATATGTAAGAATATAGTTCTTCCCAATGTATATTGCAGTGCATCTAGGAATCAAAACGTTTTCGGTAAGCAATGTAATAAATCTATTATGTTTATCCTCGATATTCTAGTCCCAAGAGTAACTTTAATGTCTATGGGATTTTCACTCACTTTACAGTTGCATGAAAAACTGGTTCAAGTACGGTGATCATTGGTACGGAAACAAATACAGTAGTGCATGGATAATTCGAGGTAGATGGGACCGAGACACCGTCGGATTACCGAAAACTTGGATTACACGGAAATAGCTTCCTGTACACTAGAAAAAAACAGGAGTTCTGATGAACAATAATACTATAATTAAGAATGCACAAAATACGTATGTAGAACTTTATTGATTACAGTACATACATAAATTAATTTTGCTTGGCTCTTCAAGACTACTGTACTGATTCTTGCTTGCGAGGATACCATACGATATGAATACCATACTAAGTATCGGCAATTATAGCTAAAAAAAAGCCGATGCCCGTTCTAATCTTTATCAGGACGCCCAATGTTTTGATTGTAGATAGTCTTTTTGTTCGCCTACCATAAAAATAAAACGAAATTATCAGTAAAATATCAGTAAATCTAAAGTATAGTGAAAAATTACCGTGATCATCAGTAGTAAATATTTATGATTATCAACGTCTAAAGAATGACTACAAAACGTTTTTGAAGACTGGTTCCTCAGCAAAATATATTCGCCAAATTATTTGTAATTTTTTTCACCATAATAATAATAATAAATCAAATTGTAGATATGCGAGCCAGGAGGGATACGGTTAAAGATAGAATTAAAGAAAAAGATTAAAATATACTTAAATCTTATCAGATATATTTTCAGGTGTATTCAACGTGTCTTGATGAAAGTAACACCACAATCAAGGTGAAGTGTCATCCTTTCGGAAAATATCTAAGGGAGGAATTAAATAAATTTTTTAACCTGCCAACGATTACCAGGAAAATTTAATGAATGTAGTTAAAGAAAAACTTTTAGAAAAAATAGGTCTTTACTCAAACACATTTATACCTATAACAACTTATGACAAATCAAATATGGTTTATAAATAAAATAAAATAGATGTATTACATTGCTTACCGAAAACGTTTTTCACCGTGATGCCTAGCTACAATGCAATATACATTGGGAGGAACAATATCCTTACATATATTCTTTAGAGATGTCTGTAGAAGTAAAGAAGTTCAAATATTTACCATTGCTTAAACTGCCTGAACTGCTCTCTAGTTTTATTGGCAGAAAACCACCTATGATACATGAATTCTTAAATAAATACTTATAATGTTTTGCCCTTATCTTCATAAAAAGTGTATACTGATTGGTATTTGCAAAAAATGTCATATCTTCGGGAAAATTTTACTCCTTGTTAGCATACTATATGCACCCTTTTAAAGCATATGCTCACAGAAAAATAAAACAGTTTTTTGGTTACATTTGGCTGTCGTAAGTACAGAAATACTATTATTTCAATGTTTAATTTTTTTACTCGAAAATGGTAATTTGTGCTCGTTTGATCCTATAAAATATAGACGTGTTCAATGGGCCTACGTGAAAAAGAAATTAACATTAGATGAGATTCGACCAAATAAAAGCCTTCTTTTATTTACAATGTACAATTTAGGTAGATATTTCTGGTTACCTACCTGGGGTAAAGGTGATACAATATTTGTTGTTTTTCTACTATAGACCTAACTTTAAAACTTACTGTAAATAAACTTTATGCCAACCCTTTTGTATAGTTTTGGTAGCAAAACTAAAGAAAGAAAATTATGTGAAATATTATAATCAATAGGGTAGTTCAAATCATACGAGGTTGCACTAAAAAGTCCGGAAGACCACCCACGCTTTGTTGGAGCAGTATGGGGTCTGCCTTATTAATAAAAACGACACTGAATTTAAGTTTAACACCTTGATAATTAAAAGAAAGATAACACAAGTTTCATGAGTAGCAGTTAATTCTAAGCCACTTACCAATCAAACTGTATGAGGTTCTTGAAGAGCGGTGAGTCGTTCGACGAAACAGGCCTGTTTGGTGTCTAGCAGAGATGAAAGAAGGTTCTCGACGAGTGGCATAAAACTACAACTCATTTAAGCTTTAATTTAATAATTGCACTGAACTTAGAACAATATAAAACGTCTTGAATCATTAAATGTTTATTCCTTCAAGCGGTTAAAGGAATCAATATGCTGATGCAATGTTGGCCACACGCGGTTAACCAAGACAATGGTGTTCAAACTTAGAACGCGGTTTAAATAGACTTATTAAAGTTTGAAGGCGGTAATTTATAGTTAGATCGCATCTAAGACATTAACTGAACATAATCAATAAGCGGTGTAATATTATAACGCGGTTTAAACCCAATGTAATCGGCTAAAGCACTTGAATAGAAACAGGAGAGCCGCACTAGTAAACAGCCATGTTGCAAGAAGTATGTCTTTGACAAAGACGGAAATGCACAACAACGAGTAACTAGATTGAAACTCGTAGATCTAGTATAGAACATAGATGAATAGGCTCAATGCGTCTGGTGACTGGATCGCAAAACTATTTCTTTGCAGTAAAAGAAGCCTAGATTCTGGCCGGCAACGAAAGTCTAGTAGGCGGCGGAACCTGAACTGTGGTAAGGAACACCAGCTGTTCCGAAGTTATACGAAAATAATGACAGATGTCAACAAACGTGGTTTATGGAAAGTGAGGTTAACAATTCTGTACTTATCATACAGCCCCCCAAAACGAATGTTTTAGAAAAGAAGAAGACGATGAGCGGGGTTAGTAGAAGGGCGAAGAACCAGAAAGAAACCTCCAGGAGGTCAGCGGATAGTTAAGAGATGTATGGATGTCCAAGAGTTGGTGAGTTGTTGCGCAAGTAAGTAGGAGGTGGACCAAGAATGACAGAAGCGGTTGGACATCTGCTTAAGAGGTGGCGGTTGCTAAAAGGGGTGATTTCGTGGAAGATGATGAACTCTGCCGCCCACCATGAGCATTCCGGAGGCGTCGACTAGAGGGCGAAGAGACTCGGTGATATCGTTAAATCTTCCAACGGAGCCACTGGTGGTGGTACGCTTGCGTAAGTCCTTGTAGCGTTGAGTGTCTTTAATGGTGCGGATGACTTCTTTCCTCTCCATGGATCGACGTGCAGCGGTGTAACGAACGTCTAATCTTGTAGTGAAGGCGTGAGGTTGACGACGTAGATGGTCGGGAAGCGATCCTGAGATAATCCATCCGAAGAAGGTGTTTAGGGCAGCAGGTTGACCTTTGATTATGGTCTGTGGTTCATTAATAAGACTGCGGTTAAATACGTCAGATCATAGTATAAAGTCAATTTGGGCAGGAGTGTCAAAGTGAGGGTCAGCAGGTTGGAGATGTCTGTAGCGTGCGTGTATACTGGGTGATAGTGCGGTTGATGGAAGAGAGTCGGTGATGTGAGGTAGTACTGCAGCTTCGACATCAAGTTTGAAATTTGAGGCATATCTAGAAGAGATTTGTAGGGACACATATTCTGATATATGTGCGGTTTGAGAAGCGACCCCGACAAGAGAAACATTTGATTTCCTAGTAGGTAAGCTCAACATTGCGGTTGCGGGTTTTGTTATGATAGACACTTGACTGCCTGGGTCAATGATTGCCCGAAGGATATGCGTATTTCCAAAATGATCATTTACAATGACCTGAGCGGTGCCTAATAAGGCAGAAGCGACGTTAGTGTTATCGGCGCTGGCGAGAGGTTTTCCATTGGTAGTTGAATGATTGCAGTCATTGGCTGAGTTTGGGTGTCGATGCGTGTACGGTCGCTGGGGCGAAGCTGAGTTAGAGTCATGTAACAAGGAGTGATGATTACCGTTGCAATGTTCACAAGCCTTGAGTGACGTGCATTTGTTTTGGTAGTGGGTGCCGAAGCAATTGAAACAGCGCTTCATATGTCGTATAGACTCGCGACGTTCCTGAGTTTTTAGTTTGAGAAAGTCTGGACAACGAAAAATATTGTGAATGGCTAAACAATAGAAACACTGTGCTGCAGACGGATCGTTACGAGGCGGGTTGGTAGGTCTGGTTAAATTTTGTCTAACAAGCTGTGATGGTTGCGGTGTGGGTGCTCTTCGGTTGAACTGGATGCGTTGGCTTATCACTGGTGGTCGCAAAGCCTGCGGTTGATTCCTGGCGGTGTGGTGTGTTGTAATGCGGTGATGACCTTCATTCAGCTGTGCGGCTTCATCTGCGTAGTCGGCGGGGTTACTTGTAGCGGCTACGGTAGTCGATATCAGCGTCATGAATTTAGTGGGGTATTCGAGCTGCGGTGTTGGACTCTCAGGAGGTGTATTACTAAAGTCAGGTTTGTTGACAGAATAGACCGATAGTTGGGGTTGTTGGCTTGTGCTAGCTGCGGTTGACGTCGAAGGCGGGTTGAGCAATTCCATTGTCCTAGCTTGTTCAGTTACGAAATCATTTAAGCTGTGGTAAGTAGGCATAGTGTTGGTGCCTAGCCTGGTTTCAAAATTAAGACGAGTGTTCGGATCTAAATTATTAACTGCCAGTTGAAACAACAGAAAATCTGCTAAGTACGGAAGGTCAATGGCCTTCAAGGCACATACTGCGTTAGAGTGTGCAGTTAGAAAGCGGTTGAGTTCTGCTTGCGAAGCGGTTTTCATTGATTTAAATTCCTGAATTTGTTTAAAATAATGATCGGCTAGCCTGCGTGGGTTTGCATAGCGGTTTCTTAAAACGTTGTAAGCTATTGCATAATTATTGTCTGAAATTGTTAAGCCGGTAATGATTGCTAAGGCATCGCCTTTAAAAGTTGATTTTAAATATTGAAATTTTTGTACTGCGGTAAGATTAACATTAGAGTGTATCATGGAGTCAAACATAGTGATAAAGTCTGTCTATTCATTGTTATTGCCTGAAAAAGTGGGTACTTGTAGGCTTGGCAGACTGATGCAATTATTAGTGAGGTTAACCGGTGAAATTTCCTTTTGTTCAGATTTTATAATGCCTGGACATTTAGCCAGGATGGGTAAGTACAAAAGTTAAAAATTGGCTTTCAATTGAAAGGCCTTTTCTGCAGTTTCAGCTACTTCATACTCAAAAGTTTTTTCTATGTATTCGTACGTGTCAATAAAATTGCCGTGGATGCGTCGGATTTCACTAATGAGACCTGCTGGGATTTCATTTCCAGCAATTATGTTAACGACCTGTTCCAGGTCCTCAATGATATTGTTTAATTTTGACAAATAATAATCTGTATTAATTGACATTTTACTAGAATTCAAACAAGACTTATTAAGGAAATTTTGAAGATGATTTGTTAAGGAAATTTTGCAATGAACTGTAACCTATGGCTTATGCGATTCAAATTATTCGGCCCGTGTTGACCATGTATAGTTTGGTTAGAAAATTTGTTAAGAAAGTTTGCACTGAACTGTAGTCTAGGTTTAAGCGGTACGAATCCGGCCCGGAGGAACATGTATAGTTTTGGTAGCAAAACTAAAGAAAGAAAATTATGTGAAATATTATAATCAATAGGGTAGTTCAAATCATACGAGGTTGCACTAAAAAGTCCGGAAGACCACCCACGCTTTGTTGGAGCAGTATGGGGTCTGCTTTATTAATAAAAACGACACTGAATTTAAGTTTAACACCTTGATAATTAAAAGAAAGATAACACAAGTTTCATGAGTAGCAGTTAATTCTAAGCCACTTACCAATCAAACTGTATGAGGTTCTTGAAGAGCTGTAAGTCGTTCGACGAAACAGGCCTGTTTGGTGTCTAGCAGAGACGAAAGAAGGTTCTCGACGAGTGGCATAAAACTACAACTCATTTAAGCTTTAATTTAATAATTGCACTGAACTTAGAACAATATAAAACGTCTTGAATCATTAAATGTTTATTCCTTCAAGCGGTTAAAGGAATTAATATGCTGATGCAATGTTGGCCACACGCGGTTAACCAAGACAATGGTGTTCAAACTTAGAACTTAGAACTTAGAACGCGGTTTAAATAGACTTATTAAAGTTTGAAGGCGGTAATTTATAGTTAGATCTCATCTAAGACATTAACTGAACATAATTAATAAGCGGTGTAATATTATAACGCGGTTTAAACCCAATTTAATCGGCTAAAGCACTTGAATAGAAACAGGAGAGCGGCACTAGTAAACAGCCACGTTGCAAGAAGTGTGTCTTTGACAAAGACGGAAATGCACAACAACGAGTAACTAGATTGAAACTCGTAGATCTAGTATAGAACATAGATGAATAGCCTCAATGCGTCTGGTGACTGGATCGCAAAACTATTTCTTTGCAGTAAAAGAAGCCTAGATTCTGGCCGGCAACGAAAGTCTAGTAGGCGGCGGAACCTGAACTGTGGTAAGGAACACCAGCTGTTCCGAAGTTATACGAAAATAATGACAGATGTCAACAAACGTGGTTTATGGAAAGTGAGGTTAACAATTCTGTACTTAGCACCTTTTCTTGTCCTTTATTATTTTTTTTACAAGCAGTAAAAACTTAAAGTTGAATTTTAATTTTTTGAATACACTGAAGAAGAAATGTTGAAGAAAATTCGATGAATAGTCTAAAAATTCTGCAAAATCGTTCTTAAACTGCAAACACTCTTAAAGGATTGTAACACGAAAGAAATAGAATTTAAAAATTGTGGCAGAATGCTGAATGAGATAAAATAAATTAAATGAGAATAAATGTACTTTCGTAAAGTAAGGATATAGGAGAAGTTAGTGTACTACCTCTAAGACTGATAATTAAATGAGAAATTCAGAAGAAAAAAGTTGAATTCGTACTTGGCCCTTATTCCATGCAGTGCACGCCTGGAAATCTAGATTGAATATTGTTAAAGATGAAACCGTTAATTTAGTTGCAGATCTATTGAGGATATTGAAAACATGTAACCGATCCAGACGATCGATGGGTACCGGTCTACACCTAACCTGCTGATTCACAATACAATCGTCTACTTGCACTCCTGTATTTTTGTTACTATGACACTATGTTCACTGACAGAACTGGAGAACTATTCCTAAAATTCGACAGAGCACTGAACACCTTCAATGGGGCGGGGAAATTTTAAAATAGCAACCTAGAGGTGGTGGATTTATTAATTTTAATTTTTTCTAATGACCTGGAAGAAACCGACACGAGGAACGCGACCCGTAAGGCATAGATTTAGCAAGTGCCTCCTTTTTTTATCCAAACATACGTCAAAGAGAGTAATACCTTTTATAAGACAGTCCCGTGTGTACTAGCCTAAATAAAGAAATGACTTAAATTGAGGGTTTAAATTTATTTGTGGACAATTGTTTTTATTACAAACAATAAATTTGTTAAGTTTCATTTCGTTAATTCATAATAAAATAACAACAAATAATAGAATTGTAACAATCAATGTGACAATTTCTAAGACAACTATGTACTATTGTAGGTGAAACGAAACTGATTGTAAAGAGACGTCCCGTGTGGTTGTATGTTGAAAGTAGAGAGAGAAATGGCGGTGTAAATTTCACATTGTAACACGTGACCAATTAGCGCCTGGGATCGAACCGCCATGAACGTGTTTGTGTAATGTTTATTTTCGATCTCTGAAAGGATGTCCACATCATTCAGTATTATCAGTTTTAATCTTGTGAGCCGGACCATGATAGTTACTTCATGATAGTAGTCTATCTGTTTACTTCAGCTAGTTCATTCCCTCCAAAAGATAAAAATACCAAAATAAAATCTTATTTGGTTAAATGTTTCACATTATAAGTCATAATATTCTACCTTTATTTTACCTTCTGAAATTTTTACTCTAATTCACCAGTTGCTACTAGCATACAGAATCACCCGTGCATCGCCATTGACGTTTGATAACTGTAAAAGACTCAACAACATTAAAAACACCTGAGTAATCATTTTTTTCTTGTTATTTGCCTTTTGCCAATGTTACCCCAAATCATACTTTTTCTAGTCCCGTAGAGGCACACCTTTGCATCCCCGTTTAATATTGAAGACGGTATTGGACTAAGAACCTTCCAAACACTACGATTGATCATATTCTAGCTTTGTTTTGCCTTCTCACATTTATACTCCAATTCATCATTTGCTACTCCCATAGAGGATCACCCGTGTATCCCCATTGACGTTCGATAACGGTAAGACTCAGCCCCATTAAAACCCACCCGAATGATAATTTTCCATTGTTTTATTTTGCCTTCTGACAATGGGTATTCCAATTCACCCCTTTTCTACTCCCGTAGAGCCACAACCGTGTATCTCCGTATAATATGGAAAACAGTATTGAACTCAGCCACCTCCAAAACACTACGTTTGATCATATTGTAGTTTTGTTTTGCTTTCTCACTTTTATACTCCAATCCATCATTTGCTACTCCCTTAGAGGATCACCCGTGTATCCCCATGACGTTCGATAACGGTAAAAGACTCAGCCCCATTAAAACCCTCCGACTGATCATTTTCTAGGTTTTTTTTGCCTTCTGTCATTTTGACCCCAAGTCAATCTTTTACAACTCCCATAGAGCCCCACCCGTTCATCCCCGTTTAATTGTGTCCACAGTAGTGGACTCAGCATCCTTAAAAACATCCCAATTGATTATTTCCTAGCTTTTTTTGGGTTCTGATATTTTACCCTAATTGATCCTTTTGCTACTCCTGTAGAGGCACACACTTGTATCCCCGTCAGCTTTCGATAGTTGTACACGTTTATGAAAACTAACAACCAGGACTTATGTGAGTTGAGTAAATAATTGGCCAGCTGAAATGAAGAAGAGACATTCTAATGTTTATGTTTTCACCGTGATTACACAAACCCAGTGTCTTACAGTCTAAACATTTGACTAGTCAGACAATCGCACCATAGTGGCAACACTGTTAGTTCTCGTATTGTTAGTGGCGTGGGAACAGGGCCGGTTTAAGGGGTACGCAAAGTACGCGGCCGTGTAGGGCGCAGGGCAAAAGAGGGCGCCTACGCGTTCTCCAATCTTCACTATAGAAAAGGTGACTAGAGGTTGAGAGTTGATTTATTTACTCCGCCAAATGGTAGGAGTAAGCGAGTAAGGGTATATCGTAAGGTCCCTATTCGCTTATGCATACTCCCACTACTGTGTTTATTGTTATTCTCAAATGGACTCGTTCGTTGGGCGCCCCTCCGTCATCTACTTGGACTCGTCCATCGGGCGCCCCTCCGTTAACCAAACTAAACTCCTGAGTACCATTCGCAAACTAGTGCGTCAGTGAAGAACCTCAACTAAACAAGTCATGTCTAGTAGTAGTGCCGGTAGTAGTAAAAAGCCCTCTGGGTCATTCAACCGCAAAAGAAAATTGCAGCATGCAAAAGAAGACAAAATGCAATCGAAAGCACTACAGAAGTTTTTTTCGGTCACGAAGTTGGACGAGGACGATACTGCTACAAAAACCAATATCGAAAAAGATGAATTGCCAATATTGGAGGCAGTAACTACTCCATCGACAAGCCACCAAACAAATGAAACTGTAAGTTAATTTAATTTACATCACAATAAATTGTGCCTAAGATATAAACTATGCTTAAATTTAAATAAACACGATTTGGGCCTGTAGGCCAATAACAATGGGTAGCCTATTAAATGATAATTTTTCTTTATTTTTATGATAAAGAACTCATGTTATTTGGCTTGTATAAGCTTAGGCCTTTGAATTTTAGAAGCTATTATGTTACGGTTACGCATATTGTAATTAAAATTAGAAAAATATATTTTATGATATTAAGAAACAAAATTAAATACAGAGAATGCAAAGGGCAGTACCGTAGGAAAAGTCTGCACTCAAATTGCACCTTTGGTTAGCGCACTTTCTCTAACAACAATTGATCACAGGAGTTTCTGCAACTGAACGGCTCAGTTTCAATTCTTTAATTTTAATCTTTTGCCATTCAAACTTACATAAATATTTTTCTCGTATTCATATTTTAAAATTAACTTTTACATGTGACAATACAAAAATTTAGAGTTTGATTTGTATTGTAGGATCAAAAGCTGCCTGGAGACACGTCACCGCTACTATCGATGGACTGTGGAGAGTGGCCGCTCAAAATCACGGATGAGATACGAAAACTTCTTGTTGAGCGTGGACCTGTGCAAGTTACTAACATCGACTTTCCCATTGATGCTAAAGGTAGAAAATTCTCTTCACTTCATTTCACTAGAAAACTTTGCAATAAGGAACAAGTCCACAGGAATTGGTTGATGTATTCAGTACAAAAAAAACGCAGTATTTTGCTTTGCCTGCAAAGTCTTTGGTAATGTGAATTCATCTCTTGCAGGAGACCAAGGATATTCTGACTGGCAAAACTTAACAAAGATTTTGACCAGTCATGAGAAATCTTCTACCCACATACAACATTGTCAATCTTGGCGTGAACTGTCCATGCGATTACGTTTGGATAGAACGATTGACAAAGAAAATGAGAGAACCATTCGGGCTGAAACAGAACATTGGAACCAAGTTTTGAAACGTTTACTGTGTGTGGTCCAATTTTTAGGATCTCAGGGGTTGGCTTTTCGAGGGACAAAAGAGTCTCTTTATGAGCGTAACAATGGTAACTTTTTGAAACTTGTAGAGTATATTTCCAAATTCGATGTTGTCATGGCTGAACATGTAAGAAGAGTTACTTCTGAAAAGACAAACGTTCACTATTTGAGCAAACAAATACAAAATGAGTTTATCTATCTCTTGTCCACTAAGATCCAAGACCGAATCGTAAGTGACCTAAAAGAAGCAACATATTATGCTATAATACTGGACTGTACACCTGATATTAGCCACACAGAACAAATGACAATGGTGGTGAGATTTGTTACATGTGTAAAAAATAAGGAAGTGTCAATAAAAGAACATTTTTTAGGCTTTCTGCCCATCAAAGATTCATCGGGTGAAGGTCTCACAGAAGTGTTACTCAGTGAGTTATCTACACGGAACATCCCGTTAAAAAACATGAGGGGCCAGGGGTATGATAATGGCTCCAACATGAGAGGAAAGCATGTTAGAGTCCAGAAAAGAGTACTTGATTTGAATTCTAGGGCATTTTTCGTGCCATGTGGAAACCATTCTATGAATCTAGTGGTTAACGATGCTGCTCTCTCTTGCCCTATTGCAGTTGATTGTTTTAGTACGATTCAAGAAATTTTCAACTTTTTTTCTAGTTCAACTCACAGGTGGAGTATTTTGACAAAACACGTATCCACTCTAACAGTGAAACCCCTCAGCAATACTCGGTGGGAGAGTAGGATTGAAGCATTAGTGCCTCTTAGATATCACATTGAGGAAATATACGATGCTTTGTATGAAGCCTCTCAAGACCAAAAGCTGGATGCTTTTAGTAGGAACTCTGCTGTAGGAATACTAAGAAAACTTCAAACTTTCAAGTTTTTGTGTTGCCTGGTAACGTGGTATAATATCCTTTTTAAAATAAACATGGTGAGTAAGACCTTACAAAAAGCCTCATCTACTTTGCTAACTCCAATGGATCTCGTGAAAAGTGTTCAAACATTTTTGAAAAATATGAGATCTGATGAAGGTCTCAATAGCAATATCATAGATGCTACAGAACTGGCAGACAAAATTGGCGTTTCTGTTGAATTTGAAAAAGAAACCGAAGTTCGTCCCAGGAAAACAAAAAGGCAATTCCCCTATGAGAGTGAGGATGAACCGATTCAGGCTGGACTGGCATCATTCAAAGTGAAATTTTTCTTTGTAGTGCTTGATACAGCTATCAACTCGCTTAAAGAGAGGTTTGAACTCATGGAGAATCACAGCAAGAGTTTTAGTTTTCTGTATGACATTAAGAATCTTCAGACATGGGATAAGAAAACTTTGAAAGATGCCTGCATACAACTTCATAGTGTTTTGAGTAATAGAGAAGATTGTGACATAAACGGAGGTGAACTGTTCGACGAGCTAGACATTTTTGCGCCAATGCTGCTACCCGGAAGTTCTCCAAGTACGGCCTTGTCGTATATAACAAACAATGATTATATGGATACATTCCCTAATGTTTTTGTTTCTCTAAGAATCCTTCTGACGCTCCCCGTCTCAGTGGCAAGTGGTGAAAGAAGTTTTTCTAAGTTGAAACTTATAAAGACTTATCTCAGATCAACCATTTGTCAGGAACGTTTGAGTGGACTGGCAACAATGGCCATTAAGAATGATTTATTAAACCAAATGGACACTGACTTCATTCTCAACGAATTTGCCAAAATGAAAGCAAGGAAAATCTCTTTTTAGTGTGTTTTTAGTGTTACGTGTAAAATTCTTAAGTTTGTATTTATTTTACAAGTAAATAAATTGTCGAATTTCCTTAAAGCTGACTTGTGCTGTATTTATTGATTTGTTCACACTTTTTTCACTTTCAATTTGTATTGGTTTTTAAATTTTTTAATAATACATTCAATAAATAAGGGCAAGCATGTGTTAATTTAACCCTACTATTTAAGTTTCAACCCTTATTCCTTAACACCTTCGCTACCGAGTGTCCCAGAACCTCCAGCTACCTACTACCAGGGCTATCTACAGGTACTGGACTGCGACGCTCGGTAGCGAACGTGTTAACATAGTATACTATACACAGTGATATGTTGTCAGTTAACACCTTCACTACCGAGTGTTCCAGAACCTCCAGCCCAGGGCTGTCTACAGGTACTGGAGTGTGACGTTCGGTAGCGAACGTGTTAAGCATTTAAATTTACTCGTATTTTTTATGTATCCAGAGAGAATCCTTATAACCTTACAGGTTTTTGTGGTGGGGGGGGGGCGCCGGAATATTGTTCGCTTACGCTAGACAAACGACTAGAACCGGCCCTGCGTGGGAATAATATACACACCGGCTACCATATTGTTATTAGACTGAACGAAAATATACACTGGCGGCCATATTGATGCCTAAATGAAATGCTGCCATATTGATAGTACTTCAGTCAATTTTGTATTTTTAAGATTTTATGAAATTAAAGTACATGGAGTAGTATCATGTTTATTAGAAATAAATTATACACGACGAAAAACATATATACTTCACTCTTTCAAGTGGCTGCCGTATGGTTGCAAAATGAAATGCTGTCATATTGATAGCGGGATGTGTATATATATATATATATATATATATATATATATATATACCCTCATAGGTATTTGTGTAGTCAGCTTGAGTATCCGTGTTTAAAAAGGCACAGTTACTGCCTCGAAGTTAAAGAGTAACTTACAACAGAAAATGGTTGGTTTAATAAAAATTTATTTATCAAAATGGAACAAATATTTCTGTAACTGCACTGTAAATGCAGTGTGCTCTGTTTCAATAAATTGTTAAATTGTAAAATAAATACAAGAGCAAAGGAATGTTTTAAAGCAAAATAAAACTATAAAATGAAGTACGTGTTGTACTTCAATAGTATACTTTTAAAATTTTATTTGTTGATTCCATCTTCACGTGAGCTACTAGTTATCACTAAACACTTGTAAATGTTTATATACTTGCCTATAGTAGCACTTACATATATATTTGTTGAGGACGGCGGTTTTGGGAGATGTGTCCCATTGTCAACTCAGACCATAACTGATCTCAAGGTTTACTTAGGTTAGGGTGTTAGGGTGGGGGTGGGATATTTTGGTGGTGTGGGTGTATTTTGTGAGTATTAGGGGTTATGATGTCAAAAAGTGCGTGTGAGTTGTAATGTAATTGTGTATTGAGTATGTGTGTAGGGTGTAGTTTGAAATGTCTGTATATTTCGTATTTTTCGGTTGTGTAGCGTTGGTTATTTCTATGTTGTTTATGAAGAATTTGTAGGTTAAATGTTACGTCCCTGTGGTCATGTTTTGTGAAGTTGAGATGATGGGCGAAGTTTGATTGGTAGTTATTGTTTGTAGTGCTTTTATATGTTCTTGGTAACGTGTGTAGAAAATAAACAAGATGCAATCAGACACCAAATAACCCAAATTAAACCCCCCCAAAACAAACAACCAAGAATTAAAATTAGCCAAATCCATCAAAAACAAAATTTAACCATAACCAAAGTTGACAAAGGCAACATAACGGTAATTATTAACAATATCGACCTCAACAAAAAAGTACACAACTTCATCCAAAATAACATCATTGAACTAGAAGAAGACCCAATAACAAAATACAACGCTCAAATCAAAGAAGCAATCAACAAAACAAAACTTATAATCCCACACTACACTATAGTGATTTTGTTAACTTCTACTGAAACAACTCCTGAAAATGTATTCCTTTTTTGAAAATTGACATCTGAGAAATGAACTTCTAAATGTGTACTCTTATGAGGTTAAGCGTCTATTTCTACAAATATTACTAAATTCTTGAATTTTATAGTCCATTACGTTCGTTAATCTTATTAATCACTTAAAACAATAGTTTTTGACTATCCGAACTTTGAATTTAGTAAATTTGTTAAAACTTACTGAGACAGAATGTTTTTCGATCGCTATGTTCATCAGTGTTTTCTGCTTGGAGATGTTGGGTCAAGCGGTGACGTCACCTTTAGACCCAACATCTCCAAGCAGAAGACACTGATGAAGATCGGCAAACGTTCTGTCTCAGTAAGTTTTAACAAATTTACTAAATTCAAAGTTCGGATAGTCAAAAACTATTGCTTAAGGATTAATTACTAAATTATTTGGTGGATAATGACCTGGGCAAGGTTTACAAACAAAACATTTCGTCCGTTTGGTTGTTGTTTGAGAAATTCAACCTTGAGAAATTCATAAAATCCATAAAAACCTTGAGAAATTCAATGATAAAGAATTAACTAACTATTGATAATATCGTACACTTGCGATTGAGAAGTCACTTTTGCATGAATTGTCAAGTAACCAGAGATCGTGTCATTGATGCATTTGCAGAGAGAAAGGAGCTCTACATAGACTTGATTTATAAAATAATTTAAGTTAAACTTGGAAACTCTTAGACTTCCCAAGTAGTTTTATGTAACTTCACCACTGATAAATATGAAAGCTTGAGTTTCAAATTCTAATTGCTCCTTTGTCAAAGTGAAACCTCAGTCATGGCATTTCCAGCTTCACCTACAGGTCCCAGTACACGTAACAAAATGTTAAATGATCAAGTGCTAAATAACCTCAGTCATACAATTTCTAGCTTCACTTATAGATCCCACCAAACTGCAATGACCAATTTGACCATTGCAAAAATCTTGGTAATTGGAGAGAATAGGTATTTGTGGGTTGGAGATTATATTTTAAATAACCTCACTCCTATTGAAGAAAAGGTCTGATTGGTTGATTAAAAGCCATCAACAGCCATTGGTACAACAGCCATCAAAGAAACAACATGTGTGTATGAAGCTTCTGAAATGATAATTCCAAATACGGATTAAAAAACTTAGAATAGTGCAAGATGTGATATGAAAGTGTTGAGGTATTTGAGCTATATGATCAAATATCCAAATTAAAAGCACCTCGATTTGTGAAAAATATGAAAGAATAAAACGCGGTAATAAGTTGGAGAAGACGTCGTCCATTAGAATATGTTTAAAAAACACTGTGAATTGTATTGAGGAAAGTTTCAACGAATTAACCCAGTTAGTAAGACATATAACCAAAAGAACAAGATTGTTACCAAAGCAGACTTGAGGTGAGGAACCCATTTTATGATGAGATCCAGACAACGAAATCATCAGTATACGGTTTTATAAACAAGAATATTTATTTAAATTAGACTTTATTAGATCTATATGAATTAAAATTTAAAGATACAGCCTAGACCAAATTTTGGCTACCTAAATTAGACTTTAATTTTTCAAAATTGTCTTTTCATTTGACCATTTTTAAGAAATGGAGAGAGAGTGAATAAAAAATGTTCAATATGGCTTTATTTCTTAACAAAATTATATGAATTCCCTTTGGTTAAATATAAAGATTATATCATGATTAAGTAAAAGGGTTTCAATATGTAAAATAAATGCCAATGTGTTAATTAACAAAATTTTTGGGTAAATCTTTGCCAGACTTACATACTTTTGTTTAGATTTAGGGTATATATATATATATATATATATATATATATATATATATATATATATATATATTGTAACATTTTGAAAATAGCAAATAAGAAATTGTCTAGATTAAAATTGAAACTAATTTTAGGTAAAATCCTAAAAAAGGTTGTAAAATGTAAACAAGATATTTGAACTGTTGCATTGGGAAATTTGTTATATCAAATAACCTAACAAATAAAATTAAAACAAGATAATCTAATAATAGTTATATTTAAACAAAATTGTAAACTTTATTAACATAGGGCATAAGTAATTACTTGAGAGATAGAAGGTGAAAAACGGTTGTAAACAATGAAATGAAAGGTTATGTTTGTATAAATCCAACTCAAAACACACATTTCGGAATTATTACAAAAGTAAAAAGTAAAAACACTTCACACACAAATAATAGTAATTAAATAAACACTGGAAGGTTTATTAAGGATCGGAAAATTGAAACAGTATGTTAACCAAATTAAAACGGTGAAAATAGTTCGTTGACATTATCAGATGAAAGAGCCAAAGAAAGTAGGTCAGTTACAGTCGACTCTAGTGGGAAGAAATGGAACTTCGTTACATGAGAGCCAAGGTTTATGTATAATTAATATGAATTGGAAAAGGAATAGCCGCCATACTTTAAATATTTTCAAAAGAAAGGACGCGTCAGTCTGGCATGGGGACGCCGAGGTAGCGGACCTGCTCTGAGAAGTCAAAATTCCATTTGAAGAATTTCGTCAAAATTATACAGATTTGTGAAAAAAAATTGGCCAAATTAAAACAAGGATAAGTGAATTTAAAGCTATAATACAGTGTTAATATAATTTGAAGTAACTAAAAGGAATTTAAGTGTGTTAATTATAAAATCTAAAGAGAACTGAATCCTACGTGTGAACAAACAGCCGATCTCCGAGAATTTATAAGTTAAGTAAATAGCGCTATACAAATAAACTTTAGTGAACTTTTAAAATCATAAGGAAATTTAAAATTGTACATTATTAGAATATCTTGTAATTAATTAATAGTTAGTAATAAGAAACATAATCCAGTTCAAATAGTTTAGGGGCCTTTTTGCTTATTCCAAAATTAAGTTTTTCATCAGGAAGCTATTTATTAAAACTATTTTCTAAATTTAATCTTGTTTATCAAAATTTATTTAACTAACCAAAGAGTTAAAAGATATAGCCCATGCATATAAACCCCGAGATATTAAGAGATCTTAGAAATTAGCCTAGAGTATAAAACCTTGTAACTAAAATCAAAGGAATTGAGTTTAGCCTATTGTGTTAAAACTTGTTAAGTTGTATTTTTTTTGTTCTGTTTATTGTTTAAATTTTGAAATAAAATTGTTATAATAAAGAATGTAAATTATTAATGCCTGAGTTGTGTTGTGTTACAAAATATAATTAGATAAAAAAATAAATATAACATTTGGCACACCAACGTGGGGTACGATTATCAGAAAAATAATAATAAAAAAAAGGCACTCTGAAGAATAGAAATAATTGAATATTTGTACTAATATTGTTTACCTTTCAGGACTTTACAATCATAAGTCGACATTTTTAATTACTTTCAAAATTTAAATATAAAAGGGGGTTTTGATGGTTTAACTAATAAAATATAATGAAATCTGAAACCGGTGCGTACAATTTGCGGGGAGAAAAAGCTAAAAAAACAGAAAAGAGGGAACAATTACAAAAGAGTAGGCGGAAAAGGGTGATAGAAACAGAAGGGGCTGCTCAGGGGAGATTTGTTAGTTTCCAGGAGGGGATCGAAAACAGGGAGGAAAATATTATAGGCGAGCTGGTAGTTGTAGGGGAACAGGAAAAAGGGACAAGCTTGGAAGTGAAAGAAATCGAAATGGAAGGCACAGATATGCCAATAGGAAACATTGAGGTAGAAGAAGCTAGGGGACTACCACCTATGCAAACCCAACAAAAAAAACGGGGAAATAATGAGAATGAAGATTTGAGGGAGATGATGAGAACTCTCATGGAAGTGAGTGTAAAAGGGAGAGAGTAAATGAAGGATATGAGGTAGGATATGAGAGAAATAAAAAAAGAATTAAATGAGAATATAAACGAAGTAAAAGGAGAGATAAAGGAGGAAATTGAGGATTTAAACAAAAAAATTAGAGGAAAATAGAGACGAAATGAGAGAGATGAAGGAGGATCTAAAAGTAATAACAGATGAAATAAGGGAGGATAATAAGAAAGTGATAGAGCATATGAGGCGACAGTGGAGGACAGAGAATAATACTGTAATAGAGGATGTGAGAAGAGACATAGAGGAGAAAGATAGAGAATTAGAGGAGGAGATTAAGGAAAATTTTGAGGAAACAAATGAAGTAATAGCTGATGTGATAGAAATTAATAAAAAAGAGATAAAGAAAGTAGAAAATATAACAAAGCAAAACAGGGAAGAGTTAAGAGTTTTAAATAGGGAGATAGGGAAAATGGAGGACAAAGTGGAGAAAAACACAGAAGAGTTAGGAGAGTTAAAATTAAAGGTGATAGGAGAAAGAAAGATAACAGATGAGCGTTTTAGGAAAGTCGAAGATGTAAGGGAGAAAATATTAGGAGAGCAGGGAAGGTTAAGAAATAAAATAAAAAATAGAAATACTGCCAATAAAAAATTTAACAATTCGAACTGCAACTAAAAAGAAGACTAAAAAGATAAATAAAATGATAATGGAAATAGGAGAAATAGGAGGAGTTAAATATCCGTTTCAGTGCTTAGTGGTACCAAGCTTATTGAGAAAATTTATCATAGGTACGAATATGTTAATGGATGTGGAGGCACAACTCGATTTTGGAAAATGGGAGATGGAATTTAAATATGAGAATAACAGAGAAAATAGAAACTATGAAGCAGATGAGATATACAATGGAGATGTGAACAGTGTTGAGGCAAGGACAGGCGTGGGGACAAGAAAAGAGCATGGTGCCCACAGTCAATCGGAAAACTAAGAAAAGTGAAACCATAATAGGAGCTCCAAATATAGAAATAATTTAATTATAAATAATGTACTTATAAATATGGAATTTTTTGGAACAAGAAGACGAGAGAAATTATAATTTAGGAATGAATAAGAAAATAAGAAACCCAGAAATAGAAATTAAAATAAAGGAAACAATTTTACTGGCATTAATAGACACAGGCAGAAATGTGACATATATCCAGGAGAACTGGATATTGGAAAATAAAAAAAAATCAATAAAGTAGGAAAGGAGATATTAAATATAGATGAAGGAAGCAATATGAATAAACTCTAAGTGATTATGTTTATAAGAAAACGTTAGCAGGAGATAAGTTTTAAGGGATGGTAACTATATCTACGATAATTTATTGGTAACTTCGTCGAATATTGAGAATCATGAATAAAGATAAATATGAATCTATGATAATAAATATTGAAGCATCGTCGTAATAAATAAAATATGGTAATTATGTATATTTAAACTTCGTTGTATTGTAAGGGAGAATCTGCGTTGATAAATAATGAAACTTCGTCGTATATATTATATATTATAAAAGAAAAATGAATCTATGATAAATAAGTATTAAAACAAAATTTATATTCGTTGATATAGGGACAGTGTAATCGAAGGAGCTATAGATATGATCAAATAGAGGATATAAGATTGCAACCTTTAAAAATATTAGATGTTAAACTTCATACAAAATAAACTGAAATGATATAAGAAAATAATTGAACTGGATGTGAGATTGGAAGGGGAGATAAAATAATAACTTAGAAATGGGAGTTAGATGAAGCTAAAAGCAGAATATGAGATATGAGAGAAATAATAAACAAGGAATAAACAGAAATAAGGGAAAGAGAAATGTTATAACCAATTGGACAAAAAGGAAATATAGAAAATACCAAAACTTTAAGAAAGAAAAATCAGAACAAAGACCTAACCTATAAGCAAGTCTAGACATACTATGACTCGGATAGGCTGGGATTTAAAGACACGGTATCAGAGAATATATGTTAAATAAATATTGAATCAGACTTATGATTGGAAAGATTCCAATTTAATAAATGAAAACAAAATAATTATAGAAGGAATTGTAAATACCAGAACATGATTTATTGTTACTATATGTTAGAATTGTTGATTGAATGTTAGTTATAATATATTGTATTGTTAGAAGATAAGTTAAGTAATATATAATTGAAGGGCAGCAAACAAACAAAATTATTAAGAGGTGATTTCCAAAATGTGGAAATTGAGAATAAAAAAAAGGAATTTTAAATCAAAAAATTTTTTTTTATCTAAATTTGTGGACTATGTAACATTTTGAAAATGGTAAATAAGAAATTGGCTAGATTAAAATTGAAACTAATTTTAGGTAAAAGCCTAGAAAAGGTTGTAAAATGTAAACAAGATATTTGAACTGTTGCATTGGGAAATTTGTATATCAAATAACCTAACAAATAAAATTAAAACAAGATAATCTAATAATAGTTATATTTAAACAAAATTGTAAACTTTATTAACATAGGGCATAAGTAATTACTTGAGAGATAGAAGGTGAAAAACGGTTGTAAACAATGAAATGAAAGGTTATGTTTGTATAAATCCAACTCAAAACACACATTTCGGAATTATTACAAAAGTAAAAAGTAAAGACACTTCACACACAAATAATAGTAATTAAATAAACACTGGAAGGTTTATTAAGGATCGGAAAATTGAAACAGTATATTAACCAAATTAAAACGGTGAAAATAGTTCGTTGACATTAACAGATGTAAGAGCCAAAGAAAGTAGGTCAGTTACAGTCGACTCTAGTGGGAAGAAATGGAACTTCGTTACATGAGAGCCAAGGTTTATGTATAATTAATATGAATTGGAAAAGGAATAGCCGCCATATTTTAAATATTTTCAAAAGAAAGGACGCGTCAGTCTGGCGTGGGGACGCCGAGGTAGCGGACCTGCTCTGAGAAGTCAAAATTCCATTTGAAGAATTTCGTCAAAATTATACAGATTTGTGAAAAAAAATTGGCCAAATTAAAACAAGGATAAGTGAATTTAAAGCTATAATACAGTGTTAATATAATTTGAAGTAACTAAAAGGAATTTAAGTGTGTTAATTATAAAATCTAAAGAGAACTGAATCCTACGTGTGAACAAACAGCCGATCTCCGAGAATTTATAAGTTAAGTAAATAGCGCTATACAAATAAACTTTAGTGAACTTTTAAAATCATAAGTAAATTTAAAATTGTACATTATTAGAATATCTTGTAATTAATTAATAGTTAGTAATAAGAAACATAATCCAGTTCAAATAGTTTAGGGGCCTTTTTGCTTATTAGAAATTTAAGTTTTTCATCAGGAAGCTATTTATTAAAACTATTTTCTAAATTTAATCTTGTTTATCAAAATTTATTTAACTAACCAAAGAGTTAAAAGATATAGCCCATGCATATAAACCCCGAGATATTAAGAGATCTTAGAAATTAGCCAAGGGTATAAAACCTTGTAACTAAAATCAAAGGAATTGAGTTTAGCCTATTGTGTTAAAACTTGTTAAGTTGTATTTTTTTGTTCTGTTTATTGTTTAAATTTTGAAATAAAATTGTTATAATAAAGAATGTAAATTATTAATGCCTGAGTTGTGTTGTGTTACAAAATATAATTAGATAAAAAATAAATACTACAATATATATATATATATTGTAACATTTTGAAGTAGTATATATATAAAAGCACTTACAAAATAAGATAAATATATATATATAAATTCAGTATGTAAAAAATTACTAAAATATACCAGGAACGAAATGTAAACATAAACTAATTTCACTTGTGTAGAAAATGCACACGGCCACATTTTAGATCTAATCACAAGATTTCATATAAAAAGAAAAAAAACACACAAATCACTATTTATAAGAAAATGTATTAGAAGTAATTGATAGATAACAATTTAAATAGAACAATAGAACGATATAAATACACTTAAAACTTTCAAACAGCAAGCTAGTGAATGTTCTGTAGTAAACAAGATGTAGAACGGATTTGTAGAGTTGCGTGCGCATGACCGGCAAAAGATATTCGTTTTAAATATTTCTCGTGGATATATAATCTAAAACAGTTTGGGAAATAAGATTTAAATGCAATTGTTTTGCAAAGAAATTTAAGTGCAGTTGTTAAGAAGAAGAAGTGTATCAAAGGCGGTGAACATGACATCCATAAAGCTGTTACTTACAAGGAATAAACGAGAAAATAGCGGAAATTCACGACTTGGCCATTTTATTGCTAAAAAAGGTAGCGTCAGGGGGAGTTGGAACAGAGCATTTGAACGAGGAAGACGTGTTCAGAATTGGCTGTAGAAATTTTATTTTTTTAACTGGTGCGGAAAGTGTAGTATCGTATTCAATCCTAATTACAGAATAACATTAAGCCAAATCATTGAACTGATCGATTAAGAAGACATTATTCAGGAAATTATTTAATTAGAAACCAAATAACTTGTAAAAAATTTTAGCTTGTAAGAATTGTAACTTAGATATTTTTTTGAAAGTGCCAACTCAAATTTTATTATTCAAAATTTAGAAAACCCACCTATTAACCCGAGATAAAGAGAGCTCAAGCTCAAATTGAAGTAATTAAATCAAATTCAATTAATACTAAAATTTATAACTAAACTTCTTGCTGCCATAAACAAATTTTAGACTTAGGCTAATAAAGCTTAATTTTTGTAATTCTTTGTGGAAGAAATAAGAATTTGTAATTAGTAAGTGACTTTGTAAAAGAAAATAAGGAATGTCATATTAAGATATTAAAAATTATTGTAACAAAAGTAGCATTGAATCGTTATTTCTTTAAACTTATAAATTTTTATTAAGACTTATAAAAAAGAATTTACCAAGTATTACATTTGGCACACAAACGTGGGGCTCGATTATAAAAAAATTTTAAGAATTAACCTTAAGGCACTTTAGATAAGATTATTAATTAAATATTTGTATTAATATTGTTTACTTTTCAGGACTTTGCAACCATAAGTCAATAATTTTTTTAATTTTCAAAATTTAAATAGCATAAAGGGAAATTTGAAATTTTAGATAAAGAAATAAAAAAAAATGGAATCTGAAACAGGTACATATAATTTAAGGAGGGAGAAAGCGAAAAAAACAGAAAAATTAGAGGAATATAACAAACATAGTAGGTCTAGGAAGGGTACAGCAATTGAGGAAGCTGCAAAAGGAAAATATGTGACATTAAAAGAAAAAATAAATGAAAAAGAGAAAGAAGCTACAATAGGCCTAATAGAATTGGAAAAAGGGACAAGCCTAGAAATACTAGAGACAGAAACGGAAGGCACAGATATGCCTATAGAAGAGAGAGAGGTGGAAACCCAAGTAGATGAGGCTAGGGGATTACCACTGATGCAAACCCAACAGAAAAAGGGAAATAATGAGAATGAAGATTTAAGGGAGATGATGAGAACTCTCATGGAAATGAGTGAAAAAGGGAGAGAGGATCTAAATAGACAATTAAATATAAATAATGAAAAAATAAATAGACAATTAAATATAAATAATGAAAAAATAAATAGACAATTAAATATAAATAATGAAAAAATAAATAGACAATTAGATAAGATAGATGAAATAAAAGGGGAAATGAAAGATATGAGTGAGGATATGAGGGAAATAAACAAAAAATTAGAGGAAAATAGAGACGAAATGAGAGAGATGAAGGAAGATTTCAAATTCATAACACAGGAAATAAGGGAGGAAAGTAAGAAAATGATAGAGGATATGAGGGAACAGTTGAGAACAGAGAATAATGCTGGAGTAGGAGTTATGAGAAGAGACTTAGAGGAGAAGATTAAGGAGAATTTAGAGGAAACAAAAGAAATAATAGCTGATGTGACAGAAATTAACAAGAAAGAGATAGAGAAGGTAGAAAAAATAACAATACAGAACAGGGAAGAGTTAAGAATTTTAAATAGGGAGATAGCGATTGAGAAAAACAATAATAATTATAGAATTGACCGATTGGAAACAGAAGGAAGGAGGAATAATGAAAAACCAAAGGGAATGATTAAAGAAATAGTGGGTACTTGTCATGAATATTACCTGCATGCAGGAGCTATGAAATGTCATACCATATTATCAGAGAGCTTCACTTGGAAGAAAATGGGAAAAAGCATTAGGGGAATTATTAAAACATGTAATATTTGTCAAAGAGCTAAAAATGTAACCCAAGGTAATTTTGGAGAGATGAAAGGGATCCAAGTGGAAAAACCAAAGGAGCAATTGTCAATTGATTTTATAGGACCATTTCAAAGAACTGTAGGAGGCTATAAGTATTTATTAGTAATTTTAGATGTATTTACAAAATTCGTTCAAATCTATAAATTGAAAAAGGCAACCACAGGGGAGGCAATTAAATGTTTAGAAAATTATATAGAAAATTTCGGGAGAGTAGAAAGAATACAGACTGATCATGGAACCCAGTTTAATAATAAGAAATGGCTGGAGTATATTAAAAATAGAGAAATGAAACCAATATTTTCTCCAATAAGGAGGCCACAAAGCAATATCGTTGAGAGGGTGAATAAGGAGATCATTAGATGTTTGAGAACATATTGTCATCATAACCATAGAGAATGGGGAAAATATGTAGAGGTTATTAACCAGGCAATTAATGAAATTCCTCATGAGACTACAGGATACACACCTAACCAGCTATAACTAGGAATTCAGGATGAAAGGTTTTGGCAAAAGGAAATAAAAAATTTAGGCTGGAGTTCGAAATTAATAAATTTAGAAATTGCTAGGAGTAGAATTAAGGAGAAGGCTCATAAGAGAGCAGAGAAATTTAATAGAACTCATAAAATAGAAGAATTAAATGTTGGGGACAAGGTATTAGTAAAAGAAAATTGGCAACCACAGGGTATAAGAGGTGAGATGGCAAAATTATTTTATATATATGATGGACCTTATGTGATCACCAAGAAATATGGCAAGGCGACTTATGAAATCAAAGATGCTAGAAGCAATAAAATTAGAGGAATTTTCCATATTAGCTTGTTAAAGAAATTTTATGAACCAAGGGAGGCACACCATGGAGAATCAGATAAATTTCAGATAGAACAAATTAAATTGAAGGGAGAAGTCGAGAGAAAGGAAAATAACAAGGGATAATAAGATGGTAACAACAGGAATGACTCAGGATATAAAAGTATTAGGAGAAGGAAGCGAATGTAGGAGGGATAGATAACAAATAAACCGGAAATGACAATGGACCAGAAATGACTTAATAATTAAACAAACACTTGAAAAAAAATAAAATAAAATAAAGAAAAAAAAATATATAAATTTAAATAAAATAGGAAGGGAGATATTAAATATAGGTAAAGGAAGCAATATGAATAAACTCTAGGTGACTATGTGTATAAGAAAACGTTAGCAGGAGATAAGTTTTAAGGGATGGTAACTATATCTACGATAATTTATTGGAAACTTCGTCGAATAATGAATAAAAATAAATATGAATCTATGTTAATAAATATTGAAGCATCGTTGTAGTAAAAATATGGTAATTGTGTATTTAAACTTCGTCGTATTGTAAGGGAGAATCTGCGTTGATAAATAATGGAACTTCGTCGTATATATTATATATTATAAAAGAAATATGAATCTATGATAATAAATATTAAAGCATCGTTGTAATAAAAATATGGTAATTGTGTATTTAAACTTCGTCGTATTGTAAGGGAGAATCTGCGTTGATATATATAAGTATTAAAACAAAATTGATATTCGTTGATATAGGGACAGTGTAATCGAAGGAGCTATAGATATGATCAAATAGAGGATATGGGATTGCAACCTTTAAAAAAATATTAGATGTTAAACTTCATACAAAATAAACTGAAATGATATAAGAAAATAATTGAACTGGATATTGAAAAATAAAAATAAAATAGGAAGGGATGAATGAATAAGAACAAGGACCTAACCTACAAACAACCTAGACATGCTATGACTCGGTTAGGCTAAAATTAAAAAAAAAAAAAACACTGTGTCAGAAGATAGATTATATAGATAAATAAAAAGACTTATGATTGGAAAGATTCCATTCTATTAAAATTAAAATAAAGAAAGAAAAAGAAAGGTTATAAAATAGATTCTAAGAATCAGAAAATGATTAATGTACTAGATGTTAAGAGTAAGAGGATTGTTGATTAAATGTTAATTGTTAATTTATTGTATTGTTAGGAGTTAAGTATACCATATGTAATTAGAGGGCAGCAGACAAGCAAGAAGGATAGAGTAAGAGTTTACTCCCAAAATGTGAAAATTGAGAGTTAAGAGTAAGAGGATTGTTGATTAAATGTTAATTGTTAATTTATTGTATTGTTAGGAGTTAAGTATATCATATGTAATTAGAGGGCAGCAGACAAGCAAGAAGGATAGAGTAAGAGTTTACTCCCAAAATGTGAAAATTGAGATAAAAAAAAAGGAATTTTGGAATCAAAATTTTTTTTTTTATCTAAATTTGGGGACTATGTAACATTTTGAAGTAGTATATATATAAAAGGCACTTACAAAATAAGATAAATATATATATATATATAAATTCAGTATGTAAAAAATTACTAAAATATACCAGGAACGAAATGTAAACATGACCTAATTTCACTTGTGTAGAAAATGCACACGGCCACATTTTAGATCTAATCACAAGATTTTATATAAAAAGAAAAAAAAACCACTAAAAACAATTTATAAGAAAATGTATTAGAAGTAATTGATAGATAACAATTTAAATAGAACAATAGAACGATATAAATACACTTAAAACTTTCAAACAGCAAGCTAGTGAATGTTCTGTAGTAAACAAGATGTAGAACGGATTTGTAGAGTTGCGTGCGCATGACCGGCAAAAGATGTTCGTTTTAAATATTTCTCGTGGATATATAATCTAAAACAGTTTGGGAAATAAGATTTAAATGCAATTGTTTTGCAAAGAAATTTAAGTGCAGTTGTTAAGAAGAAGAAGTGTATCAAAGGCGGTGACATGACATCCGTAAAGCTGTTACTTACAAGGAATAAACGAGAAAATAGCGAAAATTCACGACTTGGCCATTTTATTGCTAAAAAAGGTAGCGTCAGGGGGAGTTGGAACAGAGCATTTGAACGAGGAAGACGTGTTCAGAATTGGCTGTAGAAATTTTATTTTTTTAACTGGTGCGGAAAGTGTAGTATCGTATTCAATCCTAATTACAGAATAACATTAAGCCAAATCATTGAACTGATCGATTAAGAAGACATTATTCAGGAAATTATTTAATTAGAAACCAAATAACTTGTAAAAAATTTTAGCTTGTAAGAATTGTAACTTAGATATTTTTTTGAAAGTGCCAACTCAAATTTTATTATTCAAAATTTAGAAAACCCACCTATTAACCCGAGATAAAGAGAGCTCAAGCTCAAATTGAAGTAATTAAATCAAATTCAATTAATATTAAAATTTATAACTAAACTTCTTGCTGCCATAAACAAATTTTAGACTTAGGCTAATAAAGCTTAATTTTTGTAATTCTTTGTGGAAGAAATAAGAATTTGTAATTAGTAAGTGACTTTGTAAAGGAAAATAAGGAATGTCATATTAAGATATTAAAAATTATTGTAACAAAAGTAGCATTGAATCGTTATTTCTTTAAACTTATAAATTTTTATTAAGACTTATAAAAAAGAATTTACCAAGTATTACAATATATATATATATATATATATATATATATATATAGATTTTTTGGACTAGGAGACTGACAGACTTGCCTTGGTAAGAGTCCACTCTGTAGTCTTGAAATAGAAACACATAAAAGCACTTAAACAATGATATATTTAAACTACACAGTGGTCTTTGTCAATCGAAGAGAAAACACAAAAAGAAATATGAGAGAATGAAATAAAATAATTGTAATCACAGATTGTGTAGAGTAGAAATCAGATGTCACAGATTAAAGATATATATATTGTTTCCATGAACATATGAGTGATTATAGTTTATATAAGTCTGTCAGGGGAAAAGAGATAAGGCTATTTGAAAAAAAAGAGTATACTCTATACCAACATCCCACATGTACATGGCCTATCTGCAATAGAGAATTTTCTAAACAAATGCTAAGGCAAGCCTTCTCCCACTACACCTTTTCTTGTGAACCTGACCAGGTTCATCCTCGAGAAGAACAACTTTCAGTTTGAGGGAAGGAACTACCTTCAAATAAAGGGAACAGCAATGGGTACCAGAATGGCACCATCGTACGCAAATCTGTACATGGGATTGTTGGAAGAAAGTTTTCTAAAGACACAAACACACCAGCCATTATGTTGGTATAGATATATAGATGACATCTTCCTAATTTGGACACAGGGTGCTTCAACACTTGAGACATTTTTAGACAGCCTGACACAATTCTCCACACTTCAATTTACCTGGGTGAAATCTACATCAGCCATAACCTTTTTGGATGTAGAGGTAACACTCCAGAATGGAAATATCAACACAGGAATTCACATCAAACCTCCAAACCACCTACAATATCTCCATTTTGACAGCAACCACCCAATAAACATAAAACGATCCATTCCATACAGTCAAGCAATCAGGGGTAAGAGAATCTGTTCGAATGATAGGGAATTGGAAGATTTTAATAGAAAGATATCAACAGCCTTCCAGAGAAGAGGATACCCAAAAAAACTCATTGAAAACCAAATTCATTCAGCATAATCCTCGGTTCACCATAAACCACAAACAGAACAAAATAAACTGTCTTTAATAACAGACTACCATCCTGGTCTACATAAACTCAACAAGATATTGAGAGATGGCTTCAAAATTCTTCAAGCTTCCGTCCACACCAAAAATCTTTTCACCGATCCACCGCAAATTTGGTACAAGCAACCTCCCAACTTGAAAAACATCCTAGTACATCCTAAACTACCAGACCCTGATGCAGAGAAACCACACAAACTTCCTCATGGCTCCTTCCCATGTAATAGACCTAGATGCAAGACATGTCCAATACACCCCTCAGCAAATAGTTTCAACAGCCAAACAACAAAAATGGTCTTCAAAATACAGGGTCATCATAACTGTACATCGAAAAATGTCATATACCAGCTACAATGTAAACTTTGCTCAGCACAGTACATAGGCCTGACCACAAATGGTCTGAATATCAGAATGAATGGCCACAGACATGATGTTAAAATTATGAATATGGATAGACCAACAGCTCAACATGCTGCGA
Source organism: Prosapia bicincta (assembly GCA_036971475.1). NCBI lineage: Eukaryota > Metazoa > Arthropoda > Insecta > Hemiptera > Cercopidae > Prosapia > Prosapia bicincta. The sequence goes on along the minus strand of JBAIZL010000005.1, from coordinate 46,663,501 downwards.
GTCACAACATCACAACTTTTGATGACTGCTATACCACAAAAATAATTAAATCACTCCCCCCTGATTGCAATCCCTCAGAACTGAGAAGGTGGGAACTATCATACCAGTGGTATACCAAGTCCAGAGAATCCCCTAACCTCAACATCAGAAAAATCCATTCATTTTTTTTTTTTTTTTTTTTTTTTTCAAATAGCCTTATCTCTTTTCCCCTGACAGACTTATATAAACTATAATCACTCATATGTTCATGGAAACAATATATACATCTTTAATCTGTGACATGTGATTTCTACTCTACACAATCTGTGATTACAATTATTTTATTTCATTCTTTCATATTTCTTTTTGTGTTTTCTCTTCGATTGACAAAGACCACTGTGTGGTTGAAATATATCATTGTTTAAGTGCTTTTATGTGTTTCTATTTCAAGACTACAGAGTGGACTCTTACCAAGGTAAGTCTGTCAGTCTCCTAGTCCAAAAAATCTAAATAATCTTTACCAACCAAAACTAACCTAAAAAAAAAATATATATATATATATATATATATATATATATATATATATATATATATATATATAAATTAATATGGTTCAATGGAACTATAAAAGATATAATGATGTATGTAACAAACCATTAGGCTTTGAGTATATCAAATATGAGTTGAAAGTGTAAATTAAAACCTTGGATAAATAGAAAGTATATAGCCTATCCTAAATATAGAGAGAATAACCTAGAAATATTAATGTGGTTACAGTATTGAAAATAAATAATAATTATTGTAAAATGAGATATACATGTTTTTTTGGTGGGGGGCGCTTATGTTCATTCTAAAACGAAGGGTTTTAAATTTGAAGTATTTGCTATTAGTATACAATAATGAAAGGATTAGGTTAAATTAATGTAAACAGAGTGTTGGCCATATTTTAAAATGAATACTTATTACTTGTAAATAAAAAGAAACAAACAATTAAAAATTAAGATGAATAATAAATAAAAAATTATTATTTCCAATTATCTTTTTATTTTATTTCATATAAAGTAAGTTTCACAAGGTATCCAATTATAGTATTTAAGTCAGAAGGGTCTCTCAAAGAATCCATAGCCCCGATTAAAGCCTAAAAGGGCTTATAGGAGGCTAATTCATTTTTGTTACAAATTCAGGAGTTGGTTCTCCTGATAGGTTTATTCCTTGAGCTACAGGTATCGAATCAGAGTTTGAATTCAAGGGATAACCATTTCTTTCCTGCGGACAAGGAGTGTGTTAATAGCACAGCAAAGAGCAGGAAGATGAGCTGGCCGGGTGGATGATAATAGAAGAAAAGGGTTTGAGGTTTAAAGGGTAGAGAAACGATCTGTAGGAAAAGGTAACACAATGATAAATGATCAAGTGCTAAATAACCTCAGTCATTGCATTTCCAGCTTCACCTACAGGTCCCAGCAAAAGTAACACAATGTTAAATGAACAAGTGCTAAATAGCCTGCCATAGCATTTTCAGCTTCACCTACAGGTCCCAGCAAACGTAACACAATGTTAAATGAACAAGTGCTAAATAGCCTGCCATAGCATTTTCAGTTTCACCTACAGGTCCTAGCAAATGTAACACAATGTTAAATGATTAAGTGCTAAAGTTTGTGGGATCAGGGGATTCTTTATTAACTTCATTCAATTCTTTTGGTTTATCTTTCAAGAAAAAAAAATGCTAAAGGGATACCATCATCGTTTAAATTTGATTTCTGTCTATTTGAAAGATGGACAAAACAACTTACCAACTTCTCTTCTTAAATCGAATTAATTTTCTTTCTTTCAAATCATTGTCTTACTGGTTATCACTATCTCAGTCAACATAATCATCTTCATCAGAACAGCCTGGATTGCCTAATATTTGCAATATATCCCTTGTACACAACAGACCATTTTAACTATATTCAATCTCACATACTACAGGTGTAGACCAAACACAATCACATAGGTTACACGTGTAGGCCAGGTAACTTCAAATGCAATAAACAATGTAACTCCTGACACTTAAGACGTTCAGTCACACAATGACTCAGAATATAAATAGTTGTTTAAAATAGTTTGATGTCTCCCCCTTCCATTTCACTCCCATCCTTTAGACAAAACAAAGCAGGCTTGAATATATCTACAGCCTGCTCAAGTACTGGAGGATTAAATGATCCATAAACATTAAAACTTTATTAATTTGGTGTGTTTAGCAGAACTTTATTAAAAATATTTTGTTTATAAAAAAAACCATAATCTTTGTTAATGGTGTGTTTTATGACTGTACAAGTGATAACAAACTTTTACTCCATATGTTCAAATATAATTATTTTAGAAAATAAATTTTATTTAACAGGTTATTTTAAAATACTTTGTCACAGAAGTACTTTGTTTTTACAAATTAGAATTAGTTATATTAAGTATTTTGGTGAGTCCCATACACATTTGTTCGGTGAGTACATTTTGGTCAAGTTAACCAGATGTTTCTTCCAGAAAGTAATGACCTCAAAATTTTCATATAAGTACATACAATTATATTGTACATGTAAGTTATTAGGTTCTTCTACAGACAGTGTTGGTGACAAATATATTTGTTTTTATACAATAATTTTTCTTTAAGTCAATATGTTTTGGCTGGTTTCTTATGATGAGAAAACACTCTGTTTTCTATAGAAATTTAATCCTTTGACATAGTTGGGTGAGTTTTAGAGAGACTAAGAAAACCAAATCATTTTCATCAGCAACAATCAGCATCATTTTCACTTTTTTTACCATAAAAACAAAACAATTATCTATTTAATTAGGAGTTTCAGAAGTTTATAAAATCGAACATGGAGTTGAAAAGAGGTTTATGGCTTGATAACTCAATGAACAATAGATCTCACTCAAGAACAATTCCTAAAGTCTTTTATTTTAAAATTAATCAGCAACATATTACACAAAAATTTTATACAAAAATGTGGGTCAACTTATATTTACTATAGATATATTTCTACAATTTATTGCTACTGTTAAACACATTATTACACCTAACTCAATCTAAGAACCTTAGTAAAATATTTCTAATGATTGCTAACAAGTTCCTAAAGATTGTCAATTCTCGTTTATTACAATTTCCAGACTTCTTAATACCTCTCTTATATAAAATTATCTAGTTTTGATTTTAAATTTTAACTACACATGCAATTTGATTTAAAAGACTCTTCTAACTAAAAAGCGTAGATCCATTTTGATTTATTGCATATAAATATATGTTTATATAAAATATATACATAATTACTTTAGCACACAAAAAAAGTTAACAGTAGTATTTATCTCATACATTGAAGATATAACATGCAATCACAATATATTTTCATTTTTACAAAAGATATGTACTTATAATGTTTTCAATCATCCTTTAATAAATTATGAACATTTTAAATTAATCTTAACTTTTATTTGTATCTGAATTTCAACAAAACATACATTTTCATCAATTGAAAATGATAAATTAAAAATTGATGTGTACATATATACGTATTGCTGTTCTCAAAAGACTTCAGACAGTGAGTGGATTTTACCACCACTTGGATGTATTTCAATCCTTAATGATTAAATGTCATATTTCCAAAATCTTAAAATTCAAGCCAAGTAGTTAGAAGAATTATGGTCACCCAAATTATAGTTGAAATATACTGAACAATACAAGATACAAACTAAAGACTTGTGAATTAATACACTAGAACTTGGGATAATTCGAAGCTGAAGGGACCAACGAAAATATTCGAACTAACCAAAAATTCGAATTATGAAAGGTGGAGAATATCCTTTTAGCCAACTTTTTTATTTGTCTACGACAACCGTTCTGGCCGTTTTCAGGTATCATGTCACTTATTTAAGTTAAACACTATAATTTGTGCTAAGCAATAAACTTAGCCATAGTGGATTTTTAAAACTTATAATTATTAGCAGTTAACCCATTGCGGATCTAGTTACAGCCTTGGGCACTAGTGGGTACGAATTAATTTTTCTTGTCAATTTAGTTGTATTTAACTACAAAAATATTCTTACTTATAAAGCACTAATTATTATATTTTTTATGTAATTTTTACTACAGATGTTCAACTATTATGGTTCATTTCCTATGTAAACAAGAATATACTAATTGAGCTTCTCACTCTAGTTGACACAAAAACTGGTGAAGCATTCTATTATATTTACACATCTGACAGAAGGACAAAGGGCCAAAATATCTGTCTTTATTTACACTGTAAGTATCGAGAGTTTATAAATATCCCTTATAAAGCACAGACGTCTTGTCTTGTGCATGACAAATCAGAAAATAAACTCTCTTACAAATAACAACAAACTGAGGACTGAGAAGAGCGATGATCGATAACTGATTCTCCAGATACCTCTTTACACCAAATCCTATAATCTCGATCTGAATGGAAAGAATTCTTGGATCACTAGCGCTCCTGGAACTAGAGCCCAAATCCAAACTAATAACTTCCAATTATATACGTTGAGCTTAGAACTATCCATCATTTATTTTACATTGATAGCATATAATGTTCAAGGGACCGACCCAAAACTTTGAATTATCGGCAATCTCGAATTAAACACGTCAGAATTATCCAAGTTCTATTGTACTAAACAATGAAAAAAAAACATTACCAATAAGTTGTGTTTCATAGGACATGTAAGATATTCTTACCAGTTCCATGTTTAGATAGAATGGAAAATAGCCATCTTGCAAATGTATGACATATTTAATGCAAGGGGCTTGTTGGCACTTATTTTTTAAAAAATAGAGCTGAAAAAATATTGAACATCATTTAGTGAAGGATCTAAATACAACTTTTTAAATGCTATATTATTCTAAATGTTTTACTAAAAAAAGAGAAGAGAAATAAATAAAAAGAAGTTGGGCAAAATATATTGCAATCATTCAAAACCAGTTTGTGAAGACTATCATTGGACAATACAAAAGATAAATATAAATATCGGAAATAAAAATGAACGTAAAATTTAATTTGTATTACACTAATGTAAAAAAAATAGCTTGATTGCTGACTGGTAAGAAACAATAGAAAAATTATTGCTCTGAGTGGAAGAAATAATTTTAATAAATGATTTTATAAACTAACTGTTTTTGGTTTGTAACCTCATTTATCATCAACTAATCACCAAATTTTTGAAGGGTAAAATCAAATAATAGGTGGAAGGAAAGTAAAACAATCTTTCATTGATTTTCAAAAAGATCATTACCCAATGCTCACAGTGGTAGGCTTACCCTAGTGACTAATGGAGTGGTGATGATAATCAATAGAAAATTTTAAGTCTCTAATAATAACCTGGGTTCTAATGTTTTTCCTATTTAAGTTTTTAAAAATAAAGTTTGTGTAAAAATGTAATTATAAAAAATCATTTAAAATGATAATGATTTTAGTTAAAATCTTGAAACTGTTCAAGATGGAAATAAAACCATGTAAAAAGGACAAAATTCATACCCAATAAATTTGAGAAGTCTACAGTACGTTATGAAAACTGCTCCACTGACATTGCAAGACTTATTTTAAAATAACTCAGTAAATCTCAAAATGCAATTGCGAGTTTCCTGTCTGGTCCTCAAACTTATAAAATATAGTAAATATTAGTAAGAGCAAAACTTTCTCTTGATCAGAATTGAACTTCATCATAAAATCTCTTGTACATAGTTACAATTGAAGAAAAACTGTATTATTTTGAATGGCCTTTTACTAACATATATTATCTTACTTACACATAACATCTAAATAAATACAACTAAGATATATGGTGATATAGTTAATTATTTTGATTTTAGTTAACAAGGATAACAATGATGTAGAAATAAATTATTGGAATTTTACTAGTTGATCTGCTACTTTGTATCTTTGGATACACAATTTTTCAAGTCAAAATCCAAGTCAGACAGCATATCTATTAAGCTTTTTCCTCGTTTGGCTTCTTTTATAAAAAAAGGAATTGTCATTTTCCAATCTTGTAAGTTTCTTTGAATGTTCTCCATAGATTCCGTCATTTCAGGGTATAATAATGACAACACTCTGTGGAAACAACACATTGTTTTAGACTACAGAGGATTATTTTATAAGAGTTAACTTATTACATTAGGAAGCTGAATGTGGCAGAGTATACTATTATTGTTATATAACTTGCTCACCTCATCCCTACCTTTTCAATACACCTCAAATCCCTACTAAGTGATAATAGAAGGCCCGTTTTCTTTCATGATAATTTACATATCTTCATAAATACCTTTTTAGCCTCTTTCTTTCCTAACACATTTCATTTTACAGACGAGTTCAGATCATCCTAACATAAAGTTACTAGCGAGAAAAATGACACGCTCAGTTTGTCATTTTTGTCATTACATCAAGGAATTACGTCGTTTTAAATAAATATTTCGTCTGACTCTTGTTAACCCAATGTGGATCAAAAGATTCACTATTCGAGCGATCTAATTACTACTAATTAATTTCTCCCATCAATTAAGTTGAATTTTGCTACAAAAATATTCTACATTATAGGGCACTAAACATTATAAATTTTTAACAGGTGCAATATTTTATTCATTATTTTGTACTTTAGGTACTTTATTATTTGTTAATTAATCATTATTTATAATCATAATTGTAAAAACAAATGAAAGTTACTTATGGTTTTGAAGTTTTGTGGTTGAAGCATCTAGGCCTACTATTATTCCCTACTAAACAATCTACAATTATTGTTCATTTTGAATGTACACTAATTATAGAAAATATTTTTACATATTTACACTAAGTAGTTTTTAAAATATAATTTTACTAAATTCTGTAGATGACTGTAGACTTTCCATGTTCACACAATATGACACACAACAAACATCAGCTATTGCCCAACACCGAGTACCAACTATACTGAGCAAGAAAGTCCATGTGACATAAAATCTGATGACAAGTCTATCATGTCTAGAACGTCTAATAAAAGAACAATTTATGAGCTATAAATATCTATCCTTATATATGGTGCAAGTTTCAAAGGGGCGATAAATACACCTTAGGCACAGACGTTTAAGTCAACAATAACTGTGTCGATAAACTCAAAGTTATTGATAACTTGAAGCAAACAAACAACGAGAATAATGACAAAAAACTGACGTCTATATGTTCTGTACCACTAATGTATCATGATGGATAATTATCATCTGTAGGGTGCAATGGATTACTTTCCCCATGCTTAGATAAGCATGTGCAACACATTCCTTATGACAAACTAATTGTTTTATTCTCTTGTAATTGTCTCCATTTTAAAAAGATATAAATGTCTGTCCTAATGCATTCTTAATATGACAGGACAAATAAAGTAAGATTTTTATTGCCTTCCTAATGCCTATAACTAACTTATCAGGTAGCAATTTAGGTCACCCTATTTTTCTAGTCTTTACTTCTTTATCATTCAATTGTGGGTGAGAGACTGCAGTGAGTGGGAGTGCAGTGGCCCTAGAAGTAGCCCTAGATCTACACTGTTGTCAATTAAAAAATGTGTAAATATTTTTTTAAAAATTATTTTAGTTATAATACTCTTTTTACAAATGTGAATTAAATGTAAACAATTAGTTTGAGGGACTGCAATGAGTGGGCGAGTGCAGTCACACTAGATCTAGGCCCTTGATTTGTACCATTGCCTTCACATAATAAAAAAAATTAGTACTTTTTTGTAATTTTTTTTATTTTTACGTTTTTTTTACAAATGGAAATTAATTGTGAACAATAAGTTGCATGAATGTTAGTTAGTAGGAGTCTACAATCAACCCTTACGTTTTAAACTGCGAGTAAAATTTTAACAAATTTTTTACATATTTATTATTTTACATTTTTTAATTCATATTTTTTTTACTAATATAAATTACAGATAATAATCAATTTTATTAACTAACACAACATAATTCAGCTGTTGTGACCACTTAATTGGAAACTAATTCCAATTTGTTTAATCACTCAGAACGTAAATCATGTAATCCACACTGGGTTAGTTACAAGGACCAGAGACAAGATTATTTTAGTAAATTGTTAGTGTAAAAAGTATGTATATAATTTAGTGTATTTAAACTGTTAATTTAAATATGTTTTACTACTACATGTTTATAGACTATACAATGAGTATAAATCAGTGTAAATATAAACAAGTAATATTAAAAACAAATTTCTAAGTCAATTTCTACTTAAATTAACAAAGAAGAATTTAATTTCAGTTTCTTTTTATTTTATAATTACAATTTATACAAATATGTATACAGATATGCCAGAATAACAATATTAAGTGGCAAAATGGAAAGCAAATTTTCCTGTAATTTTTTATTTTCCTTTCTATGTATGGTGTTGTTCTATTATTATTGTTTGTTACTATTTATATGCTTTCTTCTTTCATCGCTCGCATTGTCTTGTAATTTCTTTTCGCTTTCTTTTCACATTGTCCATTTGTAAACAGGGTATGCTACCGTTAATCTAGTTTGTTCATTTTATTCTTTTCATTCATTTTATTCCTACAGCATTATTTATGATATCGTGTGGTAAGCATGGCAACAATTTAAGGTTGTACAATAGAGGTTTCTACGACAACCAGATGAGGGTAAAAGAAAACTTTATAAACTTCTTTGAGACAATCATTCCTAGAAATGAGAAATTTGGCTTAATGGCTAGACTTTGAACATGAAGATTCTTAGTTAAAATCCAACTAGACCTCCAGATTTTTATAATTTAATTATTTTATAAATATTTCAAAAATCTGTATTAACATCAATTGTCATCAACTATAGGTTAAAAGAAATGTATTTGAACTTGATTGGATGAATAAAAACATATTTTATTAAGGATTAAAAATTTGTACAAGATATATATCAGGAGAAGGAATTTAAAATAGATGGTGTTTACCAAGGTGTTAGAACAATTTTAAAACAAGTTTCATATTGCCCTCTTTATTATTGATAGTAATTATGATGTAATAGGTATTGTTCCCACACAACAGTTGTAAGATGGATAAAAGCTATTCCACAGGTAAACAAAATAATAGTTGGAATAAGAATGCTATTCAACAAGGACTAACAGATAAGGAATTAAATACAAGGGAGTAATATTGAAAATCTATTTACTTTAAATACCTATACAAAGTAAATAAGGAAAAGTTTGATAATTTTATAATAGATGAAGTAGCTGAAGCAGGAAAAATTGGTTTCGGAATCCTGCTATATTATGAGTTTAAATCCAGCAAAATTATTTCAGGCTATCTCCATATTTCTCAAAACTTAAGGAGATGGAATGAGCATAATTAAAACCAAATATCCAAAGTATTTTAACCCTTAGCACGCGGGACATATAAAGGGCAAGTAACAGATTAAGTGCTATTAGATAAAAAATTTTTTTTTGCAAAATGTTCAAAGTTCTATTTAATTCTGAATTCCTAAAGATGTAATTAAACAAAAAAAATGGTAAACTAGTTATTTTTATAATTTTTTATATCTTTACACTAGGTAATTCAAGATATCAATAAATCCATTTAAAATAAAATTAAAAACTAAAATTATTATTCACCAAATCATAAACAATAAATTATTCTTACAGTACAAACAAAGGTCACTCACGTAAACAGTAAACAATTATAGCAATCACAATGCCAACACAATGTACGACAGTTGGTAGACGCTGCGTCCTGCAGAGAATACCCGATATACACGAATGCATAGACTACGTAATGGCGCCTGGTGGCTAAAACAACAGAATGTGGATCGGTAGCACGTGGCCAAGAACAATATACCTAGCAGAGTTTATTTACACCAAACAAACATTGTCACACATTGTAATGGACTTTAAACAAACAACTAGGACTTCCATAAACAAAATATTGTAAATAAGTGATTTCTCGTAATACGCGCTAGCAGAGATTGCAGCCTTATGAGAAATCACGCGTGCAAAGTGTTAAGACATATAGGTTGTAAAAGAGAAAGTATTGAAAAGTTCACTATAAGATAATTCTGGAAGACCAGAGTAAAGCCAATGGTTTTGTGCTCAAAAGTATAAATGTTAATGCCCTTTTGTCTTTGGTTAAAACTATCACAATTTTAGCAAGGAGTGGTGCTGAGTTCATGTGGATACTAGCATGATTTACTCATGTTAAGCTTTCTAATTTGGATCTCAGATTACTTGATTTTATTTATTTTCCAATTCCTAATATTAGTTCACACTCTCCCTACATACATATTTATTTGTAGTATTTAACATTGTCCATTATTGTTCCGTTGCACTGACTTCATAGTTATTATATGTTATTGTAAACAATTAGTCCACCATTAGGTGCAATTAGTTTTTACCTTAATTACCTCATCATTATGACCGACAGGTACCTCATTATAAGGTAAAAATTAATTCCACGTAATGGTGGAATGATTGTTTACAATACCATATAATAACTCTATATATTTATTTATATATCTTGTTCATATTTTAAATCTTTAATAAAATACTTTTTATTCATCCACTCAAGTTCAAATACATTTTTTTAAACTTGTAGTGAATGACACTTGATGTTGATACAGTTTTTTCAAATATTAATTTATTATTAAATTTAATTAATTACTTTTAATAAACAGTTTTGCTTACTATAACACTATATTGTGATTCTATCATATTTATATACATATTTACACTATGTAGTTATTTAATAAAAAGTAACGAAAGTAAAAAATTTTTCTGTTGACGTAAGTAGGAATGGACTTGATTTTTTTTCCATATTACTTATTTATTTTTCAATACACCACAATACCTCTCTCTCTCTCTCTCTCTCTCTCTCTAATGTTGAGATACTTTAGTAGTGCATTCTGCCTTGAACCATACAACATTATAATAGCTGTTAATTTCAAACCTACTAATTATGTAGCATTCTATTAATTTTATGTATTAGATATCATAGTTTTAGTTAGTTAACAGTTTTATACCTTACACAACTGTGTATCTACAAAATAATGTTGGCTTTCAAGCCTTTTAGACGTATTATTAATTTTTACTATCAAGTTTTGAAAGCCCTCAATTATGACATAGCAAGTGAGTGTAAACCTCTTATACTGTAAAAAAACTGTTCGAAACATAAACAAAAATTATACAAACAGTGGGAGTTCTAGCAATGGGTATTATAACGGCAGTGATTTTCCTCAGCATTTACATGAATAATCATACATATCATCAAAACCTTAAAGAGTCCTATTATTGTTGATACGCTGATTATAGATTAGACATATTACAAAATAAAGCAATATATTCTAACATTATTCTTAGAAAAATAACAAAAAAAACATCCAAAGAAACATAGAATTTAAAATAGAAAATCAATATCAATTATATGAAACACTTACCAAAAAACATAAATGATAATGAATAATTAATATACAAAAAACCCACACTTCAACAATAATATTGTGCAAATACTATCTATCAAATACATTGTGTGCACAGCTTTAGCAAAGTAAAACCTAACTTAACACATTCTAACATGCTTTGTTACACTGTCACAGTATCACACAAATAAATGTGCAAAGATTCAACATGGAAAATAAAGCAACACATATCAGCATGCACACTTATGTAAAATAGGTGTTTGTAACATAGTAAATATGTTTGAGGATGGTATAACATTTTTGGAATACAAATTTTGTATAAATCTAATCTAGAGGTTGAGACAATTGGCTAAAGTGTAGTTATTTCTCCTAGCTTTTATAATCCCTGATATAGGGATGTGTAAGATCCCAAGAGATTTTTTAACTTACTGGAATACTGGTAGAACAACAGTTGATAGAAACTCAACTTGTAACTCTGGCACATTGGCTCTGTCTCGATCCATCATCTCAGCGGGATTCATCCCCATTGCTTTCTCTAGATCACCCTGTCTGAAGAACTCTTCATAGATTAAAACCTATGTAGAAAATGCAAATCTTTTATTTGTTATTTTCACAAATAATTTTGTTAAACTAAGTTTAAAACTTTAGGTCTAACTTATTTTATTTGTAATTTTTCCACCAATTATGATTGCTTGAAAGTGGAAAAATGTTAATTGGTATTGATTGCTTTTTTATGTTTTATGATAATGGGTCAATTTGACTATTATAGATTATGTCAATTATTATTAACATAGGCTACATGTATCTTAGTATGAATCAGTATTATACTAAGGGTTTAAAGTTCTTTGATCTATTTTGGTATTATGGGGGCTAATTGTTTAATTCTACTAGGATCCAAGATAATAATATAGGTGAGGTGATGAATATGTTATGTTTGTACTTTTGTTGTTACTAAATGTAGTTTTGTTTGACTACATTACAATTGGTCTGCACTGAGCTGAAGGATATTATTATTAACAACACAGATTTTCATCTTGCATAATGTGTTATTATTTGTATAGAACATGCCACACTCACCAAAAGTCAGAGTATAATAAAAACTATGTTGGAATAACAAAAGGTTGATGAAATAATTTGAGCAACACCAATTGTATTGAGGACAAGTATTGTTAGGTCATTGATTAAGTTACAAAAAATTACATACATCCTTTGTTTCATCCTTGTGATAATTTGACTGTAGCAACAACGTAATGTCACACTTACTGCAACTTTCCTGCTCATCTCAAAGTTTTTAGTTTGGTCACTCATATCTGCTGCAGAGATCATGACACACCGCAAAAGATATCTGTGCCGGTCATTTCTGAAATCAAAACCTTCTGTAGCCATGAGTTGTTCTTCTTCAAGAATACGTAAATGGACAACCAGATCTGTCGCTACAAATATAGGGCAAACCAATTAATGTGTAAAATCAGAAAGTACCAGAAATTATTAATTTTTAGTTAGCAGTTAATACAATAAATATTAGGTTTCCATATCTGAAATATTAGTTTCAAAGTTACCATGAGGATGACTTTAAAACAAAAATTTTCAAATTAATTAAAAAAACAAAATTATTTAGTTTATTAAAAAGATCCACTTTCTAAAAATCTGCATAGAGTTTTCTCAAACAATTTCCAAAAAATGAAAATTTTTAGCTGAATTTATTAACAAATTTTTAATAGAAATTTCAGCTAATAAAAACTCAGTTAATTGTATTTTAAGTAAATATATTTAAAGTTGCTTGTTGTAATCATTTTGAATTCACTGATTTAACTATAATTAAATAATACTTAACTAAGTGAGTACTAAAGAGCTCACTTGCTGTCACATTTTGAAACAATCGTTCCTTTTACGAAACAAACCCTCTACTAAAGCCCCATGTAGAAGCTTTGCTTCGTAAAAGGAACGATTGTTTCAAAACGCGTCAACAAGCTCTTAAATACTCACTTAGTTAAGTACTATTTAATTATAATTATATTTAATTTAAAAGAATTTTCCGTGTTAATGTCCCTTTAATATGCACAAAGTTAAAACCTACATCTATTTGGCACTATAAAAGTTCTTCTTAGACATATAACAATACTAGCTACGGATATTGACATTACAGTTGATAAAGTAAAATATCTACAAAATAAAGGTACAATAAATTAAACAAATGGGATGGAGGGAATTTATTTCTTTAAAAACTATACGAAATACAGAGATTAAACAGGAAGAAAATTAAAAACAAAACTTATTGAGCACATATGATATAAAAATATGATAAAAGCTTATACGATTCTCATATATAGTAAATTTACTATGTAGCACATAAATCTAGTGAAATGAAAATGATTCCCGATTACTACTTAATTATAGTAAAGAAAATTAGTATTAGGATTCGGATTACAAAGAATACAAGGGATCTGTAACTTACAAAGAGAAAACACTTATTCATTAATGAGCATTAATTAGCCAGCCAGTATCATGTACTATTCAAAAATACAAAAATGTAATTGAAAATTTTCAGGAAACCTATGTATAAAATCAAGCCAAGTGAAGAGGGCTTACTAGGAATGGTGATAGTGGGTTTGCAGGGAAATCATATCAGTACAGTTTGTGTTTTGAAAATGTACCAACACAAAAATTAATAAAAGCTAGGGTTGTTAGAAAATTATACTTAGTACAATATATGAATTATAACTTTACCAGAAACATTGAAAATTCTGACAAACACTTACCCAATATCAAACTGCTGATTAGGTCAATGAACTGTTTAAACACATACTCGTCCAGGTGTGCCACAATGTTACAGCCTTCAGTATTAAGGATACACATTGTCTGAGAAACATGATGTCTCTGTAAAAAAAATTAATATTTAAAAATACTTGTCAATAATAGGATGTTGCAAATAGATATGGTTATTGTGAATGCAAGACGCAAAAGAAATTGTAGTTGTTTGAAATTAAAAGGGTAAATCGGATAAAATCATTGGTATTTCTGGAATTAAGACCATCTCTCCTTTGAATTTGCCAATTATGATTTCTGCCTCGATCAAGTTGGGTGTCAGGATTTTTGTTGTCAGTCTGTTTCCGCTGCACAGCTTTGGTAGATTCAAATTTCACAAGAGTATTAATGGCAATCTTCCTTTTGATGTCAATAAGTGTGGTGGCAATAATTGTACATAGAATTAAGTAATTTTAAACAACTTAAAATAATTAATCATATATTTTTTATTATTAGATTATGTTTATAATTTTTTTAATTAATTAAGCAAAGCTAGTATGGATATACATTTTAACATTAGACTTATGGAATACTGTACATTGAACCATCCTAATCCTATAGGGCGGAGCCCTGTGGATGGGTCTAACCAAACTTCACACGAACCATCCTGGGAATATTTTAAAAAAAAACATCAATCAAAATATATCCACACTTTTTTTGTACAAATGAGGAATATCCATAAAGTATGTTCTGATAGCTTTTATCCTGACGAAAACCAAATTAGGCTATCATCCCCAAACAAAAATAACTAAGACTGTTACAGACTTATTTGCAAGAAGCAAAAAAATAAACTAAAGCTAAATGGAATAAACCAATGAAATTTGATTTACTCGTAAAAACTAATAGATAAAAACTAAAAATTATATGATTATAATTAATAAAAAAATATTAATTTTTAAAAAAGAAAACTATTTTACTTTTATATTACAAATAAATAACACCTCTTAAACCAAAAAAACTTTTTATTTATGTCCTGATGTCTAATTTTGATTTCAAAGCAATCATCTTCAGAGGAAATTACTATAAGACTTTATTATTATTATTATATTTTTAAATGATGCAAAAAGCCATGACAGAGTCGCTGGCTGCACCATCATCCCTCAAGCTCCCTGTAAAATCCCTCAAAGATCTTAAATCCATGAGTATCGGTCAACCCAATAAATGCAAGCAAAATAATATGTCTAACTGTGGATATGGTATCTTCCCAGAATTGAAATAATGCCAGATCCTTACACTGCATGAAATATCCATGAGTTAGCAAAGACTAGTTGATATTCTGATAGGCTAGGGGAAACAAGAATATACTTGAAAAGTATTTTCATTGCAATTTAAAATTGTGCATTACTTGAGCATTACATTGGGACGTATTTCAAACCAGGGATCATGTTAACATGCAGTAACAGGTTATGCAATAAGTAGCAGAGTAAAAAATGCCACGAGCAATGATCAGATGTATGTTACAGACTTTTAAAAGAATCATGGTTAGTGTTCTTTCCCAATTATTTCAGGAAGAATATATGGGTTTTCTTTCTTTTTCAATTATTAATAACCTAATTAGAAAAAACAAAAATCTATTTAATTGTTTGGTTCTTATATGTGAATAACACTTTCAGTGTCAATGACAGCGATTGTTACCATAAAATGTTCACATCACTGATGGACGACTGCATTGTCATAATAGTATTATAGCTTCCAACAGCTCCCATCATGTAGATAGCTGGCACCATTGTTAAACACACTGAATTGGTTAATTTAATGTGAATGCTTAGGCTGAAATGATATAGTTATATGAATTTCTTGAAATTACTGTAGTAAATATGTTTGAATAGTATCTCTGCTACCAAGGTTTTTTAAGACGAAAAACTATAATTCATGTTATGTCTGCATTCCTCCAAACCGTAAGACAACAGGTGCAAGTCAAGAGCAATTTGGCAGAATATAAGAAAGGAAGTATTATTTTTAAAATGTTAAAAAAATTAATGTAATATTAATACCTCCATGACAGAGCCCTCTGAGCTGTAGAGTTTGGCCAAAGAGTTGTTGTCTTGCAAGAGTTGAAATTGGTTTGTAGTACCTCGATGATCTATATCATGGCACATTGCTGATACAAGCAAAGCTAATCCTTCCAACTGTCTAAAATTTAAAGACTTGTTTATATTGTATAAGCATTTGATTTTAGATTCTTTCAATTATTTTATTAATGAAATCATATATCCAAATATTTACAATTTTCTATTTAAAAGGCTACTGTTGTTTTACACAGATCCAAAAACCAAAATGTTTAAAATTGTACCAGAAAATGCCTTCTTAGAAACCTTTATTAAGTGTTCTTGGTTATAGTCCAACAAGACTTCATAAGCAATCTAACGAAACATTTTTAATGTTCAAATATGAACACTAATTAATGCTAAATTATTAATTCGGTCATTAAACATAGATGATCCAATTTTGAAAGCCTTTGGGTCCCCCCAGAATTGTTGACAAGAAATCCTGAAGGTTAGGATCTTGCAATGAGTTTCGCCTCTAAGGGATGAGTTAATAAACAAGAGTGTGATTATTCCTTTCACCCTAAAAAAACATTTTCCATTTATGTCTTGATTAATAAAATTTACTAATTTGTCAGATGTACTATTCGCTTACCAGATTATACTGAGTTAATTATACTTTGTAATATTACGCAGCTTTTTAACAACAGCTCTACATTAATCAATAGCACTAACCCTTGTTGTTTGACAGGTTCTTATCCAAAATATAATACATATGCACTTTTCACTCTTTGTTTGTCATGTCTAATAATTAAAAATTGTAATCTTTCATAATTAGGATCTTTCATATAGTATATATTTACAGTTAGAAACAGTTGTCTTACAACAGTCAAGGTTGCATAAACTCTATTGTTGCATGTAGAGAGGAAAACAAAGCTGCAAATCAATAATCAATACCCCTTAGTTATTCAAGCAACGGCAGGTTATTATTGTTGTACTGTTTTGACGTCTTACTATTATTTTATTTTGATAATGTATTGATAGTTCAAATTATTATTTAAATTGTTTTAGTATCACATTATTGTTGTAATAAAATTGTACCATTATGTATCATATTATAAATTATTATCAAAACAACCAAGGATTCTATGGAGCTACCTCACAAACTAAGTCCATACACACAACTACAATATTTGGCTGAGTTAAAAAAAACACAATAGTTTACAAAATTACTGCCATTACTGCAGAGATATTGATCTGTGTAACAGACGATTTTAAAAAGAGACTAAAGCTGTGTATCACATTTGAAGTTGTACATCATCTAGACGATGTTATTTTTTATAAATAGATCTTACCATTCATAAAAATGGCATGTGATGAACTTGTTTCGCCCTTTATATAACCCTATAATTATCAATGTCTGAACTAGTACAAACCAAGAATTCAGAGAAGATAAATCATTGAAGTTACAGTCACCTTGATTTTGTTGTAATGGGATATAACATTTGCCTGTTAAAATTTTTCAAAATTAAAATAAATGAAAATTATGAAAAAAATTATTTAAAGTGTTAATAAGTGTTTTTTCATGAAATATTAATTTATAGGTTTTTATAGTGCTTAAAAAATATAAAAAATTTATAACATTTTTTTAAATATTTATTTCTTATTAGAATAATATTATTTAGTCCAAAGTCACAAGTTATGATGATCTATTTCAACATTAAGTCTTAACTTTTGTAAAAACAGTAAACAAAAGTCAAGACCAACGATAATTTTAGAACTTTATATATCTGCAACCTTAATTTGCTACTTTTTCAACTATAACTGTAGTCAGATTTGTACATTTCACAATAACTTATAGCTAAGTTATTATAACTGATGGGATCTGATGAAGTAAATCTATGTTGTTATTTTATCTCATATAAAAATGAAAAGATATAACTGCTTCTTTAATGAAATTGAGATGTATGCAGAGAGCTGTACTGCTAAAACATTCTATTTAATTTTGAAAGAACTTGGTCTTGGGAGAAAGAATCTCAGCTTCTTAAAGAAGATAGTTTCAAATAAAGCTGCTGAGTTGTCTAATAGAAAGTGGCTCTTTAGAACTGAACCTTGACCTAGAGGAGGGCAACTCAGAGGATCCTTAAATCTAATCCCTAGCCTGCAGTAGGTTTTTGAGGAGTCCGTGTATTGCTTCAACAAATCAAGGATTGATACTGGACAGTTATAAATTCATGAAAAATAGAAGCTACAAGTGTAATTTGAAGAGAAATTTCAACTCTCAATTAAATTCTTTTTTGTAATATTGATCTGAGTGCAAGACTCTCGGAGCAAGGCTAGGAAATTCTCCATTTATTCCTGGATGACATTTTCCCCTTCTAAATGATCCATTTTCTACTTTAAATATTATAGTTAATTACTTTTTAATTATCTGTAAATCATTTCTTTTTTGCTAAAGAAACTATAACTTGACAATTTACTATTATTTATTAGTAATTATTTGCTATTTTTAAAAAATTTCATACATATTTTACTTACGTCAAATGTCCTCTCTCTATCATTTTGCCTTTTTTTAACATCAAAAAAACAAAATGGAGGACAGCAAAAGCATGTGACCAGTTATGGTACGGCATGTTGCGATATCCTTTTTTTGCATATATAATGAACCTAAAAAAAATTAACTTTTAAAAATTATAATATTGGACTGAATAATAATTGGACTGATAAATAAATTTTTAAAATTTTACTTATTTTAAATTTCAATCAAATAAAGTAAATTTTAAAATCACAGTACAAAGATTTTGACATCTGGTAAATTTGAGATTAGCATTTCTGAGATAACACAATGTTACCAACATGGAACTAATTCTTCTGAGAGTTATTTAACATTTCAAATACCAATAGACATTTGAATAATATTAATACAAACTTTAAAATTGATGTGAAAAAAAATTTAGTTTTAATAACAATCACATTTTATTCCAAACCAAGTATTAAATGGCTAAGAATTCTCACACAAATTTTGTCTCCTGATCATTACCAATCTGATAACAGTTTAATAATGGTGTCTTTTACTTTTATTATGTTACATCTATATTTTTACTTTTCTTCTGATTTCTTGATTGCAAATACTTTTTATTTACCATCCTCCCATTGTACTCAATCAAACTACTCGCCTTTATTATAATATAATTATTACAGTTTGTTTCATTTAAAATACTTATCACATGTAAAAACTTCTCTAATCTCTAATATACCCCTTTTATTTCCTTGCTTTTTTTCTTACAGTTTTAATTTTTTTGTATTTTTGTAATCCTACTATTGTACATAAATAAAGATATAAACACACAAACACAGAGCTAAACAACCATCACAAAATAGTTAATAGTGTTTAAAGGTTATAGTAAGTTAAAATAGCTAACGTTACTCAATTTAAATAAATTACATTAAATCACGTTTAAAAACAATTACAATACACAGACAACAGACTAAACAAAATTTAAATTAATAATGTAAACTTCTTTAGAATAATATGACTCATAAACATAACCTAGACTGTTAAATACAAAATATAGAATGTAGTATTAGTGCTGAGGAACAAATAATGGTAAAAGTCATTACCTCAAAGCATGTAATATTAAAGCATACAGCCATATTGAATAAATTAAACATGCACGAAACAGATTTGTAAAGACGTACCAAAAATGGCGAAGGAGTTACAAATAAATCCCTACAAGGATCGTATACGATATTTAGTGAATGAAGACATCTAGA
This sequence comes from Prosapia bicincta, assembly GCA_036971475.1. Taxonomy (NCBI): domain Eukaryota; kingdom Metazoa; phylum Arthropoda; class Insecta; order Hemiptera; family Cercopidae; genus Prosapia; species Prosapia bicincta. Next base: position 46,643,542 of record JBAIZL010000005.1, on the reverse strand, counting down.
GTGGGGCAATTATTGAAACAACACGAAAAAATTAAATAAGTACATTTTGTAAAATCACCTGCCGTTATAAAATGTACAAATAATTAATATAACAGAAAAAGTGTTGAGGCAAACTTACAAACTTGTCAGTATGAAAACATCAACATGGCGCAGAAAAGTTAAGGTGGCTTGAACAGTCCGATCCAGATCATCGAAGTAAACAGATGCTATTTTATTGTTATGCTATATCCGGTCAATCTGGAGTAAAGTAAAACATTTTGAGTATGATGTAATTCCGGGGTAAAGTGATGAAAGGAGCATAGACTACATATCTAGGTTTCCAGACGAACAGCCTCAACGATTAAATACTATTTGAATAACATTTAAAACATAAGACACCCAGTTCTTCAGAATTTTACAGGATGCCGTGAGATATGTGTATTTCAATATTACTAGAAGAAAGAAAATGTTGAATTAAATTTTGGAACCTGAGTGATAACTTACCAAATCAGTTACAATCTATTTCAGAACCTAAAGAGATGGAACTATGTCAGTAAGCTGGAGTTCAACAGGATTGTTTGACAGGTTTTTATAAACATTGAATTCTTTTAAATCAAGAACTTTATTTCTAAAATATTAGCAATATTGAAAATAAAATAATAACAGCAGAAGAGAGATATATTTTTCTTATGTTAACAAAGATATTTTCATATTTTTCAAAATTTATTTGAAACACAATCGTTTGCTCTATAATGGAAACTTAGTAATTATTTCAGATTTAAAACTCAATATGGCTTTATCAAACAAATAAACATTTGAATAATAATATTGATATTTGTAAATAAATATGAATAATAATGCTGAAAATTGTATTTTTATAAGTAGATAACTTATTGTGTATTGTCACAAATAAGTAATATTTGTAAAACTATGTAATAGTGAATTTAGGAGAGAAAATCGTACTAGACTATGCTATTGAGAGGCAATACTTGACTATACTTTCATCGTAATAAAAATATGAATATAAAATATGTTTTGAATTTAGGAAAATAAAAAAGAAATGATAGAGTAAATAAGAAAATTATTAGGATAAAAATAAATTAAATGAAATAAATAGTATAAAATATTACACAATGTAACTTTAAATTCAAGTCAATAATTATAGTATGAAACTAAAAAAAACCTGTACACCTATATAATCTTAAAAAAATTATTAAAAATAAAATGTTACTTTCTAATTAGCGACTATTTTTCTTTTATATAATTTAGCTTTACTAGTGTATAACCTTCACATGGTCTTTAAGTCAGAGTGTCTGTCAAAAAATCAGTGACCCCGAATATACCCTAAAGGGGTTACTGGTGGCTAATTGGTATTGTTATTAATTCAAGAGCTGGTTCTTCTGAAAGATCTAATTTCTCGAGAGAAAGGTTTCGAACCAGAGCTTCGAACTCAAGAATTAGATCAGTACTTTCCTACGGACAAGGTGTGGCATACTGTTAAGGAACTGTAGGAAGATGATGAGCAAGCCGTAAGTAAAAATGGGCGGAAGGTTCCTTAGTGGGAAGTGTAGATGGTAAGTAAAGAGTGGAGCTGAGGTAAGAACAGAAAGATCCATAGGAGAATACAAAGGAGAGGAAGGAGAGAAAGAGAGAGAGATTATTTAGCTTCCATTGTACATGGAAAATTGTCAAATGTATGTATATCAGAAGTTTCTACAGTATCTCTACAGAAGTTTCTACAGTATCTCTACAGAAGTTTTTACAGTATCTCTACAGAAGTTTCTACAGTATCTCTACAGAAGTTCCTACAGTATCTCTACAGAAGTTTCTACAGTATCTCTACAGAAGTTTCTACAGTATCTCTACAGACGTTTCTACAGTACCTCTACAGAAGTTTCTACAGTATCTCTACAGAAGTTTCTACTTACAGTATCTCTACAGAAGTTTCTACAGTATCTCTACAGAAGTTTCTACTTACAGTATCTCTACAGAAGTTTCTACAGAATCTCTACAGAAGTTTCTACAGTATCTCTAGAGAAGTTTCTACTTACAGCATCTCTACAGAAGTTTCAACAGTATCTATACAGAAGTTTCTACAGTATCTCTACAGAAGTTTCTACAGTATCTCTACAGTAGTTTCTACAGTATCTCTACAGAAGTTTCTACAGTATCTCTACAGAAGTTTCTACAGTATCTCTACAGAAGTTTCTACAGTATCTCTACAGAACTCTCTACAGAAGTTTCTACTTACAGTATCTCTACAGAAGTTTCTACAGTATCTCTATAGAAGTTTCTACAGTATCTCTACAGACGTTTCTACTTACAGTATCTCAAAGTACTAAAAGGAATACTATTAATACTAGAAAAACTTGAAATCAACTTATAAAATTTTACATTTCTCAAGATTGACCAAAACTGCATGTTTATAATGCACTTTGTTGACCGCTATACTGATCCATTATTATCAAATAGTGAGCTTGTCTAAAGCTCTGGTTAACTGTTGCACTGTTATTTGTTGGTTCTAAGCTATTCAAAACTATGATTTTAGAAATCATCATGAATAAATTGTTTTGGTTACGATTTGTGAAAAAAAATCCAGCATGAATATGAATGAAAATCATCCTACCTGGCCAATGTTTTAACAGGAATTTTAAAATAATTAATTAATCCAACTTCTTCAAACATTCTCAGGCACAAGCTGGGCATATCTTCTATGGATACATTTCGTGGAGCAAAGTTAATATCCTCCAGGTTTTGGTAATCTATTTCCTCTTTGTGTTTTATAACTTCATCCACCTCCTCATCTTCAACCTGCAAAATCAATTCAGGATTTACCTACTTTAAGGCCTGATATCACACATAATCACTGCTTAAACCAGATTACATAGCATATAATGGTTCATCACTTGGTCCCTTCTTAAATTAATTCTGTATAATAATGCAGGCTTTATCTAATTTCAGAACTAACAATACAATATATACTGTTTTAACATTTGATCTACTTCTTCATGATCAGTCTGAGAAATCAACTCAGAATTTATCTACTTCCAGAACTAATTAAAAAGACTATAACCTGCTTTATTTCTGATTTACTTCTCCATGCTCAGCCTGAGAAATCAATGCAGAATTTATCAATACTTTAGGGCTCATATTACTCATCCATTCTTAACAATACATGGTGAGCATATATTATGTATTTTGTCACTTAAACTGAATCAACATCTAACACAAGTTTTATTTACTTTAAGAACTAATGATATCTTGATATACACTTCTTAAACAGAGACTTTCTCGGATTACTGAAAACTCGTATTTCACAGAAATACAGTCCTGTACATTAGAAAAAATAGTAGTTTCAATGAACTCTGATACTGTAATAAGAATGCACAAAAAAAGGTCATAGAGCTTTATATGAATATTTCTTCGAAGCCCGAATCATTTCCTTAGTATACCCTATTTATATGAACATTTAGAGGCAGTCTGGTTCATTTTCTTTGCATACCTTATTGATATAAATATTTCTTGGAGGCCTGACTCATTTCCTCTGTATACAGTTTTTATATGAACATTTAGAGGAAGCATGGCCCATTTCCTTTGCATGCATTATTAATATTAACATTTCTTGGAACCTCCCCCCCCCTCATTTCTTTTGCATTGTGTATGGCTATAAACATTTCTAGGAATCTCAACTCATTTCCTTTGCATACCATATTTATATGAACATTTCTTGGAAGCCCGACTCATCATTTTCTTTCAAAAAATAAAATAGGCTCAAAATTAAATAAGCTCAAATTTAATGGAAGCTCAAAAATTTACATAAATTTACATATAATTATAAAATAAATGGGTGAAAAGTTCTATAGACAGTAAAATAATCTACAATTCTGGGATCATTCATTGTGATATGGAGCCTTAAATTTACTGAAGCCACCAAATACATTTGCTATACATAAAAAATGAAATTTGCTGAAAGCCAGTTTTATCAATTTACTGGAGTAATCTATTTCATCATTTATATTTTATGATGACGATACAGATCAACCAGGTAAAAATCACAGGAAAAACCTTTTTTTTTCGTTATTTAAAAATAAAGTAGCATCACCATTTTTCCTCACCCTTTACTTGCAATCAATATTTTAATTTCTTTACCTTGTCATTACATGTCTGCTAATTTGTCGAGCCTCACAAAAATTATGGGTGATTAGGTAAAGTGCCAATGCCCATAAAAAAAATTTTAAAAGAACGTCTAACAAAAAATGTTTACATTTCATTAGATTACAACAAAATATGTTGAGACAAAATGATTTGCCAAATAATACAACACAAGTATTTAATTGATACTTTTAATACACAAGTATTAAAATTCAATTTTGAATAGATCAGTGATGACTTTAACCTTTCTATTTACATTTCTCGTGTTACATTTGCCATGCAAAAACAATTAAAATTAAATTAAATTTTTTAGCAAAAACTATAGCATAAATATTTAATTAAAAATTGGTCTATGGCTGTAAAAAGAAGAATTAATTTTGGTCCATTTTATTTATACATTTACCTAAATTTTATTTTCAATAACAAATCATTTGAAAAGCAGTCAGTAGTTTAAATCATTTGCCTAAACACATATATGTTGGTTATAATTTATATTCAGGTAGTTTATAATATTGAGCAAAGTAACTTAACTTTGTTCCACAGGATTGAAGTAAATATTGTGTCATAGAACTATCCCTTATATCGTAATCCTATGTAATTTTCCCGCATTTTTCTTTCCTTTGTCTAAGTCAATGCGCAGTAGTGATGTCACAAGCTGTAGCTTGCAGCTGCATTCCGCTGCTATCAGCAGATTTATGGGACAGCTGCTCAGATAGGAAACACTTGACTAAACAAGTTAGGCTCAATATTGATTCGTGGAGCTACACTGTAGATTTATCCTGGTCAATAAGGAAAATTTGCAGCTGTTCTAATCTAATGCTTATGATTTGTAAAACGTTATGTCTTATACTAACTTTATTATACAGTCCACTCTTTCGTAATTAAATGTACCATTGTGTAGTCATCGGTTTTGGTTTAAACATAATTACAATTTATTTTAAATTTTGGTTTTTTTTAATTTAAATTTTGTCACGATGGCTAATAACAACGCATATTGCCTTGATAAGTTGAAGGCTATATGCAGTGATTTAGAGCAAGTAAACAGCTTGCTCGGTGATAGTGAAATGTCTGAGGGCATAACGCAGGAAGTCAGGCGACTTCATGTCGATTTTATCGAAACTTCTGACCACGCGGAGCAGACTTTTGACAGTCAAGCTTCCGAATTTGTCGCGAATGTCTTTATAGCAAAACGTCAATTTCAGGACACCTATCTGCCCATGATAGTAAAATACCCTAACCTCGTTAAGACGGAGGTTACCTTGACCTCGCCTGTCAAATCAACACCGACTTCACCTAACCTTCCAAGTCTAACTTTGCCAAGCTTTTCGGGCCAGAGCGACGACTGGACAGATTTTATTACTATGTACGACTCCATGGTACATAACAATGAGGCGCTTAGCAACATCCAACGTTTTCAATACTTAAAGTCCGTCTTAAAGGGAGATGCACTGGCCATCGTCACCGGGCTTTCCATCTCCGAAGCAAATTACAACATTGCTTACAATGCGTTGCGTAACCGATACGCGAACCCGCGACGTCTCGCAGATCATTACTTTAACATAATTAAAGACTTTCAGCGCATCAATAATGCTTCACCCGTGGAACTAAATCGTTTCTTAACCGTGCACTCTAATGCCGTCTGTGCATTAAGAGCTATACCTCTCGAAGACTTAGCGGATTTCTTATTGTTCTCTATGGCAATTAATAATCTGGATGCCAAGACACGATTAAGTTTTGAAAGCCGACTAGGCACTAACCGCATGCCGACATATAAATTATTGAACGACTTTATAACTGAACAGGCTAGAGCCCTGGAGATGCTTAGCCAACCAGCTGCCGTGGTTTAGCAAACGCCGGACGTGGTCAAAGACCCCGCGTGTTGGTGTCATCGATGGATAAACCCGGGTTTCAAGGGGCCCTTGAACCGAATAATTACTTGTCTGAACCTAACCTCAGTTTGGGTCACAGCCCTATATTTCAATCAGTGGCGTCAAATGACAATGGCCATCAGAATAAGGACGCCCAAGGTACTATGCAGTCCAAACGTGCTGCGCCCGTCACTATGCAACCGGTTAATCAACCACTGCAACCTAACTTGTTGCCTATTATGAGTGCGCCTAGAACGTCAACAATTCGCAATCGCTCGCCACCGCTTAACCTCAATCAGTCTAACGCGCCTACCACGCGTGAAGGTAAATGCTACTACTGCAGAGAAGGTCACTGCAACGCATTGACGCTATTTCAAAATTACAACGGTGTTATAATTGTCTGGGCTCTCATTATCAAGCTCAGTGTCAGTCTCGTCATCGTTGTAGACAATGCAGCCAAGCACATCACACACTGCTGCACAACGACGCACCGCCGCAGCAGTGACTAGCCGCCCCACGACGCCTTAGGCCAACCGCTAGCCATCAAATCGATACTAAAGCTCAACCTCGTTCTTTGTCATGCAACATTACCTCGTCTCTCGCCCTGTTGGGTACCGCGCAAGTCGTCCTACAGGACCATTATGGTCAACCTCGTTTTCTAAGAGCTATTATCGACCCCGGCAGTCAGATATCTGCCATTACGAAACAAGCTAGCGATATGTTGAGCCTGCCTACTCGGAGATCGAACCTGTCTTTGATTGGCGTCGCTGCCAAGTCTACACGTATTCACGAATACGTAACTTTAATTTTATTCTCACGACATGACCCTGGCGTCATGCTGACTACGGAAGCCGCTGTGCTCAACCATATAACTGACCCGCTGCCAGCTGATAAATTATCCTCTGCTTTAAGCGCTCAATATCAGCACTTACCGTTAGCTGATCCTCAGTTCGACTTACCTGCCCCTGTTGACATTATACTGGGCGCCGATGTCTTCACGCAAATAATTATCAACGGGCCTCGTACCATCATTCATGGCCAACCATCGGCACTTAACACACTTTTAGGTTGGGTCATTATGGGATCTGTACCTTACAGTACGCCACAACAACCACGCGTGTTTATCACCTCGCTCAAGTCTATCGACGAAAACATGCGACGATTTTGGGAAATCGAAGAGGTAAACGAGTCTAACTTGTTGAGCCCTGATGAGAAGCTCTGCGAAAATTTATTTGCCACCACTACTGAACGTGACGCCACTGGGAGATATGTCGTAGCTTTGCCTTTTAAACCTGACGCCGTCGAACTTAAGTCAAACCGTAATGTCGCTCTTGCTAGTTAATCATGCTCTGGAACGCCGTCTGAGCCGACAACCGGATGTCGCACGACAATATCATCGGTTCATGAAAGAATATATGACTTTACGTCATATGTACCCTGCCGTTAAGCCTTCGAATTATTTAATACCACATCATTGCGTTTTCAAGACCGATAGCTCTACTAGTAAATTACGAGTAGTTTTCAATGCTTCTGCGCCTGATTGCAACGCGCATTCTTTAAACCAGCAATTGCTGGCTGGCCCTAAGTTACAAAGGGACCTGTCCAACGTTATTATCTCGTTTCGATTGTTTGTTCACGCCGTCTGCGCGGATCTTAAAATGATGTACCGCCAAATTGCCGTACGCAATGATGATCGTCGTCATCAGCACATTTTGTACAGACCGACTCCTCATTCTCCGCTGATGGAGTATGAACTAGCTACTGTCACTTACGGGCTTACCCCGTCTGCTTATTTAGCCCTACGTACACTCGAACACATGGTCAAAGATGAGGGCGACTGTTACCCTGCTGCGTCGCACGCCATTCTTCATCAAACGTACGTTGATGATGTCGTCACTGGCACCGATACGTCCGCGGATGCCCAGGAATTAATACGGCAACTTATTAACATCTTCGCACTGGCAGGACTAGAGCTCAGGAAATGGTCTTCCAGCGATCCCGCGCTGCTGTCGACGCTGCCATCCTCTCACCTGGAGCACCCGTTGTTATTCCAAGACGACTCTACCGCTATTAAAATATTGGGACTCCAATGGCATCCTGTTAATGACTCGTTTTCTTATCGTATTCAAAACTTTGTGTCGATGCCTACGAAACGCACCATTCTCTCTTATGTCGCTCGCTCCTTCGACCCACTGGGCTTCCTTACGCCTATCACGTTTTGGATCAAGTCATTTTTGAAACAATTGTGGCTCGAAAGGTTATCATGGGATGAACCTTTGGCAACCGCGCTGCGCAGTCGTTGGGACAGCTTCATTGTCCACTTCGCTAAGTTAGCTGACATTCAAATACCTCGACATGTGGGCACACGTGATGCCAAACATCATTTATTAGGCTTCTGTGATGGGTCCGAAGCTGGTTACGCAGCCGCCATCTACTTGCGAACTGAATGGAACGGTTTAGTTTCCGTCAGCCTTCTAAAGGCTAAAAGCAGAGTGGCTCCCGTCAAAACACTCACTATACCTCGAATGGAGCTCTGCGGCGCCGTCTTACTGGCCAAGCTCTATAAGTCTGTTCAGCCTGCTGTGAATTTTGTGGCCGACAACGCTACGCTTTTCTTCACCGACTCAGAAATTGTGCTGTATTGGCTTAGCACCCCGCCACATCTTTTGAAAACTTTCGTTGCCAACCGCGTTATTGAAATTACCTCGAACACTTCGACCAATCATTGGTACCACGTCTCAACTGTTGACAACCCCGCGGACGTTGCTTCCCGTGGGTGTCTACCTGCGCAGTTTGCTACACATCCACTGTGGTGGCACGGACCACCATGGGCGTTACAATGTACTACCTCTTGGCGTTTGTCTAAGCCAACTGGACCGAACCGCGACCCGACCGAGCTCAAGACCAAGCCTCAGGTGCTCTGCGCGACTGTCCAAGCGCCTAACCACTTATTGAACGTTATTGAGCGTCATTCCAATCTAACCACGCTGCATCATGTCTTCGCTTATGTGCTTCGTTTCGTTAACAATTGCCGCATTAAGACCCAGTCTACCAGCCATTGTCACAACACTCGCTACAAAGCCAAGAACACCGTAGCTAAGATTTCATTCGCTGCACCTTCAGTACAAGAATTAAGGAACGCCAGAAATCTTTGCGTTAAGCTCATACAAGAGCTAGCCTTCAGCGAAACGTTGCAACGCCTACACCGCGGCGTCCCGATCAGTGCTCAACTTCGCAACCTAACGCCCTTTATCGACTCAGTGGGGCTACTTAGGGTGGGCGGACGTCTTAATCATGCTGATATAACATACGCAGCTAAGCATGCCATTTTACTGCCTAAGCGGCATCATTATGTCAATCTTGTATGCGATCATTATCACCGCCTCGCCTTACATGCTGGGCCGCGTACCACGCAAGCGATGATCAATGGTGAGTTCTGGATCGTTGCGCTATGTTCGTTGTTACGACAACGCATTCATGCTTGCATGCGATGCTTTAGACTGCAGTCGAAACCTAGGCCACCTATGATGGCAGCTTTACCGTCTTCTCGCGTCACTCCGTCGCCACCTTTCTGTAAGGTAGGCATTGACTTTGCTGGACCTTTCGACACTAAGGCCAACCATCTTCGTACGGCAAAGATCCTGAAAGCTTACATATGCCTATTTGTTTGTATGACCACTAAAGCTGTACATTTGGAAGTAGTATCAGACCTCTCTACTGATGCTTTTCTCGCCGCGCTTCAGCGTTTTGTCGCAAGACGTGGTCTGCCTACAGACATTTATTCAGATAATGGCACCAATTTTGTCGGCGCCGCCAACCGCCTGCACGAGGTCTATAAGATGCTCGACCAATCCAAGTCAATCATCCAACGCAAGCTCGCCGCACAACGGGTTGAATGGCACTTCAACCCTCCAGCCGCACCACACTTCGGCGGACTTTGGGAAGCTGCCGTTAAATCCGTCAAAGGGCTCCTACGCCGTACTCTTGGCATTACGTTATTGAACCTCGAGGAGTTAGCTACGTTATTTATACGCATCGAAGCTATTCTCAACAGTCGACCCATTTTCGATGCCTCGCCTGACCCCAGCGAAGGAGCTTCGTTCCTTACGCCCGGACACTTTCTCATCGGCCGTCCCCTTCTCGCACTCCCTGAGGAATGTCATTTTGAACCCGCGCTCAAGTCCAGATGGACTATGCTACAGCAGATGACCAATCGGTTTTGGAAAACCTGGTCTACCCAATATCTACACTCGCAGATTCAACGCCGTAAATGGCACAAAGACGTCTCACCCCTCCAGGAGGGTCAGCTTGTATTTATCACTGGAGAACATCCGAGCCCTCTTCATTGGCCAATGGGTCGGATCGTACGTCTTCACCCTGGACCCGACCGGATAACCCGCGTAGTCACCGTCAAGACCTCACATGGACAATTAAAGCGACCTGTCCAAAAGCTTGTAGGCTTTCCGCTACAACCTTAATCTCTTGACCGCTTCTTCAGCACCTTTGTGGTACAACCGCGTTTCCTCGAGTTCTTAATCTCACTCGACTTCTTCGCCTCTTCAGCAATTTTGTCCAACCTCGTTTCTTTAAGTATCTTCAACGCCATAGATTTCTTCGCTACATCTTCAGCACCTCGCTTCTTCCAGTCAACCCCGTTCACCGTCACCCAGTGGTTACCCAGGGTGGGCGGTAGTCTATTGTCTTCAGCACAGCTTATGGAGCTAATCACTTCATCGGCTCTTTTCTGCTTTCTTCGTACCCCGACCACTTCTTCTTCGGCACCCTCGGTCTCCGGTGCTCTCTGGTTCTTCGCCCTCTACCCCCCTGGGCGGATTAAAAAACATCCGTTTTGGTGGGCGGAATGTTGGAGTCAGCTTTGGTAGATTAAACAGCTCCAGTATCGACTTCAATCAGCTGTGCCTTGTCTAATCGATAGCTCAATCTATGGTTTATTGTCAATAGTTTAAGACAACGTTCTTCCTTGTCGCGCGCCTAACCCCCACCTAGCGCACATTTTCCTCACCCAGTCTCTTGCTTGCCGTGGACAGACCAGCACGTCCGTTGCGGGTTTTAACCGTATTAGCCAACCTCGTGGACTTTAAGTTCGCCCCGCGCCTGTATAAATTTAAGTGTTTCGAGTTGTACCTTCGTTATATGTTCTTTAACCACGAAAGTGTAGATTATTTTAGTCCAAGTGCCGTGTTCGAATGCACCTTTAACCTCGCCGTTACAAGCCGTCGTTACGGAGTCGCTCGCACTTATTTAAAGACTTATTCAACTGTGAATAGCATCAGAATTGAACCCCGTTTATTAAGTTTTACAGCACGAGCCGTCTGCCAGTCACCACTCCACCCCGGGCCCTGCTGCAGAAGTCCAGAAGACATCAAACCGCCCGTGCACGCAACCCCTTTGTTCAGCTTAGGGTAAGTGTTAATCAGTTCCAAATACTTTTAACATAAACTTGTGCCTATTTTCCCGAGGCTTAATTAGTGATAAACACTGTTATTATTTGTCGATTAGGCGTTTCTGCCGCCAGCCTTCATTTTATTCATTTGCAATTTTAGTCATGTTACCGACTGCGATTATCTCTCTCTTTTGTCTTATTTCTAATATTTTAGCGGAGCTGACGCCTCCAGTTGTAAAATTTAAAACAATTTGTTGTATGTTGACATGCAATGTATTTTATTTGAAATACTTTTAAAAAAGTTGTTTTTTCTGAAAAATCTAAAAATATTTTGTGTCAAACATTTTTATTTTATTCTTCACCTTGTTCAGAAAAAAAAACAAATTTATGTCATTTGGAAAAGAAATAAAATAATATAGGACTGTATAAAAATATGTTTGTTACAATTCATAAATCATGGGAGCACTACCGCATTCAAGATAAAATAGTTTGTAATAAAAATTACTCACATTGCATTCAACTCTATAGGAAAAAGTTTATACTTTATACACAAACATTTTTACATATCTATACAATGTACACATTTTTCACTTTTTTGGGGGAGTAGAGTAAACGTACCGGTATATGCCTATGATGTTGTTTACCTTACTTTTGTTGCCTAGGCAAATCCTCTTAGTGTTCCTATCTAATGTACAAACCTATGCCTAACTTCATTTACAGGAAATATCAGTGAATTTGATGGTTCAAAATTTGGGTTCTTAGTAGGGTCTGAATCTAAATTGTCATCAAAATGTTAAGGGAATCATCCAAATCAAGGGCTCCATCAAGCAATCTGTCAAGTTCACCTGTTCTCAAGTTTCCGTGTGTCATGAAAAAACTATCATTTAACAATATGTTTACAAATCACGATACATTTCACACAAAACTAAATTCCCCAAACATAAAATCGTGAAATGTAAACAAAGTGGTCCGCCCGCCCAGATAGTGGCAAACTGTGTATCTCTGACCCGAACCAGTGTATTGCAGTGTTTTATGCAGTGTATTGAGATCATTTGAATGCTTTAGTTTTTGATATTTTGTTTTCAAAATTGTAAATTTTTAGGCTGTCAGTCCAATTTATATTTTGTTTAGTGTTCCTTAGGGCTCTTTGCTTCAGAAGACAAATTTGTTTACAATATCAAAAAATTGTGGATTCAATGCAATTACTAAAAAAAAATGTTCTGTCTTACAAAATGTTTAACTTACCTTCATATGGTACATCATTAGCTCATTGGATAGCTTGTTCCTTGCTTGAGAATCCTGTATTTTTTTGTATACCAGGCTATGCATTATACTGATACCACAGTAAACACTGAAGGCCATAGCAACTTCCTCATCAAACAAATCGAAATAAGATGCACCCATTTTATTGCATAACTGGGCAACTCCGACAATTTGTGAATCATCCAAGATTGGAAAACACAGGATATTTCTAAAAAAAAATGTTAATAATAATGAGAACGAAATATTTAATGTTTTAAAATTAGCCAATAAAATAAGTACAGTACAAAAATAGTCCAAACTTTTATTACTGTCACAAAATATCCTTTAATGTCATTCTTGGCAATTGTTTTTATTTTCACTAAGATCAAACAGTTGAAACAATGATATAATAATTTATTGGAACATTAAAAACTACTAAGCATTGGAAACAGTTGAAAATGGGTTTAACATTACAACAATAAATTTTGATTTAAAGTGGAAATCGCTTAAAGAGGACCTATGAACCTTACACAATGTAACAAGTAGTTTCATGATTCAAATGTGCTGCAAGCTGCAGAAGAAACCAAAAAAACATTGGTTTATATCATTTTTTTAGACAGAAACTTGGTGTGAATCTCGTCTCAGCAAAAATGATGGCACAAATGCCCACAAGCAAACAAAATAAAACCATGTAACACACACCAAGACTTCTTCATTGTATATTTTTAAATAAATAAAACCTCTAAACCACAAATAACATTTATTTAAACCTTATGTACATTTCGATTGCCCAGCAATCATCTTCAGAGGTATTTAAAAAATACAACTAACTAAAGAGTTAGTTGTATTTTTTAAATACCTCTGAAGATGATTGCTGGGCAATCGAAATGTACATAAGGTTTAAATAAATGTTATTTGTGGTTTAGAGGTTTTATTTATTTAAAAATAAACATTACGCCACAGTTGCTTCATACAGTTACTTCTTCATTGTGTTAACAGAAATGAAAACAAATGTGTTATTTCAGAAAAATGTATGCATATGTTAAAACAAAATTTTTAAGTTTTTAGAGCAAAAATATTTACTTTCTTACCACTTAGCATAGCACTAACACTGTAGGTCGTCACTAAACTGGCTACATTCACTAACTGCTCAAACTATGCAATGCAGCAAACTACCCATTTAGTTTTGAAAGAATGCTGATAGGTAAACAATGGTACTAAATTCAAACTGTATACTGCTTAAACCCAATTTCAAGTTCGGTCTTTTTTTTAACAGTTATAATATATTATCTACAATTCTCTTGTAGGCCCATGTCAAATAGGCGAAAAGCTTTGGACAGAAACAATTTAAAAGATAAAAGAAAATCTATATAAAATAAACTTTTAAAAACATCAGGTTAGATTAAAGTATCAGTTTAATGAAGTCAAATGTTTCAAAAGTTTTAAATAATAAAACTAAATTACACTACATTAATGTTACCTTGTGCGGAAACCAGTATCAAGATCCACATCTTTATAAAACAAAGGATGGCTATAAGCGTCCTTAATATTCAATAATGTTCCAGTGCGAGCAACATGACCTGCAATACCCTGTCCTGCTTTTATTCTCACTTCCCTTAAATTCTGAAACACATTCATGAATTTTTTATTCAAAGTGAAAAGCCAATAAATAATCCCGTCATATAGAAAATTAAAATATTTACTCTTAATACTCAATTTAAAATGAAAATTAACAATGTTAACAAAGAGTATTAAAAAAATATTTTTATCCATACAAATACAGATTATTAATTCAGTTTCAATTATTTTTTAAGATTTTTTTCGATTTTTAAATATAATATTGTTAGTTTGTTATGTAAACAAACTAAATATATACAACGAAAACATACAATTCACTGTCGAAACAGAAACAAACAGAACAATTAACTATCTTGACATCACTTTAAATATAAATAACAATAAAATAAAAACTACAGTACACAGAAAACCTACTTCCAACAAAACCATAATACACTTCAAATCTAACCACCCCCTGGACACACAATATTAACACATACAGTAACATGATAAATAAAGCAATAAAATACACACAAGATAACAAAGAAAAATTAAATGAAGAATTGAATAACATTAAAAAAATAGCAATAGAAAACGGATACAACAAACACCTTATAAAAAACATATAAAATAAATTTACAAAAAAACCTAACCTCAACACAACACTACAACCTGAACACAAAAATAATAAAAATAAAAAATCTACCTAAAATATAAATACACCAATAACAAAATAGAAAAATTAACAAATATATACAACAAAGAATACTACACTCCAACATACAAACCAAACAACAAAATAATAAATTATCTTAATAACACAAACCACAAAACAAATACAGAAAAACATAACCTATCCGGAGTATACAAAATTACATGTAACGACTGCAATGCATTTTACATAGGGAAAACGACCAGATCATTTAAAATAAGATTTGAAGAACATTACAGAGCATTCAAAAATAAAAATACAAAGTTATCAAATGTTGCAGCACACCTAATATCACATAAACATGAAATAACAAACTACGAAAATAACCTAACCATACTTGAAATAAATAATAACCCAATAGAATTAAACTCACTAGAAAAATACCACATTTATAAAAACACACACAACAATTTGATGAGCTTACAGACCACATATACAGAAGACATACTATATAAAAACATCATACACACAGATCAAGAGAAAATGCGTGTAACGTCAACAAATACCAATATCACAGACCGAACATCTACACCAGAAAAATATCAGTGATTCGACAATGGTCAAGTGACCGAAAGGTGCCTCATCACACAAGGTAAAATCATTGCACTTAATGGTGGATAAAATTACTTACAATAGTAATATATTAACTTCATAAAGTCAGTGCAACGGAAAAACAATGGATAACGTAAAATATCAAGAATATATATATATATATATATATATATATATATATATATACACACACACACACACACACACACACATATATATATATATATATATATATATATATATATATTATTGGCGTAAGAAGAACTTTTTCGTGTTTCTATTTACTTATCATTTTAAATAAAATCCAATCATTTTTGTCAGGCTTATAACACTTAGCTCCTATACTTCTCTATTATACTTTATGGAACTTTATCATATGCTTAAACCTCTTTAATTTGATACTTTTTTTTATTACTACATAATAGATAATAACATTTTAAATAACATCTGAGCGAATAAAATTATATTTTGTAAACATTTTTTCTTCTTTCAAAAACATATTGAATCATACAAAACACAAAAGATTTTATCAAATAAAATTCAAGGTTTTATTATATGCTGAAGTTATAAAAAATTATCAATGTGTTATACTGAGGTGCATTTGTAATACATGCTCATGAGGAGAAATGTATATTAATGAATTAACGTCTCTTGTTCCAACACAAACTTGTTGTATTTAGAGAGTATTTAAAGGCAAACTTCACAATACATCTATATGTATTAAGTAGGATATATCAGGAAATAATATATTACCTATTACCATTAACTACCATACTAGTCCATGAAATACCTGTTAAAAGAGTCAGAAATACAGGTTGAGTGTAATTGAACAAACACTGATAAACTCTTATTTTTAATACATTTGACTTGGAATATCCTCTTATAAATATAGCACCCTTTGCCCATGCTCTATTCATGCATATTACAGCCTTTCTCAGAGACTAAATACTGAGAAAATGTAAAATTCCATAAGCAAGCCCCATGTACTCAGAATATTTATGTATTTGCATAAATATATACAATATTGTAGTCACTATTCAATCCACAACTAAAAATAATTTTTTTTCAACATGTTTAGTTTTAACTTTATTTGCAAGATACAACAAGAATAATTTCATTGTGCTTCGGGTGAAAGGCAACTAGTTTTAAAATATTTATATCATTACATGAACATTGAATTAAAAATATCACCTTTAGATGATCATTAATCTAGATAACCCTAATCATAAAGTTATAGTCTGATTTTATAATACAACCAAGAACTCAATATTTACTAACTGTAACAATTCTAGATAGATACCATTTTCATTGTCCAGAACCGTTATTTCAGCTCAGAGTACATATATGTGTTTGCTATTAACTACTTGTGAAAACCACTCAAGAATGACAGATTTTCAATTAAATTTATCTATAGTAACCACAAATTCTAATTGTATTGGCTGCAATCACTCTAAATACATTATAATTGTCTAAAACATTTATATCAGGTCTGAATTAAAAATGATTTAATTATATTGTCCTTCCTATAGTCAATAATAGTAAATTAATTAATCTGAAAGCTTAATAAATGTTGAATTTTCTATTTAGTTTATAGATCATACCCAAAGATCCTAATGTCATTACCTGCAACTATCCTAGATACATTTTTATCATTCAAAACCATTACATCAACTCAATTGGCATCAAAATGTTTTTTCTATTGATCACCTGTGCATTCTTGGATAAAATAAGTTCTTTATTACCATTTTAAAAATACAGCGGCATCTCAATAATTCGAGCTAGATGGGACTGAGGCCCCTTTGGTTTTTTTACAAACACTCGGATTACATTGACTTGCGTCCATATCATCGACATTTTCACAACGTGGAAATTTCTTGATAAGAAAAGTCAAATCTGTTTCTTCTTGTGGATCAATGACACAGTCAACAGTTTTATTATGACTCAGGATTTTATTCCACGACTTTTTAATGTTACTTCTTTTAATTTGTTCCATGATTCAGTTATACAGTACACAACTTCCTTAACTGTAATTTTTTTAGAAAGCCTATAATGCTTCCTTCCCCTACAGTTGCTTCCAAGAGAGATTGTAAAAAGTCTTTTCGTACATTCCAGAACCCCCTGATTCATCAGCTGGATTAGGCTCATAACATTTGCGGGAAGATATAAAGCACAGACATTATTAGACCATAGTTGATCTTGATCAGGATGTGACGGTGCGTTGTGTAACAGTAAATAATTACAATTTCCTTTCAAACAGATAAAATCGTCTGAAATATAAATAGGCTCGAACTCTAATCGAAGCTCAAAAAATCAGGACTTGAAATTTTGAGACTCTACTGTATACCTAAAAATTCTACTTTCATTGCCTGCAACAATTCTAGATACATACTTTTGGTCCCAGAAAAAAAAATTATTTAATCTAAGTGCTCATTAAATTGGTTTTGCATTTGATTGTTTATTGTTCTGAGAACTGACCCGAGAATATTTTAGAACTATTTATATGGAATTAACAGTGGTATATAATAATAAATAATATTCAAAACCATCTAACCACAAACATTTTTATTGTAACCTGATGTACATTTCGGTTACAAAGTAATCATTACCAGAGGCATAACAACCAATACTGACTAACTCTACTCAGTTCTCTTATTTATAGTCTACCAAACTACTTGCCTTATTCGGAACGTAGTGCCCCTCTTCTTAAGAAAAGCATGGGTAAGATGACGATCTAACTTCTTGCTTTCACCTGGGAAGTGTTGTTGTGCTTTGTTAAACTGAAAGGCCATGGTGATCAGAGTGGTAAGTAGATTATAAATAAGAAAACTATCTATAGTTAGTCTGTCTTGGTCGTTATGCCTCTGAGGATGATTACTTGGTAACAGACATGTGCATCAGATTCAAATAAAAATATTTGTGATTAGAGGTTTATTATTATTTACCACTGTTAATTACTAATAAATAGTTCTGAAATACTGATGAATCACTTTTTCGGAATAATAAACAACCAATTGCAAAAACAATTTAATGAGCACTTGAAGTAATTTTTTTTTAGAGATTTTTTAGTACTATTTAATATTTTAGAATATGGGTTATTCAATTCAGTATATCAATCATAACAACAAATTAAACTTTCATTGGCTCTAACCATTCTAGTTAACACTTATATTGGAGAAAAAAACAAATTATCATGAAACAAAATACAGTAAACTCCCGATTATCCGTGGGCGGATTAATCGGTTTGCGGATTATCCGGGGTCGGCTATAGATTTACAAATATCCAAGTTTTATTCCAATCAGATTCATGTGTTTAAATTTCCAAACGGTGAATTACGACGTAAATACAGTACATATAAGGCTTAATAGGAGTTAAGATGAAGGGAATAGATATGTTAATATGTACGTACTAATTTTTACATTGAAAGGGAAGCATCCCGACGCGGGTCAGCGAAATAAAAGGAGCGAGCAGACTACTGTATATGAGAAAATGACAAAATGCTTGGACGTCCGAAAACCTAATGTGTATCATAAGATTATAAACAAATGTCAGCTAATCTCGGCTATAAATAGTCTAGGACGTGACATATGCATTATCCATGTCTGTCATATACATTATCGATCTTTATGGTTTTGTGACACAAGTAGACACTGTGCGACAAAATGGTTGTCAAGAAACGTAGATCGCACATTAAAGCTAAATCAATGCTCACAAAAAAACAGACAAAAGTGACAGATTTTTTTGTTAAAAAGTGAAAGTATTATGTGTAAATGAAATTACATATGTACATACATACTTACTTTTGACATATACTTATGTACGTATTGTAAATAGTTAGATATATAAATGTACATGTTATAATCCATCAAATACATCGACAGATGTATTTTAAATTATTTTCTAAATTTATTTTGTCCTCTGAAGATTATTTGTGAGTTGCATTAACCGGGGTCATTATTTGTGTAAACTTATGGTATAATAATCGATTATCGATCGTTTTGCGTATTCTTTGTTCATAGCGGATTATCCGGGGAATTCGTTATCCAGCGTTGCCGGGCCACCCTATTCCACGGATAATCGGGAGTTTACTGTATCTTAATATAGCTATTATGGTCATGAGTTCTTATATATTTTTAAAATAAATAAAATTGTCAACCATTTAACCAATCTCACTTCATTTCGTAATATACTATTCCTTTAAATTATTTATATCAAAGCCATTATAGTAAATCACCTATAGGTCAGTTTCAGAGGTAAGCTGAAATTTAGTCAACGCAATGGCATCAAACATTATGGCTAGTAAAGATTGAGATCTGAGTAGATATGATTGAAAATAATATTATAACAATGTAAAACTTTCCTTGAAGTTCAATTTCATGCAATCTAAACATATAATGAATATTCAAGAATGTCAAGTATTACATATGATACTGAAAATACCTCAGAAGACCTGACACCATCAAAGACTTTTGAAACAAGATTTCCTTGTTCATCCAACAAGAACAAGGAACAGCGTTCAGCATTTGTTAACTTTCTAGCTTCAGTCATAACCTCTCGCAGTAGATCTGTCACATCACCTGGACAAATGAAACGCAATGATTGTAAAGGTAATGAAAACTCTTTTAAACCCAATGAAAATTTGTTTTTCAACAAAACAGTTTTAACAATTTCTTAGCCATCCATTTAACTAAAAAATGTATAATATAAGAAAACTCTAAATTAAAAAACACATTCTTCTATAGTTATATTAAAAAATGTATGTAAGTATATACTATAAGTATGTAAACTATTCTAAACAAATTTTTAAGTTTATTTTTTATATTTTATTTACACTCAAAATTAAAAACAATTAAAGAAATGATAAAAATAATTTTTTTTTTTATTTGAGTAAACTATTTTAGTTTAGCCATATAATTTTAACCCACTGCAGAAATTAATTCTGAATATAGTACTTACACCAACTGAATTGTGTTATGCTTATTTTTGTAAATGGATTATATGTAATAATTATTATTATTATAAAAGAATAATTATTAATTAAAATATGTAAACAAATTAATAAAATACCAAGACATTTTGTTGGCAGAAAAAATTTAAATGGTTAACATTAATCTATCCAGCTTAATAAAATTAAACCACAATAGTTTAGGGGCATAATAAAACTCTGTGAAAAACTTTGAATGAATTTGCAATAAACATTAATGGATTTGCCACTGACAATTATCCTTGATGTTCTTTTTAAATAGCATTTCTTTACTATTTAGAGGTATAAGAACTGTATCCATGTGAATCTACTTTTGAAATTCAATATAAGTGAAATAGAGCTGCTCTAATTGTTTATCATAGAGCAGTTGCTGATACCAGTGGTCCCACTCTAAAAGAACAATGGTGTACAAGTCACGCCTTTTATAATATTGAATTTACAGCAATAACAACAATGCACTGCTCATATTCTTCATTCCTTGTACAAGCTACAAAATTTATGAATATGTAAAAATATGAAAATTTTTTTCCCCTAATTGAATTATAAAAAAGAGGTTGTATATAGACTCAAAATTTAATTAAAATCTTAATTAACAGCCTATATTTAACAATTTTATTTAGCGAATTACTTATTCGAAGACAATGTAAATTCATTTCATTCTAAAAGATCGATTTGAAAAAGTTTTACAACTTAATTATAATACTTTGATTTAAAAGAAATTGTTTACCTTTAAAACTGTACTTGAACATTATCAATTTCTCTTGAAAGAAGATGCTGGTTCCACTCTTGTTATAAAGTTAGTTAAACGCTGCATTTCTGCTTTTTCATTGAAATGGATAGTGAATTTTGTAGTTTAGATTTATTTTATCTTCGGATGATTTTGTTACTGAAGATGTGATTTCAACCAGTTTATATTATCAGGTAACAAATCGACTTGCCACATTTTCTACTCATGTCTATTATGTGTTTCACATAATTTGTCCCAATTTTTTGGTAACCTTCTTTAACTAACTTTAAAAAAACATCTTTTTAAAACTTTATATTATTCATCTGTATAAAACGTTTCAACTTACTCCATACCATTTTAAATAAATTTAATTTGCCATGATATGGAGGACCTCAACAGTTGTAACTCTAAATTCTGAACTATTTCAGGTATTTAGATTTGTTTTCATTCACAATATGAAACAATTCTCTAGTCAAAAGGTTATAGGAAATATTGATATCATGATCTGTAATCCATAAGTATTTTCTGCTTATGCCAAGATATTTGAAAAAAATAGCATTCTTGTATAGCAGAATGCATTTTTTAATATGATTATTGTATTTTTGAAATAACAGATCTGAAAACCAATTTGTACACTTTTGAAATCTATTTGATTACCTACATCTCCTGTTTTTTTAATTTTTTACAGAAAAATATGAGTTGTGCACAACAAATAGGCCCATTTTTTATTTCAACATGTCCTAACGCAGATCATGGTCCTAGGTTTAGAGGTTTTAAACCCATACTCAAACTTCTAAAAACTCTTCTTTGGCACTTTTCAAAATTTTGTCTGTCCATGGCTTATTTATAGAATAGCTAACATTAACCCACAACACATCTGTGTATACAATAACTTTACCATCGAATCTATATTTTTTAATTCTAAGACACATTGTCACCATCTCATGGTATTGTCTCACTATATAAAAACCCCTCTATTTCCTTGACTTTTATAAACATACCCATCATGAAATGATGCTATAGCCATAGCAAAGTAGACTTGGTTATTGTTGGTAATATTTCCTTTTTATTCTTTATGCATAAAAGTTACATACCTTCTTTCTATTCCAAGTTTCTAGGAAGGTGTTCTCTGAATCAAAGGACTTCTCTTACTTTGTAAAACCTGTACACTGATTTTTTTTATATTCTAAAAATGTTACTGTTTTGATTCATAGATGATGACGTATTTTGATAACACTCACATTGTTAATCAATTATTTTATCATTTTTTTACATAAATCCATTTTGTTGTATTATTTTACTATTTCAAAACTACACTATAATTAACAAAACACCAAAATAGTTGAAAAAACATAACTGAATAACAGAAAACTTTAGTGAATACAATTGCATTCACACTGCACACTTAGTTTACACCTCTCCAGCCAAACATCAACTGCTGTAGATTAATGGCATTTAATTTACCCCCCCCCCCACACACACACACAGCTTCAAAACATTACCCTTCATAAATATTACTGAATGTTAGAAGTGACTTCATTTACAGGGTTTACACTTTTTTTATATCAAAGCTATCTCTATTATTGAAGTCTTAGCTATCTCTATATTGTGTCTTACAAAATGTAGAAAATCCTTTAAGAAAAAATACTAAAGGAAAAGAAAAAAGTTTGGCTTTCAAATAATTTAGTGAACTCTGTTAATGGAAGAAGTAGCATGGGTTGAATGGGTTAAATATGATGCCAGTGATTTAGCCTTTCAACATTTTATTGATGATTAAACCTTCAGATGGGTTATCAAGTACAGTTTCAGAGAAGAGTAAAATTGAAGAGCATATTGTAGAGAAGCAAGTGAGTGATGACGAATCTCTAATACACACAAAAAGACTCATTTAATATACGGAGTAACATGATGATGCATCCTCTGTGCCGAAAAAAGTGTGGTATAAACTCCAATAACAAGAAGAGGCATTAACTATTTTTTTAAAAAAAGCTAAATTATTCCCTGAAAATTACTAAAGTTTTCTAAATTACTAAATTATTCCCTAAATTACTCCCAGCTCAGTACTTTACCTGATTTATCTTTTCTGTTTCTAGTTATCCAATGAGCAGGCCCCCCAAAAAATCCTGAACTCTCTATATTTCTGTATTGGAAAATAACATAACATTCTAATAATGATAGTGACTCTTGATAATTGATAACACATGGCACAATACACAAAGACAAATAATATAAAAGGGCAAAAAAAATATTCATCACACTATATATATTTACATATATGCAGAGGAGTCTCAAAATTCCGAGTCATGATTTTATGAGCTTCTGTCAAATTCGAACCTGTTTCTATTTCAGACTATTTTATCTATTTGAACGGAAATTCAAATTATTTATCGTTAGACAAAGCACTGTCGCTTCGCGTTGAAGATCTATTGCGCGATATCTGATAATATCTGTGTTTTATATATTTCCTTAAATGTTATGAGCATAATCCAGCTGATGAATCAGGGAGTTCTAGAATGTATGAAAAGAAAATACAGATGTTAATTTTTACAATCTCTCTTGGAAGCAACTGGAGAGGAAGAAAGCATTGTAGGCTTTCTAAAAAGAATTACAGTTAAGGAAGTTGTATCCTGGATAGCCAAATCATGAAACGGAATAAAAGAAGAAACATTAAGTCATGTAATAAAATACTGTGTCATAATAAAACTGTTGACTGTGTTACTGATCCACAAAAAGATCCACAACAGATTTGTCACTTCTTATCAAGAAGATAGTGTTGAAGAGATTTCTTCAATAAGTCATTTCTGACTTCTTCTTATGAAGAGATTTCAGGTTGTAAAATCTCCGATGTAAACAATTTGAGATAACAGATGTTTTTTCGATTGTTGAAATGGTACAAAAAAGTACTGGAGGCAGAGATGACGAGAATAAACCTAAAGGTACGACCGAGATAGTACAAGAAGGGAAAATTAAGTCACAGTGAAGGAACAGCCGCCTTGGCAACTGCAATGTGCTATTTTTAACAACAGATGCCACGCCACAGATGTGCTTCTAAGACGACACCGCAAAACAAAAACAATCTGATAAGCGGATGAAAAAGACACTTTATATTTTTTTAGAAAAAATATAGCAACCGTGATGAACAATGTATTCCAAAGCAACATTAAATTTATGTAAGAACTGTAATCAATAACTTCTGCAAACTTATTTTATGCATTCTAAATTATAGTATTAGGGTTCATTAGAACCACTATCTTTTCTAAAGTACAGCAAACGTATTTCCGTGTAATCCAAGTTTTCATTATTCCGAGGGTATCTCTGTCCTCTACCTCGAATTATCAAGACTCTACTGTATATATAAACAAGACTTGAATAAAATCACCAAAAAACTAAAAAAAAGTTGCAATATAGGATTCAACAAAAAAATTATAATATAACACACAAATCAACCCAAACAAAATAAAAACTCCAAGCACCAGGTCCAAACTAAACTGTACTAACTGTAATAAATTCTACATTAGGTAGAACAGGCTGCATTTTTTTAATAATATTCAAAGACCACACATACATAAATACGAGCCACACTAATTCCTCTTTTACTAACCACATGGCCATATGTACACCAACGTCAACTATAATCCGGAAATTCTCCACATAAAAAAAAAGGCCACATCTGAACATACGAAGAGAAATTTAAATTTACAAACAAAACAGAATATAAAATAAAAACATATTAAATTGATAAATCATGTAAAAAATCACCTACACTTTTTGATCACAATATTAAACACCTTTCTGATGAGTTACATATGAGTCACTAATGAGTTATATATATATATTTATATATATATATATATATATATATATATATATATATATATATATATATATATATATATATAATATGGTATAAAAATTTCACAAAGATTAGACCAGTGGTTTTAATGCAGATATGCTTTAAAGTTGAACCTCAATAAAAAAGAGTGATAAAACCATATTTTCTTTTTATATCTTGAGCTATGTTTAACAAAAATCGTGCTAAAATTGTTGTATACATATACGCAGAATTAAACAGACTATTTAATGGTGTGAATAGATTTATTACAACACAAATTTTTCGCTTGTTGTTAAAGCTCAAACTCAGGTTTCCATAATTTCTGAGTCAACAGTAGTTACTGTTATTTATAGCTTCACTCCATTAGCACATTTGACATTATTAGCACTCGATCAAATGGTTATTGACAAACCAGGATTTTCTGGCCACTTCACGAGTGATAATGAACCAGACATGTGTCAATAACATTGTAACTGGTTCAGACACATTGTACAAAGCAAAAGTACTCATTAATGATTCTCATCATGACTCTCATCAACATCTTTGCTCAAGTTAGGCTGCAGTTGTGAGAGAGGACGCTCAATAACCCAGTTATTTTTTAAATTTTACTGGATGCACATTTAGAGGATCCACTTTTGTTTCAGTACAAATCTTCACCTACAAAGATATCGGGAATTAAATGGAAACCCTCCTCCAACACTTTCTCTTACCATACTCAAGAATTTATAGACAAGCCTATCAAACGCTCCATTCATTCCTATGTCTCTTCTGTCTTTGACCTGTTGGTGCTATTTACCCTTCTCATGTTTTTCATCAAGAATTTTTTTCAACAACTGTGAGTTTACAGGTTGGATTGGGATCAGGATTTACCCTAAAACCTGCAGATGCAATGGACCGGGTCCATCAAACATTTTTCTTCTTTGTCGGAGATTCAGATACTGAGACATGTCAGCCCCTGCCAAGCCAAGCAACATATATTAGGATTTTGTGACCTCTCTGAGGTTGACTAAGCAGCTGCAATATATTTAATGACCGAAATCAAAGATATTTCTCATGCACATCTACTAAAAACCAAGAGCAAAGTAGCTCCCCTCAAAGTCCTATCTATTCCTCCATTGGAGTTCTGTGACTCACAATCATTCTCCTTTTCATCCTTACATCCTTTCTGTGTCAACCTTTTTAGCAAATCTGTGATCACTTTTAACTGGATGATTACTCCACCCCATCAAGTAAAAACCTCTGTTCCAATGTGTAGTGGGAATATCTTCACATACAAAACTTGCAGGTTGGGATCAGCCTTATACATTAAACCCTCTCAACATAGCTTCACTCACATGAAAGTTTACTATTATATCACTGGTTGTGGCATAGTCCTGGTTCTGCACCAACATGTTCTACAGGTTCCCTTATAGATTTTACAGAAGTTAAATCAGAAGTCAACATGGTTATCTCTGATTTCCGACTAGATGTTAGAAATCAAGGGAAACTTTGCTAAACTATATGCACTTCATCATGTTTTCCCTATGTGCTTTAATCATAAATAGTAGCCACAGTAAGTAAAAAAAACTCTTCATCTTCTAAACTGATCACCAACTCCTTAGTGGACGGTCAACTCCATCACTTTTCACTATCTGTCAATGCCAAGCACCCTCTACTCAAAAGGACTCATTACGCTGATCTAATATGCACCATAGTAACCACCATCAAGACTATTGCTGGCTTCCTCGCATGTCCTGTTAACAAATTTGCCGACCTCCTTCTTCCGCCTTGCCCTCTAACCTTGTCTTTCCTCTTTTTTGTCTTCATGATTTCCATACTTAGCTTAAAAACTAAGAGTTTTTGATGGGTGGTATTTAACCAGTTTGATTTATTCAAATTTTAACCCCTTTAAATGTCAAAAATGTTTACAATGTCGACAAATGACTGCAAGTATAACCACAAGAATATACTCTAATATTAAATTACATCATTGATTTTTTTTAATATAAATTGCAATAACTGGTTGTGTGAACTTAACTTTTTTGATAGCAAAATTCCATTATTTTAAACTCAAGTGTTGTAACCAGTGACTCATTTTCTTTATATAAGTGATTTCAGTGACCATTCAAGATTTAATTTTCAACTCACATTACGCTTGTAGGTTTACATGTCAGAAGTCTTCAAGCTTCAAAAAATTTACAGGAAAACTTCACCTTTCTGGTAAATTTAGGCTTACTATATATTGTGACATTTTCTTAAGTTTTCAGCAGCGGCAAACTGCTTGAAACTTTTCTGATCCTTTTGGAGTTTATTTTCACAAATTAAAATTTGATTTCAACCCATGCAACAATTGGTTTATGGTGTTTGCAATTAAACACCATTACAAAAGCTTTTCATAATTTATAGAATATTTTACTGCACCACACATTTTAAAAACCCGTATGCAATAGAGTAAAAGTTACATAATATTCAAATTACAGCTGAAAGCACATAATGTGAGGAGACAATCGCCAAAAAAAAAAGCTTAAACTTCACCTACATCCAAAAATGAAAGCAAAAATTGCACTTTACAAAAATGTAAGCCGTTTTGAATTAGCAACTGTAATATAACTGGGTAATTATTCTTGAACTCAGATTGTTTAGTTCTAACAGGTTTAGGTAACATGGGTCTTAATGTTTATGCAGTTAGCACATAATGTAAAAAAGATTAAAGTTTACAACCCACCCATTATTACTGAAGGATGATTTGGAATGAAAATGATATTCTATGAAAACAAGTTCATTAATGAGGTATATGGCTGACAGATAAGATAAAAATTGTTTGTGTAACACAGAAAGCTTATTATTATTGAACTCACCTGTTAAAAGCAACAGCTTTAATGTAGTGTAT
The DNA here is from genome assembly GCA_036971475.1 of Prosapia bicincta. Taxonomy (NCBI): domain Eukaryota; kingdom Metazoa; phylum Arthropoda; class Insecta; order Hemiptera; family Cercopidae; genus Prosapia; species Prosapia bicincta. The sequence goes on along the minus strand of JBAIZL010000005.1, from coordinate 46,615,666 downwards.
AGATAGCAGAAAAAAATAAGGTGAAGTTATCACTTCCTTTTTTAACAACAGCGGTTTAGAAATATCTAGACCCTATGAAAACAAGGACATTATTGTGCTACTTAGATGACAGAAAACTACAAAACTGTACTAATAAAATTAAAATGTAATTATTATTAAGATAACTCGGCTCCTATATATAGAGGAATGAAGCGACGCCCATTGACATCAATTCACACATTGACGTCAATCCACACACACCTGATCCAAACAATTACTCACATACCTTTGCCTTTGTTCACCTTTCTGCCAGGCGAGAGAGTCTTAACAAACGCGATGATACTTTGAATTTGCCCGTAGTCTGGAAGTGTGTCATCGATAGATTTTATCGGCAGATGAAATAATCCGTCTAAGTGCCCAACTAACTGAGGTATGGTTTGATTTGGACCCTGTAATTTCAAGTTTAGTTCATTCATGTGGTGACATGTCTGTTATAAAGGCTATACTGCACAAAAAATGTGAATCTTAAAGCTTTTCTTGCATTTCCCAAGAGCTTTTCTTCGATTTTCCTAGGTGTTTTGACATGAATACTGAGAAGCTCATTTACCTCTTTCCTCAAATTAAAGAATTGTTTTAAGTATTTTGCCTTGCTTAGCCAGCACATTTTCATGAATAGTGTCAATTCACAATACACTGACTTTAATGCTAACAAAAAAACATGAATTTTCTATGGGTCAACCATCCATCCGCCTTTAATCATATTTACACATTTCTTAAGTTTTCATAATATCTTCCATTTCTATAATTTGTCAGCACAGAGCTTCCTGGTGTATAATACAATGCAGTGCTGGACAATTAATTCCAGCCTTTCACAGTAAGCCAAGGCCTATCTGGTATCATAGCTTTGGCACCGTCTTTTACAATAGCCGACATGTTATTTGTTCCTCCACAGCTGTTGAGTACTTTCATAACTGTAATAAAAATGTCTTGATGTCTTGCAGTACCATGCAGAGATTCTAATGGGAACTACTCGTTGTTGAATGTAAAATCCATGACCACAGTTCTGATAAAAATTTACAACTGAGCAGTATCTGTTATATCAATGGATTCATCAAAGGCCAAAAAAGTAAGCATTCTCTGAAACAATTCTACTTAATTTATTTTATACAATGTTACTTATTTCTTCAACCATCCTAGTGAGAGTCTATTTAGAAAGTGAAACTTTTTTGAAGTCATTAGAAAGTTTTTGATCACCAAAGACTCGAACCATTTCTAAACAGCATTTCTTGACAAACTCACCATCAGAAAATGGTTTTTTAGCTTTAGCTATCTCTGCATTCTCAATATACAAAGCTAATAGTGAGTTTTTTCAAAGATGTTGATTTATTATCAGATGTTTATTTATTAAGCTTTTTTGAGCACTAACCTTTTTCTTCAAGTTAGACACAATAGTATAATCCTTTGTAACATTTTGAAAATAGCAAATAAGAACTTGGCTAGATTACAATTGAAACTAATTTTAGGTAAGAGCCTAGAAAAGGTTGTAACATGTAAACAAGATATTTGAACTGTTGCATTAGGAAATTTGTTATATCAAATAACCTAACAAATAAGATTGAAACAAGATAATCTAATAATAATAATTATATTTAAACAAAATTGTAAACTTTAGTAACATAGGGCATAAGTAATTATTGGAGAGATAAGAGGTTAAACGCGATTGTAAACAATGACGTCAAAGGTTATGTTTGGATAAATCCAACCCAAAAACACACACATTTCGGAATTATTACAAAAGTAATACGCAAAGACACTTCACACAAAAATAATAGTAATTAAATAAACACTGGAAGGTTTGTTAAGGATAGGAAAGTTGAAACAGTATATTAACAAAATTAAAACAGGTAAAAACAATTTTGTTGGCGCGTTAGCAGATATAAAGCCAAGAGGTAGGTCAGTGTACAGTCAACTCTAGAGGGAAAAAATCGAACTAAATTACATGGAAGATGAGATTTGGAAAAGGAATTGTCGCCATATTTTAAAACATTTTAAAAGAAAAAAACGAAGCGTTAGTCAGTAGAGCGTGGGGACGCCAAGGTAGCGGACCTTCTCTGAGAAGTCAAAATTCCATTTGAAGAAATTCGTCAAAATTATACATATTTGTGAAGAAACTTGGCCAAATTAAAACAAGGATAAGTGAATGTAAAGCTATAATACAGTGTTAATATAATTTGAAGTAACTAAAAGGAATTTAAGTGTGTTAAATATCAAATTTAAAGAGAATTGAATCCTACGTGAACAGCAGCCAATCGCCGATATTTGATAAGTTAAGTATATAGCGCTATACAAATAAACTTTAGTGAACTTTTAAAATCATAAGGAAATTTAAAATTGTACATTATTAGAATATCTTGAGATCAAATAATTAGTAGTAAGAAACCTAATCCAGTTCAAACAGTTTAGAGACCTTTTTGCTTATTCCAAATTTAAGTTTTTTTTATCAGGAAGCTATTTATTAAAACTATTTTCTAAATTTAATCTTGTTTATCAAAATTTATTTAATTTAACCAAAGAGTTAAAAGATATAGCCCATGCATATAAACCCCGAGATATTAAGAGATCTTAGAAAATAGCCTAGGGTATAAAATTTTGTAACTAAAATTTAAGGAATTGAGTTTAGCCTATTGTGTTAAAACTTGTTAAGTTTTATTTTTTTTGTTCTGTTTATTGTGTGAATTAAAAAATTGTTATAATAAAGAATTTAAGTTATTAATGGATTTTTTTGTGTTACAAAAATATTTATGTTATAAAAGAGAAAATATTACACCTTATACTTGGCAGCATAGTATTGAGTAGAATGACAATTGAGGTTATATTCTTTTTGCACAAACAGTATAGGCAAACACATTAAACATGGGAGGTTCATTGTCCTTGTTATTTACTAAAAGGTACTATCTTTTCCACTTGTCTTGAAACATTCTATTTTCTTCTGACACATTCTGTTTTTGACTCATTGTAAAATAAACTGAATCACTTCCAAACAAATTCAATAAAGCACCTACAGGTTAATATTGACAGAACAGCACGTCTAAATCGACTGGACAAGGATGTGCAGAGCAAGCATGGTGCATAGAGTTAGCGCCTTGCCTGCCTTCTTACTGGGGGTTAGAGCCGTGTTCAACATACATCCTATAACCAATACCAACCTATTTTTTTTGTTTTACATTTATTAATGAATCAATAATCTAATGTTTTTCAAATTCATCTGGCCCCACATAAAATCAATTCGACAGCCATCCCTGGATTAGATTACAAGATTTGAGAAGAACGGATATTCATAATTTGAACTTTAGCATCGGAATTTTCAAATTTTGCAAAAAACTGTCTCTGAAAATTTGGAATGCTGGAAATTGGTTCATATTGCACTCCCAATCTGCTTATTGGGGAAAACTAAATGAAAAGAATGTCTTCTCTTGATTCTTTTAAGTGATTGGTAAAGAAGATGATTTTTGTTTAGAGACCAATGTCCCTTGAAAGGAGGGGACAATCAAAATGTTACTCAATGAAATACTGTCACAGGATATAACCAGACAAAGACAAGATTAAGCACTCAATCTCAACATGCAAGGTCAAGGCAAACATGTTTAGACATGATGTTTGTTAGTTCAGTTTATGCAGCAACGGATAACAATAAATGCAGCTGCTTACTGTGCTACTATGACTAAATTTTTATGTACAATCCATATAAATATAATATGAAGAGCGTAGTGACAATATTACAATGATACTATTTACAATGAAACCAATATCACAAAAATTAAACAAAAATAACTAATATATAATATTTTCACATTAAATCCTTATGTATATTTCAATGACCATCATTATTGAAGTTCTATTTCAATAAAAATATATTACAGACCACTTATTACAATCAAATTACAAACTAGACTTGACAATTAGTTATTTTTGGTTAATTTTTATCAATGGTTTTATAATACAACAAAGAATAAGTGACATAGGCTTATGATGTCTTAAGTTTTGTAGCTAGATTACAATGCCAGATTCCGTTCTCCCAAATAAACCCAAACACCGATCAAATCTATAGGACGAGAACATAATGACTACCTACCATATAGTTTAGACTTAGCACAGAGTTATTTTCACTTCTTCCAAAACCTAAAAGAGTTTCGTGGCAAGCGCTTTTATACAGTTGACAAAACAAAAGAGCCATTTGAATACCAGTTATCCTCCAAATGCCAGACATCAATGATTTTGGCACAGAGAAGCTTGTAGAACATAATAATTGTTCAAACAGAAAAGGAAACTGTATAGAAAAACAGTAAAAATTTAAGAAATTATAAAAATAAAAAACTGTTCTGAAAATTTCTATGATTCTTAATTTTTTTTACATAAATTGAACTTTACTTCTGAGCCCTTGTAGAGTATAAAGATATATATTTATTATGAGAATAAACTGAACCAAAATCTGTATAATAAATCTCTTATTGACCAGATACAGGACATATCTCACAATATTCATGCAAACATTGGTTGGTTCTTTATATAGAGAGAGAACCAAGTGTGTGTGTGTGTGTGTGTGTGTGTGTGTGTGTGTGTGTGTGTGTGTGTGTGTGTGTGGTGTGTGTGTGTGTGTGTGTGTGTGTGTGTGGTGTGTGTGTGTGTGTGTGTGTGTGTGTGTGTGGTGTGGTGTGTGGTGTGAGTGTGTGTGTGTGTGTGTGTGTGTGTGTGTGCATGCGTGTGTGTGTGTGTGTGTGTGTGTGTGTGTGTGTGTGAAAGAGAGACCTTTGATGTATTAATAGGCACTGGTTTAAAATGTGTGATAATTTTACTAGTTTTTCAGTAATAGTATGAATTATTATCTTAGTGCAAGTTTATAATTAAATATTTTATATGATAATTATAATACAAAAATGATAAGTGATATGCTTAATGTATTACCTTTATTTAATTAAAGCTTACCTAAATGCGATATTATATTTCTAGCTCCTGCTAACAACGAATGACAACGAAGGTGTAGTCTCTTTTGTTCTTCATAAGCTAGTGTATTCACAATGGTGCCAACACAATAACTGCACAAATTGTAAAACATTTAGTTAGTCTAGCAATCTGTGTTCCACAAAATAACTGCCATTAGTAGCACTGTGATATAGAACACAAATGGTAGGAAGGTAGGAGGTGAAAAATTTATCAGGCATTAGAAATCCAGGCTCTTAAAAAGATTGTAGGTTGACTATAAAACAAGCTAGAGTTTCTACATAAGACTCATGAGGAAAAGGGGTACAAAATTGACAGAGGGATGGGGAAAAATAGTCAGGACAAAATTAAGAGATCACAGATAAAATCCATAAAGTTTACTAAGCAGTAAAATAATTTGGTTTTTAGTTAATCTATTCAATATTTTGTTTTTAAATTTCAGGTATATCATTTATTATTATGATTTTTAATAGTGTAAATAGTCTTTTTTATAAAAAAAAACTAAAATAGTCTTTTCTATAAGACAAAGATAGTTGCAAAATGAGACTATTCAAACCAAGGTACATTTATTTCAAGACTATATTATCACTTTTCGGTCTTCATATTACAATATTTAATTAGATTCATGTAACTTAATTAAAATTATTAATTAATATTTTCATTTAATTCCCAAGTGATTGCTAGATCTACTTATATATACTCATTGATATGAATTTACTATTACTAGACCAAGTAAACAATGTTCACAAAAAATATGTGAACTACTACTACATAGAATAAACATTGCAAACAAAGAGGGGAATATTAGCAGCACTACTACCAGACTCATTAAACATTGCATGCAAAAAAATATGTCAACTACTGGTACCATTCTGGTAATATTCCCCTATTCAGCAGCAATGTTTATTTGAAGTATAGTATGAAAGACAATGCTCTCATTATGTGACTATATTTTTTATTGTTTTAAATGTATTACACCAACACAACTTCAAAACAATTAGTCAGTAGCCTCTAATATTGAACAAGTCAGTTTGCATGTATATGATAATAACTCTAACCTATTAAGAAGGAATTGAAGCTATTTTGAACATTAATTTTTTTGCTTTGAAGTTCTTTTTTGTGATAAAGTTAGTTGAAAATCCCACAGTATGTAAGATTAGTCATTTTCTACGGATCCAAGAAACATGAAGCCAGTTTATATTCATTAACGGATCTGAGAGACTTACAGATAAAATATCTGTAATAAAATTACAGACACACAAAAACACAAAGTACAAACATATTAAACGAACAAACATAATACAAATCACACATACTATTTGATACTATCGAAAACCTACCTTTAAAACCGTCACCACTTGACCCAACATCTTCAAGCAGAAGACACTGATGAAGATCGGCACATAGCGATCAAAAGCGTTCTCTCAGTAAGATTTAACAAATTTACTAAATTTAAAGTTCGAATAGTCATAAGCTATTGTTTAAGTGATTAAAAAGATAAAATATGATGAATGATTCAAGGAGATGGGTGAGATAATTCAATTATTGGTGTGAAAATGTACGGGATAAAATACAAAGATCAGTCACGAGAACAATAAGGATCACAATTTCCTTAAATTTAAAGATTATTTCTTTATTATATAGTTCATAAAAATATCAGGATTTCAATAATTATGTGCTGGCTGGGTTCAAAAACTATGTATTTTCCTGTACATAATCTGCAATAAATTTACCAATGATTAAACTCTTAAACAAATCAAAATTGTTTTTTTTATCTGTTGGATTTTATTTTATTTAAAAAATGACAGATTTTTAAAATTGTATTTATTATAATTTTGTTTTAGATTGAAAAAAAAATTGTATTAGTTTTACAAAAACATATATAAGTGCAAATTTAAATCAGAAGTGGTCAATGAAATACAGAGTATTAAAACAATATCAAGCAGAAAGTGAATTTGAAAATAAAATAATTCAAACATTTATTTTATCATTAGTATTTAACTTGAAATTTTAGCAAAATTATAAATGATTTAGAAATTTCTAAGAGTACAACATAATTAAACAAGGTTTTGAACAATATTTTCTGTTGTTTTTAACAAATAATTTTTGTAACAGGATAATAAAATCTATGTATAAGTTTAATGTATAAAAACACTTATCTGCTATAGTGGCTTACCGAAAACATTCGGTGACAAGACATTCACAGAGGTCTTTGTTGACTCTAAAGTCTATGACACAGCATAAAAGCACTATCTGGTCTTGAGTGTTTTGAATTGGAATGTTAAGAAATGTATCCACATCTTGTTCTGGCAATATTTTTATCAATTCCTTGTCCAAGCTTGAAATCTTGATGCAAATCGTTTGATTTTTCAGCACTGCTTCATTTAATGTGCTTTGCAGTAACTACGAATAAAAATCAATACATTTCAGAATAAAAACAATAGATTTTCTTGAGGGACTTGAAAACAAATAATGAATGGTGCTAAATTTACTTTAATTAATTATAACAACACAGTTTCCAGGTTCAAGTTGAATTTACACTTGTATCTAATCTAATTGACTTCATTGTTTTCTGATAATACAAATTGTTTCTCTTCAAAATTGCTGTAATACTGTTGTTAATAAAATATGTTACTTAAACTAGTGGGAAATTTATGTATATTTTCAACTAAAATTTATTTTACAAAATAAATAAGTACAAGAATTGAAACAACTTATTAACAATTAAAATTAAATTACTTCTATCAGCTCACACTCTCCTGATATATATATATCTCGTATATATATATATATATATATATATATATATATATATATATATATATATCGTAGATATATATATATATATATATATATATATATATATATATATGTTGCACAAATTTTCAATTGTTAATAAAACACGTTTTTATTCATCCAATCAAGTTCAAATACATTTTTTTAAGCTGTAGTGGATGACAATTGATGTTAATAATTTTTTTTCAAATACATAATTAAATTACAAAAATTTGGGGGTCTATCCGGATTCAAACTAAGAATCTTCATGTTCGAAGTATAGCGCAATTTGGCACTGCACCAATTTCCCAATACCTAGAATTGTGTTTCTCAAAGATGTATATGAATTTTTTCCTTCATTATACAACCTTTAACTGTTGCCATGGTTAACACACAATATCATAAATGGTACTCTAGGGTTAAAAATGAATGAAAAGAATCAAATAAAGCAACAAACTGGAAATAAGCAAACAATGATAAAACTTTTCTTCTCTAACCTCAGTATGAATTTACTTTAAATAAATTTTTTTGTATTAGTTGTTAACAAGTTAACTACTAACGCTTAATGCTAATGCACGAGGTACAATTTGCACTATTTTTTTTATCATTTGTTCATAGTTTAAACTTTACATAATAAAACTTGCTAATCTGAAACAAATCAGTATATCCCTTATGTTTTTTTACAATTTTGTGAATCTTACAAAATATTTAAGATGGCACTATATATGTTTTCAAGAAGAAAAACAAATTCAGGTCAACAGTCAATAATCTAAGTAAAATCCGAGAAAAGATATTTACAGTTAAATAAAGACAAATATTCAATTTAATTTTTAATTGTACTCATAGGGTGGAACTGTCCAGCAACACAGACTGACCAGGTCTGAAATGTGTCTGATGAGAAATATCAATAAGTAGTGGTTTTTACTGTGGTAAATTAGTAAATTGGTTTTACTAAATTAATAAAAAAGTAAAGGAAAAATATTTTATAAATATTTATTTATTCCTTATTCATTGATAACCTAATACAGCAAAATATTAAGCAAACAAAACTAAAGACAAATTGTTCTTATCAAAAAAAAAAAAAAAAAAAAAACAATTATTGTATAGTCTAGCCACAAAATGGAGTCAAAGTTGGAGAACATTTTTCTTACTCAAGGAATAAAGTTTGATTGTTTTTCTATTGCTATAACAACATCTAAAGATATTAATAAAAACATACTAAAATAAAATCGTTATAGAGACAATTATTAATCAAGAAGAAATCTCTAAAAACATTAAAATACCAATAATAAAGGTTAAAGTAGTATTTAAAGTTAATTACATAAAATTTAATTAATAAATTGTGATCACTAATTACTTGGAATAATTTACTGTTGCTTAACCCCTTACTGCATAACTTTTTTTTCTCCAACAAAAAAAATTTGACTATTTAAACCCACTCTCCTGGCTAGAGGAAAAATGTTTAAAAAAATCTAAACCTTACGTGACAGATTTTTTAAAGAGTTTTAGGGTTTGTGCCATATATGGAACGGTATGCAGTAACGGTTATGCGCTTATGAGGTAGGCCTACTAATGTAGAAAGGGTGATTAGATGGTATACAAAATGAGCAATAGAAAATAAAATACAAATGAAAGTTTGATAAAATTATTATTAAAGTCTTCTACAAAATATTAAGTAAACTCTATTACACTATTTCGTATGTGCCGCAAAATTACAAATTACAATTACACGAATTCACTTAGTCCTCATGAAACTTTATAAAGCAGTTTCTGTCCTTGTTTAAACACAATTCTGCATTACATTTTTCACACGCTACAAATGATTTGCCTGAACAGTTTGGGTACTTGCATCGACCACGTTTTTCTAGCCATATTGGGAGGTGGTTTAACCCATCCTGTCGTACGTCGCGCTGAGGAAGATCTGCTGCAGGGCCCCTCCTCTTCTTGTTGTCTATTTGTTTTTGTACATCATTGATGGACCTACCTCGTTTTCTACATATATCTTTGCTTGCTACACAGAGGGCGTTTGCTACAGCTACCTTAAAATCAACAAGTGGCATGTAGTCTACATTATTTCTGCGCCACAGCAACCAGCTATTCACGCAAGCTAAGTCTATGAGATGGAAAAATATTTTCAGCTACCACTTTTTTGACCTTATTTGGATCCTGTAGTATCCCAACATGGAATCTAGCAGATCAACACCACCCATATAGTCATTGTACACCATCACAGAACGAGGACAAGAAATCATCTTGTGTTCTTTTTCCTTCCTGAAGAGCCTCTTCTTTTCACCTTCTGGTTTGCTAACAACATAGGTTGACAAAGTGTTTACTACTTTGTTGTCAAACCAGGAGACTACAGACAGTTCTACACCATCTTTCGTTGCTACCTTTTCACTCATGCTTCCTCGCCCTTTCTTCTTCATTACTGCCTCCTTGGGCATAGTACAGCCAGGTACACGATTCGCACGAACAGTCCCTAGTGATAACAAACCCTCCTTATGTAAGTGCACTTCCAAGGGGACACTGGTGAACCAATTGTCGAAAAATATTTTGTGGTTTACATGTCGAGGGACTGTTTGGGTAAGTCGTACGACAACATTGCTGCTAGCGCCGAGGTCTGGTGCACCAGGAATTATGACATTACTTTGGGCTCCAGCAAATATTTCGTAATCATACCTGAAGCCTGAAACACCACTTAGAACAAAGGCTTTGAACCCCCACTTGTGCGGTTTTTTAGGGTTATACTGTTTTAGTGTTGACCTACACTTAGTTGGAATGATCTGTTCATCGACGGCTAAAAACTGCTCTTTTGGTATAAGTAGTAATCTCTCACGGAATGTTTCCAATAATGGACCAATCTTGAAAAGTTTATAATGATTGGGATCTCCTGCAGGGACTAAATTTGTGTTGTCACAAAAATGGATGAAACGTTTTATTTCTTCCCAACGATTACATGACATTACTTTACTAACATTTGGATGACCAAGGTATGTGCACCAATAGTGCCTCGTTGCTGGAAGTTGTATTATGGACGTGTAAATGGATGTACCGATAAATTGTTCTATTTCATTGGTACTAATATTTGACGATTTGTCAAATTCCTGCATTGCACGGAATATAAATTTGATTGTTCAGTTATGTATTGTATGATCTCCCTTGTAAAGAAATACCGGAAATATTCTACTGGCGTATCGAGGTCCAAAATTTCTTGAGGTAGAGTAGTATTACCAACAAATTTTACCTCATCCTCCTTTCTGATCAAATTCCCTTCACTCCAGTCTATTACAGGCTTCTGCTTCCTACTTGAATTTTCTTGCACTGCCGCAAGCTTTTCAGCAAGAGGAATGGCGTCAACGTCATCATCGTCATCTGTGTCTGATTCTGGTATAACAGTTACCCCAGTTCTTGTATTATATACCTTAGAATTATCGTTATCAGAATCATAAACAAGAATGCCATGTCTCTCTCCTTCTACATACAAGGAATCATCATCTGACAGATCAGGATCATCGCTAACATTTCCATTATTTATAATTTTTACTGCAGAAAAAGAACCATAAAATGTGCTTACATTCATTGTAGTAACCTAACTAAATGAAATAAAATAACTGTTAGCCTAATAGTTTCAATTTCAAGAAATAGGTTATGTTCGATTTTGCTAACTAAATCATAAACGCATGATGTACCATATCTGTCACAAACCTATTTAGCAAGATTATAATTATTCTAATAGACAAATGTATAAACTATCCTTTTTATAGTTGTCCTAATATATCAATGTACCCACAGCACAATTCTTTATACACAAACTGAACTTACACACTCAACAACACAACACTCTTTGTAGTCTAAATTTCAGAAAACAGCTGTCAACACAATTGAAAGATGGAAGTCAAATAGTTCACAACTTTCTCAAGAGATGGCACCAGCTACTCATATCTAGTTATTCTAGATTGTGTGCCATATCTGTCCCTCCATGCAGTTTTGAAATACCTCTTTTAATATAGGCTATGGGAAAATAAAACTGGTATGTGCCACATATGTCACTACATGCAGTAAGGGGTTAACATTAATAAATAATGCACACAACCTTTAACCACAAATATTTTTATTCTAGTCTTATATACATTTCGTTCGATTACAAAGTAACCATTCTCAGAGACAAGACAATGGATACTCATGTAACCGAAATGTACATAAGACTAGAATAAAAATACTTGTGGTTAGAGGTTGTGTGTATTATTTATTAATAAATTGTGAGTTAATATAACATAAGTTGAATGAAATGAAAATGCAATTTAAAGTTGTTGAGTATATTATGAAAATTAAAGTGGGTTTAAAACTTTTTTTTAATATGGGGAATATAAATAGATATAAAAAATTCTTATTACACTTTTGCTACTACTTGCGACCAGACTTTTTGTTAACTAAAGGTTGTTAAACTTACACTTGGAGGAAACATTTTTGTCTTGCGACTTCTTCAGCCTTCTTCAACCTCAGTCTTAAGATGAAAACGTTTCATCCAAGTGTAAGTTAACAATTCAACAACCTTTAGTTAACAAAAAGTCTGGTCGCAAGTAATAGCAAAAGTGTAATAAGTGATTAACAACCAGCTCGTCATGAACAGCAACAAGATTTCGATATAAAAAATTCATACACATCAAAACAAAATATCATTATTACCAAACAACAACAAAAATAATAAGCAATAAGAATAATTAGTACAGTGCTATAAAAATCATAGAATGACTACTTATATTTCTATTAGGTCAGAATAATTTAAAACATAAGAAATTGTTTTTATCAATTTACAATCAGTGGTTTGCTCAGTATACAGATACTGGTAACTTATGAATCTAATAAATCAATTAGAAAAGTAAAGACTCCTTGTTACTATTCCTGTAACTACTAGTAGAAGGTTCAATCTATAATGTGTGTAAACAAAATAAAGTGAATAAGGCATTGGATTTTAAAAACCTGTACTAGTTGATGAGTAAGTTACATTGGCAAAAGTTTTAAGGAAATAAAGTGAGGATTTAACAACAAAATTGAGCATCATATTGTATCGGATATTCTTTTATATAAACCTTTAAAGATATATCAAATCTGCAGATATTTTTTGTCTAGTAGAAAGTTGACCATGGACAGTTAAAAATCAAATTTAGACACCTTGCATATATGACACAGTTAAGTGAGAAAAATCTTAAAATTTTTTTTAAAATTTATTATTGCCTGTGCCCAAGCCAAAATCAAATTTCACTAGTTTGAACAAAATTAAAATTTTGAATGTAGTGATAAAATAAAAAACATTGCCTTCGACAATTTGTTTTGTAAAATGTCATCGAACTGCTTGCAATACTTGATTTTGATTAAAACCAAAATAAATAGTAATACTGAATACAAAATTAAAATTAATATTAAGGTGCAGATTAAATAAATACAAACATTCTGGTTTGTTTGATAAAGTGCAATCTGGTAGTAAGAGATCAATAATAGCCAATTTCTTATTTGCTATTTTCAAAATGTTACATAGTGCCCAAATTTAGATAAAAAAAAATTTTGATTTAAAATTCCTTTTTTTTCTCAATTTCCACATTTTGGAAATCACCTATTAATAATTTTGTTTATTTGCTGCCCTTCAATTACATATTACTCAACTTATCTTCTAACAATACAATATACTTATAACTAACATTCAATCAACAATTCTTTAACAATTCTAACATATAGTAACAATAAATCATGTTCTGGTATTTACAATTCCTTCTATAATTATATATATATATATATATATATATATATATATATATATATATATATATATATATATATATATATTTACATTTATTATATTGGAATCTTTCCAATCATAAGTCTGATTCAATATTTATTTAACATATATTCTCTGATACCGGGTCCTTAAATCCCACCCTATCCGAGTCATAGTATGTCTAGACTTGCCTATAGGTTAGGTCTTTGTTCTGATTTTTCTTTCTTAAAGTTTTGGTATGTTCTATATTTCCTTTTGGTCCAATTGGTTATAACATTTCTCTTTCCCTTATTTCTGTTTATTCCTTGTTTATTATTTCTCTCATATCTCATATTCTGCTTTTAGCTTCATCTAACTCCCATTTCTAAGTTATTATTTTATCTCCCCTTCCAATCTCACATCCAGTTCAATTATTTTCTTATATCATTTCAGTTTATTTTGTATGAAGTTTAACATCTAATATTTTTAAAGGCTGCAATCTTATATCCTCTATTTGATCATATCTATAGCTCCTTCGATTACACTGTCCCTATATCAACGAATATAAATTTTGTTCTAATACTTATTTATCATAGATTAATTTTTCTTTTATAATATATAATATATACGACGAAGTTCCATTATTTATCAACGCAGATTCTCCCTTACAATACGACGAAGTTTAAATACACAATTACCATATTTTATTTATTACAACGATGCTTCAATATTTATCATCATAGATTCATACTTATTTTTATTCAATATTCTTAATATTCGACGAAGTTACTAATAAATTATCGTAGATATAGTTACCATCCCTTAAAACTTATCTCCTGCTAACATTTTCTTATACACATAGTCACCTAGAGTTTATTCATATTGCTTCCTTCATCTATATTTAATATCTCCCTTCCTCTATATTTAATATCTCCCTTGTATCATAAAATTTTTTCAACAAGCTAACATGGAAAATCCCTCTAACTTTATTTACTCTAGCATCCTTTATTTCATAGGTTGCCTTCCCATATTTCTGGGTGATCTCATAGGGTCCATCGTATATATAGAATAACTTCGCCATTTCACCTTTTAAGCCCTGAGGTTGCCAATTTTCTTTCACTAACACTTTGTCTCCAACATTTAATTCTTTTAGCTTATGGCTTCAATTAAATTTTTCTGCTCTTTTATGAGCTTTATCCTTAATTCTTTTCCTAGCAATTTCTAAATGTCTCTCCAAATTTGTTAATCTTGGATTCCAATCTAATTTTTCTATTTCTTTTTGCCAAAACCTTTCATCCTGAATCCCTAGCTGTAGCTGGTTAGTTGTGTACCCTGTAGTTTCATGTGAAATTTCATTTATGGCTCTGTTAATGACTTCTATATACTTTCCCCACTCTCTATGGTTGTGATGACAATATGTTCTTAAACACCTAATGATTTCTTTATTCACTCTCTCTACGATATTGCTTTGTGGCCTACTTATTGGAGAAAATATTGGTTTCATTTTTCTACTCCTTATGTATTCCAGCCATCTTTTATTATTAAATTGGGTTCCATGGTCAGTTTGTACTCTCCTTACTATACCAAACTTTTCTAGATAATTTTCCAAACATTTAATCGCCTCCCCTGTGGTTGCTTTTCTTAATTTATATATCTGAACAAATTTTGTGAATACATCTAATACTACAAGTAAATATTTATAGCCTCCTATACTTCTTTGAAATGGTCCTATAAAATCAATGGACAATTGTTCCTTTGGGTTTTTCACTTGGATTCCCTTCGTTTCTCCAAAACAACCTTGGGTTACATTTTTCGCTCTTTGACAAATATTACATGTTTTGATAATTTCTCTAATATTTTGTTTCATTTTCTTCCAAGTGAAACTCTCTGATAGTATAGTATGACACTTCTTAGACCCTGCATGCAGATAGTATTCATGACAAGTACCCACTATTTCTTCAATCATTAATTTTGGTACCATGATCTTCCAATCTTCCCTATCTCTTTTATATACCAAGTCATTTATAACCTTATATTTTTGAGGATAATTTTGAATACTTTCTTTTATTTCCCTGATTTCCAAATCTTCTGTTTGTAATTTATGAAATTCTTTAAATTTTGTACCTATTTTCATATCCACAACTCTTTCCAGATAAATGATTTGTAATTCTGAATTTTGTTTTCTTTTTTCAAATTTATTTTGATCATAAGGGTTTCTGCTTAACCAGTCTGCAACTATATTTTCTTTTCCCTTACACTATTCAATTGTGTAATCATATTCTTGCATCAGCAAGATCCACCTATGCAGTCGTGAATTTAAAATTCGACATGTCTTAATAAAAGTTAGGGCCTGATGGTCAGTCTGTATTACAATTTTTCTGCCTAAAATTATTTGTCTTGCTTTCTGCAGACAAAACAATATAGCAAGTAACTCCTTCTCCATAGTATAGTACTTTACTTCACTCCCCTTTAGTGTGCGGCTCATAAACATTAGTGCCTTTTTCTCCCCATCTTTATTTATCTGGTAAGTGTGCCCTCCTATAGCATATTCACTGGCATCTGTTTGTACGTAAAATATTTTCCCATAATCTGGGTATGTAAGTACATTTGTTTTCAAAAATTTCTTCTTTAATTCTGTAAAATTTCGCTCCTCCTCTTCTTTCCAAATAAACTTGTTTTTATTAGCCAATAATTTTAACAATGGTTGCACAAATTCTGAATATTTTTCTATAAATTTATTATAATAATTAGCCATTCCAATGAAACCTTTTAATTGTCGAGGATTTTTTGGTGTTGGAAATTCCAATATGGCTCTAACTTTCTCTTCATCTATTTTTATTCCATCTGTAGTCAATCTATACCCCAAGAATGCAATATCTTTCCTACAGAATTCGGACTTGTCAAATTTTATGGTCATGTTGTGTTTTAGAAAGGTTTGAAATTTTTTTTTTATATGTTTCTTATGCTCCTCAAATGTTTCAGACATACAGACTATGTCATCTACATATATCAAAGTAAAATCTTCTAATGCTTCTTTCATAATGCTGTCCATAGCTCTTGTCAATGCTGCTAGAGATGTCTTCAATCCATAGAGTGTAACAACAAACTGGTATGTTTTTCCTCTATGTTGAAAAGCAGTATACCTTCTGGATTCCTTCTCTAATTCGACTTGCCAGAAGCTGTTCGTGAGGTCCATTGTACTTAACCACTTAACCTTCTTGGCCCTATGTAAAATTTCATTTATGCCTCTATAGCAATCATAATCAGGGATTATAATCTCATTTAATTTTCCTGCATCTAAACATAATCTAACTTTTCCATTTGCTTTAATGACTGGGATTATTGGGTTAATATATGGGCTAGTACTCCTTTCAATTATACCTAACCTTGACATCTTTTCTATTTCTTCCTGTACCTGATCTTGGTATTTTGTAGAAATTGGGTAATTTCGCTGGTAAAATGGTACATCTTCTCTAACTTTAATTGTGTGTTTATATGTAGTGCACAAACCGGGCTGGTCCAAAAATACTCCTTTATATCTCTCTATTAAATCACTCATCTCCTGTTTCTGTTCCTCAGTTATCTCTTCGTTTCCTATTCTTTCCAAAATATCACCTTTTTTTATCTCTCCATTATCTTGTATAATTTTAACATAATTTTGACTCTGGTTTCCAAAAGTTTCGAATTCTTCCCATTTTTCCATTTCATCCCTTTCGTTCCGTTCCTCAGAACTCAATTCCTCTTCCATCTTATTTTGAAAATTATTCATCTCCCCATTAAATTTTGTCTGCCCATCTATACTCATTTTTGACTTATATAATTGGTTTTCATATTTAAATTCTATCTCCCATTTCCCAAAATCAAGTTGTGCCTCCATATCCATTAACATATCCGTACCTATAATAAATTTTCTCAATAAGCCTGGTACCACTAAGCATTGAAATGGATATTTTACTCCTCCTATTTCTCCTATTACCATTATCATTTTATTAATCTTTTTAGTCTTCTTATTAGTTGCGGTTCGAATTGTTAAATTTTTTATTGGCAGTATTTCTATTTTTCCTATTTTATTTCTATTTTCCAATATCCAGTTCTCCTGGATACATGTCACATTACTACCTGTGTCTATTAATGCCTGTAAACTTGTTTCCTTTATTCTAATTTCTATTTCTAGGTTCCTTATTTTCTTATCAATTCCTAAATTATAATTTCTCTCCTCATCCTCTTGTTCCAAAAATTCCCTATTTATAAGTGCATTATTTATAATTAGATTATTAGTATATTTGGAGCTCTTATTAAATTTCATCACTGGTAACCTCATTTGTTCTTCTTGATGCCCCTTTTTCTGACCCAAGGCGAAGATACCAGTGTTTTTTAGTTTTCCGCCTGACTGTGGGCACCATCTTCTTCTCTTGTCCCCACGCCTCTTCTTGCCTCAACACTGTTTACTTCTCTATTGTTTCTCTCATTTGTTCCATAGTTCCTATTTATTCTATTTTCTCTGTTATTCTCATATCCTGGTCTTCGATCAACATTTCCCCTCATGTGATCTTCAATTCTTTTATTAAAAAATTGGACATATGGCCTCCCTTCGTTTCTATATCCATTACTACCATTCCTTCCTGCCATTTCGCCCTGTCCTGGAAATCTTCTATTTCCCTGCTGCCTAATTCCTTCTTCGCCCCTTCTGGGTGGAAATCTGTTTTGCTCATCTCTAGGGGTAGGCCTATTCCATTGTCCCCTATTTCTTTGCCTTATGTCATTATTTCGCTCCTCTATGTCCTCCTCATTCAACATTTTCTCCATTTCTCTGATGGTCTTTATATTTTGCACCCTTCTCGACAACTGGATTCCCTCATCAAAGTGCCGGCTTAATCTCTGGACTATTTCTTCTTCACTTTGCGGTGGTGTCATGTTTTTCAATATAATGACCCTTTCTATAAAGTAGTCTGCTCTGGCCTTTCCATTTCGTTCAATATATTTTTCATTTTCCATTCTCTCTGTAATTCCCTCTTGTACTTCTTTCGCCCAGTACCTCTCTATAAACCTATCTTGCAAATCCGCGAAATCTTCCACCTCTTCTCGGACTGACTCCCACCATCGAGCCGCTCCTGCTTCTAAAGCTCTATCTATAACACCTCTCCATTCGTTTTCAAATCTCTCCCCTGTTCTATGTTCAAATTTTCTTTCTAAATACCGATCCAGCCGTTTGAGGAACTCCATGGGGTTACCATTTCTTCCATTAAATTTAGGTATCTCCTCCTGATTCCCACAAGATACTTGTATGATCCTTAGTCCTTCACCTCCTTTACCATTCTTACTCTCGATTTTTCCTATTCTATCTCCTAACCTTCCCTGCTCTCCTAATATTTTCTCCCTGTCATCTTCGACTTTCCTAAAACGCTCATCTATTATCTTTCTTTCTCCTATCACCTCTAATTTTAACTCTCCTAACTCTTCTGTGTTTTTCTTTGTTATATTTTCTACTTTCTCTACCTCTTTTTTATTAATTTCTACCACATCAGCTATTATTTCTCTTGTTTCCTCAAAATTTTTCTTAATCTTCTCTAACTCTCTATCTTTCTCCTCTGAGTCTCTTCTCACATCCTCCATTACAGTATTATTCTCTGTCCTCAACTGTCGCCTTATATCCTCTATCATTTTCTTACTATCCTCCCTTATTTCATCCGTTATTAATTTCAAATCCTCCTTCATCTCTCTCATTTCGTCTCTATTTTCCTTTAATTCTTTTTTTAATTCTCTCATATCCTCACTCATTCCATCTTTCTTATCTAATTTTCTATTTATATTTTCATTATTTATATCTAATTTTTTTATGTTTACACTCATCTCCATTAAAGTTCTCATCATATTCCTTAAATCTTCATTTTCATTATTTCCCCTTTCCTGTTGGGTTTGCATAGGTGGTAGTCCCCTAGCTTCTTCTACCTCAATGTTTCCTATTGGCATATCTACGCCTTCCAATTCTATTTCTTGCACTTCCAAACTTGTCCCTTTTTTCAGTTCTATTTGGCCTATGGTAGTTTCTTCTTCCTTTTCGTCTATTTTCTGCTTTAAAGTCACATATTTTCCTTTTGCAGCCTCCCCAATTTCTGTACCCTTCTTAGGCCTACTATGTTTATTATATTCCTCCATCCTTTCTGTCCTTTTAGCTTTCTCCCCTCTTAAATTGTATGCACCAGTTTCAGATTCCATTATATTTTATTAGTTAAAACTTCAAAACCCCCTTTTATATTTAAATTTTGAAAGTAATTAAAAATGTCGACTTATGATTGTAAAGTCCTGAAAGGTAAACAATATTAGTACAAATAATTATTTCTATTTTTCAGAGTGCCTTTTTTCTTATTATTATTTTTCTAATAATCGTACCCCACGTTGGTGTGCCGAATGTAATATTTTATATTTTTATATTATTATATTTTGTAACACAACACAACTCATTAATAATTTAAAGTCTTTATTACAACAATTTTTTAATTCACACAATAAACAGAACAAAAAAAAAGATAAAAGTTAACAAGTTTTAACACAATAGGCTAAACTCAATTCCTTCAATTTTAGTTACAAAATTTTATACCCTAGGCTATTTCTAAGATCTCTTAATATCTCGGGGTTTATATGCATGGGCTATATCTTTTAATTCTTTTGTTAATTAAATAAATTTTGATAAACAAGATTAAATTTAGAAATTAGTTTTAATAAATAGCTTCCTGATGAAAAAACTTCAATTTGGAATAAGCAAAAAGATCCCTAAACTATTTGAACTGGATTATGTTTCTTATTACTGACTATTAATTAATTACAAGATATTCTAATAAAGTACAAATTTAACTTCCTTATAAACTTAAAAGTCCGCTAAAGTTTATTTCTATAGCTCTATATACTCAACTTATAAATTATCGAAGGTCGTTGGTCACACGTAGGATTCTGTTCTCTTTAAATTTTATATTTAACACACTTCAATTCTTTTTAGTTACTTCAAATTATATTAACACTGTATTATAGCTTTAAATTCACTTATCCTTGTTTAATCTTGGCCAATTTCCTTCACAAATCTGTATAATTTTGACGAAATTCTCCAAATGGAATTTTGATTTCTCAGCGTAGGTCTGCTATCTCGGCATCCCACGCCAGACTGAATTACCGCGTCCTTAGTTTTTCTTTTAAAAATGTTTAAAATATGGCTGCCTCTCCTTCTTCAAAAACTCATGTGGCATGTAATTTAGTTCGATTTCTTCCCACTAGAGTCGACTGTAACTGACCTACTTTCTTCTGTTTTTACAGCTGATGCAACAACGCGATTGTTTTCACCAGTTTTAATTTTGTCAACATACTGTTTCAATTTTCCGATCCTTAACAAACCTTCCAGTGTTTATTTAATTACTATTATTAGTGTGTGAAGTGTCTTTGCGTTTTACTTTTGTAATAATTCCGAAATGTGTGTTTTGAGCTGGATTTTTACAAACATAACCTTTCAATTTATTGTTTACAACCGTTTTTCATCTCCTATCTCTCAAATAACCACTTATGCCCTATGTTACTAATATTTACAATTTTGTTTAAATATAATTATTATTATTAGATTATCTTGTTTTAATCTTATTTGTTAGGTTATTTGATATAACAAATTTCCTAATGGATTTTACAGTTCAAATACCTTGTTTACGTTTTCAACCTTTCTAGGCTTTTACCTAAAATTAGTTTCAATTTTAATCTAGTCAATTTCTTATTTGCTATTTTCAAAATGTTACTATATATATATATATATATATATATATATATATATATATATATATATATATATATATATATATATATATATATATATTGTAACATAGAATGGGCTATATAATGTTCTTTAAGAATTGGAAAAATATATTAGAAATAACTCACACAAAATTTAAAAAGAAATTCATTAAAAGATTGGTTAGGTTAAATTGAAATTAAATTTAGGTAAAAGCCTAGAAAAGGTTGCAAAATGTAAACAAGGTATTTGAACTGAAAAATGCATGAGGAAATTTGTTATATCAAAACCCCTAACACATAAATTAAAACAAGATAATCTAATAATAATTATATTCAAACAAAATTGTAAATATTAGTAACATAGGGCATAAGTAATTACTTGAAGGAGAAAGTGAAAAACGATTGTAAACAATGAGAGGTTATGTTCTATGAATTCAGCTCAAAACACACACAATTCGGAATTACTACAAAAGTAAAACGCAAAGACACTTCACACACAAATAATAATAATTAAATAAACACTGGAAGGTTTGTTAAGGATCGGAAAATTGAAACAGTAAGTTTCAACCAAAGTTTAACCAAATTAAAACGCCATTGTAAACAATCGCGTTATTGCATCAGCTGTAGAAACAGAAGAAAGTAGGGCAGAGACAGTCGACTCTAGTGGGAAGGAATCGAACTAAATTATAGCAACATGTGTTTTAGAAGAAGGAGAAGCCGCCATATTTTAAACATTATTAAAAATCTAAAGACGCGTTAGTCAGTTATAGCGTGGTGACGCTACGAGATGGGACCTGCCATGACCAGTCAAAATTCCTTTTAAAAAAAGCCGTCAAAATTATACAGATTTGTGAAGAAACTTGGCAATTTTAAATAAGGAGAAGTGAATTTAAAGATAAAGTACAGTGGTAATATAATTTGAAGGAACTAAAACGAATTTAAGTGTGTAAAAAGTGAAATTTGAAGAGAACGGAATCTTACGTAAGCGACCTGCAGAATTTCGATATTTGATAAGTTAAGTATATTAGCGCTATAAAAAAGTAAACTTTAGTGGACTCTTAAGATAATAGGGAAGTTTAAATTTGTACATTAGAATATCTTGGAATTAATTAATAGATAGTAGGAAGAATCATAATCCAGTTCAAATAGTTTCGCCTTTCTTTTGCTTATTCCAAATTAAAGTTTTTCCATCAGGAAAATATTTATTAAAACTAATTTCAAAATTTAATATTGTTTTTCAAAATTTATTTAATTAACAAAAGAGTTAAAAATATAGCCCATGCCTATAAACCCCGAGATAGTAAGAGATCTTAAAATTAGCCTAGGGTATATGAAAATTTGTAACTAGAAATCAAAGAAAGTGAGTTTAGTATATTGTGTTAAAATTTGTTAAGTTTATTTTTGTTCTGTGTATTGTTTAAATGTTGAAATAAAAATTGTGATAATAAAGAATTATGAATTGTTCCTGAGTAGTTTTTTTTTGTTTTAAATAGAACTTAAATATTATCATTCAATAAAATAATAAGAAGAAACCCCGTTGCGTATATATATTATAAAGATTATTCTGTTACGCAATACAACTGGGTTTTACTATTTAATGAATGTTTGAATGATGATATCAAATTTCTATTTAAACAAAAACACTACTCAGGAATAATTCATAATTCTTTATTATCACAATTTTTATTTCAACATTTAAACAATACACAGAACAAAAATAAACTTAACAAATTTTAACCCAATATACTAAACTCACTTTCTTCGATTTTTAGTTACAAATTTTCATATACCCTACGCTAATTTTTTATATCTCTTACTATCTCGGGGTTTGTAGGCATGGGCTATATTTTTTAATTCTTTTGTTAATTAAATAAATTTTGAAAAACAATATTAAGTTTTGAAATTAGTTTTAATAAATATTTTCCTGATGGAAAAACTTTAATTTGGAATAAGCAAAAAGGCGAAACTATTTGAACTGGATTATGTTCTTATTACTATTAATCACAAGATATTCTAATGTACAATTTTAAACTTCCTGATAATCTTAAGAGTCCACTAAAGTTTATTTTTTATAGCGCTATATATACTTAACTTATCAAATACCGAAATTCTGCAGGTCGCTTACGTAAGATTCCGTTCTCTTCAAATTTCACTTTTTACACACTTAAATTCGTTTTAGTTCCTTCAAATTATATTACCACTGTACTTTATCTTTAAATTCTCTTATCCTTATTTAAAATTGCCAAGTTTCTTCACAAAACGGTATAATTTTGTCGAATTCCTTCCAATGTAAAATTTTGACTGGTCATGGCAGGTCCCATCTCGTAGCGTCACCCACGCTATCACCAACTAACACGTCTTTAGATTTTTAACAATGTTTAAAATATGGCGGCTTCTCCTTCTTCTAAAACACATGTTGCTATAATTTAGTTTGATTCCTTCCCACTAGAGTCGACTGTCTCTGACCTACTTCTTGCTTTCACAGCTGATGCAATAACGAGATTGTTCACAAAAGCGTTTTAATTTGGTTACCATTTACTTTTTCAACTTTCCGATCCTTAACAAACCTTCCAGTGTTTATTTATTTATTATTATTTGTGTGTGAAGTGTCTTTTCGTTTTACTTCTGTAATAATTCCGAAATGTGTGTGTTTTGAGCTGAATTCATACAAACATAACCTTTCTAATCTCATTGTTTACAAATTTGTTTACACATAACTATTATTAGATTATCTTGTTTTTAATTTATTTGTTAGGTTATTTGATATAACAAATTTCCTCATGGATTTTACAGTTCAAATACCTTATTTACATTTCTAGGCTTTTACCTAAATTTAGTTTCAATTTAATCTAACCAATCTTTTAATGAATTTCTTTTTAAATTTTGTGTGAGTTATTTCTAATTTATTTTTCCAATTCTTAAATAATATTATATAGCCCATTCTATAAATGTTACAATGTCCCCTAATTTAATTTAAATAAAAAAATATTCCTACTATCTACATTACACATTCTTTACATTTTACAAGCTTGATTAAATATACATATTTTTTTAAAATTAAATTTAAATTAACATTTATTTCCTAATTGTACATTTTATTTAATAACTAATTGAACACATTTTTTATTGAGTAAGTACCTCAACACTTTGGCTAACTTATCGTCCATTGTCTTTACTACTTTTATAACTGTCCATTTAAAAGTCCTTTATACATTCATCTGTCCACTTTCGTCCATTTATACTTAATTCTATGATACAATTTTATCTTAACTCTTTAACAATTAACTACTGAGCTGAAAATTTCAAGCTACTTGTCTTACATGGTTTATGCTAGTTTAAAACTCGCATAATACTATTTCATTAATTTTAGATGTTGTTATTTATTATTCTATTTACTATCCCTTTTTTCGCGTCCTCCCAACTATTCATCATAAATTTTTTTCAATTAAAAATAATTTTTCTTAACCTTCCCTCAACCTCACTTCAGTTATAAATCTATCAACTCTATCTGAACACAACTATATTAAATTTAACCCCACTTTCATATTATTCTTATTTTTAATTTTTTTTAAACTCTATTATATTTATATACTTTGTTACATATATATGACGGTAATTCACCTTACCTTCACTTATTCACGTAGACATTTATTTTATTTTAACATATTATCGACGACATCAACACCTTAACACCCTTATTCACGTAGACATTTATTTTATATCAATTTATTATTTTATACTTATATTTATCGACGTTATTTATATATTTTATTTTATTAAAAATTCCCCTTTTTCCAAATTATATTTCCCCTTTTTATATTGTTATGCTCATCCAGAATATACATATTTTTATCTTTGCAGTGCGTCCCACTTGTACTCATTCCGATTTTATCTCTGCTATCTATTTTTAATTATGTTATTTAATATATTTTAATTTACTACCCTTAGTCACTACTCTGTTATGTTTTGTCAAATCCTTATATTTTTAATTTTGTCTATTTTGAGTTTATCTCCCTCTCCAATCTTACATCCAGTTCAATTATTTTCTTATATCATTTCAGTTTATTTTGTATGAAGTTTAACATCTAATATTTTTAAAGGTCGCAATCTCATATCCTCTATTTGATCATATCTATAGTTCCTTCGATTACACTATCCCTATATCAACGAATATAACTTTTGTTTTAATACTTATTTATCAACGCAGATTCTCCCTTACAATACGACGAAGTTTAAATACACAATTACCATATTTTTATTACAACGATGCTTTAATATTTATTATCATAGATTCATATTTATCTTTATTCATTATTCGACGAAGTTACTAATAAATTATCGTAGATATAGTTACCATCCCTTAAAACTTATCTCCTACTAACGTTTTCTTATACACATAGTCACCTAGAGTTTATTCATATTGCTTCCTTTACCTATATTTAATATCTTCCTTCCTATTTTATTTTTATTTTCCAATATCCAGTTCTCCTGGATACATGTCATATTACTGCCTGTGTCTATTAATGCCTGTAAACTTGTTACCTCTATTTAATTTCTATTCCTGGGTTTCTTATTGTCTTAGTTTTCAGACTGACTGTGGGCACCATGCTCTTTTCTTGCCCCCACGCCTGTCCTTGCCTTAACACCGTTTACATCTCCATTGTATCTCTAATCTGCTTCATAAGTTTTATTTTCTCTGTTATTCTCATATTTAAATTCCATCTCCCATTTTCCAAACTCGAGTTGTGCCTCCACATTCATTAACATCTCCGTACCTCTGATAAATTTTCTCAATAAGCCTTGTTCCACTAAGCATTGAGACGGATATTTAACTCCTCCTATTTCTCCTATTACCATTAACATTATATTAAGCTTTTCAATCTTCTTATTTGTTGTGGTTTGAATGGTTAAATTTTTTATTGGCCATATCTCTATTTTTTCTATTTTATTTCTATCTCCTAACCTTCCCTGCTCTCCTAATATTTTCTCCCTATCATCTTCAACTTTCCTAAAACGCTCATCTGTTATCTTTCTTTCTCCTATCACCTTTAATTTCAACTGTCCTAACTCTTCTGTGTTTTTCTTAGTTATATTTTCTACTTTCTCTATCTCTTTTTTATTAATTTCTATCACATCAGCTATTATTTCATTTGTTTCCTCAAAATTTTACTTAATCTCCTCCTCTAATTCTCTATCTTTCTCCTCTATGTCTCTTCTCACATCCTCTATTACAGTATTATTCTCTGTCCTCCACTGTTTCCTCATATCCTCTATCATTTTCCTATTGTCCTCCCTAATTTCATCTTTTATTACTTTTAGATCCTCCTTTATCTCTCTTATTTCGTCTCTATTTTCCTCTAACTTTTTGTTTAAATCCCTTATTTCCTCCTTTATCTCTCCTTTTACTTCGTTTATATTCTTATTTAATTCTTTTTTCATTTCCCTTATATCCTCCTTCATATCCTTCATTTCCTCTCTCCCTTTATTTATGTTTATACTCATTTCCATTAAAGTCCTCATCATATCCCTTAAATCTACATTCTCATTATGTCCCCGTTTTTTTTGTTGGGTTTGCATAGGTGGTAGTCCCCTAGCTTCTTCTACCTCAATGTTTCCTATTTGCATATCTGTGCCTTTCATTTCTATTTCCCTTTTCCGCCTACTCTATTCTAATTGATCTCCTTTTTTCTGTTTTTTCAGCTTTTTCTCCCCGCAAATTGTACAATTCCCTTTCATCAGACATATTTTTTCTTTTTTTTTTAAGCTATTAGTTAACTTATTTTACAAAATTAAACAATTTATATATATACTATAAACCTAGCCTTGACGCTATTCAACTCAGTGTTTAATTTTACAAAATCTTTTCTAAATCTATTTCCAGTTCAAATGTTTTTCATATAAACAGTTCTAAATTAATTTTGTTTTAAAATCTCTCTAAATAAATTTTATCTCTTATTATATCGAGCCTCACGTTGTTGCGCCAATTTATAAATTTTATTCTGTTACGCAACACAACTGGGTTTTACTATTTAATGAATGTTTGAATGATGATATCAAATTTCTATTTAAACAAAAACACTACTCAAGAACAATTCATAATTCTTTATTATCACAATTTTTATTTCAACATTTAAACAATACACAGAACAAAAATAAACTTAACAAACTTTAACCCAATATACTAAACTCACTTTCTTTGATTTTTAGTTACAAATTTTCATATACCCTAGGCTAATTTTAAGATCTCTTACTATCTCGGGGTTTGTAGGCATGGGCTATATTTTTTAATTCTTTTGTTAATTAAATAAATTTTGAAAAACAATATTAAGTTTTGAAATTAGTTTTAATAAATATTTTCCTGATGGAAAAACTTTAATTTGGAATAAGCAAAAAGGCGAAACTATTTGAACTGGATTATGTTCTTATTACTATTAATCACAAGATATTCTAATGTACAATTTTAAACTTCCTGATAATCTTAAGAGTCCACTAAAGTTTATTTTTTATAGCGCTATATATACTTAACTTATCAAATACCGAAATTCTGCAGGTCGCTTACGTAAGATTCCGTTCTCTTCAAATTTCACTTTTTACACACTTAAATTCGTTTTAGTTCCTTCAAATTATATTACCACTGTACTTTATCTTTAAATTCTCTTATCCTTATTTAAAATTGCCAAGTTTCTTCACAAAACGGTATAATTTTGTCGAATTCCTTCCAATGTAAAATTTTGACTGGTCATGGCAGGTCCCATCTCGTAGCGTCACCCACGCTATCACCAACTAACGCGTCTTTAGATTTTTAACAATGTTTAAAATATGGCGGCTTCTCCTTCTTCTAAAACACATGTTGCTATAATTTAGTTTGATTCCTTCCCACTAGAGTCGACTGTCTCTGACCTACTTCTTGCTTTCACAGCTGTTATAACAACGAGATTGTTCACAAAGGCGTTTTAATTTGGTTACCATTTACTTTTTCAACTTTCCGATCCTTAACAAACCTTCCAGTGTTTATTTATTTATTATTATTTGTGTGTGAAGTGTCTTTTCATTTTACTTCTGTAATAATTCCGAAATGTGTGTGTTTTGAGCTGAATTCATACAAACATAACCTTTCTAATCTCATTGTTTACAAATTTGTTTACACATAACTATTATTAGATTATCTTGTTTTTAATTTATTTGTTAGGTTATTTGATATAACAAATTTCCTCATGGATTTTACAGTTCAAATACCTTGTTTACATTTCTAGGCTTTTACCTAAATTTAGTTTCAATTTAATCTAACCAATCTTTTAATGAATTTCTTTTTAAATTTTGTGTGAGTTATTTCTAATTTATTTTTCCAATTCTTAAATAATATTATATAGCCCATTCTATAAATGTTACAATATATATATATATATATATATATATATATATATATATATATATATATATATATATATATATCGCAATACAGAATATATATGTATTCTTGTGTATTAATAAAGAACTAAGTCAAAATACACACACACACACACACACACACACACATATATATATATATATATATATATATTACCTAGTGGCAATAGTCCAAAACTGCAATCTCTTAGAAACAAATAAATAGACACATATAAAAACATATCAAACTATTAAAATATTTTGACCACACAATGATCTTTATCAATCGAAAAAAAAGAAGAGTCTCCTAAAAATTTGAGTCTCTTTTACATTTTGATTGATTAAGATCATTATGTGATCAAAATATTTCAATAGTGTAATATGTTTTTATATGTGTCTATTTATTTATTTCCAAGAGATTGCAGTTTTAGACTATTGCCACTAGGTAAGTCTGTCAGTCTCCTATCTAGTTCATAAATTCCTATATATGTGCATGTGTATATGAGTTTAATGGTAAAGGAGTAATGTAATTGTATTTAATTATAGGTACATGAGGAAATAAAAATTTAACAGCTTTTTAAAATTAATTAATTTTGTTGTTTTCCCCCTTATTATCGCCATTAACTGGCCACAGTTTTAACCCAGAACGGTTTTGAATACAAGTAATGAAAAATAATATTTACCCGTCAGGTAACACTGAAGGATAGTAAGATTTGAAGATTTTTGTAGTAGTGAAATATATCGTTTAATTGACAATGAAGGGTTTATTTTGAGTGGTTCAAACAGTATTTCTGGAATTATAAAAATATTTGAAAAACTCCAATACCATAAAAATAATCAGAAATAACTAATATTACTAGTTACCTAAGATTAAACCCTCATTTACATTCTAACAACCATGTCATCATCATCAGAGGGTTTTATTACAAAATTACAATGTAGAATACAATAATTTACAAACTAAACTGGTCATCAAAATCTACATTAGGATTTATTCTTAGATAACTTGCAATATTAGTTATTTTTGATTATTTTTTGGTATTGGGGTTTTTCCAATATTGAATAGTATTTCTGGTGATAACATTGACAAAAGTTTGGACGATAGGAGGATGAATACAAAAGTAACAGAGTTGTTCATGAATCTGAAAGTGATATTAGCCCAAAAATAAAGATCATTATTTAAAATGATAACAAACTGGGGTGTTTTACCCACAAATGAACCTATTAATAATGAACTATAGACTTATGTACCAATTAAAACAGGTTGAGATCCAGCCAAACCAGATTATAAATCTTTTTAAATTTGTCTATATAAATAAACTTTTGTTTCACCTTAGCAATCCCTAAATGTTACTGTAACAATCATTTTAATAATGAACTACAGTAGAGTCTCGATAATTCGAAGAAGATGGGACCGAGACCTCCTCAGATTACTGAAAACTCTGATTACACAGAAGTACATTAATATACATTAGAAAAAATAGGGGTTTTATGAACCCTAACACTATAATTAAAAATGCACTAAATAAGTTTATTATAGAACTTTATGTGAACATTTCTTGGAAGCCCAACTCATTTCCTTTGCATGTGTATTGATATAAAAATTTTTGAAAGCCTGGCTCATTTCTTTTGTATACCGTATTGATATAAACATTTCTTGGAAGCTCAACTCATTTTGTTAGCATACCATACTGATATAAACATATTTTGGAAGCCCTACTCATTCCCTTTGCAAACTGTATTAATATAGATGTTTCTTGGAAGCCTGACTCATCATTTTCTTTCAAATAGCTAAAATAGGCTTAATTAGGGATATGCTCGAATTTTCCTAATAGGATTTTCAAGACTCTACTGTACTTTAAGAAAAAAAATTTGCATCTTAAACAATTTGTTTTAATTCAAAAAAATTTTAAATTAACATAATTTAACTAAAAATTAATATAAATTAAAAATTTTAAACTAGAAAACCTATTTTTGTGTACTTTAAAATGTTTACAACAAAACATCTAAATTTCATAACAATTTGACTTGAGACAGCAAACCTGAGTTTAAAATAAGAAAAAAAGCATTAATTTGATTTTATATGCAGTGTGGTGCCTAGAGTAACTCCAAATAGAATGTCAATGGGTTAAAAGTAATTGAAATAATAATATGAATACTGTAAAGTTTTACTTAAATTCCTGTAAAATATGAAATCATAGGATTTTATGAATTTTAAATATTTGGTTAGTAGAATTATAATTCACTCTAGAGCTTAACTCTATATGAGTTATAGAATTATATAATTTTGTTTTAAATATTTGATTTTAATTTTATAATTTAGTTGTGGTAACTAAATGTCAAATACACTTACAAATGTTATTCTCACAATAAAACATTTAATCTCAATAATACTTGTTTTGACAACAACATTGACTTCATCAATGACTATCACATACTGATAATCACCTTTATCAGTGAATACAAAATGGTTGTAAAAATGCTTTTCAATCAGGTTAAAAGTTTTGTTGTAGAGCTGTCTATTGTAACTTTATTTCTCATTTTTGTCCTATAAAGTAGACCAGAAAGCTAAGTTAAAAATCACTCATAAAATAATTCAATTTTAAATACTGTATTGCTTTTTAAAATTTTGTACAAATTTTTGTTAAATTAAGGGTTTATAATATCATTGTATATAAAGAGCAAACAGAGTAGGAAAATCTAATACGAGTAATCTGAAGAGATGTGAATATTATTAATTTATTAATACACATTTATGTCTTTATTTTTTTAGTATGAGATCCTTATTACAGCACTTATTTTTTTAAAATTTAATGTGTATTTTTAAAAAATATTTTACATAAGTATGGTTAATAAATACACAAAAACCTCTTAACCACAAACTTTCTTTATTTTACCCTTATGTACATTTCAGTTACAAAGTAACCATCCTCAGAGGGATAAAATACAAAGACTGTATGTTATCAGTCTTTGTATGTTATCCCTCTGAGGATGGTTACTTTGTAACTGAAATGTACATAAGGGTAAAATAAAGAAAGTTATTAAATTCAACCACAGTATATTCCTAATAAATAGTATAAGTATGGTTCTTTAAGGTAAAGGAATTGTAATTGTGATTAGATGTCACATTTTTACCTTTTACCTGACTATAGAGGAACCAAATTAGATGATATATCTTATGCTCTTACACCCTTTATTACAATAAAGCAAAGGCTTGATGAGGTATTTTGGCTGCAGAAGGTGGTTAACAAATTTTTAGTGGTTTATAAAATTACCATTAGTCCTTATCATATATAACATGGGTATGTTACTGTCAAATGATCTCTTATCATATCATGTCAAGTATTCCCTACTCTACCAAAACATCAATTATGCTGTTTAATTAAACTGAAAATAAAATTAAGTTTACAGTATATTGTAAATTGTGTTTTAGTTATTTAAGATAAAATTTAATTCAAAGAAACAAATTCAACTCACTCCAAATCTGTATTCTTGTTTTAAAATATTTTCCCCCACAACTTGAACGACAGCATCTTGGTACCCACTGTTTATTTTGATGATAAAAACAGTCTTTGCACTTGTGATACGTTGTATCTGAAACAAGATGACTATTAGAAATTATCTGCATGTGTTATGGAATACAGACTCAATACAGAATTCACAAAAAATCTCTATAGATTTATTTCTGGTAATGTGTGTATACAGTTGATGTCTTCCTAATCTCCATTTTCCTAGAGCCTATCTAAAGTTTTTAAACAATTCCTGTTTTTTGTTCCTGTTTAATGATGTAAACAATCCTAGTTGTGTTTGGGCAGCAAAATAGTTTATTTAATTGTTTAGACTAAATTTAACCAGTCTTTTAAAGTGATTACAAAAAAGCTAACCATAAATAATAATTTGTTTTTTTTAATAGATAAGATTCTTTTTCAGTCAACAAAAAATTTCTTAACTGGTAATAATTTTCCCTCCCCTACATCTAGTAAATCTGACAGAATATCTACTCTAGTTTTTTTTTTTCAAACACACAACGTACTGCTTTCATGACTTGCAACTTATAAAAGCTTCTATTTTCCATAATATCCACTTTTATTTCCTAAATGAATACTATGTACAATTTTGAGGCTCATACATTAAACACATTTTTAGGAAGTTTTTACTCTTTTACCAAAATCCTTATCTCGAAACAATGAAGATTCAAGAAAATGAAGACAGAATTATGTTGATGTATAATAAAGTAAGTAATATATCAAAAATTATAAGTAACAAAATTATATTAATTATATTTAAAATTACTTTTCTTCTTATTTCAAATCTTGTTTCTGAATGTGGGTGATCTTTGTTTCTCTCGTTTTGTTTTTGTGCAATTGTTATCAATTACTGTGTTATTGTCTTTATTATCTATTTATACATTTAATTGTGTTTATTTCTGAATTTGCATTTTCTGTGAACATTAATACTTTCATTAGTATGTGCTGCATACTAAATGAAGACATATAATGAAGATATCATTTGGAATTAGTAATTTGAAGTACTACATACAGTATATCATTGTTGGTTTCCTATAAATTATTATTATTAAAGCTTTTTTTGCTACGTAAGTAACGATATTAAAGGATATCTGATTTGAGATCTATAGTGATGTGCATTTCTGGGTATATGATATGTATTTTATATATTTTTTGGGTATTTTATGTGTATGAGATAGAAGTTTCTAAATCAAAAAAGGTTTTTTCCGAAAAGTTTTTTTAATAAATTCACTTTTAAATATAACTTCAGCAAGTCATGATATACCGTATTACCATGATTAAACAAAACCTTCTCTAAACATTATGAACCAAATATACATGGGTTAAATTGACTATTAGAATCAACCTATCTTATTATCATAAGTTTGTGAATATCATAATCACAAATTTATTATTTCTCATAAGGGAAACATATGATAATTATTATGCTATTAAAAATACCTAGTGATTCCTAACCTGGTAGAGAAACAATAGTGTAGTTACTGTATGAGGTAATAACAGAGGTGACCAGTGATAAGACTTTTTATTAATCATGTTTACACTCGCAGATATTATTGTTAAACAAAAGCGGTTAACTTGCGAGTCAGGTACAACTATTTATTTACAAAGGCAACATTTCAATCGTCTTCAGACCTTATTTCTCCTGCACTCTAAATGCGACATAAATGTAACATAACCTTAGTATATGAATGAAAACATCGCATATACACTTTCATTAACTTACAGCATCATTGTCCATGTGCACTAGCAATAAACTTTGTCATGTTTATCACACTACCTGTTACAACATTATTTTTTAATAGAGTGCAAGAGGAATAAGGGCTGAAGACAATAACACACCCGATATTGAAACATTCACTTTGTAAATAACCTGACTCAAAGTCAACCACTTTTATTTAACGATAAGGCTTTTTATTCTACTCACTTGCAATAGTTTTTTCCAACTGTTAACTGATTTCTAGTTAAGTATTAAGTCCTATAACTACAAGTAGTAATTTTCTTTACTTATTTGGTCAAAATAAAAATCTGAATATAAAAGTATAATTTAAGTTTACCAAAATTTTACTACATGGTATTTAGTTGATTATGCAATACTAATAAATAGATGATATTTCACAAAAACACCTGACCATATATTAGTATGTTACACTTGCCTATAGTAGCACATTTAATCAAAAACGTAAGAAATACTATAGGCAACTGTAACATACTAATATGTGTTCAAGTGTTTTTAATAAAAAAGTAGTCGCTCAACTGAAGATAGAAACGAAAAATATTAAGATGGTATTTAATATTAGTTTTGTTAAATTTGATATATCATTGTAGAAATTTATAAGTAGGTCTACGATACCATGAGACAGTACACAAAATTAATTTACATTCAACAATACTAACCTATAAATATTATACTAAAAACGTATTACTTGTAAAAAGTATATGATAAATAAGTTTTGTTTATTAGGCCTGTTTCTTAAGTAACATGATACTTACATAATTATTAACTTTTTTCTGAATATCAAATCCATCTAGTTCACTCAAAGAAGCGCAAAGGTTCAATAATTCTCTTGGGTCATTAGCTTTTAAACCAAAGTCAGTAATTGAAAGAAAAGAATTATTATCTACTAGAAATAAGCCAGTAGTAGATTCTGGTATAGCCATATTAAATTACAATCTTTTCCATGAATATTAATATTAAACTGAATTTGATTACTATCATAATCTTTGTATATTATAATCAAATATGGGTCTATTTCAAGTAATACAAAACAATTACTAAAAGAAATGCATCTTTTGTGCCTTATATAAAGTAGCCCAACTCTCTATCTTGAATATGAATAACTGCTATCTTTATTTATAACCTCATTGGAGATATAAATAGGAAAATTATTGCATTTCTAAATTAACATGAGTATTATAAAATATCATGGCATTAAAATGTCAAATTATTAACACTGAAACAAAATTGCAATTTTTGGGGAAACGGTACATCCTTATTAAGTTTACACATAAATTTTAATTCCTTTTCGAAAAATGTCTGTTAAAATAGTAAAATAATCGTAACACATTTGGATACCACCAGAAAAAAGTAAGTACTTCCCAATTGAAATTTGTCAACTGAAAGGTG
Organism: Prosapia bicincta; assembly: GCA_036971475.1. Classification (NCBI taxonomy): domain Eukaryota; kingdom Metazoa; phylum Arthropoda; class Insecta; order Hemiptera; family Cercopidae; genus Prosapia; species Prosapia bicincta. The sequence continues at coordinate 46,580,358 of JBAIZL010000005.1, read as the reverse complement.
AAACTTGCATTAACTTTTACTGTTAATTTTGCTTCTAATCACACCCTTCTTCTTATCACTATTGTTTTGTAGAAAATATAAAATTCAAAAAAAATGACAAGTCAATCAGCTGATATAACGATTAAAAGTCACTGCCAAGAAGATCAATAAGAACAAATACAAATATAATATAAAGTCAAAGCAACTGTATCAGTTACTGAAGTTATTTGTACTAAATAAATAATTAAATGCATAAATCAAGCATATTTATTGACTGAATTATTAGGACGTTTAGATTGCAAAACATTAAGTTATTTCCAAATGCATTTTTATCGAAATCTTGTTGCTGTTCATGACGAGCTGGTTGTAAATTATAGCAATTTGCAAATCAAAAGTGTAATAGGCATTTTTATCGTTAAAAAAGCTTTTTTTAACTAAGCTATAAAATTTTTTTTCATTTGGTAAGGCTTAAAGTTTGTTAACAAAATTGAAATATTATATTTGTTAAAATAAATAAACTGTAAAACAATAAAATATACAAAACTTACCTATGAAATACTGTAATATTTGATCCCATCTTCATTTGAGGTACTAGTTTTACACTAAAACACTTGGAAAGTATATTAATATGTTACATTTGCCTATACAAACACATACCTTGGTATTTTTTAACCGGCCGTTTTGGGGGATGTATTCATCGTTTTATCATACCATTACTTTAGACTTTAGATGGCAATGAGAAATAGGCCTATCTCCCGAAACGGTCGTCCTCAAAAATCAAAAAAGTAAATGCTACTATAGGCAAGTGTAATACACCAATATATATTCAAAGGTTTTAGTATTACCTATAGATGTATTTACTTTCATTTTAAATTGAGAATGTATTATAATAATTATTCCATAACTAAATAAATACTTTTGAACTTGGTGACGCTTTTCGTTTACGAAGCTAGAGAAGTAGTGAATTTACGACGATTACTAAAAGACGCTAAAATATATTTTTGATTATTGAACTTTTAAAATTATTATTAGTTTTTTTCGATTCCTTTTATTAATTCACATTCTCCTTATACGTAGTATGTACATACACACACATATACATATATACATTGTACAAGTTTTCAATCGTTAATAAAATACGTTTTTTTCATACCATTAAGTTCAAATACATTTTTACTAACCTATAATGGATGACAATTGATATTAGTATAGTTTTTTTTCAAATATTTATTCATAAATTAAATTTTTAAAAAGTTGATGACTTGGTCAGATTTGAACTTACTACTTACTAGTCAACACCACATTTGGTGACATGCTGACCAGTATAGACAAACTACCTTAAATGGGTCATCATCATCTCAGAAATGGTTGAGTGCATTGCATTTCTTCAGATGATCTGCATCCATCATATCGTATCTACAGAGAGGGGATTCCAGTGATGGGAGCACACTGATGCGATGTAGATGGGTGGTCGATGGGCCCTGTTGTAACAGGGTTTTCCCATTTTCTTCCTGATGATTGCTGTGTGAGGTGCATTTTATTGGCCCAGTCGATAATTGCATTGATGAAGTGAAGGCCTTCATGCTTTATGAGGGCTTACAAGTGGGTTGTGCTATGAACGTGCCTTTTTTGGCCAGAAAGTCTGCCTTCTCATTTCCATAAATGACAACATGGTTTGAGAATTATTGTAAAATTATAGGGCAATCTTTATTTGCCAGATGTTATAGGATTTTCTTGTTTCCATTGTTATTTTGCAGCTTGTATCTTTATTGTGCGATAGGTTACAGATCGTAATAGCTCTGGGGAGCTTCCATGGCTAGGTATTCCTCAAAATTACGACAGTAGTAGGTGGCTCCGGTTGCACCTGTTTCTGGTACTGATGACCCATCCGTGTATATATATATATATATATATATATATATATATATATATATATATATATATATATATTCTTGATATTTAACATTATCCATTGTTTTTCCGTTGCACTGACTTTATGAAGTTAATATATTACTATGTGAGTAATTTTATCCACCATTAAGTGCAATAATTTTACCTTGAGTGATGAGGTACCTTTTGCCTCATCACTCAAGGTAAAATTATTGCACTTAATGGTGGATAAAATTACTCACATAGTAATATATTAACTTCATATATATATATATATATATATATATATATATATATATATATATATAACCATTTTGGCAGTGGGTACTCTTCGTTGATTGTATGCAGGGTTGCCTGCCTCAATTTAATGTCCAGGGATGCTGATTTCGGCTGACTGTTGTTCTTCAGACAGCAATTAGCTTTTGGTAGGTTTTGAAAAAACTTGTGGCAATCTGCAAGTAGTGCTGACTCCTCCAAGGCTATTCCTTACTTTTTAAAGCCAAACTCTCATAGGACGGCATTGGGGTTATTTGAGTCTTCATGTCTGATTATGACTTAGGAAGTTGTTAGGACATCCTGGTTTGCCCCCATGTTGTAGCTGTCAGTCTTTTTTAATAACTACAGATCCAGATTTGAACTGAATGACTACATGTTTGAAATCTAACACTTTTGCACTGAGCCAACTTTCCTATAGCTAAACACCTATTATCTAAAGATGTATATGAAATTGTAAGAGAAAGTTTCCTTGCAATAATGAAGCATTATAAGAGATGGGTAAAATGAGCACAATCAGGTTCATAAATTAGAAATAAAAAAAAAGAAGGTGAATAAATAGTAACAAACAAAAATAATAGCCCAACACCATATACTGTACAGAGAGGAAAATGAAGAATTCCAATAATTTGAAGATGTACAGTTTGAACAATTGTTGAAATGTAAGATTTTATTTATTTATTTTATAATTTTTTTTGTTTACAACTTATTTACACACAGTTCCCCACCACCTGAGAAAAGCGTATAAAATTGTCCAAAAACAATTAACCTAAGGCTATATCCATGAGAAGTTGTTTCAACACAGAAGGTTATTTTTTATCAATTTTTAGTTGGGTAAATACTCGTAATTCAGGGCCAAGTAGTAAAAAGTACTACATTCACAAAGTGATACTGTGCTAAGTGGCATCACAACTGTAGCAATGTCACGGTATCTCTATGTGGGGTACCTTACTTGTGCAGATATTTTCAATCTAATTTTTATGAAATTGTAACTCGCAAAAGACCTAAACTTGCTGTTGACTCCCAAAAAATACAAATAATAAAGGAAAAAGATCAACTTTAACAAAGCACTATTAAGCAGCACATACATATTTTATAGAATTATTAAACTCAGTCATACATATTTTTTTTAAGTGTGTAAATGTTAAACGTTATTGAGACATGTGTAAATGTCAAGTGCAATATTTTCTGTTTTATCCGTGAAATATTGTGTCAGATTTTGTTTCGTCCTTGTAAGAAATAAATGTAACGTGACGTCACTTAGCACAGAATCACTCCGAGGATGTGTTACTTTTTATTACTCCACATTGAATTTTTACTCGACTAAATTTGATAAAAAATAACCTTCCGTGTAAAATAAAAAAAAGTTCTTATGGATATAGACTTAGGATATGTTTTTGAACAATTTTATATGCTTTTCTCAGGTAATGGGTAGTGTGCAAAATAACCATTTCCTTTACTTAATGATATTCTTGGATATTAGATTTTTTTTATTATTTCGGTAACCACATTTTTCCAATCAAGAAGGTTATTAACAATCATATTTTGCAAGTTATTTAATTACTTTTATTAGCTCACTTCTCCTTATATATATATATATATATATATATATATATATATATATATATATATATATATATATATGAATAGTTACTATCTGGAGTACATCCGTTCATTCTGCAGTCCATAAATTCGCAGTTCCGACGTTTCGCTAGAATTTCATCCAGCATTGACGAGGTGAACCCAACATCAGGTCACTCGCTCTTCTACTGTTGTTGGGTTCACCTCGTCAATGCTGGATGAAATTCTAGTGAAACGTCGGAACTGCGAATTTATGGACTGCAGAATGAACGGATGTACTCCAGATAGTAACTACAGTCAACTCCCGATTATCCGGGATAATTACTGGCAGGGCCGTCACGGATAATGCGAAATTACGGTTAAAACAAATACCATAATATTCACAGCCCTACTTCTACCCAATGACTGTAAACACAGCTGATAAATAGTACCGCCTCCTGTTGTACCGTCACTACTGTACAGTTCGTTTTGATCAGTTCGATGCTTCGATGTACTCTGATCTGATTGGACGTTGGAGATAACGCGTAATTAGGGATTCGCGCGTCATAGAACCGCGTGAATTTATAAAAGGACAACAAGAAATATAACGTAAACTCAGACATGCTGACCGAAACTCTGCCCACGAGTGCGCGTCCCGCGGATACAGGTAGGAAGGATTTAGGACACGGGGTGGCGACTGCGGGCGAGTTGACAGTCTATAAATTATTCCGTAAAGGTTACTGTACGCCCCAATGATCGCCCGCGCTCGCATCCGTCCGCTGCGTTCACATTTGAATCCTCCCGCCCCACTGCTTCAAGTGGAGCTGACGATCCCGGTTGATCCGCAACCCGGTTGATGCGAACCCGGATAATCGGGAGTTGACTGTATTCATCATATTTTTCCATCCGTGAAGGAATACGTATCAGCATATATATATATATATATATATATATATATATATATATATATATATATATATATATATATATATATATATATATATATAGTAACAAACAAAAATTATAGTCCTTCTTCTTTTTCCCACTTAATATTGTGATTCTTTCATATGTTTTACATATATATACCTATGTATAATTGTAATTATAAAAAAAGTAACTAAAATAAATTTTTGTGTTATTTTTGACCTCAGTAGGAATTGTCCTTAATTTTTTTTTTAATATTAATTGTTTATTTATAAACAATATTTTTCACTATAATTATATTTTAAAAAGAATTTAAGTTTTGTTTACAGTTTTTTAAACCCTCTCTTCTTCCAATCTGTTTCAAATAAATTTGAACTTATGAGAGTAGATAGCATAGTGCTTGAAGATTCAAGAGTAGATGTTTCCATGTCTGTCTGTGCAAAAAGAATATAATTTCAATCATCACTATACTCTGCACAATGGTGCCAAGTACAAAGATTACACTGGAGAGGTTAAGCATACTTTTGTATCTAATTTGGAGAAAAAGGTCCTCAATAATGCTTTTTAATAAATCTTTATCTTTGCAAGAAATAATCACTATTAGTTTTGTGTATTGTAAATGCAGGTATAGCTGAAGGTAAAAAAACATTTTCTTATGGTGAGTTTGTTATGAAATGATGTGTAGAAATAGCTTGAGCCTTTGATGAAAAATTCTCCAATTTCAAAAATGTTTAACTTTCGAAACATAATGTCACTAGAAAGGTTGGAGAAATAAGTAAGCATGTATCAAATAAACTAAGTACTATTATTTCAGAGGGTGCTTACTTTTACTTGAACAGAGGTAAAAGGGTTGAATACTTACTTCTTTTGTTCTCAGTCAATGTTTCTTTATGGATTCAAGTAACTGGTGGTTACAACATTTTTTAAATTTTACACCACCTGAGTAATACTAAATGATTAACAGTGATTTCAGAGACGTATTATCAACAAAAGAAGACATAATCAAGATTAATTAAGCCCTTGTCAATAACATTTATTTCTTTATTATAGATACTAATTTAAAGAGAAATGTTTTTAAGCAAAAGATCTGGAATATTTAATATTCCAATCATGTTTATGGGATATAAGTGTAATAGTACTGGAAATTAAAATTATTTTAATATTTGGTCATACAAAATTAATATATTATAAAGTAACTGGATTTAACTTCATAATTAGTGCATAAATCAATTTATTTTAATTTGGTTCTGTATAAATTTTAGTCAATTATATGCATTTTTAATGCTATTAAACTATGATTTATGAAACTAGTAGGTTTATCATTATGTAGATTTACAATTGACTTCATTATTGAATGTATATGTTTACTTACCGCTGTATTCTATCAGCTCAGTTAATAGAAACCTTAATATCACTTCTGACTCATTTTTTTTACTGTTAGATAAATATTTCAATGAATTTTGAATACTTTAAAGGCTGGTCAAACATTGAACTGATCTACACCAAAGCTTTTCTTAGTGTCCCTGAAAGATACAATAGTTTGGCTTAGGGCTACATTCTCACAGACCTCAAAATACTATCAACCTCCTTTATGTCTTTATAAAGATCGTGCCTGTGCACTATTTCAGCTGGAAATAGTGGGTAGCCAGCGAGCAGGACAGATGAGATATAATTGTATTCAACCATTTTCTATTACTCAAGTAAACTATTTAAGGGGTCAATGATTTTATTGCCTATGAAATTAACTTGAATATAAACATTCAAGTTTCTCTGAATGTCATTGACAGTAAAATCCATGATTTATTTTAAGAGAAATTTATTCAAAATATTGGAGAATTTTTATCCAAGTTAAACTACATGTTCAGTATTTCGTGAAGCTGAAAAAAGTTTTTTATACCACAGAAATGGTATTTTATAATACCATTATTAAAAATATCACTTAATGGAAATATCATTAAATTATGGAAAATAATATTAAGAATGAATACTGAAAACAAAAGTTGATGGGTAAAATAATATGGTAGGTGGGCTGTCGCTTTCCCGGAAATTTCACAGTTGTTGCAGTGTATGTTCATTTCTGGGGACTGTTGCTTCACAAACACCTTGGATTTTTCACAGTAGTATATAAAAGTGACATTGTGCCTCAAGAATAAGAATCAAGCTCAAAGTCTTTTTTGAATATTCTATCTATTTGTGCCTCTTTATTAATTAGTAATTTACCCCAATCCAATATCAATCGGTGACCAAAGTTGGGATCTCTGAGCAAGCAATCACTTTCTCCATCACCTGCTTAACGAATTTCTGTTATGGACGGCCACCCAAATGAATCTTCAGTTGTTTCACTGCAGCAATTTCCAGCATTAATAGATTCAACAATTTTCCAAACAGTTACAGTTCAAACAGCAAGTGGAAATAATTAAAAAGTCTAAGCATCATGACAATTACTTAGATTTGGGATTTGTAGAGACTTACAAGGATAAGGCTCAGTGTGTGATTTGTGTGAGAGTCCTTCCAAACAGTTCAATGATTTAGTTAAAATGTGTTGGCACTTTGAGGTTGAACTGGAACTCCGAGAAAAATATACTGATTATTTCAAGAGAAAGCAAAATGAACTGGCCACTTTTCAAAACTTAATCAAAGCTAATGCAAACAAAAATTCTTTAAAAGCATTTTACTTGGTAAGTTATCAAGTGGTATAGGCAGATAAAACTCATCCTATTGCCAAAACCATCATAAAATTGTGTGTTTGTGACATTGTCTCTTGTAAGCTTGAAGATAAAGCAGTTAAACTTGTGAAACCGGTGCTGAAAGAAAGATACGTCATTTATTAAGTGATGTAAAGAAATCGTTGGTATCCAAACACCTGTTGTATTCTCTCCAAATTGATGAATCTACTAACATCGCAGGGTTGGCAATTTTAATGGCTTTTGTCCGCTATTAATACTCAACATTTTGAGGATCTTCTTCTGACCAAACCACTTCCTGCAAATACAATCGGGGCAGAAATATTCGGCTTGTTGGACACTTTTCTTACTAAAAAATCCAGTGTGACGGGCAACATTTTCGTTGTACTAGGGCTAAGACCTCATTATGGGAGTAACAAATAATTGTAATTTTTTTATTTCTGTGTTTTATGTTAAAAGTGTTAGAGGATATACTTATCTGTCACATTTTTGTGAAACTTTTATTTAGAATTTTAAAGTCATTCTGCCAAACATCAAATTAGTTAGTGTGGTTTTGGAAGTAAAATAAAACTACATTATATTAAATTTAATTACTTTAAAACCCCTCAGATAATGTTTAGAATTTGCAGTTACCTGAGATATTCTTTAGTTTACTACTTATAAAATGGTCCTACAATTTATTTAAATTTCTTTTCAACTTTTCAAAGCAATTGTTAAAGTCAAATAATTTCACTGGAAAAGTGATTTTGTTTTAATATATTTTTAGTTTCGAAAAAATAACAAAACTGTAAGTACTAAGCACATTACAAATCTGTACAGCATTGTCAATTTATTTTAAAAGTTTGGGAATCATCAATGTCTCTTTCAAAATACCCAATCCTTCCGGTAAGCTCCTGAAATTAGTTTTACAAGTTAGCACCCCAAATTGAGTTAATTTAATAAGGTATATTGTTTGTAAAATTTGTAAACACACAAACCTCAATTCACATGATACTGATGGATAATTAATTCAAATAGTAATTTGCCAAATTACTTCCCATAAAAAATGTAGATAATCCAATAAATCATAAGAGAGAATTAAAGCAAACTAGCAGAGTTTTTGAACGGGGTTGACATATATTTGTATTGATTTAATTTGTATTTGGTTTGAATTTAATTTACTGAAATTAAATCCCAATAAATATATCAGACTATAGATTATAACCTTTACCGATTATTGTCTTGTAAACCAAGAGAAGGAAAAGCTTCTGTTTGTAACATGACATTTATTAAGTGTGACTAACCTTGAAACATAAATAATAGCAAACATTTACTATCATGTGTTTAAAAGTGATTTTAAAATGCGATTACAAACACATTTATTATCAGCTGATTAAGCGAAGTATATAATGGAGTATAGATAATCGAGTGTTAAGGGGGTTTTCAAGGCCAATGGAGTGGTGTCCTGATAGAATTTCTAAACAAAAATAGCCCTATGTGTTAACCAGGGAGCCTATGAATGTCCATGTAAAATTTCAGCTCAATGGTTTCAGAAGTTTTTACATAATTGAGTAACACACACACACACATACAGACAACATTAGATTTCTATATAATAGTATAGATAATTCTGGTTTACAATCTAATAAATGTAACTTAATAACAAACGTATGATAGTAATTTATTTTGTATTAAATATTTGATATATTGACAAATTAAATTTCATACATTTAATTTATTATTTATGAATTACAATATTAAGTTATAATCTCTAGTAACTTGATCAGTGGATAGTGTAAGCAGTGACTTTTAACAATAGATTTGTGTATATTTATTGCTAAGGTAACTAAAGTGAGTGTATGTAAAAAATAATTAGATTGTAATGGAGCTGGCCTAATTTAGTGTTTCTAATTTAAATTTAAAAAAAAGAAGTATTCAATTAATAAAGGCCAAAAAAGTATTTAAATAAGAAGCCATAGGCTTATTTATGACTCTCACTCCCTATATATGAGCAACTGAATAAGATGGAAAAATACTGAAATATAATTATTTAGATAAAGCATGTTTACTAAGCCAAGCCAACAATGGATAGTAGCCATATTTAGCGGAAATCTGATTCAATGTTTTAAACGATTTTATATTGATTGGACAAAATTTTGTACTAGTAACAACTATAATAACATTAAATTCAATATGAGCAATATATCTATGAACATCTCCTAACCCTTTAGGAAGTAATGACTACTGGTATGTCAGCAGCAATAGTACTTACAATAGTAACATAATATGCAAAAAAACTTGTGTTCTAGGGTAAACAAATGTCAAATTTCTAAAAAAAAACATGTATATTTAGTTATAAAATGAAAACTTTTAATACACAGTGTTATTTTTGGTTTAAAATTGCAGAAAAAGTAAAAACATAGTTTTAAAAGCTTTTTTTGCTATGAAATATTTCAAAAGATGGATGAATACAGAGAGGGCAACATTACATTCTAGATACTCATATTATGTATGTTTTTACGCTTAAGAGTTTGTGTTTGAACAAACTTAGCAACATTTTTGGGGTCTTCAATTCTGCCCCTCAAAGTTCAGCTTTGGACGTGTTCTAAAATCAAAAAAGATACTTGCTTTGTTGACACATTCATCAACGTAAACTTCAAGGAACTGTTGAATATGGTAACATCCAATAAATGGCAAAATTATTTTCTATACTATTTATTTAATTGTTTTGCAGATATTACTTGTGCACTATAAGTTCCACTCTGGCTTGGTCACTACTAACCAATCTGTGTACTATGACTCTCCCCCTCCTTCCGTGGCAGAGTGCTGACTGACTCTATGCCCAACGTTATCAAAACTAGTACAGCTGTACGTTTTATTCTGCTTCATTAAGTGTCGGCCTGTATGTATGTGATTTCTACACAAAATGAATAACTCCTATTAACATCCCACACCAACACTACAATTTTTTTCTATTTCAACACGGTTAAAAGACTTATAGGATTGTTTAAATGAAGAAAATGTTTCCTCTTTATTCTTTGTCCAGCATTAATAACCAAGAAAGTGTTGAAATCTACAAAAAATAAACTCTTCTTATATGTCGTTTATGTCCTTCTTATATTTAATGTTAATATCTCGTTAGCTAGTTATTTAAAAAAATTTGTTTTCAGTTCAGTAGAAAACTTTAAATAATATTGCTCATTAAAGATCATTGGTCAGAATTAAAAAAAAAACAATGTTTGCAGAACTGCATCGATTTTTACCCCTTTCACCCTCCCTCGCCATCACTCGCTGCTTAAGGCCCAAGCGGAACTTATAGCATGCCAGTTATAGTGCCATTGAATGATATCATATCTGAGCAATCTAATGCACCCATGACTCTGCAGTAATCTATTACTATGTTTGGTTTCCCCTTAGCTTCTTCTTGTTTTGGCGTTTCCTGCATTTAATGCTTATGTAAAGACAAAATCATGTTAACAATTCTCCGGACACAACATTTCCCTACAATCAATATTTCATTACTTTGGCCTATACAGTCATTTTTTCATTTTTTTTGCAAGTGAGTGATGAAAGTATTATATTTATCATCTGCCCTAGTCTCGCTAAAAACATTGACATCAGATTATAGCATTTCTTCTATTTTTGGCCATCCTCACTTCGTACAAAAGATTCAGTATTTCATCGAAATTAACAATAATCTGTTTGTTGAAACTAATTATATAGCCCTAAAATACTTACACTGAAAAAAGATCAAGTTAATTTCTGGGAATTCCATTGCTTACATACACTCATCATGAGACAAAGAAAAAACAGAGAACAATCTATCACTTTACAGCTCCCCGCCACATTACTACGGCTTGAAGGCTTCCACCCTACACACTTCTCAGAACACAAACGAACAGCAATAAAACCATTTTCGTAACTTAATAGGAATAAAACAACACAGCAAAATAACAAAAACATACTGGTATGTTGTTATTCCATTGGATTAAACCAATAAACAACATAATGGTACACCACTACTAATTTCCTGGTAAAACTCATACTATTATACTCAAAGGGTTAAATATTCTATAAAATAGGGCTGATTCGATATACTAAGCAGTGACTTCTATTGAACCTTTAGTTTTAAGCAGCATAGATTTTTTTTAGACCAGAAGATTGTAATCAATTTCTTAATTAGATGTATTTTTATAGGTTAGTAATGAGAATTTAGTTAGTTAGGACTTTTTATTTGTGTATATCACAAGACCTTTCTACCAATGGTTTTCGGCCCATTCAATTTTTAAATGAATATTGTACATTATAATTTCACTAATATGCAGCATTTATTAATTCGGAATAATGTATGAAATTTACTGTTTACTATCTCTTCCAAAGTGAAATGTTATGTGTGTGTAGTATTGGTAAGATACATTGATGATATAATAGTCATACATCACCCTACTATTCCCAAAGAAAACTTCATAATACTAAATAAAATAAACGGATACAACGAAAAAGAAACGAACAGAACAATTACCTTTCTTGAGATCACATTAAATATTAACAATAATATAATAAAAACCAGAGTATATAGAAAACCAACCAACTTCCGACAATACCACAGTACATAAAAAATCTAACCCCCCAATGGACACACAAAATTAATACTTACAGTAAATGATAAATAAATCAATAAAATCCACACAAGATAACAAACAAAAATTAAATGAAGAGTTAGATAATATTAGAACAATAGCAATAGAAAATAGATACAATAAACAACTTATACAAATTTATACAATAAAATTACAAAAAAACTAACCGCAACACAACACTACAAACAGAACAAAAAAAAAAAAAAAAATAAGAAACCTATTTAAAATATAATGACACCAACAACAAAATAGAAAAAATAACTAAAGTATATAATAAAGAACACTATACACCAACATACAAACCAGACAACAAAACATCTCATCAACTAAAACAAAAAAATAAGTAGAGAAAAATATAACCTATTTGGAATATAAAAAATCACCTGTAACGACTGCAACATATTTTCCATAAGAAAAACAACTAGATCCTTTAAAATAAGACTTTCAAAGCATTCAAAAGTAATAATAAAAGCGCATAAAATGTAGCAGAACACCTAATATCATACAACCATACAATAACAAATCAAAAAAACCTAACGGTACTTGAAAAAATAATCCAAAAGAACTAGTCTCACTAGAAAAATAGCATATTTATAAAAACAAACACAATAACCTAAATAACCAACAGACAAAACACTACTCAAAAATATCATACATAGAACACATGACGAAACGCATATGACATTAACAGCAAGTACCAAAATCACGGACGGGAAAACAACATCAGCAAAATAATTCAGTGATACGACAATGCACAAGTAACCAAAAGGTACCTCATCACGAGGTAGAAATTGATTGCACTTAATGGTAGAATACCTGTTTACAATTAACATATAAAACTTTTATATACATATACCTTGTAATTATCGTGAATTAACTGAGTAAATATACTAAATACTTTTAAATGTTTTAAAAATGCCTATAATAGCACTTACTTTGCTTGTTGAGGACGGCCGTTTCGGGAGATGTGTCCCTTTTGTGGGTGACGTGTCTGAGTTGACAAAGGGACACATCTCCCGAAACGGCCGTCCTCAACAAGCAAAGTAAGTGCTACTATAGGCAAGTTTAAAACATTTAAAAGTGTTTAGTGATTACTAGTAGCTCACGTGAAGATGGAATCAACAAATGAGTAAATATATACATTTTTATTATATATATATATATATATATATATATATATATATATATATATATATATATATATATATACTCTCTATAAAGCCTGCATACTGCAAGATAATCTTGCCAATAGTAAATTACAGAAGCTTTCAAAACTCTTTATCCAACAAATAAATCTTTTTGGCCAGTTTCAGAAATGTGAAAATCAATTTTTACCGATTAACAAACCACTTCTTGTTTCCGACAAACCTAGCCTTAGCACTATTTTTTTTAAGATACCTGTACCCAGTGGACAGCTCCCTATATTGCCAACCAAACCAATGCTGTTTAAGAATACTGTTAATGATAATAACAAAAACAACAAAAATAGCCTAGACATAAAAGATAACATTCCACCGAGTACAACTTCAGTTTACAATATTTCCGACCACATACTTACAGAACATGAATTACAAGTGCTTTCAAAAGGCTTGTCGTTCACACCATCTAAAGAAATAGACCAGTTCAAGTTGGGTAAAAATGTCTTTAGCTTTGCCAGAAAACTGAGAATACAATATATAGCACAGACACCAAATTTTAAAAAGGATACTAATGTAAAAGCTTGTCTGGCAAAGTTCAAGCCACCTTCTGATTGGGATCCTCCACCACTATCACCTGATCATCCTATTGAACTCTACATAAACTTCATAATGCAAAACATCACGAATAAATCATTCATAAATGGCCTCTAAACCAAACATAACCTTACCAAACTCGATAGAGCAGCAATATATTCTCTAAAAAACAATAACATCATAATTATTTCAGCAGATAAATGTTAAACCATGGTTGTCATGAACAGAGAAGACTACATAAAGGAGGCAAACAAATTACTGTCTGACAGCACAACATATAAGATCCTCACATATAACCCAACATCAGATTACAACAATTCTCTCTTGGAATGGCTCAAATATGCAGCTCCTAGAGAACAAATTTCGGAAGGATCTATAAAACTACTGTGCAATGAAAGTCCCTATACTTCTCAATTTTACATATTACCAAAGATCCATAAATATATCTTACCTTAACCTGGTAGGCCAATAATCGCTGATTGTAATTCGGTCACAGAAAGAATCTCAGTTTTCTGGATTTGTATAAACAACCTTTGGTGAAAAACCTTCCATCATAGATTCAGGATACGAATCATTTCATAGACCGGCTGTCTCAAATACCCTTACTTCTTCCTCCTGAAACAATTTTCGTCACCATAGCTGTTACCTCTCTTCATATGAACATCCCTCATGCACATGGTCTATCAGCTCTCGAAAATTTCCTCAACAAACGCTCAGACAACCCTTACCCCACTACACCTTTCCTTGTTCAACTCACCAAATTCATTCTTGAAAAGAATTATTTTCAATTTGAGGGAAAGAATTACTTACAAATAAAAGGAACAGCAATGGGTACTAGGATGGCCCCGTAGTATGCAAACCTGTACATGGGTAATATAGAAGCAGAATTCCTAAAAACTCAAACACACCAACCATTATGTTGGTACAGATATATAGACGACATCTTCATAATTTGGACACAGGGAATCTCAAGGCTGGAAATTTTTGAAGGGCTTATCACTATTCTCTACACTTCAATTCAACTGGGAGAAATCTACAGCAACAATCACCTTCTTAGATGTAGATGTAATAATCAGAGATGGGAATATCTATACAGGTGTCCACATTAAACGGATAAACCATCTACAATACCTACATTTCAATAGCAACCACCCTATGACTATAAAAAGGTCCATACCATACAGTCAGGCAATCAGGGGCAAGAGAATTTCTTCCAACGATATAGCGATGGAGGACTTTAAAAGAAAGACCTTACTAGCTTTCCAAAAAAGAGGATATCCCAAACAACTTGTTGAGGATCAAGTCTGATTAGCTCAATCATCAGATGAACCCAGACCACCTATGGAAGACAACAAACTGTCTTTAGTTACAGATTACCATCCAGGCCTACAGAAAATGAACAAAATATTAAAGGATGGCTTCACGATTCTTCAAGTTTCCGCCCACACCAAAGATCTTTACTCAAATCCACCACATATTTGGTTCAGACGTTTTAATTTGAAAAATATTTTAGTACATCCCAAATTACCAGATCCGAGTACTGAAAAACAGCTAAACTTCCTCATGGTTCCTTTCCGTGCAATAGACCTAGATGCAAGACATGTCCAATACACATCCCAACAAATAGTTTCCATAGCCTAGCAACCTATATGAACTTCAAGATTAAGGGTCATCATACTTGTACATCCAAAATAGTAATATACCAGTTGCAATGTAAATTTTGCCCGGCACAGTATATAGGTCTTATCACGGATTGTCTGAGCATCAGAATGAATGGCCACAGACATGACGTTGGAGCCATGAACATAGACAGGCCAACCGCTCAACACGCTGCTGGTCATAACATCATATCTTTCAATGATTGTTATACCACCAAAATAATTAAGGCCCTCCCCCCTAATTGCAACCCTTCAGAATTGAGAAGATGGGAGTTATCATACCAGTGGTACAACAAATCTAGAGAGCATCCTAACCTCAACATCAGATAAAACTCCTTACCTTCCCCCTAACTTCTACAATTTTTGACAACTCCATTTACCTTCCTTCTGACAGACTATTATTATCTAGTTTCAAATAATCAATATTTATACAAATCACATATAGCACTATATCATAATCTATAAATCTGTGGCATTTGGATATTTATACACATCTGTGGTTCACTTCAGTCTTTCCTTTTTTTGACTGACAAAGAGCATTTTTGATCGAAATATTTCAATAGTATGTTAAATTTTTTATATGTGTCTATTTATTTATTTTCAAGAGATTGTAGTTTTGGACTATTGTCATTAGGTAAGTCTGTCAGTCTCCTATCTAGTCCAAAAATTCCTAAAGAAGCTTTAAGCTCTACTAGAACTAACCTGTAATATACCAGTTACAATGTAAATTTTGCCCGGCACAGTACATAGGCCTTACCACGGATAGTCTGAGCATCAGAATGAATGGCCACAGACATGACGTTGGAACCATGAACATAGACAGGCCAACCGCTCAACACGCTGCTAGTCACAACATCATCTCTTTCAATGATTGCTATACCACCAAAATAATTAAAGCCCTCCCCCCTGATTGCAACTCTTCAGAATTAAGAAGATGGGAGTTATCATACCAGTGGTATACCAAATCTAGAGAGCCTCCTAACCTCAACATCAGATTAAACTCCTTTTAACTTCCCCCTAACTTCTACCATTTTTAACAGCTCCATTACCTTCCTTCTGACAGACTTTTTATATCTAGTTTCAAGTAACCGATCTTTACACGATTCACATATAACAATTTCTACACATATCACATATAGCACTATATCATAAACTATAAATCTGTGACATTTGGATGTTTATACACATCTGTGGTTCACTTCAATCTTTTGTTCTGTTTTTTTCTCTTTCTTGACTGAAGAAGATCATGTTGATCGAAATATTTCAAATAATAGTGTATTAAGTGTTTTATTGTGTTTTATATGTGCTTATTTCCAAGAGATTGCAGTTTTGGACTATTGCCTTTAGGTAAGTCTGTCAGTCTCCTATCAAGTCCAAAAATTCCTAAATAAGCTTTAAGCTCTACTAGAACTAACCTATATATATATATATATATATATATATATATATATATATATATATATATATATATATGATAAATATCATTGTTTAAGTGCTTTTATGTGTTTCTATTTCAAGACTACAGAGTGGACTCTTACCAAGGTAAGTCTGTCAGTCTCCTAGTCCAAAAAATCTAAATAATCTTTACCAACCAAAACTAACCTAAATATATATATATATATATATATATATATATATATATATATATATATATATATATATATATATATATGAAGTTAATATATTACAATTGTGAATACTTTTATCCACCACTAAGTGCAATAATTTTACCTTGTGTGATGAGGCACCTTTCAGTCATGACCATTGTCGAATCACTGATTATTTTTCTGGTGTGAATGTTCTGTCCGTGATGTTGGTATTTGTTGACGTCATACATATTTCTTCTTGAGCCGCATGTATAATATTTTTGAATAGTACATCGTCTACATATGTTGTCTGTGGTTCATTGAATTATTGTGTATGTTTTTATTAATGTGTTTTCTAGCGAGTTTAGTTCTATTGGGTTATTATTTATTTCAAGTATGGTTAGGTTATTTTCATAATTTGTTATATCATGTTTATGTGATATTAGGTGTGCTGCAACATTTGATATTTTTGTATTTTTATTTTTGAATGTTCTGTAATTTTCTTCAAATTTTATTTTAAATGGTCAGGTCGTTTTCCCTATGTAAAATGCATTGCAGTCGTTACATGTAATTTTGTAAATTCCTGATAGGTTATGTTTTTCTGTATTTGTTTTGTGGTTTGTGTTAAGATATTTTATTATTTTGTTGTTTGGTTTGTATGTTGGAGTGTAGTATTCTTTGTTGTATATATTTGTTAATTTTTCTATTCTGTTATTGGTGTATTTATATTTAAGGTAGATTTTTTTATGTTTATTATTTTTGTGTTCAGGTTGTAGTGTTGTGTTGAGGTTAAGTTTTTTGTAAATTTATTGTAAAAGTTTTTTATAAGGTGTTGTATCCATTTTCTATTGCTATTTTTGTAATGTTATCTAATTCTTCATATAATTTTTGTTTGTTATCTTGTGTGTATTTTATTGCTTTATTTATCATGTTACTGTAAGTGTTAATTTTGTTTGTTCAGGGATGGTTAGATTTGTAGTGTATTGTGGTATTGTTGGAAGTTAGTTTTCTGTGTACTGTAGTTTCTATTTTATTATTATTTATATTTAATGTAATGTCAAGATAGTTAATTGTTTTGTTTCGACGGTGAATTGTATGTTTTCGTTGTATGTATTTAATTTGTTTAGTATTATGATGTGTTCGTTGTGAATGCTAGGTTGGTATATTACAAGTATATCATCTACGTATCTTGTCCATAGTAAAATATTATGTGTATTTAGTATAGGTTGGATTATTATTTGTTCAAAGGGTTGTAGATATATTTCTGACATGACTGATGATATGGGTGATCCCATGGGGAGTCCAGTTGTTTGTTTATAGTATTTAATGTTAAATTGGAAGTAATTTTGGTTACATATGTTTTGGTTAGTGTAATGATACTATTTATTGTGTTATCTTTTTCTTTATTATGTATTAGTTTGTTTTTAATTATTTCTATGGTTTCTTCTATTAGGATACTAGGGTACATGTTGGTTATGTCATACCTTATTATTTTTGTGTTGCTGTTTGTTTCTAGTTTTTTATTTTATTAATTAATTCGTGTCCATTTTTTATATTGTATGTGTTGTTAATATGTATTTTAGATCTTATTATTTTGTCTAGTATTTTTGAAATTATGTAAGATGGTGCTGTTTTGAAATTTATTAGTGGTCTAAATGGTGTGTCGGGTTTGTGGATTTTAGGTATGCCTGTTAATATTGGTGCACATGGTTTGAATGGGTATAGTCTTGTGTGGTATTTTAATTTATTGTTATAGTTTAGGGTATTTCTGTGTGTGACTATTAGGTTTTTTATTGTATTAAGGTATTTGTTAGTTGGGTTAGGGATTTGTTCGTATTTGTTTTTCATTTATGTGGTTAGTCATTGAATTGATGTATTTGGTATTTACTATTACTACTGGCGTGTTTGTTTAATCTGATTTTAATATTACGTAGTCGTTGTTTTCTAGTTTTTCTTTGAGTTTTATAATTTCTTTTTTTGTATATATTGTTTTGTTTTTGTGTTTCTTTGGGTTTCTATTAGGTTAATTTTATGGATGTTAGATTCTGTGAAAGAAAACACAATAAATAGTATCATTACACTAACCAAGCACATATGTGACCAAAATTACTTCCAATTTAACAATAAATAATTAAAAAGTTTTAATTTAAAATTTAAAACAACCAGATCAATTAAAATAAGATTTGAAGAACACTACAGAGCATTCAAAAATAAAAATACAAAAACATCAAATGTTGCCGCACACCTAATATCACATAAACATGAAATAACAAATTACGAAAATAATCTAACCATACTCGAAATAAATAATAACCCAATAGAACTAAACTGACTAGAAAAATACCACATTTATAAAAACATGCACAACAATTTAATGAACCTACAGATAACATATGCAGACGATGTAGTATTCAAAAACATTATACACATGGCTCAAGAAGAAATATGTATGACGACAAGAAATTCCAATATCACGGACCGAATTACCACACCAGAAAAATAGAGAAAAATTAATCAGTGATTCGATAATGGTCAAGTGACCGAAAGGTGCCTCATCACATAAAGTAAAATTATTATTGCACATAGTGGTGGAAAAAATTATTGCAAGTAATAATAATAACTTCATATATATAAATATATATATATATATATATATATATATATATATATATATATATATATATATATATATATAGTTTATTTATTTATATATAATTATTTACACAACATAGTGAAAATTATTCACTCACCATGTTTTGAGGTATCATTGACGAAGCCTAGCCTTCTAAATAACCTGAATAGCAGGTTAGGTAAGTTAACACATTGAATACGAGCAACGTATCCTCAATTTGCAGCCTTATAACTTTATTAAATCTTAACACAAACGTCTCTCGTTTGTTACAGTTCATTCTGTATGTATTTAGTTTGTAGAAAAAAATACAAGTGCCCTATTGCCATTATTTTATCCACTATCATAAAATACATGGCAGTGTTGTGAAACCTGTCCATCGCCATTTCTGTTTACTGATGAACCTGCAGTGTCACCAGTTTGTGCTTCATAAACATCGATTCTAAGTGTTATACTATTGACAAATTAGCTGAAATTTTTAACAATTCTGGCTCTGAAGTTGATTTCAGCAGTGATGAAGATAATACAGAAGGTATGTATACATTTCTCTCAGTATATAGACTTCAATATTTGAGTTTATAACAATAAATTTTACAGATTTGTCATAATGTGTTGCTGCTTTTATAGTGAATGAAATTATGAAAATTTTTTCATATTTTTACGGATGAAAATTATATGAAAATATTGAAATCCATAATAACATTGAGATAAATAATTATGTTATGAAGTTTGGAAATGGAGAAAGTGATATAAATAATATGGCAGATTTATCAATTGTAAAACAAAATCAATCACAATCGAATATTATTAAAGATACACCTTGGGTTCATAGAGATTTGTTTCAATCCCAGTTGATGAATCTTTTTCTGTTCTGGATTGTTTCTCTTACTTTTCTGACTAAAGTTTGCTACGAGTTATGAAACAAATCGCTATGCTATTGATACAATAAACACTCTTCGAAATCAGGGGAAATTGAAACAAATTCTTTATGGCATAAGTGGACAGCAGTGAAAAAATTGGTCAACAAATCCAGTATTGCAAAGTCACTTTGCTAGCAGTCTACTGTCACGAGACAGGTTTATGTCAATCTTGGCTAAGCTACACATTTCTGATAATGCAACCTTTGTTCCCGGAAACGTAGAGGGCATGATTCTTTACATAAAATAAGATGTATTTATAACCTATTAATTGAACAGAGTAATAGTGCCCTCAAATCTCACTGTTGATGAGAGAATGTGTCCTTTTTGAGGTAGACTGAGATTTAAAGTTTACATTCAAAACAAACCTCATAAATATGGTATAAAATTTTATACAGTATGTCAGACACAAACAGGCTATGCCCTAAACATAGAAATTTACACAGGCAAACAAACTAACATTAGTAATGCTACCATAGAATTATTCAACATAATCTGTGGTGAGTACTATTTAGAAAATCATAATTTACATGGATCGATTTTACTCCAGTCCTTTGTTATTTTATGAATTGTGGCAGAAAATAACATAAACCACAAACACAATCCAACACAACACACCTGAGCAGCAGTCTTGTCCATGACTCACAGTATTGAATAATGTGCTGACCTAGTGCAAAACGAGTCTGCTGAAAAATATCAGTAAGTTGTGGTTTTTGCCACGTTAATACCAGAAGTGTAATTATCGAAAAACCTCAAGATGTACATCACAAAAACTGCAAGTTATAATTTTAAGATAATTTAAAAAGGAAATCTTGGTGAAAACATTGCAGTAGTCATTTTTAAAGTGAGACTTTTTAATAGCTACTATAAAATTCCAAACTTTTAAAATATATGCCAGTCTGGGGACTACTGCAGTATCCGGACAGCAGTGTTCAATCTGTTAATAGTTTTTTATTTAGTTGTACTATTACTTATACAAAATTAGTGGTATAGTAAATTCAAAGAAAAAAGAAATTGTCAACTAAGTATAAATGTTGGGTCAAATACATTGAATTTTGTCATATATTCATTCCAGTATCTTTACTCTTCATAACTGAGTATCTAATCCATTAACTTTATAATATCCAAATACAATGTTACATACTTCAGGGTTCTTTAATCCACACCAAATTTTACAGACAAATCTTTTACAGATTTTACTTATTGGATATTTTCAGTAGATTGTTGTTTATTAAAGAGTAACTTTCATGACAATAACCGTTGTGCAGCTTAAAATTTGTAGGGTTTATTGTTTTATTAATTTTTTCATTAAAATCTAAAACAATTTCTAAATTACAAAAATTTTAAATTGATACTTGAAGTTAAATGTCATTAGAAATGGGTAGGAAAGTATCTGATTCTTAATAAATGTACTCGTCTTTTTATTTTTAAGTAACTAATATTTTATGTACATTAACAAATACAATACTTTACATTCTAGCTGTCTCTTGGAGAACAACTTGTTGAAGCAAGTGGAATGGCTTAGTTAAGCTCTTGGCCCAGAAGTGAGAGCTGAAAAATAATTTTTTTCTTAATTACAACACTTAAAAATCATCAGTATAAGGCATTGCAGCATGTTAACTTTTTATTGCAAGGTTTTTCTATGTTTAAAATTACTTAATCATGTGACACATTGTGTTGCTAGTGTTCAAGAATTTCAAGAAAATTTCATAATGTAATATGAAAAAGTTAAAATAAAAAAGAAACATAACATGTTGAAAAAGGAAATAAGAATTGAATATAAGAAAAAATATAATGTTGAAGGAAGAAGGAAAGAAATATAATAATATGAGCAAAATAAAAAAAACTAATTGATAAACAATTAGAGATAAAAATTTAATCAACACTTTTTATAATATATTTAATGATATCTTAAAAATGTAATTATGCCTCATTATGTTACACCTAGTGCACTAGCGCAGTGAGTGTAAGTTTTTGAAAATTTTTATATTGCTATCAGCAAAACGTTTCAAACTGTAGAAAAAGTCAAATAAAATATTCTTACTGATCATATTTTTTCTTTCAATATAATGTATATGTATAGAGTAAAACTAACAATCCAAATCACATTCAGATTTTTAGAAAAAAAACTAAAACGGAATCGTACTGCGGTTTCCAAAATAATGGTTCTTTTTACATGTGTTATTAGTCTTTCATCCGCTAGTATAGGCACAGTATAACATTATTTGGATGTTGAGTCACCATCTTGGTGCAGTTCAGTATATAGCTGGGTGTCGTCTGTTCCAAGTTGGTCAGCCTGACTCTATTGTTACTATTTATACAACTTTTTGTTCATTCTAATGGGGTCTCGTCCCAATTGATTCAGATAATTAGAGTTCTACTGTATGTATGTATGTATGTATGTATGTATGTATATATAAAGTTATTACATGTTAATTGTAAGCAATTATTCCACCAATGGTCAAGTGACCTAAAGGTGCCTCATCACAAGGTAAAAATTAATTGGACTTAATGGTTCACAATTAACATATAATATCTTTATAAAGTCAGTGCAAAGGAATAATAATGGACAACGTTAAATATCACACACACACACACACAAATATATATATATATTTATATATATTGATATTTTTCGTTGCCATTGTTTTTCCGTTGCACTGACTTTATGAAGTTAGTATATTACTATTGTAAGTAATTTTATCCACCATAAGTGCAATGATTTTACCTTGTGTGATGAGGCACCTTTCGGTCATTTGACCATTGTCGAATCACTGATTACTATTTCTAAATTTTTCTGGTGTGGATGTTCGGTCCGTGGTGTTGGTACTTGTTGACGTCACACATTTCCTCTTGAGTCTCGTGTATAATGTTTTTGAATAGTACATCTTCTGCATATGTTGTTTGTAGATTCATTAAATTGTTGTGTATGTTTTTATAAATGTGGCATTTTTTTAGTGAATTTAGTTCTATTGGGTTATTATTTATTTCAAGTATGGTTAGGTTATTTTCGTAATTTGTTATTTCATGTTTATGTGATATTAAGTGTGCTGCAACATTTGATACTTTTGAATTTTTGTTTTTGAATGCTCTATAATGTTCTGCAAAACTTATTTTAAATGATCTGGTTGTTTTCCCTATGTAAAACATGTTACAAAATTACATGTAACAACTGTATTTTCTAACTTAATATATACAAGCAAAACAAATTACGAAAATAGCCTAACCATACATGAAACAAATAATAACCCAAAAAAACTAATCTCACTTGAAAAATATCACACGTAAAAAAACAAACACAATAATCTAATTAACCAATAGATAACATATACAGAAAACACACTGTTCAAAAATATTTTAACATAAAACACACGAGGAAATGCATATGATGTCAGCAACAAGCATCAACATTACGGACCAAGAAACCACATTAGAAATAATTCAGTGATTAGACAATGTTCAAGTAACCGAAAGGTACCTTTTACAATAATATATAATATCTCTCTTTCTCTCTCTCTGTCTCTCTCTCTCTCTCTCTCTCTCTCTCTATATATATATATATATATATATATATATATATATATATATATATATATATATATATATAAAGAACATAAGTCAAAATACAAATACAAGAATTATAATTGAATTTACAATTCAAAGCTTTTCGTTGGCTAACAGTACCAACATCATCAGGAATATTCATTTTTTTGATATTTATTTTATTTCATTCTCTCATATTTCTTTTTGTGTTTTCTCTTTGATTGACAAAGACCACTGTGTGGTTGAAATATATCATTGGTTAAGTGCTTTTATGTGTTTCTATTTCAAGACTAGAGTGGACTCTTACCAAGGTAAGTCTGTCAGTCTCCTAGTCCAAAGAATCTAAATAATCTTTACCAACCAAAACTAACCTATATATGTGTGTGTGTGTGTGTGTGTGTGTGTATGTGTGTGTGTGTGTGTGTGTGTGTGTGTGTGTGTGTGTGTGTGTGTGTGTGTGTGTGTGTGTGTGTGTGAGTGAGTGTGTGTGTGTGTTTAACTTAGCAACACTGTTTTCTTGTATTCATTTATCCTCTACACTTTAATATACTTGAACAAGAATCTTACTTAATATATTTGAGAGTCGAATTTCGAGAGCTATTAATTATAGTGCTCTCATTTTTGAGCTTTATAGAAATGTGGCCTGTAGTAAGTAGGTGTGTGAGAATTCCACTGTCACATGGTATAGCGTACTGTTCTATTTTCGGTTTCACTGCTCTGTGGGTTAGTTTTGGTCTGTCTTGGGATTAATGTTTTTTATTAAGTTATAAAGTATTATTACTTTATCTGTCCGATAAAGTTCAAATACAATTTTTTCAACCTGTAGTGGATGACAATTGATTTAATACAATTTTTTCAAATATTTATTCACTAACTGATATTTTGAAAAAGCTGAATGACTACATGTATATAAAATACATATGTATAAAATCTAGCATTTTGGCTGTGAGCTAACATTCCCATTACTAGAAATCTATTAATTAGAGATATATATGAAATTACTAGAGAATCATTCTTTGATTCACAATCAGAGATGGGAATATCTATACAGGTGTCCATATCAAACCGACAAACCATCTGCAATACCTACATTTTAATAGCAACCACCCTATGAATATAAAAAGGTCCATACTATACAGTCAGCCAATCAGGGGCAAGAGAATTTGTTCCAATGATATAGCATTGGAGGACTTTAATAGAAAGACCTTAATAGCTTTTCAAAAAAGAGGATATCCTAAACAACTTGTTGAGGGTCAAATCCGCTTAGCTCAATCATCAGATGAACCCAGACCGCCTATAGAAGACAACAAACTGTCTTTAGTTACAGATTACCATCCAGGCCTTCAGAAGCTGAACAAAATATTAAAGGATGGCTTTACGATTTTTCAAGCTTCCACCCATACCAAAGATCTTTCCTCAAATCCACCACATATTTGGTTCAGACGTTTTAATTTGAAAAATATTTTAGTATATCCCAAATTACCAGGTCAAAGTACTGAAAAACAGCTCAACTTCCTCATGGTTCCTTTCCAAGCAATAGACCTAGATGCAAGACATGTCCAATACACATCCCAAAAAATAGTTTCCATAGCCTAGCAACTAATATGGAGTTCAAGATTCAGGTTCATCATTCATGTACATCCAAAAATGTAATATACCAGTTGCAATGTAAATTTTGCCCGGCACAGTACATAGGCCTTACCACGGATGGTCTGAGCATCAGAATAAATGGCCACAGACATGACGTTGGAACCATGAACATAGACAGGCCAACCGCTCAACACGCTGCTAGTCACAACATCATATCCTTCATCGTTATACCACCAAAATAATTAAGACCCTCCCCCCTGATTGCAACCCTTCAGAATTGAGAAGTGGGAGTTATCACACCAGTGGTACAACAAATCTAGAGAGCATCCTAACCTCAACATCAGATAAAACTCCTTACCTTCCCCCTAACTTCTACAATTTTTGACAACTCCATTTACCTTCCTTCTGACAGACTATTATTATCTAGTTTCAAATAATCAATATTTATACAAATCACATATAGCACTATATCATAATCTATAAATCTGTGGCATTTGGATATTTATACACATCTGTGGTTCACTTCAGTCTTTCCTTTTTTTCTTTTTTTGACTGACAAAGAGCATTTTTGATCGAAATATTTCAATAGTATGTTAAATTTTTTATATGTGTCTGTTTATTTATTTTCAAGAGATTGTAGTTTTGGACTATTGTCATTAGGTAAGTCTGTCAGTCTCCTATCTAGTCCAAAAATTCATATATATATATATATATATATATATATATATATATAGGTTAGATTTGGTTGGTAAAGAGTATTTAGATTTTTTGGACTAGGAGACTGACAGACTTACCTTGGTAAGAGTCCCACTCTGTAGTCTTGAAATAGAAACACATAAAACCACTTAATCAATGATATATTTCAACCACACAATGGTCTTTGTCAATCAAAGAGAAAACACAAAAAGAAATATGAGTGAATGAAATAAAATAAATATAAGTTGTATCACAGATTGTGTAGAAATCAGATGTCACAGATGCACAGAT
Source organism: Prosapia bicincta (assembly GCA_036971475.1). NCBI lineage: Eukaryota > Metazoa > Arthropoda > Insecta > Hemiptera > Cercopidae > Prosapia > Prosapia bicincta. Next base: position 46,553,786 of record JBAIZL010000005.1, on the reverse strand, counting down.
TTAAGATATATGTATTGTTTCCATGAGCATATGAGTGATTATAGTTTATATAAGTCTGTCAGGGGAAAAGAGATTGGAGACGTCTGATGAGGCTATTAGGAAATAAAAGTGAATGGATTTATCTGGGTTGAGGTTAGGGGATTCTCTGGACTTGGTCTACCACTGGTATGATAGTTCCTATATTCTCAGTTCTGAGGGATTGCAATCAGGGGTGAGTGATTTAATTATTTTTGTGGTATAGCAGTCATCCAAAGTTGTGATGTTGTGACTCGCAGCATGTTGAGCTGTTGGCCTATCCATATTCATAATTTTAACATCATGTCTGTGGCCATTCATTCTGATATTCAGACCATCCGTGGTCAGGCCTATGTACTGTGCTGAGCAAAATTTACATTGTAGCTGGTATATATTTCATTTTTCGATGTACAATTATGATGACCCTGTATTTTGAAGACTATTTTTGTTGTTTGGCTGTTGAAACTATTTGCTGAGGGGTGTATTGGACACGCCTTGCATATTGGTTAAGTGCTTTTATGTGTTTCTATTTCAAGACTACAGAGTGGACTCTTACCAAGGTAAGTCTGTCAGTCTCCTAGTCAAAAAAAAAAAAAAAAAAAAAAAAAAAAAATATATATATATATACATACACAACAACTTAATGAATTTACAAACAACATATACAGAAGACATACTATACAGAAACCTCATACACACAGATCAAGAAATAGTGCGCGTAACTTCAACAAACACCGGCTTCACGGACGTAGCATCCACAGCAGAGAACAATCAGTGATTCGACAATGGTCAAAGACCGAAAGGCGCCTCATCACTCAAGGTAAAATTATTGCACTTAATGGTGGATAAAATTACTCAAAAATAGTAATATATTAACTTCATAAAGTCAGTGCAACGGAAAAACAATGGATAATATTAAATATCAAGAATATATATATATATATATATATATATATATATATATATATATATAAAATAAAAAGTAACGAATAAAAAATTTTCTTTGTTAACCTCATTATGAACTGACTTTATTTTATTTTTATATTACTTGTTATTAGATGTATATGTTTTCTATTGTGGGGAATGTAGGGGTGGATTAAAAGACAGATATAAAGAACACCTTAAAGCATATATCAAACCAAAAACTTATAACTCAATCACAGTATAACCAAATAACCATTCATTTTTCACGGTAGAAAACACACATCTAATAAATAAAGGACAAAATGCCTAAAAATGACAATCTGGGAACAACCACAAATTTATAAACTTAAAAATAATATAATAAACGAACAAGTAGAAATAAAATTTTAAAAATATATAATTTATTCAATTAATAGTCTATATTAACCAAAAGACAGACCAAAACTAACACACAATGCAGTGAAACTGAAAATAGAACAGTATGATTATACCACAAAACTCTCACAGGCCTACCTCCTACAAACCAGTCTTCTAAAATGCTTCGAAAATGGGAGCATTCTAATTAATAGTTCTCAAAAGTAAACTTGCAAATACACCAAGTAAGATTCTTGTTTAAGTACATTCAAGTATATTAAAGTGATTATATATAAATAAATATATATATATTACAATCTAACAGCTTATTTGAGATTTCATTGGACTAGATAAGAGACTGACAGAATTACGTTGGTAATAGTTGGTCTCTAATCTTTAAATAAACACATTAAAAATAATGATATATTTTGGACACACTGTAACCTTTATCAATCAGAGAGAGAGAAACTTATATAAGCCAAAGATGTGTAAGTATAGAAATACAAATTTCCCAGGTGCACAAATGTATAGTTTATGATATATAATATTACATATTGTCTAAATAGCACCTTCAATGTAAACAGCAACTACGTTTACCCACTAGAATAACCATAGTCCTTTATTCTAAACTGCCATCAGTGTGTCCTATGATTATAGAAGTTAAAAAAGATTTTGACCTTTAACTTGTGCTTATCCAAAACATTTATTTCCATTTGGCTAGAATCAGGGTTTATTTATAGCCTTCGCTAAGTTAATTGTGTCTCCTTCCTTCTCCTGGGCATTAACACTTGTTTAAATTTAACTGTTCTTGCAGTTGTATAAATCAAACTATTTACACTAAAGTAGCTTTAATACATCTTCTTGCAAAAAAAAAAATATATATCAAATTGGTCCCATAATGAAAAGTAAACATTACAAGTAAAAAGGATTTGTCATTCTAGCATATACCTGACAAAGATCACTTCAGTATAATTATTAAATTAATGTAGACAATAACTATGGACGCAATATTTTTCATTCTCTTAAAATTTACTCCCCTCATCATATAACAAACCTTATATATATATATATATAGATTTTTTGGACTAGGAGACTGACAGACTTACCTTGGTAAGAGTCCACTCTGTAGTCTTGAAATAGAAACACATAAAAGCACTTAAACAATGATATATTTCAACCACACAGTGGTCTTTGTCAATCGAAGAGAAAACACAAAAAGAAATATGAGGGAATGAAATAAAATAATAAAAGAATTATTTTATTTCATTCTCTCATATTTCTTTTTGTGTTTTCTCTTCGATTGACAAAGACCACTGTGTGGTTGAAATATATCATTGTTTAAGTGCTTTTATGTGTTTCTATTTCAAGACTACAGAGTGGACTCTTACCAAGGTAAGTCTGTCAGTCTCCTAGTCCAAAAAATCTAAATAATCTTTACCAACCAAAACTAACCTTATATATATATATATATATATATATATATATATATATATATATATATATATATATATATATATATATATGAGTCAACATATTAATAAAATGAATAATAATTCCTTCAGTTTTTTTTATATATAAGAAATATGCACCTGTTTAAGAAATTCTTTGGCATTGTTGAGAGAAGATGAGCCATAGATAACTCTTTTACTTCCTGCGCCTCCACTCACACCAGATTTACTCTGAAAAATAAGAAAGGCTCAATATTAAAATACAAAAATTAACCTTTTTTTATAGTTTACCAGCACCCAAACTAAACTTTAAGTGCAAAAGTGCACTCCACCAGTTGCAGGTAACAAATAAATACAAATTTATATCCATTCGTATATTTTAAAAAAATATGACTATTAGGGCCTATGAAGGATAAAACAACTGTTAATAAATAGGTTTAGAATAGAAATGAGTCATAAAACCTCTAAAATGAGTCATCATGAGTGAAAGATTATTAACATGAGTGAAGATTGTGACTCTTTCAGCGTGATAATGAGTCTGTAAAGTTTAAGGAGGACTAAGCAAGATGTATAAACGATTTGTTAGTTCTCAGAAAAATAGGGAAAAATTATGGTACTGCATAGTCAAGAGTTGCTTCCCTGAAGAAGTCCTGATTTCATCTGAGATGAAAAATTTACTCCATAAAACCCCTGAAAGTAATTTTATGTATAAAGTAATGAGTATTTTTGTAAATATATAGATGAATAATATGTTATCAGTAATTTTGTGATACAATGGATTCACTATTTAGTATAAGTAAGTAAAAACATAATGTACTTTACAACCTTCAACAATGATCATAGTGCATCAGGGAGTTCAGTAGTATTTCAAAATTCAAAGGTTTTATATAACCAAAATTAACTGTTCAGTAAATGCTTTTACAAATCGTTTTTAGTATTTTCTATTTTAGGATCCATTCTTTATGTTAGAATAGAATTGTCTTTATATTATAATATAAATTGAATATGTATAAGTCTATCAGAAAAAGATAAAAAAATGAATAAATAAAAAAGCCCTGGCAAAAACTATCAGAGCTTCAATTGCATGGTTTGTTAACTTATATTAACCCATGGTTTATTATATTTAAAAAATACAGTTCAAATTTTTAAAAGTATACAAGAATTGTTAATTTAAATACCAAGCAGACTTTATCAAACTACAGTAACATCTTTAAAAATATTTTTACATTTGATATTAATTACTCTAAAATATGAATATTGCATCGTTAATTTTTAATTTATATTAGCCTTTCCTGGTTAATAATAGGACTGAATAAACTTCATTTTTATATTTATATGTTTCAGTGTTGTACCAAATACCAACAATAAAATTTGGAATAAAGAGACAGTTGTTTCGAGTCAAAAATGATTATTTAATAGGACGATGTTTCTAAAACTAATTTGATTCCCTTTTCAATCATTATTAAACTTAATATTGCTTGTAAACATCCTGAATCCCCTGATTAAACTATAAGTAATTATTGCGTAACTAAGTGAATACTATTGAACTTACTTGCCGATGTGTTTTGAAACATGCCAGCAAGTAAGTTCAAAAGTATTCACTTAGTACCAGAATAATTATTCATAGATTATTAAACTTAATACCTAAAGATAGAATACCAACAATGTCGCTGTCAACAGCTTTAATTAGTTATGAGTTAGTGGTGAACTGTTAAGATACTGGTCGCTAAAAACATCTGAGTCCACTCTCTGTGCAGAAGAAGGAAAAATAAACTTCATGCGAGAAAGAATAATTACAATGTGTACTACCAAGAGCTGCCAGTGGTAGTCAGATAGCAGCCACAAATCTGAAGAAAATAGTTTTAGCAATGTGGGTCCTCATAAACCAATTATTAATAAATTATGTTTCAAATACATTGACAAACAACTTTTTTGTAACATAAAAAGATTATTAGATGAAATTATCAAATTTATATTTTTTTAAATAATGTATTAGAAAGGAAAAAATAATACATGTTTTTTTAACAGCAATAAATCATGTTTTTTACAATGAACTTACTTATTAGACCTGTATTGTATTAAAAAAATTACCAAAGATCTGTTTCAACTATATTGAATATATTTATTAAGTTTATGCTAAGGAAGCAAAATTTACACAAGGTTTTCCAATTATAAAATACTTTAAAATGTTGGCTTTACAAAATGTCAATGTTTAATGTTTCGGCTTTAAAAATACTATTTTGCTGTAAATTACATTTAAAATTCGTACTATGGAACTTAATTTACCAACTTAATGTTTTGATTGGTCAGTAGATATCAATGTGAGCCTATAGGATCACAAGAAACATACATTGTTTATGAGAGAATGTCAATCTAATTAGAAGAAGCTCTATTCAACCCTGCTAAGATGATTGGGTAGTCATGAAAGGCTGTTAGTGACTGTAATATTACATACATCTATATTTATGACTTTATAGCTATTCTATTGTATATATTCTAAAATCCTGTTATATCTCATAAAAATCTTTCTAAAATTCTGTTATATATTCTAGAATGTTATAATGCATTCATTACAATTTTAAATATACATTAAAATTTTATGTAAACATTAATTTCTGTATTTTTGTTCCAAATTAATAATACTAAATAAAAAAGCAAAATACCAATACAAAAAATTTAAAAACCAACATTTATTCATGTAGTCCCAATTACAATTTATTGTTACTGAGTTCACAATTTAGGTCCCATCATTTATTTAAGACAGAATATCAAAAACAATTTTATGTTCTAGGCTAGTTGAAGAATGGTTAAAGATATGGCGAAAGAATTAACCCTTAGCAGGCATATTACAGGACATCTCTGCAAACTTGTATATTTATTTCACAAATGTAGAATTTCGCATTTACAATTTTTTTACACCTATATCAGAATTTCTCAAAAATTGAAATCAGTGAACGATAATGACAGGTGCAGTGGATTCATTTTACTCAGTCCTTTCTTACTTCTCACCAAATTGTTGCCATGGTAACCACAGCCATTCACATACGTGTTTGATCTGAATCCTCCGAAGCAACATCGTGCCCGTTTCGCCACCTATTCAATTTGTAATTTGCCTACACGATTTTTTTTTTTTAGATGAGTTTAGTTTCAAGTGAAATAGTAAATCACATTTATATTTATTTTTAAAACAGTTATTTCAAACTGTAAAATACATTACTTAAAATTACTTACTTTTTAATATTTTTTGCTGTAAAAATATATAAACCATAGAAAATGAATTTTTTTACACACAGATTCTGTGCTATTGGTAAGTACTCTATTATTCTATACAACATTCAAAGTTTTAATATTATATTCATTTTGTAAAATAATTTTGAAAAATAACCAATATTTGTAAAATGAACCATGTTTTTCAATTTAAAATAATGACAGACTAATGAGAAATTTTGAGATACCAAAATAACCAAGCAAGATATATCAATATTAAAAAATATAAGGAGTTTGGTGAGAACTATTTTTGAAAAACTTGTAATAAAATACATAAATTTTAAAAACCAATTTTATAAACCAGACAAATTAAATGTATCTGTTATGCACAAAAATTAGTTACTGAAGATTATAAAAACATTACATTGGACAAGCTCAAATCTCTTTTTTTAATTAATGTCAAAATACACTTGGTTCACAAAAATCAAGTTTCACTTAGCATTTATTGAACTGTCACTATACAACTGATTATAAAGGAATGGATTCAGATGCCAGAATATGACTTGACAGATCATAAAATCATGAAATTTTTAACACTATAAAAAAAAACAGCAAAAAAAAAACAAGAAAATTAGTTTCCTACTTAATTTTAAAAATTAAACTGAACACTAAGCATTCATGATAAGAGCAGGTAACATAATTTAAGACACTGGTTAAGAGTTGCTCAAAAATACAATGGTAGTAGAAGTGTTATGGGATCTGATATTAGGAGTATTGTAACCACATTAATATAACTATTGGATAGACAATATTTGTCTGGGCCTATCTGTCTGTCAAGCCTAATCCTAATAAACAAAAAGTTTATTTATTCATGTTTCATGTAGAGTGTTGTGTGTATAATATGTCTTTAAAATCACTTTTAAATGTTTTAACTTGCCTATAGTAGCACTTACTTTGTTTGTTGAGGACGGGCATTTCGGGAGATGTGTCCCATTGTCAACTCAGGCCGTAACTGATCTCAAGGTTTATATAGGTTAGGGTGGGGGTGGGATATTTTGGTGGTGCGGGTGTATTTTGTGTGTATTAGGAGTTATGATGTCAAAAAGTGCGTGTGAGTTGTAATGTAATTGTGTATTGAGTATGTGTGTAGGGTGTAGTTCGAAGTGTCTGTATATTTCGTATTGTTTGGTTGTGTAGCGTTGGTTATTTCTCTGTTGTTTATGAAGAATTTGTAGGTTAGATGTTATGTCTATGTAGTCATGTTTTGTGAAGTAGAGATGATCGGCGAAGTTTGATTGGTAGTTATTGTCTTTTAGTGCTTTTATATGTTCTTGGTAACGTGTGTAGAAGGACCTCCCTGTCTGGCCTATGTAAAAACTGGGGCACGTACTGCAAGTTAGTTTGTAAACTCCAGTGGTGTTGTAAATGTCGTCGATTTTTTTGTTGGGTTTAATTTGTTTGTTGAGAGTGTTGTGTGTGGAGTAAGCTATTTTGTAGTTGTATTTTCGTAGTGTGTTGGTTAGATTGTGGGCTTTGGATGATCTGTATGGTATTGATAAGTATTTTATGGGATTGTCATGTTGTGTGCTTGTATTTGGGTTATTAGGTTTATTTTTTAGGCGGTTGTATAATTTGTCAATCATTGTTTGGTTGTATCCGTTAGTTTGTGCTATATATTTTATGGTGTTTAACTTCTGGTAGTGTTCTTCTTTGTCTAACGGTGTTTTAAGCAGACGATATATTATGGTGTTGTAAGCAGCTAGTTTATTACTGGTTAGATTAGTAAGCTGGATTAGCAGCTGGATTACTAGTAGCTCACGTGAAGATGGAATCAACAAATGTCTTTAAAATGTTATCCCTAACATTATCCATTGTGTCCATTGGATGCAATTACATTAATGAGGACTAAGTGATCATGGACGTTTACAAAAAAAATGAACCTTGTGATAAGGACTAAGTTTGTGTTTAGACCGAATGATAAACTACACCACTATTTTATGTAAAATATAATGATGGTATTAGACAAATTATTTTTTTAATAAATAAAAACATAATATATAGTCGAACTTCCAAATAAGGAAATCCTCTTAGTAACAAATTTTTATTGCTTCCTTTCACATTTTAGAAATTAGTATTAAAATATGCCTCAGACTTCTCAATAACAAAATATTTTCTCCAACCGAAAAAAAATGTGCTATATCCGCAGCTCACAACGATATTTCTAAGAAATTGTTTGTTTTCAGCAAGATGTGCAATGAAACCAAGAGGTTTTCAGGTAATAGGCAATACGATTCATCTACAAAACGAATGAAAAAGTCTTTTTTTATTAATTTGTGTTTCATTTAATGTTTCCCTCTGATTACGACTTGTGTAGTGCATAGTATTGTTTGTGTTGAGTGTGTACTGTATTTAAATGAATAATCTAAGTTAATAAATTAATGTAATAAGTGTCCCTTGATTAAAATTTAGTACTGTAGGTTCGAGTTATGCTTCTTGGAAATGAATTACATTAGTAGCTACACTCATTTATTACTATATTTTTACTAAACACTTGTAAATATTTACAAACCTGCCTATAGTAGCACTTACTTATATTTGTTGAGGATGGTTGTTTCGGGAGATGTGTCCCATTGTCAACTCAGACAGTAACTCCAATGGGACACATCTCCCGAAATGGCCGTCCTCAACAAATATAAGTAAGGCTACTATAGGCAAGTTTGTAAATATTTACAAGTGTTTAGTGAAAACTAGTAGTTCATGTGAAGATGGAATCAACAAATATGTATATTTTTACAATATTTTTCCATTACATTAGATTAATCATAATAATATACAGAGTTTGGAACATACTGTAGACCCATTTTATTCGGATATCTAATATGGTGAAAAAGAAATATTCTAAACATATTGATGAAACATTTTTAGAATCTCAATTACATAAATCTTGAAACACTGTAAATTGAAACATTACAAAATGTTCTCCCATCTTAATGTTAACCTATTACTTTACAAAAGCCCGCGATATCATACTGTATTGGGTACAAAAGAGGTACCCTGTGACTATCTGCTTGATCTTATACGGCAGTAAGATAGGGCGGGGGTATTCTTGCTAAGATGACTTTTCATTAATTAATACCTCTATATAACACATTTTTTATAAAAAATGTTCAACTGTATTTAATAATTTGGAATATATTATTAAGAGATGAAAATCAAACTTACCCTTGTATAGTCAACCAAATTCTGGTATTCAATATAATTTCCTCCTCCAATAACAAAAACTACAGCTTCTGTGAAGGGTGTCTTATTGCGTGGAATTTGTGAATTTTCTGCAGATCTCAACTGTTTAGGATCAAAATATCTGTAGTCATCGTTGCCTCTCATATCCATTAATTCGTCCACTATTCTTGTAACTGGTAAATTCTAAAAAAGGAATATCATATTACATCTTTCTCATTACATAGAACAAAAATATTTAAACAATGCATTGTGGAATATGAGAATGAAATACTGAAAAGTAATCAAGAAAATGAGAAATCATATGCTGCACTATGCATTTAAAAAGCCCTTGTCCAAAATTAATGTTTAGATAATTTTAAATATTATAACATAAATATGTTAATCAAATTTTGGACCATGTTTGGTCAAGTATATCTATAAGCTTTCAAGTTTTCTGAGCATAAACTAATGCCAAATAATTTCAATACAAATAATGAATAATATGTCATATGTATACCATTTTTGTGCATCTATATAAAAAAAACAGACCAGGCTATTATCATGAAAAACTCTTGTCGGTCTCCTATCTATACAAAAAAAAATCAAATAAGCATTCAGCTTTATCAGGACTACTATAAAAGTGTGTGTAAGTGTTGATGACAATTATTTTAAATACCAAAATACATATTTTTTCTACAAAACACAATTCTCTTTTAATAATAACTAGAATTATCAGCATTGTTAAGAATTCAAAAATTTAATTGCAAAAAAATTCACAGAATTTAGATTAAAATTAGTGTATAATTCAAAATTAAGTGTATATTGAGATTTATTTAATTAAGATATTTTGCATTTATTTAATTTCTTAGGTTTTACTTTATTTTTCTACCTTTCTTCTTTAAACAATTGTCATATTGTTCTACAAATTTCTACAAAAAGTCTACAAAAGAGTGGACTAACCCAATGTTAGCACAAATTGAAAAATTGCAAATATTTGTAAAAGGTTGTCATATGCATATTTGGAAATTTAAAATCGTGAATTGTGAGTCTTCACAAACCTTTCTTTGACTCCTTTCACATGAGAAATGTGTTGCAAATATTTATCTCAGCATGGAAACCATAATACATTAAGAAGGGTCAAGCACACTAAACATTCAGGAAAAGAAAACAACATAGTTCTTTGAACCAAACAAAAATCAATGTCGAAAAAGCACATCTTTACACCTTCTAAGAACAATTTGTTAGTACAAGATAGTCCTAACAAAATCCATGGAGTGTGTGGGCTAGTAAGAAATGAGATTTTAAAAAAATTCTATAGATAACATGTATTATTACTTAATATGTAATACATATATCAGCTAAATGTAGTGTCATAAAAATTACTTTATTAAACAAAAATTAAAATGGATTGCAGATCACTTATTTGTCACCTGTATACTGTGACTTCTATGAAAAAAATACAATACATTTTATTTCAAAAATGACAAGAAAATGAAAGATGCCTGTAATTATGGTAAAAAATATTTTCCCAAGAAATAAATATTATATTAAAGCAAAGTACTCAACAATCATTTTCAATGCAAGGTAAAATACCTCTAGTAAAACATGAATTTTTTAAAATGGTTGTTATTGTCTACTTGTTTACCAATTATTGCTCATTGATCGATAAGGTTGTGGTTGCGGAAAAAATTAAGAATTCAGATAGAGAAAATGTTATTAAGGTTTATTGTAAGGAATGGTATAAGGAACCTATTTTAAATGGTTTTATCCAATGCCCTTTTTTTCTGGGTCACATCCACTGATCATATAAAAGCATGTGAAATCCTTCAGTCCTCACTGGATAAATTCACTAATTGGTGCTCTAAATGGTCTCTAACTATATCGGCGGAGAAGACCGATTGCACTTTTTTTACCCATCGAAATAAATTGGGTTCTTTCGCTCCCGAACTCAAAATACTTGGCAAGCGATTGAAATATAATAGGTCCCCTAAACTACTAGGCATCCTTTTCAATCCGAAACTGCAATGGGGTAGTCATATGGAGTATGTTATGGAAAAATGTGTATCAAGACTTAATGCTCTCAAAGTTGTGGCCAGCTGCGATTGGGGTGCCGATACAACTACTCTAAAGATGTTTTATATTGCCTTCTTGAGACCTAAGGCAAGCTATGCATGTGAAGTGTGGGGTTCGATGGCGAAATCTCACCTGAAAAGACTGCAAACTCTACAATCTGCTGCAATTCGTTTATGCTTGGGGTGCACCAAAACCACCTCTATAGCAGCCATAGAGATTGAATTGGGAGTTGAACCTATTGGACTCTATATCGATAAAAAAATATGGACCAAATACTTGTCAATAAAGGCTCTTACACCAATCCACCCATTAAGTAACATGGTGTCATATGATTCCAACATAAAGCAGTCATTCAGCTATAACATTAATCAACTGTCCACCAAAATGCCTTGTTTTGTCCCTGTGAAAATTCCGACTTACTATATGGAGCCCCCAAGTATATGGCCCGAGATAAACATTGCACTCAACCTGCCACATGAGGTGAGCAAGAAAGATCATTTACAAATATTAAAAACAATAACATTAAACATGATTCAATCTCAATACAAAAGCCTCATAAAAATATTCACAGATGGGTCGCTCGACCGGGAGAAGAGCTTATCGGGGGCAGGCTACTATAATGAATCGAACGGAGACGGTTTTTACATTCCAACCAATTCCAATTCCAGCATGGATACTGAGCTTTTGGCTATAAGTGCAGCCCTGACTAGCTGTGTGCACTTGAAGAGCAATTCAAAAATATGCGTCCTATCGGATTCGAAAGCAGCCCTTCAGTCATTGTTAAGTAATTCTACAAGTTCATACTCGTTTCGAATATCAGAAATAAGAAAAACCATCCTAGAACTAGTGGACTGCGGGAAGGAATTAACTCTTTAATGGGTACCTGTCCATTGCAGAGTACCCGGAAACAAAAAGGCTGACAAAATTGCGAAAATAGCCTCAACCATGGGACCTACAGATGAAGGCAAACTCTCCCTGCTACATTGCAAAAGTGTAAGCAGGGAAGTTTTTCGAAAACTTTGGTTTGAAAATTGGGAAAAAGAGTCTACCGGTCGACACCTTTACCAGCTCCAACCAGAACCACCAGTCGAGGACAAATATAGGGAAGTAGCATCTTTTGCTACTTCAAAATAATTGAACACATCCTGATGAACTGCCCTTACCCATTACCTACAAGAGACATCCTCAGACCAATTGTGACAAAGTGGCAAGATATTCTAGTTAAGAAGAACCTGTGGGCCATAGCATCATATATATATCGTGGACATCGGGCCATTGGCTATAGTTAAGCTGGACGCCTGCACGAAGAAGTAAGAAGTAAGATCCAATGCCCTTTTTTAGTCAGTTGAGTTGGTTTTTATACATTTAAGGTGGGCGGTTTACCGATGCCAGATCTGAATGTCTAGGACCGAATATTCAGTCCTATTGTTTACAGGACAGAAGAAATGAGATTAATAACATAAGGAATAATAAAATGGAATTGGTATTTCAAAAAAGGGTTTAAAAATTTAAAATGTCTCAAGCTTGTAAAAAAAGCTTTTATGTCCACATCAATCAAAGCATAGATTCTATAGTCTAAGAAATTATTTATTTTTAAACAAAATTAACTTAATTTTTTGCAAAACATAACATATACCTAAAAAAATAATCATATATTTACTTACATGCCTTTTAACAACAAGATTTTTAACTCCTTCCATTACAAATGATGAACCTTGTGACACGAGTTTGGAAAACATGCTTACAGTTTTTGTGCCACCACCTACATACTGGTTGGGTGCTGAAGCCATTTTTGCATATGCTCTGTGAGTAATGAACAAACATACCACATATACATATATAAGTACATTAACAACATAACCTATTTTAAGTTCTGTAGAAAATGGTAACAAATTTGTATTCTAACAATCAAAGTAAACCATTAGAACCGAGTATCACAACAAAATGGGAATAGTTTATTTCATAAATAGTAACGAAACTGGCACTTTCTGGGACTCGATAATGTTTTACACGCGATGTTTAAGTCAACCCCAAAATTTCCTCAAGAACTGAAAAAAAACTTTAGGTATGACTTGTGAATGATACTTTTCATCAAGCTGCAAATACAATAATAATAAAAATAATATTGTTAATTAACATAATGTAATTAAGTATAACTTTTTAACCATACATTTACAAACAATAAAGAAAAACTTAGTTTCTTTACTGACAGTTTAATTATGAAGTAGAAATTTTCATTTATTTTGATTTTCAACCTAATACATAACCAAAACATCATCACTTACTTGGTTAGACTCCATATTTTCCAATCAATGAATTTTTCATATTTGTCTACATAATTCGCCTTCGATTTTTCTATAATTGGATATTAGTGGCTTCAATGATTATATTTTGCAAACTATTTGTAAATTGCGATGGAATGTTGTCAGTTATTTTGTCACAATTACACAGTAAAATTTATATAACTAACTAAATCAATAAAAAACAGCTGATTTCAAATGGGTATCTAATACATGAACCAGACTGCCATTGCAACTGGAAACCCACCGCATAACTACACACAATCGGGGAAATATTTGCAGCCATTTTACCAGGTCTAAGACTTGGAAAGGGGCACTTTCGTTATACATTATGCTTACAGAGAGAATCAACACACATAGTATGTTGAAAGTATATTTTACTACAAAGATATGTATATCTCCAACACAAACTTGAGAAAGACTAACTTCAGAACCCTTTGGAGATTAAATTATTAGAGTTCTGCACAGCCCAGAGGATTAAAATAAATTTAGATTTTAGTGGTCATGGCAACTGAATTGTGTTACTATAGTTAAATGATAGTTAACTAAGTGAATGCATATGGGCTTACTTGCTGACGTGTTTTGAAACTATCGTTCCTTTTACGAAGCAAAGCATCTACTGGCATCGTGGCGATAGGTATATCTCATACTTTTCTAAAGTTGTTAGTTTTTTACTTTGTTTTAATATGTGGAGTATGTTTAAATTAGTATGTATGTCCGTGTATGTGTGTGTTGTGTAGCTGGATTTTGGGTTTGTTTGGTTTCTTTCAATAATGTGTTCTTCGAAGCATTTGTAGAATGACCATTTGAATATAGGTTGACCGATATAATAGCTGGGCCACTAGCTACATGTTAATTTGTAAATACCAGATAAATTGTATTTGTCTGTTTGTTTTTAAAAAGGTTGTACATGCTATCCTAAAGTGTATGTTGTTTTGTAAGATATTTGATAATGAAGTTTTTTGAATGTGGAAGCTATTTTGTGTGTTTTTGTTGTGGTAGGTGAGGGATATATATTTATTGTTTTTTGTGTGGTTTGTCAGTGTGGCTGTTTGATGATGTTTATGTTTAATTTTCATGTGTATGTTGTCTATGAGTGTATGTTGGTAGCCGTTTTGTTGAGCGATGTATGTTATTGTATTGAGTTCTTTGTCATAGTCTTTCTGTAGCATAGGTATTTAACTTATTCACTTAGTCAAGTATCATTTAATTATAGTTTAATCAGTGAATTAAAGATGATTACAAGAAGCAACTTAAATTATGTTGTTCTAATTTATTATTTTTAATCATTATTATTTTAAAAAAAACAATTATGAATTAAAATATGTAAAATATTTGATACCATTCTTTATTTCTACCCACAAATGTTATGAGCCTAATCCAAATGATGGACTAGGATGTTTTGGAATATACAACAAGAACACAGATGTTACTTTTTACAGTCTCTCTTAGAAATGCCTGAAAGGGAAGAAAGAAAGGCTTTTAAAAAAAAGTACAATTAAGAAAGTTGTGTACTGGAAAGCCAAATCATAGAGCAAAATAAAAGAAGAAATATTAACTAAGTCATGAAATATAATCCTGAGTCATAATAAAACTGTTGACTGTGTCATTGATCCACAAGAAGAAACAGATTTAACATTTCTTATCAAGAAATTTTCAGGTTGTGAAAATGTCGATGGTATCACAACAAATATACATCAATGGATCAGTAAGGACAAACGTAAGTAACAATAACACGTTACGACTATTGAAATGGTAAAAGAAACTACTGACGGCAGTAAAAATGAGAATAAGACGAAGGTTTGTCCGATACAGTACAAGAACAGATAGTAAGTCATGGTTAAGGCAAAATAGCCTTTGAAACTGCACTACACCATACTAAACAGACACCACGCTAACAGATGTGCTTCTGCTAAGACATCTACATAACACCACAGCTCGAAAACGATCTGATAAGCAGACACAGAAGACACTTTATAACTTTTTCCACAAAATGTAGCAGCCATGATGAACAATGTATTCCAAAGCAACATTAATTTATGTAAGTTCTGTAACCAACAATGTTTTATAAACGTATTTTGTGCATTTTTAGGTATTAGGGTTCATTAGAACTCCTATTTTTCTAATGTACAAGAATGTATTTCCGTGTAATCCAAATTTTGGTAATCCGAGGGAGTCTCGGTTCCATCTACCTCAAATTATCAAGACTCTATTGTATTACTTCAATACTGGATAAGTAATTATGATTAGAAGATTGTAAATAATCTCATGACTGTCTTTCACCTCGTAGATTTGATAAAACTATTTAACACATTATAACTATCAGATTTATTACACAATAAGCATTGCCTTGATAAATACAACTTACTGCATGATATAGTAAATTACTGCAAAAAAAAAGCAAATTACAAATAAAACCACAATACTTATTTATTAATTTACTTGGCAAAAACCACCACTTACTAGTTCGTTTTACTACATTTTTCAGCAGATGTGTTTCACATTTGGTCAGTGCATTGTTTAATGCTGCAAGTCATGGGCAAGACTCAATGAACATCGCATTGTTTTAAATGCAAAATGTATCTGCTAAGAAATATCAATAAATAGTGTTTTTTTTGCCAAGTAAAAAAAAAAAATAAAAATGTATAACCCAACAACTGCAAATTATAAAGCCACAATAAATTTTCAAATGATACTATCGAAAACCTGCCTTTAAAACCGTCACTGCTTAACCCAACATCTGTAAGCAGAAGACAGTGATGAAGATCAAAAATGTTCTGTCTCAGTAAGGTTTTGCAAATTTACAAAATTTAAAAGTTCAGAGAGTCTTAAACTAATGTTAAAGTGATTAATAATTTTAATTTACAAATGATGTATCAGTATTTTAGGTATCAATAAAAGATAGTTTCAGCCCATTGATTTTTAATTTTTTAATATTAATATGATTATTGAATAGGTAGTGGAAACTTTCCTAAATCAGGATTAATTTTTAAACATAGCACAAATGAGAATATTTTATTCATGGTTTGTTGATAATTCAGTACTTGTGTAAGATAGTCAAGATGCCATAAAATGACTTTTGCTAACATTTAAATAGTTTTAGAAAAATATAAAGTGAATATATCAATATAAAAAAAAAAGTCTTACTGTGTAAAGAGAACCAATAAGATGTAAATCAGTAACATAACAATACACTATTTGAACAGGTTAATAGCTTTAAATACCGTATCTATGTGTGCCAATATCAAATCATTAAAATTTTCAATAAAAATAACCATTTAAAGTTAACAAAGATATAGATATAATTAAAGAATAAAAATATGGTACAACTCACAAATATAAAAATTTTTATTTTATACGCGTTTCAACGACTAATTTGTCATCATACTTAGTGAAGATACACAAATCAAATTAACTAAAAAATATTAAATATAACCTATAAAGTTTTAACAAAAGTTATAGGTTTTGTTAAAACTTTTAGTTAAAAAAACTTTTGTTAAAACTTTATAGGTTATGTTTAACATTTTTTAGTTAATTTGATTTGTGTATCTTCACGGAGGATGACGACAAATTAGTCGTTGAAACGCGTATGAAATACAAATTTTTATATTTGTGAGTTGTACCATATTTTTATTCTTTAATTATAACTTTCACTCACAAGCCGGGTTAAAATATTATTTATAAATATATAGATATCTAAAGTTATCTCAATCAAGTACCTTGAAAAAATGGATTTAAATCCATAGAAAGTAGTATTAGAATATACTAAACTTATTTTAGACTAATTCTGACTTATGTAGCACATAACAGAACAAATACATCAATAATTAAATAAATTAAAAAAATTAAATGAATATAAATTATCAAGAACTATAAACAGAAAGGAAAGTACTACATTTTATAATGATCAATGTATTAAAAGCTCAAGTAAGAAAAGAAACTACCAGGTAAAATTACCCCATTACCCAACAGAATATTGAGCAATGTATTAGAATGAGAACAAGGTTATGGGTAGACCATATACTTTGAATGAATTATGATATAACTGCAAACATTCTGAAACGATTTTAAGGTTAGAGACACATCACCGAAGAGGACTACAAAAGACATGTACTTCAATGAAGAATTTAAAAGTTGAAGTTTCTCTTATAAAAATATACAAAAATTCTTAAACATAGCAATTAAACCTTTGTTTCATGACAATCACTCTCGATTGTTTTACAAGTTATTGCATACAAAGGCATGAGTTGTAAAATGTGACACGATATCCCCAAAAAGCAGTGATTATACATCCAGAAGTTAAAGTTCTACTTTCAGAAAAACTTTCAGAAATACTTTTGTCAAACAGGTCCTATTGGTCACTGGTGGCAGATGTGTACAGAAGAAATCGAGTGGTCAGTATCATGCAAAAGTGGACAGGCTTAGATACAGAATTAAATAAGAAATTTGTATTCATATTTTTAAGAGTATCAGTATTTTTAATAATTCTTGATATTTTAACTGAATGCTTATTTGAATAAAAATAATGATTACATGAGCATTATCTTAGTTATTATTAGTTACAATAATCTCAGTTATTCCTAAGAACAATAAATATTACAATTTTTTTAAAAATCAAACTTACTTATTAATTATATTTGAATGTACTATCTCTACTTACTTCCATCTTTTAATATATGCCAATGGTTTTAGATCACAGCCAGCATTTTCAAGTTCTGAACAATATTTCTCAAACTCCACCTATAAAGTATAATAAAACTTGTATTACAATTGCTGTAAATTTAACTATCTTTAGGTTTATTGGATTATGTCAGTTGTACTCATATTTTATCCATTATCTAGCATTTTAATTTACATTATTTTGTATTATTCCAAAACATGGAATTTACCATCTGTGAATGTAGAGGAACTGTTTCTTTTTGAGGCAATACAAGTAGATTTTTTATCCATTCTAAATAATATTAGACGTTACTATGCTAACACTTTGTATACAGAATATAGCGATTGCAGTTAAAGTGGATTTTCTCTCTACTTATTGATGAAGACTATTATAAAATTCATGTGGGGGTTTTATAGTTCCGTGTTTTTAGATTATAGTAAAAGAGAGGAAAATATTGCTATTTATACATCAGAACTGTTGTACCTAATTTAAGAAATTCTCCATTTAAAAATATTTTTTTTCTATTAATTTAATTTGTGACATAACTGACTGATTTGTAGCTCACTTTAGATTACTTGTTCTTTACTGCTTAAAAGGTGTACTAAATATTTAAAATTTGGGATCAATTCTAGGTATGAAAGTGTTCACCTGTTAATCTTGATCTAGCAAATACAGCCTCCTTTATATTATTGTATTTTTCTTATACATTGTTACTAACCCTACCATCATCTGACCACCGCCTATTAAATACCATCATAATGATCTCAATGAATCTTCTTACATATCATCCTCATTTATCTCTATATAAAGGACCTAATTTCTACCTACTCTGGCTTGTCTTTGTGCTAGTCGTAGAATTTGCAATGTTCAAATGTGTACTTGCCCAATTAAACTACATTTTATAATTTGTTCAATTTTGTTAGTAAATAAAAACAAAAAATATTTAATTTAATATTTATTTAGAAACAATCTTTAAACTACCTTTTAGTTCCAGTACAAGTTGTAACAGTGGCATATAGTCTATCCATTGGCAGTAAAAGCACAGTATTATTTCAGATTTCTTGTGTAACATACAGAGTTTTGTAAGAATTTGCATTAAACCTTAGGGTAAAAATTTTGTATAATTATTTTGTTTAATTATTTGTAATAAAGGTTTTTGTATTGTGGTTAGTGTATTTTAAGTTTTGTACAACTTAAAAAACCTACAATTGTTTTTTTTTTGAAGATATTAGCTAATAATAGCCTTCTTGCTTTTAAGTCAAAATAATTTATTTATATTTAGTCAGCTAGTGTTGATGTAATGTGAATATTATAAACAAAATGCTTTTAATCTTTCCTTAAATTTACCTGGGATCTATAAAAGGTAATTGTAAATCACTGCATTTGAGTGCAATTTTAACATGCAAAATTATTTAATAATAAAACTGATTTGGCTCATAGCATCAAAACCAAACTTGTTTTTCACAGAGCTGCTTTAAATAAAGAGGGCAAACATAAAAATTTCAGTACAGGAATAGATTATTAATTACACAATTCCCAAATACCACATGCCCCAAAATAAACAGTACTGAAACAGTTGTAAAATTTTATTTGAGTTAAATTTTATTTTTATTACATGGTTTTATAAACAGATACAAGTAAAAAGAAGCTAGATCAGTTAGACTAAGGTATAAAATGTTCTATATGACCTCCATTCAATTTGAGGTAACACTTATGCCGTTCTTGAAGGGTTTTCATCGTTTTGGTGAAGAGGGGTTGGTTCATGCTCTTTATATACATGGTTATATTTTCATGTAGTTGGACAATGGTGGTTGGTGGGTCATCACAGAAAATCTTCTCCTTTATCATGCCCTAGACATAGGTAAGAGGTGGTGTTCTACGTGGTAAAAAGGTTTGTTCTAAGAGAAATAAAGGGGTTGCCAAAAGTTTCTTGGAAGAAAGCAATGTTGTCTATGGCAGTGTGGCTGGTTGCATGATCTTACTGGAACCATTGTGAACGAAAAAGCAGCTTTTGGGCACAACAAAATCTCCTGAAATTCTTATAAATCTACCAAGAATGACCCTATATCGGTCCCTATTTATAGTAAGAGTGTGTTGTGTTCAACAAAACATGAACCAATTATGCCTCTCCCTGACACAGCGCCAAATAGTTACCTGCCTACCATGCTGTTTCCTCTGTCAGGACGTTCAAACCCAAGAAAATGCATTGACTGCTTGTTTATGAAACCACTAAGGTGCACAAGACATTCGTCCGAAAATCATACACCACTCAGAAACACAGATTTTCCATACCACATTCCTAACATCAAAGCGCAGTATTGAGCTCTGGTTGTTTCATTTGCACAGTTTGTATCTTGTAGAGAAAACCACCAATGTTTTTGAACATTCTTCTCACCAACATAATGTTTAAATTTAGTTTCAATGATGGTTGGTTTAGGCTTCTTTTCAGTGACTGTAACACTTGCTCCAACACTCTTCCATGGTTTTCATTTGTACAGACAATGGTTGGGCGACCTGAAAAGCCCTTCTACTGTGTCAAAACACTAACTGATATTCAAAATTTGTCAGCAACACTAATAATTGCGGCGTTAGTAGGCAAGTTTTTGTGGATGAAAATGTAACATAGTATAGGACAAGCTTGGACTACCCACATGTTTAATTCCAAATGAGTGAAAATAATCCTCCCCAATAAAAGTTTTCTCTGCAGTCGTCAACACCATGTCAGCAAAAACTAACCTAAAATGAAATATGTTAATACAAATACACTGGAATAATGAAAAGTCAGCACAGCTGATTCACATTGAGTACTGTATATTTTGGCGTATATGATAGTAAAACTCGTCTAGTTCAATGCATTAAAAAACTGATAAATATCGCATTTCATAGAGTTGACATTTGTAAGTATGATGCATAAAAAATTTTTAGTAGTCAAATATTATTAACTATCCTACTGCCAGATAGTAAAACTGATTTTGATCACGACATTCTTAACCAAAACTATTAAATATTTTTTGTAAAGCTCTTGTTTATAAGAAAGTTACATATAAAATATTGGAAAATTAAATATCTTTATTACTTACACAAATGCTAAATTGTAAAACTAATACCATTGACAACCAAAACTGATGCCTATCTCGTTTTAACATTTTTTAAAACACCTACCTCTGTAATTGTCTGAGAACAAATATAGTATATAATAAACAGCCTCATTTTGTCCTCTGGTGTTCCTGTATCTGGGTCAGAGATTATATCCATGAGAGGACGATCCAAAGATGCCTTAGCCATTATCTTTTCTTCCAGTTCAAATAAAGTATCCAGTCTGCGAGATTTTATACAGTTTAGAATACCTGAACAAAGTTAGATATCAATTTAGTAAAATATCAGATTAAAAAATTGTTTAAACTGTTGTTCTAATATTTGAACAATTTTTAATATTTATGAAATATCGATAGTCAAATTAGTTAATGTATAAAATATTAGCTAATGTTTTATAATGTTCTATTTTATAATGTATAAGATGTTTGAAATATCCTTCTTTGTTATGATGATTTGATTCATAACCAAACCTAATCTATATTGTGTCTCATGGAGTAGACCAGCTATTAATTGTCAAATATCAAATCTGATTAAGTTGAAGACATTCATGAACAAAACTTTAAAGAACAATCAATTTATTTTTTGTTTTTACTAAATTGTAGGATAAAAAATTTCTGTTAGTATAAATACTATTTTTGTTGTTGTTAATACTACACATAGCAATATAATAAATAACAAGTATAATTAAAAAGAGGTTAAAGAAATATAAAAAATATTTAAAGGTATGAAAAGTGTCTTTAAATCACAATTTTAATTTTCTCAAAATATATTTGTTTTTAAAAAAATTATAAAACTGAAAACAAACCCTCATTCGGTCTATTGGCACTTCGGACAAACCCTCTATTGGCACTTCGGACCATCATCACATGATCTAAGATTATGTTGATCATCCTCCAACAACAATAATAATTAAATTCTCCCTTTGAATTGGACTTATTTTTAGCCAACTTGACAGTCATAGAATTCCATAGGTTCTCCATGAGTTAAGGTCCAGCGAGCAAGTTGGCCATGGCCGTTGTTCAATATCTTTATCTCTGAACCAATTTTTTGTTATCCAATAATGCTTTTTTGCTTCTGGATAACACTGGATAAACTTTTTACAAAACATCTGAAAAAATAGCTGGCAACTGTGCTTCTGACAGATATCTCACATGTGTCAAAGAAAAAAAAAGGATTGATGTAAAGTTCTCTCTTGCTAGTGTACACATTTACCCAAATTCATCTGTCTAGGTATACTCATTCTTGAATAATAATAACTTTTTTTCAACTAATTTTTTGCCTACATTTTATGCTATTTGTAAAGTAAAAAAATTTTGCAATAAAATCAGTTATTATAAAAGATAAACAAGTAGAATTTCGGTTGAAACACTAACTTTTTCAAATTCTATTCAGCTAATGAATAGGATTGTATGGTTTAGAATCATTATAGAGACAGAAGGTAAAAATCTGTAATTTACAGATACTATAAAATCTAATGTTAGCAAAATCTCGTCGTCCCTCTTCCCGAATATAGGTAGGCCTAGGTTAAAATGTGTCCTGTCGATCTCTAGCCGCGAAACTACATAGATTTCTCTCAATTCCTCTATACATGTCTTCTTTTGCCGGTTCTTTCCGAAGGTTAGATAGGGATCGACCAACAGGACATCGTGACCACTCCTCCTCCTAAAAAATTGCTCTGCAGACTTTTGACAATGTAAGAGAGAGTATTTCTCTCAGTCAGCAGGTTGCATTGCTAAGACCAGTAGGCAGGGACCCACTGGAAGATTATCCTTTTGCCTTCATCATGCAACATTACAATTAACCTCCTCAATTCAGTAGCTCTAAAGGAGTATGACATACTCTAAAGAGTATGATTAATATAAAATGAATAATTGATACAAAACATGTCATATTTTGTAAATTTGTAAGATATTTAAAGTTAACCAAGTATTTGTCAAGTATTCCAGATATTTACTCTCTTGATACAACATTTCATTTTACTTTTCCTTTTGGCCATCTCGGAATTCCTGCAAGGATTTGGAGTTTCAAAGCAATATTTATTATTCTAGAGTAATTTATAATTGCATGTAATTAATTAAGACTTAAAATTGGTTAGAAGCAAAATGATTCAACCTCAATAGACTATTTTAAAAATTATAACACTGTAGTTACATCCTAAGTTTATTTATTTGACAAATGTAAATTGTACACTTTAATAAATTAATCAAATCACACAAACACTATAATCAAATAAAAATACAAAGTCAAATATAAATAAATACAAATTACTATTTATGTAAGTGAATATAACATAAATAATTTTATTAAAATAATTATAACAAAATGTAATTTAAATCTATAACCATACAATATTATGCATTATCAGAGATTGATTAGATATGTATGAAAATATATTCTGATATTTTTTTCATTTAAACATATTGGAAACTTTGTTTAAAATAGAACCAACTTTATAAGAAACGCAGAAAAGAAAATTACAGATTACTGCAAAAAAAAATTTCTGATGTTCTAATACAATAGCACTATACACAAAAAATTATTGAAACAGAAAAACAGTATTGAGTTTGTAGAAGTGTCGTGTTACTCCCATTTTCTGCTGATTTAGTCTTTCATTTCTTTTCAGAATTCTTTCACTTATAAACTTTTTAAAATAAAAAAATGAAATGTACACACCAGTTGCAATAGTAGTATGCATGTCAATAAGTCGTTTCTTCTCAAGAAGCTGTGGTAAAGAGTTAACAGCTGAAGTTAGCTTGGCTGTATTGTCTGACATCATTGAGAAGGCTGCCTCACTTTCACTGTCTATGCCCTTGTAAACATGACATTTTCTATAAGTATGTTTTTTATAAATAAATTTCAAATCAATTAAACCTACACAATTTTTTGCTCGTGCTGTATGTGAGTCATTTCAGGTAACCTTCTACAGTTGAGGATATATGAGTTCTTGAACATAGAGAATATATACAAATGGGATCTCTTATTTTAAGTTTTCAATGTAATATCTTTTAAGATTATAAATTCAAAACTTTTATTTTTTTTTAAAATACCTTTTTATTTTTTACTTTCTATGTAATAGAGAATTGAGGTGAATAATCATGTCAGAGCTAACTTCATGACACAATCAAGTGAAGTAGCTATCGTTTTTAAAATAGGAACTGAATTGCAAATAGCAGGATGTTTCATTTGTTGTCTATAACTAAAAATATGTAAGAAAGTATAAACATTTAAAGTTTATGTCTATTGCTAAAATGTAACAGATAGTTAAAATGCTTTTGTTTGGGAGATTGTTCAAGAGACTCTGAAATATATACTTGCAAATCTCTATATAAATATAATTTAGAGTCCTGAATGACTGATAATCAACGCAGAGCCGAAACTAATAATGATACAGACTTGAAATTTAGAGAAACCTTCATTATACCATAAAACAATTTAGCAAAATTTTAATTTTAAGGGGTAGAAATAAATAAAAAAATGGGTAAAAATTTACCATAAGAAATACACAGAGTTCACACCACCCTCGCTGTATAATGTAACTTATAAGTTAATAAACATATTAATTTATAAAATAAGTCCTAGTAAAATATTATAAAATAATTAATATGAATTCTATTTTTTTGTATGTTAACATATTATTTGAATGTAATAGATATAGACTAAATTGTTTTGTTTTGAGAATCATACAAATTAAGCTATTATTTACACTTAAGTTCTAGAAATGCTTATTTAAATTTATTTATCAACTATGATTTCATATATATTGGGAGATGGCTATAGTTGTTTTTCGATAACCATAAGTACATGGTTAGGTATGATCTAAAACAAATTGAATATTGTCGTACATTCCAAAAAAAACATTATACTTTGTCGTTTTTTTATACTTTCAATTTCTGTTTGAACTGAATATTTATATGTTGTAATAATTTCTTTTATTATGGTATGAATGAATTCTTTAAAATGTATTTTTCAATAATTTCAATCAAGGTAGGTTAGTAACTTTTCTAATTTATTTTAAGATAAATAACTATTCTAGAGCTTTCTTTTTTTTTTAATAACAAGTTTAATGTATCATTTAAAACAATTTCTTAGCAATTATAAGTTCTATTAATAAATTACAATTTTTTTCTTTTTTTTAAAGTTTTACAAATTTACTATAAGTGTCCTCTATTATCATAAGTCTTATTACTCTAAATTGTATTTCTCTTTTGGGTAGCAACAATTTTTATTTAATTTAGCCTAAATTGGTTTTAATTTTGGTTTAGCACAAGCTCTCTTAATCTCGGGTTATCTTGAAGATTTTAAATTTTGAATAATGAAATCTTATTTGGCACTCTAAAGTACAAGAACAAAAAAAAATCTAAGCTATAAATGTTATAAACTAGGTTACAAATTAATTTATTTCTAAGTAAAATTGTTCCTTAATATTCTTTCTAAATGTTTTCTTTTATAGCTTAATTTTATAATAAATTCACTGGTTTCTTTTCTTCTATAAATGTCTGATTGCAAAATTTCAAAATGTAGTAATGGATCTAGCCTAGATACTTAAATGTTTTAGATTGCAGATTCCTCTTTTCGGCCTTTATCCAAATATTTAATAAGATCTTTTTAAACAAATAGTTTTAATTAATTTTCTTGAAAGTATTTTGTAGTGTTAATTGAATTCGAGACTAACACTCCCGCACTAAGTTTGAATTTGTTAAATTTTATTTGCCAATTCTGAAACACGTCTGTCTTGTTTGAGTAGGTTTGTGCAACTGCAGCGACGCTAAGCCACGCATTTAAAAATGGCTAAACCAACTATTTCCTTTTTTTAATTGTTGTTACCGGCTTTACGGATGCTGTATTCACTGCCTTTGGTACATTTCATGTTCTTAATAACTAGATTTTAATTTCTTTGCAGGTAACTGCATCTAAATATTATATCTCCCGACTAAGTTTAAATTATCAGCTGTTCTATTCACAATGCGCCAGCCATCCTGTTTTGGTTAATCTTGTGCAATCAAAAATGGTTTCACTTTCTTAACACTTAAAGGCTTTTACTTTTATTTACATTGTTTTAGTGTTCTTCTCAAACTGTTACACATTAAATTGTTTCTATTATATTGTTTTTTTTATAGTGGTTATTGTTCTAAACTTGTGATTAAATGTTACGATTTTGCCAATTTTGGTTATGTTTACATTTTTCTCTTTTTTCATAATTTGGTTACTTTATGGTTTGAATTTACTTACATATTTATATTATATTATACATAGTGCCTTTCTTACTTGCTATTCCAAAATGTTACAATGTATAACAGGATAACCTCTGTCGGGTCAGCTATTATGTTCAAAAATACTAAATTAACTTTAGCTAAAGTTAACATGACATTCATTGACTGTTAGGCAAAACTCATAAAGCTGAAATTGATTTGAGAGATGACTGTTTCTCACATGGACAACTTTATGTTGCATGTTCTAGAGTAAGCTCTTCAAGTAGTTTAGTGGTTCTAGCTCCAGGTAGAAGAACTATCAATGTTATATATAAAGAAGTTTTGCGATAACAAAAGTATCAGCAAAATTAAATATTACATTGTGGTAATAAAGAAAGACAAATAAATATTTTAGAAAATTTAAAAATTATAACTCAAAACTGAAGAAAGAAAATATAATAAATGAACAAGTAAATTCACAAGATTATTCTTGTACCACTAATTTCATCGGATCATCCTTTTAAATTCAAAAGAATTTGATTTCCAGTTAGAGATTGCTTTGCTATGGCAATTAACGAACACAAAGGCAGTTTTTAAAAATAGCTGGAATTTATTTGAGAGATGACTGTTTTTCACATGAACAACTTTATGTTGCATGTTATAGAGTAAGCTCTTCCACTAGTTTAGGGATCCTTGCTCTAGATGGAAGAAATATCATATTGCACATAAAGAGGTTTTAACATAATCAAAGTATCAGCAAAAAAAAAAATAAAAATTCAACATGTTTAGTAGATATTTTTATCTATTTTTTAATAAAAAAGATAAGTACTTATATAGTCATTTCTATATTATTCCATTAATTTAAAGTTCATTTTCTCGTATTTGGATCTTTTTCAGATCAAAATGCATTTCAAATTTTTTTTTTACAAAATTATTAAATTTCATAGGGAAAAGGTATCATTAGTAAAATAATATCTTATTTATAGATTTTTGTCAACAGATTTGATAAATTAATTTTTAAAATAAACTACTTCTTTCTAATTTCAATGACTTAATTAACAATAAATATTCCTTATATTGTTTTGTATATTCATTATATATAATAAATAAACTATTATTATGATATTTATATAAAGTGTGATAACTTTAAATTTGAGCAGGTGAAGCTGCGACAGGGGGCTAGTATTGTAATACATTTTATTGCAAGTCATATCTTCAGTATTATTACCTCTTGATAGAGATAAGCTAGCCAACTTAATAGACATTGTACAGTATGTTGGATGTATGAGTAAATAACAAAGTATCAGCTTTTCATATAAAAATTTTAAGGTTAAAATATGAATGAATATTTTAGTTGTAATAACTTCAATGATAGAGAAATTAACACTGATTGAATTATTTGTTTAAATTCACCAACATCTAAAACAGTTCCCTATAAAATATATAAATATTGTCTTAATGAAATTTTACAAAAAATAAGATAACCAATTTCATTTTACTACAAAAATAAATAATAATAATAATTTATATCTAAGAGGTTTAATCCTTTAACAATTCACTAACTATTTCAGATGTTAAAGTTAAGATCTAAAAACTATGGCAAGAGATTAAAAAATCATATTTAAGAGAATAATTCAAAATAACTATTTTTAACATACTTACCATTGTTGCTTTCAATCGCTTTACTTCATCTTCTGAAGAACGATATTGTTCTAGCTCTTCCTGAATTGCCTCAGCAACAATTGGAAATGGACTAAAAATTAAAGCAAAAATAAGCAATATTACTAGCAGTTAATTTCACCCTACACAATATACTATATATTTTTTCATCAAACACAACAATTTTTTAAAATGTATTGATTTCTCTAACATAATAACAAACAATTTTTTAAAATTACAATTTTTTTAAATAATTTAAATGTAGTCATTTAAAACACTAGCATAAGTTTCTACTTCAGTAGAGCATAAATTTTGCCTAATGCTTATAAAAATATTTTGAAAGAACCAACTTCAAAAAAAAAGAACCCAAATATATAATTTTTACTTACTAAAAATAATTTTCCGATAACAAAAACATAATTTATCATAAGATTATTACCCACAAAATTGAAGTCGGCATCGAATTTAATACTTGGACTCATATTTAACATACTGAATGTAATAAATTAAGGAATTTTACATGATGTTGGAGCTCATTGGCTTATAGGTTAACAAATTATGATAGACACACATTCTATTCAATCATTTCTTCCATACACTTATTTTATATAGATGCAGTATAAGAAATGTATTAAATTTATGATACAAAAGGATTTAGGAGTTATTATCTCTTATATTTATAAGCATTTAAGGTAATCACATTGCATGTAAATCATTCAAAGAAAGTTGAATTGTCTGATATCTGTATAACTGAACAAAAAATATCCAATCACATATTGCATGATCTGTGCCAAGAACAAAGATCAATTATCCTCCCGCATAATATCAAATACATTAAATTTTTGTTTGGTGAGAAGACTCTATGATTCGCTATAGTTAGTCATGAGAAATCAAGCAATCAAAATGTTGATTGTATAAGAAATGTTTGGAATAGATTTGCTGGATTAGCCCTATTAGCATGATTGTGGAGTTGACTTCAAAATTTTGTGGGTATTAAGCTTATGATTAATGCAGAAGTCAACGATTTTGAGGACATCCTTAAAAGCGAAAAACACTGGCAGCTTACTTGTGCTGCGTAGATTGGACACCGGGCCATCGGCTACGAATGATGCTGGACTAAGAAAGTAAAGTAAATGTTTTGATAAAGTAATGATAAATTATGTTTTTGTTATCGGGAAATCATTGTTTACTTTTTAGTAAGAAAAAATTACATATTCAGGTTCTTTTTTTTAATTCGGTTCTGTTTTTTAAAAAAAATTGATTTTTTTTATTTTTAGAGGTTATGACTTTTAATTTCTATTTATTTACATTGAATCAAATTTCGTCTCATGCCGTTGATTATGTTGTCAAAGTTGCCACTATTTATCCACACAAATTTCTGATGTGTATAGCCCTCCAATCATATTGCTTGATCGTTGTTCAAATAACTGATTTGTCTTTGATACAATATTCAATGAATAATACAATATTCATACCAGCTTGTTATACGAATACATTGAGTAATTTATGTTTAAAATTCCCTTGAAATCTTACATGTCATTTCTTATATTGCAATTATCTTTTTCATTTTAGTTTAAAAACGTGTAATAATAATAATGTAATGCAATATCTCAGGTAAATATTCAATAATGCAGTCTCTAATAATTATTAGGAAACACATTTTGTACAGATAAAATATTAATAAAAAATAAAGTGAAAATTGATAGTAAAGTTATATTTTATGAATTTATCTCTTGATATTTAGTGAAGTAATGAAGTTTTCACTTGAGGATTATGGTAGATGAACTAAATTAGATTTACAGTGTATTTATTTTGGCTTATCTCATTCGAGTTATATCAATATGGGTACACCATCGAAAAAGGCTCTTTCATGAAAAAAATTAATTCATTATTATCCGATGATGCTTGTTCTAAGCAGCATTAATTTAAAAAACCCAATTTTAGTGTTATACTTATTTTTCTCGATGTTATTTTTATGTGTGGTAGAATAATACACAAAATAAATTCTGTAATTTTTTTATTTTGCTTGTTAATTATCCTTATATTTATAATCCTTATTTTAAAAAAATTCCCTCCAAAAACATTGTTTAAAAAATGTTTAAATAGCGTATTATTGTTTCCAAATTAGAAGGATTGGGATGTAACTATAATGAGACCATTGGGAAGATTTACTCTTTCATTTGCAACAAAAGCACTTTGATAGGTTAAGTACTTCCAAAGTTATAGTGGAGCAAACAGAAAAAAATATACGGATCGAATACAGAACCTCCTCCTTTTCGTCGGTTAACTAAATAAATTTATACAAATTATGCTTAATGAAATTTTAAGAATATTGTTATTTCTTGAAAATTATATTTGGATTTATCTGACTTTTTGTAGCTCTTTTATGATTGAAGAAATTGACCAACATAGTTCTTACACAATCTGATGTCATTGATTTTAGAGTTTCAAAATAAAAATACTATAATTTCATGTTTAAAAATTTCTTAAATATATGTTTCTGAGCTTAGTGTATGAATTATTTTTGTACCAATAATGTTATTTGATTAACTCATATTTAATTCAGTGTCTCAAATTTACTAAGAATGATGCTTTATTACAATCTATTTCTTTTGTTGTGTAGTTTGTCAGATTTTATTTAGTACTGTGTATTTATTTTAATAAAAACCTAATGTAGACTGGAATAATAAGCACATTAAAACAGTGCATAAAATTAAGATGAAGAAATCCGTGAGTAATCAGTTTTGCTAAGTTTTTATTAATCTATTTTCTATTATTATAGTCTTTTAAATACAAATCTACTGTAAGATTTTAAAATAATAACCCTAAACAGTGAAGAGTCTACCTAATCTAAACAGAGTCTGCCTAAACAGTGAATTCACTTTCAATACCCAACCTAAATTGTGCCATAACCATATCAGGTCTTTAAAAAATTTAAGAAAAATAAAATAATTAAGAGGCACATAAATATCAAAGAAGTACAAAATTTAATAGTAATAACTCATTGTAAACTTTGAATAGAAGATAAATTTATACTTTAAACTACCAAACTTCACTAATTAAACGATTTCTCAAGTTAAAATAAACAAAATATTTCTTATAGAGTGTTTTTATATTTTTCTTACTTTTCAGCATTCCAATTAAAAATTTGCACAAATTTTATTCTAACGAAAACCTATAAAAGGAAAAAAATAACTTCTAATTTCAAAATGGTAGGTATACAAATTTTTTATGTTTCAAAAGCCAAAAAAGGAACATTTTATAAAAGTTGGAAATACAAAAATAACCTTTTATTTTTAATCTTGAGGCAAGGTTTATTGCACTAGGAATGGCGTAATGATAGCTTTCCTATGCACCTTTTTTACTTAAAAGTTCACTACTCAAGTTATTGTTAATATTATTATTAGAGTTTCATAATCATCAAATAGTAACAACTAAAATAACTATTTCATTGCTTTAGCCTCATTGTTAACTCATTAAGTATCTCTATTTAGAAGTGAAACGTGGCACTCAGCAGTCTAATTAATTCCTTGCATCGAGTTGTACTTTGCTTTGAAAATATTCTCACTTATAAAGAACTAAAAATACTTATTTTATTATATTATTTACATATAATTACAAATTATACATTTTATACTTGTGTATATTTTTTACTCATTTTTTGTACCCTAGTTAGTTTATTAATTGTTAATGGGTTATTATTTGTAATCATAATCAGTAAAAACTAATTAAATTTTGTTGATTCCATCTTCGCGTGAGCTACTAGTAATCACTAAACACTTTAAAATGTTAAAAAAAATTTTTTTTAAAGTTAAATTAGGAAATAATTTTTGTTCAAATATGTAAATGTAGTTAATGAATTATATATATATTTTACGTTATCCATTGTTTTTCCGTTGCACTGACTTTATGAAGTTAATATATTACTATTGTAGTAATTTTATCCACCATTAAGTGCAATGATTTTACCTTGTGTGATGAGGCGCCTTTCGGTCACTTGACCATTGTCGAATCACTGATTACTTTCTGATTACGAAAGTAATCAGTGATTCGACAATGGTCAAGTGACCAAAAGGCACCTCATCACACGAGGTAAAATCATTGCACTTAATGGTGGATGAAATTACTTACAATAGTAATATATTAACTTCATATATATATATATATATATATATATATATATATATATATATATATATATATATATATATTTGTAGATTATGCAACACTGTTTTCTTGTATACACTTATCACTTTCACTTATGTACTTAAATAAATACTTGTTGCATAAATACCAAGTAAGATTCTTGTTTAAGTACATAAGTGAAAGTGATATATATATATATATATATATATATATATATATATATATATATATATATATATATATATATAATGTAGAAATTAAATATATGAAACATCAGAAAAATTTAAATGATTATTTGTGATTTCAATTAAAACAAAGAAATAGAAAAGAGAGAGTCAAATGTATTTTAGTTGAAATTATATTTATTTTTATTTTAAAAACCAGTAATTAAATGCATTATAAAAACTTATGGTATTTAAATTAATCATGTGTTGAACAACCAATAAAACTTTTAGTTTTTTCCAACTGATAAATAATGATTATAAAATCAAAGTACAGTTTTAATTAAATTTCATTAATTAATAAATATATATTAAATTCAGAACCTAATGTTTCTTCAAACGAGTTCTCTCCTGAGACCCAATTTATTGAGCTATTCTAAAGATTAGTTGTTTTTTTGTATTGAAGCCCAGAGACGAAGTTTACTGGCAGATCATGTTTAAAGAACACAGGAGCCTTTAAAAAAGGTATCTTAAACATGATCATATTTTGCACGTCCCCTCGCTGTGCCTGCAGATCTTCTAAGGTGGTAAGATTCTTTGAAAATTTTGTGTGTTAATATTAATAATGTTTCTTTCCAGCTGACTACTTTACTGACAAGTGTGACTATAAAAAGACCCAACAAAACATGTTAACCATTTTAGGGGGGTCATACAAACTTTAAGGTAGGAGTCAGCGGGAATTGGCTTGCGTTTAGGCGTGGCATATAATGGGTGAACACAAGACAAAATTTAAGAACCCTCGAGGCTACTTGAGCCCGAGAGCGCAACAGAGATAACCTGGCGCGATTTAAAACAATAAAATGTAACAACTCCGTAACACCATTAACGTTACGATAGTAAAGTAGAGAGAGGGGTGGGGGGACGTTGCAGTGTGTATGTGTGTGTGTGTGTGTGTGTGTGTGTGTGTGTGTGTGTGTGTGTGTGTGTAGGAAGATGTTACAGAAAACCCATTTTTCACTATTGATAATATCACACACAACTAATTAATACAATTGAATATCAACTTATATCATTAGTAACTAAAACACACTGTAGCAACATCCTACAATGCTCAATAACTCATTCATGAGCACTAGGTAAGCAAGCCTTGTCCTCAATAGACTTCTAATGATTTCTTTAGTTTAGTTTCATCACCAACTATACAAATAACTTAAGTTTAGAATGTAATTTCTAAATAAAAGGGTAAATGATAAAATCTCAAGTCGAATAAAAAACCAAGAGAAGCGACTTCAACAATTTAAAATAAGATTATGACAACAAATAGGAGAAGGTTCTTGCAGGAAAAACATAAGACAAAATAAACAAAACATTCATATATAAAACTTAATGAACACAAACTTGGAATAGTTTTGGTACAGCTTTATATTATAATTAATTTTTTCAAATTTGTAATCTACATTTTAAAATCTGATAGTTTAACAATTCTTACCTGCCCTTGTGGTTTGCCCAGAATTTATCGCTGTTGTCTAAATCGCAAGCTCTTGTCTTGCTTCTTACTCCTCCTCCTGGAGACTTTCCAGAACTTTCTTCAACTATCACTCTATTCAATGATAGGTCAAGAACATCATGAGCTAATGCCTGATATGTCCATGTGTGATGTAAAGGTGTAGCCATATCCATATTTCGATCCAATATTATTAACATTACTCTCTGAAAACTGATATAATTGCTATGCTCTATGATTCTGGTATTTTTAAAATAATGGTTATAAATTTTAAGTTCTTGCTATAATTATAGGATTGGTTTATATTTTAAAACATTCAATAATTTTTTAACTTTGTTATTATTCCTTTCCAACATATTAGGTTTTTTTTAAAAAACTTTGTTTTTGTACCAAACATTGTAGCTTTACTGTTTAAACATTGTCTAGATCTTTTCTTAATATTGATGGGTTTTTGTGAAAAATGAAGTGATTTCTTTATTGCTTTCTTATTATAAATGTAAAATTCTTTATTTCTAAAATGTGCTCAGATTGTCTAAGGCGGGATCAGATAGTGTTCCCAAAATGTTTGTGACTTTAAACATAGCGCCATGATTGATCTATGCTTGTTCTTTGATAAGTGCATAATTATTTTACTTTAGATTAATATAATGGTGTACTAATATTTTACATTATCAAATTTTATCAACATTGAAATTTGTAATCAGAATAGAAGTAAAATATAAACTATAATCTGTCTTACAAAGTTCATTGATTTAAAAAAATATATTTTTATACATATTGTTAATCTTTAATTAATTTAAAAACTGGATTAATCATAACTCAAAATTATGATTAACATTAGTAGCTCTCGGATTTATGTAATTGTAGTACGAAATAAATAGAGTGATTTTTTAAAGTTACACCTTTTAACACTCTGCTGGACTTTTAATACTTTCATACTACTGTACTATGTACTTTTAATATTCTACTGTACAATACCTAAAGTTTCCTGCTTGGGCTGCATCCATGAGAAATAGGCTATTTCTGGTATCCCGGAGGTTTTCACGTAGTTTTTTGTCCAGTTTTTCTGCCACCATTTCAGCAGCATTTCCTCGAGGACTTCTGATAACTGGTACAGTTCCTGAGAAAAATGTACACAAAAATTATTTCAACTACTACAATAGTTATATATTATGTATTTGTATTTTTTGTCGCCTTATTCTCCAAATTTAAATATATAACAAACTTTAAAGTATGTTTGTCATATATACAGGGTGTTTCAGGAGGAATCTGCCATACTGTACAAGGCTATTCCTCTCACCAAAATAATGAAAATGTTCATATAAACATGGGTCCATAAATTCTTCCTTGGCGAGTTATCCAGGATCCAAGATTTCACCTGAAATTCAGCTCCTTCAGTGAACCTAACTCACTGAAATTTTTAGGGCGTTAATTGAGTTTGTTAGTTAGATATAAGTTTTATGTAACATAAGCTGAGAAATTGTATAAAACCTTTAGAACTCTATCCAGAATAGTTTAGGAGAAAACTGGGGTAAAGGAAAAAAAATGTTTGCGTTTGTATAACAATAACTTCGTTAAATTTCTTATAAAAAAAGAAAATTATTGAATAAAATTTGTAGAGAATTTTATTCTCAAACAAATAATGTAAATAAAGTAAATAAAAATGGAATAGTTCTCTTTTAAATTCAATAACAATGAGAAATATAAGCTCAGTCGTGTAGGAAATGCATGCATCTTCATGTTATCAGTGGGAGATCCTGAGTGATCTCTCTAACAGTGAAATCCTCTAAAAGCTCAGATAAATGATTTTGAAGAAAATTTAGATAGATTTCGCCAGACAGTTGATAATTAAGGACATATGGTCCGACCAGAATATTTTCTACACCACACCAGATATTTATCGAGAACCGGCGTTGATATTAGATTCAGAGGTAGTGTGAGGATTATCATCATTCCAAATATGAGTGTTTCGTATGTTCTTAACTTTATTATGAGACAGGTTTTATACGATTTGTCAGCTCATTTATATAAAACTTATCTAATTGCAATTAAGATTTTGAATATTTCAGTGTGAGTTAATTTAGCTGAGGAAGCAGAATTTCAGGAGCAATTCAGGTTAAACCCTGTATAACTCGACAACAAAGCATTTCTGACTTTATGTTTATTCATATAAACATGTTCATACTTTTTTCATTATTTTGGTGAGAGGAATAAGCTTGTGATGTATGCCAGTTATATATAAATGATAAATATATATATATATATATATATATATATATATATATATATATATATATATATATATTGTAAAATATTT
The DNA here is from genome assembly GCA_036971475.1 of Prosapia bicincta. NCBI lineage: Eukaryota > Metazoa > Arthropoda > Insecta > Hemiptera > Cercopidae > Prosapia > Prosapia bicincta. The sequence goes on along the minus strand of JBAIZL010000005.1, from coordinate 46,517,514 downwards.
ATAAAACAGACGCAACGGGGTTTTACTATTTATTATTTTATTGAATGATATTTCTCTATTTTAAAAACAAAAAAAAAACTACTCAGGAACAATTCAAAACTTTATTAGAACAATTTTATTTCAACATCTAAACACAAAACAAAATTTTACAACTTAACAATTTTTAACAAAATATACTAAAATTCGATTCTTTAAATTTGAGTTACAAGGTTTTTATACCCTTGGCTAGTTTAAGATCTCTTGATATCTCGGGGTTATAGTATGGGCTATATTTTTAGAAATTCTTAGGTGAATTAAATAAATTTTGAACAAACAATATTAAATTTTGAAAATGCAAAAAAAAGGCCAAACTATTTGAACTGGATTATTTCGAACTATTAATTAACTATAAGATATCCTAATATACAAATTTAAACTTCTCTATTATCTTAAAAGTCCACTAAAGTTATTTTATAGCGCTATTACTCAACTTAATAAATATCAAAATTTTGCTGGTCGCTTACGTAAATTCCCGTTCTCTCCAATTAAACAATTCACACACTTAAATCCGTTTTAGTTCTTTCAAATTATATTTTCACTGTATTAACTCTTTCAATTTTCTTATTCCTGTTTAATCTGGCCAAGTTTACTCACAAAACTGTATAATTTAGACGAACTCTTTCCAAATAAATAGAATTTTGACTGGTCCTGGCAGGTCCCATCTTAAAGCGTCACCCACGCCATCCAACTCAACTACTAACTACGCGTCCTTTTTTTTCTAAAATTGTTTAAATATGGCCGCCTTTCTTCTCCAAAAAACACATGTTGCCTGTAATCTAGTTTGTTTTCTTTTTCTTCACTACAATCGATTGTCACACTGACCTACATCTGTTTCACAGCTGACATACCAACAAGTTTGTTTTCACCAATTTTTATTTCGTTAAACTTTGGTTGAAACCTGATTGAAACTTACTGTTTCAATTTCCTATCGTCAACAAACCTTCCAGTGTTTATTTTATTAATATTATTAGTGTGTGAAGTGTCTTTGTGTTTTACTTTTGAAATAGTTCTGAATTGTGTGTGTTTTGCTTGGTCTTTCATAAACATAACCTTACAATTTTCTTTTGTTTACAAACGTGTTCACTTTCTCCTTCAAGTAATTACTTAGCCCTATGTTCCTACAGTTTACAAATTTGTTTACACATAACTATTTTTAGATTATCTTATTTTAATTTATGTGTTAGGTTATTTGATATAACAAATTTCCTAATGGATTTTACAGTTCAAATACCTTGTTTACAATTCCTAGGCTTTTACCAGAATTTAGTTTCAATTTTAACCTAACCAATCTTTTAATGAATTTCTTTTTTTTTAAATTTTGAGTGAGTTATTTCTAATTTATTTTCCAATTCTTAAATAATATTATATAGCCCATTCTATAAATGTTACAATGTCCCCTAATTTAATTTAAACAAAAAAAAAATAATCCTAATATCTACATTACACATTTTTTTTACATTTTACAAGCTTGCTTAAATATACATATTTTTTTTTTTTTTTTAAATTAAATTTAAATTTACATTTATTTCCTACTTGTACATTTTATTTAATAACTACCTGAACACATTTTTATTGAGTACGTTATACCTCAACACTTTGGCTAACTTATTGTCCATTGTCTTTACCACTTTTATAATTGTCCACTTAAAAGTCATTTATACCTTCATCTGTCCACTTTCGTCCATTTATACTTAATTCTATAATACAATTTTATCTTAACTCTTTACCAATCAAATACTGAGCTGAAAACTTCAAGCTACTTGTCTTACATGGTTTATACTAGTTTAAAACTCGCATAATACTATTTCATTAATTTTATATGTTGTTATTTATTATTCTATTTACTATCTCTTTTTTCGCATCCTCCCAACTATTCATCATAAATTTTTTTTTTTTTTTTTTTCAATTAAAATTAATTTGTCTTAACCTTGCCTCAACCTCACTTCAGTTATAAATCTATCAACTCTATCTGAACACAACTATATTAAATTTAACCCCAATTTCATATTACTATTATTTTATTATTATTATTATTTTTTTTTTTTTAAACTCTTTATTATACTATATACTTTGTTACATATATATATGACGGTAATTCACCTTACCTCCACTTATTAACGTAGACATTTATTTTATTTTAACATATTTTCGACGACATCAACATCATTAACACCCTTATTCACGTAGACATTTATTTTATTTCACATGTTATCGACGTTATTTATATATTTCATTTTATTTTCAAATTCCCCTTTTTCCAAATTATATTTCCCCTTTTTATATTGTTATGCTCATCCAGAATATACCTATCTTTATCTTTACATTGCACCCTACTTGTACTCCTTCCGTTTTTATCCCTGCTATCTCTGTTTAATTAGGTTATTTAATATATTTTAACTTATTTCCCCTTGTCACTACTCTGTTTATCATTTATCTCATATTTATTTTGCTTTTAGCTTCATCTAACTCTCAGTTCGAAGTTAGTATTTTATCTCTTCTTCCAATCTCACATCCAGTTCAATTCTTTTCTTATATCATCTCAGTTTATTTTATATGAAGTTTAACATCTAATATTTTTAAAGGTTGCAATTTCATATCCTCTATTTGATCATATCTATAGTTCCTTCGATTACACTATCCCTATATCAACGAATATAAATTTTGTTTTAATACTTATTTATCAACGCAGATTCTCCCTTACAATACGACGAAGTTTAAATACACAATTACCATTTTTTTATTACAACGATGCTTTAATATTTATTATCATAGATTCATATTTCTTTTATAATATATAATATATATGACGAAGTTCCATTATTTATCAACGCAGATTCTCCCTTACAATACGACGAAGTTTAAATATACATAATTTTAACTTTATTCATTACTCGACGAAGTTTCTAATAAATTATCATAGATATAGTTACCATCCCTTAAAACTTATCTCCTGCTAACGTTTTCTTATACACATAATCACCTAGAGTTTATTCATATTGCTTCCTTTACCTATATTTAATATCTCCCTTCCTATTTTATTATTATTTTTCTTTTTTTTATTTTTTTTCAAGTGTTTGTTTAATTATTAAGTCATTTCTGGTCTATTGTCATTTCCGGTTTATTTGTTATCTATCCCTCCTACATTCGCTTCCTTCTCCTAATACTTTTATATCCTGAGTCATTCCTGTTGTTTCCATCTTATTATCCTTTGTTATTTTCCTTTCTCTCGACTTCTCCTGGATACATGTCATTTTACTGCCTGTGTCGATTAATGCCTGTAAACTTGTTTCCTCTATTAATTTCTATTCCTGGGTTTCTGATTGTCTTAGTTTTCCGATTGACTGTGGGCACCATGCTCTTTTCTTGTCCCCACGCCTGTCCTTGCCTTAACACCGTTTACATCTCCATTGTATCTCCCATCTGCTTCATAAGTTCTATTTTCTGTGTCACTCTCATATTTAAATTCCATTTCCCATTTTCCAAACTTGAGTTGTGCCTCCACATCCATTAACATATCCGTACCTATGATCATTTCTCTCAACAAGCTTTGTACCACTTTGCATTGAAACGGATATTTAACTCCTTCCATTTCTCCTATTACCGTTATCATTTTACTAATCTGTTCAGTCTTCTTATTAGTTGCGGTTTGAATTGTTATATTTTTTATTGGCAGTACCTCCATCTTTCCTACTTCATTTCTTAATTTTAACTCTCCTAACTCTTCTGTGTTTTTCTTTGTTATATATTCGACTTTCTCTATCTCTTTTTTATTAATTTCTATCTCATCAGCTATTATTTCATTTGTTTTCTCAAAATTTTCCTTAATCTCCTCTAATTCTCCATCTTTCTCCTCTAAGTCTCTTCTCTCATCCTCTACTACAGCATTATTCTTTTTTCTCCACTGTTCCCTCATATCCTCTATCATTCTCCTATTTTCTTCCTTTAGGCTTTCGAATTTCTTATCCAACCTACTCATTTCCAACCTACTTGAGGCAAATCCTCTGTTCATCTCTTCTCTCCCTTTTAGACTCATTTCCATGAGAGATCTCATCATTTCCCTCAATTCTTCATTATCATTATTTCCCCGTTCTTTTTGTTGAGTTTGCATAGGTGGTAGTCCCCTAGCTTCTTCTACCTCCATGTTTGGTATTGGCATATCTTTGCCTTCCATTTCTTTCATTTCCAAATTTGTCCCTTTTTCCTGGTCCCCTACAACTACCAGCTCGCCTATATTTTTTCTTTTTTTATTTTTTTTAGCTGTAAGTAACTTATTATACAAACATAAACAATTTTTTATATATACTATAAACCTAGCCTTGATTCTATTCAACTCAGTGTTTAATTTTCCAAAATTTTTTTTCTAAATCTATTTCCAGTTCAAATGTTTTTCATATAAAAAGTTCTAAATTAATTTTGATTCAAAATCTCTCTAAATAAATTTTATCGAGCTCCCACGTTGTTGCGCCAATTATAACATAATTATAAAACAGACGCAACGGGGTTTTACTATTTTATGAAGATATATTATTTCTATTTAATAACCAAAACCAAAAAACTACTCAAGAACAATTCATTAACATTTATTATTACATTTTTATTTCAACATCTAACACAAAACAAAAATTTTACAACTTACAAGTTTTTAACAAAATATACTATTTCTTATTTTCTTTTAATTTTTTAGTTACCACATTTTAATACCTTTGGCTAGTTTAAGATCTCTTGATATCTCGGGGTTATAGTATGGGCTATATTTTTAGAAATTCTTAGGTGAATTAAATAAATTTTGAACAAACAATATTAAATTTTGAAAATGCAAAAAAAAGGCCAAACTATTTGAACTGGATTATTTCGAACTATTAATTAACTATAAGATATCCTAATATACAAATTTAAACTTCTCTATTATCTTAAAAGTCCACTAAAGTTATTTTATAGCGCTATTACTCAACTTAATAAATATCAAAATTTTGCTGGTCGCTTACGTAAATTCCCGTTCTCTCCAATTAAACAATTCACACACTTAAATCCGTTTTAGTTCTTTCAAATTATATTTTCACTGTATTAACTCTTTCAATTTTCTTATTCCTGTTTAATCTGGCCAAGTTTACTCACAAAACTGTATAATTTAGACGAACTCTTTCCAAATAAATAGAATTTTGACTGGTCCTGGCAGGTCCCATCTTAAAGCGTCACCCACGCCATCCAACTCAACTACTAACTACGCGTCCTTTTTTTTCTAAAATTGTTTAAATATGGCCGCCTTTCTTCTCCAAAAAACACATGTTGCCTGTAATCTAGTTTGTTTTCTTTTTCTTCACTACAATCGATTGTCACACTGACCTACATCTGTTTCACAGCTGACATACCAACAAGTTTGTTTTCACCAATTTTTATTTCGTTAAACTTTGGTTGAAACCTGATTGAAACTTACTGTTTCAATTTCCTATCGTCAACAAACCTTCCAGTGTTTATTTTATTAATATTATTAGTGTGTGAAGTGTCTTTGTGTTTTACTTTTGAAATAGTTCTGAATTGTGTGTGTTTTGCTTGGTCTTTCATAAACATAACCTTACAATTTTCTTTTGTTTACAAACGTGTTCACTTTCTCCTTCAAGTAATTACTTAGCCCTATGTTCCTACAGTTTACAAATTTGTTTACACATAACTATTTTTAGATTATCTTATTTTAATTTATGTGTTAGGTTATTTGATATAACAAATTTCCTAATGGATTTTACAGTTCAAATACCTTGTTTACAATTCCTAGGCTTTTACCAGAATTTAGTTTCAATTTTAACCTAACCAATCTTTTAATGAATTTCTTTTTTTTTTAAATTTTGAGTGAGTTATTTCTAATTTATTTTCCAATTCTTAAATAACATTATATAGCCCATTCTATAAATGTTACAATATATATATATATATATATATATATATATATATATATATATATTCTTGATATTTTATATTATCCATTGTTTTTCCGTTGCACTGACTTTATGAAGTTAATATATTACAATTGTAAGTAATTTTATCCACCATTAAGTTGCAATGATTTTACCTTGAGTGATGAGGCGCCTTTCGGTCACTTGACCATTGTCGAATCACTATTGATTCGACAATGGTCAAGTGTCAATTTAAAAAACCCTCTTCTAGGTCAAAGATAAGTATAGGTTCTACGTTCTTAGTATAAGTGTTTATATAATAAGTATTTATTGAGTAACTGAGTGAATACTTTCAACTTACTAGCTGACGCATTTTGAAACAATTGTTTTATTGGTGAAGACAACCTACTACTTGGAACAGCTCGTTGCTTTGTCAAAGGAAATGATTGTTTCGAAAGGTGTCAACAAGTAAGTTAAAAGTTTTTACTCAGTTACTCACTAATAACTTCTGAAAATTGTTATATTTTCTATGTAAGTTATGATTAAATGAGATCTGTGAAATTTTTCAAAACTCAACAGTTTTTATTCTGAGCCATATATGTTACAATCTTTATTAGCATTATTAATATATCTTTAACTTATTTTTTTCCGTCTAACATATTATTAATTTTCTTAAAAGAATATTCTGTATTTTAAAGTACATTTTTGCCTTTAGTTATTACTTTCTATTGATTGAAAACATTTCTGAGAATTTGCATTGTTCTATTTAAGGATCTATTTATTGTGTGACTGAGTTAGTCCATTTTTGTATACTTTAGTTAAACTCACCTAATGTTGCAAATACTGAGAACAGACTGTCAACTATTGTGTCCATAATAGATTCCATCTCCGTATCTTTTATTTCACCTCTGTTGATGGCTGAAAAAAAGACACATTGCAGCTATATAACACAGATCAATGTAGTTTTTATAAAATGTAAGCCTGAAACTTGCCCAAACTTACAAATAAAGATTAAAGCAATCTTACTTTAGCTCTAATGAGACAGTGAACAAAATAGCAATTAAAATAAACAAAGACTACATAACATAATATAACACAACACCAAAAAATTTATATATATATATATATATATATATATTCTTGATATTTAATATTATCCATTGTTTTTCCGTTGCACTGACTTTATGAAGTTAATATATTACTATTTTTGAGTAATTTTATCCACCGTTAAGTGCAATAATTTTACCTTGAGTGATGAGGCACCTTTCGGTCTTTGACCATTGTCGAATCAACAATGGATTTGAGTGATTCGACAATGGTCAAAGACCGAAAGGTGCCTCATCACTCAAGGTAAAATTATTGCACTTAACGGTGGATAAAATTACTCAAAAATAGTAATATATTAACTTCATATATATATATATATATATATATATATATATATATATATATATATATATATATAAATATTTTAACTTTGCAACACTGTTTTCTTGTATTCACTTATCACTCTCACTATATGTACTTAAACAAGAATCTTACTTGGTATTTATGCGAGTTAACTTTCAAAGATTGATAGCATCTCCATTATCAAGCATCACTGACCGGGGGTTATAGTAGACTGTCTACTACAACCCCCAGTTAGTGATGCCCGATAATGGAGATACTATCAATCTTTGAAAGTTAACTCGCATAAATACCATGCAAGATTCTTGTTTAAGTACATATAGTGAGAGTGATATATATATATATATATATATATATATATATATATATATATATATATTCTTGATATTTTACGTTATCCATTGTTTTTCCGTTGCACTGACTTTATGAAGTTAATATATTACTATTGTAAGTAATTTTATCCACCATTAAGTGCAATGATTTTACCTTGTGTGATGAGGCACCTTTTGGTCACTTGACCATTGTCGAATCAAGAGTGATTCGACAATGGTCAAGTGACCGAAAGGTTCCTCATCACACAAGGTAAAATCATTGCACTTAATGGTGGATAAAATTACTTAGAATAGTAAAATATTAACTTCATATATATATATATATATATATATATATATATATATATATATATATATATATATTTAGGTTATTTTTGGTTGGTAAAGATAATTTAGATTTTTTGGACTAGGAGACTGACAGACTTACCTTGGTAAGAGTCCACTCTGTAGTCTTGAAATAGAAACACATAAAAGCACTTAAACAATGATATATTTCAACCACACAGTGGTCTTTATCAATCGAAGAGAAAACACAAAAAGAAATATGAGAGAATGAAATAAAATAATTGTAATCACAGATTGTGTAGAGTAGAAATCAGATGTCACAGATGCACAGATTAAAGATATATATAATGTTTCCATGAACATATGAGTGATTATAGTTTATATAAGTCTATCAGGGGAAAAGAGATAAGGCTATTTGGAAGAGAACAAAAAAAAAAAAAAAAAAAAAAAAAAAAAAAATGAATGGATTTATCTGATGTTGAGGTTAGGGGATTCTCTGGACTTGGTATACCACTGGTATGATAGTTCCCACCTTCTCAGTTCTGAGGGATTGCAATCAGGAGGGAGTGATTTAATTGTTTTTGTGGTATAGCAGTCATCAAAAGTTGTGATGTTGTGACTCACAGCATGTTGAGCTGTTGGTCTATCCATATTCATAATTTTAACATCATGTCTGTGGCCATTCATTCTGATATTCAGACCATCCGTGGTCAGGCCTATGTACTGTGCTGAGCAAAGTTTACATTGTAGCTGGTATATGACATTTTTCGATGTACAATTATGATGACCCTGTATTTTGAAGACCATTTTTGTTGTTTGGCTGTTGAAACTATTTGCTGAGGGGTGTATTGGACACGTCTTGCATCTAGGTCTATTACATGGGAAGGAGCCATGAGGAAGTTTGTGTGGTTTCTCTGCATCAGGGTCTGGTAGTTTAGGATGTACTAGGATGTTTTTCAAGTTGGGAGGTTCCTTGTACCAAATTTGCGGTGGATCGGTGAAAAGATTTTTTGTATGGTTGGAAGCTTGAAGAATTTTGAAGCCATCTCTCAATATCTTGTTGAGTTTATGTAGACCAGGATGGTAGTCAGTTATTAAAGACAGTTTATTTTGTTCTGTTTGTGGTTTATGGTGAACCGAGGATTGTGCTGAATGAATTTGGTTTTCAATGAGTTTTTTTGGGTATCCTCTTCTCTGGAAGGCTGTTGATATCTATCTATTAAAATCTTCCAATTCCCTATCATTCGAACAGATTCTCTTACCCCTGATTGCTTGACTGTATGAAATGGATCGTTTTATGTTTATTTGGTGGTTGCTGTCGAAATGGAGATATTGTAGGTGGTTTGTAGGTTTGATGTGAATTCCTGTGTTGATATTTACATTCTGGAGTGTTACCTCTACATCCAAAAAGGTGATGGCTGATGTAGATTTCTCCCAGGTAAATTGAAGTGTGGAGAATTGTGTCAGGCTGTCTAAAAATGTCTCAAGTGTTGAAGCACCCTGTGTCCAAATTAAGAAGATGTCATCTATATATCTATACCAACATAATGGCTGGTGTGTTTGTGTCTTTAGAAAACTTTCTTCCAACAATCCCATGTACAGATTTGCGTACGATGGTGCCATTCTGGTACCCATTGCTGTTCCCTTTATTTGAAGGTAGTTCCTTCCCTCAAACTGAAAGTTGTTCTTCTCGAGGATGAACCTGGTCAAGTTCACAAGAAAAGGTGTAGTGGGAGAAGGCTTCCTGGGCGTTTGTTTAGAAAATTCTCTATTGCAGATAGGCCATGTGCATGAGGGATGTTGGTATAGAGAGAGGTAACATCTATGGTGACCAAAATAGTTACCGGGGGTAGAGGTACAGATATTTGTGAGAGTCGATCTATGAAGTGATTGGTGTCCTGGGTATGTGATGGAAGGTTCTTTACTAAGGGTTGAAGGTGTGAGTCGAGGAAAGCTGAAATTCTTTCCGTTACTGAATTGCAGCCAGCATTTATTGGTCTACCAGGTGGAGGGATTATGTTTTTGTGGATCTTTGGTAATATATAGAATTGAGGAGTAGAGGGGTTTTCATTATATAATAATTTTAAAGATGTTTCCGAAATATTTTGTTCAGGAGCTGTATATTTGAGTAGGTCCGAGAGTAAATTGTTGAATTCTGTAGTAGGGTTATCTGTAAGTATTTTGTATGTTGTGATGTCTGACAGTTGCTTATTTGCTTCTTTGATGTAGTCTTCTTTGTTCATGATGAAAGTGGTTGAACCTTTATCTGCTGGAAGAATCATAATATCTTTATTGTTTTTCAACGAAAATATTGCCGCTTTTTCTAATTTGGTAAGGTTAGGTTTAGTCTTCAGATTTTTAGTGAAATTTATATCGGTGATGCTTTGCATGATAAAGTTGATGTAAAGTTCAATGGGGTGATCAGGTGGTAGTGGTGGTGGATCCCAGTTGGAGGGTGGTTTGAATTTTGCAAGACATACGTCTATGTTTGTATCCGTTTTGAAAGTTGGTGTCTGAGCTATATAATTTTTTATCCTAAGTTTTCTGGCAAAGCTGAAAACATCTTTTCCTAACTTGAATTGGTCTATTTCCTTAGTTGGTGTGAATGACAGGCCCTTAGAAATTACTTGTAGTTCATGTTCCGAGAGTGTGTGGTTGGAAATATTGTGCACGGCAACTGTTTTTGGTGAAGGGTTATTTCTTATATCGGGACTGTTATTATTATTTTTGTTTTTGTTTTTAGCAATAATGATTGGGTTGGCAGTTTAGGGAGTTGTCCACAGGGTACTGGTATCTTGAAGAGAGAACTTAGGCTAGGTTTGTCACAAACAAGAGGTGGTTTGTCTGCAGGTAAAACTGGATTATCATATTTTTTGATTTGGCCAAAAAGATTTATTTCTTGAATGCAGAGTTTTGAAAGTTTATGTATTTTATTCTTTGCAAGATTGTCTTGCAGTATGTATGCTTTATTGAGAGTATCTTCCATTTGTTGTATTAGATATGGAAAATTGGAGGTAATTAATTTGGCAGTTGAGGTTAGTAATTCAGATAATTTGACTTGTTCTTGTTTGTGACACTGTAAGACTAAACGTGTAATTTGGAAAGAGTTGTTTTTGTAAATTGGAGAAATAACAGTTTTGATATACTGGGGCATACCTGACAGTGGTGATTTCATATTTAAACCCTTTGGTGTAATGCCTAGATTTAGGCATGCTTCTAAAAACAGTATATGCATGTTTATTTTTGAGATTTTAAAAGCCAGGTTTTTAAGCTGTTTCAAATACAGCTTAGGAAGATTCATTATATATAAGATAGGAAAGGAGGAAAGAACACATACAAAGATAAGGAAGGAATATGAAAATGGAAAGATTATTTTCCTAGTCCAAAAAATCTATATATATATATATATATATATATATATATATATATATATACATATTTTTTTTTAAGGTTAGTTTTGGTTGGTAAAGATTATTTAGATTTTTTGGACTAGGAGACTGACAGACTTACCTTGGTAAGAGTCCACTCTGTAGTCTTGAAATAGAAACACATACAAGCACTTAAACAATGATATATTTCAACCACACAGTGGTCTTTGTCAATCGAAGAGAAAACACAAAAAGAAATATGAGAGAATGAAATAAAATAAATTGTAATAACAGATTGCGTAGAGTAGAAATCTGATGTCACAGATGCACTGTCACAGAAAAAGCAGCAATATTTTCATTAAAAAACACAAAATATATTATGATTCTTCCAGCAGATAAAGGTTCAACCACTGTCATTATGAATAAAGAAGACTACATCAAAGAAGCAAATAAGCAACTGTCAGACATCAGAACATACAAAATACTTACAGATAACCCTACTACAGAATTTAACAATTTACTCACGGACCTACTCAAATATACAGCTCCTGAACAAAATATTTCGGAAACATCTCTAAAATTATTATATAATGAAAACCCCTCTACTCCTCAATTCTATATATTACCAAAGATCCACAAAAACGTAATCACTCCACCTGGTAGACCAATAATTGCTGGCTGCAATTCAGTAACGGAAAGAATTTCAGCTTTCCTCGACTCACACCTTCAACCCTTAGTAAAGAACCTTCCATCACATACCCAGGACACCAATCATTTCATAGATCGACTCTCACAAATATCTGTACCTCTACCCCCGGTAACTATTTTAGTCACCATAGATGTCACCTCTCTCTCTATACCAACATCCCTCATGCACACAGCCTATCTGCAATAGAGAATTTTCTAAACAAACGCCCAGGCAAGCCTTCTCCCACTACACCTTTTCTTGTGAACCTGACCAGGTTCATCCTCGAGAAGAACAACTTTCAGTTTGAGGGAAGAAACTACCTTCAAATAAAGGGAACAGCAATGGGCACCAGAATGGCAGCATCGTACGCAAATCTGTACATTGGAATGTTGGAAGAAAGTTTTTTAAAGACACAAACACACCAGCCATTATGTTGGTATAGATATATAGATGACATCTTCCTAATTTGGACACAGGGTGCTTCAACACTTGAGGCATTTTTAGACAGCCTGACACAGTTCTCCACACTTCAATTTACCTGGGAGAAATCTACATCAGCCATCACCTTTTTGGATGTAGAGGTAACACTCCAGAATGGAAATATCAACACAGGAATTCACATCAAACCGACAAACCACCTACAATATCTCCATTTCGACAGCAACCACCCAATAAACATTAAACGATCCATTCCATACAGTCAAGCAATCAGGGGTAAGAGAATCTGTTCGAATGATATGGAATTGGAAGATTTTAATAGAAATATATCAACAGCCTTCCAGAGAAGACGATACCCAAAAAGACTCATTGAAATTCATTCAGCACAATCCTCAGTTCACCACAAACAGAAACAAATAAACTGTCTTTAATAACAGACTACCATTCTGGTCTACATAAACTCAACAAGATATTGAGAGATGGCTTCAAAATTCTTCAAGCTTCCATCCACACCAAAAATCTTTCCACCGATCCACCTCAAATTTGGTACAAGCAACCTCCCAACTTGAAAAACATCCTAGTACGTCCTAAAGTACCAGACCCTGATGCAGAGAAACCGCACAAACTTCCTCATGGCTCCTTCCATGCAATAGACCTAGATGCAAGACTTGTCCAATACACCCCTCAGCAAATAGTTTCAACAGCCAGACAACAAAAATGGTCTTCAAAATACAGGGTCATCATAATTGTACATCGAAAAATGTCATATACCAGCTACAATGTAACTTTTGCTCAGCACAGTACATAGGCCTGACCACGGATGGTCTGAATATCAGAATGAATGGCCACAGACATGATGTTAAAATTATGAATATGGATAAGCCAACAGCTCAACATGCTGCGAGTCACAACATCACAACTTTTGATGACGGCTATACCACAAAAATAATTAAATCACTCCCCCCTGATTGCAATCCCCCAGAACTGAGAAGGTGGGAACTATCATACCAGTGGTATACCAAGTCCAGAGAATCCCCTAACCTCAACATCAGATAAATCCATTCATTTTTTTTCCCCTAATAGCCTTAGACGTCTCCAATCTCTTTTCCCCTGACAGATTTATATAAACTATAATCACTCATATGCTCATGGAAATAATATATATATATATATATATATATATATATATATATATATATATATATATATATATATATCTTTAATCTGTGCATTTGTACATCTGATTTCTACTCTACACAATCTGTGATTACAATTTATTTTATTTCATTCTCTCATAATTCTTTTTTTGTTTTCTCTTCGATTGACAAAGACCACTGTGTGGTTGAAATATATCATTGTTTAAGTGCTTTTATGTGTTTCTATTTCAAGACTACAGAGTGGACTCTTACCAAGGTAAGTCTGTCAGTGTCATAGTCCAAAAAATCTATCTATCTATCTATCTATATATATATATATATATATATATATATATATATATATATATATATATATATATATATATATATATGATGTAATAAAAAATGTACTGATTTCTATGTTTGAGTAAATTAATTATTTTGAAGTATCATCAAAGGGTGACATGAGACAAGAGATTTTGTCAGCATAAATAACAATTTTAAATGTCATGCTCATTAATTTGGGAATTGTTGACCGTATGGCAATTATTATGTATACTGTTTGGAATATTTTTAAATACTTATCAACAGGTTAACTTTCAGCAAAACAGAACACAAATGCTTGATCTTGAAACGAGTTAATTAAAGACGTTTAGCAGAGAGCCTTCATATCTAGAAAAATGGAACAATGTGGTGCACTCTGAATAACAACTAATTTACCTTTAACTGTTTTTAACTCAAATTTATAAACACTATTTATGACACTATTGGTTATAAAAAAACTTTGAGCAATAAAAATCCTAGTGAAACTAGTGATTTATGCTATTTTATGGATAATAAAACCAAATTACATAAGAGTTGAATGCATTAAAACTCAAGAAAAATAACTATCAAAGTTTTAAGTTCTACACAAATTTGCTAAAGTTCACTATGATTTTAAACTTACCATAATAAGATATTGCATCACTATTCTGATGCCTCAAAGTAAATAAGTCATCTTCTAAGGAAATGAAATTTAAATACTGATCAAAAACCTGAAAAATGAATACACAATATGATTTTTGTTGTTAATTAAAAACTTTCCCATTCAAAACATTAATATACATTTGCATTTATTTAATCTTTATTACAAATTAGTAAAAATTATAATTATTCCAATGAACAATACTTTGAGGATATTAATTCTAATAATAAAGTAGAGGCTCACCATAGCAAACCCTACTGAACAGTTTTGTCGCTATAACAGACTGTGTCGAGTGACAATCCTTTAAAAATTACGCATAAGGACTGTAAATATAGAAGACATAGTAATACACAAGCCGTAACATAGTGTGATCACGCTTGGTGTTATCATTCGGTTGTTATTATCGTTTCACTTAAAGACAAACACAGAATCTTATAAATACATTAAACTTTTTTTTGTAATATCTTGGCAAAAAACCACTACTATCTCATTAATTCATCACAACACAAACATGCTGGCTTCCACTCCATAATACACAGATTAATCAACACACAAATAAGCAATAAAGACAAAATAAACGAACTAAACATAATAAAACACATAGCCCAAAAATTGATACAAACACACCTTGATAGACAACATAATGTGCAAAAAGGAACATACACATAACACAACAAAAAACCATAACACACAAACACAAAAATGCATAACACTTACATATCAATACAGTAATTCACAACACTGATTAATGCGCTGACCTAGCGCAAAATGCATCTGCTGGTTAAACCAGTAAGTAGTGGTTTTTTTGCCAAGTTATTACAAAAAAAAGTGTAATTTATACAAAAAACCTCAAGATGTATAACACAAAAACTGCAAGTTTCTTATAAATACATTGTAACTGAGTCACTTATTGAAATCATCTCTTCGCTTATTGCTATCATTTAGTTTGTTTATGCAATAAAATATCAGATAACTAGCGCTGACAAAAGAAAAATATTTACAAATATCGTAAATTTCGAGAAATCAGTTGAGGGATATGGTGACAAATCCTGTCTATCAGTCCTGTTATCGACATGATTCATCATTGATATGTCATTAATATATTGTTAGACTTAACTCAAATACATCGTGTAGGTATCACTACTGCATAGTACTTCACCATTTATTTCTTTATTTTCATATATGCTTATAATTTCAGAGTGATTTTACTTAATTTAATTTTGGAAGATTTTTTTTCATTTGTTTTGAGAAGTTTGGTGTCACTTAAAGTTTCAAAGTGAAGAGTGATGTCCGAATCTAAAAAGAAATGAAGTGATTCAAGTTTTAAATAAAAACTTGACATTCTAGATCTATACAGTGGATGACCAAAAACTAATCAAAGAAATGCTACTTCTCAACTTGGCGTTTCGCAACCTTTCTTATGTAAAATTAAAAAAAAAAACTCAACCTTGTTATTATCAAAGTGTAATGAAGATGTTGACACCAAAACATCCCGGCGAATTTAGACTCTAGCATGGATACAGAACTACTAGCCTTAAGTGTAGCGCTGATAAGCTGTCTTCAGCCTACCACTTACAAACATGCGTATTTACTGACTCAAAATCTGCCCTTCAGTCGCTAATGAGCATTTCTACAGGACCTTACTCGTTTCAGATATCTGAAATTAGGGAAACAATCGCCAAGTTGGAATCTGACGGTAAAGATGTGACTCTTCAGTGGATCCCTTCACACTGTTGGGTCCCGAGAAACGAAAGAGCAGATGAAATAGAAAAATATTTATCTTGCATGAAACTGGCAAACCTAAACAAACATTATTTAATCCACTGTAAAACAGTTGCAAACAAGATTTTCCAGAATACATGGAAACAACGATGGGAAAGAGAATCAACTGGTCGCCATCTGCTTAAATTTCAACCCGAACCAGGCACGGACGACAAATTTGGAGGGACCAGATAACGCCATTGCCAGAGCAAGAACAGGTCACATAATAACGCAGATCTACCTATTCAGGTTCAATTTAACAATCCCCACTCTACACTTTCAGCAATTTCTATACTCTGACTCATGAGGAGACAGTTGATCATATTCTGTTCAACTGTAATTATCCCATTATCTCAATTGACATCCTAAGAGTTGACGTCGAAAAATTGCAAGATATTCTTTTCAAGAAAAGATGTTCAGTAACAGAATAGATATATCGTGGACATTAGGCTATCAACTTCTCCTAGAGCTGGATGCCTCTACAAAGAAGTAAATAAGTTGACAGGAAGAGAAATCGTTCCAGGAAGGATCCACAAGTGGAATCAGCTTTGAAATTATGGTTTAAAAATGTCTGTGAAAAAGATTGGTGGCTCATTAATGACCCTAAAAGCCGAGGATATTGCAAAACAAAATTATGGATATGAACAATTTATCAACAATATTTTACTGGAAGATAATATCATAATGAAGGATTCCTTGTGAAAAAGTAAATAAATTTGAAAGTCTAAATAAGATTGAAGTGTTTTATGTGTTCAAGTGTTTTATAATTTTTTTTACAAAGTCCAATAGTTTCGTTCAAAATTATGATTAGATTCAATAAGTATTTAAAAAAATCTACAATGGTACAAAATATTGATGTGAAGTATGTCCGAAAAATATAACAAGTAGAAAACCTAGTTATATAATTTTACTATAATATACGGAACTGTCTAGAGTTATAAATTTTGGTAAGTAATCACTCATGATTTCCATGTGGCTTATTTACATTGTAGTTGTAGTGTTATAGAATCAAAATGACTCACTGTAATGCTAAGCCTACATATCATTCAGTAAACACTTGTGACCGTAATAAAATGAGTCCATTGCAGTACTCCTGTACATCATGATTACGCAGTTGGTTATTGTTATCAAATACACTTTCACAAATATGATTACAATAAGTGGCAGCTACTGTCTTTATAATATTGACTTATTAAGTGTTAACAAATGTTTAATTAACAGATAATAGCTATAAATAAAATATACAGATATATTTAATAAGTTTATTATTATTTTTTTTTTGATTAGGCTTTTAAAGTTTTTCTCAGTCTATTTTCATTTTAACCACTTAAAAATAACTTTTTTCTTCATAGCAAACTTTCATTAATTTTGAAGATAAGCTACTAATAAACAACTTGTGCTAATTTAATGTGTGTATTTGAAATACAGACCTTAGGTTTTCCTAAGGTCATTAAAATTAGTACAACCATTATATATTTGAATATAATTATTACACTTCAGAACTAATAACTGAATACAGTCGGCGCCGCTTATTGTGATCATGTTTGTCAGAAGCATATTTGATAACAATAATCGAATGATAACAATAACCGAACGCTTAATCGCGATGTAGTCTACAGCCGTACTGCATTGAACTCACTTTATTTTTGCCACAACTGTTTGTTCTGAACGATATGTAAGCCTATCATTACATCAAGTAATTCTAATTCTGTAACACTATAATTAAACTGTACTTACTAAATTGTGATGCTATTCCGGACAGTTTTATGTACAGTAGTAGAGTTTCTGTAATTTAGTTTTCTACTTGTTAAAATTAGTGGGCATATTTCATGTCAGTTTATTTTATTCCACTGTAGATTTTTTTTAAACACTGAATCTAGCATAATTGAAAAAAATACAGTATATAGAACTACGTAAAACACTTGATCAAAACATTTTAACACATAAAACTTCATTATAAAACACTTCAATCTTATTTACACTTCAAATTTACATTTACTTTTTCTCGAAGAATTCCTCTATATGTGACTGTCTGTAGTCTTCTCGTAAAATATTGTTTATAAATTGTTATATTCATAATGTTTGTTAAAATTTTCTGCTTTTTGTTGAACAAACTGCCTTATAAATCTTTGGCCATTCGTATTGTAACCAGTCCTCAGCTCCAACAAAATCAGCATTTCTTTTTTCACCACACGTTTTCTTCTAAACAATGTTTTCCCTTTTCTTCCATCTATTGAACCATCCATCTGTGGCTTTAAAATCCTGTTTTCCTATTTTTTGGCAAGATCCTCAGCTTTTAGACTCATAGTGGGCCGTCAACTAGAGCATCTTTTTCGCGAACATTTTTAAACCACAATTTCAAAGCTGATTCCACTTGCGGATCCTTCCCAGAACGATGTCTTTTGTTGTCAACATTTGCATTACACTTTGATAATGACAAGATTTTTTCTTTGTTGTTCAATATTTTACATAAGAGAGGTTGAGAAACACCAAGTTGAAAAGCGGCGTTTCTTTGACTCATTTTTGGTAATTTACTGTACCTATCTAGAATATTAAATTTTTGTTTCAGACTTAAATCGCGTCGTTTCTTTTGAGATTCAGACATCTTGCTATACTGTCCTTTGAAACTTCAAGTGACACTAAACTCTACAAAACAAACGAAAAAGACCTTTAAAAATTAAGTTATGTAAAATCACACTGAAATACTGTAATAAATGTTCATAAAAGTTCACTGTTAAAAAATACAGTAGGACTGTACTGTAAATGGTTCAGTAGTAACATCAACTAATGTTAACAAACAACTAGAGTCGACTCAAGCGAGGCTAGGGTGTTTGCGTAAACAAAGAGTAAGGGAGACATTCTGAGAACTGTGCTAAGTGCTGAAACCGTTATAAAGTATTTCTGTCATTCTAAAAATAAACATTCTATGAATTGGGCATCATTGTGTGTTGCACATGCTGTTTACACTACTTTGTAGACATTTTTACTTGGTCTATGCTAGTATACGTTGACACATATGTTTTTGAACAGCAAATTAAATGATAATAATAAGCGAACAGATGATTACAATAAGCGGCCTAATTGCAATGTATTAATATACGTCCGTGTTTGTTTTTCAATGAAACGATAACAATAACTGAATGATAACAATAACCGTGATCACAATAAGCGGTTAATGAACTGTATTAATGAAAATAGGACAAATTTTAATTCTAATATTTCACAAATTTAATTAAATTTCTTTTTAAATTAAAGTACCAATTTACTACAAAATTAAAATAATTGTTTACTATGCAACTGTATAACTAAACAATAAAGAGGGAGGCTATATATAAACTAAATAGGTATAGAAATGTTTCCATTGAGAAACTACTAATAAGATATTTTGTGACTAAAATTTCAAAGGAATATATCAGTTTTAAATGAAGAACTTCACACTATTAATAATAAATCTGTTATAATTCAATCTCACAGTAACTAATGTGTTTTCTCATATAATTTTAACATTATTAGAAAGTAATGATCCCCAAAACTCTCATAAAAAATATTACCTAATATTCCTATCCTACACCACCCAAATCTACAACCATCAAGAGATCAGTTACAGTTTTAGTTGACAATGGGATACATCTACTGAAACGGCCATCCTCAATTATAAAAAAAAATGCTACAAAAGGCAAGTATAAAATATCAAAATATGTTCAAGTGCTTTAGTTTAACAGCTCAAGTGAAGATAGAATGAAATGATATAAATAATAGTACTGTTTTAATTTAAAACTAAAATAAATTATTTTAATACTTCAAAGGTTTTTTTTTGAACATATCACTGGCTTGAATCAGAACTAGCCTATCTCCAAAATTTTCAATTTTTAAATAATATAAACAAACAATTTAAAAGATGCATATCTACTGACTGCAGAATTTAACCTAAGTCAAATATTAAATATGAAAAGATTTTTGTCTTGACCCATTAATGGCCATGATTCTAAGAATAATTGTAGATTCGGAAATTTGTTATTAAATTGTTTGTATGCATGTACAGAAACCATATCGCTTACCTCTTATGAATGCTGAGGTGTGCTAAAATTAGAACCCTGGGTTAATGAAGTAACATTACACTAATTATAAAGATATATTCAGAAGCAATATTTAATAAATATTATTATTTATCACGTTTACTTTAAAAGTACTAAAAATTATTTTGTCAAAATGAAATGATAAACTTGAAAATTGAATATATCGTTTATTGATGTAATAAGGGATGAAACAGTCCTTGCAAAATGTTACACTACAAGTTTATACGAGATGAAAGGCTTTGCACTTCAGTTTCCTCCTTGGCATCTTCTTTGTATTGTCTTAATATAAAATGACTTCTTTCATCGTATATGACATCTGTGATGGATGTTCAAGAGAATGTACTGGCTGCTCTCCTATGCTTTGAAGAGTTTCTTTCCAAATATGCAATGGCAACATTTCTTCTGAATTGAAGGAAATCTATGGTAGAGCGAGACACATTCCTGTATACAATCCAGACATTTATAATCGCATTTGTGTAAATTAAATAAACAAACATCCAGTACTCCTTTTTACCACGAACAGATATGTTATACTTCCCAACTAGCCAATCCTGTATTTCTTGTAGGATTTTATGATGTTTGGTTGTGGAACAAACACCTTCTGCCTTGTAACCTTCTTACTCTTCCATCCTAAATGATACAGGGTATAAACAGAGTCAAAATTTGTCCCAACTGAGCCACATTTATCACTCCACTTCACAAACAGAACTCCACCTTCTGAATCAAACACTGAATCAAAAGTGGCACTTAGGTCTTTGGGAAAATCCTTGGAATCCTTCAAAACACATTTGTAGATACATTTTTGCCCCAGTAGCAATAAAACTAACATATCTTAAATGAGTAAGAAAATCTCTGCTAGTAAAGAGATTGTCAAAAAATACCAGGTGGCTTTTTGACTCCTGAACTGGATCCAACATATTTAGAACAACGCGAGACTTTAAAACCAAATCTCTTTCGTTTTGAGCTACTTCCTTACCACAATATAAATTGAAGTTGAAACAGTATCTACTTGACAGAATTACAACTGATTCCCCAAGAAACTATATGGCAGGTTAACCAGAAACACAAACTGGCTTCATTTTCCACAGAATATACGTTCTGTGAAGCATAATAAATATGTTCTGGCAAATATTTCAAAATTAAAATGTAGTGTTAATTATAAAAATACGAAAACTATGCAGTGTCAGACTCGAAATTATATCTCCAAATCAAACTCTTCTAAAATGCTTGAAAAGGGGCATTCAATGAAAAAGTAATTATTATAGTATTAAATGTAGTATCTTCTTCCATAAATAATAACGTAAAACAATATGTTATGAGATAAATTTAATTAAAAAATAAGGTGTGATGACGCTGGAGGTTAATGGGTTGAATACTAAAGTAGCATATATACAAACCACAATTTTACTTAAAGCAGAACTAGTCTATGTGAGAAAGTTTAGTTTTGATCCTAAAATTTGTTACAAAATTCTAAACCATCCAGTGCAGAAATAGGTTATTGTATCATATGCTAGTCCTGCACTGACTGTTTTTTTTTTGCCACCAGGTTGCATCACTGGACATAGAATAACTGACAGCTGTTTGTGTTAAAAAGAAAGCTTGGAGTGCTCTCTCTTGATAAATTAATATTTTTTTATTTGTGGAAATTGAAGTATTTTTTTTTTAACTTAATCTCATAAAAATGCTTAAAGGAGCAATATTATTAGTGAATCTAACTGAAAAAAGTAAGCATAAGTAAGTCTTTCGATGTCAGTGTCAACAGTCCCTTTGGATGGATGTCCCTGATCAAGTTGAAAATACTAATTTTACACTACTTAACTCAGTGAATACGTAATTGCTTACTTGCTGACGCGTTTTAAAACGATCGTTCCTTTTTCAAAGCCCACCTTCTACTAGCGGCTTTTGGCTCTTTACAAACGGTATGACAGGGTTGGATTTATGACATTAGGTGAGGTGTCGGCGTCTTGTGTGATGTATTTGAAAAGACTATTGGCTTCAAATACATCACACAAGACGCCGACACCTCACCTAATGTCATAAATCCAACCCTGTCATAAATCAAACCCTGTTATACCGTTTGTAAAGAGCCAAAAGCAACTAGTAGAGGGTTAGCTTCGAAAAAGGAACAATCATTTTGAAACGGGTCAGCAAGTAAGCAATTATGTATTCACTTAGTTAAGTAGTGTAAAATTAATTTAATCAGTGAATTCAAGATGATTATATCAAGAAACTTCAAGTTGAAAATGTCAATACACAAAGCAAGAAAAAGTCTGAGAAAAGGTAAGATCAAAGAAATCATGGAAATATAATAAAGTCTAAAAGAAATAAAGATAGGGAATATTTCAATTGGCGAAGATATACGGGTTAAAAAAAAACTGAAATTGCTTGCTGTAGATTGAAATGTAAAGTCCGGTTTTCTGATAGTGAAAGAATATTACTGCTGTCTGGGATTTAGGAGATTTTGATAGGCAACGTGATTTCATCTTGAACAATGTAGGGCATCAACCAATCAAAAATATTAATCAGAAGGAAATTACACATTATTAATCATGTTGACATTAATGAAGATTATTCAAACAATGAAACTGAAAATAATTCATTTCTTAGGAATATTTCTCATTATCATTATTTTGTTCTTCAAAAAGACAAAAAGAAAGAGTTTATACTATTGTTGTCACTTCGCAAACAAAAACACTACTTTCTGATATTTTTCGTGTTTTTCAACAGATGTTTTGTTCACTCCTGTGAGTCAACAAGACTGTTGCTCAGATTTGTTGTATTAATGCGAGTTTGTGGTGTATTGGTGTTCTGTGGCATGTTATTGTTCATAGAGTACTTGTTAATTATCTGTTCAAATATATTATTTGGTTGTGATTGAGTTTTGTTGTTTATAATCTATTGTGGATGGTTTTTGTGATATTTGTGTATCTCGTAGTTATGTTGTGTTTAGTTTGCTGCTTTTTTTGATGTAATGAAGGACTTTTAGATTAGTGCTTACATTGGTGTATGTTTTAAGTCTTTTAAGTGTTCCTTGTATCGAGTGGTAAAGTTTCTCCCTATTTGACCTACATAGAAGATGGAGCAGACGTTACATGTGAACTTGTATAACCCTGCATTGTAGTGTTTGTTCTGGTGAGTTTTTGTACTATGTAGGTATTTTTTAGTTGTGGTGGATGTTTTAAATAGTACTTTGTGTCTAAATTTGCGGATGAGGAACCTAATTTTCGTGATGTGTTTCTGATTCCATTTCGTCTCTGAGGATATCTGCACAAAACGGTCAATCACTCTCTCAATTTTGTTTGTCCTGGTGATCATAATTTGCATACGTAGACAATAGAAAGTCATTGGGCTAAGATAAAATGCGAAATGCGTCGAAGAATAAGTTGAATGACAATCAATTATTTCTTCCCTCAATGATTGTGTGAAACATTTGAATTAGTAATATATGAATATAGATATTTATTTCATAGAATAGAATAAACAAGACAACGTCAATTCTGGTTACAATGTAAATAATAGATAAGTATTAGATAAGTCCTAGAAGAAAAGTAAGGTAATGCTACTTTTAGCAGCTTCAAGTAAATATAAATGGCTACAAATGAGGGGACTCCAAAATTAAGAAGAAGTATGACAAGGCTCTCTGGGCCACTTTGGGTAAAATGAGGAAATTGATCCATAAATAGTTTACTATTTTAAATCAATAATTTTCCATATTACTTGGAGCGCTAGAAGCATTCTACTCTGAAATGATATAGCCATGAAAAACTTCATCAAATTTTGCCAAAGTATGTATTTTGTTCTAGTTTAATAATTTCATTTTTATATGCTGTAAAATATGATTGATTAATTATAATAATTAAATTATTTTGTTGGTGGTTCCCTCTTTATACGAAGTACAGTAGATATGGCCAAAGTGTAACTGCGTTTGCACAATTATAATCTTTGCACTTCAGCTTATCGAGTGGATGTGCCTGCTGGTTTGCAAAAGTGCATTTAATAAAAGAGAGGGGCCCACCAATATTTCCATCCGAGTGAAAAGTTAAAATTCAATAACAATAGGCGACCGCTGAGGGTATAGCACAAAATTTTCCTTGTTTATTGTTGTTGGTAGACTCGTCTGTTTTCCTTAACCTCGGCTCTTTGTCTCAAGCAACAAAAGTCCAAAATGATGACGACACCGGTAAATGATATATTGAACTAAGGACTCTCTTGTGGTTCTCGCAGTGTAGCTCAAAGGGACCAGCTCTTGAATTTCATACAGAAATGGAAGTTGAAAGTGATTTTAATGCTAGTGAAAGTAGGTTGGATATGACAGACTTAGTGAGCATACAGCCAATCCCTGCTGAAGATGTTGAAAGAAAACATACCACGGCGTATAGCAAAGCTTTCCAGGCATTTGACCTGAAATAGAAGAAGAAGCAACAGAAGCCGATTGTCTACTATTTCGAAGGTGGAGGGAATATTACATCAAAGAAACGTGAACAACGAAACAAGCAAACCGCCATTACATCTTTTTTTAATTAATGTACATATATATGTTCAGTATAGTATTAAGGAATTGTACATACAGGCATATAATTAAATTGTACATCAATTCCGTATTGCTATTAAAATAAAAATTCAATTTACAATAAGTGTAACTTATTTACTAAAATCAATCATACATCTACTTCCAAATGGAATGGTTGGGATTATGTAGAATAAACGCACATCAATACATAACCTCTCCCATATCCGGATTTTTCGCAATCCCGATCGGGTTGTCGCCACATTGATCTTGATATGAGAGGTTTTACTGTATTTCAAAAGTATATTTTAAAATTTTTTCACACTCTCCTTATACATATCTTGTACAATATTTCAATTGTTAATAAAATACTTTTTATTCATCAACTCAAGTTCAAATAATTTTTTTTTTGCATTGGATGACACTTGATCTTAATACAGTTTTTTCAAATAATTGAATTTAATAGTCAATAATTTTTTACTTTTATATGAGAGAAAAAGGTTTTACAAAAGGGGCAAGGTATGCAATATAGTTATTTCACCCCCCCCCCCATTTCACTTTACTCTTTTAAAAACGTTCATTTTTGTTAAAAAGCATGCGAGAAAGACCATAACATTTTTCCGGTTTTGTAGTAATTATTTTAATGTTATGTAGATTTCATATAAATACAGATGGAAATCTGATTTTTGTGTTATTTGTTTCATAATTACCTAGGTTAATAAATATTGTTGTTATAAATCATTTATTTTCAAAGATTTTCATGCATAGAGTCAATAAGTCTTACTTACCGCCGTCTTCTGGATTTTCCAGGTTTCCAAGCATATAAAATCGTTAAAAAAATCCCGTCATATTGAAACTCTTACACATTAATCAATAAGAGGTTATCTACATATGTTGTGAATTTCAATTGTCTACACTGATAAAAGCCTTAGTGTATAAAGTTTTATTCTATATTCACTACTATTGTTATGAGCCTGACATAGCCATGCCCACATTGTTCAATATTTGCACTAACCCTCTATTTACAGTCTATCTATTTGTCCATATTATTTCCTCAAATCTGTAAATATCTTATAATATATGTAAAATGAAATTTTAAAATTTACGTTTTGAGATTCATTGCTGATGAAGTCGCTTATCACATCGTACGCATACAGTCAGTGATCGTTTTCTAGTTCCCAGCTTTAAACAAATAACCTACTTCACAAAAAGTTTTTACAAACTAATACTGAAAAACAATATATATATATATATATATATACACACACACACACACACACACACACACACACACACACGCAAGTATACAGTAGAGTCTCGAAATTTAGAGTCAAAATATTTCAAGCTTCTGTTAAATTCGAGCCTATTTCTATGACCATATTATATCTATTTGAAAGAAAATGATGAATTGGGCTTCCAAGAAATGTTTGTATCAATACGGTATACAAAGGAAATGAGTCGGGCTTGCAAGAAATGTTCATATAAAGATCTATAAACTTATTAGGTCCATTTTTAGTTATAGTATTAGGGTTCATTAAAACTCCTATTTTTTTTTAACCACAGGAATGTATTTCTGCGTAATCCGAGTTTTCGGTAATTCGAGGCTGTCTCACTTCCATTTACCTCGAATTATCGAGACTCTACTGTGTGTGTGTGTATATATATATATATATATATATATATATATATATATATATATATATATATATATATATATATATATATATATATATATATATATATATATATATATATATATATATATATATACACACACTATATATATATATATATATATATATATATATATATATATACACACACTATATATATATATATATATATATATATATATATATATATATATATATATATATATATATATATATATATACATATATATTATATTATATACACACAATATATATATACAGTGGATATCGTATATAACGACATCGCTTAATACGACGTACCGGCTGTAACGACGAAGATTCCCGGCCCCTTGATTCTGTAATACCTGTTTAATGCATTTTACATCGCCTATAACGACATCGGGTAAAACGACGGATCGGTTAAAACGACACTCATTTCAGGTCCGTCGAAAAAAAAATCGAGTATAGCGACGGACCATTCTAGAAATCTCCGAACGGTAATCCTCTCGATGTAAACAAAGCTTTCTAAGAATCGCGATCCCCATTCCAATCCCGTTCCACTACAAATATGATCAGTTCGAACTATACAGCCGAAAGTGAAATACGTATGTACGTTAGTAAAATGTCAAAAAGAAAATCTGTGTCACTGGAAGAAAAGTTTCACATTTGTTGCCGCCTGGAAAATGGTGAAACGTATAAACAGCTTTCTAAAGAACTCGGCGTTAATCACACTACAATATCCACCATCTGGTCCAAAAGGGAGACTATTAGAGGCTTAATCGAAAAGGGACATTCTATCAAGACGAAAAAAATTAAAGGCGACGCAAGAAGGAATTGAAGTGCCGTTGTTGGAATGGTTTCGGTTCCAGAGAAGTAAGAATATCCCTCTCTCAGGCCAAATTTTTACAACAAAAAGCCACCGAGTTATGGAAAAGAATAAATCCAAACACCTCCGAGGGGATTTCTAAGGGTTGGATCCAGCGATTTTGCCAACGGCACAATATCGTTTTCAAGAAAATATCCGGTGAGGCAGCTGGCGTTTCATCAAGTGTATGCAGCACATTTTTGCAAACAGTTTGACCGACTATCCGTGAAGGTTACAAAGATGAAGACATCTTCAATGCAGACGAAACGGGACTGTTCTACAAATTAACACCGGATCGAACGTTGCATTTTAAAGGTGAAAAATGTAGTACAGGTATATTTTCTAAAGATAGACTTACCGTTTTAGTTGCTGCTAATATGATGGGTTCAAGTAAAAAGAAGCTTTTTGTCACCGAAAATCCAAATATCCTCGTTGCTTCAAAGGGATTAAACATCTACCAGTGGATTATGAAAGCAATAAAAAAAGCCTGGATGACGTCTAACTTGTTCACACGGTTTCTGAAAGATTGGGACGCACAGTTGGCAAAGAAAATACATAAAATTTTATTGCTTATAGATAATTGTCCGTCCCACATCCTCACCGAAATATTTAAATTTATTAAAATAGCGTTTTTGCCCCCAAATACAACCTCTGTATTACAACCAATGGACCAGGGGGTTATACAAAAAATAAAAAACGAATTTCTGGAAGCAATTTAAATTTTGTTTTATTATTCAGTCTTAAATTCTCCCCACTCCATATAAGAAAACACAATAAAAAAAAAACAGAGAAAAAAAGAAAAAATATATACAAAACTAAAGACCCTACTACTAAAATATATTACAAACTAAAATAAGCACTCAACTGGGAATGTTTGTTTGTTTCTGTTTGTGCCAAGTGTTTCGGAGATCGATAATGTAAACGGAGACATAGATAATACATATGTCACTTCCGAGACTATTCATAACCGAGATAAGCTGACATTTGTTTACTACAATCTTATGTTGACACATTAGGTTTTTACGATGGTTGTTCTTTGCCGCATTAAATGGATCAAACTACAAAAAAACATTCAAATATAAAAGTTAAACCAAATTAAATCTGTTCATAAAACTACCTGGAATATTGTTACAGTTGAAGCACCAAAAGTTAAATTGGGATAGTCGGATTTAAAAACGACTCAGGCACAATATTCTCCAAACTCTTCTGAGCACTGACGTAAATATCAAACCTTTATACAAACGCGTATCGACAGTAGAGAAGTTTCAATTAACCTGGGAGTGAGCGTGCTGGTTAGGTCGCCATATCTAAGAAAATAAGCTAGGAGCGCATCGGCACGCTCTCTGTACCTCGTAAGACTTTATTATTCAGTCTAAAATTCTCCCCACTCCATCTTGTTTAGTACTGGATATAACGACGACCGGATATAGCGACCTAATTTTCATCCCCCCTTAAAGGTCGTTATAGACGGTACCCAGTGTGTATATATATATATATATATATTGGTTTGGCAATATTGTAATAGATTTGGCAACTGTGTATTGCTTTATCTAGTAGATTCATGTTTGTTAGACAGTTCTTTTATCATTCTTACTATTGTAACTCCTGAAGATGTTGGTAATGTAAACCAACGAAAAGCTTTGAGTTTATTGTTCAATAAATTAAATATTCCTGTATTTGTGTGTATTATTTGATCTTAAAAATATTCTAACAGGAAAACACATTTGACATTCTATATATATATATATATAAGTTGTGTAACTTAAATTAAGCGGCATGAAACAAATATAGGCTGTAAAGAAGTTGTTGAACTATAAATGTTTATCTAACCTACCTTATGAATGTATGATACACAGTTTGCCTGAAGAGCAGCTGATGCCAAATCTTCTAATCGCTGCCTCGATATTGGAGAAATAAAGTTTAAATGATATATATCATAAATATTGTTATTCAAATCCTGCCCAATCCTGCCTAAATTTTCCTCAGTAGGCATACAAAAATAGATGGCAGGGACCTCTGGAATAGGATCACGATCAGAATGAAGTTGACTGAAAGTGAAATTAATAAATTAATGGATATCATATACATATTTTAAAAAGCAGTCTTTTACTTCAATTAATTTTTTTCAGCTCCAATGGAGTATTTAATTATGATATGGGTAAAACTAAATGTTAGGTTATCATCACTGTTATGTAATTTCATTTTGAAGTATACATACCATTAAACAAAGCATAATTTTTTAAGATAGTATGGCTTTGATATTAGCCATTGCAACTGCGGTCAGCATTTGGCACACATGCACTTGCGTAACTACTTCTGTTGGCAACTCAAAGACACCATTAAAGAAACGTTTGAATGTTTTTACATTTATTTATGAGAATTTAAAATGCCTCCCCTAGTTGAGATATCTACTGGCTAAGAAATTCGCTCTATGGTTTGATTTCTTACTATTAAAGATGTGAAGGCAGCTGAAATTCACCATCAAATGTGTGAAGTATAAGACTGATGAAAAGGTATAAGATTGGGGTACATATATTTAAAGTAGCTGCATGAAAGTGCAAAGTGACAAAACTTAGTAACCTTCAGTTATTACTTAATATTTGGTGTAAAAAAAATGATGAAAATATTTACTGCCTCATTGTGACACAAATTCCACAATATATTGTGAAACCTTTAAAAAAAACTTCACTGGAGAACCCAAAACAGAAGATGCTGGTTAATAAATTAGCTATCCTTCACATGAATGCCTATTACCACAAGAATAATTTAACTGAAATCTAATAGTTTCACCAACATTGAATCACCAACTGGATCTCAGTAACTAGTTCATTCTTCATCTCTTCTCCAGTAACTACCATCGCTCCTGCATTTGAAAAAGTGTTTTGGAGGTTTTGGAAAAATTTAAGAAAGGCTGCTGGAATTCTAATATTGTTTTTAAAAGAAAGTATTTCTAAATAAACAAAAAATGGAAGTCTGCTTGTTTGATATCGGATATGCATTTCCTTGATGGGGCCGGTGCAGCCGGTAAGGTACTCAATGACTAGATGCAGGAGGGACATAGTTGGGCTTATAACAATGGAGTGGACCGCAAGGTGGAACGGGGGGGACTACTGGCAGAAGCCTTTTCCACGTCCAAGACACACCAGCTCCTCCAGACTGGTATCGCGGAGTCAGTAGACTGGTCTCAACCTTCGCTGCAAGGGCCAGAATGGGGCATATAATATGCTATTTGTACCTGAGACAATTCAATCTGGTCGAGTCGAGTCCACTGTTTGTGGCAGTGGAGAGGAGGAGACGTTGGAGCACATATTGTTGAGGTGTGGATCCATTAACCCGAAGATCCGATGAGGGTCATAATGCGAACAAAGAAATATTGGGCATTGGCCGCAGCAGTATACCATGGACATCGAGTCGTCGGCATCGCCTGATGCTGGAAGCTCGGACAAAGAAGTAAGTAAGAAATGCATTTCCCAAAAAACTAATTATTAAAATATATCCTCAAGATGAATTATATTAATTACATTAATGATAGAATAAAGTCGATGATTTCCAAATCTATCATACCTGACATCCAGATAATCAGGCCAAAGACTAAAGTAAAATAACAGTAGAGGAATCTATACTCAAACAGCATATCAAGTGCATATTTGGGGGAAAAATTACCTAAGAGTGTACAGATTCTATTGAGCAAA
Source organism: Prosapia bicincta (assembly GCA_036971475.1). Classification (NCBI taxonomy): domain Eukaryota; kingdom Metazoa; phylum Arthropoda; class Insecta; order Hemiptera; family Cercopidae; genus Prosapia; species Prosapia bicincta. The sequence goes on along the minus strand of JBAIZL010000005.1, from coordinate 46,486,416 downwards.
GACTAGCAAAAAGAATAGCATACTGTTCTTCTAGATATATTCTAAAAACGGCTAACTCCAAGCAATCCCTCTGAAAAACTAGAGAAAGATTTAAACAATAATGATTACAGTGCTAAACTTTGAGTACTGAGGAGTAATAATGTCTACAACTAAGTGTAAAGAGTTAAAATTGTAATTAAAGAATGGGGTCTGAATTTTAATCAACAGGAAAACCCAAAAACTAGCCAACAGATCTTAATAAAATACTGTAGCTTTTGTATTTCTTCACCAACAGAAAAAAATAACCATTAAGAAAGAGATTCAATCATACATAATGGATAAACCACAAAGTGAGATAGTTTACAAAATAAACTGTAAGATGAAATTGAACTAAGTATCTAACAGGAACCAAAGAACCACTTGATGAAAAATCAGAGAATTTTATTGCAATTACACAAACTGTTACACTTAATAAAACAGGACAGATTAACTGTGTCATTAACACATTTTCTACTACATGCTTTAATCAGATCCACCTATAATTCAATTTACTACTAATTATTTTATAACTAAGTGAAAAGACTTGACCTTGGTGTACCGTTAAGTTCTATTTTTAGATTCACTGCACTGTGCGAGTTTTTAACGTTTGTTTTGGGGTTAATATTGTCTATTAGATTGAATAATTTATCGTTTTTTGATTTTATTTGTATCTGTTCGTTAATGATATTATTTTTATTTTTAAAAATTTCTAGTTGTTCCCAGATTGTCATTTTGAAGCCTTTTTGAACCTTTTTTACTAAGTGTACGTTTTTTAATGTGGGGAATGTGTGTTTGTTTTTGATGGCGTGTGTGGCTAAGTTTGAGTTATAAATTTCTGACTCAAATTTCATTTGAGTTAAAATGAAATTAAATATCTGTACACAAAGAAAAACAAATTAACTAACACACTCTTAAAAACCCACCTAGAATTAGCTAACACACTTAAACCAAACCAATGGCATGATAAATATATCAAAATTCAAGAAAAATGCAAGAAATTTAATGTAATTAAAAACAAAAAATAGAATCTAAACTTAACAAACTAATAGAAAAACAAAATAACATGGACAATATCACAACACTCCATCAATTCCACCCAAATTTTATAAACCTCACAAAAACGAATTTCACCAAAGAAGAAATAAATATACTCGAAAATAGCACAAAAACCAACATCAAACCAAAATTACAAAACACAATAGAAAACCTCATAGTAGAAACAGAACTGGTAAATCTCATTAATTATGAAAATCAAGATAACATCAGAAACATAGCATCGCACGAAATCAACAAAATCATCAACAAAAAAATCAAAAGAGGAAATCACGTTGAAAATAAAATACAAATAAACCAAATTAACAAATTGAAACAAAAACTATTCAAAAACGAAATAATTGCAACTAAAGCGGACAAAAAGCAACGCTACAGTAATCATATCAAAAACAGAATACAACCAAAAAAACAGAAGAATTCATAAAATCCAACAATTGTATAGAATTAAACAAAGACCCCACCAAAAAATACCAAAACGAAATCATACAATTAGCAAAAAACAATGACAATTTATTCAACCAAAAAAACCCTTACCAATATACAATAGACAACCCAAAACCCCCGAAAATGAACGCCCTCATCAAAATACATAAAATCAACAATCCCATAAGACCCTTAATAAATTTTTAAAATGCACCTGCCTATAAAACATCACAAATAATAGCCAAAAACCTAAAACACGAACTTAAATTGGAAAATAAATACACCATAAAAAACTCAATTGAATTAACAGAAATACTAAAAACAATAAACATAACCAAAAACACCAAATTTATATCATTTGATATCACAAACATGTACTCTAATATACCTATTAACAAAACCATCCAAATAATAAAAAACAAATTAACTGACCGTAAAACCTACCCCAAATACACAAACCAAATCACAAAATGCCTAAAGACCATACTAAACCAAAACTATTTCATATTCAATAATAAGATATATAAACAAACAGATGGCTTAGCAATGGGATCACCACTATGAAGTATAGTATCAGAAATTTACCTCCAAAAACTTGACGAATTAATCACACAAACCATAAAAACACACGACCCCAACGGACATTGGATACGATATGTTGATGATGGATTATACATCTCACAAAATAAAGCAATAAATAATAACATCATTCTAAATGAAATCAATAACTTACACCCTAACATACAATTCACCATGGAGGAAGAAATAAACAATAAAATAAACTATCTAGACCTAACATTGACCAGAAATACATATAACATTGAATATTCTATTTATAGGAAACCCACACAAACCATTAATACAATACCAAACCACTCCAACCATCCCCCACAACAAAAAATGGCCGCTTACAACTCACTTTTATACAGGATGCTAAAATTGCCTCTAAATAATGAAGAAAAAACCAAAGAAAAACAAATAATATATCAAATAGCCCAAAGAAATGGATACAATAAAAAAACTATAGATAAATTAGAATTTAAAATATTAAATAAATTAAAACAACCTAAAATCGAACCACAAACAACAAAATGGGCTACATTCACATACACAGGATACAACATAAAAGGAATAACTAAAACACTAAAAAATAATAATATTAACATAGCCTACAAAAACACAGGAAACATAATCAACAAAATAAACCAACCAGAAAAAATATGTCCCACACTTAATAACGGAATATACAAAATCGAATGCCCAGACTGTAATAATATATACATAGGCCAAATAAAAAAGAAATTAAAAGGCAGATATCAAGAACACCTCAATGCATACATCAAACCTGAAATTTATAACTCAAACTTAGCCACACACGCCATCAAAAACAAACACACATTCCCCACATTAAAAACGTACAACTAGTAAAAAAGGTTCAAAAAGGCCTCAAAATGACAATCTGGGAACAACTAGAAATTTATAAAAATAAAAATAATATCATTAACGAACAGATACAAATAAAATCAAAAAACGATAAATTATTCAATCTAATAGACAATATTAACCCCAAAACAAACGTTAAAAACTCGCACAGTGCAGTGAATCTAAAAATAGAACTTAACGGTACACCAAGGTCAACGGCAAATCCACGCAGCTCGCAGTTCACAAAAACCCTGTTCAGTATGCCCGAGGATGGAGACAAAACCAGTTTTTGAAAGTACTCGCATAAATACCAAGTAAGATTCTTGTTTAAGTACATAAGTGAAAGTGATAAGTGTATACAAGAAAACAGTGTTGCATAATCTACAAATATATATATATATATATATATATATATATATATATATATATATATATATATATATATATATTCTTGATATTTTATGTTATCCATTGTTTTTCCGTTGCACTGACTTTATGAAGTTAATATATTACTATTATTAATACATTGTTAATATATTACTAGAGTGATTCGACAATGGTCAAGTGACCGAAAGGTGCCTCATCACACAAGGTAAAATCATTGCACTTGATGGTGGATAAAATTACTTACAATAGTAATATATTAACTTCATAAAGTCTATATATATATATATATATATATATATATATATATATATGTTCGAGTCAGCGCTCGAAGTTTGAACTTGCTTCCTCTGATCTATTATTTAAAATCAGTTGTGCCTTGACGGTATTGGTCACGTTATTTCTGACCCACTAATCGATATATGGACCAAGTATTGATTTTTCCTGATGACCTCTCTGAACCCCCCTCCCTTCTTATTCTACGTACTCTTTCCGCTTCAACACATTGTGAGAAGTTTTGTGGCTCTCGACTAGGGCAGTCCTGTTAAACCGCGCCGCTTAATCCGCATGGGCTTTGTTTCGGACAATTTAAAAGTACCGCATTCGTTCATTAATATGTGCGTAAGGTTCGGACCGCGTCGATGAACATTTTGAACTATATTTTCGCCGTTTCGTTAAAGTGTCGCTCGATCACACCAGTTGTGCAACCTAAGTGCGTAGACTCGCGGCAAGAATTTAAGTGCTTTGTAAGGTAAACTTTTACTTGTTACTCATGACTTAAATTGAGTTTTTTAGTTACGTTACTGCCTTCAAGACTTCTATGCTGCCTCTGATGACCACAGTACTGTGGAAGCTTCAACCTCGCTCCTTCGAACGTTGCTTCACTTCTTACCTAGGGTAAGTGCGTAACTAAGGATTATTTAGAACTTGTATTTTATATTCATGCTAAATTCAGTGTCGTCGTGCTTGTATTTCTAAATGGCTAGCTTTTGCTTAGAGCAGTTATTAAACTTTCTATGTTAATTGTGATTCACGATTGCGCAACTGTAAGTAACCTGGTAGACAATACTTTGCCACCCCGCGTTTCATTTCTAACTTTTAGTCTCTCTACAGACTAATCATTGGTCCCCACTGGGCCGGATAGTGAATTATTTCAGCTATAAAATTTATAAATTTAAAATTTTTTGAATTTGTGACTATTTCAACCATGTGCTTACCGCGACGTGAAAGAATGTGCGTCATATCGATACAGGAAAACGTTAAGGATAAATATCGATGCCAGATTGCGCAATAAGCCACATGGCTCATAGTCGTATCGATCGATACACGATTACGAACAAGGAAGTGTTGGTGTTTATTACCGCTTACAAACTATATACAGTCCACTCTATTACCGCGTTTGAACTTATTGTGAGTTTAAAATTTTAATTGATTGTGTTTTTAAAAATTTATTATTAAAATGGAGATTAACACAGAATATTACTTGTCTAAGTTGAAAAATATTGTAGGCGAGTTGGAACAAGTGAAAAATGTGCTTAACGACAAAGAAATACCAGAAGGCCTCTCACAGGAAATTCGACGTATTCAGTCCAATTTCATTGAAACTTTTGATATATTGGAAAAAGCGATCGCCAGTCAGGTCGCCGATCGTGCTGAAAACGCATTTAAAATTAAAAGGCAATTTCAGGATATGTATTTGCCAATGTTGGCCAAATATCCGAATATTATTAAGACTGAGGTGAAGTCAACCTCGCATACTAACCCCGGTACAAGTTCGCCCAACTTACCTAACCTTACAATGCCTAGCTTTTCAGGCAACAGTAACGAATGGACGGATTTCATAACAATGTTTGACTCAATGGTGCATTGCAATCACAGTATTAATGCCATACAGAAATTTCAATATTTAAAGTCAGCGCTTAAAGGAGACGCGCTAGCCATTGTCACCGGACTTACAATATCTGAGCATAATTATGACATCGCATATCAAGCCTTACGCAATCGTTATGCTAACCCTCGCCGTTTAGCCGATCATTATTTTCAAATCATTAAGGACTTTAAACCTATTAAGAACGCGTCTCAGAATGAACTTAATCGATTTTTAACCGCACATTCAAATGCTGTGTGCGCACTAAAGGCTGTCCAGTTAGACGACTTGGCGGACTTCTTGCTTTTTCAAATGTCTGTTGGTAACTTAGACGCGCAGACTCGACTTAACTTTGAGACGAGATTGGGAACAAATCAAATGCCCACATATAGACTTTTAAATGATTTCGTCACTGAGCAGGCTAGGGCCTTGGAATTACTTAACCAAACTTCTGCTGCGGCTTCTACTAACACGAAATTCATTCAGCAACCTTGCGTACTAATTTCCTCCGTAAATGAACCTGATTCACAAGGGGCCCATTGTATGAACTTTGACCATGCTGAAACTAACCTCGAAGCTGAACACAGTCCAACGGTCCAGCCGTCGACGTCTTATGTTAATACAGCTACGTCTCAAATTCTGCCACGCACTTATGAGCCCAGACCTGTGATGCAGAGCCCAATACGGCCGTCTGCCGGAGGGAGACAAGGAAATGTGCCGCCAGTTATGAGCGTGCCTAGGCTATCAGTGTTCCGACATCGGTTACCCCCGCTTCACATGGCTCAAGCCAACATCTCAACCAGTCATACTGGGATGTGTTATTATTGCGGCTCAAACCATAATGTTTTTAACTGCCAGTCGTTTTTGGAATTAACTGTGTCCGACCGTAAAAGTGCCATTAGCAAATTACGACGTCGTTTTAACTGTCTGGGATCGCACTTTCAGGCTAAATGCAAATCTCTGAAACAGTGTAAACAGTGTGGAGAGTCACACCACACATTGTTACACGACAACTCTCCTGCACAACAATGACTATTTTCACCGCGACACCCTCGTTCAACAGCTAGACCTGACCTCGCTACTCAATCGCTACCGCATGCTCTTTCTTGCAATATTGAAGCTTCTCTCGCCCTGTTAGGCACCGCGCAGGTCATCATTCAGGACCAATTTGGCCAACCGCTTCCATTTAGAGCACTTATAGATCCAGGCAGTCAAATCTCTGTCATAACTAAGCATGCGAGCACTCTGTTGAATTTACCCGCTCGGAAATCAAATCTTTCTTTGATTGGTGTCGCAGCCAAGACAACCCGCATTCATGAGTACGTCACTCTGCTTATTTTCTCGAGACATGACTCAGGTGTCATGCTGACCGCAGAAGCCGCTGTGCTTCCACGCATTACTGACCCGCTTCCATCTACCGCTTTGGCGCCTTGCATACGTGCTCAATATCAGCACTTGCCGCTAGCTGACCCTCAGTTCGACACCCCTTCCGGTGTTGACATCATTCTAGTTGCTGACATTTTTACACAGATACTTGTGAACGGACCTTGCAACATTATCCAAGGACAACCCTCAGCACTCAACACCAGGTTAGGTTGGGTCGTCATGGGTTCCATACCTTATAGCATGAATCAGCAGCCACGTGTATTCATCACTACCTTGAAGTCAATCGATGACAACATTAGACGCTTTTGGGAAGTTGAGGAAGTCGCACCAGCAAATCACCTCAGCCCCGAAGATCAACTTTGTGAAGAACTGTTCGCAACCACTACTGATCGTGACGCAACGGGAAGATATATCGTAGCACTCCCATTTAAGCCGGAAGCTATCCCGCTCAAGTCTAACCGTAACACTGTTCTTGCGAGTTATCATGCGTTAGAAAAGCGTTTAAACGCCAGCCTGAGGTAGCCATACAATATCATCAGTTTATGGCCGAGTATATCGCTCTAGGGCACATGTACCCCGCCCTCAAGGCTTCTGACTATCTTATTCCGCACCATTGCGTATTTAAAACCACCAGCTCTACTACTAAGCTTAGAGTTGTGTTCAACGCGTCATCACCTGATTGCCACGCAAACACCCTGAACCAGCAAATGTTATCCGGTCCTAAACTGCAAAAGGACTTGGCTAATTTAATCATCTCTTTCCGTTTATATACTTACGCTGTCTGCACCGACATCAAAATAATGTACCGCCAAATTTTGGTCCGACCTGAAGATCGTTCTTACCAACACATACTTTACCGGTCTTCACCTCAATCACCGTTAATCGAGTATGAACTAGCTACGGTCACCTATGGCCTGACCCCTTCCGCTTACTTAGCTCTGTGAACGCTTGAACAACTAGTAAAGGATGAGGGAACCCGCTATCCTACAGCCTCCGAAGCAATCCTTCATCAGACCTACGTAGATGACGTCATCGCTGGAGCTGACACGCCCGAGGCCGCTAAGACGTTAATACAAGAACTTATCGACATTTTCGCTCGCGCAGGCCTGGAACTCAGAAAATGGTCGTCAAATGAACCCTCGCTACTCGCAACGCTACCTTCTTCTCATTTGGAAAATCCTCTATTGTTTCAAGACGAATCCGCTGCAATTAAAATATTGGGTTTACAATGGAACCCCTCTTCAGACTCGTTCTCGTATCAAACTCAAACTTTTACGCTGGTGCCCACAAAACGCACCATCTTGTCCTACGTCGCACACACTTTTGACCCGCTTGGCTTCTTAACGCCTATTACCTTTTGGATTAAGTCTTTTCTTAAGCGCTTGTGGTTGGGGAAACTGGACTGGGATCAGCCTCTGCCAACCCCTCTCCTCGATCAATGGGACAGCTTCATTGTCCACTTTGCCTGTTTGTCTGCTATTCAAATTCCTCGCCATGTAGGCACGCGATCAGCCAGTCATCGCATCGTTGGGTTTTGTGATGGCTCCGAATCAGGCTATGCTGCTTCTATCTATTTGAGATCTGAGCTTAACGGGGTCGTCAACACCAGCCTGTTGAAAGCTAAAAGTAAGGTAGCCCCTGTTAAATTGCTTACCATACCTCGTTTGGAGCTTTGCGGCGCAGTACTGCTGGCTAAGTTATACAAATCAATTCAACCAGCTCTTGAGTTCATTCCCATCGCTAACACTATCTTCTTTACTGATTCTGAGATGGTACTTCATTGGATTCATACCCCGCCTCATCAATTGAAAACTTTCGTAGCTAACCGCATCATGGAGATTGTGTCAATTACCTCCATGGATCATTGGTTTCATGTCTCGACTCTTGATAACCCCGCAGACGTTGCTTCTCGCGGTTGTTTGCCTGATCAACTTGCCACGCACCCGCTTTGGTGGCATGGACCTTCTTATTACATTGTCCTACCACTTGGAATCTGTCGAGGCCTAAAGGCACTAACCCGGATCAGACGGAAACAAAGGTTGAGGCTAAGGTTAATTGCGCCGCTGTTCAAGAGCCCACCCGTCTTATGGAAATCATTGAGCAAAATTCGAGCTTAACCACTCTTCATCATGTCTTCGCTTACGTATTACGATTCATCGACAACTGTCGCAACAAGAGCCTGGCGATCGGCCATCATCACAACACACGCTATAAGGCCAAAGCAGCCTCAGTCAAACCTACGCTACGACCGCTGTCAGTACAGGAGTTGGATAACGCAAAAGCTGTATGCGTTAAACTGGTACAAACCTCTGTTTTCAGTGAAGCTCTACAAAACCTTCGAACTGGTAAACGCGTCAACGACCAGTTACGCAGCCTAACACCATTTATCGACGCCCATGGTCTACTCAGGGTGGGCGGTAGACTTGATCATTCGTCTCTGAGTTATGATTCTAAACACCCGCTTCTGTTACCAAAGCGCCATCATTACGTCGACCTCTTATGTGACCATTATCACAAGCTGGCCTTGCATGCTGGACCGCGTACCACTCAAGCCTTGATCAATAGTGAATTTTGGGTCATAGCTCTGCGATCATTACTTCGCCAATGCATCCATGCGTGCATTCGATGTTTCCGCATGCAAACTAAACCACGCCAGCCCATAATGGCACCTTTGCCCTCATCAAGAGTTACGCCGTCTCCACCTTTCCATAGAGTAGGAGTAGATTTCGCTGGACCTTTTGACACAAAGGCCAACCATTTGCGCACCTCCAAGCTATTGAAAGCTTACCTCTGTTTATTTGTATGTATGACTACTAAAGCAGTTCATTTGGAATTGGTGACCGACTTATCTACTGATGCCTTCCTCGCCGCATTCCACCGCTTCACCGCTAGACGAGGTCTACCTTCAGAAATTTATTCTGATAACGGCACGAACTTTACTGGCGCTTCTAACCGACTTAACGATGTCTACAAATTTCTGGACCGCTCTAACTCGCTTATTGAATGCAAGCTAGCTGACCAACGCATCTGTTGGCATTTCAATCCCCCGGCTGCCCCTCACTTTGGAGGACTTTGGGAAGCCGCTGTCAAATCCGCTAAGTTGTTATTGCGACACACTGTAGGCAACACCACCTTCACCGCTGAAGAGCTATCTACTCTGTTCATCAGGATAGAGGCCATTTTGAACAGTCGTCCTATTTTCGAAGTTTCGCCAGACCCCAACGAAGGAGCTTCCTTTCTCACTCCTGGGCATTTTTTGATTGGCCGTTCGCTACTGTCACTTCCTGAAGAATGTTATACTGAACCTCCGCTTAAATCTCGATGGTCTATGCTCCAACAGATGTCCAACCGCTTCTGGAAAATTTGGTCCACTCAGTATCTACACACTCAGATTCAACGGCACAAGTGGAATAAGGACTCGTCGCCACTCAAGGAAAATCAACTCGTCTTCATAACTGGAGAACACCCAAGCCCCCTCCATTGGCCTATGGGTAGGATCATCAGTCTGCATCCTGGAAAAGACCACGTCTCTAGAGTAGCCACCATCAAGACCGCTCACAGACAGCTGAGGCGACCAGTCAACAAGCTCGTCGGCTTTCCGCTTCATCATTAGTTCTTCACCGCTTTCCGACAGGTTCTTTCTTCGGCGCTCTTGCCCCTTTTGTTTCTTTTAGTTTTCTTCGTTTTCCCTGGTCATTTTCTCTTCGGCGCCCTCGGTTTCCGGTGCTTTATTGGTTCTTCGCCCCCTACCCACCTGGCGGATTAAAAACATTCGTTTTGGTGGGCGGTATGTTCGAGTCAGCGCTCGAAGTTTGAACTTGCTTCCTCTGATCTATTATTTAACTCAATCAGCTGTGCCTTGACGGTATTGGTCACGTTATTTCTGACCCACTAATCGATATATGGACCAAGTATTGATTTTTCCTGATGACCTCTCTGAACCCCCTCCCTTCTTATTCTACGTACTCTTTCCGCTTCAACACATTGTGAGAAGTTTTGTGGCTCTCGACTAGGGCAGTCCTGTTAAACCGCGCCGCTTAATCCGCATGGGCTTTGTTTCGGACAATTTAAAAGTACCGCATTCGTTCATTAATATGTGCGTAAGGTTCGGACCGCGTCGATGAACATTTTGAACTATATTTTCGCCGTTTCGTTAAAGTGTCGCTCGATCACGCCGGTTGTGCAACCTAAGTGCGTAGACTCGCGGCAAGAACTTAAGTGCTTTGTAAGGTAAACTTTTACTTGTTACTCATGACTTAAATTGAGTTTTTTTAGTTACGTTACTGCCTTCAAGACTTCTATGCTGCCTCTGATGACCACAGTACTGTGGAAGCTTCAACCTCGCTCCTTCGAACGTTGCTTCACTTCTTACCTAGGGTAAGTGCGTAACTAAGGATTATTTAGAACATGTATTTTATATTCATGCTAAATTCAGTGTCGTCGTGCTTGTATTTCTAAATGGCTAGCTTTTGCTTAGAGCAGTTATTAAACTTTCTATGTTAATTGTGATTCACGATTGCACAACTGTAAGTAACCTGGTAGACAATACTTTGCCGCCCCGCGTTTCATTTCTAACTTTTAGTCTCTCTAGAGACTAATCAATATATATATGAAGTTATTATTATTACTTGTGATTCGACAATGGTCAAGTGACCGAAAGGTGCCTCATCACATAAGGTAAAATTATTGCACTTAGTGGTGGAAAAGATTATTTAAAAATAATAATAATAATAATAACTTCATAAAGTCAGTGCAACAGAAAAATATGGACACATGAAATATCACGATATATATATATCACTTGTCTATAGTAGCAGTTACTTTCTATAATTAGAATGGTCATTTTTCAACTAGTGTCATAACTCATCAAACAAAGGAAATAAGTGCTACTATAAGCAAGTGTGACATCATTTTATGTTCTAGTGTTTTAGTGTAAACTAGAAGCTCAAATTGAAGATAGAATCAAGTAATAATAAACTTTTCACTTTAGATTATGTTACTATCAAAGAATGATAGTTATATACAACACCTATATTATCACAAACATATGTCATTTACTTTAAACATTGTCCAACAACTAAACCTTTTTTTAGACTAAGCAAGATTTATTTGTAGCATTACACTAAATTTAAATGTTACACAAGGATATAATATTTTTATAAAAAAAACACACCTCAATTGTGCATCACTTCTTTCATTGTTAAAGGATTTAGAAATAATATAGTAGAATATTTATAATGATATACATGGCTACTTACACATGTAATGTTACTCCAAGTTCTCGAAGTTCCTTAATAGATATTAAAGGGGAAATAATGTCTTGACCATATCGGTCATATATTAAAATTTTCCATACTGGTTCTACTGCTGAGGCTTTTGTCTGTGGTTGATTCAAGTTTAACATCTGCTTCAAAGCTCCTAAAACCATTTAATTTAACATACATGAAATGTTATTTTCAGTAGGAATTTATTGAAAGTGATTTTTTATTGTAAAAAAGCCGTTTTTCCATATTAGAAATCTAATCAATAGATAACTGCTTAAAATCAACATTGAATGTTTTATGTTAAATGTTTTATTTTCACTTTGAGAGCCTGTAACTGCTAAAGGATACAAATCCAGGTGGTGGATAAGGAAATGCCTCCATTGGTTTTCCTTTGGGTGGTAAGAGTAAAGTATAATATCTCTTGTGGACCAACAGGCAAAAGTCCAACCAGGTCCTCCTTGTGGAGCAACTAAGTCGGCTCCACAGATTCTGTGGAGGGTTGTCATTTATTGCTTAGTGATGCATTGAAAAAAACTCAGCAGACTCTAAAGTCACCAAATAGGAAAAACATGAAAATAAGAAAGAATCATAAGAAGATGACTTTGTCCAAAACAAATTGAAGTTGCAAAATGTAGCTGCTAAGCAACGCATTAAAGAAAGAAACTGAAGAACTGAAGGATGAAAATAGAAACCTAAAAAATGTGCTAAGCGATGACAAACATTTGTATGCATAAAAGGATGGAAAACCACCAGAGACGTTCTCAACTAACGAAGATGAACTCACTTATGAAACAAGCTGGATTTTAAGTAAATGCAGACTACGTTGGAGCAATAAAAGGAAAGCTGAATCATCACCTAAGCTTTCATGACAGCAAGGTACAGGCCGTCAAACTTTTATAAATGTAGGTTCTAACAGAAATGAAAAATGAGTGGGGGAATACAACTGGCTGTGGAAGGGATGAATCATTCAATTGACTTATTTTACTCCAGCTGTCATAGAGAACAGATCATAGCTTACACAGTCGACTATTTTGTTGTCTGTGGTCAGTTAATTCCTCTGAAATATTTTTTTTGTAGCCATTAATATAGATTCATCAAACCATGCTAAATTCATGGTAGACGTGGAATGAATATATGGCTCATTAGAAAATAAGATATAGGACTTATTTTCTGCCCAAAACTATCAAATTTTATTCAACAAGCATACTCTTTTGAGTGTATGTCATGTTTTTCAATCTGAACCTCTTGTTATTTTAAACTTTTTTCCATTTCAATCTCATGCACCATACAATTTTGTATAAAATTTCATGAGTGGAATTAAATTTTAATTCTGGAATTTTTAGCTTTAAAACATTACTTTTAATGCTATTACTTGCTAGATGATGTAATTATTTTAAAGAAGGAATCTATAACCAATGAGCGAGGGCAGGTTGTAATGAGTATATGGGTACTCCCATTGTTCATGCTTACATTTGACAAACAGGAAGATACTAAGCTAATGTATAACGTCAAAACAATCCTCCAAATGGTGGGCAAAATAGAAGCTCTGAGTAAGAATGCAAGGTTATTCCCTCAATGCAAAAGGTTTATTATACTCAAGCCTACTGTCGAAGGGATCAAAGGTCATGAAGTACACTGGAAAACACTTCACAAAGGATTGTACTATTAGCAAACAAACCGTGCCAAGTAAATGAATTTGAAAGGCCAGTACCCGGCCTACTATTGAGGGTTTAAAGTCGCCAAAAATTTCAAAAACGAAGAAATGCAAACAGTAAACCAGTTCGACAACAAATAGGGCAATTGCATTTTGCTAGGGAAAGGAAACCTGGACCCCGGCCTCTTTCAAGTGAAACCAAGTTCAGTCAAAGATCATTTGCTGAAGTGACAACTAACAAATTCTCAAAAACCAAATCATAGAAACATAACAAAGCATCATCCTTAAGACAAAAACTGACTTAATATCTTTGTCAACTAGAAGAGCAGAGTGAAATAAACAAAATTATATCAAACAGCCTTACTGAGCTAGAGAAGACAATAAAAAAACAAAACCTGCTCAAGCAAACACTTATAAGTAGCCATATGTAATGCCAATGGGCGTCAAAGCAAGAGCCTTAAAATAAGATTTATTTTTTTTACAAACTAAAACATTGATATACATCTTAAGTTACAAGTTCATGATAGGTGGTGATTTCAACGAAAAACATACCTTTTGGGTTTCATGTATAATAAATCTGAGAGGAAATGCATTATATGAAGCTGGGTACCAACAAAACAGTAAGTTCTATTCCACTAGAGGGCCAATCTACTGGCCAACTGATACTAGCAAATTCCTGGACTTTATTGACTTTTTTGTTGGCAGTGGGCTTGGAGACTACTTCATCAACACACCACTTGTCATAATAATTAGCAAAAGCTCCTATTAAGACAAGAGGCTTTTAAGGTGTCTAGCAGAACAAACTTCTCAAGCTGAAAGATAAAACTGAGCTCGCTGTGCCTCTAAGCAGCACCAATTTGAGGGAGAAGTGGAAATATATGTCGACACCTACAGGCAACTTGGAACAACACTCCTGTTCTTAACAAGTCGACGAACAATGAAAAATATTACACCCTTGTGGTTCACCTGTGCTAACGAAACTGAAGAGGTGAACTCAATGGTGATGGCATCAGAATCATTATTCAGCAGACAAGGCTACTCTGAAAGGTCTCACCAACGAGCTACAAGATAAACAGGGCAACCCAAGAATGATGCAGTCAGCAGCTGGTACCTGAATAGTCGGTTGATAGATAAAGAAAGCAACTACTCCTTCTGCTAAGCCACAAGTTTACTTAAAAGGTCAAACACACAAAAATGCCACCGATCAGAACTGGCAATGACACATGGGTAACATCTGATGAAGAAAATATAGAAATCTTTGCTGACTACCTGGCTTATACCTTTACCCCCTTGCCAAGACAAACTTGTAATGAAAATACTACATGAGGAGGACTGACATCTTGATAATTTTACATGTCACTTTCAAAGAATTAGCAAAGGTTCCAACCAAGCTGCCATGTATAATCTAATCATTGGACAAATCCTGAAGGACTTGCCAACAAAGGATGTCATGAAAGTTCTCCATCTAATACATGCTTCCAGCTAAAATACATTCTGAGGGAGTAGAAGATAGCCAGGAAAACCACCAAATGGCAAAATCTTAACGTCTGATATTGTTACTTTCAGAGATAAGAAAGATTTTTGATACTGCTGCTGGAGTGACTCAAAACAATAACTAAAGAACTGGTTTCCGGAGTAATTGCTCTACTATAGATCGGGTACACCAAATTGTAGAAGTTATTAAAGAAACTTTGGAAACAAAGAAAGTATGCTCTGGCATTCCTCCATGTTGTTTCCCAGGTATTTGACTGTATGTGGCCTGGTGGCAGGGAGTACTACAGTTTCATGAACATCATTACAGTCCTTAGCCTAGTGCTGAACCTTCTCTATACAAGATACACAGAAAAACTGGAGTGCCATTAAGGCGGCACCTTCGCAGACAATACCTTGTCTATCACACAAAATGAGACAGAAGCAACAGCTAAATTGTAACATACTCAGGATGGTGTTAGTGACTGGACCTAACAGTGGCGCATAAAGCTTGATGAGTCAGCTCCTGTTATATTTACCAATAAGAGAGAGAACAAAACTAACCTCATATTAAATGGGCACCTCATCCTTTATAACAAAGGTGAAGTACCTTCGTAAACAGAACTGCAAATCCCATGTGAAAAAGTGTCGGATTTTGAGTCGAGTCCTTACAATAAATTACTGGTGTACAAGCAACTGCTCAAGCCTATATCAGTTGCCCCTCTGGGGATCCACCAAGAACAGTAATTTGCAGGTTACCGAGCCCTTCCAAAATAAAATGTTAAAACCATAGCGAGAGCTTTATGGTATGAACGCTAGCTATCCATAGTACATAACTCTAGCATACAAAAAGACCTCAAGACGAAGAGCATGAGGGTGAAGACCACAGCGGCAGCGGTGCATTACTTCAAGTGGCTCCAGCAACACATGAATCCTACAGATCTGCAGCTGCCTCACAAAATGCTAGTGGGCAGGCTTAATGCACTCCGTCTTTGGCCCTGGTCCAAAGCGACATTAACTGTACATCATTAACAGTAGTACTAGTATATCAAGTTAGTATCATTCACTGAAACAAGTCTGACATTTTAACTACCCTCAGAAACCACGCTTATAAATAGGAATTGCATTAGTTACAGCAACAAAATAAACAAAACAAATTGTATTTCAAAAACATATTATTCATCACTTACCAATCTATTATTACTTATTTTATTTAGTTATTAAAGATTCTTGCAACACATTAAAATTAATTCATAAAAATTATTTTGGTAAATACTTACACTTATTGCCGATGCAGAAAATTACAACCAAATCTATCCTGACTGGATACTACATAGGTATATTTTAATATAAGTTGATAGTAATGTTGTATAAAATTATAACCAAATCTATCCTGACTGGATACTTCGTAGTTATACTTTAATATAGGTAGATAGTAATGTTGAATAAAATTATAACCAAATCTTTCCTGACTTGATACTTCATAGGTATATTTTAATGTAGGTATACAGTAATGTTGCATAAAACTATAACCAAATCTATCCTGACTGAATACTTTGTAGGTATATGTACAATAAGGTAGATAGTAAAATTGAATAAAATTATAACCAAATCTATTCTGACTGGATACTTCATAGGTATATTTTAATGTAGGTACATATATAGTAATGTTGTATAAAATTATAACAAAATCTAGACGTTTAATAATAAAATAAAAATGACAATACGCTAGATGACAAAAAATAATGTTGGAATCGTGTCTAGGACGTAAAAATACATACTAAAAGTAAAAACATTTCACGAAAATAGCGGTAGTCGCACGTCAATAAAGGTTAGTTTAGGTTATGTTTTTTTAAGTATATTTTAAAAAAACGGCACCAGCGACAAAAAATAATGTTGGACTCGTGTCTAGGACGTAAAAATACATAAGAAAAGTAAAAACATTTCACGAAAATAGCCGTAGTCGCACGTCAATATAACTATCAACTTCACATTTTATAAAATGAAAGTTTTTCATAAAACAGAGCACTTTGCAATTAATCCTGTTAAATGGGCTTGTTTCTTTTTTAATTGTAATAAGATTCTTGTAAGGTCAAGTTCTTGCAATCTACATTTATGTTTAAGTGATTATTTAAATATCGTGATTGAATGTTACATAGTTCCAATTGGTAATATTAATATTTGTTATTCCGATACAGCACTAAAATATTACGTTAACTATTATTATACTATTTCTATACACCTTTAATAAAAATTAAACTGAGCAAATACATATTTTTTGTAAACTGTTTTCGAATTAAGAGTATAATATAGGTTATGTAAGGTTAGCTGTCACTTTCAAAAATATCTATATACTAAACATAGAAATAAATACAAATGAAACAGTAATATTTTTTACCAATTTGTTTTTCTCGTAAGGTTGCCATTTCAACAACAATATTTTAATAAAATAATAAAAACAAAACTGCTAACTTAATAAATTATAAAAAAAGGAATGAAATTGTTTTTATGACGTGTAAACGCTTACAGTTGTCATATCCAATTATTTGTAAGTATTAAACCAAGACCTTGAGAATTACATTAATTTGGACAAATGAATGTATAATTTTATTATACCAATAAATTTGTTAAAAATATTTAATCCTTTATTTTGAATTTTAAACTGTAATTGTATTCTATTAATTTGATTTATCTGTATTTTGTGAAATATCATTATATTTTAAAACTTTTAAAAAAACCCTTTTTATATATTAAATAACACTTTATAAAAATTCTGTGCATGTCAAATATTTTAGGATGTTTATTGTTCGAAAGATTATATATTTTTAAAATCTGAAATTATAATACGTAAAATTATTATTTTGTGTTAGACTTATGTAAAAATTCAAATCAAGTATAATAATCAAATTAATATTAGAATAAGAAAATAATTATTTAACAATATGCATATTATGATTACAAAATCATTGAAATTTATTTTGCCAAACAGTGGAAACCAAAACCAGAGCTCAATAATTTCCGTTCATAACCATATGTAACACAAACTGATGTTAGAAATTGTAACACCTGTCATTTATAATTATAAAAACTGACAAGTTTTAGATTTTATGATCTCCAAGTTTAATATTTACATGTTCAGTGTTAATATCAATAGAGTGGGCATCGGTTTTATGTTTTTGTTACAAAAAAATCATGAATAACTGTATATTTTTTAATTAAGGATTCTAACTTATTAGTTTCAGTTTTTGTTATTTTCTTATGAATAACTGGTAAGTACTACTGGAAAATTAGAGCTATCTTATTATATTTTAAACAACTAAATTTAAATGTCAATATATATTTAATGTTTCCATTAAATACTCCAGAGCATAAGTGGTCTGAACCTTGAAATATGTTGTGCTGTATCTTTCATTTGGATGAGAAAGGGTAATGAATACTTGAAACTGTTCAATTACAAGTAAATGCTCTTCCTCAACTCTGACTGACTTCTTTTTATTCAGGTCTCAGATTAGACCTATTAAATAAAGGTAGAGTTGTTTTAATGCATTTCCAGCAGTCCATGTAAATTATTTCTAAAATAGTTAATATTACAGAATATATAGTTTAATTACTAATGAGTCTAATATGATTTCAAATTAGTTTACTTTTCTTTTCTAGTTGTACAAATTGTTCTATGTCGATCCTTTTCTTTCTGTATTGTCCATATTGTAGGAATTGTGATGTTTTTAAAACTGAATCGGGTACAATTGAATTCTATATACCTTTTCCGTTATGTAGTTTAAATTTTGAGGAACTATAAATATTGACACAGTAGCACTGGTAAAAGTATAACATTACTGTTTTATCTAAATAAGAATAAAGTCAGTTTAATTGTCTCTAAACATAATTTGAAAATATGTGTTTGCAGTAAAAAAAAATTTCAGCAAGGTCAAATTGATCAAGAAAACAAAATTTGCCTACTAATAATGATGTAGTTTAATATAGAACACTGTATTTTAAATTTGAGTTTATAAAGTGTTAGGGATAAAATTATATCTTGTTATACCAAGTTTAACCACTAACCGAATTCAATGTTACCAATAATAAATTATTATTTTTATAAACACAACCTGTTCTATTTGGCCACTTTGTGGTTAAGTTATAAATTAGGTATATTGTATTACTCTGTTTTGTAAAGAAACACTTACAAAACTACAGTTCTGTCTATGGTGTTTCATATGCTAGCAATACCTAAAATCTTTGGCTTTTTCTTTAGAAAGTATTTTGCGTAACACAAGAGAACTAATAAATTGTTTTTGATATGTTAAAGGGGTTGGTTAACACTTTGTCCAGTACTATCTAAGAAACATTCTTTTTACACAGTTTATGGCAAGTTTGAGCATTCTAATTATGTTCGTATCTTTTAAAATTTGGAGCTCTTTTTATAGTGTGTGACATTTAAAATTACTTAGGTTAGAGAAAATAGAAAAAGCTGGGGTTGTACATGATCAAGTCTCCTTAAAGCCTGTCAAGCAGTCATCTAGGTTTATCTCGGAGGGAGTAAAGTATTTCTCCAAAGCTAATATAGAGTAGTTATACAAATGGTCTCCAGAAATGGTAATAGTTGTGTGCAAAAACATTACAATGTAACTACCATATCCAGGTAATCTATCCAGGCCAACTTGAGCTCTTCATGTTTTAACTGGTTATCTCATGGGTTTACCTGAAGAAATCAATAAGTTCAGGTTTATTTAGAGAAGCAATAAATGTGGTTATTGATTGGGCAAAATGTCACAAAACATTTTCTTTAAATAAAAATATTCACTTCCATGCCTGTCTAAAATACTTATAAATCGGTTAAACATTAAAAATTTCAGAAATTGCATTATTGAATAATTTTGCAGGAGAAACTACTCAAGTCTCAAACTTTAAGCTTTGCTCAGTAAAACTATGTTTAAATACCTCTAACACAATAAAATTACATATGTTTGCCATATGGTATAAACAAAAATGAAAAATAAAGAGTGAATGTGTTTTTATATTTTAACAATAGCCCTAAACACAGGTACTAAATCCTTAGTTACCTTGCAGAAATATATCTCACTTTGACTGTATTCAAAAAATAAATAGTACAACTGAAATATACAATTCCAATAACCACTATAAATGAAATTTTTGCCTGTTATACAGAATTTATCTTTAAATAATTATTAATATTAATATATATATATTAAATATGGTGATACGTTTTCTTGTAATATAGTTAATAAATTAAAAATATTTCAAAAACAAGAATACTTTTAATGAATATATTTATTCAAAGCTTTTCGCCGATAAAATAGTACCAGATTTTATTAGATAATTATTTTCCTGAAGATGCTGGTACTATTTTATCGGCGAAAAGCTTTGAATAAATATATTCATTAAAAGTATTCTTGTTTTTGAAATATTTTTAATTTATTAAATATATATACACAAACACACACATATAATATGTTTTCTTGTATAATAATAAAAAACAATTAAGGTTATTCAAAAAACAGAATTATTTTTTATTCAAATCTTTTCCTTGATAAACACTACCTATTCCTGATGATGTTGGTACACTGTTTATTAACAAAAAGCTTTGAATAAAAATTAATTTTTGTATTTGAATAGCCTTAGTTGTTTTATATATATTTAATAAATTAAAAACATTTCAAAAACAAGAATACTTTTAATGCATATTCTTGTTTTATATATATATATATATTTTAGGTTAGTTTTGGTTGGTAAAGATTATTTAGATTTTTTGGACTAGGAGACTGGCAGACTTACCTTGGTAAGAGTCCACTCTGTAGTCTTGAAATAGAAACACATAAAAGCACTTACACAATGATATATATATATATATATATATATATATTTATAGGTTAGTTTTGGTTGGTAAAGATTATTTAGATTTTTTGGACTAGGAGACTGACAGACTTACCTTGGTAAGAGTCCACTCTGTAGTCTTGAAATAGAAACACATAAAAGCACTTAAACAATGATATATTTCAACCACACAGTGGTCTTTGTCAATCGAAGAGAAAACACAAAAAGAAATATGAGAGAATGAAATCAAATAAATTCTAGGTCTTGTGTTTCTATTTCAAGACTACAGAGTGGACTCTTACCAAGGTAAGTCTGTCAGTCTCCTAGTCCAAAAAATCTATATACATATATATATATATATATATAGTCAGTGGCGCAAAAATTACTGAATACTTGTTTAAAATTAAAAATTTGAATTACAATAGTAGTAGTAGTAAAATAGATTTACCTCAAGGTGTAAGTATTACAAAATGGTGATAATTACGCCTTGTTAAGTTGACAATACGCCTTGTGAAAGACAAACACAACAAGAGATGCAGTCAGTTCTTGAAAGCGTGATCTGTGGGTCATTTTTGTATTTATTAGACGTTTTTACAGTTGTCATAATGTTAACAAAAGAAGAAAGAATCTTTGTTAAAAAACCATTTTATAAATGTAGTGCTACTGCTGTTGTTAATGAATGGGCTAGACATTTTAGCTCAAAACCACTGTCTAGACGAACTGTGTACGACATACAAGATAGATTTAAACAACATGGATCTGTTATGGATGCACTAAGAACTGGCCATCCAACAACAGTCTTAACTGACAAAAATGAATTTAAGTTGCTTCATGTAATCATCTTTATTTAAACTATATTTAAAAAGTACCTAACTAAGTGAATATGTAATGGCTTACTTGCTGATGTGTTTCAAAACATTTGTTCTTACATAGAGTAGAGGGTTAGCTTCGTAAAAGGAACGAATGTTTTGAAACTCGTCAGCAAGTAAGCTATTACGTATTCACCTAGTTAAGTACTTTTTAAATATAGAAAAATGAATTGCTGATATGTTTAGCTACTACCAAAAATCAACCAGACAATTAACATCTGACCTAGATTTATCATGAATGTTACACAAACACAACTTTAAAGTTTACATTCTACGTTTATTAAATTGGTTACTTGAAGATGATCAAGAGGCCAACAGAAACTTGATCCTAACTTGTTCAACAAAATTGTCTATTCTGATGAGGTTAATTTTAAGTTAAGTGGACAAGTTAATAGACATAACTGTACTACTGGTATGCCGACAGTAAAAATGTTTGGTTATAAAATCAACTATATCGAGTTGGTGTGAGTGTCTGGGAGGCAATATCATCATTTGGCATAATTGTACCATATTTTTTCGAAGGAACTGTGACAGGAGAAAAATACATAGTTATGCTTCAGAATTACGTGGTACCAGGGCTCATGAAATATGCTGAAAACTTTCAAGAACTGTACTTTCAACACAATGTTCTTCCACCATATTCAGCCACTGAATTCTGCGATTATTTAAATGGAACTTTCCAAGACGAGTCATTGAATGAAAGGCATATAATGAATGCCTCTACATTTCACCAGATGTCATGCCCATGGATATTTTTTGTATGGGGTGTTGTCAAGAACTTTGTTTTTTTCTGAAAAGCGACGACCATCGACGAAATGAAATACTAGATACACGAGGCATTTGAAGACTTGGACAGTGATACCAGACTATGTCATAGAGGATGTAACAGTTTGAGAGAGTCTTGAAAGATGTATTAGTAAGAAGGAAAACACTTTTGAACATAAAAATAATTGTAAGTTAAAAAAAAAAAATTAATAAATTCAGTCTTTGCTCACTATAGTGTGCAGTGACTTTTGCGCCACCCTGTGTATATATATATATATATATATATATATATATATATATATGGTGACATAAAATAATTTTCATAAACAAGAATATACGAATATTACTTCATTTTATTGTTCATTGAAGCTTTTCGCTAATTTACATTATTAGCATTTTCAAAATATATGAATCACTGTCCAGTTATGTGACCAGAGTAAGACTGTTGAACACAATTGTACTATGCTCAGTAAAGGTATCAGTTATCTTATCTGTTAGATAAATATACTTTAATATTTCCATTTGTCCTAATCTTTTATTTTTAAAATGTCATCAAATATGCTAAAGATAGTATTATGTTTTGATTTAATCTGGACTTGTTCCTCTATTAGTGTGTTCTTAATTTTATTTTTATATATCTCTAAGTTTTCTATTATATTCATTTTTAAGCCTTTTTGTACGTGTTTAACCAACTTCATATTACTAATCTCTGGAAAATCATGATTTCTTTCTATACAATGTGTGGCAAGATTTGATTTATAAATATGTGGCTTTTTAAATGCATTTAAATGTTCTTTGTAGCGATCTTTTATTTTCTTTTTTGTTTGTCCTATATAACATTTTTGACATGTGGTACAGTTAATACTATATACGCCGTTTATATTAATTTTATTTACTTTAATGTTTGTATTTATTATATTATTAATTGTGTTATTAGTGTAATAAGCTATTTTGACATTAGTATCTTTAAATAATTTTATAATTGGTTTGATTTCATAACCGGTAAATAAGAATTTGGACCATATAATTTCTTTAGTATTTGAATAATAATTTTTATTTATATTATTATCCATTCTTTTAAGGATTTTATTATTCAATTTATTAATGGTTTCTTTTTTATATCCATTTTGTATTGCTATTTGTTGAATAATGTTTAGTTCTTTCAATTTATTTATCGGGTTTAATGGAATTCGGTTCATTCTGTATAATAAATTATAGAAGCATGCCATTTTTTGATTGTACGGGTGGTTTGAATAATTAGGTATTACTTTTACTGTTTGAGTGGGTTTTCTAAATATTGTAAAATTTAATTTATTATTTTCCTTATAAATGGTAATATCTAAGAAATTTATGGCATTAAGTTTTTCTATTTCGTAAGTAAACTGTATTTTATTGTGTATATTATTTATTTCGGTAATTATTAGGTTTAAATTTAATGCATTATTTGTAGAAATGTACAGACCGTCATCTACATATCTATACCATTGTCCATTGTTATCATATTTTTTAATAATTTTTATTATTTCTTCATCAATATGTTGCAAAAATATTTCGGAAATGATGCTAGATAGTGGTGAACCCATTACCAAGCCGTCTTCTTGTCTGTATATTTTGTTATTATAGCAAAAGTAATTTTGTTTTAATATTATTTTAAGTACATTAATTATTTCATCAATTTCTTTTTTATCATGTGTATACCTATTTAATTTATTTTTTATTATTTTATATGTTTCCATTAAAGGTATATTGGTATACATGTCTTTTATATCGAATGATATTAATTTGCTATTATTGTCTATTTTTATATTTTTAATTTTCTCTATAAGGTGATAAGTATTTTTTATATTATGATTGTTATTTAATTTCATTTTGTCTTTTAACTGTTTGGCAAAAATTTTAGATATTTTATATGAAGGTGCACTTTTAAAATTAATAAGCGGTCTAATTGGATTATTTATTTTATGTAATTTTATAATACCATTTAATAATGGTATTTTAGGGTTATCATTTATGTTATTGATTTCCGGATTAAATAATGCATAAGAATTCTTCACAATACCTTTTATTTCATTTTGGTATTTATCCGTGGGATCTTTTTTTAGTTCTATAAACATATTATCTACAATATATTTTTCATTTTTGTTTATGTAATCTTGTTTGTTTATTACCACAACAGCATTGCTTTTATCTGCTTTTATAGTACACAAGTTATTATTTTGTAATTTTTGTTTTAGATTATTAAATTGCATATATTGATTTTTGTTTTGATGATTTTTTATTTTATAAACATTATGTTTTTTTATTAATTTAGCTATTTCATTTGTTGCATTAATTCTTACCTTTTCTTGGTCATTTTCTTTTAATTTATTTATGGCGGTTTCTGTATCTATTACAATATTATCAATGTCTTTATTAAAATTTTTCTTTATGTTGACGATATGAATGTCTTCTAATATTTTTTCTTCATTTTTAGTGAAATTAATGTTAGTTAAATTGATTAAATTTGGAAAAAATTTATGATACGTTTCTTCGTGTACTTTGTTTTTTTCCTTATATATTATTAATTTATCTAATTTATTGTTTATATTATTTATTTTAATTTGTTTAAGATATTTAATTTTTATATTAATTTCCTCATATATATATTCCCACTTTATTATATGTAACTTATTTGCTAGTTCTAAATTTAATTTATATATTTCATATGTTAATTTACTTTGTTTTTTATATAATTCATTAATTTCATTTTTTATCCACATCTTCTCTGCTTGTATATTAGTTTTTTGTGCTGCTTTACTTTTATTTTTTATGTTGATTTTTGCATATTTGGGTATGATTTGTAATAGTATACATTTTTTGTTGAAAAATATATTACAATTATTTCTCATCAATTGAATTTTCTTTTTCTGATATAAATTTATTTTGTTTGTTAATGTATTAAAATTTTGTATTGATTTAAGCATGGTACAATTATCTACAACATACATTTTTTATATATATATATATATAATATTAATCTATATTATCTAAATATTTACCTATATATGTATTTTAATTTATATTATATATATTATCTAATATTATAGTTTGTTTAAATAATTTTGTACTATATAATTAATTTTCAGTATAACTTAATAATATGTATATTATTTATTCACATTTCCATATAATACTTTTTTTTTTATATATATATATATTAATCTATCATATAAATATTAAAATTTTTTTTTTATATAATTTATCAATATGTCAATTATGTTAAAATATACGTGTATAACTAGTTTTTCGATGACGTTAAATCATAACATTATTATACTTATTATTATAATTAATTTATTAAAATATGTAACTAACATTAATATCAAATAATAAAAACATTATACCTATTGCTTCTTTATATTTACTTTTCAGTATTCTTTACTATCTTGTAACATTTACTTTATATAATTTCTTATATTAATATTGTTGTGCTATTTATATTACAATACAGTATTTATCAATATATTGTATCCTAATGTTAATTTATTTGTAAAATATTATTTAGAATATTATATAATTTCAAGGTTGATATAGTGAATCCGATACACTTCTTATTTGAAAACAAAAATAAAAGGAACTTATACTGATAATGTTAAAGACATATTGGAATTAGATTATATTCAATGAACTTAACAATCAATTTTATTTTATTAAATTTGTAATGAACAAATAACCAAGTAAGCTGAAACCTAAAATAATAAAATTTATTAATGTACTTTTAATTTATTTATATGAATGTTTGTATAGTTTAATGAAACATAATATGGCTAAAACTGTAATTGAGCTTATTTATATTATTAAAGATTAACATAAATAATATTATATAGAAGTGTAAATAAAAGTAAACGATTTTTAAGTGTAAATGCAAATATAAACAATCTTATATTGCATCAAGTATTGATTCAATTTTAATTGTTGACATGAGGATATTATTTAATACACATGAAATTATATAATATTCTAAATAATATTTTACAAATAAATTAACATTAGGATACAATATATTGATAAATACTGTATTGTAATATAAATAGCACAACAATATTAATATAAGAAATTATATAAAGTAAATGTTACAAGATAGTAAAGAATACTGAAAAGTAAATATAAAGAAGCAATAGGTATAATGTTTTTATTATTTGATATTAATGTTAGTTACATATTTTAATAAATTAATTATAATAATAAGTATAATAATGTTATGATTTAACGTCATCGAAAAACTAGTTATACACGTATATTTTAACATAATTGACATATTGATAAATTATATAAAAAAAAAATTTAAATATTTATATGATAGATTAATATATATATATATATATAAAAAAAAAAAGTATTATATGGAAATGTGAATAAATAATATACATATTATTAAGTTATACTGAAAATTAATTATATAGTACAAAATTATTTAAACAAACTATAATATTAGATAATATATATAATATAAATTAAAATACATATATAGGTAAATATTTAGATAATATAGATTAATATTATATATATATATATATAAAAAATGTATGTTGTAGATAATTGTACCATGCTTAAATCAATACAAAATTTTAATACATTAACAAACAAAATAAATTTATATCAGAAAAAGAAAATTCAATTGATGAGAAATAATTGTAATATATTTTTCAACAAAAAATGTATACTATTACAAATCATACCCAAATATGCAAAAATCAACATAAAAAATAAAAGTAAAGCAGCACAAAAAACTAATATACAAGCAGAGAAGATGTGGATAAAAAATGAAATTAATGAATTATATAAAAAACAAAGTAAATTAACATATGAAATATATAAATTAAATTTAGAACTAGCAAATAAGTTACATATAATAAAGTGGGAATATATATATGAGGAAATTAATATAAAAATTAAATATCTTAAACAAATTAAAATAAATAATATAAACAATAAATTAGATAAATTAATAATATATAAGGAAAAAAACAAAGTACACGAAGAAACGTATCATAAATTTTTTCCAAATTTAATCAATTTAACTAACATTAATTTCACTAAAAATGAAGAAAAAATATTAGAAGACATTCATATCGTCAACATAAAGAAAAATTTTAATAAAGACATTGATAATATTGTAATAGATACAGAAACCGCCATAAATAAATTAAAAGAAAATGACCAAGAAAAGGTAAGAATTAATGCAACAAATGAAATAGCTAAATTAATAAAAAAACATAATGTTTATAAAATAAAAAATCATCAAAACAAAAATCAATATATGCAATTTAATAATCTAAAACAAAAATTACAAAATAATAACTTGTGTACTATAAAAGCAGATAAAAGCAATGCTGTTGTGGTAATAAACAAACAAGATTACATAAACAAAAATGAAAAATATATTGTAGATAATATGTTTATAGAACTAAAAAAAGATCCCACGGATAAATACCAAAATGAAATAAAAGGTATTGTGAAGAATTCTTATGCATTATTTAATCCGGAAATCAATAACATAAATGATAACCCTAAAATACCATTATTAAATGGTATTATAAAATTACATAAAATAAATAATCCAATTAGACCGCTTATTAATTTTAAAAGTGCACCTTCATATAAAATATCTAAAATTTTTGCCAAACAGTTAAAAGACAAAATGAAATTAAATAACAATCATAATATAAAAAATACTTATCACCTTATAGAGAAAATTAAAAATATAAAAATAGACAATAATAGCAAATTAATATCATTCGATATAAAAGACATGTATACCAATATACCTTTAATGGAAACATATAAAATAATAAAAAATAAATTAAATAGGTATACACATGATAAAAAAGAAATTGATGAAATAATTAATGTACTTAAAATAATATTAAAACAAAATTACTTTTGCTATAATAACAAAATATACAGACAAGAAGACGGCTTGGTAATGGGTTCACCACTATCTAGCATCATTTCCGAAATATTTTTGCAACATATTGATGAAGAAATAATAAAAATTATTAAAAAATATGATAACAATGGACAATGGTATAGATATGTAGATGACGGTCTGTACATTTCTACAAATAATGCATTAAATTTAAACCTAATAATTACCGAAATAAATAATATACACAATAAAATACAGTTTACTTACGAAATAGAAAAACTTAATGCCATAAATTTCTTAGATATTACCATTTATAAGGAAAATAATAAATTAAATTTTACAATATTTAGAAAACCCACTCAAACAGTAAAAGTAATACCTAATTATTCAAACCACCCGTACAATCAAAAAATGGCATGCTTCTATAATTTATTATACAGAATGAACCGAATTCCATTAAACCCGATAAATAAATTGAAAGAACTAAACATTATTCAACAAATAGCAATACAAAATGGATATAAAAAAGAAACCATTAATAAATTGAATAATAAAATCCTTAAAAGAATGGATAATAATATAAATAAAAATTATTATTCAAATACTAAAGAAATTATATGGTCCAAATTCTTATTTACCGGTTATGAAATCAAACCAATTATAAAATTATTTAAAGATACTAATGTCAAAATAGCTTATTACACTAATAACACAATTAATAATATAATAAATACAAACATTAAAGTAAATAAAATTAATATAAACGGCGTATATAGTATTAACTGTACCACATGTCAAAAATGTTATATAGGACAAACAAAAAAGAAAATAAAAGATCGCTACAAAGAACATTTAAATGCATTTAAAAAGCCACATATTTATAAATCAAATCTTGCCACACATTGTATAGAAAGAAATCATGATTTTCCAGAGATTAGTAATATGAAGTTGGTTAAACACGTACAAAAAGGCTTAAAAATGAATATAATAGAAAACTTAGAGATATATAAAAATAAAATTAAGAACACACTAATAGAGAAACAAGTCCAGATTAAATCAAAACATAATACTATCTTTAGCATATTTGATGACATTTTAAAAATAAAAGATTAGGACAAATGGAAATATTAAAGTATATTTATCTAACAGATAAGATAACTGATACCTTTACTGAGCATAGTACAATTGTGTTCAACAGTCTTACTCTGGTCACATAACTGGACAGTGATTCATATATTTTGAAAATGCTAATAATGTAAATTAGCGAAAAGCTTCAATGAACAATAAAATGAAGTAATATTCGTATATTCTTGTTTATGAAAATTATTTTATGTCACCATACATATTCAACAAGAAAAAATAATTCATCTAAGTTTTACAATATATATATATATATATATATATATATATATATATATATATGTGTGTGTGTGTGTGTGTGTGTGTGTTGTGTGTGTATATATATATATAGTTTTTGTACTTTTTTTAAAAAATAGGTTTCATGGAGATAAATAGTGGCATTGATCCTTATGAGCGCCAGCTTTTAGCTGTATTTGAGAGCTGTGATCGTGATGGCACAGGTCAATTGGACAGTGAAGGTTTGGTAACTCTGTGCCAGAAACTGCACCTAGAAGAAGGGCAGAATCATTTAATGGGATGTTTATTAGGTTCTAGTCCTAGTGGGAAGGCTGTATTTACATTTTCTGAATTTAGAGATGCACTACTTGCACTTCTAGGAGCAGGAAGAAGGCAGTCTGAAGATGAAAGAGAACCATCTCCAGGTAAAACTAGTTTTTTAGTATGGTAAATTTTTAAAATATGAAAGAATCAGAACTAAATTTTTAAAGGTTCCTACCTTCCACGTACAGGGTTTGTAAGTATCTTAGCTATTTGCACTTTTTTCTTTAGAGATTTTTGCATTGGATACTATAATTTTGCTTCAAAAGAGAGGTCTTCTTCTCTTCGACAAAATAATATAACAGACTGTCGTTTAGAACTACACATAACTTTCTTCTATTTTGTTCATTACAATGTCTGTCTTTGAAACTTACTGCAATTTTGAGTACATAATACATTTATTTCCTGTTTTTTCTTAGTTTTTTTTTTATTCCTAAAATATTCCAAATTCAGTTTTGAATTACCGAAGTTTGGATAATTGGGACCTCATTGTATATATATATATATATATATATATATATATATTGTAACATTTATAGAATGGGCTATATAATATTATTTAAGAATTGGAAGAATATATTAGAAATAACTCACACAAAATTTAAAAAGAAATTCATTAAGATATTGGTTAGGTTAAATGAAAACTAAATTTAGGTAGAAGCATAGAATTGTAAACAAGGTTTTTGAACTGGAAATGTATTAGGAAATTTGTTATATCAAATAACCTAACACATAAATTAAAACAAGATAATCTAATAATAGTTATATGTTAAACAAAATTGTAAATATTAGTAAAATAGGGCATAAGTAATTACTTGAAGGAAAAAGTGAAAAAACGATTGTAAACAATGTAAGGTTATGTTTGGAGAAGTCCAGTCAAAACACACACATTTCGAAATATTACAAAAGTAAAACACAAAGACACTTCACACACTAAAAATAATAATTAAATAAACACTGGAAACTTTATTAAGGATCGGAAAATTGAAACAGTAAGTTTCAACCAAAGTTTAACGAAATTAAAACTGGTGAAAATAGTTCATTGACATTAACAGATGTGAAAGCAAGGAAATAGGTCAGTGTGACAATCGATTCTAGTGAAAAAAAAATCGAACTAAATTATAAACCATCTGATTTTGTTTTTAAGAAGGAGGAGGCCGCCATATTTGTAACATTTTTAAAAGAAAATCTAAGGACGCGTAGTTAGAGCATTCTAGCGTGGGTGATGCTACTAGAGGAAGCAGACCTTGCTGTGCAGTCAAAATTCTATTTATTTGGAAAGAGTTCGTCTAAATTATACCGTTTTGTTAAGAAGATTGGCCAAACTAAATTAAGGAGAAGTGAATTACAAAATGTAATACTGTGTTAATATAAAGTGAAGTAAATAAAACGAATTTAAGTGTGTAAAAAGTCAAATTTGGAGAGAACGGAATCTTACGTAAGCTAACTGAAATTTCGATATTTGATAAGTTATTAGCGCTATAAAAATCAATTTTAATGGACATTAAGATAATAAGGAAGTTTAATTTTGTACAATAGAATATCTTGTAGTTAATTAATAGTAAGTAATAAGAAATAATCCAGTTCAAATAGTTTAGCCTTTTTGCATATTCAAAATTTAAGTTTTTCCATCAGGAAAATATTTATTAAACTTATTTCAAAATTTAATATGGTTTTTCAAAATTTATTTAATTAACAAAAGAGTTAATATAGCCCATGCTATAACCTCGAGATATCAAGAGATCTTAAACTAGCCAAGGGTATTAAAATTGTGTAACTCTAAAATTAAAAGAAAAAAGAGTTAAACCTATTTTGTTAAAAATTGTAAAGTTGTAAAATTTTGTTTTGTGTGTATTGTTTAACTGTTGAGATGAAATTGTGATAATAAATGTTAATGAATTGTTCCTGAGTTGTTTGTGTTTTAACTAGAAATATAATTGAATAAAATAATCAATAATAATAATAAAACCCCGTTGCGGTTTTTTTATAAAAACTTTATATTTGGCGCAACAACGTGGGAGCTCGATAAAATAAGAGATAAAATTTATTTAGAGAGATTTTGAAATAAAATTAATTTAGAACTTTTTATATGAAAAACATTTGAACTGGAAATAGATTTAGAAAAAATTTTGTGAAATTAAACACTGAGTTGAATAGTCAAGGCTAGGTTTATAGTATATATAAAAATTGTTTATGTTTGTATAATAAGTTACTTACAGAAAAAAAAAAGAAGAAAATATTATAGGCGAGCTGGTAGTTGTAGGGGACCAGGAAAAAGGGACAAGTTGGGAAATGAAAGAAATGGAAGGCACGGATCTGCCAATAGGAAACATTGAGGTAGAAGAGGCTAGGGGACTACCACCTATGCAAACCCAACAAAAAAAAAAACGGGGAAATAATGAGAATGAAGATTTGAGGGAGATGATGAGAACTCTCATGGAAATGAGTGTAAAAGGGAGAGAGGATCTACATAGACAATTAGATATATATTATGAAAATATAAATAGAAAATTAAATAAGATGTTTGAAATAAAAATAGAGATGAAGGAGGATTTCAAAGTAATAAAAGATGAAATAAGGGAGGAAAATAAGAAAGAAATAGAGGATGTGAGAAGAGACTTAGAGGAGAAAGATAGAGAATTAGAGGAGAAGATTAAGACAAGTTTTGAAGAAACAAAAGAAATAATAGCTGATGTGATAGAAATTAATAAAAAAGAGGTAGAGAAAGTAGAAAATATAACAAAGAAAAACACAGAAGAGTTAGGAGAGTTAAAATTAAAGGTGAAGGGGGAAAGAGAGATAATAGATGAGCGTTTTAGGAAAGTTGAAGATGTAAGGGAGAAAATATTAGGAGAGCAGGGAAGGTTAAGAAATGAAGTAGGAAAAATAGAGGTACTGCCAATAAAGAATTTAACAATTCAAACCGCAACTAATAAGAAGATTGAAAAGCTTAATAAAATGAAGATGGTAATAGGAGAAATAGGAGGAGTTAAATATCCGTCTCAAGGCTTAGTGGTACAAGGCTTATTGAGAAAATTTATCAGAGGTACGGATATGTTAATGAATGTGGAGGCACAACTCGAGTTTGGAAAATGGGAAATGGAATTTAAATATGAGAGTAGCAGAGAAAATAGAAACTATGAAGCAGATGAAAGATACACTGGAGATGTAAACGGTGTTAAGGCAAGGACAGGCGTGGGGACAAGAAAAGAGCATGGTGCCCACAGTCAATTGGAAAACTAAGACAATCAGAAACCCAGAAATAGAAATTAAAATAGAGGAAACAAGTTTACAGGCAATAATATGACATGTATCCAGGAGAACTGGAAAAGGAAAATAATAATAAAATAGGAAGGGAGATATTAAATATAGGTGAAGGAAGCAATATGAATAAACTCTAGGTGATTATGTGTATATGAAAACGTTAGCAGGAGATAAGTTTTAAGAGGTGGTAACTATATCTACGAGAATTTAATAGAAACTTCGTCGAATAAAGATAAAATTATGTATATTTAAACTTCGTCGTATTGTAAGGAAGAATCTGCGTTGATAAATAATGGAACTTCGTCGTATATATTATATATTATAAAAGAAATATGAATCTATGGTAATAAATATTAAAGCATCGTTGTAATAAAAATATGGTAATTGTGTATTTAAACTTCGTCGTATTGTGAGGGAGAATCTGCGTTGATAAATAAGTATTAAAACAAAATTTATATTCGTTGATATAGGGATAGTGTAATCGAAGGAACTATAGATATGATCAAATAGAGGATATGAAATTGCAACCTTTAAAAATATTAGATGTTAAACTTCATACAAAATAAACTGAAATGATATAAGAAAATAATTGAACTGGATGTGAGATTGGAAGGGGAGATAAAATACTAACTTAGAACTGAGAGTTAGATGAAGCTAAAAGCAAAATAAATATGAGATAAATAATAAACAAGGAATAAACAGAAATAAGGGAAAGAGAAATGTTATAACCAATTTGACCAAATCTAGACATACTATGACTCGGATAGGCTGGGATTTAAAGACATAGTCAGAGAATATATATTATGTTAAATAAATATTGAATCAGACTTATGATTGGAAGGGTTCCAATTGTAATAAATGTAAAAAAAAAAATATATATATATAATTATGGAAGAAATTGTAAATACCAGAACATGATTTATGGTTACTATATGTTAGAATTGTTAAAGAATTGTTGATTGAATGTTAGTTATAAGTATATTGTATTGTTAGAAGATATGTTAAGTAATATGTAGCTTGAAGTGTTCAGCTCAGTATTTGATTGTTAAAGAATTAAGATAAAATTGTGTCGTAGGAATTAAGTATAAATGGACAGATGAATGTATAAATGACTTTTAAATGGACAGTTATAAAAGTAGTAAAGACAATGGACGGTAAGTTAGCCAAAGTGTTGAGGTACTTACTCAATAAAAAATGTGTTCAATTAGTTATTAAATAAAATGTACAATTAGGAAATAAATGTTAATTTGAATTTAATTTAAAAAAAAAAAAAAAATATGTATATTTAAACAAGCTTGTAGAATGTAAAGAATGTGTAATGTAGATATTAGGAATATTTTTTTTTATTTAAATTAAATTAGGGGACATTGTAACATTTATAGAATGGGCTATATAATATTATTTAAGAATTGGAAGAATATATTAGAAATAACTCACACAAAATTTAAAAAGAAATTCATTAAGATATTGGTTAGGTTAAATGAAAACTAAATTTAGGTAGAAGCATAGAATTGTAAACAAGGTTTTTGAACTGGAAATGTATTAGGAAATTTGTTATATCAAATAACCTAACACATAAATTAAAACAAGATAATCTAATAATAGTTATATGTTAAACAAAATTGTAAATATTAGTAAAATAGGGCATAAGTAATTACTTGAAGGAAAAAGTGAAAAAACGATTGTAAACAATGTAAGGTTATGTTTGGAGAAGTCCAGTCAAAACACACACATTTCGAAATATTACAAAAGTAAAACACAAAGACACTTCACACACTAAAAATAATAATTAAATAAACACTGGAAACTTTATTAAGGATCGGAAAATTGAAACAGTAAGTTTCAACCAAAGTTTAACGAAATTAAAACTGGTGAAAATAGTTCATTGACATTAACAGATGTGAAAGCAAGGAAATAGGTCAGTGTGACAATCGATTCTAGTGAAAAAAAAATCGAACTAAATTATAAACCATCTGATTTTGTTTTTAAGAAGGAGGAGGCCGCCATATTTGTAACATTTTTAAAAGAAAATCTAAGGACGCGTAGTTAGAGCATTCTAGCGTGGGTGATGCTACTAGAGGAAGCAGACCTTGCTGTGCAGTCAAAATTCTATTTATTTGGAAAGAGTTCGTCTAAATTATACCGTTTTGTTAAGAAGATTGGCCAAACTAAATTAAGGAGAAGTGAATTACAAAATGTAATACTGTGTTAATATAAAGTGAAGTAAATAAAACGAATTTAAGTGTGTAAAAAGTCAAATTTGGAGAGAACGGAATCTTACGTAAGCTAACTGAAATTTCGATATTTGATAAGTTATTAGCGCTATAAAAATCAATTTTAATGGACATTAAGATAATAAGGAAGTTTAATTTTGTACAATAGAATATCTTGTAGTTAATTAATAGTAAGTAATAAGAAATAATCCAGTTCAAATAGTTTAGCCTTTTTGCATATTCAAAATTTAAGTTTTTCCATCAGGAAAATATTTATTAAACTTATTTCAAAATTTAATATGGTTTTTCAAAATTTATTTAATTAACAAAAGAGTTAATATAGCCCATGCTATAACCCCGAGATATCAAGAGATCTTAAACTAGCCAAGGGTATTAAAATGTTGTAACTATAAAAAATTAAAAGAAAATAAGAGTTAGTATATTTTGTTAAAAGTTGTTAAGTTTATTTTTGTTCTGTTTATTGTGTTAATTGTTTACTTGTAGAATTAATAAATAATTGTAATAAAGAATTTAAATTACAAATGCCTGAGTTGTGTTGTGTGTTATAAAAATAACTTTACAATATATATATATATATATATGATGAATAGTTACTATCTGGAGTACATCCGTTCATTCTGCAGTCCATAAATTCGTAATTCCGACGTTTCGCTAGAATCTCATCCAGCATTGACGAGGTGAACCCAACAACAGTAGAAGAGCGAGTAGGACTCCTCGTCAATGCTGGATGAGATTCTAGCAAAACGTCGGAACTGCGAATTTATGGACTGCAGAATGAACGGATGTACTCCAGATATTAACTATTCATCATATTGTTCCATCCGTGAAGGAATTCATATCAACATATATATATATATATATATATATATATATATATATATATATATATATATATATATATATATATTTAGGTTAGTTTTGGTTGGTAAAGATTATTTAGATTTTTTGGACTAGGAGACTGACAGACTTACCTTGGTAAGAGTCCACTCTGTAGTCTTGAAATAGAAACACATAAAAGCACTTAAACAATGATATATTTTAACCACACAGTGGTCTTTGTCAATCGAAGAAAAAACACAAAAAGAAATATGAGAGAATCCTCCTAGTCCAAAAAATCTATATATACAGTAAACTCCCAATTATCCATGGGTCTGCCATTGTTTTACAAATATCCAATTTTTATTCTATTCAGATTCATGTGTTTCAATTTCCAAATGGTAAATTACGACATAAATACATATAAGGCTTAATAGAAGTTAAGATGAAGGGAATAGATATGTAAATATGTACGTACTAATTTTTACATTGAAAGGGAAGCATCCCGACGCGGACCAGCAAAATAAAAGGGGCGAGCAGCTACTGTATATAAGAGACAATGACAGAATGCTTGGATGCCCGAAAACCTAATGTGTATCATAAGATTGTAAACAAATGTCAGCTAATCTCGGCTATAAATAGTCTAGGATGTGACATATGCATTATCCATGTCTTGTCATATACATTATCGATCTTTATGGCTTTGTGACACACGTGACACAAGTAGAAACTGTGCGACAAAATGGTTCTCAAGAAACTTAGATCGCACATTAAAGCTAAATCAATGCTCACAAAAAAACAAACGAAAGTGACAGATTTTTTTGTTAAAAAGTGAAAGTATTATGTGTAAAGGAAATTACATATGTACATACATACGGCGTTGCCGGGCCACCCTATTCCACGGATAATCGGGAGTTTACTATATATATATATACATATATATATATATATATAAAGAACAAAAGTCAAAATACAAATACAAGAATTGTAAATTCAAATATAATTCTTGTATTTGTATTTTGACTTTTGTTCTTTATTAAAACACAAGAAAACATATTGCGATATTTATATATATATATATATATATATATATATATATATATATATATATATATATATATATACATATATATGTATATTGTAATGTTATTATATAAAAACACTAAATTAATAAATAACAATAATTAATATATAGTAGAAGTGAATTTAAAATGGATAAAATAAAGGAAATGTAAACAATTGAGCCATGACCTAAAAAAAAATTATCATAAAATATTAAAAAAAAGATGACGGCTAGTATAATTATGAAACAGCTGATGTTTTTCAAATGTAGAAATGTACAAAACCTAAAAATTATTGCATAGAGGATAAAAACTTCACTGTCCAGGAAGGAAGATGATAATCAAGTAATCAGTGGGTTAAATAACAGATGTTTCAACAATGGAAAAAGTTTTATTCTTTTCTCTAGAATCTCAATAGAAAAATTCATTGTTAGAAACATTTGCATTGGAACTGGAAGCAAAAAATTTGTTGGCCAAAATTTTATTAAAGGAAGAATTCAAGTATTAAGAAAGCAAGCCTAATTAAAAGTTAATAGAAGCCAATAGTGCTGAAGCATAAAAAAAGCATAGTGGTGAAAGATTTGATTATAGAAAATAAATTTTAAAAGATTCTAAATTTTCTAGAATTTTGGACAAAAACATTAAACCTCTAATAAGTAATAAATTTAAGAAAATATTGTAAATTATTATTATATTGTAAATTCAAAATTAATAACTTTAGGCCTAGGAGTTTCTTTTATAAAATTTATTACAACATTAATTGCATAAACCAATTTTTAATTTGTCATAATTAATACCCACCGAATAACCAGGTAGAAAAGTCTTGTGCTAGTTAACTGAATTAAGGAAATAGAAAAAGTGTATTAAAAAAAATATTGCTACTAGAATAATTAAAAAACTAAATTAATTAAAGATTAAATCGAATTAAAAAAAGTGTTTTTATTTATTACTATAAATGGTAAGTAATAAAAAAAAAGTAATAGGAATCTAAATTTTACTGTTAGAGTTACAATAATTTTGTAATTCTAACTGGCGCCCAGCAATTTATTGTTTTCTAAGGATTATTATTAATAAATTTTGTTTTATTATAAAGAAATTATTTAAATTATTCAAAATTATATATTATAAAAATATTACAATATATATATATATATATATATATATATATATATATATATATATATATATATATATATATATATATAAAATTGATAAATTAAAAATATTTCAAAAACAAGAATACTTTTAATGAATATATTTATTCAAAGCTTTTCGCCGATAAAATAGTATCAGCATCTTCAGGAAAATAATTATCTAGGCCCTAATAAAATATTTTTACAAAATTAAATCATATGTACTACCTGTATAATATATTTAATATATATATATATATATATATATATATATATATATATATATATATATATATATATTTAAATATAGCAATATGTATTCTTGTGTATTAATAAAGAACTAAGTCAAAATACAAATACAAGAATTATAATTGAATTTACAATTCAAAGCTTTTCGTTGGCTAATCAGTACCAACATCATCAGGATTATTAAACTAAAAATATTTTAAAAATATCTATAAAAAAGTATCTAAAAAAACATACACAACAATCTATTGAACTAACAGACAACATATGCAGACAACGTACTTTTCAAAAATATCATGCACGAGGCACAAAACGAAACATATATGACGCCAATAAATACCAACATCACTGACCGAACAACTACACCAGAAAAATAGAGAAAATTAATTCAGTGATTCGACAATGGTCAAGTGACCGAAAAGTGCCTCATCACATAAAGTAAAATTATTGCTCTTAGTGGTGGAAAAAAATTATTTACAACTAATAATAATATATATTATTAATTAATTATTATTATATTAATATAATATATATATATATATGAAGTTAATATATTACTATGTAAGTAATTTTATCCACCATTAAGTGCAATAATTGTACCTTGAGTGATGAGGCACCTTTCGGTCAATTGACCATTGTCGAATCACTGATGTTTTTCTGTTGTAGATGTTCGGTCTGTGAAGTTGGTGTTTGTTGACGTTACGCGCACTTTTTCTTGATCTGTGTGTATGATGTTTCTATATAGTATGTCTTCTGTATATGTTGTTTGTAGATTCATTAAATTGTTGTGTATGTTTTTATAAATGTGGTATTTTTCTAGTGAGTTTAGTTCTATTGGGTTGTTATTTATTTCAAGTATGGTTAGGTTATTTTCGTAATTTGTTATTTCGTGTTTATGGGATATTAGGTGTGCTGCAACATTTGATACTTTAGAATTTTTGTTTTTGAATGCTCTATAATGTTCTTCAAATCTTATTTTAAATGTTCTGGTTGTTTTTCCTATGTAAAAAGCGTTACAGTTGTTGCATGTGATTTTGTAAATTCCTGATAGGTTATGTTTTTCTGAATTTGTTTTGTGGTTTGTGTTATTAAGATATTTTATTATTTTGTTGTTTGGTTTGTAGGTTGGAGTGTAGTATTCTTTGTTGTATATATTTGTTATTTTTTCTATTTTGTTATTGGTGTATTTATATTTTAGGTAGATTTTTTTATTTTCATTGTTTTCGTGTTCCGGTTGTAGTGTTGTGTTGAGGTTAGGTTTTTTTGTGAATTTATTGTATATATTTTTTATAATGTGTTTGTTGTATCCATTTTCTATTGCTATTTTTGTAATGTTATCTAATTCTTCATTTAATTTTTGTTTGTTATCCTGTGTGTATTTTATTGCTTTATTTATCATGTTACTGTAAGTGTTAATTTTGTGTGTCCAGGGGTGGTTAGATTTGTAGTGTATTGTGGTGTTGTTGGAAGTAGGTTTCCTGTATACTGTAGTTTCTATTTTGTTATCATTTATATTTAAAGTGATGTCGAGGAAGTTGATTGTTCTATTTGTTTCTGTTTCAACGGTGAATTGTATGTTTTCGTTGTATGTATTTAGTTTGTTTAATATTATGTTGTGTTTGTTGTGAATGGTAGGTTGGTATATTACAAGTATATCGTCTACATACCTTGTCCATAGTGAGATATTGTGTGTGTTTATTATAGGTTTAATTATTATTTGTTCAGAGTGTTGTAAATATATTTCTGACATGACAGATGATATGGGTGAACCCATGGGGAGTCCTGTTGTTTGTTTATAATATTTATTGTTAAATTGGAAGTAATTTTGGTTACATATGTGTTTGGTTAGCGTAATGATACTATCTATTATGTTTCTTTTTTCGTTATTGTGTATCAGTTTGTTTTTTATTATTTCTATGGTTTCTTCTATTGGGATACTAGGGTACATGTTAGTTATGTCATAACTTATTTTTTTGTGTTGCTGTTTGTTTTTATCATTTTTATTTTATTAATTAATTCGTATCCATTTTTTATATTGTATGTGTTGTTGATATGTATTTTAGATCTTATGATTTTGTCTAGAATTTTTGCGATTATGTAAGATGGTGCTGTTGTGAAATTTATTAGTGGTCTAAATGGTGTGTTGGGTTTGTGGATTTTAGGTATCCCTGATAATATTGGAGCGCATGGTTTGAATGGGTATAGTCTTGTGTGGTATTTTAATTTATTGTTATAGTTTAGGGTGTTTCGGTGAGTGACTATTAAGTTTTTTATTGTAATAAGGTATTTGCTAGTTGGGTCTGGGATTTGTTCGTATTTATTTTCTTTTATGTAGTTAGTCATTGAATCGATATATTTGGTATTTTCTATTATTACTGGTGTATTTGTTTTATCTGATTTTAATATTAAGTAGTCGTTGTTTTCTAGTTTTTCTCTGAGTTTTATAATTTCTTTTTTATTAATATATAAAAACGGAACAATATATTAATAAAAAAGAAATTATAAAACTCAGAGAAAAACTAGAAAACAACGACTACTTAATATTAAAATCAGATAAAACAAATACACCAGTAATAATAGAAAATACCAAATATATCGATTCAATGACTAACTACATAAAAGAAAATAAATACGAACAAATCCCAGACCCAACTAGCAAATACCTTATTACAATAAAAAACTTAATAGTCACTCACCGAAACACCCTAAACTATAACAATAAATTAAAATACCACACAAGACTATACCCATTCAAACCATGCGCACCAATATTATCAGGGATACCTAAAATCCACAAACCCAACACACCATTTAGACCACTAATAAATTTCACAACAGCACCATCTTACATAATCGCAAAAATTCTAGACAAAATCATAAGATCTAAAATACATATCAACAACACATACAATATAAAAAATGGATACGAATTAATTAATAAAATAAAAATGATAAAAACAAACAGCAACACAAAAAAATAAGTTATGACATAACTAACATGTACCCTAGTATCCCAATAGAAGAAACCATAGAAATAATAAAAAACAAACTGATACACAATAACGAAAAAAGAAACATAATAGATAGTATCATTACGCTAACCAAACACATATGTAACCAAAATTACTTCCAATTTAACAATAAATATTATAAACAAACAACAGGACTCCCCATGGGTTCACCCATATCATCTGTCATGTCAGAAATATATTTACAACACTTTGAACAAATAATAATTAAACCTATAATAAACACACACAATATCTCACTATGGACAAGGTATGTAGACGATATACTTGTAATATACCAACCTACCATTCACAACAAACACAACATAATATTAAACAAACTAAATACATACAACGAAAACATACAATTCACCGTTGAAACAGAAACAAATAGAACAATCAACTTCCTCGACATCACTTTAAATATAAATGATAATAAAATAGAAACTACAGTATACAGGAAACCTACTTCCAACAACACCACAATACACTACAAATCTAACCACCCCTGGACACACAAAATTAACACTTACAGTAACATGATAAATAAAGCAATAAAATACACACAGGATAACAAACAAAAATTAAATGAAGAATTAGATAACATTACAAAAATAGCAATAGAAAATGGATACAACAAACACATTATAAAAAATATATACAATAAATTCACAAAAAAACCTAACCTCAACACAACACTACAACCGGAACACGAAAACAATGAAAATAAAAAAATCTACCTAAAATATAAATACACCAATAACAAAATAGAAAAAATAACAAATATATACAACAAAGAATACTATACTCCAACCTACAAACCAAACAACAAAATAATAAAATATCTTAATAACACAAACCACAAAACAAATTCAGAAAAACATAACCTATCAGGAATTTACAAAATCACATGCAACAACTGTAACGCTTTTTACATAGGAAAAACAACCAGAACATTTAAAATAAGATTTGAAGAACATTATAGAGCATTCAAAAACAAAAATTCTAAAGTATCAAATGTTGCAGCACACCTAATATCCCATAAACACGAAATAACAAATTACGAAAATAACCTAACCATACTTGAAATAAATAACAATCCAATAGAACTAAACTCACTAGAAAAATACCACATTTATAAAAACATACACAACAATTTAATGAATCTACAAACAACATATACAGAAGACATACTATATAGAAACATCATACACACAGATCAAGAAAAAGTGTGCGTAACGTCAACAAACACCAACTTCACAGACCGAACATCTACAACAGAAAAACATCAGTGATTCGACAATGGTCAATTGACCGAAAGGTGCCTCATCACTCAAGGTAAAATTATTGCACTTAATGGTGGATAAAATTACTTACAATAGTAATATATTAACTTCATATATATATGTGTGTGTGTGTGTGTAAAAAAGCGTAAAATTTTATATTTTTTAGAAAGAGAAGTATCTCCGAAATTTGTGTTTGGGCAGAAGAAGTATGGACGGCGATCACGCCCAGAAAGTACAGATCAAGAAAGTGGAGGGCAAGATGAAATTATTGATGACACAGATTGTGATACATTTTTACCTATTGATAAGAATGAAAAAGATTTTAAGGTATTAAAATAGTGTTTGTTTTTTTCTGTATTTGCTAAATGAAAAGCGTTCTTTCCATTGCGAGTTTTAGGACACCTCTGTAATAAAGTTTATTATTTCTATAAATCATCTCATGTTGGAATTATTCTTTATATTTTGGTTTTTGTATTGCTCTACTCAAGAAATACATTCAATAATTCTCATAAATACAGTGATTTTGAATTGGTTAATACTAAATAATTGTTGATTTATTTCCCATGTTTTAATAAAATTACAATATTACTTTCAATAAAAAATTATCATAAATATGTAACTTTTCTCAATATCTCATTGTTTTCAAATTATTTACCAATCGTAGATAAACTCTACTAAATGGTAATACCATATATTCCATTCAGAAAGAAAGTACTCTGTAGTATATCACATAATAATAACAGTGCAACATATTTCCCAAAATATTATTCATAAAAGGCAGTAATTGATTGTTGTTACGGTTTCTGATGATAAGAATAGTAGTAATAAGAATTTTGCATCGAAATAAAAATAATCAACCAAGTAATTTCTCCTCATCTGTAAGCTTTTGACTCATAGTAGAATAAAAAGTGTGCTTTTTACTCGCATGTAAGTGTCCTATTTAAGTTATGCGTGTATATAAATAAATCTGCGGAGAGGTCATTATCTGTATTTTAATTTTAAAAAGATATGTAAAATTGACGTTATTCTGTAATTTAAAATGTTTTATTGTCTACTCTGAATATACTAGATTCTACCAGTATTATCATCTAATGAAATTCACTATGGACATGAAAGTGCATGTTTTGATAAAATTTCATAAGCAGCAGTGTTTTATAATCTAGCAGAAATAGGACCAAAGCAGTGCCGGATTACTGGGAAGATAAACATTAGAAGTAATATTAAAACCCAAAGTAGGACTTATTTGTGTATCCCTTTACTGGTAAAGTTGGGATTATTCACAGTTAATAACTAACTAAACTTATGTTACTGTAATTACACAAATCGATTCTTTCGTTAAC
Organism: Prosapia bicincta; assembly: GCA_036971475.1. Lineage (NCBI taxonomy): Eukaryota > Metazoa > Arthropoda > Insecta > Hemiptera > Cercopidae > Prosapia > Prosapia bicincta. Next base: position 46,442,033 of record JBAIZL010000005.1, on the reverse strand, counting down.
ATTATTCTCTACATTTGGATATACATTTAAGTCCTTTTATTACATTCAGGTTGCAAGTAAATACACACTTGTGCTGTAGTTGCCTTGGTTTATAGGTGGGTTATGTATTTTTGTGTTACTAATCCCAATTGAGAGACCCTTGTTGATATTTAACAAGGTATCAGTATTTAAAAATACTGGTAATGTTACAAAATGAATATTTTAGTTTAGATAACAAAGGTTTTTATTGAGACATGATTAGCCATTTATCTTATTAAGATTTATTTATCCTAATCTATCAATTATACACCTGGTTCTCATGTAAGTTAAGGTAATAAAAAGCAAATGTATACAGAATAATAAATCAGTGGAAAAGAATTTATTACAATATTTTAATACACTTTTTAAATTGTCATTGTTTTTCAAGAAAGATTTAATTGTATTACCATTTTGTCTAATATAAATTGTAGCACAACTGACTGCTGTAGCAGAGTTAATTACTGAAAACAGCCGATCACTGGAGTAGTGAAATGCCATATTATATAGGGACTGCTGTATTTTTTTAGCAGATCTTGTGTTTAATAAAAACTTTTTTAAAATCAACTTATGTAGTTAAATAATGTAAAAATTTAATTTGCGTTTTAAATTATTTACTTTTATTATTGTTAATTTTGTATATTTATTTTGTATTTTATATTATTATTAATTTGCGTTAAATTATTATATACTAATACATAAAATAATTTGATTAACAGAGTAATTCAAGTTGTAGAATTCTGATAGAAGAAAAAAAACAAAAAAGTGATATTGCATCAGCACCTGATATTGTCAGTTCTATTACTGGTGAAATAGAAGGTAAGAATTAGTTTTGAATTCCTAAATACAATATTTTTTTAAGCTATAAAAATATTTGTCGAAGTAAATTTAGTTTCTTCTTAAAATGAACCAAATGGAGGATGAAAATTATGAGACTAAATTATGGATGAAGATGCTTGAGAAACCTAGATACAATCTAGATGTTTATGAAAGAGACTGGTTTATTTCAATATCAGGTTAATTTTTGTGTACTATCCCTTCACTTATCAGTCTGGTTTTCCATTAATATTTTTGAAGTTAAAGTCTCTACTTATATCATTAATAATCAACAGTGATTGGACTGACACTAGTTAAGCGCATTACTTCATAGTGATTGTTTAATAATTTATTAGAGTATGTAAGTACAGTTGTTAATTTTAATACATTCAGTCTACGTGAAAAGTTTCTCATTGTTACACATTTCTACTAATTGAAGCATAAATGTACAGTTGTATAAACAGTAAGTTATAAGATATTTGATACAAGTAGATGATATTTTTGAGCATGAAGGGATTATCCATAAAATGTAGGTAACATTTTTCATGTGTTTTTTAACACATCTAGATGTGCTTATTTAAATATTAACACTCTTGAATTTTGTAGTTCATTACATTCTGTGAAATTTGTGTAAAAGTGATTAAATAATAATAGTTTTTTTGCTAATTGATAATGACATTTTTTATGCTAAATATTTGGAACCCAACCCAACAATAATATATCTTCTGTAGAACTACCTAACATCCATGTTTATTTAATAATTAATCTTCTATTTTCATGGCATAACTCAATTATTTATAATTTTTTTCTATTTCTTACAATTTAATGTACTTTAAAAATTCAAATATTCAATTTTTGACAAGTCCTTCTATCGTATGTAAACAGTCCAAAATTTTATTTGTGTTATTTTCTTGATGGGTCAGTTTAACTAAAATCATTTCTCTATTGCTAAAATTTATACTGAAATATCATTAAAAATTAATTCATTGCATGAAGTTAAATATTTTATATATTACATGTTACACTCTGTCTCAGCATTACAGTATTAATTTTGGTCATATTCCAAGAGGTAGAATTTTTAGTGCTTAAAGTTGTACTGTTTACATTATTTTATTAATTTTTTGTCCATTATAATGAACTAAATTCTTTGTTATTATGGTACTCCTGTTATTCTGGAACATAGTTAAAATGTTACTAGAACTGTTGTGTATGTTGCAACATGTTTTAAAAATTTATCATAAAGTAAGCATATTTACTTTATGGAAACAATAAGTAAATTTGTCCAACATTACTTTAATCATAAAAACTCTGTGTCGGTTTAAAATTGACCCGCTTACTAAATATATTATGTTACAGGGTTCTTATTTTTAAAAGTTAAGAATTTCTATTGTTAGAAATGAATATTTTATTTATCATCACCGAAACTAATGGTGTTCCAATAAGATAAAGTTTTACTGTAACATATTAATAAATATTTTCAAAAAAAATAAAGTCTATTTTTATTTCTAGATTTTTTGCTTACTGATTTTTTGCTTTATAGGTATTGAATCCTGTCAAGGACAGGGGGAAGCAGAAATAAGAGCAGCTGCTATAAAACTAGGAGTGGGCAGTGGTGGTTACCTTGACCAGTCAAAACTTGCTTCAGTTTGTCGTGATCTCGGAATGGAAAAGATTGCTGATGAGGTAGTTTAATCATTAGAACGTTGTCACCCATATTGATTGAGTTGTCATATTTTATAATTAGAGCAAATATCTTGCTTTGACGTAAAAGGCAAAGGTTGATAAATATTGATTGCTTTTGTTTAATCACTATTAAATGAGCATTTGGCATACTGAGGGGGCAAAGGCTGGGTAGCTGCACCCAGTAACTACCTTCCAGGGATGCCAAAATGCTAAGGAGAAAATCAAGAAATTTTAGAGGAAATATTGTTAAAGTAAAAATTTTAGTTGACCATCATTATTGTGCACCTACGGCAATGACATTGTAGTAGAAATAGTTTATGATCATGGTGCAGAATCTGTTCTCTACGGAGGCACTATTGTCAACTGTTCTCTGTTGGGTGACTGTACACTTGGCTGAGATGTACTGAATTGTAAGCATGCATAAATATATATAAGAGAGCTTATATATATATATATATATATATATATATATATATATATATATATACATATATACTAAGGCTTATACATTGCATTAAGGTGGTGCCTTTATAAGTCCCCTCAAGGACAACTTATTGTGGATCTAACTTATTTTTGCAAACCAGGACAGATTCTATATACTTTGGAACATTTCATTTTGCTTCTGATTCTACCATTATTCACACCACATTCTCTTTGATCAAAAACCCATAACCAATGCCAAAATAATCTGGCTCCTCTTATTTCAGAAGTGTTCACATTAACACCTCCCTTTACAATGCCAGGACGTTTGCTGTTTACATGAATAAAGTAACTGGGTTATGCCTGTAGCCTGCATGAGTACTTAAGGGTTAGGTAATCCCAAACATTTGTTGATATATCACTCTGTTTGAAAGTAATTTGTAAAATATACTTGGAGGTTTAAATCGTTATTTTATTATGTACAAACTTAAGTCATACCCATTCCCATATGTTATACTAGAATGTTACACTTTTCCTGTACATGAAAATGAATGATTCCTGCAGAAACATCAGTTGACGAAAACTTTGACTAATTAAGATAAGTTAATCAATCAAGGATGTGTTTTCGCCATTCAAAAAATCTTTGTTTTATTTTTGTTGCTGTTTCCTCAGTTAAATATTAAGCCTAGCCTTAATAATGAAACCTGCATAGCAAGCTCTTGCATAGCAAAAGCTCAATCCCTCTATGCTAATGAGGGAAATTGAGATTTGCAGAAATATGTTGATGAAATTTGTACAAAGAACTTTATAGCTTCCAAAGCAAACTGTGAGTAAACAGGAAAACAGTTCAACTAAAAATCTTCAAAGGCATTGATTGGGAATTTGATGTTTTAGGTTCCTAAATATGATTAGAAAGTAAATACACATTGATTTTAAAGGGAATTAAACTTGTCACCTAAAACACCCAGCTGTCACAAAGTTTTGCTCTGATCTCTGAAGGTAGTGTTGCCAAACCTCCACAGCTATCTCCACAGAAAAGAAAGCACAGTTATCTTTTCTATGAAACCTTTAACACATTATTAGTCTTCAGAATGTGTTTCTGGCCTTGTAGCTGTTTAGGTTCAAAATGTTGAATGTTTAAAAAAATACTTATATACCAAGTGAAAGATCACTTTATAGTTTGTAAACTTGCTGTATAGATATTATTCTCTTGAAGTCATGAAACCAGTTGTTTTTAAACAATCTTTAAATTGCATTTTTGAAACAAGTTACCTTTCAATAATATGAGTTAATATACTCAATAATATTTATTTATACTATATGATAATATATGTGAAAGAAGAGTTTCTTTGGCTAATATTCAGCTCTTGACATATCATCTTGTAGGTTCTTTTAAAAATAAAATTTAATTAAACTTAACCCTTCTTGAACTTTCTTCAGTACATAGTTAATACAAATATTGGTTTTATTTTTGAATGTTCGGAGATTAATATTTAGGGATTCATTAAAATTTTGAAGATATTTTTACTAAAAACATTTAATGTTTTTAATTATAATTTTACAATGCAAATAATATACATTTTTGTTTGTGGGGATTTCTAGTTCAGGCAAAAAGAGAAGGAATAGGGCCTACTATTTTATTATTCAGATTGAAAAATAGTATTTAGAATATATTAACAATCATTCAAATAATCCAGACAGTGTTGGGTTTAGGCTTGACTGTTATTTATAGAATGTTGTTTTTATTGGCACTGTATAAAAAAATGACACAATATCTTATTTCAAATATGGTATGGTTTAAAAAAATGGACTTGTGTTGCTCGTGGAATCAAACTATCACAATCAAGCCGAAAATCCAGTAGATAGTCATTTGACCTTCTTACCTCTGCTGTTCAAGTTTTGTCCTGTCCCCTCACTCCATCTACCATTAGCGCTGGCTATAATCAGTTAATTTCTTTATGCTGTGTAGAAAAATGTGTGTTGTTGTTGGTGTGCCAAATAAATGTGTTGTTGACATGTGAATTTCTGTTTTCAGAAAACTGCAACAGTAAACTTGTTTATATTGCAAGTTCATGGCAACAATTGGTAATTACAAACGAAGTTTTGAGTAGTTTAAAGAAATTAAAAATGGGTGCAAATACATTAGTGATGACAAATTCACTCGCCGATCATCTTCAGCAATCCCTTTAGATATCAAAGAAATTGGGTACCAGATTAACAAACTATATATTGAAATTACTACATTAACATTAAAATTGAGTATGGAGAAAACAGCCTGATTTGTAACCAAATACTGGATATGGATCCTTCATTAGGGCAGTCCCTAAACTCGTGCTTTGTCCTAAGATAAAGTCATAAACCATCTACTTCATTTAACTCATTTAGTCCCCTGTTATGTTTTTTTCTCCCAAACGTCAAAACAGCTCAAGAACGAGGTTTGAGATTCTTTAAACAGTTAAATGAAGGTCATGAACAGTTGCAATGGATGTCATGAACATGTTTATCAAAAATTATTTGCAGCACTGCATGTACAATGGAAAAGTTATAAGAAATGGTGTAGAGATTGAGTTAGTTTAGCCAACACATGTTTTTGGCATTTTTGCCATTTGGCTCAGCACTTCTCAGTAGGGCCCAACAGGGCCCTCAATTGAGCCAGTGAGACCTGGACAAGAGTTTAGATGTTCACCATCCATTCTGCTTTTGTGGCAGAGGGGGCAAGAGGGTCTTCCACTACGCCGATCTGGTGGAGGTGGTTCTGGAGGTAGTCATAGCCAAACAATAGGCAAAGATGGCAACGAATTCCATACACGGTAGGGTTCTGGGCAATGTGCTCTTGGAGACTAGAAGCTCTTATGTTTACCCAGATCTGCAATTATAGAGTCTGGGCGTTGACAAAACAATTGATGTTGATGTTCCTTGCAGAGTTTAGGGATGATAAGGCAGTTTGCTACTCAGTTTCTACACCCGTTTTTACCAGTTCATTCCATACAATGCCTACAAACCCATTATAATCGTACATACCATCCTTACTTGATTAATTTCTTAATTTCGAGAGGGCAAGTGATTGTCTGAAGGTGGTTGGTATGGGCGTTAGAGGCTAGTACCAGTATGGCTGCTTGTGAAACAACAGTGAAAACTACCTTATCAGGCAGTCTGCCAGGCTGTAGTAGGGCTGCCGTGGCCGTGTGTATGTAAAGTTAACAGGGTCAGCAGTGCACCCTTGGTAATGCTAAATCTGCTAACACTGACCACCTTTCTGCCTCTAAAAGCAGTGATAATAGTGTAGAGATTGAGGAAGGGGTATATTAAAGGGATTAAATCAATATCCGTAAAAGGTAATGAATACCCTTTTTTCTAATCTAATGTAAATATTTTTTTAGCCATATTTACATAATTTCAAGTATTTATCTTGTAGTTCAACACATTCAGTTTTTAAAATTTTACGTCTGGTAACACTCTTACATTAATTAATTGTTACCAGGTTGTGAAGCAAGTATTTGCCAAATTGGATATGAATGGAGTTGGCAGTGTTAGTTTTGAAGAATTCTTACAGCTCTTCCGCTCCGGTTCTCCACCATCTTTATCACATCCTCTGCCTCCACCACCTCAATCTTTTTACCAACATAATCTTAACAGCCTGGAGATCATGCCATCTGGGTAGGTAAAAAAGATTAAGAAAATAATTGTAGGACTGGAGATTTGAGTCTTTAAAAGATTATCTTAAGTAATTTTATTTTATTTGAAGTTTAGTTGTAAACAATTGGATAGGCCATTGTATCTTAGAATATGAGATTATGAATTAGTTTTGATTATATTTTTCAGGTTATTAAAGTGTGTAAAAATGTCATATAAAATATATATATATATATATAGGAATTTTGGACTAGATAGGAGACTGACAGACATACCTAATGGCAATAGTCCAAAACTGCAATCTCTTGGAAATAAACACATATAAAAACTTAACACACTATTGAAATATTTCGATCAAAAATTATCTTCATCAATCAAAAAAGAGAAAAACAAGACTGAAGTGAACCACAGATGTGTATAAATATCCAAATGTCACAGATTCACAGATTTATAGCTTATGATATAGTGCTATATGTGATTTGTGTAAATATTGATTACTTGAAACTAGATATGTTTCAAGAGATTGCAGTTTTGGACTATTGGTATTAGGTAAGTCTGTCAGTCTCCTATCTAGTCCAAAAATTCCTAAATAAGGTTTAAGCTCTATTAGCTATATATATATATATATATATATATATATATATATATATATATATATATATATATATATAGGACTAGATATTTTTGGACTAGATAGGAGGCTGACAGACTTACCTAATAGCAATAGTCCAAAACTTCAATCTCTTGGAAATAAATAAATAGACGCATATAAAAAAAAACTTATCACACTATTGAAATATTTCGATCAAAAAGATCTTTGTCAATCAAAAAAGAGAAAAAGAAAAGACTGGAGTGTGTCAATCAAAAAAGAGAAAAAGAAAAGACTACAGATGTTTATAAATATCCAAATCTCACACATTTATAGTTTATGATATAGTGCTATATGCGATTTGTATAAATATTGATTATTTGAAAGGGGGAGGGCTTTAATTATTTTGGTGGCATAACAATCATTAAAAGATATGATGTTGTGACTAGCAGTGTGTCGAGCGGTTGGCCTATCTATGTTCATGGTTCCAACGTCATGTCTGTGGCCGTTCATTCTGATGCTCAGACCGTCTGTTGTAATAATGAACGAGTTGTTACATCGAAACAGGCAAATGAAGAGAAAAGTGAAGATACAACACAACAAACATAAGCTACTGATCGACACCGAGTAACAACTGTACTGAGACATAAAACTGAAGACAGGTCTCTAAAGTATAGAATGTCTGATAAAAGGACAAGTTATGGGCTATAAATATCTATCCTTTTAAATGCTGCAAGTTTTGAGAAGTGATAAATATCCAGCACAGACATGTATTCTGTAACAAATTAAATAATAAGCTCTCTTTTAAGCAAACTCACAATGTTGAGAATCAGGACGAGAAACTGACTTCTGTATGATCTCTACCACTAATGTGTCATGATGAACATAGTTCTTTCCTAGGATGCAATGGGTTAATTTGTTAAACAGAGTTGGTCCACCTTGATATTTAAGTCTGTGTAACTCAAGATTGATGGTATCTTTAACAATATTTCCACTCTACCAGAATTATTATGAACTTGAATTCAACTTCTTACCTACTGCAGGGTGACAAAATCATGTTTTCCTTACCTGTTAGGTAGGAGTAGAGAGTTGCAATTAGTTCTTTTTAGGCTCTGTTTGCTTTAAATATGATCAGGATCTACATCTTTTCATTGTTCTGAATTTTTTTAAAAAAAAGCTCATCCCCAATTCACTAGGTTGATCTAGTGACAAATTTTTTTAAAGAGTGGTACGGAATAGGTTATTATGTATAGTTAATGAAGTTGATGGAAGTGGTTATAGATTTCTTGCAGATAATTTAAACCTTTATTTTGATATATTTTTTTGGCTTCACTAAGATTCCATATACTTCAATTTAAGGTCCATGGAATATTATTTCAAATTAATATTATTAATTTAATTAAAACAATCCAGTTCCTTCAGTCAGTTTTACTGACAATTTGCTTTTCTTGTATATAATAATGAAAACATAGAGTTACCATACACTATTTTGGCAAAAAAAAAACAAAGAATACCCCCTTCTGTTTAAAACTATAAGTGCCCCCCCCCTCCTTGGAAGATTAATATCTCCGACTTTAACTTAACATCAATATTTCTGTTATTTTCAGATCTTGAGCGTGATTTTAATTTACCTTTTAGCCCTTAAATGTTATTATATTTGTTTAGAATGTTTTAGTATATTTATTTGTAATGTGTGGTGTAAAACCACACATGAATTTTATAAGGAGTATACACTTTGAACTGGAGAAGGCGTGGCTCTAGTTGAAAGCTCAATATTTGGACGAATACATCTTCAATATTGATTAGCAGGATTTTTTTACAAGCTTATACCAAATAATGCATTGAAATTGAAAACAGAAAAGTGCATCAGGGAAGAATTATCAGGGGGAAGAAAGGATTAGTCCCAGTAAAACCTAACATGTCAGATATAGTGGGAGAAACTGTTAGTAATTATAAAACCCAGATGCTAAACTCAAGAAAAAAGGTCCTTCTTCTGGTTGAGGGTTACTCTACACACCCACTAAATTATGGCGTTAGAAAAATTCAACTTTGCTTCATGAATTCACAGTATAACAAAGTTCATAAAATTGGAAAGTCAAAAATTTATATAGTTACTACAAGAAAAGGCCTGTTAATGGAATTTGAAATTTGCAATTAAAGTTTAAAATTCACATGGTTTATGTTATAAAAATCTAATAAAAACTTTGGGGAAGGTACAGTCGAGAAAAACCATACAGAGTTTCTTCAAACTTCCGGATAAACTGGAAGATCAAGAATCAAATGAAAATGAAGACAATATTTCTCCTACTGTTTAGGCCAAACAGTTGACCTTGTCAACTACAGTCCAAGAAAGTTGCATGGCAGTATGGAGGAAGACAAAGTCATTAAGCTCAAACCTGACCCTACATTAGACATTGGAGGCAAATAAATTCTTACATTATTTTACAGTTTGCTAGAAAATGATTGGAGAGTGAGTTACAGTGATATGCATAATCAGGAAAAGTTAGATTAATGGTTTGTAAGTGAAGCAATGAACAGAACAGCCTTAAAAACGTTGCTGAGTAATATATTAATGTATTTTAAATACATGTAAAGAGTTTGTCAAATTAAGAATTAAAAATTCTAGTCTGTTGAATATCAATATATAGATAAATATTTTTATCATTCTGTCAACGCTGAAAACTATGTTACAGTTCGTCTTTTGAAAGAATGATCTTTAATGCTATTGTATCTACTTCTAATTCAAGAGAGTTTTATTTAAACTTTCAAATAGTAACGTCACATCTGTCTTGTCACCATGCTACGAGCAACTGGCAGTAACAACATCATTGTGCATTTTTATATTTAAAATCTAAATAATGTACATTATTTTAAAGCAGTGTTGAGATATATGGTATAATCCGCTTATTTTTGTTAGTGAACTACCTTGCCATAGCTCGATAATTTTTAAAAATAACGTTTTTAGTACTAATCACATTAGATAGGTGTCAGAACAGTTTTCTTTGAGTAATGTGTTTTGCACTATCGGGCACATCTAGCTAGCCCCTGACGAATGCTAGGATTAGTGTTATGGCTTCACCACTGTCATTTAAGCTATTTCACCAGACAAGACCTAATTTTTTTTCATCGGTCACTAAAAAAATTGAGGTTTTTTAAAAAATATTTGTGTTTTATCAAAAAAACTGTTTAAATGAAAATTTTCTCACAAAATGTTATAATTTTTGATCTAACACAATATAAAGTATCAATTTAATATCAAAAAAGTCATTTAACAAATTTTAAAAAACTCAGTTGATATACATACATATATATATATATATATATATATATATATATATATATATATATATATATATATATATATATATATATATATATATATATTCAGGTTAGTTTTGTTTGGTAAAGATTATTTAGATTTTTTTGGATTAGGAGACTGACAGACTTGCCTTGGTAATAGTCCACTCTGTAGTCTTGAAATAGAAACACATAAAAGCAGTTAATCAATGAAATATTTCAACCACACAGTGGTCTTTGTCAATCAAAGAGAAAACACAAAATGAAATATGAGGGAATGAAATAAAATACAGTCTCTTTATTTTATTATCTCATATTTTATTTTGTGTTTTCTCTTTGATTGACAAAGACCACTGTGTGGTTGATATATTTCATTGGTTAAGTGCTTTTATGTGTTTCTATTTCAAGACTACAGAGTGGACTATTACCAAGGTAAGTCTGTCAGTCTCCTAGTCCAAAAAAATCTATATATACATATATATATATATATATATATATATATATATATATATATATATATATATATATATATTTGATTTAAATTATTGATAGTTTATTTTAATTATATTTTATATTATTTTACTCTTCTTATTGAAAAATATTGTATTGTTTAGGTACGTGAGCACTGAAAGTATAATTGAACTATGGGAGTTTGCAGGGATAACTGATGCAAGTAGATTATTGAATGACTTAGGCTTAGCTGGTATGTCTGAGATTAGTCTTTCACTTCTCTCATCAGTGCTTGATGAGGAAATAAGAAACTTGCGAATAGAGAGTGGTAAACAATCTCTCTTGTACACTGACATTACCTACCTAGCATCATTATTGACAGCGGCTTTGACATTAGCTCATGTACAACTTAAGCATTCCAGGTAAGCCTTAAAATTGTTGCCCACTTATCATGCTAGATCTATATAATCAAAGCAGTATTCTAGCATTTCATATTTTCATATATATTGAGTGATGTCATTAATCGTGCAGAATAAGGCTGACCTATTACTAAATAGTTAATTTTATATTGTATTGCATTGAAGTGACTTCTTGGGAATATTAGCTTTAGAAGTCCTGAATTTTTCTGTAAGGAAAATATTTGTTCTGTTATGACAGTACATTGTCTTTTAAAAATTCAGTTGATAAACAGTTTAGGTGAAATTTCATTGTTGTCATTTCTACTCCCATTATTGTTATAACTTTTCCTCAAAATTAAAGAGGAAGGGGACCCTGTTTTTTGAGTTTTTATTAGGTTAATATTATTATTAATATTGTTTCTTATGTGTTCAGTGTTTTGGTGGGTAATTTTATGGATGTTAGATTCTGTGTCAACTATTAGGTTTTTTATTATTTAGTTTTTGTTAAATTTGGGTAAGTTATATTTGAAAGCATTTGTTATTATTATTTTTTCTTTTTCAGTGAATTGAGTTTTAGTTAGGTTTATGAATTTTTTGTTGTTAGAGATGTGGTTTGGGTGTTGGTTTGCTTTTAGGCTAATTTTTAGGTTATGTTGTTTTTTTAGATTTTTGATTTTTTTTGTTATGTTTATTTATTGTATTTATTTAGTGTTTTATTATGATTTGTTGTATCTTTTTGTGTATTATAGGAGTGAGTGTATCAAAGGTTTTCATAATTTCTAAATTGGTTGTGTACAGTTGTAGGTTAATTTGGCTTTTTTTTATAGTAAGCAGATTTAATATTTTCTTTAATCACTTGTAATTTAGCTATTTTTGTTGCTTTGTTGCATATGCACATATGTATGTATATATATTATATTTATATTTTTGGACTAGATAGGAGACGGGCAGACTTACCTAGTGGCAAGTGTCCAAAACTGCAATCTTTTGGAAATAAATAAATAGACACATATAAAAACATATCACACTATTGAAATATTTTGATCACACAATGTTTTTTATCAATCAAAAAAGAGAAACAGAAAAGACTGAAGTGAACCACAAATGTGTTTAAATATCCAAATGTCACAGATGCACAAAATTATATACTATATATCTGTGACATTTGAATATTTATACACATCTGTGGTTCACTTCAGAATTTTCTTTTTTTGTGTTTGATTGATAAAGATCATTGTGTGATCTAAATATTTCAATACTGTGATATGTTTTTATATGTGTCTATTTATTTATTTCCAAGAGATTGCAGTTTTAGACTATTGCCACTAGGTAAGTCTGTCAGTCTCCTATCTAGTCAAAAAATTCCTAAATAAGCTTTAAGCTCTACTAGAACTAACCTTATATATATATATATATATATATATATATATATATATATATATATATATATATATATATATATATATATTCTTGATATTTAACATTATCCATTGTTTTTCCGTTGCACTGACTTTATGAAGTTAATATATTACTATGTGAGTAATTTTATCCACCATTAAGTGCAATAATTTTACCTTGAGTGATGAGGCACCTTTCGGTCGTTGACCATTGTCGAATCACTGATTTTTCTCTGCTGCAGAGAAAAATCAGTGATTCGACAATGGTCAACGACCGAAAGGTGCCTCATCACTCAAGGTAAAATTATTGCACTTAATGGTGGATAAAATTACTCACATAGTAATATATTAACTTCATATATATATATAACTTTGCAACACTGTTTTCTTGTATTCACTTATCATTTACACTATAATGTACTTAAACAAGAATCTTACATGGTATATACGAAGGCTATTCAGAAAGTAAGGAACAATTTTGAATTAAAAAAAAATAAGTACAATAAAAAATGTTTATTATATACATCTGAAAGAGCAACTAAAATACTACTTTTCTACATAGTCGCCAAACTACATTGTCGCGGTGGACAAGCTTTGAAATTCCTTCATCGTAGAATTCTGCCACCTGCGATGTCAACCACTCAGTGACACGCGCCTTGAGCGCCGCGTCGTCTTGAAAGCGCTATGTTGCTAGCCAGGTCTTCATTATTGAAAACAAATGAAAGTCGCTTGGTGCAAGTTCAGGACTATAGGCCGGATGAGGAAAAACCTCCAATTGAATGACTCAAGGAGTTCTTTGGTGCTGTTTGCTGTGTTTGTGTGTTTGCTCAAAGTTTCATAGTACCGCTAAGAGTTTATTATTGCACCATGTTCAAGAAAATCAATAAGAAGCACAGCTTGCCTGTCCCAAAAAACCGTCGCCATAATCTTCCTTGCTGAAAATGTTTGCAAACATTTTCTTGGTTTTTTGGGGAGCTTGTGTGCCTCCACTCCATGGACTGTGATTTCGTTTCGCAATTAACGTGTTTTACCCATGCCTCATCAACAGTTACGATGCGATCCAGTAGTGAATCACCATGTCTGTCGTAGGCATCCAGAAATGTCAACTTGCCTTCATTTGCTGACCTTTATGGTGGTCAGTAGCCATTTTCAGCACCCATCTTGCACAAAATTTGTGGTAGCCCAACCTTTGTATGACAATTTCAAACAACAAAGTCTATGAAACTTGTGGGAAACAAAGCGAAAGCTCTGTTTTCGTGAATCGGCGGTTTTTGCGAACCTTTTCATCAACTTTAGCGACCAGTTCATCAGTCACAATGCTCGGGCGTCTGCTCTTCGCTTCGTCATGAACGTCAGTTCTGCCATTTTTAAACTGAATACACCATTTTTGCACAGAACTTTCGTTCATTATGTTGTTTTCGTAAACTTCACACACTTGGCGATAAATGTTTATCGGTTTAAAGTTTTTTGCCAACAAAAACCGTATCACTGACCGCACCTCACAACTGGCGGGATTTTCAGTCGCAGCCCACATCTTCAATTGAAATTGCAAAAGAAAACGGACACCGCAGAAATGTTCTCATTGTCACGGCTGGACGCTGACTGAGTTACCCGAGTGCGTACGCACCAAAATGTACGAGATGAACGTGTGCGGTGTCAGACAGAAACGTTCCTTACTTTCTGAATAGCCCTCGCAAGTTAACTTTCGACGACTAATTACGTGTCTTTATTATCGAGCATCAACAGAGACAAAGTACTTTTGTTAATTGCCAGTTGTGTGGGATTTCTATTTGTCAAGTTGTATAGCAGTACTGTTCTATTTTCGGATTCACTACTACAGTACTGGTATACAATGTGACAGCAGAAATCCCACACTCCTGGCAATCTACAGAAGTAATTAGTCTCAGTTGATACTCGATAATGAAGACATGTAGTTAGTCTTTGAATGTTAACTAGCATGTATACCAAGTAAGATTTTTGTTAAAGTGCATTATAGTGTAAATCATTTATACATATACATATTGATATTTTACGTTGTCCATTATTTTTCCGTTGCACTGACTTTATGAAGTTGATATATTACTATTGTAAATATTTTTATCCACCACTGAATGCAATAATTTTACCTTGTTGTGATGAGGCACCTTTCGGTCACTTGACCATTGTCGAATCACTGATATTTTTCTGGTGTAGATGTTCGGTCGGTGATGTTGGTATTTGTTGACGTTACACGCATTTTCTCTTGATCTTCGTGTATGATGTTTTTATATATGCAAAACATCTTACATGCAGATCAAGAGAAAATGCGTGTAACATCAACAAATACCAACATCACGGACCGAACATCTACACCAGAAAAATATCAGTGATTCGACAATGGTCAAGTGACCGAAAGGTGCCTCATCACAACAAGGTAAAATTATTGCACTCAGTGGTGGATAAAAGTATTTACAATAGTAATATATCAACTACATATACATACATATATATATATATATATATATATATATATATATATATATATATATATATATATATATATATGGAGTAATTCGACAATGGTCAAGTGACCTAAAGGTACCTCATCACACAAGGTAAAATTATTGCACTTAGTGGTGGAAATTACAAGTAATAATAATAACTTTATATATATATATATATATATATATATATATATATATATATATATATAAATATATATATATATTGATATTTTACGTTATCCATTATTTTTCGTTGCACTGACTTTATGAAGTTAATATATATATATATATATATATATATATATATATATATATATATATATATATTTGTAATATTTTGTATTTTTATATTATTATTTTATTTTGTAACACAAAACATATAACTCATTAATAATTTAAATTCTTTATTACAACAATTTTTTAATTCACACAATAAACAGACCAAAAAAAAATATACAACTTCTAACACAATATGCTAAACTTAATTCCTTTGATTTTAGTTACAAAATTTTATACCCTAGGCTATTTCTAAGATCTCTTAATATCTCGGGGTTTATATGCATGGGCTATATCTTTTAATTCTTTTGTTAATTAAATAAATTTTGATAAACAAGATTAAATTTAGAAATTAGTTTTAATAAATAGCTTCCTGATGAAAAAACTTCAATTTGGAATAAGCAAAAACGTCCCTAAACTATTTGAACTGGATTATGTTTCTTATTACTAACTATTAATTAATCACAAGATATTCTAATAATGTACAAATTTAACTTCCTTATAATCTTAAAAGTCCACTAACGTTCATTTCTATAGCGCTATATACTCAACTTATAAATTCTCGAAGGTCGCTTGGTCGCTCACGTAAGATTCCGTTCTCTTTAAATTTTACTTTTAACACACTTAAATTCTTTTTAGTTACTTCAAATTATATTAACACTGTATTATATCTTTAAATTCATTCATCCCTGTTTAATCTTGCCAAGTTTCTTCACAAAACTGTATAATTTTGACGAATTTCTTCAAATGGAATTTTGACTGCACATGGCAGGTCCGTTTCCTCGGCGTCACCACACCAGACTGCCTAACGCTTCGTTTTACTTTTTAAAAGTTGTTTTAAAATATGGCGTCCTCCTTCTTTCAAAAAAATCATCTGGCTATAATTTAGTTCGATTTCTTTTCACTAGAGTCGACTGTAACTGACCTACTTTCTTTGGGTTTACAGCTGATGCAACAACGAGACTGTTTACAATTGCATTCTAATTTGGTTAAACTTACTGTTTCAACTTTCCCATCCTTAACAAACTTTCCAGTGTTTATGTAATTATTATTATTTGTGTGTGAAGTGTCTTTATTTTTTTACTTTTGTAATAATTCCGAAATGTGTGTGTTTTGAGCTGAATTCATACAAACATAACCTTTATCCACATTGTTTACAATCGCGTTTTTACCTTCCATCTCTCCAGCAATTATTTATGCCCTATGTTACTACAGTTTACAAATGTGTTTACCTATAATTATTATTATTAGATTATCTTGTTTTAATCTTATTTGTTAGGTTATTTGATATAACAAATTTCCTCATGGATTTTACAGTTCAAATACCTTGTTTACATTTCTAGGCTTTTACCTAAAATTAGTTTCAATTTAATCTAGCCAATTTCTTATTTGCTATTTTCAAAATGTTACATAGTCCCCAAATTTAGATAAAAAAAAATTTTAATTTAAAATTCCTTTTTTTCCTCAATTTCCACATTTTGGAAATCACCTCTTAATAATTTTGTTTATTTGCTACCCTTCAATTACATATTACTTAACTTATCTTCTAACAATACAATATACTTATAACTATCATTCAATCAACAATTCTTTAACAATTCTAACATATAGTAACAATAAATCATGTTTTGGTATTTACAATTCCTTCTATAATTATATATATATATATATATATATATTCTTGATATTTAACATTATCCATTGTTTTTCCGTTGCACTGACTTTATGAAGTTAATATATTACTATTTTTGAGTAATTTTATCCACCTTATGGATAAAATTACTCAAAAATAGTAATATATTAACTTCATATATATATATATATATATATTTTTTTTTTTTTTTTCTACATTTATTATATTGGAATCTTTCCAATCATAAGTCTGATTAAATATTTATTTAACTTATATTTTCTGATACCGTGTCTTTAAATCCCAGCCTATCCGAATCATAGTCGGTCTAGACTTGCTTATAGGTTAGGTCTTTGTTCTGATTTTTCTTTCGTAAAGTTTTGGTATGTTCTATATTTCCTTTTGGTCCAATTGGTTATAACATTCCTATTTACCTTATTTCTGTTTATTCCTTGTTTATTCTTTCTCTCATATCTCATATTTTGCTTTTAACTTCATCTACCTCTCAGTACTAAGTTATTATCTTATCTCCCCTTCCAATCTCACATCCAGTTCAATTATTTTCTTATATCATTTCAGTTTATTTTGTATGAAGTTTAACATCTAATATTTTTAAAGGTTGCAATCTTATATCCTCTATTTGATCATATCTATAGCTCCTTCGATTACACTGTCCCTATATCAACGAATATAAATTTTGTTTTAATACTTATTTATCATAGATTCATTATTTATCAACGCAGATTCTCCCTTAGAATACGACGAAGTTTAAATACACAATTACCATATTTTTATTACAACGATGCTTTAATATTTATTATCATAGATTCATATTTCTTTTATAATATATAATATATATACGACGAAGTTCCATTATTTATCAACGTAGATTCTCCCTTACAATACGACGAAGTTTAAATACACAATTACCATATTTTATTTATTACAACGATGCTTCAATATTTATTATCATAGATTCATATTTATCTTTATTCATTATCCGACGAAGTTTCTAATAAATTATCGTAGATATAGTTACCATCCCTTAAAAACTTATCTCCTGCTAACGTTTTCTTATACACATAGTCACCTAGAGTTTATTCATATTGCTTCCTTTACCTATATTTAATATCTCCCTTCCTATTTTATTTTTATTTTCCAATATCCAGTTCTCCTGGATACATGTCATATTACTGCCTGTGTCTATTAATGCCTGTACTCATTTCCTTTATTTAACCTTTTATTCCTGGGTTTCTTATTGTCTTAGTTTTCTGACTGACTGTGGGCACCCTGCTCTTTTCTTGTCCCCACGCCTGTCCTTGCCTTAACACTGTTTACATCTCCATTGTATCTCTCATCTGCTTCATAGTTTCTATTTTCTCTGTTATTCTCATATTTAAATTCCATCTCCCATTTTCCAAACTCGAGTTGTGCCTCCACATTCATTAACATATCCGTACCTCTGATAAATTTTCTCAATAAACCTTGTACCACTAAGCATTGAGACGGATATTTAACTCCTCCTATTTCTCCTATTACCATTTTCATTTTATTAAGCTTTTCAATCTTCTTATTTGTTGCGGTTTGAATGGTTAAATTTTATATTGGCCATATCTCTATTTTTCCTATTTTATTTCTATCTCCTAACCTTCCCTGCTCTCCTAATATTTTTTCCCTATCATCTTCAACTTTCCTAAAACGCTCATCTGTTATCTTTCTTTTCCCCTTCACCTTTAATTTTAACTCTCCTAACTCTTCTGTGTTCTTCTCCTTTTTCCCTATCTCCCTATTTAAAACTCTTAACTCTTCCCTGTTTTGCTTTGTTATATTTTCTACTTTCTCTATCTCTTTTTTATTAATTTCTATCACATCAGCTATTATTTCATTTGTTTCCTCAAAATTTTCCTTAATCTCCTCCTCTAATTCTCTATCTTTCTCCTCTATGTCTCTTCTCACATCCTCTATTACAGTATTATTCTCTGTCCTCCACTGTTTCCTCATATCCTCTATCATTTTCCTATTGTCCTCCCTAATTTCATCTTTTATTACTTTTAGATCCTCCTTTATCTCTCTTATTTCGTCTCTAATTTCCTCTAACTTTTTGTTTAAATCCCTTATTTCCTCCTTTATCTCTCCTTTTACTTCGTTTATATTCTCATTTAATTCTTTTTTTATTTCCCTTATATCCTCCTTCATATCCTTCATTTCCTCTCTCCCTTTATTTATGTTTATACTCATTTCCATTAAAGTCCTCATCATATCCCTTAAATCTACATTCTCATTATGTCCCCGTTTTTTTTGTTGGGTTTGCATAGGTGGTAGTCCCCTAGCTTCTTCTACCTCAATGTTTCCTATTTGCATATCTGTGCCTTTCATTTCTATTTCCCTTTTCCGCCTACTCTATTCTAATTGATCTCCTTTTTCTGTTTTTTCAGCTTTTTCTCCCCGCAATTTCTACAATTCTCTTTCATCAGACATATTTTTTTTCTTTTTTTTAAGCTATTAGTAAACTTATTTTACAAAATTAAACAATTTATATATATACTATAAACCTAGCCTTGACTCTATTCAACTTAGTGTTCAATTTTACAAAAATGTTTTCTAAAACTATTTCCAGTTCAAATGTTTTTCATATAAAAAGTTCTAAATTAATTTTGTTTCAAAATCTCTCTAAATAAATATTATCTCTTATTTTATATCGAGCCCCACGTTGTTGTGCCAAATGTAACATTTTTTTTTATGAGACGCAACGGGGTTTTACTATTGAATGAATATTTAAATGAAGATATATAATTTCTCTATTTAAAATCAAAAAACTACTCAGGAACAATTCATAATTTTTTATTATAACAATTTTATTTCAACAGTTAAACAATAAACACAAAACAAAAATTTACAACTTAACAAGTTTTAACAAAATAGGTTTAACTCAATTCCTTTGATTTTAGTTACAAAATTTTATACCCTAGGCTATTTCTAAGATCTCTTAATATCTCGGGGTTTATATGCATGGGCTATATCTTTTAATTCTTTTGTTAATTAAATAAATTTTGATAAACTAGATTAAATTTAGAAATTAGTTTTAATAAATAGCTTCCTGATGAAAAAACTTCAATTTGGAATAAGCAAAAACGTCCCTAAACTATTTGAACTGGATTATGTTTCTTATTACCAACTATTAATTAATCACAAGATATTCTAATAATGTACAAATTTAACTTCCTTATAATCTTAAAAGTCCACTAACGTTCATTTCTATAGCGCTATATACTCAACTTATAAATTCTCGAAGGTCGCTTGGTCGCTCACGAAAGATTCCGTTCTCTTTAAATTTTACTTTTAACACACTTAAATTCTTTTTAGTTACTTCAAATTATATTAACACTGTATTATATCTTTAAATTCACTCATCCCTGTTTAATCTTGCCAAGTTACTTCACAAAACTGTATAATTTTGACGAATTTCTTCAAATGGAATTTTGACTGCACATGGCAGGTCCGTTTCCTCGGCGTCACCACGCCAGACTGCCTAACGCTTCGTTTTACTTTTAATAGTTGTTTTAAAATATGGCGTCCTCCTTCCAAAAAAATCATCTGGCTATAATTTAGTTCGATTTCTTTCCACTAGAGTCGACTGTAACTGACCTACTTTCTTTGGGTTTACAGCTGATGCAACAACGAGACTGTTTACAATAGCATTCTAATTTGGTTAAACTTACTGTTTCAACTTTCCGATCCTTAACAAACCTTCCAGTGTTTATGTAATTATTATTATTTGTGTGTGAAGTGTCTTTATTTTTTTACTTTTGTAATAATTCCGAAATGTGTGTGTTTTGAGCTGAATTCATACAAACATAACCTTTATCCACATTGTTTACAATCGCGTTTTTACCTTCCATCTCTCCAGCAATTATTTATGCCCTATGTTACTACAGTTTACAAATGTGTTTACCTATAATTATTATTATTAGATTATCTTGTTTTAATCTTATTTGTTAGGTTATTTGATATAACAAATGTCCTCATGGATTTTACAGTTCAAATACCTTGTTTACATTTCTAGGCTTTTACCTAAAATTAGTTTCAATTTAATCTAGCCAATTTCTTATTTGCTATTTTCAAAATGTTACAATATATATATATATATATATATATATATATATATATATATATATATATATATATATATATATATATATATATTCACACACACACACACGTTTTACAGTATCATATTAAATCAGGCTATGTAATATTAATAAAGCAAAATGGGGTTTCATAATTCTGTTATACTAATTTTCCTTTATTGAACCAAGCAATAAAAAACATTTTATGACACAAAAACTTGATAAATAATTTCTGTTACTTGAGTATTTGTTACTTTATAGGTAAAAAAAACTTATAATTGCTAAATGATTGGAGTTACATTTTGTTTCTAGTTTTTTTTTTTTTTTTTGCTTGTATTAACTAAACGACTCAAACAACATTTAAATGGTATTCCATTCAATAGATATTTTTGTCTACTTTTACAAATTGAAACATACTTTAAAAAAATTATTTCTCATCTATATTAAACACTAAAAATTTTGTAGAGTGTCTTACAAGTTACATTTTAGTTGTGTTTTACTAGTTGTTTTAGAGTTGTTTTGAAATTTAATTTTAATTAAAAGTGATTTTAACTCAACAACATGCCAATGATGAATAATTTGTTAACAACCTTTTGTATTGAAAGAAAAGTAACAAAAAACATAGGTTTTTATAAAATTATTTTTAAAAAATTTTGAAGCAAAAGCTCTTATTAAAAAATAATTTTAAATGTTATTTATTGGCATAAAATTTTAAAATATTTTTATTAAACATCAGGAATGCAATTTTTTACAGTATAAGTTTATCTATTGTGACTTATTTTACGGTTTTTAGATTTTTTGAAAAAAATTTAATTGTTAATTGTAAACGGTGTAGTCATTTAATGATCATACTCATAAAGGTACCTCACATAGATTTAGACCTCAGACCTTGATTACAAAACAACTATAGTAACACCTTATCAAGTTTTTACCATGGCCATTTGGAGTTAGTGCATTTAGTTTAATATACTTTTAAAAACATATTTAGTGATCATTAATATTTATTACAAAATCTTCCAATAGTAAAAATAGGACTTTTCCATAAAATAGGATAATATGAAAATCATTTGTGTTTATTAAACAACAAAATAATTAACATAGTTATTATTTTATGTCAAACTACATAAATTTGTATTGGTACTTTGCAGAACTGCATTAGAACAAATGACTTGTGAGAGGGATAAACTGAAAACTGATCTTACAGAAGCCAATCAGAGAGCAAGTTTGCTAGCTCAGGAAGTCGATGACAGACATGCTAGAATGGAAAGAGCATCTCAGATGCAAATAAAGTAAGTTATACTCAAACCTAAAAGTATATATCTAATATAGTATTTTAATACTTGTGCAAAGAGTTACAAATTTCTAAAATTATTTTACGAGTTGTGTAATGGACAGAAAGATTTCCTACTGCATTTAACACATTCATTGCTACATGAAATGAAATCACCACCAAAACCTTAAAAGTGTTATTAACAAAATTAGCAAATTTCTTCAAATGACCATTTTTGACATTAAACAATTGTCTATAGTAGTAATCGGCATCTGTGATGATGCTGTCAGGTCAGACTATTGGTGAGCACTGCATTCCGGTTTCCTAATCTTTACTTGTTAGAAAACATTAAGAAATATTTCATACAGAAAAAATATTTTAAACATTTATAAATGAAAAAGAAATTTATTAAATTATAATTTAACAACCTGCAAATGATGAAAATCTCATAGGCCTACTCATCGAAACATGTATTGAAATCCCTAATACCTTCCAATAATCTTGGAACGTATTGATGTAAATAAGACCAGAATATTACACTTTTATTAAAAAATTGGTGGCTATTATAAAGTTTTAAAAATTTTGAAAAAAATATCATTATATATATTATCTTTACATGTGCATATGAACAAAGATTTGTTTCTAATGTAGCTGAATCGAAAGAGTCGTTAAAATGGCAGATATGAATGATGCTAGAATACCACACATAATCTTATAACTATAAGCTATTATAAACTTTAAAAAAAAACATAAAAATATTGTACGATTAATTCATACATTGTATGGAAGGAACAGCTGCATAAGGTTAGCTAAACATATAAAAAAATGCTCACATTTCAGCCATCTCTAGCAATAGTTGAGGTGAGAATCAAATTTCAACTTTTCCATTGCAGTAACTCACTTATCTTCATGACATACATTTTGTCCAGTACGCACTATATGCATAAGTGCATGTCCATAGGGAATGGGCACATACAATAATCAAATGATTGATTTGGAATAATTATTAAATTTAGATGTTATAAAATTCAAGATGTATGTCTTTTTTTAAAACTTTGGATCTAAATAAAACCAGTACTTCTATGATTGAAGATGTGTTTAAAATATTTTTAGAGGGTTTTTATTGGAAAGTAACTGCTGTTATAATATTAGAAATAAAATACAGACACTGCTATTGCTATTTTAGTATGCTCTTTGTCTCAGTACACTTCCGGCAGAGCAAGTGTTAGCATATATACAACTGTACACACAATAAATATAACCTCACAAAATGAGTAAGGATAGTGGTATATTTAGATTTCTGTAGTTAAACTAAACCTTTCAACAGTAGTATGCACTATATGGTGCAAACATTATAAGTTATAATTTTATGCATCAATGAGTCAACATTTTTAAGCAAAAAACAAATGTACGAGGCGTGTTTTTTAAAAAAGTACCGTTTTGAAATTAAAAAAAGACGTGCTAAGGTATCTCAATAATTTAATTTTTACATGAAAGCCTGTACCCTAATCTCCTTTTCTACATAATTTCCGGCAATATTGAGGCACTTTTCATAACGTTGTACCACTTTTTTAATACCCTCCTCATAGAAGTTTGCTGCCTGACTTGTTAACCACTGCTCACCACTGTTTTGACTTCATCATCATCTTGAAGATGCTGACCGCCCAGGTGTTTCTTCAAGTGCAGGAACAGATGGTAGTCACTGGGCGCCAGATCAGGGCTGTACGGAGGATGATCTAGAGTTTCCCATCTAAAAGAAGTGATGAGATATTTGGTCTGATTGGCCACATGCGGACGGGTATTGTCTTGCAGCAAAACGATGCCCTTGCTCAACTTGCCACATCTTTTGTTCTGAATTGAACGGCGTAGATTGTGCAATGTCTTACAGTAACCTGCTGCATTGATTGTCTCATTACAAGGCAGAAATTCCACAAGCAATACTACTTTTCTGACCCAAAAAACTGTGCACATGATTTTCCGGGCAGAAATTGTTTGCTTAAACTTCACTTTTCTGGGTGAATTTGAATGCCGCCATTCCATGGACTGTTGCTTTGATTCTGGTGTGACCGTAGTCCACCCATGTTTCAATTTCTGGCTTAAGAAATCTTCACCGTCGTGGTACCGCTCAAGGAAAGTCAATGCACTGCCTAAACGTTTGGTTTTGTGCACATCCGTCAACATTTTCGGTACCGAACATGCACACAATTTTCGATAATTCAAGTGCTTGGTCACAATGTCATACAAAGCACTACGAGAAACATCAGGAAACTCATCCCACAAGAAGGAAATCGTAAAGCGTCTGTTTGCTTGTTTTGTAGAAGACCTAGCTGCGGTTATTGAAGTGAAAAAAACTATACAAATCAACAGATTCCATATAAATGTATTTCGTTCTAAAGTTTGAGAATAATTTTAAAACTTAACTGTAAGTGGCTGTGACACTTGTGTGTGTATTTGTGTTGAGATAAAGCAGCAAGCATTAGCTATTTTCTTACTGCTCCAGGTTATTTTTAAACAAAATGGAGAGTGCTTAACTAGTCAGTTACTTTCCTAATGAACAGAAGGTTTCAATATTGATGGAAGCGCTATGTCATGTATCACTTTCATAATAATTGTTGAAAAATTCTGTTACTCTAAATTGTAAAGTTGAATGTAATAAAATTATTTTATCCATACAGATTTCTCTTAACAGCCTAACAGGGTCAACTTTCAAAATGATTTTCGTATTTTGCTGATTCTTTAGACTGTACAATTCATTAACCAATATTTTAAAACATTCAAAACCTAAGAAATCGATGTGTAAATGTTAAGGTTAATAGAACAAAGACATTCAGACCAAGTAAAGCAATTGAGTTTACAATTGGCCGCAGATAGGGAACAGCTTGCTGCAGCAACACAACGTTTAGGAAAGAAATTATCTCAGCAGCAAGAAGAAGAGGCAAAAGTGCATGCTTCCTTATTGTCACTTCAGAAGGTGAGTTATTGGTTTAAAAAGTAACCTATTTTAGAGTATGAGGTGTTTCCCAATGATGCTATTGGATTTGTAATAGAGTGTATATGAAAGCAATTTATAACGTAAGAAACATTTTAAAATAGAACCAAAGTAAATTTTTATTTATTTACAAATATTTAACAAAAAATGATAAATTTAACACTTTTTATTTATTACTTTTTTTTGTAATTTCCATCACTATCTAAAAAAATTTCAGTCAACTTTTGGATTTCATCACTCTTCATTAACTCTTTCTTCATAAACATCTTAAAATTTGGATTAAGATAAATCTTGATGAAGATAAATCAAATTTGAAGAGAATATATTCAGACTTTTCCGTTAGCATCATTTTTTTAACGTTGTGTGTGCTGAACCCCCTGACACAAATTATGCTGTTAAACAGAGCATGATTGGTTCAAATGGGGGGGGTTTGAATTGTGTACCTAAACTAAGATAGAGTTTTATAATACCTGTCAGCATTTTTAATCATTCATCTTGGTAAGGGTAAGGAATTTATCAAAAGCATGCTTCAGGGTCCCAAAAACATTCCTTGTTGATGCCTCTCGCAAAGCGCCTTTTGGTCTCTGGAGTATATCACACAATTCCAGATTCGTTCCCAGCCACAGTAAAAACTTAAAAAACCTATCGCAAATGTATCATTACAGTAATGACATGGACTAGTCAAGTGCTTTTTTTTACTTATCCAATATTTTTTGCACGAATTATTAATACACAAATTTTTGTAATTAAGGTTTTCAATACAATTTAGTGGTCTTGAAATTTAAAGGAACAAATCTGCTCATGAACCTGTTGTGTCAGTTTTTGATTAATAACATAAAGAATTGATTCTTCATACTTTCATTAAAAAGACTGATCAAACATTGTGACAAATAATCCCACCATGAGTAAACGGTTAAAGGTTTTAAAACTTAACAAAACAATAACCCCAAAACTCAAAACATAATGCCTAAGTGATCAGGCCAAAATTGACCAACTTTGAATATGTTTATAGAGATGCGTGGAGGCTATAGCTAGAAGGTTATTACTTAAATAATGACTCTTCCATTTATACATAATATAAGAGGTGGAGTGTAAAACAAAAACCTCATTGATTTTTTGTTGAATGAATTTTTAATACAAATAGACTTGTAAGTTTATTTTCCATTTCAAACGGAAAACTTTGTTATTGCTTTGCATATTAAGGGAAATATTAGTGAATATTTTCAGATTAAAAATCAGCCAAAGTATCAGTTTAAACCATGCATCTAAACCATGTTTCTTTTGCCCAAACTTTCTCTAGAGCATGGGAATTATTATTAAAATAATTATTTTTATTTAAAATAGTTCATACTCTAAAATACTTGATTTAATAAGCCAAAATGCTATTTTAATAAAAATATTTTAATTTTATGTTTATCATCCTTGCCATTTTATTATCACCTTCTTGTAATTATTATAAACAATTTGTTATTTTTTGTTTACATCATATTACTAATTTAATAATAAGTTAATTTGAATATGTAAGTAAAATGGTTTTTAAGAAAAGTTGTATGTAATATTTAGTTTATTACAATAATTCCTATGTTATAGTTTACCTATATTTTACATAGGAATATGAGATAATGGAGAAAGAAAATCGTAATCTGAGTGACAGGTTAAACCAGTGTGAGGCAGCAAAAGCTAAAGCTGAGAAAGAGATATCTACAGTAGAAACTTTACAACAAAGGGTAAGCCGTTTATAATAATAATTGGAAAAGTTGAATAATTTTTAACATATATATATATATATATATATATATATATATATATATATATATATATATATATACTTGATTTTTTACGTTATCCATTGTTTTTCCGTTGCACTGACTTTATGAAGTTAATATATTACTATTGTAAGTAATTTTATCCACCATTAAGTGCAATAATTTTACCTTGAGTGATGAGGCACCTTTCGGTCACTTGACCATTGTCGAATCACTGATATTTTTCTCGTGAAAAATATCAGTGATTCGACAATGGTCAAGTGACCGAAAGGTGCCTCATCACTCAAGGTAAAATTATTGCACTTAATGGTGGATAAAATTACTTACAATAGTAATATATTAACTTCATATATATATATATATATATATATATATATATATATATATATATAAATATCGCAATATGAATATATTGTAAATTCAAATATAATTCTTGTATTTGTATTTTGACTTTTGTTCTTTATATATATATATATATATATATATATATATATATATATATATATATATATATATATATATATATTTATACTTCATATTTTTTCAATAATGCATTAACTAATAATGTTTTATCTTTGTATGAAGTTGTTAATAGTAATAAGTTTATATTTTAACGAACATTTCTTTCATTTTTTCATAGCTCCCATGATTTTCATTCCCCTCATTTATCCACAAAGTAACTTACATTTTTACCGAGGATGGTCTTGGGTGGGGCTAAACCGCCATCTTTTTGTGTCATATCTTTGCAGCGTTCAGTGCACATCTAGCTGTGTTGGCGTGATGGCTATGCTACCTCTACCTTGTTCATAGTGAATATTTAAAATGTGCACTGCAATAGAAAATCCAGCGAGTTGAGAGAAATTAAAATTCTTAGCAAAGGATTATAAAAAATGCATGTAGGTCAGTCACTGATATTTCTTGTGGCAATTGACAAATATGGTGATTCAGTTCCTGATCGCTTCGTAACCAGAACAAAAAGTTGGAGAAAATTCTAGCATTACAATTTCAGAGCGCTCATTTTCTGGTCACCAATCGAGTAAAGAATCACCATCATTTTCTCATGCCTCAAGAAATGTCAAAAATGCTCCGATATGATCTTCTGTTAAGAGTTTTGCACACACCTGACATTGAACTTGTGGTGGACTAACTTTCCCATTAGAATATAATGCAACAAGCTTCATAAAAGTTGTGGCAAAGAAAATGAAAACTCTGATATTGTAAAGATTTTAATGACCTTTTTATTGATCCATGACAACAGTTCTTCAGTCCCAAGACTTGGCCCCCACTGCGGTCTTTGTCAATGACATTGGTGCAGCCATCTTTAAATGCAGTACACCACTGCCTCATGTCAACTTCACCCATTATTCAGCCTCCATACACCTCACAAAGTTCCTAATAATTTTCAATGGGTTTGTTATTTTTTGCCAACAAAAATCTAATCACTGAATGAATTGAATGAATCACACCTCAAGAATTTTCAATTGCAATGCATATTTTTAAAATTCACAATGAACAAGGTAGAAGCAGCATAGTCTTCACACCACAGCTGGATGTGCAGTGTCTCCTGTGATGGTACGACACTAAGATTTGGGCTTTCCCCGCTTGTGGTTGTTCAAGGTCAAAACAAAAATTACTTTTTGTATAGCCCTTGTATTAAGTTCAATTTTATTATTTTTTCTGTATTCATTTTATCAATTTACTTTTCATTCATATTGAGATACGTGAACCCTGATTGATCAAAATTGGCTCTTGTTTCTAAGTCATGTAGGATTTTATTCCCTATAATCAACTATTTTTACAGACGTAGTATGACTAGATATCATATATTATAATAAAAGTATTGGCGAAAACCACAATACCACAAAAAACCCTAATATTAGAAGTTACCTAAGATTAAACCCTTACGTACAATTTGATGACCATTTAATCATCATCAGAGGGTCCTATTACAAGTTTACAATCTAGAATGTAATAATTTACAAACTAGACTAACCCTACAAAAGTCAGTCTACTTTGTAAATTATTGTATTCTAGATTGTAAATTTGTAAAGGGCCCTCTGATGATTATAAAATGGTCATCAAAATGTACATAAGAGTTTAATCTTAGGCAACTTGTAATATTAGTTATTTTTTAATTACTTTTTTTGGCTTTTGTGGTATTACTAACTAGTGTATTCTAATGAAAACACATTTATTTAAAAGAAATGTTTTGGGAGAAGCACTTTTTTAAACCCATCATGTTTGTAGTGAGAAGGGTTTTAAGTTTTGAATAAAAAAAAGTTATATAAACTTTACAAAGAATACTAACCAAATAAACATTATGCATAAATATTCAGTATTACAAAGTAAATCTATAGAATACAAATACTTTAACATATATATATATATATATATATATATATATATATATATATATATATATATATATATATATATATATATATATATATATATATATATATTCTTGATTTTTTACGTTATCCATTGTTTTTCCGTTGCACTGACTTTATGAAGTTAATATATTACTATTGTAAGTAATTTTATCCACCATTAAGTGCAATGATTTTACCTTGAGTGATGAGGCGCCTTTCGGTCACTTGACCATTGTCGAATCACTCTTCCTTTCGGTCACTTGACCATTGTTGAATCACTGATGACTTTTTCTTAATTTTTCTGGTGCGGATGTTCGGTCCGTCGTGTTGGTAATTGTTGACGTTATATACGTTTCCTCTTGAGTCTTGTGTATTATGTTTTTAAATAGTATGTCTTCTGTATATTTTGTTTGTAGATTCATTAAATTGTTGCGTATGTTTTTATAAATATGGTATTTTTCTAGTGAGTTTAGTTCTATTGGCTTATTATTTATTTCAAGTATGGTTAGGTTATTTTCGTAATTTGTTATTTCATGTTTATGTGATATTAGGTGTGATGCAACCTTTGATACTTTTGAATTTTTGTTTTTGAATGATCTATAATGTTCTTCAAATCTTATTTTAAATGATCTGGTTGTTTTCCCTATGTAAAATATGTTACAGGTGTTACATTTAATTTTGTAAATTCCTGATAGGTTATGTTTTTCTGAATTTGTTTTGTGGTTTGTGTTATTAAGATATTTTATTATTTTGTTGTTTGGTTTGTATGTTGGAGTGTAGTATTCTTTGTTGTATATACTTGCTATTTTTTCTATTTTGTTATTGGTGTATTTATATTTTAGGTAGATTTTTTTATTTTTATTATTTTTGTGTTCCGGTTGTAGTGTTGTGTTGAGGTTAGGTTCTTTTGTGAATTTATTGTATATATTTTTTATAAGGTGTTTGTTGTATCCATTTTCTATTGCTATTTTTGTAATGTTATCTAATTCTTCATTTAATTTTTGTCTGTTATCCTGTGTGTATTTTATTGCTTTATTTATCATGTTACTGTAAGTGTTAATTTTGTGTGTCCAGGGGTGGTTAGATTTGTAGTGTATTGTGGTGTTGTTGGAAGTAGGTTTCCTGTATACTGTAGTTTCTATTTTATTATCATTTATATTTAATGTAATGTCAAGATAGTTAATTGTTCTGTTTGTTTCTGTTTTGACATTGAATTGTATAACAACTTGAAGCAACTGTGGGGTAAATGTTTATATTAAATAAAAACAACCTCTTACCACAAATTTAACAATTTTTATTTTAACCTAATGTATATTTCTATTACAAAATAATCATCTTCAGAGGTATTTTACAAATGACTAATGGAGTTAGTAGTAATTTGTGGTAAGGTGAATTGTATGTATTTAATTTGTTTACTATTAGTATGATGTGTTCGTTGTGAATGGTAGGTTGGTATATTACAAGTATATCGTCTACATATCTTGTCCATAGTAAAATATTATGTGTATTTAGTATAGGTTTGATTATTATTTGTTCAAAGTGTTGTAAATATATTTCTGTCATGACTGATGATACTATTTATTGTTTTATTTTCGTTATTGTGTATTAGTTTGTTTTTTTATTACTTCTATGGTTTCTTCTATTGTGATACTAAGGTACATGTTGGTCATGTCATAACTAATTATTTTTGTGTTGCTGTTTGTTTTTTATTTTATTATTTTGGTTTGTTTTCTATGCTTTTTATTTTATTAATTAATTTGTATCCATTTTTTATATTGTATGTGTTGTTGATATCTATTTTAGATGTTATTATTTTGTCTAGTATTTTTGAAATTATGTAAGATGGTGCTGTTTTGAAATTTATTAGTGGTCTAAATGGTGTGTCGTGTTTGTGGACTTTAGGTATGCCTGTTAATATTGGTTCACATGGTTTGGATGGGTAAAGTCTTGTGTGGTATTTATTGTTATAGTTTAGGGTATTTCTGTGTGTGGCTATTAGGTTTTTTACTGTATTAAGGTATTTGTTAGTTGGGTCTGGGATTTGTTCGTATTTATTTCCATTTATGTAGTTAGTCATTGAATTGATGTATTTGGTATTTTCTATTATTAATGGTGTGTTTGTTTTATCTGATTTTAATATTATGTAGTCGTTTTCTAGTTTTTCTTTGAGTTTCATAATTTCTTTTATGTTTTTATATTGTTTTGTTTTTTGGGTTTTTTTATTAGGTTAATTTTATTAATATTGTTGTTTCTTATGTGTTCAGTGTTTTAGATTCTGTGTCAACTATTTGGTTTTTGTTAAAATCGGGTAGGTTATATTTGAAAGCATTTGTTATTATTATCTTTTCTTTTTCAGTGAATTGTGTTTTAGTTAAGTTTATGAATTTTTTTGTTGTTAGAGGTGTGGTTTGGGTGTCGGTTTGGTTTTTGGCTAGTTTTTTGGTTATGTTGTTTTTTTTAGATTTTCGATTTTTTTTGTTATGACTATTTATTGTATTTATTTTGTGTTTTAATATGATTTGTTGTATCTTTTCGTGTATTATAGGTGTGAGATTATCAAAGGTTTTCATTATTTCTAAATTGGTCAAAAATAATAAGTTATGACATAACCAACATGTACCCTAGTATCCTAATAGAAGAAACTATAGAAATAATAAAAAACAAACTAATACACAAAAACGAAAACACAATAAATAGTATCGTTACACTAATCAAACACATTTAACCAAAATTAATTCCATTTTAACAATAATACTATATACAAACAACTGGACTCCTCATGGGATCACCCATATTATCAGTCATGTCAGAAATATATCTACAACACTTTGAACAAATAATAATCAAAGCTATACTAAATGCACATAATATTTTACTATGGACAAGATACGTAGATGATATACTTGTAATATACCAACCTACCAATCACAACGAACACGTCATAATACTAAACAAATTAAATACATACAACAAAAACATACAATTCACTGTCGAAACAGAAACAAACAGAACAATTAACTATCTTGACATTACATTAAATATAAATAATAATAAAATAGAAATTACAGTACACAGAAAACAAACTTCCAACAACACCACAAAACATTACAATCTAACCACCCCTGGACACACAAAATTAACACATACAGTAACATGATAAATAAAGCAATAAAATACACACAAGATAACAAACAAAAATTATATGAAGAATTAGATAACATCACAAAAATAGCAATAGAAAATGGATACAAAAAACACCTTATAAAAAACATATACAATAAATTTACAAAAAAAACCTAACCTCAACACAACACTACAACCTGAACACAAAAATAATAAAAATATAAAAATCTATCTTATATATAAATACACAATAGAAAAATTAACAAATATATACAACAAAGAATACTACACTCCAACATACAAACCAAATAATAAAATATCTTAATAACAAGCCACAAAACAAATACAGAAAAACATAACCTATCAGGAATTTACAAAATTACATGTAACAACTGCAACACATTTTACATAGGGAAAATAACCAGATCATTTTAAATAAGATTTGAAGAACATTACAGAGCATTCAAAAATAAAAATACAAAAAGATCAAATCTTACATCACACCTAATATCACATAAACATGAAATAACAAATTACCAAAAAAACCTAACCATAATAACCTCGAAATAAATAATAACCCAATAGAACTAAACTCATTAGAAAAATACCACATTTGTATAATCATACACAACAATTTAATGGACCTACAGACAACATATACAGAAGACATACTATTCAAAAACAATTATTGCACTTAGTGGTGGATAAAAGTATTTACAATAGTAACTTATTAACTTCATAAAGTCAGTGCAACGAAAAAAATAATAAATATATATATACACATACACACTTTCACTATATGTACTTAAACAAGAATGTTACTTGGTATTTATGCGAGTTAACTTTTAAAGATTGATAGTATCTCCATTGTCGAGCATCAAAACAAAATAACACCAAAATATGCCAAAATAATAATAAAAAACCAAACCAGTTCTGCACAAAAAACTGCTAAACAAGCAGAAACTTCATGGATAAAAATGGAAATTAAATTTCTATACACAAAGAAAAACCAATTAACTCATACAGTCTTAAAAAAACACTTAGAATTAGCTAGTATACTTGAACCAAACTAATGGCATTATAAATATATCAAAATTCAAGAAAAATGCAAGAAATTTACTTCAATTAAAAAACAAAAAATAGATTCTAAATTTAACAAACTAATAGAAAAACAAAATAACATAGACAATAACGATCATCGATTCCACCCCAGCTTTATAAACCTTACAAAAACGAATTTCACCAAAGGAGAGTAAAGATACTCAAAAACAGCACAAAAACCAACATCAAAACAAAATTACAAAACACAATAGAAAACCTAATAGTAGAAACAGAACTGGCAATAAACCTTATAAATTACGAAAACCAAGATAACATTAGAAACATAGCGCCATACGAAATCAACAAAATCATCAAAAAAAAAAAAATCAAAAAAGGAAATACAACAAAAATAAAATACAAATATACCAAATAAACGAAATGAAACAAAAACTATTCAAAAACAAAATAGTTGCAACAAAAGTGGACTAAAGCAACGCCACAGTAATCATATCAAAAACAGAATATAACAACAACAAAAAAAACAGAAGAATTCATAAAATGCAACAATTGCATATAATTAAACAAAGACCCTACTAAAATATACCAAAACGAAACTACAATTAGCAAAATACCAAAACAGTTTATTCAGCAAAAAAACCCTTACCAATACACGATAGACAATCCAAAGCCCCATAAAATTAAAGCCCTCTTCAAAATATATAAAGACAACAATCTCATAAGACCCCTAATAAATTTCAAAAATGCACCTGCCTATAAAATATCACAAATAATCGCCAATACCCCAAAAGACGAACTTAAACTGGAAAATAAATACACCATAAAAAACTCAATTAAGATAACCGACAGGCTAAAAACAATAAACACAACCAAAAACACTAAATTTATATCTTTTGATATCACAAACAGTTACTCTAATATACCAATAAACGAAACCATCCAAATAATAAAAAACAAATTAACTGATCTTAAAACCAAATTACAAAATGCCTAAAGACCATACTATACCAAAACTATTTCATATTTAATAATAAGATATATAAACAAATAGATCACTTCTCTTGAGTATAATATCAGTAATTTACCTCCAAAACCTTGACAAATGAATCACACAAACCATAAAAACACACGACCCCAACAGACATTGGATACGATATATTGGCGATGGATTATACATTTCATAAAATAAAGCAATAAATAATAATATCCTAAATGAAATCAACAACTTACACCCAAACATAAAATTCTTACCACATTAGAAAACTTACACCTAATAAAAAAAGTACAAAAAAACCTCAAAATAACAATCTGGGAACAACTGCAAATTTATAAACATAAAAATAAAATCATAAACGAACAAATACAAATAAAATTAAAAAACGATTAATTATTCAACCTAATAGACAAAAGTAACCCCAAGACAAATTTCAAATACTCCACAAGTGCAATGAATCTGAAAATAGAACAATAACAGCAGACCACGTGACAGACATTCCACACCTGGCAGTCTACTACAACCCCCGGTCAGTGATGCTCGACAATGGAGATACTATCAATCTTTTAAAGTTAATTCCCTTAAATACCAAGTAAAATTCTTGTTTAAGTGCATTTAGTGAAAGTGATGAGTGAATACAAGAATACAATGTTGCAAAGTGATATATATATATATATATATATATATATATATATATATATATATATATATATATATATATAATAAATATAATTATATAATATTTATTAATTATTGTAATATAATTAATTAATAAATATAATTTATATAACAAACAAAAAAAAAAAATATATATATATATATATATATATATATATATATATATATATATAGGAATTTTTGGACTAGATAGGAGACTGACAGACTGAAATGATAATAGTCCAAAACTTCAATCTCTTGGAAATAAATAAATAGACACATATAAAAACGTAGCACACTATTGAAATATTTCGATCAAAAAGATATTTGTCAATCGAAAAAGAGAAAAAGAAAAGACTCCTTATATATATATATATTGTTTATTAAAATTTATTCAGTTTATATATATATATATATATATATATATATATATATATATATATGTATATATACAGAGAGAGAGAGAGATTGTATGCATTAAATTATATAACTTCTATCTAAATATAAATAAAAAGATGTCGATTATAGGTGACTGAGCTTGAAAGTAACAGTGATCAAGTGGCATCTCTAATAGAAAAGTTATCTCAACTGCAGGCAGAAAATACTAGCCTGAGAGATCGAAATGATGAACTTAGTATAAAGGTAGAAAATCTATCAACTAGGACTCACAAAAAGTAAGTTTTTTAAAACCTTCAGAAATTAATAAATTTTAGCTATACTATACTATTATGCCCACTCTTACTTTTTGAATTTTTACCAAAAAGCTTAATAAATATCTGAGTAACTGTACATAAACTCACAGTGATAAAAACTTTATTCCCTTATAGTTGTAAGTTTCAATGACTTACGACATCCATCATCAGTGAGATTAGTACATAATCATAACATTACAGATCTTATTTATACTACAAAGGTCAGAACTCGACTTAGGTGTGTCAAGTTATACAACCAAGCCTCAGATTTATATAAAAATATATACCTAGCAATAAGCTTACAAAAATATAAGCATTTGGATTAACTCTAATTTAAAATTAGCAATTATATTTTGTTTTTTATTTTCAAAAATTCAAAAATTTGATTTAACCAAAAATTCGAATTATGACAGTTAAATAATGCTCTTTTGGTCCAAAGCAGTCCTATTTTATTTTGTGTCTATGTTGGCGTTTTCAGGTATTGTGTCACTGGTCTAAGTTGTTACAAAAACACACCACACTCACACATTAAACACTCTAGTTTCAATCATTGATTTACTTAGGTATAGTAGATTTATAAAAGTTTTAATTGTTAACAGTTAAAAGTAACTGTGATCAACATTAACAAGAAAATTATATGAATGTTATAAGTAGATATACAGTAAATAAATACAGAAGAGTCTCAAAATTTCGAGTCCTATTAAATTCGAGCCTATTTAATTTATTTGGAAAAAAATTATGAATGGCGTTCCAAGAAATGTTTATAGCCATATGGTATGCAAAGGAAATGATTTAGTCATCCAAGATATGTTTATATCAATACGGTATACAAAGGAAATGAGTCGTGCTTCCTTGATATGTTTATATAGACTTATATATACAGGGTGCGTCAGCATAACTTCCTTTTTTGAAAACTCAATAAAAACTATTGTATGCATCTGAAAATATTTATTTATTTTTTATAATGTAGGTACATGTCTAAAGTTTTTATTTACATTGTTTTGAAGATCAAATCTGTTAGGTGACGTCTCTCATTCTCCATACACTGCGTAAACCGATTTCTGGGGTTTGTCATGACTCTTGTTAGCGTAGTAGGTGTTATGTTGGCAAATTCTTCTTGGATGTTGGTCTTCAAATTTTGTAGGGTTCTTGAACGGTTCACATAAACATGGGATTTCAAAAAACCCCATAGAAAAAAATCACAAGGGGACAGATCGGGAGAGCCATTCCAAATCGCCTCTAATTAAAATAAGGCGCTCTGGAAAGTGTTCCCTTAAAACAGCTATCGATGCTCTTGAAGTGTGTGCTGTTGCACCGTCTTGTTGGAACCAAGTGTCCCCCAAATCCAACTCTTCTAGCCGTGAGAAAAAAAAATTCTGTAGCATGTTTACATACCGGTCCGAATTCACTGTCACTGCATTTTCCTCAAAAAACCAGGGACCAATAAATCCAGCTGAGGAAATTGCACACCACTCTGTGACTTTGGGTGAATGCAAAGGCCTTTGATGCAATTCGAGGGTTGTTGTCAGCCCAGTAGCGCATGTTTTGTTTGTTAACCGACCCACACAAATGAAAATAGGCTTCATCCCTAAAAAAAACAATAGCACCCTCGGGAACGACATCAAGAAGAAGCTCACACGCGTTCATCCGAGAATTGAAGTCACGTTCTGAAAGTTCCTGCACTATCACCATCTTATAGGGATGAAAATGAAGATCATCACGAAGAATTCTCACAGAACGATCGGATATTCCAAGGGCAGATGCGTGTTTGCGCGCAGAATGCCGTAGTGATCGCAACATTGACGCTCTCACTGCTTCAATGTTCTCAGGTGATCTAACGGGCCGAGGGACTCCAGTTCTTCGTTTTGTCGCACTTGCAGTTTGTCTGAATGTAGTGACCCATGTAACAATTGATTTGCGGTCTAGGACGGGAGCCAACGGGGCTAAATTAAAGCGATTCCGAAATGCTTGCTGTGTTGCAATAACCGAACATCCGCTTGAAAAGTAGGCCTCAACGGCAAAGGCACGCTCCTCACTATTCCAACGCATGATGGCGACTGAAACGTGTCGGGACAAAACTTTACTGTACCCCCTCTTGTACGAGACCACTAGCGCTCCGCTATGACATCTCTGACTAACTGAATGGCGAGCATTTAAAAAAAGGAAGTTATGCTGCCGCACCCTGTACTTATTTAGTGTGTTTTCAATTATAGTATTAGAGTTAATTGAAACTCCCATTTTTTTTAATGCACAGGAACATAATTCCATATAATCCAAGTTTTTGGTAACTGTCGATCGCTTAGTTGACGCTGCTTACATAGAATTCTCGTCACCGCTTACTCACTAAATACCATGATTTTAATCCAAACGCCGAGAATTCTTGGGAGGCAATCACTAGTGCCCTGGAGTTTGAGCCTATATCCAAACAAATAACTTCAAATCTTTCTTTTATATAAATAAGCTTCATTGGTGCATAACCTGGTCTTTAAGTCAAACTATCTCTCAAAGAATCAGTGACTCCGAGAAAGCCTAAATGGCTTATAAGTGGCTAATTGATTTTAACATACATTTTGGAGTTGGTTCTTTTAAGAGATATAAGATCTCGCGAGGCAGGTTTCGAACCAACCAGGGTATGAACTCAAGAATTAGATCATTACTTTCCTATGGATAAGGTGAGGCATACTGTTAAGGACCTAGAAAAAGATGATGTGTGGAAAGGTCCCACTTAGTGGGAAGTATAGAGGGTGATTCGATAGTGTAAGCTGAGGAAAGGGACAGAGGTTAGTAGGAGCGTGATGCATGGAGACGGAAACATATTATCAAGGGTCAAACGTACTAAAGATTCAACAAACAAACAAAATTATGTAGTTCCTTGGAAATAGATGACTGGCTGAGTTTGGCTCTTTGAATTCTACCAATAATATTTTGGGACAAGCTGACTTGTCCATAAAGTGCAGACCAATAATCTGTATACCATAGAGTTAAAAGTTGCATTTTTTATGTGCTTCAATGTAAAAGGAAAACTATTCAATATGTGTATAAATTCAACTTTAAATTATTAATAATCCTAGTGAACAAAACATCTACAAATTGTAAACTCCCATCTTCTTCTATTTCTACAGTGAGAGACATAATTTTCTAAAGCTATAATTTCGTTACAAAAATCGTCAGTATTGTTCATTTATTAAGTGCTGCAAAATACATTATCAACATATCGCACCAAAACTCTAGGAAAACATATCATCTCCTCTTTAGCATACATTTCAAAATTTCAAATGAAAAAGTTAGCTAAAAAACTTAACTAAGGGAAACTATGGGAAGGTTTCCATAGTGGAACCTTCATTTTCGGTGTAATGTGTATAATCAAATTGAAACCGGTTTTGTGCCAGATACAAAGTAATAAGTAATATCATATTTTTCTACTTCATTTATATGTAAATCTAACTGTTCTAACAATATTTTGATCATAGTAAAGGATTTAAGTGTATCATTCATATATTGTATAAACTCCCCAATAAAATTCTTATTTTATATCGAGTATGGGATTTTTTGATGATTTTTTCGACACTTTCCCTGTGTTTTTTTTTTTACTCATGATAACGATGGCGCTCTTTTGTCAGCTTTTAAATAATAGTAGACATCTTTTTTTAATTATTTAATAATCCTATGATATTTATTACTAAATTCAAATTCTTTACATTTAGTCTTCTTCAGTGGCTTGGATCATAACTAGCTTATGTCCAAAATTTCCAATTTTAAGATTAGAACAAAAACCATTTAAAAGGTGCATATCTATTGACTGCAGATTTAGCCCAAATAAAATGTTCAATATGAAAAAAGTTTTATGTAATTATGTCAAAATATTACTGATTAGTAATTATGGAAAAATAAATCTTTTAAATGCCTGTACTGAAAAGTAAAGATTTTGAACTTATGATGGTTCCGATCCATACCCTTGTATATCACCATTTAATTAGATCACTTCTAACATTACCTATCTCATAATTTTGGAATTTGTTCACATCTAATGATAAAGTACGAGGCATGTTCGGAAAGTAAGTACCGGTTAAAAAAAAACAAGTAAAACAATTTTTATCAATAAAATTTTATTTTCACATGAAAGTACATACCTTAAACTATTTTTTGACATATTTCCCACCGATATTCAAAAACTTGTCGTAGCGGGTGATCTATTTGTCTATACCTTATTCGTAGAAGGTTCCCGCCAATGAATTTAGCCACGACTCCACGACAGTTTTCACTTCATCTTCGTTTTCAAAGCGTTGACCGCCTAGCCCATCGATTCATGTCCAGGAACAAGTGGTAATCAGACGAGCCAAGTCCGAGCTGTAGGGCGGGTGATCGAATTGCTCTCAACGAAACTGTCGAACCGATGTTTGAGTGTCACTACTGTCATTTTTTCGTAAACGACGAGATGAAACGAGACGACAAAACGAGACAATGAGATGAGACGAGACACTACGATTTTTTCATCAACTGCCCTTACCAGATTATCGGTGATGAGAGACTGTCGATCGCTCCGATTCTCGTCATGTACATTAGTTCGACCACTATTGAACATTCTAACTCATCTTCTCATCATTCCTTCACTCATCATGTCTTCTCCGTAAACATCTCGAAGTTCACGATAAATTTCAGCCGGTTTCACATTCCTTGCATTCAAAAATCTTATTAAAGAACGAATCTCACAATCGGCGGGAACACTTATTGTCTTAAACATTTTAAGCGTTCAGAGAAAACTGAAAACACAACCTACAAATACTAAAATGACGTGACTCGATAGCCAGTGAACAAGGACGACTAGTGCACATGCGGGGAACATCTATTGCAGCGCTACGGCAGCAGTAGAATGAAACTGTACTTAGTTTCAGTATACGCCTCATATCTAACCCTTACTACAACGTTCTATTCCATATTTTAAACCAGTTCAATAACTTTATTTCATTTTCATTAAATTTCTCTTTACTTAAATTATAAACAATTTGGTGGTTTAAGAAATCTTTAAAACTGTTATGATTTACCTTATTTTTATTTCTTAATTTTATTAATCACCGGTATTACTTATTAAAAACTTTTTGTTTCTAACTTTATATAATTTCTTTAACATTTTTGTATTCAAAAAGGGTATTCTATTTTATAGCAGAAAAAATCAATAGATAAAATTAATTTCTGCTTGAGTGGTTATTTGATCTATCAAGCTGGCTAATATATGCCTAAATTTGAAGTATTGTATACTTATGTATAGGAATTATAAATTTTTTTAAATCAGATTTTTTGTACTATATTTAGGGAATTTGATAATATACCTTTTAAACTACACATCTGTAGATCTAAGACATTTGGATGTCTATACTTCCGTACATATATATCATGCCTTTCAGTTTCTCTTTCTGATTAAAAAAAAAAACAGTGTGCTCAAATCATATAATTATTAAGTCCCGACTGATGTTATTAACAAATGTAGAAGGTTAGTAAGGTTGTGCTGAGGATTTGATCTTAAATCTTTTAATTACTCTAAGCTACCAATATTACCATTTGAAAATATAATACAATGGTTGGTGTGTTTGAGATTTGAAAAAAGATAGGTATTCTTAAAAAGGCAAACACAACAACCATTGTTTTGCTACAGATACATTAATAACATTTTTTTAATTTGGACTACAGGTGCTTGACACTAGAAAGATTTATATAACACTCAGGTGATAACATCTGTTCAGGAGTCCAAATGAAACCTACAAACTGTTTATAAAACATCCATTTTAATAGCAGCCATTAATGAAATAAAATAAGCCATTTCATTCATTTAGCCAAGCAATCAAGGGTAAAAGCCTTTGCTCCAACAATAAAGAGTTTAAAGGTTTTAATAAAAAGAATTGTTTTCTATTTTCAAATATGTACTTTTAGAGCTGGCTGTTCCACATCTCTGGAAGGCTGTATTGGAGGAGGTACGAAGCGTCGAGGTAACTCACCATTAGGCTCACCTCCTAATGTTTGGGATGATGACAGTCCAAGATTGGGTAAAGTCAGGCGTTGCTGTACAGAAAATGATCTCTCTTTGGACAATGTACATATAGAAGGTAATGTTAAAAAAGTTTCTTCTCTTAATTCGAATGAAGACTTTCTTGTAGTAGTGAAACTGGTTTGGTGCTTTGTGAAAATGTTGTATTGCATATATTTGTAATGTTTTAGTGCTAGACATGTCTCCCATTGTCAGACCGTACCTGAACTCTTGGTTCTTATAAGTGAGGATGGGGTGTGATATTGGGGTAGGGATGTAGGTGTATTTTAAAGAGTATTGGGATTATGTTGTCAAAAATTGTACGTGAATTATAATAATTGGGTGTGGAGTATGTGTGTAACGTGTATTTTGAAATGTTTGTATATCATACTGTTCAGTTGTGTCATTGGCTATTTTTGTTTTTGAAAAATTTGTAGGTTAGATGTTAGGTGTGTAGTTATGGTTTGTGGATATGAGTTGTTGGGCAAAGTTTGGTGGGACGTTTTTTTCTGTGAGTCCTTTTATGAGTGTGTGTAAAATGATCGCCTGTTTGTCCTATTTAGAAACTACAGCATGAACTGCAAGTTAGATTGTAAACACCAGCGGAGTTGTATATATCTTTATTTATGTTGTTGGGCTTAAATTATTTGTTGTTTATAGAGTAGGCTATTCTGCAATTATATTTACAAACTGTGTTGGTTAGTTTATGGGTTTTAGGTGGTCTGTATGGTATGGTTAAGTATTTTATGGGTTTGTCATGTTGCATATTTGGATTTGGGTTGATGAGTTTATTTTTTGGTATTTGTATATTTTGTCAATCGTTGTGTTGTGCCCATTGGTGTCTGCTATATGTTTTATTGTGTTTAATTTTTGGTAGTATTCTTCTTTGTTTAGTGGTGTTTTTAACAGGCTATATATCATGGTGTTGTAAGCACCTAGTTTATGTTGGTATAGGTGATTTGATAAGTTATTAATGGTAGTATTGGTGTTGGTGGGTTTTCGGAATATGTTGAATTTGTTTTTTTTTCAAAACGTACATTCATTTATCAGACAACAATAAACTAGATATATCTGATAAACTTTCAAAAGTCCGTCCCTATTTTGATTAATTCAATACCAAATTTTGTCAGTTTGGAGTGTTTTCACATAAATTATCAATTGATGAGCAAATGGTGCCCTATTTTGGACGTCATTCAGCAAAACTTTTCATGATAGGAAAACCAGTGAGATTCAGTTTCAAAATTTGGTGCATTGCTTCTGTTGATGGTTATGTATACAGTTTTGAGCCATATGGGGGAAAAGGTGGTGAAATAAACAACAGCTATGGTTTAGGAGAGAAGGTCGTTTATAATTTGTTGAAAATAGTTGAATATCCCGAGAATCACATAATTTTTTTTGATAATTTTTTCAGTACTTACAGTTTAGTAAGTAAACTGACAAAGATGAATTTCTTAGTAGCAGGAACAATAATGGAAAATAGGTAGCCCAATATTCCGCTCACATCAGTTAAAAATAATTCTAAAAGCTCTGATAGGAAGTTATGAATTTGCCTTTGATAA
Organism: Prosapia bicincta; assembly: GCA_036971475.1. NCBI lineage: Eukaryota > Metazoa > Arthropoda > Insecta > Hemiptera > Cercopidae > Prosapia > Prosapia bicincta. The sequence continues at coordinate 46,398,319 of JBAIZL010000005.1, read as the reverse complement.
AAAGGAGAATATTTTTGTTGTTCGATGGCGGGATAATTTAGTTGTTACAGTCAACAAATTACGGATCAGTTGAACAAACCCTAAATGTAAAACGTTATAATCGAAAAGGAAGGAAACAGGACTTTGTAAAACAGCCGAATGTTATCAATGATTATAATAAAGGAATGGGCAGAGTGGATTCTCATGATAATGATATTGTCAATTACAGAATTAGAATAAGTGGTAAAAAATGGTGGTGGACCTTATTTGTAAATGGAATTGATTGTGCTGTAGTAAATGCATGGAAATTTTATATTTTATCAACCGGAAATAAAATCAGTCAGTTAGAGTTTAGATCACAGCTCGTTATCTCTTTACTTCGATCAGCAAATATTGAAGAACCTGACAAGTGCAGCAAATATCTGCTATTAGGTCACTGCAGTAAAATTACTTTACCAGATGACGTACGAAAAGACAAAATGGACCACATCGTAGACCGAAACAAAAGTAATGCAAGATGGAGATGTAGAGTGTGCCACAGTCAAACCGTCTACACATGCAAAAAATGTCAAGTGTTTTTACATGTTGAATGTTTTGAAACATTTCACAGTTCAGATTGAAATAAATTGTAAAAAGTAAAACTATGTGTATATTGTGTGTCAATAAATCATTTCATGTAATGATTGTCGTGTTTATTTCAGCACACGTTATTTCCCAACATTGCATTAACACAACGCCGCAAGATGTAGGGAACTCTTAACATTGCGCAAACGCAACAGGTCATTACTCAAAAACCATAACAATCAAATTCATATTCAGGTTTTATTTTATTTATTCTATAGTAGAAATATAGATTAAATAAGGAAAAATCACATAAAATACAGATTTTGTCCTATTAGGAAGAAATGGGTTAACCTTCTGAATGTTTTGAAAAATTCAAATTTCAATTTTGAAAATTGTTTTTGCTAGTTTAAAAGACAAAGTGTTATAATTAAATAATCATAAAACGTAATTTTTATAGATAAATTTTCAATACTCTCTATTATTATAAAAAATTACAATATTTGTAGGGCTTAGAAAAAAAAAGAATATTGTAAAAAGAAACGTAAGTATTGCTTATTTTTAACTGGAGGTGAGTAATCCTAAAAATATATTATACAACCATATAGTTATGGAAATATTATTCAAGGACAGTCATTAAAAAGTAAATTGTTTTTTTTTATTACCTTACATAGTCCTTTTCTAAAACTGTTTCACAATTTTTCAAAATAACTCATTATGTATATTGGTATTTTCTCTGATATGTAAAACTACATCTTTATTTTTAGTCTCCAGTCGGATATTTATTATTCAGACAATAATGATGATAGCACCTTTAAAGCTTACAAAAAAATGTTTTAAAAATTAATTAATTGTCCATATAAAACAAATTTTCTGATATAAGGTGTGACTTAGAAAAGGATTACTGAAAGAGAAGTAGTTGTCTAAGAACAATTTTTCAACGACTTTCTTAATCACAATACTATCTTTCTCATGCATCACTTTGAGCCTATTTATGTTTCAACATGAATATTTTTTGTCAAGTATTATTCTTGAAAATAAAAATGTTTACCAATGATCAAAATTTGTAATTTACTATTTAAATTATAGTTGAGGCTAAGGTAAAGTTAACTTATACTGAAGGTGGCCAATGGGATTTTCTATTTCTTTGTACGTTTCTCATTATGTTTATTCATTGGTATTTTCATTATATTTTAGGCTTAGCTATTAGACCATTACATCACAGTGAAAGTGGACTTGAAGCAGACCTAGATACTTTGGACAACTCTCTCACCCTGTCGAACAATTCTGATAAAGTGAGTAATAGTAAATCAAATTATTTTATTTCCAATTAGAAATTTTTCTTGATTCATAGACTTTGTAATCTGTTTAGCTACCATAGAAGAAAACCTTTGGAAATAAACTAATTCAATATCCAACTGTAAGAAGTTAATGGCTGCATTTGGATGTGTGCAGCCTTAAATTGTTTTACCCTCTGTTTTTCTTCTATTAAATGTTTATAAAGTTCTTTGTTTGTTTTTTGTATTGTTAAAATGTTATATTGCTGTGAAATTTGTTTTTTATTATTTATTTTTAATAAACTATGACCTGGTTATTGCTTGCATTAGTTGACTTCATTTTCATTGAATTTTCCAATAGGTTTACACCATGCATAGGTTCCCATATGCTTTAAATCACTGTTAATCTCTTCTATTAAAGCAACTGGTTATTGATATTTAACAAAGAATGTATTGGGCTCTGTCCAATACAAAAATTAAATAAACTAGAAAATATAACTGAAACAACTAATCTAAAAATAAATTTTGTATTACTTTATAATTTTTGTTAGCACTAGCTTTGTAGAGCTTTGATATTTGTCATTTGTTCATGTAAGAACATTTCATAAGTTTGTTAAAATGTTTAAAATTATTTTTTTAATGCATAACTAAAATAATCAAATTTATTTTTATATTTTATTTTAAAATAAGAAATCTATAACTCATAATAATATTTCTATTATTTTGAAATGTATGAAATATTTCTTTTTAAAAAATATATAGCTTTATTTTAAGATAAAAGAGCGGTCATTGTTTAATTTTGTAGTAATTGTGATCGTAACATTAAAGTTAATGCATAAAAACAAGGATAAAATAGACACATTAGTAAATTATTGAATTTTGAATTTACCATAATACCGAACTGATGGTGAATATTTTTATACAACAGGCATAATGAATTTCAAAAAAATGTTACTTGTAATCATTACCCTAGCATCATTTAATGTAAAAAACCAACACACCAGTGTGCCATTTGAACAAACACTTCACATACTACAAGATGCATAGAATTAAAAAAACTTATCAAAGTAATTATAACACTCACCAAACTCTTCATAACACAAAATTACTTCACTTTTAAACAAAAATTCTACACTCAGACTGATGGGCTGCCAATATGTTACCCTATATTACGTATTCTAGCCAATATATTCCTCTACCACATTGAACAACAATACATCCTACAGAGGAACAAACACACAGAAAAAATAGTATACTATCATAGATACGTAGACGACATTTTAATATTATACAAGGCAAAAGCAACTTAAACAACTACACTTTTACATCAACGCCATATGCCAAAACCTAACATTAATCCTTGAAATAAAATAATAGAGGTCATAAAAAAAATTTTTAGACCTCACAATCACTCAACTAAGTAACAAATACAATTTCAAAATATATAGGAAACCGACAACCACTCACACTGTTTTACATAACACATCTAGTCACCCAACACAACACCAACTCACTCCATTTAATCACATGTTACAATGCCTAATTAATATACTTGTGCAACAAAAAAACTATGACAAAGAACTAAATGAAATAAAATACATCACTTTCACCCAACAAAACTGTTACAAACATACACTTATCGAGATTAGATTCAAGAAAATTGAAAATTAACAACAGTTTCAAACAGCCACAAACAAACAATAAATATACAATAAACACACGCAAAATTGCTTCCACTTTTAGAAAACCCAACTACCAAATATCATACAAAAAAGCAACACTCTTAAAAAACACAGCGTACAACCCTGACAACAACAGACACAATCTATATGGTATATTCAAAATAACATCTAACAATGCCTCAGCTCCTACGTTGGCCAAACCAATAGATCATTTAACACAAGATACAAAGAACACAACAATGACAAACAAAAACATGAACCTGAAATACAGGTACGTAACATATATACAAAACACACATATTTAATGCCTGTAATAGAAAATTAACAATAAATAATTAAATACAAATGGCTTATAAATGTAAATGATATAAATATAGATAAATAGATATACATATAAATTTATCAAAATAAAGTATTTAATGAAAATCCAAACATGATTACTTATCTAAGGAAAATAGACAAATTTACCCTAAAAATTAGACAGTGAAAACCAAGAATAGAACAGTATCTTTAGGCCGCACTTGTTTTACCCTTTTAAATATTTTTAATAATTATGACTCTTAAGCATGTTTGAAAATAAAATGTCATAACACATGTCTAAAAAACTGCTCCTCAAGTACTGTACAAAGAAGATTTTTGCCAAGTATGCATCAATTAGGTTTGTGTGTGGGATGTAAATATATGGATGTTGAACACATGCACAAATTATAGCAAGGCTGTTTTCTTACTATACACATATCACTTTCACTTTCATTATATTTTACTTGATGAATTTTATTTTCGGAAGATGTATTTCTGGCATTTTCAAGTTTTGCAACCACTTTGAGAATGCATTAACTGAAGTAGATAAGAAATAAACAACAATTCTCTCAGGTTGTTTATAATACTAATCTACTCTACACGTTAATAAACGAATTTATAATAATTCTTAGTTTTCTACCAAGTTGTTCAGAATAATTACAATCTTGTCATTTTTATGTTTCAGTTGTATCTAATAATGTTTGTGTAAAGACAGGTAATATATCAATGACACAGTTCTTTTCTGAGTTTCTGATGAATATTTATAAGATAATGTTTTACAGAGATTATACTAAAATATTAAACCTACTGTAAATTGTTTCAGATCAGTTTCAAACTTGGTAGTGAAAACAGTATTATGTATGACGAGATAGAACGGCTACGAGCCCGAAATGAAGAGCTGGAGAGGACTTTGCTACGGTTTGAGAACAAGGGGGTAAATACAAGCACACACATCATTACCATTTGACAACTTTTTTTTTCAGTATAATAATTTAATCTAAATTTTTTTACCTATTGAGTTTGAGTTATGTTTTAAACTACATGACTAGTGACTAGTTCAAACAATGAAGATAATTGTAGTGAAAACCACAGTAACTTTCCTTCCTCATTTTAGTTATAAATTCAACACCATGTAAAAAATTTCAACAACAATACTGGCATCTTCAGTGTAACCTATGATATAAAAAATCCATATTGATGTAAGGAAAAGGAAGTAGGAAGGCATTGCCAATATCCCACTTGAGACAGGCTCCAAAAAAGGAATTCAAGAAACTTTAAGATATGCAAAAATTCCAACATTTCTAAAATGTTCTAAAGATTAAAAACAAAAATTAAGAAGCCTAAGAGGCTCTAAAACAATAGATTTCTGAAAGTCTACACCGTTAAAGTCCTACCTGTTCCAATAGGAGGTTGAAACAATACACTCTCATTTACTTTATGTGGCAGAACCACCTAAAATATAAATTAAATATATATTATATGAGGTCCTTTATTGGGAGTTATTGTCTCCACCTCTAATAACTTCTTAAACATCTTGAAACTTGTTTAAAATGTCTTTGGTATCTTAAATTACTTGGAGCCTGTGTGCATGCTGGACATAACAAAAGCCTTTTGACTTTTTTTCTTACATCAATATAAGTTTACATGGTTATAGCATTATTATTGAAATATGCATTGGGTGTTGAATTTGTAATTAAATCAAGTATTGCTGTTGTTTACTTGTTTTCGCTTTGTTGATTATGGTTTTGAGTTTTATTAGTGCATCAGAACATGACCAGTATCAAATACTTGTGAATTGTTTAAAATTTGTTAGTTTTTTTAATAGATTAATTTTTTGTCAATCCTATTTTGTTTGTTTGTTGTTAATAGGACAATTTAAACCATTTTTCTGTTAATGTGAGATTTACAGTTATTATGGAAAGTGGTTGTGAAAAATTCAGTTTTTAAAATTCGAATTTGTGTTATACAATAAAACATTTTTATATTTCAAGGAAAGTATTTCATGAATTATATTTTTAATATTCTTTTAACCTCCTGTGGCTACAATTTTACAAATATGTTTTCTGTTTCAAACTCTATTTACAGTCCCTGCAAATGATATTGTGCCAAATGGCAATATCAATTGCAACCATTCTTTCTTCAGAAATATGAGGGTAAATATTATTAACATAAATCGTTCTGAGCCTTGTGGAACACCAGCCCTAATTAATTCCTTTATAGATAGTACACCATTAAATATAACCCCTATTTCTTTTCTTCTTAAAAAATCCGCAATCCATATCAGGGCGTTTCCTTTGATTGCTATGTTATAGGCTATTCAAATTAGCCTTTTCTCTCAGACACAGTCGCAAGTTGAGGTCATATCTAGAAAGATAGCAGTATTTTATCTAGGTGGCTTGTGCTGGAAAGAGTCAATTATAAACTGGCAAAGATAATAGAGCTAATCTGTGGTTGAGTGTTGCACCGTATAGGCTGTCTGGTAAAAATGTATTTTTAGATTTTCAGTGAGCCAGTGCATGAGTCTTGAATGTATCAGATGTTCAGTCAGTTTACACAAAGTGCTGGTTAGAGAGATAGGATAATAGCTGGAGAAGCTACTTGAGTTTGGTTTTAGGATAGGAATAATTATTGTAGTTTTCCATTCTTTGGGAATCTTACCAGTGATGTGACTAACAGTGATTTCACACTAACAGGTCAAACTGTGATTGTTACTTTGAAATAACTGTGATTGTCAGTTGCTATTAGTTATTGAGGTTAGGTAATGATATGACAGTATCATTGTTTTATATTAATTAATAATTGTATTAACAACTATGTTAACAAGTTGAAGGTTTTTTCCTTGAAAATTTAGCATTTTTTAATTTATCTACCTTAACATATGAAAATGTTATTAAAAATGTAAATAATATTTATAAAAATTTCTGCTATTTTATTTTAGATGCTTTTTGATGTCCTATGTTTTATTACATAGAAGAAAACATTGGTTTAAAAATACCAATACGTAAATTTTTGTCGATGAAGAATATTAGATTTCATAAATTAAAAAGACTTTAACACGTTCGCTACCAAGCGACGCGTATATGCGCCATCTGGTTTCTCCTGACAGACCGGTGGTAAAAATTGGATCTTTCCGCACAGACAACGTTAATGTGGGTCCGACCTTCGTGAAGAAACAAAAGTGGAATGTTGTTATAATGAGATAATGCACTACATAAAAACACTACAAGTATGTGTTTGTTGAATGTATGTTTTGGTTTTTGTTGTTTTTAGTGTTTTTTTGGGGGGGGGGATGGCCGGTCGGTCTATAGCATGAAATCTTATCGAAACCGAGTGTCCCACTTGAGAGCCACTACAAAGGCTTATAAAAACAAACACCCAACTAACTTGTCTTAGCTACTCTTGCTAAACAGAATGCTTATAAAGGCTTATATTTCGAAAAAATACACAGACAATGTAAATATTATTGTAACAGAGACAAAATGTGTTTACATTTGATTTCTGAACAGAGTACATAATACTACAAACGCACCAATAACTTTTGACATGTTTACATCTTTTGTGATAAATGTCATTTAGAGTTAACCTAGTAAAACTGATCATTCAAAACAAAAACCTCCTCAGTGGCACGAAGGAATAAACAAAGTTGTCATTTTGACATCATTGACCTTGATAACTGACAGACCAAATGTCCCAAATTAACATCAGACATGTGTACAGACAGATACCAATATATCAAGCCGTTAAAATAAACCACTGATTTGTCAGAGAAATAAAAGTAACGTGCAAACAGTGTCCCAAGTATGAGCCGTCGATCATTTTCAACTAACCCGAGCGGCGCATATGTGTGGGACATCGGTCCAGGACGAGAGACCGTAAGGCGCATATGTGAGTCAGCTGGTCTATACCAATAGTTATTCTGTTAACATTGTAGTAGTGAATGTATTAATAGGTAATTAATTTATTATAAATGCTAAAAAAATTTATTTTAATTTATCCACTGAAAAAAATATTTCCTAATATAAAATTTAAAATTTTGAACTCAATCGTAGTATGACCCGATTGTAGATCGGCTTCCTGATATTGAATTATTATTTTTTTAAAACTATTAACATCAATTGTCACTCACTACTCTTTAAAATGAAAAGTATTTGAATTACACTGAATGAATAAAAACGTATTTTATTAACAATTGAAAATTTGTACAAGATATATATATATATATATATATATATATATATATATATATATATATATATAGATTTTTTGGACTAGGAGACTGACAGACTTACCTTGGTAAGAGTCCACTCTGTAGTCTTGAAATAGAAACACATAAAAGCACTTAAACAATGATATATTTCAACCACACAGTGGTCTTTGTCAATCGAAAAGAATACACAAAAAGAAATATGAGAGAATGAAATAAAATAATTGTAATCACAGATTGTGTAGAGTAGAAATCAGCTGTCACAGATGCACAGATTAAAGATATATATTGTTTCCATGAGCATATGAGTGATTATAGTTTATATAAGTCTGTCAGGGGGAAAGAGATTGGAGCGTCCAAGGCTATTAGGGAACAAAAAAACAAAAAAAAACAAAAAAATTAATGGATTTATCTGATGTTGAGATTAGGGGATTCTCTGGACTTGGTATACCACTGGTATGATAGTTCCCACCTTCTCAGTTCTGAGGGATTGCAGTCAGGGGGGAGTGATTTAATTATTTTTGTGGTATAGCAGTCATCAATCTCTTTCCCCCTGATAGACTTATATAAACTATAATCACTCATATGCTCATGGAAACAATATATATATATATATATATATATATATATATATATATATATATATATTAGGGTGGGTCGGAAAAAAGTAATTTTTGTCAACGCTATACTGCAGAAAACTTGCCTCTAGGGTAGATAGATAAAATGCAAAGTAAAAACAAAATATATATTGAAATGCTAGTTAGTGCATCGTACTTTAAAAGTTTTTTTTAATCAGTCATTTTACAAGTATTTTTACAGTGCCTAACCAATAATATTTTATAGTGCTATAGTGAAAATCTTTTATTAAATGGGTTAAGAAACACAAAACCAAGTTAATACTTTAAAAATATTTTAAGTTCCGGTAGTGCAAAAGACTCAAAAATCGGTTAAATGTGCATACGAGCACCTTAAAGGAAAGTGTGGTCTAACATGCTGTGCTGTGTGTTAATAGCACAACCTATTTTTGCTTTTTTACTCTACACTCCATTTAATTGTAATGTAATTATCAAACGTGTATCTTGAGAATATTAAAAAAACAAAATTGCAGCCAAACAATTTTAACAAATAAAACAATTTCTTGACTTTGGAGAATTGTCTTTTATTTACTATTTCTGAGTGGTGAAATTGAAGTTCCACTTGCTGTCAAACTTTGGCATTGAAGGAAGCTCTGGATGCTACGGCAGATTTTATGAAACCATCTTGTTCCTTAGCACCCGACGACTTTTAGAGATCCTTGAGCCGCTAACTTAACGTAGAGCTCCACGTTTAGGTATGACACAGAAATTTCTTAAAATTCCATTACTCAGGAGTTTAACCAGCAGTGATTTTAAGCCAAACCTCATTATCAGATACTCTCCGTAACAATGGTGGTGCTGTAATTTCAGTGGTGTTGCAGTTGTCTGAATTTATCACACTACTTATGTCTAGAAGGTATTTTACTGTTGATCTTTGCTCAAAAGAGTGCGGTTATATCTGATAATTCACAATCAACACTTACAAAATCAACAATTGAAAGCTTTTCACACTTACAAAGCTGGGTGACAATTAAGCCACTAAATGACTGGCCCATTTGTTTTACCCTCTAGGGTTTGAAATAAATGCATGGGAACTCGCTGAAATGCAAAAGGCATATTTCCCACTGCATTGGTCGTGTTTTAGTTGTTTTTGAATAACGCATCATACCATTTTCCCAACCCATGTTAGTAACAGTACCGTCACATCCCACTATGTTAAGTTCGTCTAAACAAATACCACCTTCTGTAATATAAGAGGTAATATTTTAAGCAATAATTTATATGAGCAATATCTTGAGCATATTCACTTGAGGGTGTGACGTGGCTAACATAGATAGATGCAGGTTCTTGTATCGCAGAATAATCTTTTATTGTGCTCCTAAAACGTTTTTTGTTGACATTCACAATTACAAGGGTATTATCCTTCCTTTCATCGAAGGAAAGAACTTGGAGGGGTTGTGTTCTTCTGTGCTGTGGGTTTGAAGTTCTCTGTGTTTAGCTTTTTTTCCTCTTTTTATTTTATTTTCATGAACAACATGGGAGTGGTAATCATTAGTCATGATGCCATTTGTTATCTTCAGCACGCTTGAGGCTACAGCAGCTTATAAAGAGGCAATAATTTAATTCTTGAATTTTGTAGTCCATTATGTTCGGTGAATCTTATTTATCACTTAAACAATAGTTTATGACTATCCGAACTTTATATTTAGTAAATTTGTTAAAACTTACTGAGACAGAACGTTTTCGATCGCTATGTGCCGATCTTCATCAGTGTCTTCTGCTTGTAGATGTTGGGTCAAGTGGTAACGGTTTTAAAAGTAGGTTTTCGATAGTATCAAAGAGTATATGTGATTTGTATTGTGTTTGTTCGTTTAATATGTTTGTATTTTGTGTTTTTGTGTGTCTGAAAATTTCATATTGTTCTAGTGTGTTGAGATGTGGCCCTTTTTTGTTGATGTGTAGGATTTCTAAATTATGATAAATGTGTGTATGTTGCTGAGTATTTGTGTCCTGTTTCTTTTAAGTGATTGTAAAATGTTTAGTTGGTGTTATGTTTATGTTCTTCGACTCTTTGTTTAAAGCTGCGACCTGTTTGTCCAATGTAGAATTTGTTACATTCATCACAGTTTAGTTTGTATACGCCTGGTGCTTGTAGTTTATCTTTGTTGTTGGTGTTGTGTTGTATTTTGTATTGTAATTTGTTATTGGTTTTGTATGCTATTTTGTAACCTATTTTTTGAAATTTGCAGTTTATTTTGTTTGTTGTTTTGTTTATGAATGATAATGTGATGTATTTGTTTTCCCTGCCTGTAGTGTTAATTTTAGTGTTTTTTTGTAAAAAGAAATTTTGCTTAGGACACTACTGTTAGGACTTTCCATGGGTAGGCCATCTGGTTGTGATTAGAAGTTTGAGTTGTGGGTGAAATAGTTTTGTTCGGTGATGATTTGGAGGATGTTTATGATTTCGGTAACATGGGTTTTAGGTATATTGTTCTGAATTAATTGGGTTTCTAGGATGTTGGGTGTTTCGGGTATGGATATGTTGGTGTACTTATTTGTTATGTAGAGTGATAGTGGTGTTGAATTGTGTGGTATGTTTATGTCTTATATTTTATTTATGAAGTTTGTTCTGTTTTTTATGTGTGTTTCTGTGTTTAAGTTTATCGATTGTCTAATTATTTTGTCCATGTATTTTGCTAATTTATGTGCAGGGGCATTCTGGTAGTTGATGACGGTTCGGATGTAAACGTTGGGTTTGTGAATTTTAGGAAGAGCGCGGAGGTGCTTTAGGGTGACTTTGTTGTAGATGGGATTTTTTGTTTTTGTTGATAATGTATTTAGTTGTATTAATTAGTTGTTTGATGGTTTTGTGATATTTTTCTGTTGGGTCTGTATCTAGTTGTATTACAACTACATAATAAACTTGGAAATAAATAAATAGACACATATAAAAACTTAACACACTATTGAAATATTTCGATCAAAAATGATCTTCATCAATCAAAAAAGAGAAAACGAGAAGACTGAAGTGAACCACTATGTGTATAAATATCCAAACGTCACAGATTTATAGTTTATGATATAGTGCTATATGTGATTTGTGTAAATATTGATTATTTGAAACTAGATAATAATAGTCGGTCAGAAATAGTAAATGGAGATGTTAAAAATGATATACGTTTGTGGGAATGTAAAAGGAGTTTTATCTGATGTTGAGGTTAGGAGGCTCTCTAGATTTGCTGTACCACTGGTATGATAACTCCCATCTTCTCAATAATGAAGGATTGCAATCAGGGGGGAGGACCTTAACTATTTTGGTGGTATAACAATCATTGAAAGATATGATGTTGTGACTAGCAGCGTGTTGAGTGGTTGGCCTGTCTATGTTCATGGTTCCAACGTCATGTCTGTGGTCATTCATTCTGATGCTCAGACCATCCGTGGTAAGGCCTATGTACTGTGCCAGGCAAAATTTACATTGCAACTAGTATATTACATTTCTGGATGTACAAGTATGATGACCCTGAATCTTGAAGTCCACATTGGTTGCTAGGCTATGGAAACTATTTGTTGGGATGTGTATTGGACATGTCTTGCATCTAGGTCTATTGCACGGAAAGGAGCCATGAGGAAGTTTAGGCGGTATTTCAGTACTTGGATCTGGTAATTTTGGACGTACTAAAATTTTGGTGTGAGTGGAAGCTTGAAGCCATCTTTTGATATTTTGTTCAGCTTTGACAACGATTTGTTTCAATGATAAAGCATTGGAGGACTTTAATAGAAAGACCTTACTATCTTTCCAAAAAAGAGGATATCCTAAACAACTTGTTGAAGATCAAATCCGCTTAGCTCAATCATCTGATGAACCCAGACCACCTATGGAAGACAAGAAACTGTCTTTAGTTACAGATTACCATCCAAGCCTAACGATAGAATTGAGAAGATGGGAGTTATCATACCAGTGGTACACCAAATCTAGAGAGCCTCCTAACCTCAACATCAGATAGAACTCCTTTTACACTCCCCCAAATCTATATCATTTTTAACAACTCCATTTACCTTCCTTCTGACAGACTATTAATATCTAGTTTCAAATAATCAATATTTACACAAACCACATATAGCACTATATCATAAACTATAAATCTGTGACATTTGGATATTTATACACATGTGTGGTTCAATTCAGTCTTTTTTTCTCACTTTCTTGATTGATGAAGATCATTTTTGATCGAAATATTTCAATAGTGTGTTAAGTTTTTATATATGTGTCTATTTATTTATTTCCAAGAGATTGCAGTTCTAGACTATTGCCATTAGGTAAGTCTGTCAGTCTCCTATCTAGTCCAAAAATTCCTCTCTCACTCACACACTCTCTCTCTCTCTCTCTCTCTCTCTCTCTCTCTCTCTCTCTCTCTCTCTCTATGTATATATATATATATATATAGGTTAGTTCTAGTAGAGCTTAAAGCTTATTTAGGAATTTTTGGACTTGATAGGAGACTGACAGACTTACCTCAAGGCAATAGTCCAAAACTGCAATCTCTTGGAAATAAGCACATATAAAACACTTAATACACTTTTATTTGAAATATTTCGATCAACATGATCTTCTTCAGTCAAGAAAGAGAAAAACAAAACAAAAGATTGAAGTGAACCACAGATGTGTATAAACATCCAAATGTCACAGATTCACAGATTTATAGTTTATGATATAGTGCTATATGTGATATGTGTAGAAATTGTTATATGTGAATCGTGTAAAGATCGGATACTTGAAACTAGATATTAAAAGTCTGTCAGAAGGAAGGTAATGGAGCTGTTACAAATGGTAGAAGTTAGGGGGAAGTTAAAAGGAGTTTTATCTGATGTTGAGGTTAGGAGGCTCTCTAGATTTGGTATACCACTGGTATGATAACTCCCATCTTCTTAATTCTGAAGAGTTGCAATCAGGGGGGAGGGCTTTAATTATTTTGGTGGTATAGCAATCATTGAAAGAGATGATGTTTTGACTAGCAGCGTGTTGAGCGGTTGGTCTGTCTATGTTCATGGTTCCAACGTCATGTCTGTGGCCATTCATTCTGATGCTCAGACTATCTGTGGTAAGGCCTATGTACTGTGCCGGGCAAAATTTACATTGTAACTGGTATATTACATTACTGGATGTACAAGTATGATGACCCTGAATCTTGAAGTCCACATTGGTTGCTAGGCTATGGAAACTATTTGTTGGGATGTCTATTGGACATGTCTTGCATCTTGGTCTATTGCACGGAAAGGAGCCGTGAGGAAGTGAGGGCGGTTTTTCAGTACTTGGATCTGGTAATTTTGGATGTACTAAAATACTTTTTAAATTGAACGGTTGTCTGAACCAAATATGTGGTGGATTTGAGAAAAGATCTTTGGTGTGGGCGGAAGCTTGAAGAATCTTGAAGCCATCCTTTAATATTTTGTTCAGCTTCGTTAGGCCTGGATGGTAATCTGTAACTAAAGACAGTTTGTCCTCCATAGGTGGTCTGGGTACATCAGATGACTGAGCCAAGCGGATTTGATCCTCAACGAGTTGTTTAGGGTATCCTCTTTTTTTGGAAAGCTAGTAAGGTCTTACTATTAAAATCTTCCAATGCTATATCGTTGGAACAAATTCTCTTGCCCCTGATTGCCTGACTGTATGGTATGGACCTTTTTATATTCATGGGGTGGTTGCTATTGAAATGTAGGTATTGTAGATGGTTCGTCGGTTTGATGTGGACACCTGTATAGATATTCCCATCTCTGATTGTTACATCTACATCCAAGAAGGTGATTGTTGCTGTAGACTTCTCCCAGGTGAATTGAAGTGTGGAGCATAGTGATAAGCCCTTCAAAAAACTTTCCAGTGTTGAGATTCCCTGTGTCCAAATTACGAATATATCGTCTATATATCTGTACCAACAAAATGGTTCACCTGGGAGAAGCCTGCAGCAACAATCACCTTCTTGAATGTAGATGTAACAATCAGAGATGGGAATATCTATACAGGTGTCCACATCAAAGCGAAGAACCATCTACATAACCTACATTTCAATAGCAACCACCCCATGAATATAAAAAGGTCCATACCATACAGTCAGGCAATCAGGGGCAAGAGAATTTGTTCCAACGATATAGCATTGGAAGATTTTAATAGTTGTGACAATTGTAAACAGTTTGTGTCCCGCTTTATGTGTAAACATGATTTGCCACTCGGTCACAGTTTAGTTAGACAAGAACCTGCTATTTCATATTGCTACGAAACAGTTTGAACTGTGATTTACAAATAACAATTCATAAATCACAGGTTTACATATCACTTCCCATCACTGAATTTTACCTGTTTAGCAGGATATGTTGATAATGGTGAGTAGCTGTTCTTTTGCAGTTTTTCTTAATAGCTTAAGTATGGGAGCAAAGATAAGGTAATTTCCTGGGTTCTTGTTAGGTCATATTTTGACCAATAAACAATTCAGCTCATGTAGTGTGAAATTGCTCGAAAAGTCACTGAATGAGGGGTCATTTCTTACCTCCATGAGGATCCTTTTGCTGTTAGTGGGTATTGTCTTATCTTTAGTAGTTCAGTCTTAAACCTTTGAGTTATGTACAGCTAGAGCATTAGCTGTGTCAAGATTGTTGGTGAGAGGCCTGTCGCTGTCAGTGATAATATTTGAATTCATTTCAACATTCCCTTTGGTGTTGTTCAAAATTTTAATTACATTCCACTTTTGACTTTCTTTCTTAGGATCTAGTTTATTGTGGAATTCAGCACATATCTCTTGTTTACATTTATAGATTTCCTTTTCTACGTTGTAACTTAGCTGTGCTACCTCACTTCGAAATTTTTCTGTGTTGTTTGCTTTTAATTTTTTGTTTACTTTTTGAAGGATGCTTTTTTCAGACTGGAGCCAAAGTTTCTCATCGTGGTATTTATGTCACCAATAAGAGGATTTTTAGTACAGGATTTTAATTCGGAATTGAAATGCGCAACAATGTTTAAATGTAATTGAAGGTTATTTCAAATTGTTTAGTCTAAAACTGTTTTTTATTATCAAATTTTTTTTAATTACATTTTTTATTTATTCAGAGACATACATTGAAGTTATTTTCATATAAGTTTATAATCAGCATGGTTTTTAAGTTGCATTTTCTCTTATTATCTTGTTCCACAATTTGGCAATCTCCAAAGCTTTTATATCAGCCCATGCTCTTGCAATCCAATAAGCAACATCCTTGAAGTTAAGGGCTTTCAAATCATTAATGGCTTTAAATTGGCTATTGGATCAGCCTCTCTACCATCACTTTGTTCTAACAATGTATGATAGCGTCTTTCGATAATTTTTTAAAAACTGTTTTGAAGAGACTCTGGTCCGTTGTCGTACATCCCTGGGGTAGTCATACACTCTGTGCTGACTAAAACTAGGCGCTAGCATATTCAATGCTTAATACCAAGAAGATAAACAAATGGGATAGCTGACAATATATATAGGCCTACTGTAGTCTTGTTACAATAATTTCCATTTGTAGCCTCATATGAGTGATCTCACAACCTCAATTGCTATCAAACACAACACTGTAGGAAACAATAATGATGTACAATTTAAATGTATACTTTGCTTACCAAATATGCCTAATTATATGGATTATAATTTAACCCTATTAATCCAAATGTCTATCAATCCTAAAAATTTTAGTCCCATTAAATGAACGATGGCTATTATGCTGGCTTAACACCAATACCCCAACCCAAATTGGTTAACTCATTGAACCAATAATGTGGTTGGTTAATACACCAACTACTTAGCTTGGTATATTACTAAACTAAGTTTATTAAAGACCCCTGTGCAGAAATCTGAGAACATCTTTTTGATTTAATCTGGTCAATTTAAAACAGTATTTTTGTCTGGTGATAATTAGATATATTTAACTTTAATATTTAGTTCAGTCCAGCCAAGTGAGAGTGAAAACTGTAGCCAGAAAAAATCTGTTTTTCGTGTAATAAAATATTATCTCTTCTCTCCCTACAGTATTATTACTATTATTATTATTATTATAAGCTATATATTTATGTGTACTGTAAATTTTTATTAATGATTTATTTCTAAGTATTAAAAATACAAATTTTAGCAATTCAATAGATTATAATGAAACTTATTGCAAATTCCAAATACAGTATTACAGAAGAGGTTCAAAAATAAAATTTTACAAATCTCTCCTCTAAATTGTTATAAAGGATAAAATTAATCATTTATAATATTAAACTGTTAACATTAAACAGAAGCTTTTTTATTGCTGGTGATTAACAAAACATATGCAATTGTTTATTTCTGCTTGCATTTAAAATAGGCAGTATATACAAAAAAATATATATAAAATAAAAGTAAACACAATTTGAGGAATATAATTATTCGCAAAATTTGAGATGTATATTCATAAAAACAAAATATTGGGTATGGTAGTTGTTATTAACATATTAGGCCTCTTTGTCCTTTATTAAATACTACCTTAAATCAAATTCATACACCTCAATACTAGAAGAATTACAGATAGAGACACTCAAAATTATTGTGGTTTTACTAAGTGATGCTATTTTTCAAATATTTATAATAACTGTTTCAACTTTCTCATTTTTTTATCTGACATTTTTAAATAGATCTTTTTTGTATGATAATATACCAATAATTTCTATCACTCCTTAAAAAGATCAATCTACTTGAAACAATTAGGTTGTAAAAATTTTAATACAACAGCAGGCTTTTATTTATAACTTCTCTTGTAACATTTTATTGTGTTTTTAAAACACAAAATATAAACATTTCTGCAACTCTAACCATGTGTGTATCATTTCTGTTTAATTTTATGATGTTTTAGAATTTTTGTGCATGTTTATCTTTTATTTATGACTTCTTAAATTATTCTTGTGTAAATTAAAATTGAAGAGTTGTTTTTTGCCATTATGCATTGCATGTTATATTATTTACTTCAACAATTTCATCAATAATACAACAATGTATCATAACCAGTTTATGGTTATCATAACCTATACAATTGAGGTTTGGTTATCTCAATTGTTTTAACGTTGATAATCATTTTGATGATTAATGGTATCATCATTATCAAAAATAACATAGGAAATAAACAGCACTAATACACCATTTATGTTATTGCTGTTTAGCCTGAATGTTGTGTTCAATGTAGCCTAATGCTAATTAGCAAAGCCATTTAAACAGTAAAAGTCAATGAATCATTATTATATTATTAATCCCACTGTTAAATTTATACTAAGAAACATTTTGTGACCATTGTTAATAAAACATATCTTTTAGTATTTTAAAATATTATAATTTTTTATTGATGCTGTTAAAACTACACACTTACACTCACACAAATATATATGTATATGTATGTATGTGTATATATATATATATATATATATATATATATATATATATATATATATATATATATATGAAGTTAATATATTACTATGTGAGTAATTTTATCCACCATTAAGTGCAATAATTTTACCTTGAGTGATGAGGCACCTTTCGGTCGCCGAAAGGATAATGTTAAATATCAAGAATATATATATATATATATATCATATATATATAGAATATATATGATATATATATATATATATATATATATATATATATATATATATATCACTTTTACTATGTGTACTTAAACAAGAATCTTACTTGGTATTTATGCGAGTCTCCATCGGGCATGCCTGATGATGGAGACAAGACCAGTCTTTGAAAGTTAACTCTCATAAATACCAAGTAAGATTCTTGTTTAAGTACATATAGTGAAAGTGATAAGTCAATACAAGAAAACAGTGTTGCAAAGCTACAAATATATATATATATTGCTGATACGTATTCCCTCACTGATGGAAAAATATGTTGAATAGTTATTATCCGGAGTATATCCATTTATTTTGCAGTGTGTACAATCGCAACTCCGACATTTCGCTAGAATCTCATCTAGCATTGACGAGGCGAACCCAACAAGAGTTGGTGTGTGAAACTATTTATGCATTGCATAACGAACGGATGTACTCCATATAATAATAACTATTCATCATATATATTATTGTATGTGCTTGCTCATGTGTGAGGGTATGTTTTATATTTTAGTTACTTAATAAAAAAGCTTCTAAAATACTGAAATTAATAATTGCATATTTGAATGCATACATAACAATTAATTCCAACTTTTATTTAATATTCTGAATCTATTGTGCTTCAGAATTAATTTGTGACTACATTAAAAATAATAGAAAATCAGTCACTTTTCATTACAAAATTTCTGTACAAATTTTGTTGATTCTACAGATTTGATAACAGTAAAAATAAAATGAATGTTCCTTAAACTTGTAGTAAATAAAAATTAAGTTTTATTTTGTTGTAAATTTATTTTTGTAAGCGTTTTTTGCTAGATTGTTTATTAAATTTTGTATTATACCTGTTTTGCATGGTCTTTGTATGCTTTAGTTCGATTTAATAAATTTTATTTTCTTTTTACTTTTTTTGTTTGTTTTTATTCTATCCCCATTTTGTATTAAGAGTTGCAGAAATATAATTAAAATTTGAATATTTTTTTATGTTGAAAATATTTATAAATATTCAAATTTGCTGGGAGAAATTTACTATACTTTTTTAAAATATTTCTTAAAAGTATGTAAAAAAAATATCGAACAACTTTCACATTGTTTTCAGCTAATATTTTTTAAATCTAGTAGGCTTATAAAAATATCAAGTAAAATTCTTGTTTTGGTATATTATGTAATAAATTAATACTAGAAAACATTGTTGCTATAATCACACAACTTGAATATATATATATATATATATATATATATATATATATATATATATATATATAGAGAGAGAGAGAGAGAGAGAGAGAGAGAGAGAGAGAGAGAGAGAGAGAGAGATTTTGGACTAGGAGACAGACAGATTTACCTTGGTAAGAGTCCACTCTGTAGTCTTGAAATAGAAACACATAAAAGCACTTAACCAATGATATATTTCAACCACACAGTGGTCTTTGTCAATCAAAGAGAAAACACAAAAAGAAATATGAGAGAATGAAATAAAAAAAAATAATCAAATAAAATTATTATTTTTTTTTATTTATTTTTTTCATTCTCTCATATTTCTTTTTTTGTTTTCTCTTTGATTGACAAAGACCACTGTGTGGTTGAAATATATCATTGGTTAAGTGCTTTTATGTGTTTCTATTTCAAGACTACAGAGAGGACTCTTACAAAGGTAAGTCTGTCAGTCTCCTATGCCAAAAAATCTAAATAATATTTACCAACCAAAACTAACCTAAATATATATATATATATATATATATATATATATATATATATATATATATATATATATATATAAGTTCAGGAATTTTAGACTAGATAGGAGACAGATTTACCTAATGGCAATAGTCCAAAACTGCAATCTCTAGGAAATAAATAAATAGACACATATAAAAACTTATCTCACTATTGAAATATTTTGATCAAAAATGATCTTTGTCAATCAAAAAAGAGAAAAATAAAAGACTGGAATGAACCACAGATGTGTATAAATATCCAAATGTCACAGATTTATAGTTTATGGTATAGTGCTATATGTGATTTGTGTAAATATTGATTATTTGAAATTAGATAATAATAGTCGGTCAGCAGGAAGGTAAATGTAGTTGTTAAAAATAGTAGAAGTTAGGGGGAAGGTAAAAGGAGTTTTATCTGATGGTGAGGTTAGGAGGCTCTCTAGATTTGTTGTACCACTGGTATGATAACTCCCATCTTCTCAATTCTGAAGGGTTGCAATTAGGGGGGAGGGCCTTAATTATTTTGGTGGTGTAACAATCATGGAAAGATATGATGTTGTGACTAGCAGCGTATTGAGCAGTTGGCCTGTCTATGTTCATGGTTCCAACGTCATGTCTGTGGCCATTCATTCTGATGCTCAGACCATCCGTGTTAAGGCTTATGTACTGTGCCGGGCAAAATTTACATTGTAACTGGTATATTACATTTTTGGATGTACAAGTATGATGACCCTGATTATTGAAGTCCACATTGGTTGCTAGGCTATGGAAACTATTTGTTGGGATGTGTATTGGACATGTCTTGCATCTAGGTGTATTGCACGGAAAGAGGCAGTGAGGATGTTTAGGCGGTTTTTCAGTATTTGGATCTGGTAATTTTGGATGTACTAAAATATTTTTCATATTAAAAGGTTGTCTGAACCAAATATGTGGTGGATTTGAGAAAAGATCTTTGATGTGGGTGGAAGCTTGATGAATCTTGAAGCCATCCTTTAATATTTTGTTCAGCTTCTGTAGGGCTGGATGGTCATCTATAACTACTAAAGACAGTTCGTTTTCTTCCGTAGGTGGTCTGGGTTCATCAGATGATTGAGCTAAGCAGATTTGATCCTCAACAAGTTGTTTGGGATATCCTCTTTTTTGGAAAGCTAGTAAGGTCTTTCTATTAAAGTCCTCCAATGCTATATTGTTGGAACAAATTTTCTTGCCCTGATTGCCGGACTGTATGGTATGGACCTTTTTATATTCATAGGGTAGTTGCTATTGAAATGTAGGTATTGTAGATGGTTTGTCAGTTTGATGTGGACACCTGTATAGATATTCTCATCTCTGATGGTTACATCTACATTTAAGAAGGTGATTGTTGCTGTAGATTTCTCCCAGGTGAATTGAAATGTAGAGAATAGTGATAAGCCCTTCAAAAAACTGTCTAGTGTTGAGATTCCCTGTGTCCAAATTACAAAGATATCGTCTATATATCTGTACCAACATAATGGTTGGTGTGTTTGAGTTTTAATGAATTCTGTGCGCATACACAGGTAATATTACCTGTGTACAGGTTTGCACACAACGAGGCCATCCTAGTAACCATTGCTGTTCCTTTAATTTGCAAGTAATTCTTGCCCTCAAATTGAAAATTATTTTTTTCAAGAATGAATTTGGCGAGGTGAACAAGGAAAGGTGTTGTGGGGTAAGGGTTGTCTGAGCGTTTTTTGAGGAAATTTTCCAGAGCTGATAGACCATGTGCTTTTCGTATAAAGAGAGGTAACATCTATGGTGACCAAAATTGTTTCAGGAGGTAGAGGTACAGGTATTTGAGACAGCCGGTATATAAAATGATTCGTATCCTGAATGTATGATGGAAGGTTATCTTCATCTTCTACGTCAACTGGGTCTAAAGAATCTGCGTTTTTAAGGTCTTGCTCTTGTGCACATGTTTCTATAAGCTCCCCAGCAGTTCTTGAACGTCATCATTATCCACTTCTAAATTGAGTTCTCTGACAAAACCGACACCTTCTTCAATTACATCAGCAATTTCATCAGACTCTGGCACTGATTCTGCTTGAGTTTCAGTGGCAAGAAAAATAGACACGCCTTCTTCCAAACGGCATTCAAAGTTTTTGTGTGAAATTTCATTCCAAGACTGTCCAATGATTCTCAAAGCATCTAAAACTTTGAATTGTTTCCAAAAATCTTCAACATAGAGCTCGTTGTTCTCTCTCATAGCTTCATGCAGATGCGCAAATGATCTTCTTGTGTAATAAGCTTTAAATGTTTTGATGACTCCCTGATCCATCGGTTGAACCAAACTAGTTGTGTTTGGTGACAAATATATAACTTTCACGAGTGTGTAGAAATTAATTAAAGTAGTAGGAGAATGGCCAGGTGCATTGTCAATTAATAAGAATTACTTTTAAAAGGAATTGGTTTAGACCGACAATAATGTTCGACTTGGGGTATGAAATGATGATCATACCAGTCCTCAAAAAAAAGCTGTCACCCAAGCCTTCTGATTCGACTTCAAAATCACGGGCAAGCTAGCTTTAGAAATATTTTTTAATGCCCTTGGATTTTCTGAGGTTACAACTTATAGTCTACAGCTGTTTTTGCGCCAACCTTCACTGTCAATCGGTTTTTGGTGGCCTTAAAACCTGAAAATATTTACTCTTCATGAGCTATAAAAGTTCTCTTGAGCATTTTCATCCGGAATAGGCCAGTTTCTGCGTAGTTCGGACAGCATAATTTAAAGACGGGGTAGCGAAAGTTGAGGTATTACTGAATATATATATATATATATATATATATATATATATATATATATATATAAATATCGCAATATGTTTTCTTGTGTATTAATAAAGAACAAAAGTCAAAATACAAATACAAGAATTATATTTGAATTTACAAATATAATTCTTGTATTTGTATTTTGACTTTTGTTTTATATATATATATATATATATATATATATATATACACTAATGTTTTTATTTAATGTCTGTTAACTATTAATTTTCTATATAGGCTAATGACAGATCACAGACAGTTAATTCATGCTCTTTTAACACTCTAGTTTTTAATTTCTTTCTGAAATTCCTTTTCAAGAGCTCATTTTTATTAAACCAATGTACAACATAGCTTAACAATTTATAAAATTTGTAACATTACATTAAACACAATAAACACCAACAATACAAACCTCTTAATAAATATTCTCATTTACAAGTCAAATATTTATCACAATAAAATAGAAATCACAGATACATACACTAACTCATCATACTATTAATGACAGAGTCAACACTTTAAATGTTAAACAACACAATCATTATTATATATACAATACCCTGAGTGACCAGAAAATATAGAAAAATGTTGTATATCATTTGAAATCTTTTCATTACTAAAGATTCATATACAGATGGATTCATATACGCTTTTATTCATTGCATTTCTAGCTTGTTTTTTTATATACCACATTTCTGCAAAACTCCTCTTTTTCCATTCTCTTTGACTTTATGAAGTTAATATTACTATTGTAAATACTTTTATCCGCCACTAAGTGCAATAATTTTACCTTGTGTGATGAGGCACCTTTCAGACATTTGACCATTGTCGAATCACTGATTAATTTGTCTCTCTTTTCCTGGTGTGGATGTTGATATTACACTCATTTTCTCTTGAATTGAGTGTATAATGTTTTTGAATAGTATGTCTTATGTATATGTTGTCTGTAGGTTCATTAAATTGTTGTGTATGTTATTATAAATGTGGTATTTTTCTAGTGAGTTTAATTCTATTGGGTTATTATTTATTTCAAGTATGGTTAGGTTATTTTTGTAATTTGTTGTTTCATGTTTATGTGATATTAGGTGTGCTGCAACATTTGATACTTTTGTATTTTTATTTTTGAATGCTCTGTAATGTTCTTCATATCTTATTTTAAATGATTGGGTCGTTTTGCCTATGCAAAATGCGTTGCAGTCGTTGCATGTAATTTTGTAAATTCCTGATAGGTTAACTTCATATATATATATATATATATATATATATATATATATATATATATATATATATATATATATATAGGAATTTTTGGGCTAGATAGGAGACTGACAGACTTACCTAATGGCAATAGTCCAAAACTGCAATCTCTTGGAAATAATTGAGAGAGAGGTTAATAATTAATAATCTCTCTTATTTCCAAGAGATTGCAGTTTTGGACTATTGTCATTAGGTAAGTCTGTCAGTCTCTTATCTAGTCCAAAATTCCTAAATAAGCTTTAAGCTCTACTAGAACTAACCTAAAACTATATATTTAGGTTAGTTTTGGTTAGTAAAGATTATTTAAATTTTTTGGACTAGGAGACTGACAGACTTACCTTGGTAAGAGTCCACTCTGTAGTCTTGAAATAGAAACACATAAAAGCACTTTTATATATATATATATATATATATATATATATATATATATATATATATATATTACTATCGTAAGTAATTTTATCCACCATTAAGTGCAATCATTTTACCTTGTATGATGAGGCGCCTTTCGGTCACTTGACCATTGTCGAATCACTCAAGGTAAAATCATTGCACTTAAGAAAGGGAAGGAACTACCTTCAAATAAAGGGAACAGCAATGGGCACCAGAATGGCACCATCGTACGCAAATCTGTACATGGGATTGTTGGAAGAAAGTTTTCTAAAGACACAAACACACCAGCCATTATGTTGGTATAGATATATAGATGACATCTTCCTATTTTGGACACAGGGTGCTTCAACACTTGAGGCATTTTTAGACAGCCTGACACAATTCTCCACACTTCAATTTACCTGGGAGAAATCTACATCAGCCATCACCTTTTTGGATGTAGAGGTAACACTCCAGAATGGAAATATCAACACAGGAATTCACATCAACCGACAAACCACCTACAATATCTCCATTTCGACAGCAACCACCCAATAAACATAAAATGATCCATTCCATACAGTCAAGCAATCAGGGGTAAGAGAATCTTTTCGAATGATAGGGAATTGGAAGATTTTAATAGAAAGATATCAACAGCCTTCCAGAGAAGAGGATACCCAAAAAGGCTCATTGAAAACCAAATTCATTCAGCACAATCCTCGGTTCACCATAAACCACAAACAGAACAAAATAAACTGTCTTTAATAACAGACTACCATCCCGGTCTACATAAACTCAACAAGATATTGAGAGATGGCTTCAAAATTCTTCAAGCTTCCGTCCTCACCAAAAATCTTTTCACCGATCCACCGCAAATTTGGTACAAGCAACCTCCCAACTTGAAAAACATCCTAGTACATCCTAAACTACCAGACCCTGATGCAGAGAAACCACACAAACTTCCTCATGGCTCCTTCCCATGCAGTAGACCTAGATGCAAGACGTGTCCAATACACCCCTCCGCAATTAGTTTCAACAGCCAAACAACAAAAATGGTCTTTAAAATACAGGGTCATCATAACTGTACATCGAAAAATGTCATATACCAGCTACAATGTAAACTTTGCTCAGCACAGTAAATAGGCCTGATCACGGATGGTCTGAATATCAGAATGAATGGCCACAGACATGATGTTAAAATTATGAATATGGATAGGCCAACAGCTCAACATGCTGCGAGTTACAACATCACAACTTTTGATGACTGCTATACCACAAAAATAATTAAATCACTCCCCCCTGATTGCAATCCCTCAGAACTGAGAAGATGGGATCTATCGTACCAGTGGTATACCAAGTCCAGAGATTCCCCTAACCTCAACATTTTTTTTTCTTTCCCTAATAGCCTCAGACGTCTCCAATCTCTTTTCCCCTGACAGACTTATATAAACTATAATCACTCATGTGCTCATGGAAACAATATATATATATATATATATATATATATATATATATATATATCTTTAATCTGTGACATCTGATTTCTACTCTACACAATCTGTGATTACAATTTATAATTATTTTATTTCATTCTCTCATATTTCTTTTTGTGTTTTCTCTTTGATTGACAAAGACCACTGTGTGGTTGAAATATATCATTGTTTAAGTGCTTTTATGTGTTTCTATTTCAAGACTACAGAGTGGACTCTTACCAAGGTAAGTATGTCAGTCTCCTAGTCCAATATATATATATATATATATATATATAGGTTAGTTCTAGTAGAGCTTAAAGCTTATTTAGGAATTTTTGGACTTGATAGGAGACTGACAGACTTACCTAAAGGCAATAGTCCAAAACTGCAATCTCTTTGGAAATAAGCACATATAAAACACATAGTCCAAAACACATAGTCCAAAAAATCTATCTATCTATCTATATATATATATATATATATATATATATATATATATATATATATATATATATATATATATATATATATATATATATTTAGGTTAGTTTTGGTTGGTAAAGATTATTTAGTTTTTTGGACTAGAAGACTGACAGACTTACCTTGGTAAGAGTCAAGACTACAGTGTGGACTCTTACCAAGGTACGTCTGTCAGTCTCCTAGTCCAAAAAACTATAATATATATATATATATATATATATATATATATATTATCATTCCCGCATATTACTTCTACTTCTAAGAAGGGAATTTCTGTATTAGATTTTTCCCAAATGAATTAGTCTGGAGAATAGTGATTAGCTTTTCAATAATTTTTGAAGTCTTCAATTACTATGTTTCCAAATAAGGAAAATGTCATCATTTGGTTTGTACCAATATAATGGTTGGTGTCTTTTAGTTTTTAAATTCCTCTCCCTTTTTCCCACCATATATAAGTTTTCATAAGATGGGACTATACTTGTGTCCATTGCTGTTTCTTTTCTTTGTAGGGAATTTCATCCCTCAAACTGAAAATTATTGTTTTCAAGGATGAATCTGGTGAGGTTAATATGAAAAGATGTAGTGGGATAATGTTTGGCTGAGCATTTGCTTAGGAAATTTTCAAGAGGTGTTAGGCCATGTGCATGAAAGATGTTTGTATATAGAAATGTAATGTCAATGGTGACCCAATTGTTTCAGACGGTTGAGAAATAGGTATTTAAGAAAGCCGTCCTTGAAATGAGTAGTGTCCTATGTAAGTGAACTAACGTAATAATATATAATCCTAAATACACATAAAATGTGTTTTTGGAATCAAAATCTCCTTGTTTTCTATCAATGGAAGACAAATTACAACCTTTAAATCAACAATTCTGACAATTCTAGTGAAGTTAGGTTACACTTGAAAAACGTTGGTAAGACAGAGAAAAATGTATATATCAAATTTGTTAATCACTCAAAACATTTATTTGAAGTTCTTGAAAAAAAATAAGTTTTAATCAGACTGAAAAATTTTGGTGTTCTTAATATACTACATGAGTGTGTGAGGAGTGGAATAAAACTTCAGCCTTTTCACTCTTACATTGTTGGAAAATTCTCTTACATCGCAAAGACAGTATACAGGTTTATTAGAAAAACATTGGACAAAAATTAAGGTAAAACTAAAAATGATTTTATTACTAGAGATGTTTACTTACTGAGAAAAAGCTACAGAAGAGGATTTTGTTAAATGATTTTGTAACAACTCTAAAGAAACTGATAAAAAAAGATGGATGCTATTAAAATTCCAATTTGAGAGTGATGACAGTAATGAAGGAAGCCCTGGTGATGTAATAATTTTACAAAAATGAAAATACATGCCCTAGTTTTACAGAAATGTAGACGTATGATGAAAAAGTATTATCAACAATAGTTATCAAACAAATAAATAACAATGCACTTCTTACTATTGATATTATATAATGTATTACGATATGATCTTGCTTTTATTTCATCTAACATTATAGGGATACAAATCAGAGAAATAATAAAAAAAACTTAAATGATTTAGGCTTAAAAACTTGGGTGTTATATAATTACTTACGTTTCAAAAACCACTATACAAATAGTTGTTATACATTGAAATGTTTAATATATAGTTTATACACATTTCAACATATACTAATATATTCTTATTTCTATGTTTTTGTTCTGGGTAATACATATTTGCTCTTTACATCTTGATAAGTGATCAAGAATAAGATTTGTTAGGTTTTTCAGACTTTTATCTTCTGCCAATTTATAGTGTCGTGCCTAATTGAATTTTTTTTTAACTGCTGACCATGTCTAAAATCATACTTTTTTTTAATGTTATGTTTTGTTAATTGGAGATTAGCATCAAATTGGAATTGCTAATTACCATAGCTTTGAAAGCCTTATTTATTCATGGATTTAACTAATGAAACATTAATTGTTTTAACTTAGTAATAATTGTCACATCTAAAAGTTCCAAGAAACCGTTTAGATATATGAGTTACAGAACTTGATTGATTACATAACCTTGGAGTAACCATGTTACTCATTTGAGCAATAGCATTGAGATTTACATTGCATCCATATCCTTGATATTTTTTCAAAAATTTAATGTCAAAGTTCACCATTTTAAAAACTTGGTTATAAACTCCAGTAAACTCTTCCCTGCAAACTTTGACAGCTAGTGCCTCTTGTATAAAAAAAGAAGTGTATTATTACGATGGCTGGATTTTCATTTTACATTGTGGCAGAAAAACCTTTATAAATATTCATGGTGCACTAACTACTCTATCCACGAAAGAAAATGATCACTGATTTAGGATGTCAAGAGAAACAAAAATATTTTATAAAACAAATTTGTTTCTTTTATATTTGTTATTGATTAATCTGTCTATAATTTTTGTCTAGTTTTTCACCTAAGTATACTTTAACTAAAGTGTTGTATATAGAACCAATGAATAGTGTTAGGTTTCAATATTATTTTCTTTCTTTCGACTATCATTTTTGCAATAAGGGTTATTTCAAGAGTAGTGTCAGATATTGTAACTCTCTTAACCAATTTTAAACTAGGCACTCTCTGTCTTGCTACGATTAATGTTGCTCACTTAGAGTAAAAGTAGATATGCTGGTTTTTAAAGTTAAATAGAGGTGTCCAACCACTACCTGTTAACTTACAAGTGGTCATGTTTGTTTGCTATATATATATCAAAGCAAAAGTAAAGCCCTACCACTAGAGCAGGGGTTTCCAAACTTTTTGTTACCAAGCCCTCTCCACTTTACACTATAAATAAATGGTATGGGCATATTAAAAAAGAATCAAATATTTAATATATAACTATTTATTTATTTACACATACTTTCACAAGAAACATGATATAACATTTCAAGTTTTAATTCCCAAAGTAAATTGTAACTGATAAGAGGAAAATCTTTAGTGAGATGGATGAGCATGAATTTTTTTTACTAGCATACCTATTTGAGGTTGTGTTTTAGTAAGAGCTCGATGCAACTCACTAGCAACATCAAGTTTGTTCCTATATTTTGTTTTTATTACAACAGGTACTGAAAATTTTTTTGTACAAGTATGTGTTTGAAAAAGGTAATACGAGGGCTATTCAGAAAGTAAGGAACGTTTCTGTCTGACGCTGCTAGGCGCGCGCCGATCACGTACATTTTGGTGCATGCGCACTCGGCAACTCAGTTGGCGTCCAGCAGTTTCAACGGGAACATTTCCGCGTTGCCCGTTTTTTCGCAATTTCAACTGAAGATGTGCGCTGCGATTGAAAATCCCGTCAGTTGTGAGGTGCGGTCAGTGATACGGTTTTTGTTGGCAAAACAAACATTTTCAGCAAGGAAGATTATGGTGACGGTTTTTTGGGACAGGCAAGATGTGCTTCTTATTGACTTACTTGAACGGTCTTGGTGCAACAATAAACTCTGAGCGGTATTGTGAAACTTTGCGCAACCTTAGGAGAGCAGTTCAAAACAAACGCCGAGGGAAATTGAAGTCAAACATTTTGTTTGTGCATGACAATGCCCGACCTCACACAGCAAACCGCACCAAAAAACTCCATGAGTCATTCAAGTGGGCGGTTTTTCCTCATCCGCCCTATAGTCCTGACCTTGGACCAAGCGATTTTCATTTGTTTCCAAGAATGAAGACCTGGCTATTAACACAGCACTTTAACAACGACGCGAAGCTCAAGGCGCGCATCACTGAGTGGCTGACATTGCAGGCGGCAGATTTCTATGATGAAGGAATTTCAAAGCTTGTCCACCGCTACGATAAATGTCTCAATTTCTTTGGCGACTACGTAGAAAAGTATTATTTTAGTTGCTCTTTCAGATGTATATAATAAAAAATGTTTATTGTACTTATTTTTTTTTTATTCAAAAAGGTTCCTTACTTTCTGAATAGCCCTCGTATAATTAAAGAGCTGCCTGGGATACACTTCTAAGTGTTTTATCGAAAATGAAGATTTGACCACTGTGATGCAATTGCCACAATGAACGGCAAACATTTGTTTTGCTATACTTTTGTACTATTATTATTTTCTAGTTGTCTTGTTGATTTAATTTCAAATTTACAAAGTTTTCTCAACTTTACTTATATTTCTTTTATAAATGCATACATTTCATTTTAATTTTCTGATCATCATGTTCAATAAAATTACCTGTGTAAAAAAATCTGCAGTGTTAATTTAGTTTTAAATTTTGATAAATTGTGTACTTCAATTTTAAATAAATGAGAATTTATTTTACTACTTTCCAACTGGTCTTACGCTCCTCTGACTTGCCTTCACACCCTCCAGTTTGGAAACCTATGCTATAGAGTAAATCTTAAAGTCTTTTTTCTACAAATCCTTTCCACACAATTTTCGTTTTCTACAGCCTTGAAAATATTTTATTAAGTAAATTTCAATTACTTTTTCATTTCATTTTTGTATACTGACATTTTCAAGTACATTGCAATATAAAATTTCACCTTATCTCTTTGTTATTTTGAAGTTATACTTCAACTGTTAACCTTATTTTGTGATATATTTGTCAAGCTACGTAATCAAGTTTGTGGTTGTAAGTGTAACATATAAGTCATTCATTAGTATACCTTTGTGGTTGAAAAATATTAATGATTATGAATTCATATGGAGCATACTACATAGGTCCATGGAATGGGAGACACATACATTGATCAAACTCATACAGGCTAAGATTAAGTCAATTCTACAGTATGTTCCTATGAATTACCATTTCCTTTGTTTATTTTCACATCTGTCATGTTCAATACATTATTAAAACTGTATCTTTGGAACAAAAATACACCTTTTATAAAGTGTTTAATTATATTTCTTTATTAAACCAGGTTTCTAAAAAAACCTTTTATAACTCAAAAAATTCCCTAATCTAGCATGTATTGGATCCTGAACATGCTGGATTAAAGAGGTTTTACTGTACTATTTATGAGAATAATAAGTCTATGTATATATTAACCTGTTGCAGGTGTTCAATTTGACAAGCAAACACACAGGTGAAGAACTATCTGGTAGGTGTGGTGACTTAAGTCCTAGTACAATATCAGTTACATCAACAATACCGCCATTGTCTACAGAGATAGAAGTCCAAACATCATTTGAAAATCCAAAGGAAGTGATTAGGCTAGAGAAATATTGCAATGAACTGAAAACTACTTTATTAAAAGTAAAAGAAGAAATTGTAAAAATTCTTTCTGAAAAGAGAGAATGTACAGAAGAGAATTGTTTGTTAAAACAAAGAATCGAAGACTTAATGAAAAAACTACAAAATTTAAGCAGTGTAAAAACTAAAAGTTTTGAATCCCCTAATTTTAATGATGGAGTTTTATGGGAAAGTGAACATAGTGTTTCAGAGAATTTTAAATCATTTGAAGACTGTGTATCAATTGAAACATCACAAACTAATCTTAGTGACTTATCTTTAAAACATTCTGCTCAAATGTATTTTCCATTTATGAACAAAGATGTTACAGTAAGTGGAAAAAATATTTTGTTTCCTAATGGTAAACTTAAAAGTGATTTAAATTTTCAAAACCTGTCCCAGTTTGCTTTTGACTTCTCACAAAGTGAACTCAAAAGTGATGTTTATAGTGAAAACATGGATTATTCAGTTTTAGAAAATAAGCCTTTACCTTTGTGCCTTAACTTTGACAGTGAAGAAAAGAATGATATTTTTGAAAACAAAGAGCTAGAAAAGAAAGTTTCTTTAACTGAATTTACTAATCAGGGATCTATTACAGTTATTGATAATGAAAGACAATCAGAATATGCTAGTATTGTAAGTGAGTGTACAAAGCTAAAAGATGAAAACAAAAAGTTACTAGAGAAGTGTAACGAACTGGAAACAAGTTTAGAATTAATGCAAGTTGAATATGAAAAGTGTGAAGATTATTGGCAGAATAAACTAAATGAAGAGAGAGCAATTTTTGATCAAGTAAGATATTTCTTATTCCTTGTCATTAAGATATATATATTATTTTTTGTCTTTTATAACGATTTATAAAGTCATTTATATTCTAAATTTCTATTAATTAAATAATTTGAATGACATACCATCAAGTCAGGTTATTATTGCTTAGCCAAGTTATTAAAATCAATGCAAGTCTAATTTATTATAGTCCTTATAATATTTTTTTTTTTTAATACTTGTTTTACCATCAGGACTCGTCTATACAGGAAACCAGTCGGCCACTTAGGGCGCAAACTTTGAGTGGGCGAATAACTGAGGACTTTGTTTTAAAATTTGGAGATTTAAAAATACAAACTTTAGTACCTCTGTACGCTTCTAGCATAGGCAGATGAATTAATAGGTCATTTAGATTTCTAATTAAGTTGTCAACACACAGGCGCGTATCCAGCGACTTGCTTTGGGGGGGGCGATCGATGCATTTTATATATATATATAATATGTGTGTGCGCGCGCGTGAGTATATGTAAAAACATAGAACAGAAAAAGTTCTTTCTACGCTTGCGTTAGAAATCGGTAACGTGATAAAGATTCGTAGCAAATTAGACTTATAAATAAATAATTATTCCAGTTTCGATAACACTTATGGCTAGAGAATATTATTAATTTCATAATAAGCTATTATTATAAAAATGGTTTATTAATTAATATAAGTAGTTATTCTTTCAACACGAACAATTCTGGAGTCAACTGCAAATATTACGCTTGCATAATTACGTATTGAAAATCATATGTTCGAGACTAAGCTTCACTAGCGCTATCTGTTGTTAAAACGTTTAGACGTTTACGAGGGTATGCCGAGGAATACGTTACATTTTCAAATTAAAAATTAAAATTTTATTTTTTATTTACAATAAAAGACGAATTAACTTAAGTAAAAGTCTAATTTAATAGAAAGTCCTAATTTAATAATATATTGTCGATTTTTAACCCAAAGTTCTTGAGGGTTGGGGGGCATCGCCCACCCCCCTTGGATACGCGCCTGACACAGAAGGCTAAATGCAAAGCCATTGTTACATTTCGTTCAACTACTTTCAATTCAGCTTTTCTTCCATCTATTTTTCTATGAATTTTTATGTAAAATTTACATTTGTTTTATTTACATATCCAAATCATTAATCGAATGTTATAAAACAAAGTTTTTTGTTCATGACAGTTATTAACAAAAACACATTTCTGAAGTTCTATACCCGGTCGCTGCCAAAACACTTTAATGAGGGCAGAAAATTTGTTCGCCTAGGACGTCAAAAACCTTAAAGCCAAACTTGGTTACCATCAGGAAGGATTTAGTTATAATGAATGAGTTTTATTCTTCATTGTTGTTATTGATCTTTGGATAAACTATAAAGTAAAATTTGTAAATAGGAAAGTGTTTATAGGCTAATTTATAAATAGATTTGACTTTTTGTAAAAAATTTAATAAATTACATTCTAATTAATAGTTACAACCCACATAATAAACTTTGTTTGCAAAGCCTGAAACAAAAATGATTTAAACGGCATTGACTTATCTAAAAATAGGCAGAAAAATTAATTTTTACTTTTATGTATTCTAATTGTTTGAATTTTGTAGTCCATTACGTTCGGTGAATCTTATTAATCACTTAAACAATAGTTTATGACTATCCGAACTTTATATTTAATCATAAACTATTGTTTAAGTGATTAATAAAATTGTTTGAAGATAGCTTTGTGTATAACTTTATATTAGAATATGTGAACACCTTTTTTAACTTTTTGTTTACGTCGTATTTATCGCCTTCTTGTTTTATTTACAAAAACTATTTATTTAACATTAACTTGTTTCATGATCATCCTCTAATTTGATTATTAAAATGACACTGTAAAGTGTTGAGTATGATTTATTGATAAGTGTTGTAAAAATTTCTATTATTTTGCAATGTCACAATATGATCCAACTTTTACAGGAACAGCGACTGAATGATGAAAAATTTTCTGACTTAGAATTGAAAATTCAAGAATATGCTGAAATGTTTGGAAGTGAGCAACAAAAACAAGATGGCCGCTTGCCTCCTATTGATGAAAGAGAAATGTTAGAAAAGCAGGTAAAAATGAGAGTAGTTTTTAATGTCTTTATATTCCATTAAAATCAATTCTTTGGTGTTACCTTAGAATTACTAATTAATTCAATCAGAGGTTAAGTGCACTAAAATTTGTTTACCTCGAAATTTAAGATTGCCATTTGAGCAAAGTTAATACATTACGCTTATTCTAGTTTAACTTCATTTAAATCAGAGGCCGGAAAGTTCAGGCAGTATTATCCTTAAGGCATACCGCACTTCCTTATTCCTAGAGAAATAGGTCTCTATTTGAATGTAGGTATAACTTTAAATGTTGGAAAGCAAGTAATATCCTATCTGCTTGTATGACAATTTTATTGACCACTGCTAAATTTTTCCATCTAGAAATTTAACTTAGTTAGTTTTGAAAGGTAGCTGTGTGGTCAAGTGGGTAGAGCACTTGACTACAAAACTACAGAATTTGGGTTTGATTCGTGGTAGCACCTAAAAATTTCTATGTGGGTTTTTAAGCGTCTAGGTCGACTCAACCTGTGAAAATAGATACCTATTGTAATAATTGGCAGTTGAAGCACAGTGGGAGCCACATTACCTTCCTTTTAATACTGTATGACTTGAGTAAGGCAGCTCTACTCTATCTCTCCTACATGTGTCACATGGAATAAAAAGAAGTAATTATTATTATTTAAATGGTGATGGTACAAATCAGCAGTATCGCCCTCTAACCAACAATATTACTGTCTGAGAGCAACATGAAGGGGAGAACCAGCTATAGCTCTTGTCTCTCTGCGGACAATTTTACCAGATTTTACTTTGGACAATAATGGAGCTAGCAGGCATTATCTTTAACTCTTACCCATCTATGTTTGTTATGTTAAAGGTGACTGATTTAGAAGAAGAGTTTCTTGCTTTCCGAAAAACATCTGAAAAAGAAGCAGAAATCAGAGAAAGAGAACTGAATCGTTTGCAGTCTGAAATAAACTCTTTACAGCAGACATCTACAGACAGAAACCCTGGTAAGTAAAGTGACAGCCTAGAGAAGTACTTCTGATAAAATGTAAGTATCAATGACTCTTAGCCCTACATGAAACAATTTTACATAGTCATCCTGCTGCAATCCACTAACTCTCCTAACAATAATTTTCTAAAATTATTTTTCAAATTGTTTAGTTATTTTTGTACAAGGATAAATAGTTTCTTCTTTTGATGAACATTTTTGAAAATATTTTTAAGAAACTAAAAACATATATATATATATATATATATATATATATATATATATATATATATATATATATATATATTTATACAGTAAACTCTCGATTATCCGTGGGCGGATTAACCGGTTTGCGGATTGTCCGGGGTCTGCCATTGTTTTACAAATATCCGATTTTTATTCCAATCAGATTCATTATTGTTTTTTTTTTAACCACTCAACGCGGTACAATATACGGTAAAAACAACGATCATAAAAATAAACTAAGCTATCTCAAATAACGCAAGGATAAATGATAACTGTCCTGTTAGACTGAATGAACCAACTCGAGTTGGGAACAGACTACTGTATATAAGAGAAAATGACAAATTACTTGGACGCCTGAAAACCTAATGTGTATCATAAGATTGTAAACAAATGTCAGCTAATCTCGGCTATAAATAGTCTAGGACGTGACATACGCATTATCCATGTCTGTCATATACATTATCGATCTTTATGGCCTTGTGACACAAGTAGAAACAAACATTCCGAGTTGAACGTTGAGTGGTTATTATATCATTTGTATTAGTTGATATTTTATGTAAAT
The DNA here is from genome assembly GCA_036971475.1 of Prosapia bicincta. Taxonomy (NCBI): domain Eukaryota; kingdom Metazoa; phylum Arthropoda; class Insecta; order Hemiptera; family Cercopidae; genus Prosapia; species Prosapia bicincta. The sequence continues at coordinate 46,362,162 of JBAIZL010000005.1, read as the reverse complement.
TTCCTTTTTTTTTGTTGTAAACCGATAAATAAAACAACATTTTAATGTCTGATACACTGTTTTAATGTCCCAAATAAACATGTATATGGTGGAAATAAAATTTTTGAGATGAAAACAACGGACACAATAAGTAGAGCAAGACGACTCTTCACTGTGCGACAAAATGGTTCTCAAGGAACTTAGATCGCACATTAAAGCTAAATCAATGCTCACCAAAAAGAGACGAAAGTGACAGATTTTTTTGTTAAAAAGTGAAAGTATTATGTGTAAAGAAAATTACATAGACATACATACTTACTTTTGACATATACTTATGTACGTATTGTAGTTAGACATATAAATGTACATGTTGTAATCCGTCAAATACATCGACATTTTAAATTATTTTCTGTATTTATTTTGTCATCTGAAGATTATTAGTGAACTGCATTAACCGGGGTCATTATTTGTGTAACTTATGGTATAATAAACGATTATCGATCGTTTTGCGTATTCTTTGTTCATAGCGGATTATCCGGGGAATTCGTTATCCGGCGTTGCAGGGCCACCCTATTCCACGGATAATCGGGAGTTTACTGTATATATATATATATATATATATATATATATAGTAACACTCAAGCCCTTTTTCCTGGGGTAAGTTTTTATCTTTATTAAAAAAAAGTGTTTTAATTACTAATTAACAAATTAATTAACCTTACTTACCAGGGCTTCTAGTTCTAACGTCATAGCTCAGGCAGATACTGTCTGTCTATGGCGGTCTTCTTATCTTGAAGGTAGAACTAGGTTACTTGAAATGATAATTCAAAGCTTTAAAATACAAACTTAAACAATTTATTAATCAATCACAAATTACAAAAGAACAAATGACACCAATGTGTCGAGTAATTAACTTTTAATTACTGCTAACTACTCCATACATTTTAATTACTTATTAACCTTTAAAATTTATATATATCAAGAAGATAGTAACTTAAGTTTTCCATGAAATGAATATTCAAAGGACAATTTCTACCGTTCATGTGTTAACCTTTAATCATTTAAAATTCAACTTAGTTAACATTAAAATACATTTTCTTTATTATCATCTAAAACGTACCTGGTTGTGCACATTACTCGTAAAACACTATAACACATATAATTAATTATTGCACATCAATTTCGTACACTAATCACTGCACATCGCCTTTACAAATCAGCACTCTTAAACAAAAATGATATAAACTTTACTTATTGGAAACACATAAATAATCACTTCTGAATTCATCTTTTGTTGCGTTTATAAAATTTGGTACCGGCCTTGACATCTTAAATTTTGAATACTGGAAGCTTACTAATTTCTAAGTTATGTCCGAAAATGCCATTACGTCTGTCTCGTTCAGAGACTTTTGGAGAAGTGGGGTCGTTGCAAGGATGCGCTAACTAAATTTCCCACCCTTACTTATTATTTTGAATTTTTTGATTGGTGCTTCGGATCAGGCGATATCAGACCATGTTGACGTCACATGGCGTGATGTGCTTATTACCCTAAGTTACTAACTCGTATGATATTTTTCTATTTCTCCCGCTAGGAGCGCTTACTACCTACGCTAGCTTCACAATGTGCACCAAGAACACAAAAATTTTCTTTTATATTGGAACGATATAATTATTAAATAAAAATTAAATATATAAATGAATTTATATGTAACACCTTATTTTTAAGAGTGTTACATTATATATATATATATATATATATATATATATATATATATATATATATATATATATATATATATATATATTTAGGTTAGTTTTGGTTGGTAAAGATTATTTAGATTTTTTGGACTAGGAGACTGACAGACTTACCTTGGTAAGAGTCCACACTGTAGTCTTGAAATAGAAACACATAAAAGCACTTAAACAATGACTACAGTGTGGACTCTTACCAAGGTAAGTCTGTCAGTCTCCCAGTCCAAAAAATCTATATATATATATATATATATATATATATTAATATATTAAATATGGTGATATGTTTTCTTGTAATACAGTAAACTCCCGATTATCCGTGGAATAGGGTGGCCCGGCAACGCCGGATAACGAATTCCCCGGATAATCCGCTATGAACAAAGAATACGCAAAACGATCGATTATTATACCATAAGTTACACAAATAATGACCCCGGTTAATGCAATTCATATATATAATCTTCAGAGGACAAAATAAATACAGAAAATAATTTAATAAGTCGATGTATTTGATGGATTATAAGATGTACATTTATATGTCTAACTATTTACAATACGTACATAAGTATATGTCAAAAGTAAGTATGTATGTACATATGTAATTTCCTTTACACATAATACTTTTACTTTTTAACAAAATAATCTGTCATTTTCGTCTTTTTTGTGAGCATTGATTTAGTTTTAATGTGCTATCTAAGTTTCTTGAGAACCATTATGTCGCACAGTGTCTACTCATGTCACGTGTGTCACAAAGCCATAAAGATTGATAATGTATATGACAGACATAGATAATGCGTATGTCACGTCCTAGACTATTTATAGCCGAGAATAGCTGACATTTGTTTACAATCTTATGATACAGATTAGGTTTTCGGGCGTCCAAGCATTTTGTCATTGTCTCTTATATACAGTAGTCTGCTCGCCCCTTTTATTTCGCTGGCCTGCGTCGGGATGATTACCTTTCAATGTAAAAATTAGTACATACATATTTACATATCTATTCCATTCATCTTAACTTCTATTAAGCCTTATATGTATTTACGTCGTAATTCACCGTTTGATAATTTAAACACATGAATCTGATTGGAATAAAAATTGGATATTTGTAAAACAATGGCAGACCCTGGATGATCCGCAAACCAGTTAATCCGCCCACGGATAATCAGGAGTTTACTGTATAGTTAATAAATTAAAAATATTTCAAAAACAAGAATACTTTTATTGCATATATTATTCTAAGCTTTTCGCTTAGTAATTATCTAGCAAAACATTTTTACAAAAATCTGAACAAAAATCTGTTTTTGTAAAAATATTTTGTTAGATAATTATTTTCCTGAAGATGCTGGTACTGTTTTATCGGCGAAAAGCTTAGAATAATACATGCAATAAAAGTATTGTTGTTTTTGAAATATTTTAAATTTATTAATTATATATTATAAACACTTTAATATACTTAAACAAGATTCTACTTGGTATATATGTGTCGATTTTTGAGAACTTTAATTATATGTTCTCATTTTTGAGCTTATTCCAAAAAACTCGAAAATGAGAACACGTAATTAAAGTTCTTTAAAGTCGACTCATATATATACCAAGAAGATTCTTGTTTAAGTATATTGTAGTGTAAGTGATAAGTGAATACAAGAAAACAGTGTTGCAAAGTTAAAAACACGTGTATATGTGTATAATATATCATTTTTTAATATCTAGTATTTAATTAGCATTTATTCCAGAAGTTCTGAGTATTGATGTAGATAAAAGATGAAGTGTATTCCTGGTAGTATTGCTGATTGTTTGTCAACAAAAGAACCTCAGACACTGCTATGCATTTTATAAATGTTATCTTGACAGCTGATGTAACACAGCAACAAAAAAACTGTATCAGATGCAGATTCACCTTCTAAAACATTAAAAACCCTAGTTTAATTAATTTTAAAAACAAAAATAACTGCTAAATACTTACTTAAAATTTAGGATGCAATTATTTGAAAAAAAAATTTGTATACTGGGAAAGAGCAGTAAGGTTATTGTCATGTTTAGAATGGTATTTGTTAACTTGTGGCTATAATTCCTAGAAACAGACTTTACAGTGTGAAAGCTGGATTCAAACTGAACCAAATGTTACCTATCAGAAATTTTTACAACATAATTATTGTCAATACCCAGAAAAACTGTTTTTCACCTGAGTTAACCCACCACACCAAAGAATGAGCGATTCACTGCAGTGAATGTATTAAAACATTTTAGAATTATTATGATTAATTTTAATGAATAATAAATATGAAATCATTAACAATTTGTGTTTTGTATTCATTGCTTTAAAAGAATCAACCAAAACCAAAAAAAATATAATTAAAAGGCCAAAAGTATCTGGTATCTGATATCTATCTTAGTGCTTCAGTTAATCCAATGCACAAAAGTTTACTAACATTGCTTTATTTCAGACTACCTGGGGAGGGGGCTTTAAAAAATTATAAGACAACAACAAGTATTCACTCTTCACTTGGAAGAGACTTGTTATGATGGCATGCTGTTATTAGCTGTAGTCCACTTGTTCAGTAGGAATTTTTTCTAATACTGCATTTATGTTAAATTATTAAAATACAAATTACATATAATTTCACTCTTGGGTTAAAATGGGTCTACCTAAACCTTAGTACTATCTTCAGTCAAACCTCTGAAAGTGATTAAAATTTATCTCACATAATTCTGCAGAGTTATACAGTAGACCCTCGGTATTCGTGGTTGGCAAATTATAGCATATCCCACGATATTACAGCAAAATATGTATCGCATTAAAAAAAAAAAAAAACAAGCTACTATAGTTACTGTGCAGGTTGTAGGATAATGTTTTCTTGTCATATTTATTTTGTACAGTACTGCAGTTATTTATCACAAGAAAATCTGAACGTTTGTTATATTTTACACTACTAGGCTTACTACTCAAAAGTTAGGCATTCCTTATTTATAACAAGTGGCATTATCGCCCCCTGACAAATAACGATGAGTTGCAAAAATCCAATTTCTTCAATACCTTAATTTTAGAAATGTGATTGAAAATGAATGAATTTTTAAACAGATAGAAGAATATTTTCCTGATGTTGTTGTTAATGAGAATATAATATAACGATCTCGATGTAACCCAGAACTGAGTCCTACATGAATTTCAGATCACACTGGTTTACTGCAGAATATAGTATAGCAATACTTCTACTACATATGTCACTTTTACAAAAATCAAAAGTTACTGCCGGACATTTTGCGCTGAGTCTAATTTTTGTCATGCACTTTTTAGTCTTTTCGAATATTTTAATATAGGTAAAATTCAAGTTTTGTATAAATAAAAACATGGTTAATGCATGAGTCAAAGAAATCGATCTATTAGGAATTTTGGAACAAATTCCTAATAGACCGATTTCTTTGACTCACGCCACCAACCGCGTTTTAATTTAACAAAATTTTGTGAGTGTACACCTCATCATTAAGTTTTGTATGTTATTCTTATGTTTTGAATTTTATTTTACTAACCTTATCTCAGACTTAAATTTTTAATTTTTAAATTTAAATTAGTTCATTTTAAAATATTATGTGTTTGTTATAAATCATTTAACAAAAATTGTAGACCAAGATTTTATATCTTGGTTTCTAGCACAATTTATTTTTGTTATAACTCAGATTTCTCAAAAAGCCCTACAATTGGTTTTATTCACTTTCGTAAATAAAATCCATAGGGAACAACTTTTTCCCTCTTAATTAACGATCCAACAATTTCAGTACGATTTCAAAGAAAGAACTGATATTCCAGGTAAAACTTTTTCACTGGTCATAACTCAGTACCAAAACCTTTCCAGACCTTTGTTTACATGATGTTTTTCAAATGGTCTTAACATGACACTGTTAACAAATGGTTTGATGCTGTGCGCTCTTGAGCTTTCTGATTTCTATAATAAAAGTCCAAAGGTTTAGTGCACTGAAGTCTACGCACTGGTATCCTGTGAGCTAGTCGCATAGCTACAGGGTTCGTATGTTCCTGGAGCCGCCCGAAGTGATTCACTGCTGCAGTAGCGGCCTCCTCTCTCACGCTCTTCATCTTGAGGTCCCTAAGTATATAATAGTTACGGACGTACCATGGAACTCCCACTATAGCTCTTAACACTTTATTTTGGAAGCGTTCTATTACTTGTAAATTGCTGCTCTTGGTGCATCCCCAAAGTGGTAACCCGTATGTCCATACTGGTTTTAGCACTTGCTTATAAACAAGGAGTTTATTGTAGGGGCTTAACTCCGAATACCGGTTCATGAGCCATGCTAGTCTTCTATATCTTACGTCTAATTCATCTCTTTTTTTCTTCACATGAGATTTCCAATTCAATTTAGCGTCCAATGTTAAACCTAGGTATTTCACCTCCTTACAATTAGGAACAACCCGGCTATTTATTATGAGGTCAGTTTTGCTCTCTGCCTTAATGGTAAATATAATATGAGCAGATTTATTTTCATTAAGTTTTATGAGCCACTGCCTAGTCCACTCACTAACACTATCCAGGGCGATCTGCAATTTAGCTGTTGCGTGAGCCTCATTTTGTGCAACAGACAGGATAGCTGTGTCATCTGCAAACGTCGCCATAATTGTATTCCCATTTACAGGTATGTCCCTTGTATACAAGAGGTACAATACCGGTCCAAGGACACTACCCTGAGGCACACCAGCAACGATGTCCCTGAAACCAGAGTACTCCCTACCCTGCTTGACGCAGAAGATTCTGTCCGCCAGATAGGACTTTAGTATTTGCCAGAATTCTTCTGGAAGATCTCGATGAATTTTATATAGTAAGCCGCCGTGCCAAACACGATCAAATGCCTGGGAAACATCGAGGAAGACACCAGAGCATACCCTCTTCATCTCCAAGGTTTCCTCAACTACTTCTACAGTTCGGTGCACCTGGTCTATAGTGGAGTGTTTGCTCCTGAAGCCGAATTAGTGGTTTGGAACCAAGCCTCGTTCTTCAATTATTGGTTTGAGTCGTTTCAGCAGCAGTCTCTCAAAAATCTTTGATGTCACTGGAAGCAATGATATCGGGCGATAAGATGTCTTCTCATTCGGTGGTTTCCCTCGCTTCGCAATCATTAAGATTTCAGCTACCTTCCACTGTCTCGGAACATATTTTAACCGGAAGCGTGCATTGAGCAAGTGTAGAAGTTTCATGACAGCTCTGTGTGGCAGCTCCTTCAGGATCTCTCCAGTGATCAGATCATATCCGGGAGCTTTTTTATTTGAAACCTTTGTTAATTCTTTCTGAAGTTCTTTGAAGGTGACATGTTGAATCATCAGGTTATCAGTCCTCCGTAAGTACGTGGTATTTTCACTGGCAGTTTGTCTTGGCAAAGGGGTAAATATATCTGCTAGATAGTCCGCAAAGACTTCTACTTTTTCTTTATCAGTTTTAGCCCATGTGTGATTCCCGACCCTGATGGGTGGTATTTGTGTTTTTGGTCTCTTGAGTGAACTTGTGGCTTTCCACAGAGAATAGTCATTTACTTTATCTGTCGTCAGACCATGAAGATAGTTGCTGACTTCATCACTCTTGACTTGCCGCAGGGTGTCTCGTAGCTCATTAGTAAGACGATTTAGCGTGGTCTTGTCAGCTGGATCACGCGTCTGATGAAATCGCCGTCGAGCTTTCCTCTTCTCTTTCACTAATAGACGGACCTCAATGGTGCAGCATTTTTTATTGTTAACCGGCTTGTTGATAGGATCAGGGGTGTTGTTCCAAGAAGCCAGCTGTAGGTGATTGACAAACCTCTCCACCTCTTCTTCGAGTTGGTTGCTGTTTCTTATAGGCACAGCAAGGTCGATTTTATCTTCCAGCTCCAGCCGGAAGCTTTCCCAGTCTGTGCTTTCACTTGTTAACTTAGGAGCCGTTTGTCGTAACAAGAGTTTTTCGCTGATTGATAGAATGACCGGTGTGTGGTCAGAGCTGAGATCACCACAGCTTTCTGTCCTAATGCAGTACCCTGCAAGCCCTCTTCCGACAAAAAAGTCAATCAAGTCCGGCAGTTTTCTGATGTCAGTTGGCCAGTAGGTCGGCCTTCCAGTTGAATAGAAGTAACAATTTTGTTTGCATCCAGCTTCATACAATACCCTTCCTCTCGGAGTTATTAGGGAGCCCCAAAAGGTATGTTTTGCATTGAAGTCACCACCCAACAAAAACTTGCGACCGAGGCTGGTAAAAAGCTCAATGTAGTCGACGTGTTGCAAACTATACTGTGGTGGGCAATAGATTGCAGAAACTGAGAAGGATTATCTATTCTTTGGATAGACCAGAATCGTAGTGACTTGCATCATAGCAAGTTGTATCTTCAGATCGAGAGAATGGCTAATAGTTTTTTTTATAATCACTGCAGAACCTCCTCTGGCTATTCCTGATGGGTGGTTGGTGTAGTAAATATCAAACCCCCACACCTTAACTACATTTTGTCGTGTAAAATGTGTTTCAGACACAAGACATATATCAATGTTCTCACTATAAAGAAACAGTTCCAATTCATGAATTTTATTTTGAAGCCCATTGGCGTTCCATGTGGGTATTCGTAAGTTATACGGTATTTTTGCTTATTGAAACTGGTTTTTAACAGTCTTCTCTAGCTCGGTGAGCCTGTACAATATGATTTTATTTATTTCACTTTGCTCCTCTAGCCGATGATGGATATGAGCCAGTTTTTGCCCTATGGATAAGGCTTCATCCTCTTCGTATGTCACAGTTCTCAAGGATTTGTTGGTTGTTACTTGAGCGAACGATTTTTCACCGAATTTGGTTTCCCTTGAATTAAGCTGCAGTTCAAGTTGCCTTTCACTGGCGGGCTGGGCTCGCCTTATTAGTTGTCTGTCTGGTTTAGAGTTAACATTATTTCTCCGTTTCTGAAGTTCTTTGGCGACTTCACACCCTCTATAGTTGGCCGGATGCTCGCCTCTAAAATTAATACATTTTGGCACAGTCTGTATACTAACAGTGCAGTCTTTTGTGAAGTGTTTGCCAGCGCACTTCACGCACTTTGCTTCCCTTCGACAGTAAGCTTGAGTATGGTTGAAACCTTGGCATCTTTTGCATTGAGAAATTGACCTTGAATTTCTCCTTAGAGCTTCTACTTTTATCACCATATGGAGTATCGTCTGGATGTCAAACACGCGCTTTGGGTCTTCCTGTTTGTCGAATGTGAGCATAAACAATGGGAGACCCCGCTTAGTAGTCACCACCTGTCACTGCTCATTGGATTTGATTTCTTTCTTTAAAATATTTACAACGTCCAGCAATTTGAAGCCCCGGCCTTGATGCTCATTCATTATATCCTCCTTACTACAGGAGGCGTGTAGACCTCTGACCATTACGCGCAGCGGCCTGTCATTTTTATTTTCCTAAGAATACCATTCAATTTTTTCAATTTCTAGCCTACTGGTAAGTGCTCTATAAGAGTCTGGATCTTGCACATTAATTTTCCATACGTCATTATTTAATGCAGAGACTTTGAAGTCATCCTTAGACTCAGCCTTAAGAATTCCATACAGTCTGTTATAGTCATTGACCCCAGTTATGTTGATTGGTGGTGGCTGATGATCCCGTTGCTGGATGCCCCATGCAATCCTCGCTGTACCACCTGGCGTCTGACGTTCTATTCGCTGAATGCCCTGTGTAATTTTTGCTGTACCACTAGTACTTTGCTGTGGTGAAAGCTTCGGTGACAATTCGGCTTTTCTTTTTTTGCTTCGACGTGATCTGTACCCGCTCAGGATCCAGTCCGTTTCACGAGTAAGTTGCTCTTCATCAGTAGAATAATTCTCAGCCTGTTTCTCTTCTTCTAGTTCATGCATTTGTTTGTCTTCACTTTGTGCGTTTCTCAATTTTCTGTTTTCATCTTTCAGTTCTTCAATTTCTTTCTTCAACTCTTTGCATAGCAGCTCCATTTCCTTCAATTTGTCTATCACGAAGTCATCTTCTGACTTACGTTCTGGTGGAGTACTAAGGACCATAGAGGATTTACAAAAAGGGTCTCTATCACTTGTAATATTTACTTCCCTCTGAGCCAAGTGATTCACCCTAACCTTTGTTTGCATGATGTTTTTCAAATGGTCTTAACATGACACTGTTAACAAATGGTTTGATGCTGTGCGCTCTTGAGCTTTCTGATTTCTATAATAAAATGAATGGTTCCCACTGTGCCTATAAAATAAAACTTAATAAGCAATTTTTATCTTTTAAATTCTAGTAAGTTTATCAACTGGCTATTCACAGTTTAATTTTTACTGGGTGTGTGTGTGTGCAGACTGTGCAAATGTTTGCATTTCATTTCTAGTAATGCCTAATTTATTTTCTTTTGCAGAGACAAAAAATGTTGCTGCTCAAAAGGTGTCTTCCAGCTCACATACACCTCAGGTGATTAAATGGGTTCAATCATATCATTTGAAATTTATAATAAATCGTTAAATTTAAAACGTAATTGATCTCATACCTTATGTAATGAGGATTTTATTTATATTTTGACGCCTAAGAGATATTTTAAAAGAAAGTACATATTAGCTACCGTAGTTTTTTTTAAAAATAGTGATATTTTATATTTAAACTTAACAAATTAAATAATATAAACTTAATATTTTAGTAAATTTATAAAAAAAATTAAGGTATCACATATCCAACTGCTCTAAGTGATATCCATCATTTAAGAAATCTTATGAAGATCGCTTATATTAGATCAAAAATGTAGTAGTTTAAAAAGTTATTGATTAATCTACATACATTATACTATCAGCAAATTAAAAATTTGTTAAGTTCAAACATAAATGTTTGCTGATCATCAAGAGCAACAAAATCCATGATTAATATTTTCAAAATAACAGTACTTTAATACCCATTACTTACAATAATAAATTTAGTTAAAATGTAGACAAATTTTTAATGCATTAAAAAATTTAGAAATGTTTGTTACTATCCTAAACTTTAACATTCATTTTTCAGTAGGACAAATTGATTCAAGTTAATCTATTCTAATATTTAAAAATTACAACATTTAGGATGAAAATTTACTTATAATCTCAGGGCTGGCATTTAGAAGTGTGTTTGTATGTTTACTCTTTTTTGTAGTATATACTACATTAATTAGAATTTACAAACAACTATTTTTATTCATTTCAACAAAAAACTTACTTTTTTGACTGAGCCGAGTGCTTTTACAAAGTATTCGAACTACACATTATCAGAACTGAAGTTGGTTAGAGACTTTATTGCTGACTTATGACATTTCTTCATATAGTTTGAACTGGTTTACTGAGTTGTTGTGTGATGAAAATAATATTCAGGGTTTTGTATTTTAGGAATGTTTTTCAGGTTAGTATTTTGAATTGTATTGTTCTTTTGTTACATCACTGAAATAACGTCTCCAACTGTTAACCACCTTCCCTCTTGATGATTTCAGTTCCTGAGTACATAACTATACAAGTATGGCATTACCATATCAGTTATTAAAAAAAAAAAAAAAAAAAAAAAAAAAAAAAAAAAAAAAAAAAAAAAACACTTTGGTTTTTAATTATAAAAAAGTAATAAATAACAAATACGAATTGTATTTTTTTTTAGTCTAAAAAGGTGAATTGAAGACCTGTTTAAAATTATTCTGAAACGTCATCCTAGCTAGAAGAAAAACTAGATGTTAGTTAGATTTCTAATAAAGCTTCTTCTTAGTATTTTAAGAATTATTAACATAAACTCTGGTTGATTGGATATTCAAAGTTTCTGATAGGACCTTTATAAATGTATTGACAACATTTATTTTATGCCTTTTTTAGCATTGTTAAATCTTTTTATTGATATGTGTCAAATCTACTTGTTAACAAGGTTGGAATAAGAAATTGTAATACTGTATGTGCATATTTATTTTTTTCGCCATTATCAAGATGTTATCTTTAAAAAATATTATATTTCTAATGCAATGTATTTTTATTATCTCTAAAAACTAGCAAACATTAAAATATTTGTTTCAAAAGGATGTTTGAACTAATCATACATGGCCTACTTTATTAACATCTATAGTAATAAATTTAATTTGTTCTAGGGGTTATGTTTCATAACTTTAAAGTTAATTAATTCATTTTTATTTCAATTTAGTGACCTACTCATTGACATTCTTAGGTTATTTTTCCTTAAAGTGATTTATTTTAATATAACTCTGTTTTTTTCAATATATTCAAAAGTATTTACAAGCTCAATTAAAATTTTTATTAATCAATGTTGTGAATATTGTAATACTACGTAAAAACTATCAGTTTCTTGCAATGCAAAAATACAATATAAAAACTAAGAAAATTTTTTATTTTATTTTGCATAAAAATGGATTTAGAATTATGATCTCTAAAATTAGTATATCTATTTATAGGGTGTCAATAAGGTTGGAGTTCCTGTGATCGAATTAACTCCACAAGGTGATGAGGAGTGTTGCTGTGTATGCCATAAGACTTTACAAAAAGAGATCAGCCGAGGAATATTCAAACTGAGAGACTTTAGATCCAAGTTGCAATCAGAATGTGATGTATTAATGCAGAGGAGAGATGTTATTGTTCAACAGTTGTCAGCATTGCAGCATCGAAATAACCTTATGTACCCTCCTGCTGTAAGTATGTCCAGAGAATTAGCACAACATACATATATAATAAAGTACAGGACAGAATCTGTAAAAGTAGGTATTACTATCACTTTGACTTTAACCTTTTAGGCTCCAATTATTTGGTCACCAGCAGCTCCACCAGATCCAGTTAGTTAGCATGTGTATTGCACATGAATCTTTAATTATTCACTAAAAAATTAAGACTTCAAATAAATACATGTTATTTTATACCACTGTGTTCGGAATAAAATGAACAATAGTAATATGAGGCTTATATGTTGAAAACATGAAGTTTTAATTCAGTAGGCCTGATAAAATGTTTTTTACTACAAAAAAAAAATATATTTAGCTTTGTTGATGAAATAGCATTTTCCCTGTGATGAATTATAGTCGCTTTAAAGCCCAAAGTAACGCTGAATAAAAATATATGCATAAGTAGTATTACAAAAATCTATTTGTAATATTTATTCTAAAAAATTTAAAATTATGCACATGCATAAAAATACCAAGAATGGTGTACCTACTATAATATTCAACTGCAAATAGGTTTGAATGGACATAAACGTTCACTTTGATGTAATTATTTTAAAAGTAAAACAAATTGTACTAAACCCATATTTACAAGCACAAAATATATTTACAAAAGTAGGTACCAAAAAAAAAAACATATAGGTCTAAATATAAATTATTGCCTACAACTTTTTAAAAAAATGTTTTAACTTGCCTATAGTAGCACTTACTTTTTTTGTTGAGGACGGCCGTTTCGGGAGATGTGTCCCTTTGTCAACTCAGACCGTAACTGATCTCAAGGTTTACGTAGGTTAGGGTGGGGGTGGGATATTTTGGTGGTGTGGGTGTATTTTGTGTGTATTAGGAGTTATGATGTCAAAAAGTGCGTGTGAGTTGTAATGTAATTTTGTATTGAGTATGTGTGTAGGGTGTAGTTTGAAGTGCCTATATATTTCGTATTGTTCGGTTGTGTAGCGTTGGTTATTTCTGTGTTGTTTATGAAGAATTTGTAAGTTAGATGTTATGTCTGTGTAGTCGTGTTTTGTGGAGTTGAGATGATCGGCGAAGTTTGATTGGTAGTTATTGTTTTTTAGTGCTTTTATATGTTCTTGGTAACGTGTGTAGAATGACCTCCCTGTCTGGCCTATGTAAAAACTGGGGCATGAACTGCAAGTTAGTTTGTAAACTCCAGTGGTGTTGTAAATGTCGTTGATTTTGCTGTTGGGTTTAAATTGTTTGTTGAGAGTGTTGTGTGTGGAGTAAGCTATTTTGTAGTTGTATTTTCGTAATGTGTTGGTTAGATTGTGGGTTTTGGATGATCTGTAAGGTATTGATAAGTATTTTATGGGATTGTCATCTTGTGTGTTTGTATTTGGGTTATTATGTTTATTTTTTAGGCGGTTATATAATTTGTCTATCATTGTTGGGTTGTATCCGTTTGTTTGTGCTATATATTTTATGGTGTTTAACTCCTGGTAGTGTTCATCTTTGTCTAGTGGTGTTTTAACGAGGCGATATATCATGGTATTGTAAGCAGCTAGTTTGTGTTGGTGTGGGTGGTTTGAGGAACTGTGTATGGTCGTATTAGTGCTGGTGGGTTTTCGGTATATGTTGAATTTATGTGTTTGTTTGTCTGTTCGTTTAATTGTGAGGTCTAAGAAGTTAAGGGAGTTTTGTTGTTCTGTTTCGATGGTGTATGTTAGTTTAGGGTGTATGGAATTTAGGTGTTTTAGAAATATGTGTGCTCTGCGTGTGTTGCCTTTATATAATATTATGATGTCGTCGACGTATCTGTACCAGTAAATTATGTTATCTGAGTATTTGTTGTTGTGTAAAATGTGGTTTTGTTCGATATGGTGTATGAATATTTCTGCTAAGATGCTTGCTATGGGGGAGCCCATAGGTAGTCCATCTTTCTGGCTGTAGTATGTGTTATTGTAGGTGAAGTAATTTTGAGAAGTGATTAATCTTGTGAGGTGGATGATTTCGTCAATGTGTGTATGTGGTGTATTTGTGTCTATTAGCATGTTTTTGAGGATGTCTATGGTTTCTGGAATGGGGATGTTTGTATATAGATTTGATATATCAAAAGAGACTAAGGTGGAATTGTGTGGAATATTTACGTTTTTAATTTTGTCTATTAGATTTAGGCTATTTTTTATGCTACAATGGTTATTAAATTTTATATGGTTTCGGATAGTTTTGTCGAGGAATTTGGCTAGAAGATGAGAAGGGGCGCTTGTATGGTTTATTAGTGGACGTATTGGGATGTCTGTTTTGTGAAGTTTGGGCAGGGCGTTTAGTTTGGGGGCTTTTTGGTGTGGTGTGGGATTATAAGTTTTGTTTTGTTAATTGCTTCTTTGATTAGAGCGTTGTATTTTGTTGTTGGGTCTTCTTTTAGTGTAATGATGTTGTTATTTTGGATGAAGCTGTGTACTTTTATGTTGAGGTCGCTATTCCTAATAATTACCGTTGTGTTGCCTTTGTCAGCTTTGGTAATGGTTAAATTTTGTTTTTTTAATTTGTTTTTGATGGATTTGGCTGCTTTTAATTCTTGGGTGTTTGTTTTGGGGGGTTTAATTTGGGTTATTTTTTGTTTTATTTGGTGTCTGATTGCATCTTCTTGTTCTATCAGTGTGTTGTGTTGGATTGTATTTTCAAGATCTAATATTAGGGTTTTGGTGAAATTTTTTTGGCTGTATTTGGGTGTGATGTTATGTTTTAAGCCTTTGTCTAATAGGTTTAATTCATTAATTGAAAATGTTGTGTTGGTGAGATTTATAGTTCTGGGGTGAAAAACGTGTGTTGTGTTAATAACCTGTTTTGGGTGTTGTGCGTTTTTTAGGTTATTTATTTTTTTGTTATGTGTAAGTTTTATTTTATTTTTTGTTTCTGTGATTAGTGTATTAGTGAAGTTTACTACTTCTTGCAGTTCGATGTAGTGTAGTTCCATGGTAAGCTGTTGGTATAGGTTATAAGCGATTTTGTTGAGATCGTTTTTTTTGTTTATATAAATGTTTTATAGTGTTTTTGATGTAGAGTGTTTGAGCTTGGTGTGTGGTACATAGGCCAGACAGGGAGGTCATTTCACACACGTTACCAAGAACATATAAAAGCACTAAAAAACAATAACTACCAATCAAACTTCGCCGATCATCTCAACTCCACAAAACACGACTACGCAGACATAACATCTAACTTACAAATTCTTCATAAACAACACAGAAATAACCAACGCTACACAACCGAACAATACGAAATATATAGGCACTTCAAACTACACCCTACACACATACTCAATACTCAATTACATTACAACTCACACGCACTTTTTGACATCATAACTCCTAATACACACAAAATACACCCACACCACCAAAATATCCCACCCCCACCCTAACCTACGTAAACCTTGAGATCAGTTACGGTCTGAGTTGACAAAGGGACACATCTCCCGAAACGTGCCGTCCTCAACAAAAAAAGTAAGTGCTACTATAGGCAAGTTAAAACATTTTTTAAAAAAGTTGTAAGTGATTACTAGTAGCTCACTATCCCCCTACAGTAGTCACATTTTGTATCCCTTGTAGGTTATTGTGCCAGTCTTTGTAAATATTTCGATGCATTTCTTTTTTCATCCCTCCCTTGCTAACAGTTTAGGGACTGTGTTATTGTATTAGTGTTACTTGAAGTGTGTTATAGTAGTGTTTATTATTTTTTGTACAGTAAATATAAATAATGAAGATGAATTATTGGAGAATGTCTACTTAGACAAATGTTACACTGCCCAAAAATATTTTATTCTAAAGTGTTTAATATCACATTTTATGTAAAATGAATTAAATCCATAATAAGGGTAAACAAATTATATGAATTGTTTGAATTTTATATACCAACAAATCAAATATGACTGCTAATCGATTTAAAATTATAACAGTAAAATAAAATCATATGATTATTGTAAAATAATTATCAAATAATCCTAATTTATGAGTAAATTTCATATAAGAATATTCAAAAAGTAAATCATGAAATATTTTATAAATATCTAAGGAATAATAGCCGCATTTCTTACACCAACGAAATTTAAGTAAGTTGTCGAGTACTGTAGTAAGTACAAATGTAAGAAATAAAATATTTTATATTCATTCTTGTTAGAAAATGGGGTAATTTTTCCATGAGATAACTAAACTTCTAGCATAACGGTAACTACACAAGCTTCTGAAAGATATAATGCAAAAGATCACCCCAGAAGCAAATATTGTTTCTGTACTGTAGATTGTTTTATAATTGAAACATTCTCACACATAATTGAAACATCATGCTCACTATCCCTCTCTCTGGTGATAGCAATAACTCTTTGAGTGTACAAGAGATGATAGAGGATAATGATAAAAGAGAAGGATCTAGTTTAAAATGCAAGCCACAGCCTATGACACAATATATTGACAAACCATTTCTTTGGAGAATGGCAGAGTGTACTAAGCTGGAAACTAGAATTTCAGAAAAAGAAGACTTCCTAGACTAAATATATAAGATTGTTTACTTTATTCTAAGGTTTTTGTAAAAATAACTTTAAAGGCTTTGAGAAAGTAATTACCTTAAAAAAATTTAATTACAGGAGAGAACCAATATCCAGGTATTTCATAATCTAAGTTCTTGTTTGAGACAACAAGAACTGAGATGTCGACATCTACAGTCAGCTCTAAAACATCAGCAGCGCCAAACTGAGCAAGTACTTCAAAGTAAGTCAACTTAGTTTATTGCCCTGTATGGTATATATGAATATATTAAAAGTTATAAATAATTTCAATTAAAAAAACACAAAGTTTAAAATTCTGAATTTAGTTGAAAACATGCATGTAAAACTTTTCATATTTCAATAGCCGCCTTTTAAAATTAGGCTGAAGTGTTCTATTTTTAAAACAATCTAATAGTGGGACAATTTTTCTAAAGAATTATCTAAAGTGCTACTTTAGGCAAGTGTAACATATTTACAAGTGTTTTTAGTTATTATTTATTGTTAATAAACCACATTAAACTATTCCAAGTAATTAGTAATCTACATTCTAATATATATTATTTCACTAAAACACATTTAAATATTTTACAACTTGAATATAGTAGGACTTACTTATATTTGTTTAGGACGGCCGTTTCGGGAGATGTGTCCCATTATCAACTCAGACCGTAACTGATCTCAAGGTTTTCGTAGGCTAGGGTGAGGTGGGATATTTTAGTGGGGGCGTGGGTGTATTTGGTGAGGATTAGGAGTTATGATGTAAAAAAGTGTGTTTGTGTGTGTATTATAAAGTAATTGGGTGTAGTTTGAAATGTTTGTATATTTCATATTTTTCACATTTTCAAATATGTTGTGTAACATTGTTATTTTTGTATTGTTTATGTAGAATTTATAGGTTGGATACTATGTCTATGTGGTCATGTTTTTGTATATATATATATATGAGATTTTTGGCAAAGTTTGATTGGTAGTTATTGTTTGTTAGTGCGATTATATGTTCTTGGTAACGTGTGTGAAATGACCTCCCTCTCTGGCCTATGTAAAAACTGGGACGAATTGCAAATTAGTTTTTAAACTCCAGCGATGTAAATGTCATTGATTTTGTTGCTGGGTTTAAATTGTTTATTGAGAGTGTTGTGTATGGAGTAGGCTATTTTGTAATTGTATTTTCATAGTGTATTCTTTGGATTGTGGGTTTTTTTAAATGATCTGTATGGTATTGTTAAGTATTTTATGGGTTTGTTGTGTTGTGTATTTGTATTTGGGCTATTGAGTTTGTTTTTTAGGCGGTTGTATAATTTGTCAATCATTGTTGTGTTGTATCCATTAGTTTCTGCTATATCTTTTATGGTGTTTAATTCTTGGTAGTGTCCTTTTGTGTCTAACGGTGTTTTAAGTATATCGTTTTAAGCGATATACCATGGTATTGTAAGTGGCTACTTTATGTTGGGGTGGGTGGTTTGAAGAGTTGTGAATGGTAGTATTGGTGTTGGTGGGTGGGTTTTCGGATATGTTGAATTTATGAGTTTGTTTGTCTGTAGCTTTATTTGTGAAATCTAGGCAGTTAAGAGAGTTGTTTTTATCTGTATCAATGCTGTATGTTAGTTTCAACATATACTGAAAACCCACCAACACCAATACTACCATTCACAACTCTTCAAACCACCTACACCAACATAAACTAGCCGCTTACAACACCATGATATATCGCCTACTTAAAACACTGTGAGACAAAGAAGAACACTACCAAGAATTAAACACCAAAAAACATATAGCACAAACTATGGATACAACACAACAATGATTGAACAACTGCCTAAAAAACACTCGATAACCCAAATACAAATACACAACACGACAAACCCATAAAATACTTAACAGTACCATACAGATCATCCAAAACCCACAATCTTACCAACATACTATGAAAATACAATTACAAATTAGCCTACTCCACTCTCAATACTCTCACAATTTAAACCCAACAACAAAATCAATGACATTTACAATCTAACTTGCAGTTCGTCCCAGTTTTTACATAGGCTAAAGAGGGAGGTTATTTTACACACGCTACCAAGAACATATAAACGCACTAACAAACAATAACTACAAATCAAACTTGGCCGAACATCTCATATCCACTAAACATGACCACATAGACATAACATCCAACCTACAAATTCTTCATAGACAATGGAAAAATAACCAATGTTACACAGCAGAACAATACAAAATATACACACAATGAAAAATGTTGAAAAATGTTTACAGGTGTTTTTAAGTGAAAACTTGTAGCTCATGGGGAGTTGGTTTCAACTAATATATATTATTTCCATGAAATAGTAATTCTTAATAAAATAGAATGCTATTTATTTATATTTACTAATCCATTAGTTTACATGGTATTAAATTAATCCAAATAAATATATTGCAGTTCAATTAAATAAGCTTTACAAAATTTCATATATTTATTTTATTATGTTTATTTAATACATATTTAACAAATTTTGGTTGATTTTAAAATCCTCCTAAATGTTTAGTTCTTCTCCGAAATTAACTGAAAATTATACCTAAAAATTCAAACAAATATATTAATATATATAATATATATTAATATTATTAATGATAAAATAAAACTTTCATATATAGTTCTAAGTAATATATTTAAAAATAGTTATTACGCTATGAGCAATATATTTTAAGTAAAATTTATGTTTCAAATTTCCCTCACAAAATAAATTCATAGAAATAATAATTAGAATTCATTATATTTGTATTATGAATCTTTTTCCCCATATTTAAAATTTACTTTGTTATTGTGATTCTAATAAAGCAGTTAATAGTATGTTTTTAGTCTTATAATTTGATTACTCTCTTTTACCCATTTTAACTACCCAACAATTTGCTATTAAACTTTTTACATTTTATGGTTGTTGGACAAACATGTATGAATAATTTATTCAGTTGCCTTCATTACTTTATTTTTTTTATTATTTTTATATAATTATTATTCATATTTTAAAAATAGTGGAAAGCTATTGTGAATTGGTTGGACATTTGATATTTCATAATTATATAATAATGTATTTTTAAAAAAATTCAACTAATATAATCATTTTTATATTTCATTTATTATCATTATAATATATATTGTACCATTCCATATTCAATTTCCTTTAGAAAACATAACTTTTTTCCATATAAAACTGTAATCAACTTAAACAATTACTAATGATAACGTGTGTTCTTAGACCAAGGTATTTCATTTTTTTCTTATATTTGTTAATTTTTTTCACAAATGTATTTTGCTTTGTAAAATTGTTTAACATTTATGATGTATTTCTTGTTTTACTTACCTTGTGTATATGGAAAAAAATTACTTAACCCTTAGTTTATTGAACACAGTATTTTAGAGATTACTGATCTGATTTTAGATTGTTGGGAGCATCATCATGCAGACTTGACTGAAGTACAAAACACTTTGAAGATAACTAAAGACAAGTTACAGCAGCATATAAAGACCAATAAAGAACAGGTATTGTTTTACATTAAAACTCTATAAAAGGAAAATAATGTTGACTTTTCTATTTATATGTTAGTAGAGAGAGAATAAAATATTAATTTTATATAATATTCTCGAATACATTATAACACTTTGTTGGAGTATGTCTTAAAAGTTTATTATATTGACATTAAGTGTCAAGGAAATGAAGGTAACATGAACAAACAATTTCATGTTATATGTTAGGTAAGTCTGTGAACTGATATTCCACTTGAAGACAATAATCATTCAGCGTTGATTACAAATTTATTCTTTAACTCTTTTAAGTTCACTCTGTCTCAAGACCAAAAAGATACAATTGTAAAACATAGTGCTCAGACATAATACAAGCACAGATAGTGTGAAACTGCCTTTTTAACTTTGTATTTTTAGTGTCTGATGTTGTACACCAAATTATTTCTGAAAGAAAATTTAAAATGTTGCTTATCAAATTAGGATTATAGGCATGGTTTATAATTACAATTATATACAATTACAAAGCAAAACAGAAAGCTAAATTCTACTCTCTTTAGCTTTTTCACCCTAATTTTTTCAGAATTGGCTGAGCCTCTGGTTGAGAAAACAATTAGCTCTAATTTTGATAACAGTTTTACAGAATTTTTCTTCTCAAACTTCAGTGAAAAATATTTTATATTGTGCTGTAAGCTACAATTTTATATATAATATAATAAGAGCTAGCTTTTATAAACAAATTACTTTATTTTTGTAGAAGCACAATGATTTCATCTTTTACCCATAGAATCTTTGCTTGTTGACTAGAGTTTTGTGCTACATTACCATTATTTTCTTATAATTGGTTATCGTGAACATCTTGATTTTATTTATTAAATCATAAGTAATTATTTAAAGAACTAAGTGAAAACTATTAACTTACTATGCTGACAGTATCAGGTTTGGCTTGGTCAATGAAACAATGGTTTCAAACCTGACAGCACAGTAAGTTAACACATTCAAAGTATAGAACAGCCCATTTATTAAATGCTAGTCACCTATGACCATGTATAGCTCAAGATCATGGGATATACATGTCCATAGCAACGTAATTCCCGGATATTTTTTATTTTGTCAATATTGTTCTTTATATTGGGTATTTTACTTTACATGTCTTTACCTTTAGGCCAATCAGAGTTGCTGCAAACAAAAACCTTATTCGTGAAGTGTGGCAACCAAATGCTAGCAGACAGTGTTCACAGATGTTGGTTTGGTCAGAGAATGAGTGTTTTGTTAGTGCAAGTGGTTTATGTTTTGAGTTTGTTGTTATTCACTCTAAATTGTATCTATCAGTTATTTCATTTATTTAATTTTTAGTTTGTGTAATTTTTGTTTAGGTTAGGAGTTTGTTATTAGTATATTACATTATAGATATAATGGCTAAAGACACTTTAGGAAGTGATTTGATACGAGATATGTTGGTTTTAGACAGCAACATTGTGTCTCAAGCAGCTTCAAGTTATGCCACACCAAATAAATTATTTACAGTGTAGTGTAGTGTTATTTGTTTGGTTTTTAGTCTTTGAAAGTATTTCTTCAACTCCCACCCTATATAATAGGATAAGTTGTGTAAATATATAGGCCAATATTTCTAAATTACGTTTTCTTTTAGTTTTAAAGTAATATTTATTTCCATTTCAAATTTTATTTATTTATTTTATTTTGTTGACTTTTTTATACATTTTTCAAAAGAGCATAACACCATCTATATGTAAGTAAGCAATCAATTCATATGTCTTGAAAGCTTGTTTCATTCCCTTTACAAAAATCTATAATTTGTTGTAAACGTGATATTTATTATAATTTAGGATTTTTTTATATTTTACCTAAAAACCTCCTGGCAGATATAGAAGGTTTTGAAGAATAGTTTTGACTTAGTTCTTTAAATAATTACTCATAATATTTTTTTATATTTATTTGGTTTTTTGTTGAGGTTTTCTTCCATACAGTGTGTTTAAATACATTTTTGGGATTGTAGTAAATGTTTTCATTTAACACCAAACTGGTTAATTATCTTTCATCTACTTGTTGAAATTGAATTTATTTGATTTGTTTATACATATACAGGATGTTTCAGGAGGAATCTGCCATACTGCACTAGCTAATTCCTCTAACCAAAATAATGAAAGAAGTACATTTAGGCATGGGCCCGGAAATGTTTTGTTGGCGAGTTACGAGGTGTGTTCAAAAAATACCAGGAATGTTTAAATTTCGCGCATTTGGAGAGTCTGATTGTCAAAAAAATTTTGAATTGTGTTGGTATACATGTCCCTAAAGTATGACACAATTTTCAGCTGTATTCATCTGTTTCATGCTGTTTACTTTATCTGGGGCAGCCGCTAAGGTTAGATGTGTTTTCATGAGCTCGACGATTTTTTATTGTTAAAAAAAATGGATCAAAGGATTTGTATTAAGTTTTGCGTAAAAAATGAAATAAAGTGTAACAAAGTGTGCAAAATGTTAACAAAGGCCTATGGTGAGTCTGCTATAAAAAACAAATATTTACGAGTGGTATAAGCGTTTGATGATGTTGTGATGTTGGCATATTGATTGACTCATGCCATGACATTTTTGCGAACATTTTGGGTATGAAACGTGTGGCAGCAAAATTTGTCCCAAAATTGTTGAATTTTGAACAAAAACAGTGGCGAATGGAATTTGCTCAGGAATCACTAAATGAAGTCAGCGATGATGCAGAATTACTGACACGTATTATAACAGATGACGAAACATGGGTTTACAGATATGATGTCGAAACAAAGGCTCAATCGTCCCAGTGGAAGCATTCTGGCTCTCCAAGACTGAAAAAGGCTCGACAAGTGCGGTCTAACGTCAAGGTTATGCTTAATGTTTTCTTTGATTTTAATGGCATAGTGCATCATGAATTTTCGCCACAAGGTCAAATGATCAATAAAGTGTAATATCTACAAGTTCAATGCCGTTTGCGTGAAGCAGTGTTGTTTGGTAACAATAGTTTTGGAGGACCAATAATTATTATAATTATATAAACTAATAGATTGTACTTATGTGCACCATGGAATACGCACTTATCACACTCGCGTATTAAATAAGCGATTTCTGGCCAGAAAACTTGTTCGTATTCCACGCACTGATAACAATAGGTTTAATAATCAATAAAACAGTTACATTTACGTGTGCTAGTACCGAAGGTACGGAGATTGAAAGTATAACAATATATTAGAACGTAGTGGTGTATCGAACTACATTCCGGAAAGGTCTAACGTGCTCTGCCGGTTGAAACGGCAGAAACCTTATCATGGGTGAGCTTTGTCTGACTTTGGCGGCGGGTTTAAAAATAAAGGAAATGAGTCTATATTGGTTTTAAGTACGTAACATACCGGGGGCCTTGAATCCTTCTAGGATTCAAAGAGAACTAACACAAATATAATATTTAGAGAGTTTATAAAAATAAAAAGTTCATAAAGGAAAAATAAAAATATCTTTTTTGCAAAAATTGAGCGCACTATGGCGCAAGTTCATTATGAGCGTAGAGGTAGAGGGAAAACCTTGTGAGCAGGTCTTGTCAAGGTTACCTGCTTTGTCTTCAAATGAACTACTCTTACTACACCATCCTTTCCTGGAGAAACACTACTTATCCTAGCCAGAGGCCATGCGAGAGGTGGTGCAGGTTGATGCACTAACACGAGGTCGACGACGCGCAGGTTGACAGTTGGCACGTTCCACTTCCCCCGTTGCTGAAGAGTATGGATATATTCTAGATGCCATCTCTTCCAAATACGCTGGTGAAAGGCCTTGATTACCTGCCAGTGCTTGAGTCGGTTGGCAGGAACGTTGAAAAGATCCTCTTCTGGAACTGAAACCAATGAAGATCCTATTAAGAAGTGACCCGGGGTGAGTGCATTGAGGTCTGAGGCGTCGTTTGACAGAGGTGTGAGAGGTCTCGAATTCAATATAGCCTCTACTTGAGTTGTGAGAGTGGAAAATTCACATAGAGTTAAAATATGTTCTCCGATGACACGTCGGAGGTGATGTTTTGCACTCTTGATTGCTGCCTCCCAAAGACCACCTTGATGAGGAGCTGCAGGCGGGTTGAAATGAAAGTTGATATTGTGTTGTGATGAGAATTCAGCAAGAGGGGTTCGGCCTGAAGAGATGATGAGATTTTGTAAAGCATTCTTCGCTCCAACGAAATTCGTTCCACAGTCAGAATAAATATTTGTGCAATGACCGCGTCTAGACACAAATCGGGTGAGAGCGGCAATAAACCCATCTGTCGACAGGTCCGATACTACTTCAATGTGGACAGCCTTTGCCACAAGGCAAACAAAGATATAAATATATGCTTTGGTCAAGCGAATCGAGCGCAAATTGTGCATTTTGATGTTAAAAGGACCTCCGTAGTCAATTCCGGTGTTGAGAAATGGACGAGAAGGAGTTAATCTTGCTTTTGGTAAATCACCCATGAGCGGAGATTTATTGTGAGGCTTGTGTCGGAAACATACAACACATTGAAAAATGCGAAAGCGTATTACACTTCGGGCCGAGAGTATCCACACATCCTGTGCAAGAAGTGATTGAGTCAATTGAGCGCCCGAGTGTAAGTATTTTCGATGATAAAAATCAATAAGAAGGTTGACGACATGATGTCGTTTGGGCAAAATCACAGGATGTTGCACATCCGTAGGAAGTTTTAAAGCGTTGAGACTTCCTCCCACTCGTAGGATACCATCCTTGTCGAGAAAAGGAGAGAGTCGGCGGAGTTGTGACGAGGCAGGTGTAGTTGGATCCTTCTTCATGGCAACGATGTAGTCTCTGAACGCTGATTCTTGAACCATCTTGAAAATTGCCAGTCTTGACGCCCTCATTTCCAGAGTGTTGAGAGGACCATCGAGCTTTCTTGAATGACGAGCGTTATGAGTAAATCGCAAAATATAAGGCATCACACGCTGGAGTCGGCTAAAGTGAGAAAACTGAGTGAGGAGCTCCCATTCATGAGGAGCAGTTGATATGAGAGATATAGGTGAAATGGGTTTCTCTTCTCCTGTGTCAGTAAGTTTTGCAGGCATAAAATGAGATACAGGCCAGTTATCATTAGATTTTTGTAGCCAAAAGGGGCCGTACCACCATAATGAGTGCTGTGGTAAATCTTTAGGAAGTAACCCACGCGACGCGCAATCAGCAGGATTATCTTCACTCGCTACGTGTCTCCAGTAATGAGAAGGCACTAATTCTTGTATCTGGGCTACTCGGTTGGCGACAAACGTCTTCAATCGATGAAGAGCTGTTTGTAACCATGTCAGTGTGACTGTCGAATCACACCATAGAAATACAGAAGAAAATTCCACCCTTTTTTCAAAAAGAGAGATAACATATCCCACTAGTTGGGCGAGTAAATGAGCTGCACTTAGCTCTAATCGAGGTACCGTGAGCCTTTTTAGAGGGGCTACCCGAGACTTCGATATTACTTGCCGAATTAACACAGAGTCGTCGCTAAGTTGGCATCTCAAGTAAACGACGGCGGCATAACCGTTCTCAGAAGCATCTGAGAAACCGTGTAACTCAAAGTTTCTCGAGTGTGTTATTCGTAATGCACGAGGAATTACAATTTCTCGTAGAGTATTAGCCGAGTCTGTAAAGGTTTGCCATAATTTCAATTGTTCAGATGGAAGTGGTTCATCCCAGTTCAATCCTTTGATCCAGAGTAGTTGCATAAAACGTTTGGCCCACATAACAATGGGTGAGAGAAAGCCACAAGGGTCGTAAATCTGGGCAATGATACCTAGAATTTGACGTTTAGTCCTGGAATTGTGAGGAAAATTCAAATTATAGGTAAACGTATCGGTAGAGGGTGACCAGTGAAGACCTAATATAGTGAAATGTGGTTGTTTACTGCCTTGAAGGAATACAGGGGTCTCTAAATGAGCATCAGGAAGATCTTGCAGCAGTTGACTGGAGTTAGATGTCCATTTGCGTAGTTCAAAGCCTCCGCGAGCCAGGAGCGAGATGATTTGCTTACGGAGGCTCAAAGCCTTTTCTTCAGAGTCAGCTCCAGAGATGATGTCATCTACGAACGTCTGCGTGCGTAGAATATTTGCTGCTTCAGGATAGGAGTCACCTTCGTCTGCAGCGAGCTGATGTAAGGTTCTAATGGCAAGATACGGTGAACAATTCACTCCGTAAGTCACTGTCGTGAGCTTGTAGATTAAAGAGGGCTGATCTGGACTTTCACGCCATAAGATCATCTGATAGCACTGGTCATCAGGGTGCATTTTTACCTGTCTATACATTTGACGAATGTCACAAGAAAAAACAACGTTATGAATCCGAAAATTTAGTAATATATCACAAATATTCGTTTGCATCTTTTTGCCTGTTAATAAAATATTATTAAGAGAAATACCATTAGAGGTTTCAGAACTAGCATCAAATACTGTACGTAAACGAGTTGTGCTGCTAGACTCCTTTAAAACACCATGGTGAGGAAGGAAGTAATGAGGTACAGTTAGATCAGTATTATGAGCGTATATCATGTGACCAGAGGCTAAGTAGTCAGCCATAAAATCAGTATATAGGGATTTAAATTGAGGTTGAGCACTAAATTTCTTCTCTAGAGAGTGCAGTCTTTTTTCTGCATTTAAACGAGATTGACCCAGAGGAGGATGTTCAGTCTTGAATGGTAGTCGGACGCAATATCGGCCAGATTGGTCCCGAGTATGAGTGGCGAGAAAGTGATCTTCACATAATGTATCTTCTTGAGAAAGCTTAGACACAGCAGGAGGTTCTTCCTGTTGCCAAAACCTTTGTAGTGAGTCGTGAAGGTCAATGTCGTTGACAACTAGAAGTGTAGTTGATAATTGAGAGCTGGAGTTACTATGAAGTTCACTGCCAGATAGACATGGTGCGTTACCCATTACTAAAAAGCCAAAGTGTGTGCCCATTAGCCTGGGTAAACCAGGTCCGAGGTTATAAGCCTCTTGAGTAAGTATGAGTGGAAATAAAGCACCACCAAGAAGAACGTCTATGCCTCCTGGCAAGTGAAACGTAGGGTCTGCCAAAACATAAGGACGAACCTTGGAAAGAACTTCAGAGTCTACTTGTGTGCTTGGTAGGTTAACACATATTTTTTCCAATATTAAAAATCTTTCATTAATTGAAATAACCTTGCCCCCAAGAGTTTCAACAGCAACTGAGGTGAGACCTTTTGAGCATAAGGGTACCTGAGACAATCCTACCACACTATGAGTGGTCTTAGTACGAGGAACACACAATAATTGAGCAGCACGCTCGGTGAGAAAACAAGATTGACTGCCAGAGTCAACAAGAGCACGAAATACATGAGTAATACCGTTAGACGAGGTAAACTTAACAAGTAGAGTGCCTAAGAGAACAGTATTAGAGATTTGAGACGTATTCTGCTTTTCTTGACAGGTCATAGTGATTGGAGAAGGGGTTATTTCCTGTTGAAGTGTCGGAGAGTCTTGACGCGAAGTTGGAGGTGTGGTCCGTTGCAGCGTAGAGTAATTTTCAAAATGTAATAATGTATGATGATTTTTGTGGCATTTGTAGCAACTAAACTTTGACCTACAGTCGTTAAGATGGTGAGTACCTAAGCATGAGGTACAACGCCCCTTTTCCTTTACAATTTTGAGACGGGATTTGGCGTCCTGACTCTTGAAGTCCAGACACGAATATACCTTATGGTCAATTTTATTGCATATAAAGCATGGATGAGGTTTAACTTTAATGGAGGAGCCTTCTCCATAATTGTAGGACATCAGTGATACCTTTTGTTTAAAGTATTTATTTTGGGAACCAGAGGGGGTGCGTGATCCAGACGAGGAGGGTTTCGAGGTGATAGGAGAATGAAGATTGGCATCTTCAACTTAATTACATTCTTTACTTAAAAACTTAATAATTTCCGCTGCATCAGGTATTGTAGTGGAGTCAACTCTCTCTTGAGTAACACTTGATGAACGGAAGTTTTCAAAACGGTTCCTAAGTTTACTATCCATTTTTCGTAAAAGCATAGCAGATAACAAAGGATTTTTACTAGTGATATCGATGTCAAGACCATTAAGAGCTTGTATATTTTCTGAGTATAAATTTACAAAATTTCTCATTTGTTTAGGCGTGTTGTTTACAGAGGGCAAATCTAAAATTTGATTGAGGTGTAAAGTAACTAACCGCCTCAGCGAGTGATATCTTTCTTTTAATAAGTCATAGGCCACTTTATAGTTAGCGTCAGAAATAGGGAGAGATTTAATTAAATTTAGCGGTTCTCCTGAGATAACGCTCAATAAATATTGAAGTTTAGAAACTGCTGGTAGCGATGTATTTTCATGAATGCTAGCGTTAAATATATTAATGAATGACATCCATTCGAGAAATTCACCATCGAAATGCTTGAGTTCAAGCTTAGGCAGTCGTATATGTAACTGAGGAGTAACTATTTCACATTTAGGCCTTGTTGATTACATCTTACTTTCTATCGAATATACAGTAGAATTAACATAATCGACTAACTCGTTGATGCTGTTAAGAGGAGCGTAGTTGGGTTGAAAATTCGGGTTAGCCTGTATTTCTAGTTCATGATAAATGTCTAAAATATCAGAAAATTCTTCACGAAGCCTATTTATAGATTTAGCGCGCACCAACAATTTTTGCAGAATTGACTTATCAGATGTTTTTTTTGTTAGATCAAAAATCTCTTGAATTTGACTAAATATATTGTCTTTCTTTGATTTCATAACTGCCAAAGATTTTGCCATGATTAAATGATAGTTTTATAGTAGAAGATGAGATAACTGCTTTAATTTTTAAATTACAAAATGTTTTAAAGAGATTAGGTCTATGAGCGTATATGTTTAACGGAGAGATAAATAAGCCTAAGTAAACAACAATTCGACATAGGCTGAAGGAGATAACCTTCTATAAACAACTGAAATCACTTTTCATAAACTTTTACAATTAATTTAAACCAACATATTAATGCACGCCAAAGCCAAACAAAGATAAGAGAGGATCAGCTGTTTCATATACTGGGACATGAAACTAGTTTTCCAGTGTTTGCATGCACAGACAAAGTTTGAAAAAACTTGTAGAAATTGTAGAATGAACACATATGATGAAATGTATTTTATTTTATTTTTTATATAGGTCTTAAGGCTCAAGATCCGGCCCGGCTGGACCAAATTTGTTTGGTAACAATAGTTTCGGAGGACCAATAATTATTATAATTATATAAACTAATAGATTGTACTTACGTGCACCATGGAATACGCACTTATCACACTCGCGTATTAAATAAGCGATTTCTGGCCAGAAAACTTGTTCGTATTCCACGCACTGATAACAATAGGTTTAATAATCAATAAAACAGTTACATTTACGTGTGCTAGTACCGAAGGTACGGAGATTGAAAGTATAACAATATATTAGAACGTAGTGGTGTATCGAACTACACTCCGGAAAGGTCTAACGTGCTCTGCCGGTTCAAACGGCAGAAACCTTATCATGGGTGAGCTTTGTCTGACTTTGGCGGGGGGTTTAAAAATAAAGGAAATGAGTCTATATTGGTTTTAAGTACGTAACAAGTGTAAAGAAAACATCCGGATTTGTGGCAAAAGAATTCATGGCTTTTGCATCACGATAATGCACCGACTCACACATCGTTGCTTGTTCGTGATTTTTTGGCAAAAAATAACACTGTATTGATGCCCCAACCTCCATATTCGCCTGACATAGCCTCTTGTGACTTTTTCCTTTTTCCAAAAATAAAAAAAACCTTGAAGGGTCATCGTTTCACAAGTGTAGATGACATTAAAAGTGCATCGCTGAAAGAGCTCAAAGCTATCCCAAAGATCGAGTTCCAGAAGTGTTTTGAGAATTGCAAAAAGCGCTGGTATAAGTGCATAATATCTAGTGGGGACTACTTTGAAGGGGATAATATCAAAGTAGATGAATAAATAAATATTTTTTTCAAAAAACAAAATTTCCGGGTATTTGTTGAACACACCTCGTATACAGAGTCAAGATATACCCTGAAATTCAGCTCACTCAGTGAAATTAATTCACACTGAGATTTTTAGGGCATTAATTAAGTTTGTTAATTTAGATAAGTTCTATGTAAAATGAGCTGACAAATAAAACCTGTCCCAGAGTTCTATCTCTGATAGTTTGAGAGAAAATTAACGTAAAGCAAAAAAGGTTAGGGTCGAAAACACACTTTTTTGCGTTTGGACTACAATAACGCCATTAAATTGCCTATAAACAAATAAACGTACAAAAATGTTCATGATTCTGCGTAAAATTTCATGTAAATTATCCGATTTTTGAGCATATGCTAATGTCTTCATGTGTCCCCATACAAAGAATTCTAAGGAGTGTAGTATGGCAGATTCCTCTTGAAACACCCTGTATATGTATATACAAATAAAATAAATTAAATTTCAACAAGTAGATGGAAGATAGTTAACCAGTTTGGTGTTGAGTGAAAACACTTACTACTACACCAAAAATGTTTTTAAAAAAAAAGGCATTTATGTCTAAAAATAATTTGTATTTATACTTTTCAAAATATACTTTTGTTAAAAGTATCACTCTTTATGCCCCAAAAAAATACTATAACTTATTTTTTTCTCAACCAATATATTTCCTTTAAATCACAAATATTTATAATCCACTATTTATTATATCATCATGTAGTTTAAAAGAAGGTTAAGATTATATATCTATGCAGAGTGTACCTATATTTACAGATGGAACATTTAGCTATGTCCGACATTTTAGTCAAAGAGCTCTATGTTGAGAATGCACAACTTGTTGCAACTGTCCAGAAGCTTGAGCAACGATGTCGCTACCTCACAGAGAAGAGATCAGACTTTAGTTCATTGTAGTTTCTATTACATATGCTTAACCTTCAAATTCTTTGAGGCAATATGTGGACATATTATTCATGGTTAGTGTCTATTAATAAGCTTGCATCCAAAAAGTCTCAATGTGGGATATATATTGATTTAATTTATGAATCACTGTACTATCACTTACGTTTGTTTATATTGCGCATAAAATCATTTTTATAACATTATCATTGTGAATGATTTTTATAATAATATATAATATAAAATACCATTCTTTATATTCCAAAAAAGTGTTGCAAAAATATTTTACCATATTCGTAGCTTATCACATTATTGCATCCTCTGTTTTATTTGAGCATTTACTAACAATAATAAGCATACTTTTTTAAACAGAATTTCTTTCAGTTTATTTAAATAAAATAGTATTTATATGGTATTGTTTAGTGTGGTAAAATAATCAGTAACAGATTTACTTTCGTATCTCACTGACATTTATTTGGGCTTTATGCCATTTTCAGTTTAAAACAGTGCACTTGATGGTTGTTACAGAACTCACCATACTTTCATTACAACTGTTACTTGTTTAGTGACTCACTAACATGTACACTGTCTGTATAATAATCTAATTTTTGTGGAGCCGACATCACTGTTTTTACTTACTAGCCTACTCTTAGCAATTGAGCCACTTGGTGACATTCTGACCATGGACTTTATCAAGGGTAGTATCTTTTGACTGTGTGTGGTTCAGTTTTGAGGTGCTCAGCATCCATAACAACATTTTCACATAGTGGGCTTTCTAGTATAGCAGTACTCCAATTCTGTGAAAGTGTTCTATAAGATAATCATGGCTTGTGGAAGGTGACAACATTTATAAAAATGCAGAGAAAAGGTTGATTGGGGCAATCGTCAAGACTTGCATACTTCTTGACAGTCAATAGTTCCCTTTGTTATTGATTGAACCACTTATCAACTATTGAGTTCATTAAAGGTGCTCAGGGTATTAGATACATTTAGTTAAGGTAGATGTGTGCCTTCCTTAACAAATTTGTCAGTCACTTTGTTTCTGAAGCCATCAACATGTATTGATAACCACTTAAATTTGACTGCCGTCCATGGTTAGAAAGAGTGTTTAGCTTCGCTCTGCAGGTCAAGTTATTGTGTAATTTACTTTCCTTGTGAAGGACAGATTCAGTATTGCTGTCTGAGAGTCAATGAGAAAAACTGCACTATCAAGTGCTACAATTTTTTGCAATTCAGTTCAGAGTCTGGTATCTCATTTTTTCAGTTGATTATGGTGTTTTAATGTAAGATTAGTAGTGGAGAGGCTGCGATAAAATTTCTATGAGATGTTGAAATGTTTAGCAATGCCAGGTGTTGTTTTTTCACTTGGCAAGCAAATAATATCAACTCAATAATAATCAACTTCATAATATCAAAATATGTAGTTAAAGGAGTGGTTTAAGTCTTCTGTTTGCCTCGAGCTTGTCAGGGGAAATCAATTTGCAACTTATAAACTCTGGAATTGTTCTCAAAATTGCAAGGCAGACCTTTTTGGTTATATTGAGAGAAGTTTGATTTTGGTCTGAGTTTCCATTGATGCAGCAGCATTGATTTAGCGGTACCTGTGATAAACCAAAGAGCAATGATTTAAGCAAG
The DNA here is from genome assembly GCA_036971475.1 of Prosapia bicincta. NCBI lineage: Eukaryota > Metazoa > Arthropoda > Insecta > Hemiptera > Cercopidae > Prosapia > Prosapia bicincta. The sequence continues at coordinate 46,329,206 of JBAIZL010000005.1, read as the reverse complement.
TTGTCTTTTACATTTTGTTTCACTAGCATATATTGTAACCTTGCTACCATATTCAAGAACTGGCCTGGCGTTTGATTTATAAACATTTACAAGAACATCTTGTTATCTTCTCCATTTAGTTGTCATAAGTCTTTTGATTATCTTTGTGCATTGAATAATTTTGACAGGGGCATTTCTAAGGTGTGGTTTCCATGACACATTGATCAAAGTAAACTCCAAGATATAGTAAAATTCCAATTATCCTAACTTTGACTATCTGAATTGCTAATATTATTCAAATCTCTTTCAGATTTTCAGAGAAAAAAAAATTAAGATAGAAACGTACTGCAATTTCAAAAATAATGATTCTGTCTACATGTGCTATTAGTCTTTTCTCTGCAGGTGCAGAGCAAACATTATTTAGATACTGAGTCAACGTCTCAGTCCAACTGTCACCATTTGTTTTGATTAGTTAGCAGTGTTTCTGTGATTAGCATTGGTCTGTTGTTTTGTTTGTGAGTGAGTTTCGTTGTTCATTGTGGCTTCTAAAAGAACCAGTGGTCTTATTGTTAGTGGATATTGTGTTATCGTTGGCTGAGATATACTGGTGTTATCTCACTTATATTAGTGTTGGATAACTATTAGGAGCAATTATTATTATAATTAAAAGGAGCTAATCAAACCTTTTATACTGTGTGTGTCAGTGCTTGAAAATTAAAATCGAAAAATTATTAGTTCTTCAAAGCAGCAAAAAGCAAAAAATTAGAAGATGCTTTTTCAAGTTGTTTTTGCAACAACAATCTGAGACACCAAATTTAGTGTCCAATTCTTTGTGAAAAAGCTAAGATTTTAGCTCAAAAGCTTAGAAAAAATATAGTTTTTGTTCTCCCACTTGCAACACACATACAGTAATTAATTAAAATTTATCCCTTCTTTATAAAAATTCCAATTATTCAAATTTTTGTTTTTTTTTTAGCCAAATGGGATCTGATCTCAGTTGATTCTGATAAATGGAGTTCTACTGTAATTAGGTGTGTTACTTTCTACCAAATTTCATTTCTGTATCACATTCATATTTTTTGTACTTTAACTCATTGCAGATTGCTGCCTCTACCTATGCTCAACCCATCGATTATTTGCTGCAGATGGTATAATGTCGAGACATATGCATCATCGATAGTTAGTTCAGTCTCCTTGACCGTTCTAAATGAGTTATCATCTCCGAGCTTTATATAAGCAACTCCAACACATTTGTTATGAGTTTTTCCTTTAAAAATTGTTACCATAAAGAAAGATATTTATATCTGTCCCCGGATTGACAGAACAAATAAAGTAGTATTTTTATTGTGGTCCTAATGATTTCTTATAACTGACTTATCAGCTGCCATTTAGGTCAAGCTCTTAGTCTACTCTTCATCGTTCATATATATCTCAGTTGTGTGATGCGATCGTCCAAGTTAGATCACATGCTGCTCAATATGTGGAGTAAACTTAGTGACATCGATGGTAACAATGATGATATTTTATGATTGTGTCCTTGAGCGTCTTCTTCACACAGGCATCCAGCTTCAAGAGTAGCCGATAGCCCGATGTCCACAGTATATGATCCTTGCCAGCCCCCAGTGCTTCTTGTAATCATCTGCTGCTCAGTAGTGTGGAGTGATCTTAGTGACATTGATGGTGACAATGATGATTTTTTGTGATTGTGTCCTTCTTGAGCGTCTTCTTCACATCAGCATCCAGCTTCAAGAGTAGCCGATAGCCCGATGTCCACAGTATATGATCCTTACCAGCCCCCAGTGCTTCTTGTAATCACATGCTGCTCAGTAGTGTGGAGTGATCTTAATGACATTGATAGTGACAATAATATTTTTTTGCAATTGTGTCCATGTATTTTCTAAATTTAATTAAATGTAAATATATGTTTCAAATTATGTTAGGTTTTTACAATTTTAAAGTGAACAATTGGTTGTGTGAACATAAGGGGAGTCTCTAATTAACTCTGAGCTTCGGACTATAGTTGATATTTTATTTTTAATTATTTTTTTATTTTATATATTTATTGTTTTAAATATTAGTAATGAATATTTGTATTATTACAGTAAAACTTCTCTTATCTGGAACCTTCGATATCCCAACATAATATGAAAATAATATAACTGTATTTATTCCTCAGAGCGCCTTGCCATTGGGCCAGTTCTCTGGCATCAGTAGTCGGCTCTTGGTTCTTTCCCGACTCAGCCAGTTGTGTTCAAATCTCCGTATCATTCAGTTCACTAGTGTCCTACAGATTGGTGTATTACCCAACTTAATCAGTTGTGTTTGAGTGCCATTCAGTTTACATATGCTCTGCAGGATTTTGTGTAATTGGGAAATATAGTTAGTTATTTTACCTAGAATTTGTAAACTACAATATACAGTATAGCAGAAAATCAGAAAAAACTCTGTTTTTTGTAATAAAAGTATTAGATTCGGGAGAGACTTGTACACAAATTGCAAATGAGATGGGTGTAGGAACTAGTATGGTGATTGACTGGAAAAAATCTCTGATTGACTGAAAAATTAAAAAAATGGTACTCTAACCAGGCTTTTTGTTCATGCTACAAAAAGTACAAAATGATGAATACACCAGTAAATGATAAAGTGAACAAAAGATTCTTCTTGAGCCTCACGCAGTGTAAATCAAAAGGACTGGCCATAACCAGACTCATATTTTAAAAAAAAACCTTAAATTTCATAATGAAATGGGAATTGAAAATGATTTAATACTAGTGATAGTAGGTTGGAGAAGTGGAAAAATTGACAAAGTAGAAAACTTCAAATAAGTGGAGGAAAACTCTTAGCAAATGAAAAAAGTGTAAAATAGTTTAAAAGTTGTCTATGTAAGCTGCTTGGTGAAGGAATTAAATTTACAACGGTGACAAATGTGGCCTAAATTTAAAAATGCTTCTCAGTTGCACTCTAACCTCCAAAGAAGAAACCCTAAAAATTACCTAAAGGTATCAAGGGTATAAATAGAAAAATAAAAGTAATTATGTCAGACTGCACTAGTGGTACAGGAACTAATAAATTAAGACTTGACCTGATTAGAAAATCACAAAAACCAAGGGCTTTTAAAATCTTTAGAAATACAGATTCCACTTTACCTGTAAGGTATTAAAGACAAAAAAAGTGCATCCATTAATGCAGCAATCTTTTTGGACTGGTTCAAGAATCAGTTTGTCCCGCAAAGAAAGACAAACCGTTTGATATCCATAGACTTGCCTAATGGTTAGTTTGTGCTTAATATTCGTAGACTTGCTATATGCCAATCAAATATACTAAATTTTAACAAGTAGATGAATTTAGTTAACCAGTTTGGTTCTGAATGAAGACATTTACTACAATGCCAAATAGGTATTTAAAAAAAAGGAATTTTTGTATGGAAATAATTTTTATTTGTACATTTCAAAGTATACCTTTTTTAAAAAAATCACTCTCTTTATGTCATAAAAAATAGTATAACTTACTTTTGAGACTTCAAATATATTTCCTTTAAATCACAAAAATATATATATATAATCCGTTATTTATTATATCATCACAGTTTAAAAGAAGGCTAAGATCATATATTTATTCATGCAGAGTGCTCATATATTTATTTACAAAAGAAACATTTAGTTGAGAGTGCACAACTTGTTGCAACTGTCCAGAAGCTGCAATAAGTTTTTTGGATTGCTACAGCATAGTTTGCAGTCTGACCGATATCACTAGTTATACCATGGCAAGAAGAAGAAGAACTATTGGATCATAAAACAATGAGGTGATTGAAAATATGTTACAAACAGAAAACTTTGTTAGTGAAACAAATGAAGAAATCGTCAATCTTCTCCCAAATATTCCTGCTTGGGCTAATCCTTGTCTCTGAATTTGAAATTGTGTTGTATAATTCAAGAATCATATGCAGTTTTTTATTTGCTATTAAGGTTTTAATTAATCTTGAAAGATGTCCGCCTACATCACTTTCAGATAATTTTTGTAAGAACATTGATCTCCAGAGGTTGTTATGGTCAGAATTACTGTGAGGGTTGACACTTGCAATAATATTTGTCTTTAACAGCTGTGAGATGTTTATAATGTTTAGATGTTAGATATATCTAATATCAAACGTTTCTTGCAGGTCAGTGTTTTGACAGTCCTTATCATGTATGTAGGAAAGTATTTATACTGACCTCCTACCTCCCTTCTTGCCTACTGTGATCTCTCAAGGACAAGTGCATGGTTATGTGGTCTGTTCTATACTTCACACACTCCATGTCGCTATCCAAATAATGAATTAAAATATTTACTCTCAAATCTCTCAACAAAATATTTCTAATTTTATTGTGTTGTAGTACAGTAATCCTTCATTATTCGCAAGGTTACGTTCACTGAACTTCCCACTTACACTAAAATGTTAACATTTAATTACTATATACTGAAATGTATACTTATGACACAGTAAGGTATATTTACGTACTACATAACTACAAACATATTTTTTATTGTTTACTTATGTTTTCCTTCAATCTGAAAATTCTAGTATGCGTGCTCACACACACATACACGCATATTCTTCATTGTTAAATACTATACACTAAACTTTTAAACACCTAATTTTAGATAAATATAACCTTTAAACACTGTTAATTTAATTTTTTTTTCTGTGTACAATGTTTCTTATTATTTACACTTTTTTTATACTTTTTTGCACAGGCATTCCGTTTCAAGAGTAGCAGATAGCCCGATGTCAATGGTATATTATCCTTGCCAGCCCCTAATGCTTCTTGTTTATGAGAATATCTTGCTATGTTGCCACTTCGGCTCTCAGAAAGTCCCTTATTGGTATGGGGTACGTGCAGTCAAACAAAATGTGTCTTACGCTTTCATCTTCACCCTTACAAAATGCACAGATTGGAGAATTCGAAAGACCAAATCTAGATAAAAATTCTTCCGTCACGAAATGGCTAGATCGTGTTCGAACTGCAAAAGCTGCAATCGGACATGAAACTTCCCTGAATTTGTCCTCACTCAACGGTTCAGGCTGAAATTGAAAAAGGTGATGACCTATAGACTCTTCTTTCCAAGATTCAGTCCACCATTTATGAAAGTATTTATTTGCCAAGCTTTTACAATACATGAGTGGATACTTGGCTTTAAATGTTGGTTACATATGGGATGCCGCTTTAGCTGTTTCATCGGCCCTCTCATTTCCTGGTATTCCACAATGCACTGGTACCCATTGAAGAGTTATGTCCTTCCCCATGTTCTTGAGGTTGTTAGCAAATTTTCTTTACTTTTTTTTTATATGGCGATAGTGCTTCTTCCAGCTCTCGATTAAATGTGAATGTCCGTTCTAGAGAAGGATCAATTCTAGTGGCAGCTGCAGCTAACTGTTTCCCTAAACATAGAATTTCACCAACAGATTTTAATGTCAACTTTGGCAATACATTTTTTACGATTTCTTTCTTTTCATTACCCGAGATAGGCACAGGTTCATTAATTGGTCTTCCAGCCCTTCTTCCATCAAATCCTCATTCACACTTTTCACAAAAAAATTTGTTGACATCTTCACTGTTAATGTCTTAAAAACCTTCACCGTTAATTCCATGTGGTATTGAGACAATATCAGTAACAACGTTGGGAGTATCTGTTGTGGGATCCTCTTGGTTAACACAGTCTTGCAACAGTTTCTTCCAACATAAACTCACCGATGATGGTTGTAGTTTACCCACTGATTCTTTTATTATAGAAATTCAATTCATGTTATATTCCTTCCAGCACTGGCTCACTGATAAAGTTTTATTTTCCATGGCATTTAGAATATTTGCTAAAGATAGTAGCCTTTAAAAATTGCACCATGGTCTAGAGGTTAAATCAAGGCTGTTGTGTTCGGTGGCAGGTATAACACTTCCACGTTAGGATGTAACAAATTTAGATGTGTTAGGTCCCCAAGCTCATTGTCTGTTATGAAGAGAACTTTAAAGGGAGCAGACTTCGATTTCAAAAACGTCTGCTTCTGTCACAAAAAATTGGAACTATTCTGTAAAACATTCTTCGCCCACCTATGCCTTATTGTTCAGTTTCCATAACATCGGCTTTTGATTTTCATCCTTGCTTTTCATTGCCCTGGGGTTTTTAGGGATCTATGAATTACAATTGGTTTCATCATGTAATGGCTAACACTACAGTACAGTAGTAGATTCTTTGCAGCCTTAAACCCTGGAGCAGATTTCTACTCCATAAATAAGAAAGTTCTTGATAGCATTCTTTTCCAAAACAGTTCAGTCTTGTCTGCAGTAATAACTTGATTAAGTATGTAGCCTTTCTCATAAATAAGATTTTTTAAATGCGCTGGAAATGATTGGCTGCTTCATGATCCGCCAATGCTGATTCACTGGCAATTTTCATGATGTGAAGAGATTCAGTAAACAATACCACTAATAGAGGCTTTGTTTCAAAAACCTGCAGACTTGACAAGCAGATGCAACACTTGTTTGGTAACTAACAGAAAAAACAAAATCGAAGTTAGTTACGGCTGCCAGATGCAATTATCAATGTTAGATTTCAAAAACTACTTAACCAGCAGTAAGTAAAGAATAGTGATGCTAAACTTATGTATGGAGTTGGATGCTGGCATCGGATTAACTCATTGTTTTCAGGGACGATAACCCCACTTGAAAGATTGTTTTTATGAATAAGGCAGTCTATCTTTTGAGTAGTAGCCCTAGTAGTGTACAGGATAACGGATGTGAGGAGAATAATCAGATTCTTTTGTGATAAATAACTACAGTACTGTACAAAATAAATAAGACATGAACACATTATCTTACATCCTGAACAGTAACTATACTATCTTTCTTATTTTAAAGTATGGTACGTATGGCCCGTATATAATATGGGCATATTACATAAATGCTGTAATTTTGCCTACTGCTAATAAGCGAAATTGCAAATACCAAACACGTGAATAGCGAAGGTCTACTATACTTTCTTTTTTTACCTCTTCAACAGTTCTTCATCTGGGGAGGGGGTCTTTTGAAAGTGGTAGTAAAAAAGCATCAAGGGATACTCCCAAAAGATAAGAGAAACACTGCATTTCATCTAAGCACTAAATTAAAAATGATATCTAAACTCTTCATCTAGAATGTACTTGGAAAGTGGCAATAAAAAACTCCAATTAACTCTCACAAAGTGTAATGGGAAACACTGTTTAAGATCTAAGCACTAAATTTATAACCATGTGTAAGTACTGTCGATTATTAGTATCTCTCTTTGGCTACTCTCCAATATCATTGCTTTTACTCCAGTAAAAACCTTCTAATCTTCCTTACCAGTTTCTCATTTGGATAACTGTAACACCTAAAAGGCTATATATGTTTACCTTTTCAAGTTCTTCCAGAAACTTGTAAAGAATTTTTCAAATTACACTTTTGCTATTACTTGTGACCAGACATTTGTTAACAAATGTCTGGTCGCAAGTAATAGCAAAAGTGTAATTTGTAATTTACAACCAGCTAGTCATGAACAGCAACAAGATTTCGATATTTAAAGAATTTTTGTTTTTAATACAACTTCAAAATGTGTAAACTTATTTAATTTTTAAAAACTAATTCAATATTTTATTTAAAATAGAGATAAAGAATGTATCATGTGAATAACAAGAATGTGAAAAATTAGTTTATTTGCTATACATAGTGCACACTAATCAAAATGAAAATTATAGGCCAAGTTACAAAGATAAATTATTCTCTGAAATGTTAAAAGAGTTTTATAATTATTTATAGTCAACATTTTTAAAGTATTTAATCAATTATCTTTCTTATGTTTATCTGATTACATTTTGTATTTTAAACTAATTAATAAATTTTTAAAATGTTTACCAATAATGTTTCTGAGTTACAGTTTTTTACCTTGGGAACTACTACGTATGCTTTGAAGTCTTGTTTTACACTTTCCTAATACCTTGAAGATCTCTCCTCCATGTGCTTTTTGGTTTAAATTCTCTAAATGAACTCTCAATCCTGATCTCCCAAAGTTCTCACCCTTAGACCAGGAATGTTCTTTGAGTTACCTTTTGCAGTACCCATTTTTTATATTGCAGAGCCTTTTACAGCATGCAGAGTATTAATGCTAAAGTTTTGATTGAAAAAAAGCATAATAGAAATTCTCACTAGATATTAATTTTAGGATAAATGTATTTTTAATGTAATGATATTCAAAGATTTTTTGGAAAAAGATAGAAATTAGGTTTTGTACTCAAAGTAAAACTGGAAAACATTTATTATCATAATATATGCATACATTTTGCTCAGATTACTTTATACAATCCATATTAATCCTCTGAGCCCTTTCTCTGTATAGAGTACATCACCAAAGCCTATTTTGCCCTTTTACCCCCCCCCCCCTTTATCTCTCACCTGACAATATATTTTAAACAGTTTTGTTGATGCTAAGTATAGGGTTCTAATCAGAAGCCTTAATTATAGAGTTCTGTTGTGTTCAATATTCAAATATACTTTTTACTTAGTGAGGAATCATAATTACTGTATTGAATGTATTAGTTCGATTAGTTTTTTAATTTCCTAATTATTTCTGCATGTTTATAAATGAAAATTGAGAGAAATTTCTCTTTCAACTAGCATTAGGTTGCACTTTCTCCAATTTTTGTTTACAAAAGTTACACTTACTTTTTAATCAAACTCACTATGGGTGAATCTGTTCTCTCTCAATATAACATTGTTCTCAAAGTACCTCAATGTTTCAAAATCTCTTTTTTTCTCATCTAATTAGAAAATGTTATATATATCATGTTGTCTATTATTTTTCTGTTGCACTGACTTTATAAAGTTATTATTCTTAATTGTAAATAATTATTCCACCAATAATTGTAAGTGCAATTATTTTTTGTACATAAAATTACAATCTTGTATTGTAAATTGTTATTGGTTTTGTATGCTATTTTGTATCCTGTTTTTTTAAAATTTGTGGGTTATTTTATTTGATGTTCTGTTTACGTATGGTATTGTGATGTATTTGTTTTCCCTCTCCGTACTGTTAATTTTAGTGTTTTTTTTTTGTGTATTGTGCCATAGTTTGCCTGTTATTGTGGTGTTGTATCCATCAGAAATTGATACAAAATACAAAACGACACCAACATCAAAGATAAACTACAAGCACCAGGCATATACAAACTAATTTACGACAAATGTAACAAATTCTACATTGGAAAAACAGGTTGCAGCTTTAAACAAACAGTCGAGGAACACAAACAGAACACCAACTCAACATTTTACAATCACATAAAAGAAACAGGACACAAATACACAGAGATTAACCATAACCTAGAAATCCTACACATCAACAAAAAAGGAGAACATCTCAACACACTAGAACAATGTGTAATTTACAGACACACAAAAACACAAAGTACAAACATAATAAATGAACAAACACAATACAAATCACACATACTCTTTGATACTATCGAAAACCTACCTTTAAAACAATCACCGCTTACCCGACATCTCCAAGCAGAAAACACTGATGAAGATCGCCACATAGTGATTGAAAACGTTCTGTCTCAGTAAGTTTTAACAAATTTACAAAATTTAAAGTTCGGATAGTCATAAACTGTTGTTTAAGTGATTAATATTATTATTTTTTAGTACTAAAAAACAGTACACATCCTGTTTATGTGAATGTGACCCATTTTTTTGTTGTTTGTAGTTCGATTTTTGGTTGTTTAAATTTATTTAATATTTTAAATTCTAATTTATCTATAGTTTTTTTACTCTACTCAACATGAAGCAGTCAGTCTCATTGGAAGTATAAAACTTTTGATTTATATTTATAATTGTCTTATAGTCTGGTTTAATCTTGTTGAAAAATCTATATTTATCTATGTATATTTATTCCAGCAATGGCTAAAAACATGAATCGTATACTTTCAAAGGCTTAGTTTGAATTTGATTTTATTTAATAGGTTAGTTGACAATTAAATGTTTTATGTTAAACATCCATGATCTCAAAGTTTCTCTGTAACGAACTAAATATGTTTTTAAATTTATGGTTGAAAGATCTAAATACAGATCTAAACTTGGATAGTTCGAAGCTGAAGAAACCAATAGAAAAATTTTAAATATGTAAGTTGGAAATTACATTTTCAGTCAAAAGCAGTCAGTTTTTTGTCTGTCTTGATAGATGTGCCATCCGTGTTCAAATATCATATTACTGGTCAATGTTATTTTAAAACACACACAGACAATAAACATTCTAATTAGAATAATCATCCAACTTAGGCATATTTAATTTATAAAAGTAATAATAAATAACCACTTAAAGTTACTGTAGTCAAAATTAGCTAGACAATTACATGAATACAATATGTACAGTAAATTATTGATAGATATGTACTGTAGAAAATTAAAATTTGAAAAAGTATTTTAAAATGTCCGATTGCCTTGCAGATAAAATATTGCCTTGAAGATAAAATTCTTTTTAACATTTTCAAAATCTCAAAGTACATTTAGGGAATAGAAAACACAGTCATTAACATTGGTTTCTCCTTCAATGTACAGCCGAAACTTAAAGTTTTCCTAAAGTTTTGATTTATTGTAGTAAGTATACGTGTATTTTATGTGCATATTTATAAGCAGTGTAATATTGTTTTCAGGCTTGAGAAAGGCAACAACTAGTTCCACTAATTAAATAAATTTCTTCGACTCGACATTCATTCGTTTTATCATTTCATGAAAAAGTAAATCAGTGTAAAAATTGAGGAAATATTTCCATGTTAATGAGTAGATAGATACTGATGTTTTTTATATTGTAACTATAGAATGATTTCAGTATAAAATCAAATATAAACAAGTGAAGAGCTGAATGTTATAGGAGGAGGTTATAGTACTGCTTGTGTGAGAAGTATGGGAGCAAATGATCAGGTTATAGAATTGAAATATGTACTGTAGATGCTGCTGCATATAACTTAGATTTGGCTGTCAATGATGTTGAAACTTGAATCTAGCAAGAACTGATGAAAAGTTATAGTTAATAACAGGCAAATCTTTCAATATCTTTCAAAAAAGCTAGTTTGAAAAATTGGGCACTAACATATAAACACGTTCATCATGAGCTGATCAAATTTGATTGCGGGTTGCATTATCTTATCACCCAGATCACTTTAACCTAAGGGGTATTATCAACAAACATATTTTTACTAAGGCTGAGCTTAGTTCTTGAAGCCAGAGGTAGTATTTACCTATTCACGTTTTAAAGTGTTAGAAAAGTGAGGTTAATTAAAGCTTTACCCATTATATTATTTGATTTTCAAATAATCATCATTGGTTAAGTGCTTTTATGTGTTTCTATTTCAAGATTACAGAGTGGACTCTTACCAAGGTAAGTCTGTCAGTCCCCTAGTCAAAAAAACCAAACAATCTTTACCAACCAAAACTAACCTAAATATATATTGTAACATTTATAGAATGGGCTATATAATATTATTTAAGAATTGGAAAATAGATGAGAAATAACTCACTCAAAATTTAGAAAGAAATTCATTAAGATATTGGTTAGGTTAAATGAAACTTAAATTTAGGTAAAAGCATAGAATTGTAAACAAGGTTTTTGAACTGGAAATGTATTAGGAAATTTGTTATATCAAATAACCTAACACATAAATTAAAATAAGATAATCTAATAATAGTTATGTGTAAACAAATTTGTAAACTGTAGTAACATAGGGCCTAAGTAATTACTTGAAGGAGAAAGTGAACACGTTTGTAAACAAAAGAAAATTGAAAGGTTATGTTCTTTGAATCCACTCAAACCACACACAATTCGGAACTATCACAAAAGTAAAACACAAAGACACTTCACACACTAATAATATTAATAAAATAAACACTGGAAACTTTGTTAAGGATCGGAAAATTGAAACAGTAAGTTTCAACCAAAGTTTAACGAAATAAAAACTGGTGAAAACAAACTTGTTGGTATGTCAGCTGTAACACAGATGTGAAAGCAAGAAAGTAGGTCAGTGTGACAATCGATTCTAGTGAAGAAAAAGAAAACAAACTAGATTACAGGCAACATGTGTTTTTTGGAGAAGAAAGCCGCCATATTTGTAACATTTTAAAAGTAAAAAGGACGCGTTAGTTTAGTTTTGTTCTGGCGTGGTGACGCTTTAAGATGGAACCAGCCAGGACCAGTCAAAATTCTTTTTATTTGGAAAGAGTTCGTCTAAATTATACCGTTTTGTTAAGAAGATTGGCCAACTTAAATTAAGGAGAAGTGAATTACAAAATGTAATACTGTGTTAATATAAAGTAAAGTAAATAAAACGAATTTAAGTGTGTGAAATGTTTAATTGGAGAGAACGGGAATTTACGTAAGCGACCAGCAAAATTTTGATATTTATTAAGTTGAGTAATAGCGCTATAAAAATAACTTTAGTGGACTTTTAAGATAATAGAGAAGTTTAAATTTGTATATTAGAATATCTTGTAGTTAATTAATAGTAAGAAATAAGAAATAATCCAGTTCAAATCGTTTAGTTTTTTTTTATATTCAAAATTTAAGTTTTTCCATCAGGAAAATATTTATTAAAACTATGTTCTAAATTTAATATTGTGTTTTTCAAAATTTATTTAATTAACAAAGAGTTAATATAGCCCATGCTATAACCCCGAGATATCAAGAGATCTTAAACTAGCCAAGGGTATTAAAATTGTGTAACTCTAAAATTAAAAGAAAAAAGAGTTAGTATATTTTGTTAAAAATTGTTAAGTTGTAAAATTTTGTTTTGTGTGTATTGTTTAATGTCGAGATGAAATGATAATAAATGTTAATGAATTGTTCCTGAGTAGTTTTATTTGTCTTAAATAAAAAATTCAATTTATTAAATAGTAAAACATAAGTATATTGTATTGTGTCTCTTTTAAAAATTACATTACATTTGGCACACCAACGTGGGGTACGATTATTAGAAAAATAATAATAAAGAATTAATTATTCAGGAGTTTGTGTTTTGTAACTAGAGAAATTAATTATTTTCATTTAATAATAAAACCCCGTTGTATCGCGGCACGGAAGAAATTGTTACATTTGGCGCCCAACGTGGGGCTCGATAAAATTTATTTAGAGAGATTTTGAAATAAAATTAATTTAGAACTTTTTATATGAAAAACATTTGAACTGGAAATAGATTTAGAAAAAATTTTGGAAAATTAAACACTGAGTTGAATAGAATCAAGGCTAGGTTTATAGTATATATATAAAAATTATTTATGTTTGTATAATAAGTTACTTACAGAAAAAAAAAGAAGAAAATAATATAGGCGAGCTGGTAGTTGTAGGGGACTAGGAAAAAGGGACAATTTTGGAAATGAAAGAAATAAAAATGGAAGGCACAGATATGCCAATAGTTAACATTGAGGTAGAAGAAGCTAGGGGACTACCTATGCAAACCCAACAACAAAAACGGGGAAATAATGAGAATGAAGAATTGAGGGAAATGATGAGATCTCTCATGGAAATGAGTCTAAAAGGGAGAGAGGAAATGAAGGAGGATATGAGAGAATTAAAAAAGGAATTAAAAGAGAATATAAACGAAGTAAAAGGAGAGATAAAGGAGGAAATAAGGGATTTAAACAAAAAATTAGAGGAAAATAGAGACGAAATGAGAGAGATGAAGGAAGATTTCAAATTCATAACACAGGAAATAAGGGAGGAAAGTAAGAAAATGATAGAGGATATGAGGGAACAGTGGAGAAAAAAGAATAATGCTGTAGTAGAGGATGAGAGAAGAGACTTAGAGGAGAAAGATGGAGAATTAGAGGAGATTAAGGAAAATTTTGAGAAAACAAATGAAATAATAGCTGATGAGATAGAAATTAATAAAAAAGAGATAGAGAAAGTCGAATATATAACAAAGAAAAACACAGAAGAGTTAGGAGAGTTAAAATTAAGAAATGAAGTAGGAAAGATGGAGGTACTGCCAATAAAAAATATAACAATTCAAACCGCAACTAAAAGGAAGACTGAACAGATTAATAAAATGAAAATGGTAATAGGAGAAATGGAAGGAGTTCAATATCCGTTTCAATGCATAGTGGTACAAAGCTTGTTGAGAGAAATGATCATAGGTACGGATATGTTAATGGATGTGGAGGCACAACTCAAGTTTGGAAAATGGGAAATGGAATTTAAATATGAGAGAAACACAGAAAATAGAACTTATGAAGCAGATGAAAGATACAATGGAGATGTAAACGGTGTTAAGGCAAGGACAGGCGTGGGGACAAGAAAAGAGCAGCTTGCCCACAGTCAATCGGAATACTAAGACAATGAGAAACCCAGGAATAGAAATTAAATAGAGGAAACAAGTTTACAGGCATTAATAGACACAGGCAGTAATATGACAGGTATCAAGGAGAACTGGAAAAGAAAAATAATAATAAAATAGGAAGGGAGATATTAAATATAGGTAAAGGAAGCAATATGAATAAACTCTAGGTGATTATGTGTATAAGAAAACGTTAGCAGGAGATAAGTTTTAAGGGATGGTAACTATATCTATGATAATTTATTAGAAACTTCGTCGAGTAATGAATAAAGATAAAATTATGTATATTTAAACTTCGTCGTATTGTAAGGGAGAATCTGCGTTGATAAATAATGGAACTTCGTCGTATATATTATATATTATAAAAGAAATATGAATCTATGATAATAAATATTAAAGCATCGTTGTAATAAAAATATGGTAATTGTGTATTTAAACTTCGTCGTATTGTAAGGGAGAATCTGCGTTGATAAATAAGTATTAAAACAAAATTTATATTCGTTGATATAGGGATAGTGTAATCGATGGAACTGTAGATATGATCAAATAGAGGATATGAAATTGCAACCTTTAAAAATATTAGATGTTAAACTTCATACAAAATAAACTGAAATGATATAAGAAAATAATTGAACTGGATGTGAGATTGGAAGGGGAGATAAAATACTAACTTAGAACTGAGAGTTAGATGAAGCTAAAAGCAAAATAAATATGAGATAAATAATAAACAAGGAATAAACAGAAATAAGGGAAAGAGAAATGTTATAACCAATTTGACCAAATCTAGACATACTATGACTCGGATAGGCTGGGATTTAAAGACATGGTATCAGAGAATATATATTATGTTAAATAAATATTGAATCAGACTTATGATTGGAAGGGTTCCAATTGTAAAAAATAAAAAAATAAAAAATATATATATATATATATATATATATATATATATAATTATGGAAGGAATTGTAAATACCAGAACATGATTTATTGTTACTATATGTTAGAATTGTTAAGGAATTGTCGATTGAATGTTAGTTATAAGTATATTGTATTGTTAGAAGATATGTTAAGTAATATGTAGCTTGAAGTGTTCAGCTCAGTATTTGATTGTTAAAGAATTAAGATAAAATTGTGTCGTAGGAATTAAGTATAAATGGACAATTTAAAGTATAAATGTTAATTTAAATTTAATTAAAAAAAAAAATATGTATATTTAATCAAGCTTGTAAAATGTAAAGAATGTGTAATGTAGAGATTAGTAATATTTTTTTTTATTTAAATTAAATTAGGGGACATTGTAACATTTATAGAATGGGCTATATAATATTATTTAAGAATTGGAAAATAGATGAGAAATAACTCACTCAAAATTTAGAAAGAAATTCATTAAGATATTGGTTAGGTTAAATGAAACTTAAATTTAGGTAAAAGCATAGAATTGTAAACAAGGTTTTTGAACTGGAAATGTATTAGGAAATTTGTTATATCAAATAACCTAACACATAAATTAAAATAAGATAATCTAATAATAGTTATGTGTAAACAAATTTGTAAACTGTAGTAACATAGGGCCTAAGTAATTACTTGAAGGAGAAAGTGAACACGTTTGTAAACAAAAGAAAATTGAAAGGTTATGTTCTTTGAATCCACTCAAAACACACACAATTCGGAACTATCACAAAAGTAAAACACAAAGACACTTCATACACTAATAATATTAATAAAATAAACACTGGAAACTTTGTTAAGGATCGGAAAATTGAAACAGTAAGTTTCAACCAAAGTTTAACGAAATAAAAACTGGTGAAAACAAACTTGTTGGTATGTCAGCTGTAACACAGATGTGAAAGCAAGAAAGTAGGTCAGTGTGACAATCGATTCTAGTGAAGAAAAAGAAAACAAACTAGATTACAGGCAACATGTGTTTTTTGGAGAAGAAAGCCGCCATATTTGTAACATTTTAAAAGTAAAAAGGACGCGTTAGTTTAGTTTTGTTCTGGCGTGGTGACGCTTTAAGATGGAACCAGCCAGGACCAGTCAAAATTCTTTTTATTTGGAAAGAGTTCGTCTAAATTATACCGTTTTGTTAAGAAGATTGGCCAACTTAAATTAAGGAGAAGTGAATTACAAAATGTAATACTGTGTTAATATAAAGTAAAGTAAATAAAACGAATTTAAGTGTGTGAAATGTTTAATTGGAGAGAACGGGAATTTACGTAAGCGACCAGCAAAATTTTGATATTTATTAAGTTGAGTAATAGCGCTATAAAAATAACTTTAGTGGACTTTTAAGATAATAGAGAAGTTTAAATTTGTATATTAGAATATCTTGTAGTTAATTAATAGTAAGAAATAAGAAATAATCCAGTTCAAATCGTTTAGTTTTTTTTTATATTCAAAATTTAAGTTTTTCCATCAGGAAAATATTTATTAAAACTATGTTCTAAATTTAATATTGTGTTTTTCAAAATTTATTTAATTAACAAAGAGTTAATATAGCCCATGCTATAACCCCGAGATATCAAGAGATCTTAAACTAGCCAAGGGTATTAAAATTGTGTAACTCTAAAATTAAAAGAAAAAAGAGTTAGTATATTTTGTTAAAAATTGTTAAGTTGTAAAATTTTGTTTTGTGTGTATTGTTTAATGTCGAGATGAAATGATAATAAATGTTAATGAATTGTTCCTG
The DNA here is from genome assembly GCA_036971475.1 of Prosapia bicincta. NCBI lineage: Eukaryota > Metazoa > Arthropoda > Insecta > Hemiptera > Cercopidae > Prosapia > Prosapia bicincta. The sequence goes on along the minus strand of JBAIZL010000005.1, from coordinate 46,312,173 downwards.
AGTAGTTTTATTTGTCTTAAATAAAAAATTCAATTTATTAAATAGTAAAACATAAGTATATTGTATTGTGTCTCTTTTAAAAATTACATTACATTTGGCACACCAACGTGGGGTACGATTATTAGAAAAATAATAATAAAGAATTAATTATTCAGGAGTTTGTGTTTTGTAACTAGAGAAATTAATTATTTTCATTTAATAATAAAACCCCTATTTTATAATAAATAGGTTTATTTTATTTATTATGTTTCCTGTGATTTTGTAAGCTATGTTAATATTATTATTTTCTAGTATTTTAGTTATGCCTTTTATGGAAATAGTTTTTTGCAGATTCTGGCTTTTACTACAAGAGTGCACATTAAACTGACTCACAAGTAAGTGACAGAAAGAAATGTGACAAATGATATTAAAGTGAAATTAGAAAGTTGTCTACTGCAATTAGAAAGGAACATGAAACCAAGGATGAAGAATAACACACTGAACAACATGAAGAGCTACAAATGATTGTACATGAGGGTTCTGACACTACAGTTAAAGGTAATAACAACATAGGCTAACAAAAACCTTAGCACTCATATGGCACCAACTTTCAAGAGACAATAAGACGTTTTACTTCAGTGGACAGAAAAAAAATGTAGAAGAAATATATTCCTCCTTTTTGATAGTTGAAAGCAGCTAGTGATAAGGGCATAATAACTAGAAGAGAGTATATAATTTCCCAGCTACTGGGACTACGAATTCGAGCAAAAGCTTTGGACATTACCTAAATACCAAATTGGTAGGAGGCTCTCAAGATATATTAGACAAATTCATAAGGTGGACTAATGTAGCATCAAATACTGATAGTCTGTGATATAGAAAATTTTTAAAAACCTCTCATATTCATAACATTGACTAGTAAGGTAGAACAATTGGCATTATAAAGAACAACTGTTGATATGTCAAAGCTTTTACATCAAAATCTCTTTCATTAGAAATGTGTCTAAGTGTCATCTACATATTAACTACTTGAAATGTTAAACTATGTTGTAACAATAGACTCTTTTTTATATGTATTTCATTGTTTATAGTCTTTTACCAGTAACAACTCACAAAAACCAAAACTAGAAATTCATTTACCCCAAAACAGGATCCTGAATGTAGCATATAATGTTCACACTATTTTTCTACTTCTTATATTTAACAGACATCAGTGCAACATTTATTTTAGTTTACAAAAAAACTCTGAGTTTTTTTTTTTAATAATAATTAGAAATTAAAAGGAAATTACTTTATTTGGTAACAATCACAAAAGATGGAATTGTTATATTCCTAATACTGTGGAACATTCCTAAACATGATGAACTTGTTGTTCTTATCAAATTGAAATTCTGTCAACACAATGAACAAAAGTAATCATTAAGATTTCAGTTGACAATGTTTTTTAACCCTTAATGACCTGGATGCGGTCACACAGACTGCCATAGTTATTTGTTGTTTATTTCTAACATTTCTATTGGTGTTCACGATCGCTATTTTGTGTAGTTTTTCCTCTCCAACCCCAACACACGTTGCTAGGTTCAGTTGTCTGTCAGATGTGTCTGTGGCTTCATTTATTGAAATGTTTGTTGGAAGTGGTTTGAGTGACTGGACCCAGGACAGAATGCGATGGATTCACGTCACCACCTTTCATTTCGTGTTAGTGTTGTAGCCTCAGATTTTGAACAGATACTTGAAAATTGGCATGAGGGCAATGCAGGGAGTGACATAGGTTCAGGTGATAATATACCTCTATATTGTGACCACAGTTCAGAATCTGAACGAGGCGAAAATGAAAAAGATTTAGTGTCAATTCTTGAAACTTCCGACAATTTTGAGAGTAATTAAAATGATTATAACAGTGTAATGAGTTGTAAGGCCAGATACTCCAAACCGACTATAAAAAACATGTTTAGGCCATATAGGTATTGTCAGTCTGCCAATCCATTCTTGAGACCTTCAAGTGTGCTGTAAACTGTCACATTTAAGTGTTACAATAGAAGGTTTCAATTTAAAAATTTAAAATAATTTAAATTCATAGAACCGAGGCACATGAAGCCTTGGTGAAATGCCTTAAGCAAAAGAATAAATGATTTTAGAAATTTAAATGAATATAGACAAATCCATTAGCAGGGACAAGGGAATTTATAAATTTGAAAGAGGCAGAAAAAGTCAAAAGCAAGGTAGAGAGATCATCGACATTCAAGCAGACGCAGTAAGAAAAAAGAAGAGAGAAATGAAGAGAAGAAAAACCTCAATGGAGGCCAAATTTGGAAGTTTTAGCAAAGTTAAGGAATTTGAAGAAATTTCGACCACAGTATGGATAACGATTTGGAAGGCTGACAAGATATCATGAGCATCTGGCGTACAGATCACACCACATCGAGCCATTTTGCGATTTTCTAAGAGTTGACCGGGGGTGGAAGCGTTATGCATTCGAAGATCGAAGAAGATGTTAGCGTGGTTCCAGAGTTCGAGCAGGACAGACATGTAATTTTGCTCTGCTTTGTAAAAGTGATGAATTTTTAAAGAATTTGTTTAAAATGAAGTTGTTTAAACCTCTTAAAAATATTGTGGGGTTAAATTGAAGTAAATTTTATATTAAAAGTAGAAATTCTGAATTGTAGGAAAATTTAAATGGTATAGATTATGTTTTTCAAGATAACAAAGAAGGAATTCATTTTAAATTTAAATTAAATATTAGAAATTGTTTTCATTGATTACAGGTAAGATAAGGTATTGTAAAATATTAATTTGGTTTCGAAAGGTGAAAAAAAATTATTTTGACTAAAGGAAAAAATGTATTGACGAAATAAAGAAGACTTTAAATTGTTAAAAAATTACATACTGTGCTGTAAATTAAATCTAAAGATAATAAAAACAATGGTTTTACTAACTTTCTACAAGAACGGTGATTATATTTATTTAAACAAATTTCTTATACAATCCTAAATCAAACAGTGATCAAGGCGAAAATACCTTTAAAAAAATTAATCCCCCGGGAACGGATACCCAAAGGATAAAATCTCAGCGAGTTAGGTTTTTATATAAAGTCCAGTGACTGGTTCTCTGGCAGATTTTGGCAAGCGTTGCACAGGGTTCGGCTTTAGGCCGGACCGGTTTGTTTCAAAATTTTTACCTAGTGGCGGAGCTTATAGGTTAGGCCGCGTTCGGATGCGTGCGTGCACGTGCTCCGTCACAGTGCAGCAGCATAATATAATAGGGATTCCGACGTTCCCCTCATGCACAAATAGGTAATAACCCAACTCCAATTAGTATTTGGAACTTACTTTTTACAGATGATATTTTGAATGTTATATTGAAATGGACAAATGAAAACCCAAACAAAGAAAAACCTAAATATGACCAATATGCTTGACATGAAACTGATGCATTTGAACTTAGAACCTTTTTTGGTGTTCTTTCATACACTTCTCTCTTTAAGTGAAACAGAGAAGACTATCGTTGTTTGCAACTGATAGGTCTGGGCGCGACATATTTAGGTGTGTAATTTCAAAGCAAGTTTTAGAGTTCCACTTGTTAGTTTGAGATTTGATGAGCCCACAACCAGACGAGAGCTCCGTAAAATTGACGGTTTAGTTCCCATGTCTGAAATAACGTGTATATCCAATTTACTGATAACTGCCAGGTTCTATACAAGATTGAGGAGTCTCTCTATGTCGATGAGATGTAGGTTGCATCATCTATTTTTTTTTGTATTAACATATCATGAGAAACAAAAAATTACAATTTCAACATATTATATATAAATTTAGAAATTCAGTAGAAAATTTAGAATTTAGAAATATATGTGTACGAAATTCAGCAAACTTTTGTAACGATAAAGTTTTATTTAGTTTATCATTTATATATATTTAATAAAAATAGTTTTATTAAAAAAAAAAATCATTTCAGAGGAAACAATTCAAGAAACTAATGTAATTACTTACAGAAATTTCCAGCAGTAAAAATATAATTTTTAAATTAGGTGTGTGAAACCATCTCAAGACTGAGCGTAACAAATATTTGGCCTAATAAGTTAAGGGTTAAGGATTGATAACTTGAGTATGCATAAATAAAAAGCGGCATTTTAAGGATAACGGATAAAAAAAATTTAAATCCATACACAAAACAAAAATAATTGTTTTACAAAATCTCAAGATGTACAACATATAAACTGCAAGTTTAAAATTTGTTACTAATATTCATGCACTATATTTTTATCGCATTACATGTGACATGTTTATAATTTTTTTTAAACAGAGGAAAAGAATTTTTGTATATAATTAATTGGTTAAATTACAACTACTCCTTATCGTTCAACTCATAGAATAGATTTTTTATAATACGAATTACAGAAATGTATCTATTAAATACGTTACAAGTTCCCTAGAAGGTAATCTGTGATTTTATATCTGTTCTAGTGTTGTTTAGAATTTTACTAAGGTTATATTAGTTTTCTGCTTTCTAGTTTCTAACAAAATAACCTATTTTTAAATTAAAAAGGTTATCGTATTTACAACAATAGGGATTTAAAAAAATCAGTATATTAATTTTAAATTTCACATTTTCATACTATGGATGAGGACGAGAAGAAGCAATCTATTGTAAATACTGTTGTTGACAATGCCTGGTCTTTAAAAATTCCGGAATTTAAAGCTACTGACAATCCTCATGGTCTTTTGGTAGAAAGCTCATTTGCTGTGTTATTTCCCAAATATAGGGAACAGTATCTTCGTAAATGTTGGCCGTTAGTACAAAAAAGTCTGGAAGAATACTTTTTGAAAGCAGAATTAGATGTTGTTGATGGGAGCATGAAAGTAAGGACTACTAGAAAAACATGGGATCCTTATATTATTATTAAAGCAAGAGATATGATAAAATTATTGTCTAGAAGTGTGCCTTTTGAACAAGCTGTAAAAGTCCTTCAGGATGAAATTGGAGCAGATATAATTAAAATAGGGTCCATGGTTCGAAACAAAGAAAAATTTGTTAAACGAAGACAGAGACTAATTGGTCCAGGTGGTTGTACTCTAAAATCTATTGAGTTATTAACCAATTGTTACATTCAGGTTCAAGGTCAAACAGTAGCAGCACTTGGACCTTATAAAGGACTTACTCATGTAAGATATTTGTATTGTATGATCAGAATATTAATTAAATGCATTCGTAGTTATAGATGATATAAGCTTACTTCAAATGCAGGTATTATTTCCTGTTCCCACATAATCGATTTTAGCAAAAAAAAAATATACTGGGGGATGCTGAAAGTCATCAGGAATACAAAAAAAATTATAAAAACTTTTGGTCACTGGCAAAATATTTTAGAAAGTAGCAATTTCTACTTCCCACTATGCCACCCTAAAACTTTACAAATTTAACATTTTGACTTTATTCTTTTGACGCAGTAGCTGGCTATATGCTTTGAAATTTAATTATTCATGCTGGTGAATCCAACAAATTACAAATTTTAAAAAAATTGACTTTAACACTTTAATTTAACATTTATTTGTGCGGTGAGTTCTATTGTTTTTAGGGGACAGAAATCAAAGGTGTCTAAATGTTCATTACAATATTTTCTGTTTTGTGCATGGAATGGGATATGTAAGCGTTTCTTTTGAGTAATTTTGCGACATTATCACACAAAAAATAAAATGTGTGTGTGTTTTATAATTCTATTAGGTTTGTGTGCCGGATGAAACGTGGTGCTAATAGTGTTTTGTTAAAGTGGATTTTTTTTAAAGTGTTGTAGTTGAAGTGTGATTTTTTGGGAGTCAGCAAGTTTAAATAAATTTTGAGGCATTTTTCGAGTTATTACATCAAAAAGTAAATCCAAAACCTTAAATTAGTAATGTTTTACATGTGCCGTGGAAAGAGAATTTATATTTTCCAAAATTTTCTATCTTTGGGGCATGAGCGAAAGTTTTCATAATTTTTGTTGTATTCCTGATGGCTGTTTGCATTGCCCCAGTATATTTGTTTTTGCTAAAATCGTTTACAGGGGAAATGGAAATTAATAGCCAAATACAGTCTAGATAAAAAAGTTATTTCAAGCATTGGAAACCAGAAATAGTAGTTGACACTGGCATTTTTAGTCGCGGCAATACTTGACTAAGTGGTGATTAACTTCGACTTTTTCCTTTCATATATATTACTCAAAATCAGATTCAAAACAGAATGTTGTATTTTAATTTTACATTAATATATATGTACATTACAATATACAATAGAATATCCATCTAGAAATAAAAACTTGGATAACACTTAGACATCATGTGAAAACAGGATGAGAAAGGTTGTAAAGTAAAATTTTACCAAATGGGGTCAAATTATATATGATTTTTCCTTTTTACATATGTTAATCCGGAATATCTTCTTTAGAAGAAACTGATGTTTGTATTTGCAGTGGACATAATACATTTAAATTAAAATATATTTACAAAGGTTTTAGTTAGGATATGTTTGATTATACATCAACGCATAAACTGTCTGAATTAAAATTGTAACATTAGTAAGCAAGAAGTTCACTGTTGAAGGCCACATGAATATCAATAAACATTTCCCACTTTACAAATATTTCTTTTTAGGACCGTATGTGAAAAGGAAAAAAATCAAAGTTGATTTCCATTTGGTCACAAACAAATTCAATTTAAAACCAATCATACTAAAAACCTGTTTGGTCATAGTTAACAGAGATCTTCAAACTTTAGTTTTTTTCTGTTTTTACTTATGCCACTCAAAAATAAGATAAGAACAAATAAATGGTTAATAACTGTCAGTCCACCACTTCGGTTTTCTTGATATTTTCATATATTTTTGAAAAATATATTTTAAAGAAATATTTAAAACCTCATTATACTTAAATAATTAGCCCTTGTCAGTTTCATTATAATTAGAATATAAATAAACATAACTTCACTTGACAAACATAGTTCTTTATGAATAAATTGTTGAAAAAACTCACCATATTATCACATTTCTATAAAAGCTTAATAGCTTTTAAGAATTTAAAATATAGTTACAACAACATATAGAAGTAGCATTTGTTTGTTATGTGGGTGATGTTTAGCTCCATTATAGAGAACTTTCTCTGCATTTTATAGAAAGTTTTGACTGTTGAAAGTTTTTTGAAACATGCCAATAAGAGGTTGGTCACATATTACAAATGTGATTAAAATTACATCATAAATGAAAATTATTTTAAATGTCTTAAACCTTATAAATGTTCTTAATAAATTACTACACTATGTTATACCACATTACTATACAATTATTGAAGTATAACTAAAAAGTATCTGGTTAGTATGAATTAGGTTGTTAAAAAGTATTGTAATCCTATTTTATGATAGTAAAGTTGAGGAGTTAATGTATGTTTGCTCATGTTAATATTGGTGAATATATTATGCAGTGATAGCAGTTTACATAACATATGGTTTCACTTGCTGTATTCTATATTGTTGTTCTATATTTGTTGATTCCATCTTCACATCTTCACTTGAGCTACTAGTTTTCACTAAACACTCGTAAATATTTCAACCTTGCCTATAGTAGCACTTACTTATATTTGTTGAGGACGGCCATTACGGGAGATGTCCCATTGTCAACTCAGACCGTAACTGATCTCAATGTTTACGTAAGTTAGGGTATTAGGGTGGAGATGGGATATTACGGTGGTGTGGATGTATTTTGTGAGTATTAGGAGTTATGATGTCGAAGAAGTTATTTAGACAAAGAAGAACACTACCACCATAAAGAAGGAGTTAAACACCATAAAACATATAGCACAAACTAACGTATACAACACAAATTATACAACCACCTAAAAAATAAACCTAATAACCCAAATACAAACACACAACACAAAAATCCCTTAAAATACTTATCAATTCCCATACAGATCATCCAAAATCCACAATCTAACCAACACACTACAAAATAGTCTACTCCACACTCAACACTCTCAATAAACAATTTAAACCCAACAACAAAATCGACGACATTTACAACGCCACTGGAGTTTACAAACTAACTTGCAGTTTATGCCTCAGTTTTTACATAGGCCAGACAGGGAGGTCCTTCTACACACGTTACCAAAAACATATAAAAGCACTAACAAACAATAACTACCAATCAAACATCGCCGATGATCTCAACTCCACGAAACATGACTATATAGACATAACATCTAACCTACAAATTCTTCATAAACAACACAGAAATAACCAACGCTATACAACTGAACAATACAAAATATACAGATACTTCAAACTACACCCTACACACATACTCAATACACAATTACATTACAATTCACACACACTTTTTGACATCATAACTCCTAATACTCACAAAATACACCCACACCACCATCCCATCCCAACCCTAATACCCTAACCTACTTAAATATTGAGATCAGTTATGGTCTGAGTTGACAATGGAACACATCTCCCGAAACGGCCGTCCTCAACAAATATAAGTAAGTGATACTATAGGCAAGTTTGGAATATGTACAAGTGTTTAGTAAATAATATTGATATAAAATATGATGCATATAGTTGATTAGAGCTTAGCTAACAAAACAATTCACCAAAGGTAAACATTAAAGGAATGCACTCAATATCTCCCTAAACGCTAGTTTTAGTGACACTGCCTGCTTCATCAAATATCCGTTTAAGATTTGTTGTATTGAGTAATTTAAAGGAAAATTAATTAAAATAGTTTGAAGGAAGGGGAGTGGAAGGATCAGAGGTTCTCTTTAATTTGGTTTACAGGTAAGACAATAGCCCATCTTCTCATTTCTGAAATTATACAATTGGAACATGTCTTGCATATATTGAAACAACATCTTGTCCAATTGTTGTATATAAATGTTTAGAGTTCATTAGATTATTGAATAGTATAGTGTGTTTTATAGCTTGTAATTTGAATAAAGATAAGTTGTAATTTGAATAAAGAACCTGTATAAACCTTTTAGTAGATTCACTTAACTTTAAGAGAAACTCACATACATTTTGCATTCTTTTAACTGCATTTTGACACACACATTAAGTTTATTTCAAATAATAAAATTTGTAATTTTTTTTTTTTTTTTCTTGAATTTTGTAGTCTATTACATTCGGTGATTTTTTTGTTTGTCGTTTGATTTGAGACTTTTAATATCAAACATTTTATTTAAAGTGATTCACAGATAAAATATTACTGACTCTTGTGCAACTACATATTGTTTTTATATGGATATACCTAGTGATGTGAGCCGGTAATATTCCCAGTGGGAAGGGAATTTATAAATGGGAATATTTCCAGGGAACTTTCCCAAGGCTTTATAAGTTCCCAAAACGAGGGAATTTATGGAATAAACTCATTAAGTGGGGTTTATTTTGTCTTAAAACTGTTTTGGAACCTCAATTGGTTAACAAATAATAAAGCCAAATTATCAAAAATCATCAAAAATAAAACTTTTTTTTTAGCTGTGATCAAAATTTTGAGAGCGGCCTCGGTTGATTATGAGACCGAGACCCAAAATCAATTTCATTATAAACTCAAAAAACCCTGATGATATAAGTTTGGAAGAATACTCAAGTTCAGTAGCTAACTAATTCATCAAAAATATTATTAAAATTAATTTCTTTTTTATAGTTGAACTGAAATGTTTCAAACCATTTTTGTTTTTCTTAATATTTAAGATATCAAATCTAATTTTAAAAATTAAAATAATTAAAAATTTTAATATTTTGAATTTAAGGCTTAATTTGATAAGTTAAAATGACCTATTAGAAATTTGGTAGTATTTTGCACTATTTTATAAGCAATATACAAGAATTTGTAATAGGTTTAAAAATGTTATCATTTTCTTTGATACTAGAAAACATGATTTGATCCACCAAGCAATTATGAGGTATTCAATAACATTTAAAGATGAACTCAGCCAGTTTACTGTTAAAATAAACAATTCTTGAATTTTGTAGTCCATTACGTTCGGTGAATCTTATTAATCACTTAAACAATAGTTTATGACTTTCCGAACTTTAAATTTAGTAAATTTGTTAAAACTTACTGAGACAGAACGTTTTCGGAGACAGAACGTTTTCGATCACATGTGCCGATCTTCATCAGTGTCTTCTGCTTGGAGATGTTGGGTCAAGCGATGTCGGTTTTAAAGATAGGTTTTCGATAGTATCAAAGAGTATGTGTGATTTGTATTGCGTTTGTTCATTTAATATGTTTGTACTTGATGTTTTTGTGTGTCTATAAGTTTCATATTGTTCTAGTGTGTTGAGATGTAGTCCTTTTTTGTTGATCTGTAGGATTTCTAGGTTATGGTAAATGTCTATGTATTTGTGTCCTGTTTCTTTTATGTGATTGTAAAATGTGGAGTTGGTGTTCTGTTTGTGTTCCTCTACTCTTTGTTTAAAGCTGCAACCTGTTTGTCCAATGTAGAATTTGTTACATTCGTCGCAGTTCAGTTTGTATATGCCTGGTGCTTGTAGTTTATCTTTGTTGGTGTTGTGTTGTATTTTGTATTATAACTTGTTATTAGTTTTGTATGCTATTTTGTATTCTATTTTTTGAAATTTGCGGCCCATTTTGTTAGTTGTTTTGTTTATGTAAGGCAATGTGATGTTTTTGTTTTCCCTGACTGTAGTGTTAATTTTAGTGGTTTTTTGTATTTTGTACCATAGTTTGTTTATTATTGTGGTGTTGTATCCATTTGTGTATGCTAAATATTTAATTGTGTCTACTTCTTTGTATATGTTTTCTGTGGACGCAATTATGGAGCAATTACATTTATAGTGTTTCAGATGATATACCTCACTTCAAATTCAACTTGAAAATAATATACATCTAAAATGGATGTTCCCATGCAACTAAAAATAAGTGCTAAATTTATAAAAGTTTATACATGAGAACCCCTCAAATCTGAATCCCAGCAATCTGAACACGAATATTTACAAGTCAACAATATTTTTAAAAAATATGAAAAAAGTATTGTTTTTTTTAAAAAGTAATAAAGTAAAATAATATGTAATTCAGGAATGCACATTATTTCTAATATAGTATGGGACCTCTGTAAACTTATGTAAACTCGACTACCAATTATGCAGTCTTACCACTTTCTAAAAACAGCAATCACAAAATGCTGTCATCTTATTACTATATAATTAGTTTTTCTCTCGAAATTACTATAATATTGTTTTTTCTCTTGTATTATTAGACCACTTATATGAGATCCTTTCTGTCTTTCTTGGGTAAACTACAAATAAACTGCTTTCTCACTTGTTGCACTGCAAAATTGTTTGATCTGCAATCTGTTTTTTCCAGTCACTGATTATTCCCTTTCCAATGCCTAATTCAGTAGCCAATTTTGTAAAAGTTTCTCCTCTCCCTTGTCAAATGACTTAAACATTTAAAGTTTTCTTTCTAAAGTACAAGAACCGTGTTTCGTTTGCTTAACATTATTAATTTATAAAAAAGACACTTCAATCCAATTGCCCCATTTTATAAAATTAATCATAACCTAACTTAAACATAAATTTTCATAATACATTCTGTATTCAAAAATAACTGTGTAAATAAAATTTAAAAAAAAACTTCCACTTTTGGATGAAGCAACAATGGCACAGAAATGCATAACACAACTGTCTCTAAACCAATATATTTAAAGGTAGTGCTATTTTTAGTGCTTCCCCCGCCAGAAAAAAAATTGTTAGTTAAGATTAAAAGCCCCTTCACACCCCATACCTTGAATACTTATATTCCATGTGGTATGGCCATAAAACCTTTACTAACACCTAAATAAAAAACTTATTTTGGCACTTTATCAGAAATTTTCTGATAAAATTTTCTGAACTCTCTTAAATTTGAACCCCCCCCCCCTGTCTGAATTAGTTTAGATTTGAGAAGTTCTGAATGAAAATCCAATAATTAGCACAAATATTAAAATACGATAAAGACAAAATTGCATTAGGAAAATTAGGTGAGATAGTAGAATGAAAAACAAGTAATATATACAAAAATTGTTTTTAAGTCAATTCCTACTTAGGTCAACAAATTAAAAAAATGATATTTGAAAAAACGTATCAACACCAAGTGTCATCGACTACAAGTTCAAAAAAAAATTATTTGAGCTTGAGTGGATAAATAAGAAGTATTATATTAACGATTAAGATATATAAATACAGTCAAACCTCTATATAACGAACCTCCAGATAACAAAATCCTCTATATAACGAATATACTGCTTATTTACCTCTATGTAACGAATTTCGAACCTCTCAACAACGAAGTTTTTTCTTCACTTCAACCGAAAAATGAAATGTAGTGTTGTATAGGCAGCTCATAATGTCATTTCTAGGAAATTGTTTATTTTCAGCAAGAATGTCAACAAAACTAAGAATGGTAGGCGAAACACATGTCGGCAATTGACTGCATGTAGTGGGGTAGTGGTAATGCGATAAGATCAGTAAGATGGGGTGGGAGCATTCTTCACAACACAACCTCTCAATAACGAATACCTCTCTACAATGAATTTTTTCTCTGGATTATCGACTTTGTTTTACATAGGTTTGACTGTATATATAGGGAGAGTGTGAACTAATAGTAGGAATTAAATAAGGTTAGAGCAGATTAGTTATCTGATAATCAGTAAAAGGTATATCTAGTGCTGTAAAATTCCTGGGAATTTATACTGGGGGGGGGGACAATTCCCAGGAAATATTCCCAAAATTCATAAATTCCTGGGAATTTATGGGAAAATTCCCAGAAATTTATGGGGACTTTTGATTTTTTCTTTAACGCATAGGTTTTTTAAATCCCTTAGAACTAATCTAGTAATATGAACATATAAATCAATTTGTAATGGGTTATATTCAAAAATAAAAATTATTCAAGTCGTAAGTCACTTCAGAAATTGAAACCAACCGATCCCTAAACTTTCTCGACCTAACCATAACAAAAAGCCCCAAACAAAAACACAGCTTCAACATTTACAGGAAACCCATAGCAACAGACACACCTATCCACAAAACCTCAAACCACCATATCCAACACAAACACGCTGCCTTCAGATCCATGCTCCATAGACTTAAAGAAGTCCCAATGACCATAAAAAACATAAAAAAAGAACTAGACACAATCAAATATTTATTATACACAAATGGATACAACACCACAATAATAGACAAATTATGGTACAAAAAACATAAAATTAACACTACAGACAGGGAAAACAAAAACATCACATTACCATACATAAACAAAACAACAAACAAATTAGGCCGAAAAATTTCAAAAAATATACAAAACTAATAACAAGTTACAATACAAAATACAACACAATACCAACAACAAAGATAAACTACAAGCACCAGGCATATACAAACTGAACTGTGACGAATGTAACAAATTCTGCATTGGACAAACAGGTCGCAGCTTTAAGCAAAGAGTCGAGGAACACAAACAGAACACCAACTCCACATTTTACAATCACATAAAAGAAACAGGACACAAATACATAGACATTTACCATAACCTAGAAATCCTACAGATCAACAAAAAAGGACCACATCTCAACACACTAGAACAATATGAAACTTATAGACACACAAAAACATCAAGTACAAACATATTAAATGAACAAACGCAATACAAATCACACATACTCTTTGATACTATTGAATACCTACTTTTAAAACCGTCACCGCTTGACCCAACATCTCCAAGCAGAAGACACTGATGAAAATCGGTACATAGCGGTCGAAAACGATCTGTCTCAGTAAGTTTTAACAAATTTACTAAATTTAAAGTTCGGATAGTCATAAACTACTGTTTAAGTGATTAATCGTGTTACTGTTTTGAAAAAATTTATAATCTCTGTTGATGTCTTTAAGAAGAATAAAAGTTATAATTGTTTCATGAGTGGGATTGAAAACGGAAATTCTACGTGTGAATCCTGATATATTAAGCCCCTTGAAATGTATATTAAAAAAAGTGTTTCTGCAATATCCGCTTTACAAACAGTCTTGTTTATAAGTAGCAATATCCCAGCAGCAAATATAGCTTGAGTAATGATACATGTATTGTAAATTTTGCTGCATGAGAGTATGTAATTTAACAAATTGTTTTCAGTATAGTTTAGTTCCTGTTTTTCACTCATTTGTTTACTAGACTGTGAATTTTAACTTATAATTATACAGACAAGTTCATGAAATCTGATTTTCTTCCTACAGGTTCGTAAAATAGTAACAGATACTATGAACAACGTTCATCCCATTTATAATGTAAAAAGGCTGATGATACAAAGAGAGTTAGCGAAAGATCCTAAACTTTGCAATGAAAACTGGGAGAGATTTCTACCTAAATTTGTCAGCAAGAATATCAGTAAACGAAAACAACCAAAAATCAAAAAGATGAAAAAACAATACACACCGTTTCCACCTCCGCAGACTGAAAGCAAAGTTGATAAGTTGCTTGCATCAGGTGAATATTTTCTCAAGGAAGAACAGCGTAAACGAAAGAAACATGAAGCTAAAGAAAAGAAACAAGAAGAAGCTAATAAAGCAAGAGAAGAGAGAAGAAATCAATCATTTGAACCTCCAGAAGAACCGTCATCAAAATCATTTGCTGTTATAAAAACAAATGAGGTTGATATTGATAAATTGAAACAGAAAGTAAAAAGTGCTCAGAAGAAAAAAAAGAAGTTTTCATAATTTTCCAACATTTATTTACAACTGTATCATAATAAGTTATCTTAAAAATAATGTATGCAAATAAATGTTAACGTTTGTTCATATTATGAGGTATTTATTGAATTAGACGCTATTGCATTATAATGTTTCCAGCTTCTTCAAGAATTGAACCAAACTACTTTCACTTAAGAAGTAAATATGATGTCATGATAGTATATATCGTATACCATGGAGTTTATATCCATACCTTTGCCTATTTATTTTTACCATCTTTTCCTCCTTATTGCTAATAGTTGAATGACTATCAAAACCATACTGGCTTATAGTGGAATGACCCCGTTTTTTCAGTGCTAAAAATAATAGAGACCCTTCAATATGAATATGGTATGAAATTGTAAATTTAGAATAAATAATTTGATCTATTTATATAATTAGTCAACTAAAGTAAGGTTTGATTTTAAAGCTTTTGTTCAAAATTAAATGATCCCATAAGAAATGTTTACCTAAAAAAAACCATAAACAATTTTAAAACGTTATTTGAAAATCACAAGTTTTTATACAACTTGATTCAGTTAACATTTTTATCTTGGTAATAAATTACAATTTAGCTTCTATTAATTTCATAATTTATAGCTTATTTTCTCTTTTATGACTACATATAAAGTTTTATTTAATAATCTGTTTCTTAACCAAATCATTAATTTATCTCTAAAAGCGTCTATCTAATTTTAGTTAAGTTAATTTTATTACCATGTTAAAATTTGTAAAAGATAAAGTATTGAGTATAAAAGTTTTAACGAAACCAGACTTGCCAAGTTGAGGTCTTCATGGGAATGTATAATTCTTGTCTGGAAGTTCACTGCCTACTCTAAATCACAAAATTGCTTCCGCAACTGTTCCTGCTAACTGACCCTCTCTTCATAAAAATTCAAATAGTTCAATGTTTGATAGAGCGTATTAATAAATTAATTATGTGTTAATCTGTAGTTATAATTTATTAATTTGAATTAACATGAGTTTGTTTATTTTAACCTCTGTAACTTTGGGTTAACTATGTAAAATTTAATTAGTTCCAACATTACTTATTGTCCCCCAGTTTAAGTAACTTCACATAATCGTGATTAGGCAAAATTAGCACATATATCCCATAACCTGATTAGTTTTAAGCTGTTGTAAGAACCTGTTATTTTTCACAAATTAGTTGCATAGCATGTTGTTGCTGCAGAATGTTGTTTCATTTCATATACTTTGACTTAATGATAACATTAAGTATGCTGTAAAATTTAATGCGGAGGTTGGCAATTCTGTTAAATGAAACCTGCAATTCTAAAGAGTAATTTTATAATTTTGTTTTCTTTACATACTGTTTGATTTCTTCAAGTAAACATAGTCTCCCATATGTGCTTTAAAGATGTCTAGGCCTGTTTTGTTAGAACAGTACTGATAGTTTTGTTATATATGTGGTGAGTTTATAGTTATATTAACGTCAAAGAACGCATTAATTTTCTACTACTAAATTTTCTACTACATGATTACTAGTAGCTCACACGAAGATGGAATCAACAAATGTTGACATTAATTTTATAAAAAAACATACTTTGTATGTTTTGGTGTAAAAATTGGTACCAAGATATTTACAGTTTTGTTAGGTTTTATCTTGAATATCTTAAAAAAGAGTTGAAGAAAGAAAAGAAAGGTTTCAGATTTGCAATACTCATCTACTCATATATATTCAGATAATATTTGTAGCATTGGTATTTCAAAAATTAAATAAAAAATGAATGGGTTTTATTCATAATTATATCCAAAATTTATATTATAAAAAAAACAAATGATAGATAATATTTTATCAACCAAAATTACATAAGATTTAGCTGCATTTGAATATAATTAAATACTTCATCTTCTTCCACAACAGTGTCTGTAAACTTGTATGTAATTCCTTCGAGGTAAGGACAGCTCTTTCACTAAGGCAATCGTGATTCCTATAATTAATTTGAGTATTAGGAAAGCCTTTCTCGATACGTTCTTCCTTCAATATTACATAATTACAAAGAATATCAGCAAATGATAATCGTCTTGTTGACTGATAGCTGTCCATTCCTAAAGTCCAGTGTGGAGAATACTTCAGCTAATTGATCGTTCTGCAGCTGCTCATTTATATGTTAACTGCAATGTACATATGTCTCTACAATGTTGAATATCAGGCAAGCATGTATTTCCTCTGCTGGTGTCGATAAAGAAATTACAGGCAATATTTGCCTAAAATTTTCTGTAAGTAATATCAATGTATTCCTGAATGGTTGAAAATCTCTACTCAAATCTTGCAATGATCGATCAAGAGCTTCAAGCAATTTTTTTATGCTACAATGCATTCATAGCAAATATTGAGTTTACATTTTTGAAATACTTTTCCTATAATAATGTATGCTTTCTTAAATATTGCATGTGTGAATCTCAATGATTCGCATGTTAAACTTACATCTAGAAGCGCACCGATAGAACAATTCAATCAATCAAATCCATTAGCGATTTTAGCTTTGGTCTGAAAACACATGCTGTGATGTCAAACCTATCCACGAGTGATTGCCCAAGAAGTAACAGTGATCCCAAGTTGGATTGCATGCGAAGGTGGTAAATAAGTCTTGACGCCCCTAATGACGGACATATGACATTGCATTTTGAGCATATTCATGCATTTGACGTGGATTGCCTATGTGTGAAGATGGCAAAGTAGTTAACTTTCCAATGTTGATTGTATTACTGTCATTCACACTTCATCTCACAAATGAATCTATTATTCAGAGCAGTGTTTGCTCTGATTCGAACGAAGGAATAGCAAATGTTCCATTTCAATTTTTACAAACATATTCATAATTTACTGGTAAAAAAAAACTGCAATATCCCAAATGATAACTGGATATTTCAAGGCATCATAAATCATATAAACATGATCACACAAAAGTACCTCAATTAAGATGAATATTTAATTCAGATTGTATAATAATCTGAAGTGGATATATTTGTTTTTGTTAATATACAGTGTAATTGGGAACAGGCAATGTTTCACATGTGATTAATTTTCGGTTAAGAGTATGGTTAGTGTTCCCCCTGCTTCTGGGAGTTGGTGTGGTTGCTGGTACATTGTTGGCCATTAAGATAACGGTTTTCTTGTAGTGATGGTATGTTACAGATGGGAAAAATAAATAAAAGCAATCTTTGAAGGAGGTTAAATGTCAAGTCAAAATTTGAGCTCATTTGGTGCACAACTTTTTAGGTTTTTAAAGCGTACATAAACCAACAACATTTTTATGGATATAAAGAAATCAATGCAAAATATTTATGCATTTTAGCCATATACTCTACTACTACTATGCGGTTATCTTCAATAAATATCTCTTGCCTCAAAAGCCAATAATTAACTAGACATCTAGTTTAAAAGTAAAAACTTTATTAATGTTATGTAATATAAAATACACTGAATTCAATATAATTTAACATGTCTTCACAAGGTCAAAAATACGTTAGATTATATTGGCTTTTAGGAAAAAAAGGATGAAAACAGAACAAAAGAAATATTACAAACTAATAAAACCTCAAGCCCTCACATTAAACGCTTTACCTAAACTCCACAAAGACAACACACCCATCCGTCCACTAATCAATCACACACATGCACCACCAGATAAGTAGAGAAACTTATCAGAGACAACATAAACTTTCACAATCACACATCCTTACACAATAACATAGACCTTATTCACAAAATTCAAAACATCCACATACCACACAACTCCACCATTCCTTCATTCGACATAAAAAACCTATACACTAATGTGCCAATAGAACAAACACTCCACATAGTACAAAACATTCTCACAGCAAACAACACTCCACATAAACTCACGAATCATAACATTCACCAAACTTATTACATCACAAAACTACTTCACATACCAACACAAATTTTACACACAGAAAGGCGGTCTCCCTATCTCAGGCATCCTAGCAGAAATTTTCCTACATCACTGGAACAACAATAAACTCTACAGAACAACAATCATACACAAAAAATAATTTATTACCATAGATATCTAGATGACATTTTAATATTATACAAAAGCAAATCAAACAACTACACAATTACATTAATACAATGCAACAAAACCTCATATTTGCCCTCGAATTAGAAGAAAACAATAAAAAAAAACTTTCTTGACCTTACCATCACCAAACACAACACCAGACACAATTTCAAAATATGGAGAAATCAACTACTATAGATACTGACATACATAATACATCTAATCACACCACACAACACAAACATGCTGCATTTAATCATATGTTACACCGCCTAATCAATATACCTATGCTACAGAAAGACGAAGAACTCAATACAATAAAATACATCACTCAACAAAACTGCTACCAACATACTCTCATGGATAACATACGCAGGAAAATTAAACATAAACATCATCGAACAACTACACAGACAAACCACACAAAAACCAACAAATACATATCCCTCACCTACCACAACAAAAACACCCACAAAATAGCCTCCACATTCAAAAAACTCCATTACCAAATATCTTACAAAACAACAACCTTTAAGAACTTTAAGACAGCACGTACAACCTTTTCAAAAGCAAACAGACAAATACAAAATATCAGGTATTTACAAATTAACATGTAACAATCGTTCTAGCTATTACATCGGCAGGTCATTCTATACACGCTTCGAAGAACACATTACCCAAAGAAATCAAACAAACCCAAAATCCAGCAATGCAAAACACCTAAAAAACACACAACACATACATACAGACAAATATACTTATTTAAATGTTCTCTACATATTAAAAGAAAGTAAAAAAAACTAACAACTTTAGAAAAATATGAGATATACAAACACTACACAACAGATAAAGAAACCATATTAAGTGATCACACACATTTTAAAGTCAACAGCCTTTTCCATTAGATGACACACAACCAAAATAACCCACGAGTCATAAATCCATGCTATTACAGCCTTTGTACCTAACACGATGCCGCCAGTAGAGGTTTAGCTTCGTAAAAGGAACGAATGTTTTGAAACACATCAGCAAGTAAGCCATTACATATTCACTTAGTTAAGTACTTTTTAATTATAGTTTTATCATTTGATTTTACCTTCAACTTGAGCTAATACTTTACTCTTAATCACATGGACATACAGTAGAGAGAAGATGATTCAAACTCTTTGTGACTGGAGGGTGTTTGTATGGTAGACAATTTGGTTAATCAATCAATATTTATGAAATAGAGTACTTTATGAAAGGATGGAAAAAATTATAGCACAAATTAAAATCATCTACAATATCTTTACTAATAAAAAAGTAATCAAAGTTGTGTAATTTCAGCTTTAAAAATGTGTACACATACTTTTCAGTTGTTCTAAAATTTTACTGTTCTTCCTTGTTTTAAACTAAATGATTATAGTCATTAATGTTT
The DNA here is from genome assembly GCA_036971475.1 of Prosapia bicincta. Taxonomy (NCBI): domain Eukaryota; kingdom Metazoa; phylum Arthropoda; class Insecta; order Hemiptera; family Cercopidae; genus Prosapia; species Prosapia bicincta. The sequence goes on along the minus strand of JBAIZL010000005.1, from coordinate 46,291,969 downwards.
CTTTTGTTTTAAATTTGATCTTGGCCAGGTGTTCCTTAGTTAAAGATGCCCAACTAGTATATAGCAATAGTATTTGATGTGAAGTTTTTTAGAAAACTCCATTTGTTTTCTTCAGTTACTATTAACAATCAACACAAGACTTCTTTTTTGTACATGCTTTTTAGTTTCTCAATCACACCTTGATCTCTCAGCCAACACTATATTGTACAACAACAGCCAACACTTTACTGTACATTATATGCAACACTTGCCTAAAGTACCACTTACTTTGTTTAATGAGGTAATCAATTTTGGGAGATGAATCCCATTATTACCTAAGAGTAAGTTATGATCTGAGCTCCTGAAACAGCTGTATTTATGAAACTAAAGTGTAACATACATGTCAAAATGTTAAGGAAAATTTTTAAACATAAACAATAGGTCAATACAGTTTAAATAACAAAACACATTTCTAAACCAACACAGTTTTTTAGTACATAACACAAAAATAACTTATGTAACGACCACACCATCTGACCTAATAGATGACAGAATATGCAGCATTAAAACAAAAACATGTTACACATCTAGTATGCACATCTCACTACAAACAATGGCAATTTTCATTGAGAAATAATTTAATATTTAAGTCAGTCATTTACATGAATATATTAATAAAAAATAAAATACAAATAATAATTTGTAAGTACAGTAGAGACTCGATTTTTTGAGCTTCTGTTAAATTCGAGACCAACTAAGCTGCGAGATTAATTAGCTGAGCTGCCTGTGTTTCATTTCATTTCCATGTCAGTATTGAGAGTTACATAAAACAACTAAAGGGCTGATTGGATGGATAGTGAAGTTTTAATGAGTTTGTGCCCAAAACTAAAAGTTTTTAAAAGCAAAGAATTTGCCATGGAAGGCTATTTTACTGTTGCTAAAGCACTGTTGCAGGCCGATGAAGATCATCTGTGCTCTGATGATATCCGTGCTTTAAATCTTCCTGTAAATGTTACAATCCTATTCCAGATGATGGATCAGTGTGTTCTGGAATGTATGAAAAAAATACACAGGTACCTTTTACAATTTTCTTTATAAGTGATTGAAGGGGAAGAAAGCACTGTAAGCTTTCTAAAAAAAATACAGTTGAGGAAGTTGTGTATTGAATAGAAGAAACATGAAACAAAATTTTAAAAAAAACATCAAGTAAGTTGTGGAATAAAATCCTGAGTCATAATGAAACTGTTGACGGTGTTATTGATTCAAAAGAAGAAACAGATTTGACATTTTTTATCAAGAAACTTCCAAGTAGTGAACATTCTGATGTGTACAATTTGAGATAACAGATGTTACGATTACTGAAATAGTACAAAAAACTACTGAAGGCAGTGGTGACGAGATAAAGGTTTGACTGAGACAGTACAAGTAGGGAAAATTAGTCACGGTGAAGGATTGACTACCTTAAAATAAGCACTACTCTATATTGAACAACAAACGGACACCAAGTTAGATGTTTGGCATGCAGATATTGTGCACTTGTTGGATTCTAATATTTTCATTCTGCTGAGATGTCCGGCAAAACAGTCATGCCCTGTGGCCAGTCTGAAGTTAGCAACAGACGTTTTTCTCGGGAGTGTTCTATTCTCGTATTAGGGTTCATTAGAACTCATGTTTTTTCTAATGTACAGCAACATATTTCAATGTAATCCGAAGGGGTCTGTTTGGTCCCATATACCTCGGATTATTGAGAATCTACTGTAAAAAATTAGTTGAAACTATGATAGGTATATGAGAAAACTGTTCATATGTTCTGATATGTTTTTCAAGTAAACAGGAGTAATCTATCAATAAAAAAAAACACTTTATTATTCTTGTGAAAATTATAATTTGTTGAAATTCCTAAAATGCTCCATAGTTTTATCATAAAAGACGAGTTATTGACATCTGCTTTAAATATCTCAATGGTCTTTCTCTTATCCTTTCAAAGGCTAATTTCTTATTCTGCTTGCATAACCTATGTCTTTCATTTGAAAACAGGTGAACTAAAAAATTATAGAGGGTACTGGATATATACTTTGAAAGATATTCACCCTTATCACTTTACGAACTACAACACTAAAGGGCACAGGCAAACTTGTCACAAAACTACTTATTTAGAGGTGACTCTAGATGTCTCCTAAAGTTATAGGGTTGACACAATCTCCTTTTAAGTCACTCCTTAATATTAGAGACACTAAGATATCACTAATTTTTAACACATTTTTATATGTATTGAATGTTTTAAAATTTCACATTTCAGTTGCTGTTTATACTTTTGTTATTATAACAAAAATGGGTATTTCAATCATATTATCGATTCCCCAATGGGTTTTGTTAATGTGATAATATTGGTGAGTGGGGATGAAGTTAACAAACTAGAGGGCTTATTCTCCTTTCTGCCTAGCCTGTGGTAGTCTAATTTATATTGAAAAATTTGTAAAATAATAATTATTTGGTAAATAATTTTGTCTCAATTAATATTGAAAATATATGATAATTTCATATAGTGTAACCTCAGTAAAACAATAAAGGACAAGATTTTACATTTTGAACAAAAATTGTCAATAATATAATCACTCCTGTATCTTTTCACATATTGTATGTACTCTTGACATAATCCTCTTTATTCCCAGATGGAAAGGATATATATACAGTCGGACCTCCATATATCGAAATTGTAGGTTCCTTATAAAAAATTCGATATATGGAAACTTTGATAAAGAGAAATCTGATTTTTCAGTAAAGACTCATATTACAGTATTACGCAAGTTTACGCGAACATAACCATAATGCCTAACAAACAGTACTACCATATTTGTTTACAATCAAGTTTGTTCTCTTCTACAGTGTAATAGGGCACGACTATACTTAAATATCGAAATCTTGTTGCTATTCATCATGAGCAGGAAAATTATAAAATACAAATAGTGATAAATAACACGCATTTAGTTAATACTGAACATACCGTATATACCTTAATAATATTGCATTATATTGTTGGGTAGTAAAATAAATTTGAATATCCTTTTGTACAAAGTTTGATGTAGATTCTTCGTAAAGATGTTCACATTTGTTAAGAGACTGGAAAATTCATCAGATACGTTTTCTACGAATTGAAGTCCGCAACGAATCGTTTCAAATGCTGCCATCATTTCTTTCTTGGAAGGTTTAGGAACTTCTATATTTTCTGTCTCTGTGCCCTCATCTTCAACTTCAGTATTTATTAAAGAACTTAAAATATCATCATCTGTTGGATATTCAGCTACAATAACGTCTTCAGCCACCCTTAAAAATTCGTTTAGCGAAACATTGTCGTTGATTGTGCCTGCCGATTGTAAATGCTCCCAACATTCCTCAATTTGCGGCAATACATTACTTTCTTCCACAACAGATTTTTCAGAGAAGCCTGCTTTTAAAAAACAATTTCTTATCGTCGATTCCTCAACATCATTTTGCCACACCTTTACTAATTGTGATATATACAGCCTGAGGTTGATAACATTTTCAATAGGTTTGTCATTTTCCAATGCAAGAATAAGTCTCTTAAGAACCTGTTTACTATAATACATTTTAAGAGTTTTAATGACGCCTTATTCCGTCGGTTGTATTTGGAGGAAAAAAACAAGCTTCCCGTTCACCAACTTTTTTGAGACAGAAGACGGATGTGCAGGGCAATTGTCCACAAAAAGAACGACTTTTCTCTTTTGCTTAATCATTACTTTGTCAAATTTCAATATCCACCTCTCAAAAATTTCACTCGTCATCCATGATTTTTTATTGTATTCATAGTCAACTTCTAACGACTTCACTCCTTTAAAACATCTTGGCTGCTTGCTTTTCCCAATGACCAAAATTTTACATTTTTTTTCCCAGACATATTAGCACATACCACAACAGTAACTCGCTCTTTGCTGTGTTTACCTCCAAAGCATTTATTGTTTTTAAAGATTAGCGTCTTATTTGGTAAACATTTGAAAAAAAGGCCAGTTTCATCCATATTAAAAATATTGTCAGGCTCACACTCTTCTACAATTGATTTTAAAATTGTAGCTTTCCACTGGCTACAATCTGCTGCGGATACACATCCGCTTTCTCCCAAAATAACCTTTTCTACGATTTCATGGCGCTTCTTAAATTTGTCTAGCCATCCCGAACTTGCTTGGAACTCTTTGTGTCCTAATCTTTCTGCGTATTCTATTGTCTTTTCTTTTATGAGAGGTCCTGGAACAAGACCGTATTTACATATTTTTGAACGTTTTCTGTCCCCTCCTACAGATTCATAACTTTTTAAAACAGATTTGCAATTTTTTATTATCATCGACACTGTACTGGGTGGAATGCCAAACTTCTGTGCAACATCTTTTTTTTGTACTCCACTATCAACGTCTTTTAATAATTGTACCTTTACAGTGACACTTAAGGACTTTCTTTTGGATATAACGTCAAAAAAAACTCAAAACCAAACTCAACAAAACTACAGTAATGTTACTAAACGTAACAAACAGTCCACGTTAAACGGTAAAAAAGAACACCGACTTACAGTAATCTAAACAAACCAGACCACTCACTAACCAATAACCGAATAGGAAGACTTGTTCACATGAAATACAATACAGTACTGCACTCTGCCCTGAAAGAAATGAGTAAGACTGTACGAGAGAGCCATTAGTCATGTTAGTGCCCAACCACCCGGATAAAGTCTTAACAGATGTCAACATATTGTCACGTTGCTCTCTCTCTTTCAATGTTTCTGAATGAATAATGTGTTACGGGAGGGCTACGTGACATTCATTAACACGTTTTGTTACACATTTTATTTTCAATATTTAAAAATAGGTATGTGCAGTAGTTTTATTTTTTCTAAAATTAAGTTCGATAAATAGAATTTCTTTTTGATATACAGAAACATTTTTCCATTGAAATTTCAAAGGACTCTGAAATAATTTGATAAATAGAGAATTTTGATATATAGAAGTTCGATAAATAGAGGTCCGACTGTATTTATGTACTTCAGAATGATACATCATTAAACTAATTAATTTTTTATTTTCTACATCTATTAAGTAAGGAGGTGAAATTTTCTATTTCAATAATGTTCACGCTGAAAGGAAATAAATGGTTTGATTACGAATAAAAATATTTTATTGTATTTAATTTTATACTAAGCAATAATACAACTCACTGGGCTTATAGTATTTAAAAATATTTTGTCTCGGTAAGGTTTTTATAAATTTAGCGTAGTTAAAGTTCAACAAGTCTTAATAGTACTAACTTTAAGCATAAAGGTTTCACCAAATTCTATAGAAAACAAAATCCAAAAGTTTTTATTGTGTTTAGATAAGTCTTGATAGAGAGTACTTAAATGTATACACAGGATGTAATAAGGATAAAAACACTTATACTTCTATTCACTCATTTTAAAACTCACCAAAGTAACTAACTCAAACTTGAAAATAATAATAAAGTAAATTTAAAATAATGAAATTAATAAATATTTAATTTTTTGTGTTTTACAAATATTGCTGATGTTTACATTATATAAATATAAATCAGATCATGCATAAAGATAAGCCTAAATTTATAATTATTGTCTACAATATGTGTAAAATTAACACATTATTAGATTCAATTTAAGTAATATACAAACTTGAAATGAATATATTTTAAACACACTACAAAGTAACTAAATTCAACAAATATTTTGCTAAATTACAAGCAAAATACTTGTAAATGACTTTAAAAATGACATTTCACAACAGCAGAACAAGGACATATTATTCAAGCTCTTGTGTAAATATAAACAACCTCTAATGTTTAATTAATGCTGTCATTAAGTTTAATTAAAATATATTTTTTTAACAATAAACAGGTCAAACCAAAGAGATCTCACTTTTGTAAATTGTTTTAATTTTTGGCAAAAAACGAAACTATTTTTGAAAAATCAATAATCAATGTGGTGAAATTATCCCTGTGTATAAATTGGCACTTGAAAATAGCAGATAAAGGAAAAGGGAGACGGATATTTATAACCAAGGAAGAACAACTTACAATGAGCTTTTTTTCTGACCAATAGTGATTTCCAAAATGTTCTCAAACTTAGTGATCAGATAGAGCAGTTCACTTACTAACACACCCCTAGTATGGAGAAGTCAAGACTCCAGGGTGGCTCTTAGGTAAGGCCATCCTGAAGTAGCCAATGCCCTATTTAGCAAGTACCTAAACCAAACTAATCAGAAAAGGTAATCTAGTAGAATAGATAACCAATTATTTGAAAAGTTCTACTCTTCCAACGCAGTTCTGATAACGCAATTAAAATCATAGGCTGTAGTTTGAATACACATCTCAATGGTGGGCCGGTCAATAATCTAGGAATTATATAAAATCTTTAAAATTTTAAGTAATGGGAGTGTAAAATCAAACCCCCATGTTTAAGATGACTAAGGTCAATCAAGTGCTGGAATTAGAAGTACGAGTTTGGATTTATAAGAGTAGTTGATTTCATACTGAGTTTTAGATAGCTTCCCATATTATTGCTTTTGAACAGAATTCCTGTCATGCATTAAAGACGATTAATAATATAACAAAATCCAATCTAGATTAGAAACTAAATGAAATAAGGCTTGTATTTGCTCGAAAGAGGAAGAAGCAGATTTGCATTGAAAGCTCTTTTTCTTATACTGTTCAAGAAGGATAATAAAATATCCGAACAACAATTTTGAAAGAGTTGTATAGGAAACTTATACAATGCTTGAGGGAGGTGACATGAAAATGATGTTCTCCAGTTTTATTAAGATAACATTGAAACTAAAGTGAAAATTCTTTTAGTAAGTGCAAAGAACAGAAACCAACTTAGTAAGTACCAAGTTCAAAATTTCAGAACTGTAGATCTTGCAGAACAATAGATTATAAGTATAGGAATATTCATCAAATAAAAACAATTTAAATGACATTGTTACCACTTAAAACTCAGCATATTGAAGATTTTATTGGATTGAGCCTTAAAAGCATGAGACTCATCCTCCTCAAGTCTTAAAAGGATTGAGTCTTAAAATACTACCATTTATAGTTTGAAGCAACACAGGGAAGTAAAAAAATTAAAAACTGAATATCTGGATTGTGACTGTAAGATGTTTTTATCACTATTTAAAGCCACCTTTCACCTCAAGAACGTACAAGGACACACGCAGTAATAGTATTTAAGACAATAGCATAGATTCATGCTTAATTTACTTTCAAGAGGAACACTGTATTATAATTTATAGTGATGAGAAATTTTGCTTCAATGGCTTTTGAAGATACTTGAGGGTTATGTTGCAGGGAGTTTTGCAAAAGTCAAATATGAATACTGATTTTAGTTATGTGTTGCACATATTAATAGTGTGAAAATACAGAAAAATTATTTACAGTACATTCATGTATTTTCTGAGTAAAAGAAAGTTGTACAATCCTAATGAACAAATACATGTATTACCTACATTACTGATGTGATGTACAAATGAAGCACTGAGCACTATATAAACAAAATAAAACCAACAATGATTGCAATCACAATGTAATTATTTACTGCATTATGATAGAAAGTACACTTGAACTGATCTAACACAGATATACTTGTTAAGCTGACATTATTTTACACATACAAAAAAGTAGTTGCTAACAAACAACCCTATGAAACACACTCAAATGAATTTTTTGAAAAGTTTAAATTGATCACCGTTTTCCAAAACGGAATAGAATTTTTGCCTGACCTTGACCGAGATCAATGTGAAATGAAAGGAAGTTTCTCTTAGTTAATCTGTTTTTCTTTCCAATGTTTAAAACTTGTGAACAAAACGTACTGTGTTTAATAATACATATGTAGTATATAAAAACAGTACAGAATATTTTTATTTACTGAAACTAATTCATTAAATTGTTTGTATGTAAGTCTGAAATTTTTTGTAGGTAATGTTTTACACAACTTTGAATTTATATAACTCAGGATCTGAGCATATAGTATTAAAGCCTTAGACTTTGAAAATCATGCTTATTATTTAAACAATTTAATTGCACAGAATGTTATATTACAGTCTTTTCCATAATGTTATTTTAAGGAACTGGGCTTTTTCATCATTATATACAAAGATTGCTAAACAGAGGGACCAAAATAAGTGTTCATTGAAGTTAATTACATTTTATTTACACAAGAATTAAAAAATATTTTCTGGAACATCACTGAGTGAAGATTAATTGTGTTGAACATTTATTTATAGTGAACATAATTTTAAAGGACTAAAATATATTAGAACTATTTTTTAGAAACAAGAAAAGTTATATTTGCTTACATACATCTAGTATATTTGAAACAGATGTTTTAAAGTGTGTCTTTCAACTAAAAATAGACTGTTATTCTGGTTTGTGTATATTTTTTAACAATAGAAAATTAGGAATGTTTAAGATACTTGTAAAAACTGCAAAAGTAGCCTGATAGTTAATATCAGAAGCTATTATAGCTAAATGGAATGCATATCTTCAAAATTTATCTTATAACTAATTTCTTTATTAATTTTTGAATTTTGTAGTCCATTACGTTCGGTGAATCTTATTAATCACTTGAACAATAGTTTATGACTATTCGATCTTTAATTGAATGTTGTAGTCCATTACGTTCTGTGGCAGAAGACACTGATGAAGATCGGGACATAGCGATCGAAAACGTTGTTTCAGTAAGTTTTAACAAATTTACTAAATATAAAGTTCGGATAGTCATAAACTATTGTTTAATTCATTATTAACTTGGTGGAAATAGTTTTTTTTTCTATTAGAAGCTTGAGAAAAGTAATAAAAATAATAGAGCATTTCATATCAGAATATAAACATTTCCACAACAGAAGCTTAAATAATTTTATACTAATTTGGGAAATATATGTAAGTAATGTATAAAAACTAAACAGCTAATATTGTGATTTATTTACTACAAATTTAGTATTTAAAACACTTTCAATTATCACTACAATCAAACAAAATAAATTAAAACTGAACAAAAACATTCATACTTGATATTTTACAAAAGACATAATTAAATAAGAAATATTATAGTCAATATTATTACGTTTATAAACGCTCCTACACATTTTTATAAAAAACGTTCTTTAAAGCAATATCTTTTGGTATAGAGATTCAATTTTATCTAACTTAAAATACATAAGTTTATTTGAGCTCATAACAGAAATCATAGTTTGGAGGATCATCTGGAATAGGTGGAGGATCTTGTGGGATGTCTACTCCCTCGGCATCTAGTAGGCGCAACTTTATTTCCATTGACAATAAAGTTTCAAGGTCATTTTCTGTCCGCTTACTCAACATTTTACTACCTAAACATGCAAGACAGATTACATTATATGCTTTAAAAATTTACATTTTTTACTTACTTATGAAGCAAATAACAGAGCTTGGATAACAGTTGCTTGTTTGGAAAATGGCTTTGGACTAAACATTAAGTCGGCAAAAGAGACAATTTTGCTGCTTGCTTGATAACTGTATGACTTACCCACGGTCTCCGGATGTACAGAGTTTGATAAAGACTTGCTGAAGATTTACTAAAAATCTTCTGCTAAAGAAAATAAAGAAGACAGGTGACCATAAACTGGAGTCACACGATTTAATGCAGCTTAGGGGGTATTATTAATGGAAACACAAACAGAAATTACAAAGTTTTTCACAAATAAGCATTGAACTATTTAATGCTAATCTGTAATTTTTAATAATGAAACTGCTGTAACTGCAAACTCCACTACTGTGAATGAATAGCATACCACTAATATAAACCAGGAAATATATGTAAGTAATGTATAAAAACTAAACAGCTAATATTGTGATTTATTTACTACAAATTTAGTATTTAAAACACTTTCAATTATCACTACAATCAAACAAAATAAATTAAAACTGAACAAAAACATTCATACTTGATATTTTACAAAAGACATAATTAAATAAGAAATATTATAGTCAATATTATTACGTTTATAAACGCTCCTACACATTTTTATAAAAAACGTTCTTTAAAGCAATATCTTTTGGTATAGAGATTCAATTTTATCTAACTTAAAATACATAAGTTTATTTGAGCTAGGGGGTATTATTAATGGAAACACAAACAGAAATTACAAAGTTTTTCACAAATAAGCATTGAACTATTTAATGCTAATCTGTAATTTTTAATAATGAAACTGCTGTAACTGCAAACTCCACTACTGTGAATGAATAGCATACCACTTTGGTATTCATATACTGTAATAGAATGGGGATTCTACATCTAGACAATTTTACACAGATTAAAACTCTTAACAAACCATTGTTATTTTTTAGTATTTTAGTTATTCCTTTTATATTGTGCGTGTATATGTGTATATTGTCTGTTGGGGTTTGGTGTTTTTATGGTTTGTGTCATTATTTCATTAAGGTTTTGGAGGTAAATTTCTGATATTATCCTTGAACCAGGTGATACCATTGCTAAATCATTTATTGTTTATATATTATATAATTAAATGTAAAATAGTTTTAGTTTGTATATTTGGGGTAGGTTTTAAGGTTACTGAATTTGTTTCTTATGAACACCTAATGGTTTTATTTATTGGAATATTATAATACATGCTCGTGATATCAAAGGATATAAATTTTGTTTATGTTTAGCATGTTGGTTAAACTAATGGTGACATGAGTAGTAAAGTTGATGGCAATCATCACAAAGAGGCCTCTTAAACCTACACCCGGAATCACAAGTTTTTGGAGTTACTCAGTGTTACTCCTTCTGCCACATGATGGACTTCACACCCGTACAATGAATCCATTGAATGCGAAGAAGTTTGTCTCATCTCTTTCTCTCTCATAATACATGGTTGTGATATCAAAGGATATAAATTTAGTGTTTTTAATGTTTATATTTTAGCATGTTGGTTAAACTAATTGAGTTTTTTATAGCGAATCCATTTTCTAATTTAAGTTTGTGTTTTAGGGTATTAGCAATTACTTGTGATATTTTAAAGAACCGTGCATTTTCAAAATTTATTAGAGGTCTTATGGGTTTGTTGATTTTATGTATTTTGATGAGGGTTTTCATTTTAGGGGGATTTGGATTGTCTGTTGTGTATTAATAAGGTTTTTTTTTAGTTGAATAAAGTGCTATTGTGTTTTGCTATTTGTATGATTATTTTTTGGTATTAGTTAGTGGTGTCTTTGATTAATTCTATGGAATTGTTGGAATTTATTAACTCTTTTTGGTTTTTTTTATTGTACTCTGTTTTTGATATTATCACTGTAGCGTTGCTTTTGTTGCTATTATTTCATTATTGTTTAAATTCGTTTATTTGCACAAAAGTATTGTGTGTGTGTGTGTGTATATATATTTAGGTTAGTTGTGGTTGGTAAAGATTATTTAGATTTTTTGGGCTAGGAGACTGACAGACTAACCTTGGTAATAGTCCACTCTGTAGTCTTGAAATAGAATAAAAGCACTTAACCAATGATAGGGAATTGGAAGATTTTAATAGAATGATATCAACAGCCTTCCAAAGAAGAGGATACCTAAAAAGACTCATTGAAAACCAAATTCGTTTAGCACAATCCTCGGTTCACCCCAAACCACAAACAGAACAAAATAAACTGTCTTTAATAACAGACTACCATCCTGGTCTACATAAACTCAACTAGATATTGAGAGATGCCTTCAAAATTCTTCAAGCTTCCGTCCACACCAAACATCTTTTCACCGATCCACCTTAAATTTGGTACAAGCAACTTCCCAACTTGAAAAACATCCTAGTACATCCTAAACTACCAGACCCTGATGCAGAGAAAACACACAACTTTCTCATGGCTCCTTCCCATGGAATAGACCTAGATGCAAGACGTGTCTGATACATCCCTCAGCAAATAGTTTCAACAACAAAAATGGTCTTCAAAATACAGGGTCATCATGATTGTACATCGAAAAATGTCATATACCAGCTACAATGTAAATTTTGCTCAGCACAGTACATAGGCCTGACCACGGATGTTCTGAATATCAGAATGAATGGCCACAGACATGATGTTAAAATTATGAATATGGATAAGCCAACAGCTCAACATGCTGAGAGTCACAACATCACAACTTTTGATGACTGCTACACCAGAAAAATAATTAAAGCACTCCCCCCCCCCTGATTGCAATCCCTCGGAACTGAGAAGATGGGAACTATCATACCAGTGGTATACCAAGCCTCATCAAACGTCTCCAATCTCTTTCCCCCTGACAGACTTATATAAACTATAATCATGCATATAATCATGGAAACAATACATATATCTTTAATCTATGCATCTGTGACATCTGATTTCTACACAATCTGTGATTACAACTTTTACTTTATTTGATTTCATTCTCTCATATTTCATTTTGTGTTTTCTCTTTGATTGACAAAGACCACTGTGTGGTTGAAATATATCATTGGTTAAGTGCTTTTATGTGTTTCTATTTCAAGACTACAGAGTGGACTCTTACCAAGGTAAATCTGTCAGTCTCCTAGTCCAAAAAATCTAAATAATCTTTACCAACCAAAACTAACCTAAATATATATATATATATATATATATATATATATATGAAGAATTTATTAGTAAGAATGTAGTGGATATTTTAGGTAACAAAATAAAATATATAAAAACTTGAATATGAAAGAAATTAAATTAATTTTATAGTTTTTAAAATTATGAAAAATAATGAAACATTCAAATATAAAACATACCATAAACCTATATACACAAATACGATAATAACAAGTTAAGTTATACAAATCATCAAAATAGTTGGCAAACCTAACAATAACATAATAAAAAGTAACAATATTATACTCAATGTGACCAACTTTAAAAAATAATATAAAAAACTACTTAAATTTGTTTACCTGTGGTTTAGGTCTTTCATTTTTTTAAAAGATATTAATTCTAATTATTTCAGTTTCGCAAAATACTAACCTAAGAGAGCATTAATTCCATCTGTCCAATAGTCATAAGCTTCTTCATCTGGTGCAACAAAATCTAAACTTGTTACATCAACTGAATCTAGAGTTATGGAAAATGCAAGCTGGTGCGTAGTTTTACGACCTCTGGACAAAATAAAAAACTTCTTATAACATACTTTACTGAGAAAAGGTTTTATGTTCTAATGCTTTGAAAGCAGATGTGATTCAGTAAACATTACAAAACAATATCTACAGAAACTGAAAATAAAGTATAATGATATAGTACTTAAGAACACTAACAGAATCCAGTTAGTAAGTTTAAGAACCTGTTCAAATAAAATATTACTTGATAAATAAAAACTTGGTAGATATGTGAGTTAAGAAACCTTGATTTATTAAAAATTCGGCTACGTTTCTGCGACTAAATTGTCTTTATTCAATACTGATCTCCTCCTTTGTGTTATTTTCAAAGCTATTAGAACCACAAGACAACTTCCCTTCTACATTTTTATTAAATCAACGTTTTTTGACTCACACATCAACCGAGTTTTTATTTAACAAAAAAAAAAAAAAAAATAATGTGAGTGTACACCTCATTATAAAATATTATTAATTGAAGAATCAGCAGATATAACCAATATAAATTATTATGCTGATAAACTCTTGCAGTTAAGATACATTTTAATATTAAAAAAAAATAGATTTATAACAAAAAATAGCAAACATTCTTTTTTCAAATTTCAAGTTTTCTACACTCAAAAATCACTTTCTGGTGATAATAATAATTATTGTCAATGTATAATACAATAAGTTAGAAATATATGTATAAATTAGTTATAATAATTAATGTAAAATATTTGTAGCTGTAAATTACCAATATTATAAGTGACTGTACATAGTATGTTATATTAATATATTAAGTTACACTTATATCTAATGTTAATTATTAAATAACTAAGGATGATAAAATGTTTTTTTTTCAATCTGTTCTTGGATTTCTGAAAATAATATAAAACTAACATTTATATATTCATTATGACAATAACATTCCTTAATCTTTTAAAACAAACTATATAGTAAAATTGAACAAATGACAAGCCGGTTGAATATCGAGTCAAGTTTATGCAACGTTTCGCAACTGATTTGTTGCCCTTATCAGGCCCGTAGTGCTATGAAACACAAAGTCATAAAATTTAATGTTAGCACAAAAGTTCTTGGTAGAGTGTAAGGGGTTTGATGTTTTGTCTCCTCACATTACTCACTTAAACATTAAATGTAAGTACCTTGTGTTTTATAGAACTACAGGCTTGATAAGTGCAATAAATTAGTTGCCGAAATGACGCATTACATAAATAAACCTGACTCGATATTCAACCGGCTTGTCATTTGTTTAATGATTATCTCGAGTGCTCAAATAAACATGTATAGTAAGATAACTTTAAACATTAGTATTTGTTATAATATTTCTATTTTACTACTACTACAATTCACCAGAATTAAATAATTTGGACTGCATACAAAAATATATATATAATTTTTAGAAAGTTAATAAAGGAAGAAAGTGGGTGTTCAATCTTGAAGTTTAAAACATTAACTACTTTTTTTACAACTATTCTTTGAGCTTAGTTTGTGAGGTTATGTTAAAACAAATAAAAGACATACACAATACTCACAAATTAATCATTTATTGACTCATACACGTTTCAATGACAAAGTCATCATCATCAGTGAGTGTTATTACTACAAACATCCGTCTCAAAGTGTTAACAAAATTTGCATGTTTTAAAATTTAATTTCATAACTCTTTTACACTTTAAAAATCCACTCACCATAATCCTAAATGCTATTTGATCTAATATGAATAAGGGGTGAGAGACACTCTATGTTACTATTTGTAATCTGCATAATTTACCTAATATCTTTCATATGAGGGCAGTCCTTGCCTGTCAGCAAAGCCTTAACATCCACAACTGCCAGTTTATTGGGCAGTTCTTCTAACATAGGAATACTTTTCTCATCACAGTCTCCATATTGGAAGACTTTGTTATTTGGAGACAAACGAACATACCAAAATTTATCCTTTATTCTCTGCAAAAGTTATTTTACAAGTTTAAAATAAAAACACAATAGGCCTAAAATTAATTTTATAACAAAATTTAAAGATTTTAAACATTTCTTTATGGCATGCAAATTGCACTAACAGGTGATGCCGATGTTTATAAGTTTTAATAACTTTCCTAAGGACACACATCTCTCTGGTATCTCAAGTGAGCCAGCAGAACCAGCTAATGAATATAAAAAAACATAACATCTAATAACAGATTAGAAATAATTTCATAGAATCTATTAAATGTTATATATAGTTGTTTTAAGTCATTCAAATAGAGCAGCCTGTTTTTTGGCGTATTTTAAACAAGTATGAGCAAGATTTCCCGTGTAAGATTTAAATAACTGAAAAATCTTGTAATTGTCTTTAGATAGTTTAATTACCAACTATGATTGACTTTTAACATATTACTCATAAAACTAATTTTGAAGAATTATTGTCAATCATTAATTGAGCCACTTTGTGACATTTATTGAGTCATTTTATGATAAACACTGGAAAAACTTTTTAAAATTTAAACCATAATAATAAATCTCTTAAGAAAAGCAACTTCAATTCTTTGATACCTCCTAGTTAGTCAGCATGCATAAAATTTGTAATAAGAAAAAAAGTAATATAAATAAAAATATGTTTGAACAAACCTCATAATAATAATAATAATAACTATATTAACTATTTTTATTTCTCTTGAATTTTGTAGTTCATTACGTTTGGTGTTGCTATTATTAATTATTGCTGTTTTGAGCAAGGTAGGATTTTTGAGAATAAACATAATACAGGGATTTCTATATATTGGATTATTACTAGTAAGTGATAATGGGTTATTTTGATGAAGGGATTTATATTCATGACATACAACCCTATAAGAACCCAAACTGTTAGAAAACAAACTGCTTCTCAGTTTACAATGAGTAATATTTTTGAATTTTTTTAAAAAGGGATAAAATATTTTCATAATCTTTACAATTACCAGAACAAATATTTCAAATCTTTAATTGGAATTAAAAAAACCAGACACTATTACTGTGAAGGAATTTCTTTAGCAATAAGTTGTTATTTCTTGCTATATAACTATCTTTCAAATTCCAGCCAATCCTGAATTTCTATTACTAACCTGCCCCTTTTGTCCGTATTTAGTAAATCTTGTTCCTTTGATCAAATAATTCAATCTTTGCAACTGTATTAATTCCATTATTTCTGGAGTTATCTGTTCTTTTAACTCTACTATAGGTCTTGCATGAGATTCCCACTCCTCTCTTGATGTTCTTTCTTGCTGCCAGAGATGCGTAATCTCTACATAATTCAAGACATCTAGTTTTGCTTTGAAATTTTCTAGACTTTGGGGCTGTGTTGTCAAAGACCTGGTTATCTGTTCTCGCACAATACTAAATACCTATAAAAAGAATCACTAATAATTAAGTTCTCTAGGAATTAAACCCGTCACCATGCATATATTCCATTACTATATATATTTAAAATTTATAAAATTCTGCTATGAATAATAAGATATAAGAATTTTACATTTAATAGAATACTTATTTTATATGGAAAAAATAAATATCATAACTATTAAAATTAATACTTAAATTATGTATTACTGTCTATTCAGAATTTTTTGCAGCAGTGGGTAGCGAACTGTTTATGTGAACAACGATATCGTCAACCCTATTGGCTGCGTGACCAATATGAAATGTCTTATTGCCCAGTTAACAGTTAGTATGGAAACGTCCAGTATTATATTTGCTCATCTATTTATTGTGAGTGAGAGTTTTTAGTTGTGAGTGACAATGACAAATTTACGATAGTTTTTTGTTATGTTTAAGTGTGTGAGTTTGGGGTTTGTTGAATTTAAAGGATTACATTTTATGCAAAGTCATCACCCAAGAAAAATAATAAACAAAGACAAGTAATACTTTCCAGGAAAAGAGAAGTTATTTTACGCCTTTATAATAATTTAAAAAATGAGAATCCAGAATCCCGTATCAGAGACATTGGGGAGAGAGTAGCACCAAGTCTCCTGCCAAAAAAAACAAACCAAACCAAAACTATATTTAATAATGGATGACTTAAAAACAGTGATAAGGAGAAAAGTACATGAATTATTTTTAAAAAATGAACTTTCGACATTGAATAAAGTACTACATTTAGTAAATATTGGCGACAGTTAGGCTTACCTAAGACAAACCACTTTGTTTCACATACTAAATAAGCTGACCTTCAGGTATGAGAAACTTAACCATAGAAGCATGCTGTTGAAAAAACAAGATATTATTCTATGGATAAAATATTTGAGAAAAATAAAAGCCTATTGCAAGGAAGGTCAAACAATTTATTATTTGGACGAAACTAGAGTCAATGCTAGTCGTACAAAATCAAAGGTTAGACAGAATAAATTAGTCTATTCGAGTAAAGATGATTTTATCAGAAGTCTGTTGGCTGGTTTAAAATGTTCATCCGGAAAAGGTAAGAGACTTATTGTCACTTATATTGGGACACAAAAAGGTTTTGTAGAAGATAGGATGTTAATTTTTTAATCAAAATAAGATACTACCATTCAGAAATGAATACCAGCTGTAATAAACAACAAATTAAAAAGTGGTTGACGGAGAAACAGATTTTTTCAAATGAAATAATTTTTCAAGGTAGAATTGTTACAACTCGTGTCCTATCATAAACTAAAATACAAAAAACATGTCATCAATGAAATTACAAAGTCAACAAAATAGAATAGTTTTTAGAACTCCTCCTTATCTCTGGGAATTGAACCCTATAGAAATGGTATGGGCTGAGGTTAAAGGTTATGTTGCGTCTAACAATGCAACTTTTAACATTAAAGAAGTGCACAGGCTGTTTGTTAACCAAAGATGTCTCAAGTGTTACACCTGAAAAGTGGGAAAAGTATTTGAAACATGTGGGGAACATTGAAGAGCTAAATATGTGGAAAGTAGACAATATAATTGAAAACACCGAGCCATTCGTCAAAGCTGTTAACGAGTGTTCGTGTTCTTCATTTCAGAGTTCGATTTTGCAGATCCCTTAGACATGGAATAATATGTTAAGTCTAAAAACTTATAACATTACTTATTCATTAGTTTATTATTTTTTTTTTAAACTTGGGAACGAGTAAGTAACTTTTTTACTTATTCATTAGTTTTAGTTCTTTCATTAGTGTACAATTCCCTTATTGGAATGATTTAGTGTAGCAGTATTAGGGGTAGGCCTAATTGCTGATGCATTGTTGTGAACTGAACTCATAGTTCATAGATCCAAGCTCGTGTTTACCCCGTGATAGTGTTTACATCAGCTGCAAACATATTCTGAACCAACCGTAGTTATCAGTTAGAGAACAACTTGTGAAATCAGTTTTATAACAATAAAAGAGATAAGAAAGTATTAAATTCAGGAAGATTCATCATACTTATGTAAATATTGGAAAATTACTATAAATTTACAGGATGTAGTATATAATTTTTACAGACATTGTAGAATTAGCAACTCAAACCAAGAACAACAGTACCTGTAGACTTTCAAATTTCTTTTGAAGAAACTAAATTTATTACCAATATGAATAGAGATAATGAACTAAACATTGGTGAAAATAGTAGAACTGAGAGAATGGATAAATTCAAATACTTAGCTAAATAGTAAGGAAATCCAAACATCAAGATTAATGTTATATTCCTTGAACTACACATGCTCAGTTTTTTGAAAATGTTAGAAAGTTAACCTTTTAACAGATTATTAGATATACCGCTAAACAAAAAAGAATATAAAGAACTGAATACTATTTTTCAAATTGCTGAGAATAATGGATATAACAAAGAAAAAATAAGAATATTCAGGAAAATTAGGGTAAGAAGAAATAAAATGTTCTGCAAAAGAAATAGAGAGACAGAAATGGGCAAAATTTACATATAAGGGAAAAAAGATTATAATTTTTAAAAAAATTTTCAAGAAATATAATATAGAAGTTGCAGTAATGACTAACAACACATTAAACAATAAATTAAAGGTTAATATAAAAAGTTTAAGTAAGTTTAGTGAAAACGGAGTTTATAAAATGTGATGTAATTTTAAAGCAATATACATAGGGCAAACAGGATGGAAATTTGAAACCACATAAAAATAACATATAAGGTTTTTGATGTATGAGACAAATTATTCGAATTATGCTACACATTTGTTTAAAGATGGCCATACACCGCATAAAATGAGGTATGATATGAGCCATAAGAGGCAGCATATGAATTATTGGTAATGCTTTTTAATCTGAATTTAGAGATGATTACGAATAAAGCTCTTGAAAACTATCATTGACTGGTATCATAATAAATCATTCTCTAATTGACAATCTGCGATATGGTGATAATATGACCTTATGGCTGAAAACGTATATGATTTACAAATTCTCAAAAATGAATTATTAGTAAACAATTTTGCTTATTTTTAAATACAAACAAAAATTTATGCTGATTACAAAAATACAACAGAATGTGGATAACATACAAATACAAAATAAAAAAGTTAATAGAAAGAAAACACATGTATTTAGACACCAATATTGATGAAAATAACGAATAATTCTTTTTTATTTTTTAAAGAAATAAAAATAAGAATTGGAAAAACAAGGACAGGATTTATGAATATGAAGAAGTTGTTTTACAGTATGAAGCTAAAATTTGACTCATGAGATGCTTCCAATTATAAATATAATTGTTGAGAACAGCGATGAGATTAAGGAACAGCTGGATTTGAATCTCCTTCCATTAGGCTAAGCGCTTGACCTAGATTAGTTTTTGTCTCTTTTTTCCTTGTCCCTCTAACGGCAGTCACAGTATTCAGAATGCGTTGGGTACCGCTTGCTCTTGTTTCCTTATGTATGTGACAGCTAAATTAACCGCATTTAACCGTTTTAATACTCAAATATGTACTATAAACCATTGTAATTAATCATGAAACAAGTAACTAGTGTTCGCAATAAAGTTTAACCGCGATTTGTCTTTAAACAAGTGTATAAGAAAAGTTCACCTTTGTGTTACGTTAGTCAATGTAATGTGGTGCAATCGCTCGCGTTAGTGCGTTACGGGTCGTAACCAGAACAATTATACCAAGAATTTGTCTTCAATTACGTTCTACACGGTTATTAAGTGAACTGTGAATGGTTAACCTAGGACATAATAGGACTTAGTGTTTAAAAGTGACTTTTATTTCTAATTGAGTGCACTCCTTGTAATGACTCTGTGTTTCGACTCCTGTTCTAATTAAAGTTGAAGTATTACAGGTACATTTCAGTTACCACATTTAAGTGAAAGACAGCCACGCCTCCGTTCTTGAGGCTTAAGACTTATTCTCTTTAAATCAAATAGTTGTTGCGTCATAGTTTAATATACTCTGTTTAAGGCATTAGATTTCCGTATATTTGCGGATGGTCCTCCTGTCTAGAGTACTCTTTATTATTTTATGTTATTCAGTTAAAATAGCATTTTAATTTGGTTACAAAATCAACAATAATATTATGTCATAGAAGCTTGAACAACAAAGAAAGGGAAATTCAAGTGATAGATGTGTTGGAATTGTAAATATATTGCAAAGTAATGAGAATCACCAAAACTGAAAGCGTAACAGCTTCAAGGTGCTGAGGTGAACGAAAAAAAAAACATGAGGGGGATCCTGAACATAAACAGTAAAAGCTTAGGCGTTAGGATATATAATGAAAAGGAAAAATACTCCTTTACCTGCTTTAGAAATAATGCAAAAAGAAATAGTCAGAAAGTTTTCAAAAAGGATAAGAAAACTATCATAGAAAACATACATATCAGTCACAACTGTTAAGATCAGCAGTTAAAAAGATAATAATTGCCTTGATAATTGCCATGATAATAGGAGAATATGTGTTGGTTCAAGAATTGTCTTACTTTAACAAAGTCCTCAGTTGTTGCTCTCATCTCCTTCCAAGTTTTGTTTACAAGCACAATACAAATACAAAAAAATTCTTCAAAAGGATGGTCATGTGTAAAAAACATTGGATGATAATTCTGTCCTTGTTCACTTGGAGGTTCGCCAATGTGCAAGATCTCACACAAGAGTTTCACCAACTCTACACTAGTACGTCCAAAAGGACATTCATGTTCATCTGCTCGGCATGAATTCTCCAAAACTACCTGTATAACAATATCAAATTAAATTACATTCTGTATTAGCTTAAAATTTACGCACACACACACACACACACACACACACACACACACACACACACACACACACACACACACACACACACACACACACACACACACATATATATATATATATATATATATATATATATATATATATATATATATATATATTGTAACATTTTGAAAATAGCAAATAAGAAATTGGCTAGATTAAAATTGAAAATAATTTTAGGTAAAAGCCTAAAAAAGGTTGTAACATATAAACAAGATATTTGAACTGTGAAATGCATTAGGAAATTTGTTGTATCAAATAAAATTAAAACAAGATAATCTAATAATTATTATATTTAAACAAAATTGTAAACTTTAGTAACATAGGGCATAAGTAATTGCTGGAGAGATAGAAGGTTGAAACGCGATTGTAAACAATGAGGTTATAGGTTATGTTCTATAAATCCAGCCAAAACACACACATTTCGGAATTATTACAAAAGTAAAACGCAAAGACACTTCACACACAAATAATAGTAATTAAATAAACACTGGAAGGTTTGTTAAGGATCGGAAAGTTGAAACAGTATGTTAACCAAATTAAAACGCGATTGTAAACAATCTCGTTGTTGCATTAGATTTAAAAGCCAAGGAAACAGGTCAGTGTTACAGTCGACTCTAGTGGGAAAAAATCGAACTTAATTACATGCAAGATGAGTTTTGGGAGAAGGAATAGCCGCAATGTTTTAAACATTTTTAAAAGTAAAAACGAAGCGTTAATTAGTCTAGCGTGGGGACGCCAAGGAAGCGGACCTTTTCTTAGGAGTCAAAATTCCATTTGAAGAATTTCGTCAAAATTATACAGATTTGTGAAGAAACTTGGCCAAGTTAAAACAGGGATAAGTGAATTTAAAGCTATAATACAGTATTAATATAATTTGAAGTAACTAAAAGGAATTTAATTGTGTTAAATAGAAAATTTAAAGAGAACTGAATCTTACGTGAACAAGCAGCCTATCTTCGATAAATTGATAAGTTAAGTACCTAACGATATATAAAAATAAACTTTAGTGGACTTTTAAGATTATAAGAAAGTTTAAAATTGTACATTATTAGAATATCTTGAAATTAATTAATAGTTAGTAATAAGAAACATAATCCAGTTCAAACAGTTTAGGGACCTTTTTGCTTATTCCAAATTTAAGTTTTTTCATCAGGAAGCTATTTATTAAAACTATTTTCTAAATTTAATCTTGTTTATCAATATTTATTTAATTAACCAAAGAGTTAAAAGGTATTATAGCCCATGCATATAAACTCCGAGATATTAAGAGATCTTAGAAAATAGCCTAGGGTATAAAATTTTGTAACTAAAATTGAAGGACTTGAGTTTAGCCTATTGTGTTAAAACTTGTTAAGTTTTATTTTTTTGTTCTGTTTATTGTGTGAATTAAAAAAATTGTTATAATAAAGAATATAAAATATTCCTGAGTAGTTTTTGTTTTTAACTAGAAATCATATATCTTCATTTAAATAAACATTCATTAGTAAAACCCCGTTGCGTCTTATAAAAAATAAATTACATTTGGCACAACAACGTGGGGCTCGATATAAAAAGAGATAAAGTTTATTTAGAGATTTTGAAACAAAATTAATTTAGAACTTTTTATATGAAAAACATTTGAACTGGAAATAGATTTAGAAAAATTTTGTAAAATTAAACACTGAGTTGAATAGAGTCAAGGCTAGGTTTAGTAGAATATAGAATATATATAAATTGTTTATTTTTGTATAATAAGTTTACTAATAGCTAAAAAAAGAAAAAACATGTCTGATGAAAGGGAATCGTACAATTTGCGGGCGGAAGAAAGCTAAAATAGACGAAAAGGAAAAAGAAACTACCATAGGAAAATAGAACTGGAAAAAGGGACAAGTTTGGAAGTGCAGGAAATAGAAATGGAAGGCACAGATATGCCAATAGGAAACATTGAGGTAGAGGAAGATAGGGGACTACCACCTATGCAAACCCAACAGGAACGGGGAAATAATGAGAATGTAGATTTAAGGGATATGATGAGGACTTTAATGGAAATGAGAGTAATCATAAATAAAGGGAAAGAGGATCTAGATAGAAAATTAGATATAAATAATGAAAATATAAATAGAAAATTAGATAAGATAGATGGAATGAGTGAGGATATAAGGGAAATAAAAAAAGAATTAAAGGAGAATAGAGACGAAATGAGAGAGATGAAGCAGGATTTAAAATTCATAACAGATGAAATAAGGGAGGATAATAAGAAAATGATAGAGGATATGAGGCAACAGTTGAGGACAGAGAATGATACTGTAATAGAGGATGTGAGAAGAGACTTAGAGGAGAAAGATAGAGAATTAGAGGAGAAGATTAAGAAAAATTTTGAGGAAACAAGAGAAATAATAGCTGATGTGGTAGAAATTAATAAAAAAGAGATAGAGAAAGTAGAAAATATAACAAAGAAAAACACAGAAGAGTTAGAAGAGTTAAAATTAAAGGTGATAGGAGAAAGAGAGATAACAAATGAGCGTTTTAGGAAAGTCGAAGATGTAAGGGAGAAAATATTAGGAGAGCAGGGAAGGTTGAGAAATAAAATAGGAAAAATAGAAATACTGTCAATTAAAAATTCAACAATTCGAACTGCAACGAATAAGAAGACGGAAAAGATTAATAAAATGATAATGGTAATAGGAGAAATAGGAGGAGTTAATTATCCATTTCAATGCTTAGTGGTACCAGGCTTATTGAGAAAATTTATCATAGGTACGGATATGTTAATGGATGTCGAGGCACAACTCTATTTTGGAAAATGGGAGATGGAATTTAAATATGAGAATAACAGAGAAAATAGAAACTATGAAGCAGATGAGAGATACAATGGAGATGTGAACAGTGTTGAGGCAAGGACAGGCATGGGGACAAGAAAAGAGCATGGTGCCCACAGTCAGTCGGAAAACTAAGAAAAGTGAAACCATAATAGGAGCTCCAAATATAGAAATAATTTAATTATAAATAATGTACTTATAAGTATGGAATTTTTGGAACAAGAGGATGAGAGAAATTATAATTTAGGAATGAATAAGAAAATAAGAAACCCAGAAATAGAAATTAAAATAAAGGAAACAAGTTTACAGGCATTAATAGACACAGGCAGTAATGTGACATGTATCCAGGAGAACTGGATATTGGAAAATAAAAATTTCAATAAAATAGGAAGGGAGATATTAAATATAGATAAAGGAAGCAATATGAATAAACTCTAGGTGACTATGTGTATAAGAAAACGTTAGCAGGAGATAAGTTTTAAGGGATGGTAACTATATCTACGAAAATTTATTGGTAACTTCGTCGAATATTGAGAATAATGAATAAAGATAAATATGAATCTATGATAATAAATATTGAAGCGTCGTTGTAATAAAAATATGGTTATTGTGTATTTAAACTTCGTCATATTGTAAGGGAGAATCTGCGTTGATAAATAATGGAACTTCGTTGTATATATTATATATTATAAAAGAAATATGAATCTATGATAATAAATATTAAAGCATCGTTGTAATAAAAATATGGTAATTGTGTATTTAAACTTCGTCGTATTGTAAAGGAGAATCTGTGTTGACAAATAATGGAATCTATGATAAATAAGTATTAAAACAAAATTTATATTCGTGGATATAGGGACAGTGTAATTGAAGGAGCTATAGATATGATCAAATAGAGGATATAAGATTGCAACCTTTAAAAATATTAGATGTTAAACTTCAAACAAAATAAACTGAAATGATATAAGAAAATAATTGAACTGGATGTGAGATTGGAAGGGGAGATAAAATAATAACTTAGAACTGGGAGTTAGATGAAGCTAAAAGCAAAATATGAGATATGAGAGAAATAATAAACAAGGAATAAACAGAAATAAGGGAAAGAGAAATGTTATAACCAATTGGACCAAAAGGAAATATAGAACATACCAAAACTTTAAAAAAGAAAAATCAGAACAAAGACCTAACCTATAAGCAAGTCTAGACATACTATGACTCGGATAGGCTGGGATTTAAAGACACAGTATCAGAGAATATATGTTAAATAAATATTGAATCAGACTTATGATTGGAAAGATTCCAATATAATAAATAAAAAAAATTATAATTATAGAAGGAATTGTAAATACCAGAACATGATTTATTGTTACTATATGTCAGAATTGTTGATTGAATGTTAGTTATAAGTATTGTTAGAAGATAAGTTAAGTAATATGTAATTGAAGGGCAGCAAACAAACAAAATTATTAAGAGGAGATTTCCAAAATGTGGAAATTGAGAAAAAAAAGGAATTTTAAATCAAAAAAAAATTTTTTTATCTAAATTTGGGGACTATGTAACATTTTGAAAATAGCAAATAAGAAATTGGCTGGATTAAAATTGAAACTAATTTTAGGTAAAAGCCTAGAAAAGGTTGTAACATATAAACAAGATATTTGAACTGTAAAATGCATTAGGAAATTTGTTGTATCAAATAAAACTAAAACAAGATAATCTAATAATTATTATATTTAAACAAAATTGTAAACTTTAATAACATAGGGCATAAGTAATTGCTGGAGATATAGAAGGTTGAAACGCGATTGTAAACAATGAGGTTATAGGTTATGTTCTATAAATCCAGCCAAAACACACACATTTCGGAATTATTACAAAAGTAAAACGCAAAGACACTTCACACACAAATAATAGTAATTAGAAAAACACTGGAAGGTTTGTTAAGGATCGGAAAGTTGAAACAGTATGTTAACCAAATTAAAACGCGATTGTAAACAATCTCGTTGTTGCATTAGATTTAAAAGCCAAGGAAACAGGTCAGTGTTACAGTCGACTCTAGTGGGAAAAAATCGAACTTAATTACATGCAAGATGAGTTTTGGGAGAAGGAATAGCCGCCATGTTTTAAACATTTTTAAAAGTAAAAACGAAGCGTTAGTTAGTCTAGCGTGGGGACGCCAAGGAAGAGGACCTTTTCTTAGGAGTCAAAATTCCATTTGAAGAATTTCGTCAAAATTATACAGATTTGTGAAGAAACTTGGCCAAGTTAAAACAAGGATAAGTGAATTTAAAGCTATAATACAGTATTAATATAATTTGAAGTAACTAAAAGGAATTTAAGTGTGTTAAATAGAAAATTTAAAGAGAACTGAATCTTACGTGAACAAGCAGCCTATCTTCAATAAATTGATAAGTTAAGTACTAACGATATATAAAAATAAACCTTAGTGGACTTATAAGATTATAAGGAAGTTTAAAATTGTACATTATTAGAATATCTTGAAATTAATTAATAGTTAGTAATAAGAAACATAATCCAGTTCAAACAGTTTAGGGACCTTTTTGCTTATTCCAAATTTAAGTTTTTTTATCAGGAAGCTATTTATTAAAACTATTTTCTAAATTTAATCTTGTTTATCAAAATTTATTTAATTAACCAAAGAGTTAAAAGATATAGCCCATGCATATAAACCCCGAGATATTAAGAGATCTTAATAGTTGTATTTTTTAAATACCTCTGAAGATGATTGCTGGGCAATCGAAATGTACATAAGGTTTAAATAAAATGTTATTTGTGGTTTAGAGGTTTTATTTATTTAAAAATAAACATTTGTTGATTCCATCTTCGCGTGAGCTACTAGTAATCACTTACAACTTTTTAAAAAAATGTTTTAACTTGCCTATAGTAGCACTTACTTTTTTTGTTGTTGAGGACGGCCGTTTCAGGAGATGTGTCCCTTTGTCAACTCAGACCTGAGTTGACAAAGGGACACATCTCCCGAAACGGCCGTCCTCAACAACAAAAAAAGTAAGTGCTACTACAGGCAAGTTAAAACATTTTTTTAAAAAGTTGTAAGTAAAAATAAACATTACGCCACAGTTGCTTCATATAGTTATTGAAGGAATTGAGTTTAGCCTATTGTGTTAAAACTTGTTAAGTTTTATTTTTTTGTTCTGTTTATTGTGTGAATTAAAAAAATTGTTATAATAAAGAATATAAAATATTCCTGAGTAGTTTTTGTTTTTAACTAGAAATCATATATCTTCATTTAAATAAACATTCAATAGTAAAACCCCGTTGCGTCTTATAAAAAATAAATTACAATATATATATATAGTTTTGGTTGGTAAAGATTATTTAGATTTTTTGGACTAGGAGACTGACAGACTTACCTTGGTAAGAGTCCACACTGTAGTCTTGAAATAGAAACACATAAAAGCACTTAAACAATGATATATTTCAACCACACAGTGGTCTTTATCAATCGAAGAGAAAACACAAAAAGAAATATGAGAGAATGAAATAAAATAAATATAAGTTGTAATCACAGATTGTGTAGAGTAGAAATCAGATGACACAGATGCACAGATTAAAGATATATATATATATATATATATATATATATATATATATATATATATATATATATAAATTGTTTCCATGAGCATATGAGTGATTATAGTTTATATGTATATGTATAGTTTATGGTACTATGTGCTATAACATATGCTTTTGTTGCAAGAAAAGTTACAAAAGTATGAAGATAGCTTTTGGACTACAGCTGTCATAAGCCACCACAACAATAAACAGACTGACCTGCAGAGAGATAACAGCACAACTGGATTATGTTGCAAGATCACCTTAAAACTAATGTAAACGAACTTTTTCTACACCCAACTCAGCAATTCCCTTTACATTAAATTATTAAAACATAAATTTTAAACAATGACAGCACTGATCTAAGAAATTAATAATAGAACATAATAACAACATGGAGTAACTATAGTGTAATTTTTAATTATAAATAAATAAAACCTATTACACCACAAAACTTTTTAGTTATGTCCTGATGTACATTTCGATATCAAATCAATCATCTTCAGAGGAAATTACTACAATACCTCCTACATTTGGTTTGTTACGTTCAATATATATATATATATATATTGATATTTTACGTTGTCCATCATTTTTCCGTTGCACTGACTTTATGAAGTTAATATATTACTATTGTAAATACTTTTATCCACCACAAGTGCAATAGTTTTACCTTGTGTGATGAGGCACCATTCGGTCACTTGACCATTGTTGAATCACTGATTAATTTTTTCTCTATTTTTCTGGTGTGGATGTTCGGTCCATGATGTTGGTAATTGTTGACGTTACATGCATTTTCTCTTGAGTTGCGTGTATAATGTTTTTGAATAGTATGTCTTCTATATATGTTGTCTGTAGGTTCATTAAATTGTTGTGTATGTTTTTATAAATGGGGTATTTTTCTAGTTAGTTTAATTCTATTGGGTTATTATTTATTTCATTAATTTAATATATATATATATATATATATATATATATATATATATATATATATATATATATATAGTAACATTTTGGAATAGCAAGTAAGAAAGGCAAGATGTATAATATAATATAAATATGTAAGTAAATTCAAACCATAAAATAACCAATTATGAAAAAAAATGTAAACATAACCTAAATTGGCAAAATCGTAACATTTAATCACAAGTTTAGAACAATAACCACTATAAAAAAAACAATATAATAAAAACAATTTAATGTGTAACAGTTTGAAAAGAACACTAAAACAATGTAAATAAAAGTAAAAGCCTTTAAGTGTTAAGAAAGTGAAACCAGTTTTAGATTACAAAAATGAACCAAGACGGGTTGGCTAACGTATTCAGTGAAGTGCGCACATTGTGAATAGAACAGCTGATAAATTTAAACTTAGTCGTGAGATATAATATTTAAATGCAGTGACCTGCAAAGAAATTAAAATCTAGTTATTAAGAACATGAAATTTACCAGGCAGTGAATACAGCATCCGTAAATCCGGTAACAACGATTAAAAAAAGGAAATAGTTGGTTTTGCCATTTTTAAACGTGTGGCTTCAGTTGCACAAACCTACTCAAACAAGAAAGACGTGTTTCAGAATTGGCAAATAAAATTTAACGAATTCAAAGTTAGTGCGGGAGTTTTATTCTCGAATTCAATTAACACTACAAAATACTTTCAAGAAAATTAATTAAAACTATTTATTTAAAAAGATCTTATTAAATATTTTGATAAAAGGTTGAAAAGTGGAATCTGCAATCTAAAACACTTAAGTATCTAGGCTAGATCCATTACTACATTTTGAAATTTTGCAATCAGACATTTATAAAAGAAAAGAAACCAGTGAATTTATTATAAAATTAAACTATAAAAGAAAACATTTAGAAAGAATATTAAGGAACAATTTTACTTAGAAATAAATTAATTTGTAACATAGTTTATAACATTTATAGCTTAGATTTTTTTGTTCTTGCACTTTGGAGTGCCAAATAAGATTTCATTATTCAAAATTTAAAACCCACCAGATAACCCGAGATAACCCGAGCAACAAAGAGCTTGTGCTAAACCAAAATTAAAATCAATTTAGGCTAAATTAAATAAAAACTGATGCTGCCCAAAAGAGAAATACAATTTAGAGTAATAAGACTTATTATAATAGAGGAAACTAATAGTAAATTTGTAAACCTTTAAAAAAAAAAAAATTGTAATTTATTAATAGAACTTATAATTGTTAAGAAAGTGTTTTAAATGATACATTAAACTTGTTATTAAAAAAGAAAGCTCTAGAAAATTTATTTATCTTAAAATAAATTAGAAAAGTTACTAACCTACCTCGATTGAAATTATTGAAAAAATACATTTTAAAGAAATCATTCATATAAATTATAATAAAAAAGAAATTTATTACAATATATATATTCTTGATATTTTACGTTATCCATTGTTTTTCCGTTGCACTGACTTTATGAAGTTAATATATTACTATTGTAAGTAATTTTATCCACCATTAAGTGCAATGATTTTACCTTGAGTGATGAGGCACCTTTCGGTCACTTGACCATTGTCGAATCACTCAATGGTCAAGTGACCGAAAGGTGCCTCATCACTCAAGGTAAAATCATTGCACTTAATGGTGGATAAAATTACTTACAATAGTAATATATTAACTTCATATATATATATATATATATATATATATATATATATATATATATATATATATATATATATATATTTAGGTTAGTTTTGGTTGGTAAAGATTATTTGTTATTTATTAATACAATTATATATATATATATATATATATATATATATATATATATATATATTAATCACTTAAACATTAGTTTATGACTATCCGAAAGTTCGGATAGTCATAAACTATTGTTTAAGTGATTAATAAGATTCACCAAACGTAATGGCCTACAAAATTCAAGAATATATATATATTCGGAACAAGCTCATACGTCTCTTACACTATCCTACCAATTACGTAGTGACAAGGTCCACCTCTCTCGTATCAATTGATAATATTGCCACAGTAGATCCAGTCCATCAACTTGATGTACTGAGTACATCAGCTTTACAATATTTGAATTTACAGTTATAATTATTTTTAAAATATTTACAAAAACTAATAAACCTTTAACTATCACTTAACTAATGGGTATAATAGAGAATTCGGGATAAGTCCTTTGTCTGCCTTTAACAAGTTAGTTGTATCATATTTATATTAACTAATTTTAGGTAGTTTATTTCTAATTTATGTTTAGTTTTAAGGATTTGCTCAGCTATGTTTGATTTTCTGGTCTTTGAAATTTTGTGACTAATATGTTCTTTAAATTTAATTGAAATTTTTTGTTTTGTTTGACCATTATAAATTTAATTAAATGAATATTTAGAAAAGATGTTTAAAGAAGTAAACTTAAAAGTAACATATAAGAGCCTACATAACTTATAGAATTTTTTAGGTACCCCAAAATACAAAACACAAATGTTAGATAAATCAGGGATTTATAATAAAGTAAACTGCAATTCATGTAAGTTAGTCTTTTAGCACAGTAAGTTGATGGACCAGACTTACTGTGGCGATATTGGTCGGCCGATAAGAGAGAGGTGGAACTTGCCGCTACATAATTGGTTGTATAGTGAAAGAGGCATGGTGAGGACAATTACAATGTGTGTGTGTGTGTGTGTGTGTGTATATATATATATATATATATATATATATATATATATATATATATATATTATACTGTTTTTATAAAACGCTTTACAATAATGTTTTATACTATTAAATTAAGATATTTTATTTCTAATTAAAACACAAACAACTCAGGAACAATTCATTAACATTTATTATCACAATTTTTATTTCAACATTTAAAACAATACACAGAACAAAAATTTATAACTTAACAAGTTTTAACAAACTCGGTTTAACTCTTATTTCTTTTGATTTTATAGTTACACAATTTTAATACCCTTGGCTAATTTTACGATCTCTTACAATCTCGGGGTTATAGCATGGGCTATATTTTTACTTCTTTTGTTAATTAAATAAATTTTGAAAAACAATATTAAATTTTGAAATTAGTTTTAATAAATATTTTCCTGATGGAAATACTTTAATTTTGAATAAGCAAAAAGGCGAAACTATTTGAACTGGATTAAGTTTTTATTACTATTAATCACAAGATATTCTAATGTACAAAATTAAACTTCCCTATTATCCTAAGAGTCCACTAAAGTTTATTTTTTTATATCGCTATGTACTTAACTTATCAAATAACGGCGAATGGCTGCTTGCTCACACGTAGAATTCCGTTCTCTTTAAATTTCACTTTTTTACACACTTAAATTCGTTTTAGTTCTTTCAAATTATATTTTCACTGTACTATATCTTTTAATTTTCTTATTCCTGTTTAATCTGGCCAAGTTTCCTCACAAAACTGTATAATTTTGACGAAGTTTCTAATCAATAGAATTTTGACTGGTCCTGGCAGATTCGCTACCTTACTCGGCGTCCCACGCCAGAATGCCTCTAACTAAACTAAAACTTTGTTTTTTCTTTTAAAATGTTACAAATATGGCGGCCTCCTTCTTAAAAAAAGAAATCATATGCTCTAATTTAACGAAGTTCCGTTCCTTCCCACTAGAGTCAAACTGCACCTGACCGACTTATATTTGTTTTTACAGCTGATGCAATAACGCGATTGTTTTCACCAGTTTTAATTTTGTTAACATACTGTTTCAATTTTCCGATCCTTAACAAACCTTCCAGTGTTTATTTAATTAATATTATTAGTGTGTGAAGTGTCTTTGTTTTTTTACTTTTGTAATATTTCGAAATGTGTGTGTTTTGACTGGACTTTTCCAAACATAACCTTACATTGTTTACAATCGTTTTTCACTTTTTCCTTCAAGTAATTACTTATGCCCTATTTTACTAATATTTACAATTTTGTTTAACATATAACTATTATTAGATTATCTTGTTTTAAATTTTATTTGATACAACAAATTTCTTTATGTATTTACAGTTCAAATATCTTATTTACTAATCTAGGCTTTTACCTAAATTTAGTTTCAATTTTAACCTAACCAATCTTTTAATGAATTTCTTTTTTAAATTTTGTGTGAGTTATTTCTAATATATTCTTCCAATTCTTAAATAATATTATATAGCCCATTCTATAAATGTTACAATATATATATATTGAATGTAACAGACAAAATATAGGTAGTCTTGGAATAATTTCCTTTGAAGATAATTGTTTTGCAGTCTAGATGTACAGCAGAACATAAATAAAATGTTTTTGTGGTTTAAGAAGTTTTATTTATTTATAATTATTAGAACAATTACTAAATAATATTCGCGACCAGTATTGCATTCTCTCCATTTCTTTCTCCAACAGATGTGAGATTCTTTATCAACTGCCTCTTTGCAATTAGTTAAGGAGTAACAACTTAGAGCACATACTTTTGAAGTGTCCTGTAACAGCAGCAACAAGGAGTCCCTTGATAAAGCAACTAGGACGGGAATGTACCCTGGACAGAATCTTGAAAGAAAGTTGTTTCTGGCCATTGGCAGAGTGTGTGTATAGGAGACATCGAGCCATCGAGGCCAACCTTGGAAGCTCGTAATAAGAAGTAAGAAGTAAGAACAATTACTAAACAAGTTTTTTTTCTTATATCAATCCAGATGTGGTCAGAACCATTTTATTGTCTTTTAATAGAAGATGATCAATACTGTTAGTATAAACATAGTATTAACAATTTAAAATTTTGGTAAATATGCCAAGTCTACACTTTGATTTTAGCAGAAAAGTCTTACCTGGTGATGCACACTGACCTAAGACATAGGGAAAAAAACATAATTCATGGCAATGGCCCACAAAGTTACAATTAAAAAAACCTCTAAAACACAAGGAAAATCAAACACCTCATTTTACCTGTATAACGTTTCATAATACCTTCAAGAAAGCTTTACTTTGTGATAAAAACTATCAAACACAAATAATAAACAAAATATATAATATTTGTAGAAATATAATGTTTGTTTACATTCACAAAAAATGAAAAGTGAATAAGTTGCGGTGTTAGCTGTGTAAGAGGATTGATTACACTAATAAGGGACCTCAATTATATCAGTGTTTGGATATACAGTAGAGTCTCGATAATTCCAGGTGAATGGGACAGAGACCTCCTTGGATTACATGGGAAAAGTTCCTGAGGATTATAAAAAATAGGACTTCTAATGAACCGTAATATAGAAAAACCCCTCATATGCAGATCAATGTGGCAACGGTCCAAACCAAATTTATTAATAGCGGGAATAAAGACCAGCCTAACTAATCATGAGTGTCGTCATTGTTTCATTGATTTGTTTGCTTGAAGAGATTTTATTTTCTGATATGTCACCCACAAGACAATTTGTGGAGGAATATTTGTTGACTGTCAAAACTTACAGCATAAGTAAAAAATATCTTTATATTTATGGTGTAACACTCTTAAAAATAAGGTGTTCCATATAAATTCATTTATATATTTAATTTTTATTTAATAATTGTATCGTCCGAATATAAAAGAAAATTTTTGTTTTCTTTGTACAATTGTAATTCTAGGGTAAGTTTCGTAGCGCCCCTAGTGGGTAAAAATGTAAAATATCGTACGAGTTGGTAGCTTAACTTAAAAAACTGACATCACCCGATGTGACGTAAGCATGGTCTGATATCGCCTGATCTGACGGACCAATCAAAATATTCAAAATAATAACCAAGGGTGGGATTTCCGTTGGCGTGCCCCTTCAGAAGGCCCACTCATCCAGAGGTTCTTGAACAGAACAGACGTAATGGCATTTTCGGACATAATTTAGAAATTTGTAAGCTTCCAGTATTCCAAATTTTAAGATGTCAAGGTCGGTACCAAATTTTATTAACGAGCTAAAGAAGAAGTCAGAAGCGATTATTTATGTATTTCAAATGAGTAAAAGTTAATATCATTTTCGTTTAAGTGCGCTGATTTGCAAGAGCGATGTGTTAAGTGTTTAGTGATTCCAAAAGCCATGGGCAATGTTTAATATGTTTTAAAGTGTTTTATAAGTGATGTGCAAAATCAGGTACGTTTTAGATAATAATAAAGAAAATGTATTTTAATGCTAACTAAGTTGAATTTTAAATGATAAACGGTTAACACATGAACGGTAGAAATTGTCCTTTGAATAAAAATTCAAAATTGATTTGGAAAAACTTAAGTTACTATCTTGTCGATATAAATATAATTTTAAAGGTTAATAAGCAATTAAAATGTATGGAATAACTAGCAGTAATTAAGAGTAAATTACTCGACACATTGCTGTCTTTTGTTCTTTTGTAATTTGTCACTGATTAATAAGTTGTATGACTTTGTATTTTAAAAATTTAAATTCTTATTTCACAAGTAAACTAGAACGTAACAAACTTTCAATTTTCATTTCAAGTAACCTAGTTTTATCTTCCGAAAATATCAGAAGATCGTTTACAGAAAGACATTATTATGCCTGGCTGAAAAGGGAAAACTAGGAGCCCCTGGTAAGTAAGGTTAATTAATTTGTTAATTAGTAATTAACACACATTTTTAATAAAGTCCCAAGATAAATACTTACCCCAGGAAAAAAGGCTCAAACCGTTACAATGGTTCATTGACCATCTGTCATCTAAACATAACTGATACGGACATTCAAATACCACATAACAGCAAGCATGAGCGACACCATACAACAACAACAGAGTAAGGAAGAAAAAAAATACAGTTTTGATATAAACATTTCTTGGAAGCCTGACTTATTTTCTTTGCATGACGTATTATTATAAATATTTCTTGAATTCATTTTCTTTATGGCTGTAAACATTTCTTGGACGCCTGACTAATTTCTGTTCAAATAAATAAAATAGGCTCAAATAGAAATAGGCTCGAATTATACGGAAGCTCGAAATATCGGGACTCAGATTTTCGAGACTCTACTGCGTAAAGTTTTTCATACTTACTTCAGTTACAGTATATTACTTGAAACTTATCAGAAACTGTATAAACACAAATTTTTCTCACAAAATATGTTAGTAAAAATAAATTTATTATTTTACATATTTATTAGTTTTATAAATTCATTGTAATTTTAAAAAACTTATTATTTTTTTTATATCATCAAAACACAGGAATATATTTTTAAAGATATAATTAAGATTATAGACAGTGAAAATAAATCATATCATAATAAGAGATAATTTTACCTAACAAGTTTTTTAAAATTTTTAACTGATCTGGATAATACATATAGTTTACGCTGAGATGGCTAAAAACCGTCTCAAAATATACAGATTTGACAAAAGAGAGCAAAATCGGTAAAATTATTTAAAATAAAGATTTTAAAACGCAATAGTGGAAATGGAAATAACGGGCCAAACCTGTTCGCTATCAGAATAGGTGAGCTAAGCCAGTCTAAAGGGCTGGTTTTGGCTAACAAAATGAAAGAGTGGGGACCCCATTTTATGAGAAAAGAGAGATGTGATTTAGTGCTTGGAGAAGACGGACGTTTCCTTCTGAACATCCAGAACCATGGACTGCCAGATGCCGTTCTGAGGCTAAGCCTTAATCCATAGCCCAAGATGGAAGTGGAAATGGTCAGCTCTTCAACCGCCAATTCGAATATAAATTATTTTAAATGTAACTAAACAGTATTACAAATGGCCTTAAAATCGTTCATTCGCGTCCGCTAGAACATTCTAGACTGCAGGGAACCAACCTTGGGAGAAGAGGACGAGGTGCAGTGAAGATTTTTGGGGCAAGTCAAAATTTTAATAAACAAAATAACCATTTAATAATTTAAATACAAATTTCAAAATTATAAATACAGATTTCATTAAATACAAAATCATTATCAAAATGATTTTTCATTAGAATAAAAAATATGTAAGCAACTGACTTTTTATTGGAAAAGTATTTAAATGGTGGAGATTAAATATAAATTATTCAAATTTAAATTACTAATATCAAGATTAAAGTTCATCAAATTGTTACAAGGTCAAATTTAACAAGTTAAGACAAAGAAAATTTGAATGAGAGTTTCAATTAGGAAATTTAAATTAAAATCGATTTAACTTGGTTAATATATTGTTTAAATTTCAAATTAATTAAAAATCAAGTTAAAACTACAAAATGTTTAAAAATTATTATTTTTAACCTGTAGTAAATCAG
This sequence comes from Prosapia bicincta, assembly GCA_036971475.1. Taxonomy (NCBI): domain Eukaryota; kingdom Metazoa; phylum Arthropoda; class Insecta; order Hemiptera; family Cercopidae; genus Prosapia; species Prosapia bicincta. The sequence goes on along the minus strand of JBAIZL010000005.1, from coordinate 46,255,024 downwards.
TAATAAAATTTCTATAATTTTTCCAACCATTTAAAAAAACAAAAGCAAACATTTCAAATCAAGTTAGAAAAAAGAATTCTAATAAATATTTATGCAATAGTAAATAATTATATTCATTTTAACATTGATAAAATAATTAATAATGAGCATGAAATCTATCTAAATGAGACAGAGCATTATGGTTGGTTTTATAATTGAAGTCCAGGGATTTTATCCACTGGCAGATCACGCTCGACACACTACAGGTACCAGGACATGGTAAGTCTGGTGGGATCATATTTTGACTGCGGCTGAACCGTTTCGACTCTACAGCACCCATCATCAGTAAGTCAATGTAGAGCGTAAAAAATACACAGCTGAGGGTGTCGTAACAGGGGCTGAACGCAAGATTAGCGCAAAGAGGCGAATTTTGGCTGCGGCAGGGCGCACGCCTGTGTGCGTATGTATACATATACTCTATGATGTACTAAATAATTTACAAGGAAATGAACATTACATAAGCAATTTATTAAAAGAAGAAAGGAAGCTTAAAATAAGACTAAGTTTAAGCTAAATTGAAAATTATTTCAACATAGAATACGAATAGCTTCATATGCCAATTGATTGTCAAAAATATTTTCTGAATGATTTTTAGTCTTTTTTTAATAATTGGCTTATGTCTTGTTCATTTCCTTCGTACCTATAGCCCCCAATGTCAGATGCGCAAGTCTGGACTCATCAGAGCTAAAAATAATCATCTGTGAAGCACTGATCCTGGTCCAGTAAATATTTGCGTTCAAATACAAAACATTGTGATTTCATGACAGGACGGTATAGAATCACTTTACCCATATCATGTTTCCTTCAGATCTTTGATGAAGCAATGGAGTTAACTGAGCCACAAATGCAATCCTGTCTTGAAAACATAAGAACACGAATATCTGAGTAATTTGGAATCCTAGGAAAGGAACCAGAAATATGTTATTTTTCCAGAATTACCTAATAATGGAAGTGAACTCCAAGAAATAATTTACACAAATGACTATTAATAGAATGTTTAAAATATAATGATTCTATGTCTCTTGGCAAACACGATTTTCAAAGTATTTGGAGTTATCTTTGCTTAGAGTTAATTTCTTTGTTTAGCAAGTCGTTTCAGGCCAAAAATACCATCTAGATTTTTGTCTCCACTATACTTGTATATGTCGTATTTTATCAGTCATACACATTTATTAATGTACTGAAGCAGTACATTTTATTAATGTACTGAAGAAGATGTACTATGGTGCAACATTTTACATATAGAGTAAAACAGGTTCATCATTTTATATTATTAACACCATACCTTTGTGTAACTTTCAATGTGGTTACGAGCAAAATAAACCATGCAATCCAAAGCTAGCATTCCTGGTGGAGTTTCTGTGAAGTCTAAGGCAGGGTTTATATCATACTTGAATCCAAGTTTTTTATAATCTTTAGCAAAAATGCCCAGTTGCCTTCGAACAGTGTTATCTGTTGAACCTGAATTGTCTATATCAAATGCTCTCCGTCTCAACTCTTTTATTTTATCATGAGCATCTTGATCCTAAAACAAAAGGAATTTGGATATAAATTCAAATTGTCTATTTACTAGTATAAAATAGCTCAACATATCATAAAAATTCACTTGAATCAAAAAATATAGTGGAATAAAAAGCAAGAAAAAATCAATTGTTTACAATATTAAGTCAAAATTACACTGCTGGCACATATTTTTGGCTATTACTTTCTTGCAAACTGTCTCTTGAAGCTGCTACTTTTGTAATTTTTTTTGGAAATTCATTAAATTTATCGGCATATTGGTTATATAAGCTGATTTATTTAATGTTTGGGCTTATTTACTTTTCTTTTATTACCAAACAAATTATATTCTCATTATAAAACTCAATTTTTTGTATTAACCTCTGATTTTACCAAGTAATGTAAAAATGTGTATAGTTGAAATTTTTGTTTAATGGGTTGAAAAAGTAAAAAAAAAAAAAATGTTTTAGATTATTGTTTTTTTGTAGTTTAAACAATGTTCATAATTTTATCAATGCCCTGTATCTAGTTTCAGATTATTTTCATCTTTCTATGCTATTACATCAGAATTATTTTTAAGTCCTTACTCTCTCTTTAAAATATCTGGTATTTGAGTAAATGGTACATTGATAGGTTCAACTTTAATGCTATAAACTATGAAGTTATATGGATTACCAAAACAACTTTACTGGTTCAAACCATACTTTTCGCTCTTACAGATATCTCCACAGTTAATTCAGTGTAAAAGCAACTGGATATTCAAAAGATAACACGAAATTTTTATACAAACAACAAAAAACAACTGCAAATATATATATGTGTATATATATATATATATATATATATATATTTGTAGTTATGCAACACTGTTTTTTTTTGTATACACTTATCACTTTCAATTATGTACTTAAACAAGAATCTTACTTGGTATTTATGCGAGCTAACTTTCAATCCAGCCATTGAAAGTTAGCTCGCATAAATACCAAGTAAGATTCTTGTTTAAGTACATAAGTGAAAGTGATATATATATATATATATATATATATATATATATATATATATATATATATATATATATATATATTGTAACATTTATAGAATGGGCTATATAATATTATTTAAGAATTGGAAAATAGATGAGAAATAACTCACTCAAAATTTAGAAAGAAATTCATTAAAAGATTGGTTAGGTTAAAATTGAAACTAAATTCTGGTAAAAGCCTAGGAATTGTAAACAAGGTTTTTGAACTGGAAATGTATTAGGAAATTTGTTATATCAAATAACCTAACACATAAATTAAAATAAGATAATCTAATAATGGTTATGTGTAAACAAATTTGTAAACTGTAATAACATAAGGCCTAAGAAATTACTTGAAGGAGAAAGTGAACACGTTTGTAAACAAAAGAAAATTGAAGGTTATGTTCTTTGAATCCAGTCAAAACACACACATTTCGAAATATTTACAAAAGTAAAACACAAAGACACTTCACACACTAATAATATTAATAAAATAAACACTGGAAGATTTGTTAAGAATAGGAAAATTAAAACAGTAAGTTTCAACCAAAGTTAACAAGATTAAAACTGGTGAAAATAGTTCGTTGACATTAACAGCTGTAAAAACATGTGTGAAAGTCTAGTGGAAAGAAATCGAACTAAATTATAACCCATATGTGTTTTTTTTGAAGAAGAAAGCCGCAATATTTGTAAGATTTTTAAAAGAAAATAGAAGGACGCGTAGTTAGAGTTGAGTGGATTCTAGCGTGGGTGACGCTACGAGAGGAAGCAGACCTTGCTGACCAGTCAAAATTCTATTTTTTTGGAAAGAGTTCGTCTAAATTATACAGTTTTGTGAGTAAACTTGGCCAGATTAAACAGGAATAAGAAAATTGAAAGAGTTAATACAGTGAAAATATAATTTGAAAGAACTAAAACGGATTTAAGTGTGTGAATTGTTTAATTGGAGAGAACGGGAATTTACGTAAGCGACCAGCAAAATTTTGATATTTATTAATTTGAGTAATAGCGCTATAAAAATAACTTTAATGGACTTTTAAGATAATAGAGAAGTTTAAATTTGTATATTAGGATATCTTATAGTTAATTAATAGTAAGAAATAAATCCAGTTCAAATAGTTTGGCCTTTTTGCATTTTCAAAATTTAATATTGTTTGTTCAAAATTTATTTAATTAACCTAAGAATTTCTAAAAATATAGCCCATACTATAACCCCGAGATATCAAGAGATCTTAAACTAGCCAAAGGTATTAAAATGTGGTAACTAAAAAATTAAAAGAAAATAAGAAATAGTATATTTTGTTAAAAATTGTTAAGTTGTAAAATTTTGTTTTGTGTATTGTTTAATGTTGAGATGAAATTGAAATAATAAATGTTTTGAATTGTTCTTGAGTAGTTTTTTGGTTTTGGTTATTAAATAGAAATAATATATCTTCATAAAATAGTAAAACCCCGTTGCGTCTCTTTAAAAATTATGTTATAATTGGCGCAACAACGTGAGGGCTCGATAAAATTTATTTAGAGAGATTTTGAATCAAAATTAATTTAGAACTTTTTATATGAAAAACATTTGAACTGGAAATAGATTTAGAAAAATTTTGTAAAACCAAACACTGAGTTGAATAGAATCAAGGCTAGGTTTATAGTATATATAAAAATTGTTTATGTTTGTATAATAAGTTACTTACAGCTAAAAAAAAAAAAAAAAGAAAATATTATAGGCGAGCTGGTAGTTGTAGGGGACTAGGAAAAAGGGACAATTTTGGAAATGAAAGAAATAAAAATGGAAGGCACAGATATGCCAATAGTTAACATTGAGGTAGAAGAAGCTAGGGGACTACCTATGCAAACCCAACAAAAAAAATGGGGAAATGATGAAAATGAAGATTTAAGGGAAATGATGAGATCTCTCATGGAAATGAGTCTAAAAGGGAGAGAAGAGATGAACAGAGGATTTGCCTCAAGTAGGTTGGAAATGAGTAGGTTGGATAAGAAATTCGAAAGCCTAAAGGAAGAAAATAGGAGAATGAAGGAGGATATGAGAGAATTAAAAAAGGAATTAAAAGAGAATAGAGACGAAATGAGAGAGATGAAGGAAGATTTCAAAATCATAAGAGATGAAAACAGGGAGGAGAATAAGAAAATGATAGAGGATATGAGGCGACAGTGGAGGACAGAGAGTAATGCTGTAATAGAGGATGTGAGAAGAGACATAGAGGAGAAAGATAGAGAATTAGAGGAGGAGATTAAGGAAAATTTTGAGGAAACAAATGAAATAATAGCTGATGTGGTAGAAATTAATAAAAAAGAGATAGAGAAGGTAGAAAATATAACAAAGAAAAACACAGAAGAGTTAGGAGAGTTAAAATTAAGAAATGAAGTAGGAAAGATGGAGGTACTGCCAATAAAAAATATAACAATTCAAACCGCAACTAATAAGAAAATTGAAAAGATTAATAAAATGAAAATGGTAATAGGAGAAAGAGGAGGAGTTAAATATCCGTCTCAAGGCTTAGTGGTACAAGGCTTATTGAGAAAATTTATCAGAGGTACGGATATGTTAATGAATGTGGAGGCACAACTCGAGTTTGGAAAATGGGAAATGGAATTTAAATATGAGAGTAACACAGAAAATAGAAATTATGAAGCAGATGGGAGATACAATGGAGATGTAAACGGTGTTAAGGCCAGGACAGGCGTGGGGACAAGAAAAGAGCATGGTGCCCACAGTCAATCGGAAAACTAAGACCATAGGAAACCCAGGAATAGAAATTAAATAGAGGAAACGAGTTTACAGGCATTAATAGACACAGGCAGTAAAATGACATGTATCAAGGAGAAGTCGAGAGAAAGGAAAATAACAAAGGATAATAAGATGGAAACAACAGGAATGACTCAGGATATAAAAGTATTAGGAGAAGGAAGCGAATGTAGGAGGGATAGATAACAAATAAACCGGAAATGACAATGGACCAGAAATGACTTAATAATTAAACAAACACTTGAAAAAAAATAAAGAAAGAAAAATAATAATAAAATAGGAAGGGAGATATTAAATATAGGTAAAGGAAGCAATATGAATAAACTCTAGGTGATTATGTGTATAAGAAAACGTTAGCAGGAGATAAGTTTTAAGGGATGGTAACTATATCTACGATTATTTATTGGAAACTTCGTCGAATAATGAATAAAGATAAAATTATATATATTTAAACTTCGTCTTATTGTAAGGAAGAATCTGCGTTGATAAATAATGGAACTTCGTCGTATATATTATATATTATAAAAGAAATATGAATCTATGATAATAAATATTAAAGCATCGTTGTAATAAAAATATGGTAATTGTGTATTTAAACTTCGTCGTATTGTAAGGGAGAATCTGCGTTGATATATATAAGTATTAAAACAAAATTTATATTCGTTGATATAGGGATAGTGTAATCGAAGGAACTATAGATATGATCAAATAGAGGATATGAAATTGCAACCTTTAAAAATATTAGATGTTAAAACTTCATACAAAATAAACTGAAATGATATAAGAAAAGAATTGAACTGGATGTGAGATTGGAAGAAGAGATAAAATACTAACTTCGAACTGAGAGTTAGATGAAGCTAAAAGCAAAATAAATATGAGATAAATGATAAACAGAGTAGTGACAAGGGGAAATAAGTTAAAATATATTAAATAACCTAATTAAACAGAGATAGCAGGGATAAAAACGGAAGGAGTACAAGTAGGGTGCAATGTAAAGATAAATATAGGTATATTCTGGATGAGCATAACAATATAAAAAGGGGAAATATAATTTGGAAAAAGGGGAATTTGAAAATAAAATGAAATATATAAATAACGTCGATAATATGTGAAATAAAATAAATGTCTACGTGAATAAGGGTGTTAATGATGTTGATGTCGTCGAAAATATGTTAAAATAAAATAAATGTCTACGTTAATAAGTGGAGGTAAGGTGAATTACCGTCATATATATATGTAACAAAGTATATAGTATAATAAAGAGTTTAAAAAAAATAATAATAATAATAATAATAAAATAATAGTAATATGAAATTGGGGTTAAATTTAATATAGTTGTGTTCAGATAGAGTTGATAGATTTATAACTGAAGTGAGGTTGAGGCAAGGTTAAGACAAATTAATTTTAATTGAAAAAAAAAATTTATGATGAATAGTTGGGAGGATGCGAAAAAAGAGATAGTAAATAGAATAATAAATAACAACATATAAAATTAATGAAATAGTATTATGCGAGTTTTAAACTAGTATAAACCATGTAAGACAAGTAGCTTGAAGTTTTCAGCTCAGTATTTGATTGGTAAAGAGTTAAGATAAAATTGTATTATAGAATTAAGTATAAATGGACGAAAGTGGACAGATGAAGGTATAAATGACTTTTAAGTGGACAATTATAAAAGTGGTAAAGACAATGGACAATAAGTTAGCCAAAGTGTTGAGGTATAACGTACTCAATAAAAATGTGTTCAGGTAGTTATTAAATAAAATGTACAAGTAGGAAATAAATGTTAATTTAAAATTTAATTTAAAAAAAAAAAAATTATGTATATTTAATCAAGCTTGTAAAATGTAAAGAATGTGTAATGTAGATATTGGTAATATTTTTTTTATTGAAATTAAATTAGGGGACATTGTAACATTTATAGAATGGGCTATATAATATTATTTAAGAATTGGAAAATAGATGAGAAATAACTCACTCAAAATTTAGAAAGAAATTCATTAAAAGATTGGTTAGGTTAAAATTGAAACCAAATTCTGGTAAAAGCCTAGGAATTGTAAACAAGGTTTTTGAACTGGAAATGTATTAGGAAATTTGTTATATCAAATAACCTAACACATAAATTAAAATAAGATAATCTAATAATGGTTATGTGTAAACAAATTTGTAAACTGTAATAACATAAGGCCTAAGAAATTACTTGAAGGAGAAAGTGAACACGTTTGTAAACAAAAGAAAATTGAAGGTTATGTTCTTTGAATCCAGTCAAAACACACACATTTCGAAATATTTACAAAAGTAAAACACAAAGACACTTCACACACTAATAATATTAATAAAATAAACACTGGAAGATTTGTTAAGAATAGGAAAATTAAAACAGTAAGTTTCAACCAAAGTTAACAAGATTAAAACTGGTGAAAATAGTTCGTTGACATTAACAGCTGTAAAAACATGTGTGAAAGTCTAGTGGAAAGAAATCGAACTAAATTATAACCCATATGTGTTTTTTTTGAAGAAGAAAGCCGCCATATTTGTAAGATTTTTAAAAGAAAATAGAAGGACGCGTAGTTAGAGTTGAGTGGATTCTAGCGTGGGTGACGCTACGAGAGGAAGCAGACCTTGCTGACCAGTCAAAATTCTATTTTTTTGGAAAGAGTTCGTCTAAATTATACAGTTTTGTGAGTAAACTTGGCCAGATTAAACAGGAATAAGAAAATTGAAAGAGTTAATACAGTGAAAATATAATTTGAAAGAACTAAAACGGATTTAAGTGTGTGAATTGTTTAATTGGAGAGAACGGGAATTTACGTAAGCGACCAGCAAAATTTTGATATTTATTAATTTGAGTAATAGCGCTATAAAAATAACTTTAATGGACTTTTAAGATAATAGAGAAGTTTAAATTTGTATATTAGGATATCTTATAGTTAATTAATAGTAAGAAATAAATCCAGTTCAAATAGTTTGGCCTTTTTGCATTTTCAAAATTTAATATTGTTTGTTCAAAATTTATTTAATTAACCTAAGAATTTCTAAAAATATAGCCCATACTATAACCCCGAGATATCAAGAGATCTTAAACTAGCCAAAGGTATTAAAATGTGGTAACTAAAAAATTAAAAGAAAATAAGAAATAGTATATTTTGTTAAAAATTGTTAAGTTGTAAAATTTTGTTTTGTGTATTGTTTAATGTTGAGATGAAATTGAAATAATAAATGTTTTGAATTGTTCTTGAGTAGTTTTTTGGTTTTGGTTATTAAATAGAAATAATATATCTTCATAAAATAGTAAAACCCCGTTGAGTCTCTTTAAAAATTATGTTATAATATATATATATATATATATATATATATATATATATATATATATATATATTGCAACATTTATAGAATGGGCTATATAATGGTCTTTAAGAATTGGAAAAATAGATTAGAAATAACTCACACAAAATTTAAAAAAGAAATTCATTAAAAGATTGATTAGATTAAATTGAAACCAAATTTAGGTAAAAGCCTAGAAATGTAAACAAGGTATTTGAACTGTAAAATCCATGAGGAAATTTGTTATATCAAATAACCTAACAAATAAGATTAAAACAAGATAATCTAATAATAATAATTATATTTAAAGAAAATTGTAAACTTTATTAACATAGGGCCTAAGTAATTACTTGAAGGAGAAAGTGAAACACGATTATAAACAGTCAAATGAAAGGTTATGTTTGTATGAATTCAGCTCAAAACACACACATCTCGGAATTATTACAAAAGTAAAACGCAAAGACACTTCACACACTAATAATAGTAATTAAATAAACACTGGAAGGTTTGTTAAGGATCGGAAAGTTGAAACCGTATGTTAACCAAATTAAAACGCCATTGTAAACAGTCTTGTTATTGCATCAGCTGTAAAAAAAAAAAAACAAATGAAAGTAGGTCAGTTACAGTTGACTCTAGTAGAAAGAAATCGAACTAAATTACAGGCAACATGTGTTTTAGAAGAAGGAGAAGCCGCCATATTTTAAAACAATTTTTAAAAATCTAATGACGCGTTAGTCTAGTCTAGCTTGGGGACGCTACGAGATCGGACCTGCCATGACCAGTCAAAATTCCATTTGAAGAAAGTCGTCAAAATTATACAGATTTGTGAAGAAACTTGGCAATTTTAAATAAGGATAAGTGAATTTAAAGATATAATACAGTGTTAATATAATTTGAAGGAACTAAAACGAATTTAAGTGTGTAAAATATAAAATTTAAAGAGAACGGAATCCTACGTGTGAGCAAGCAGCCATTCGCCGATATTTATTAAGTTGAGTATATTAGCGCTATAGAAATAAACTTTAATGGACTTTTAGGATTATAAGGAGGTAAAATTGTACATTATTAGAATATCTTGTAATTAATTAATAGTTAGTAATAAGAAACATAATCCAGTTCAAATAGTTTCGCCTTTTTGCTTATTCCAAATTTAAGTTTTTCCATCAGGAAGTATTTATTAAAACTATTTTCTAAATTTAATCTTGTTTTTCAAAATTTATCTAATTAACAAAAGAGTTAAAAATATAGCCCATGCATATAAACCCCGATATATTAAGAGATCTCAGAAATAGCCTAGGGTATAAAAATTTGTAACTAAAAACAAAGGAATTGAGTTAAACCTATTTTGTTAAAACTTGTTAAGTTGTAAATTTTTGTTTTGTGTTTATTGTTTAACTGTTGAAATAAAATTGTTATAATAAAGAATTATGAATTGTTCCTGAGTAGTTTATTTGTTTTAAATAGAAATTTGATATCATCATTCAAATAAATATTTAATAGTAAAACATCGTTGTATTGCGTCTCGGAAAATATGTTATAATATATATATATATATATATATATATATATATATATATATACACACACACATAAACCTTGCAACACTTTTCTTGTAATCACTTATCACTTACACTTTAATGTATTTAAACAAGAATCTTACTTGGTATATATATGGGAGTCGACTTTCAAGAACTATATAATTACTACTGTATCAGAATAAGCTCAAAAATGAGAACATGTAATTAATAGTTCTCGAAAGTCAACTTGCATAAATACAAAGTAAGATTATAGCTCAAGTACATTATAGTGTAAGTGTGGTGTGTTTCAGTGTGTGTGTGTCTGTGTATAAAGGCTAAATTTAAAGAAATTTCCAAAAAAAGTGACTTGCTTAAAGCTGCATAAACTTCCTTAATTATTATTACTAAGGTGGTGTGCAGGCGCGTATCCAGCAAATTGCTTTGGGGGGGGGGGACGATCGATGCATTATATATATATATATATATATATATATATAATATGTGTGTGCGTGTGTGTGTGCGCGCACATGCGTGTATGTAAAAACATACAGAAAGAACAGAAAAAGTTCTTTCTACGCTTGCATTAGAAATCGGTAACGTGATAAAGATTCGTAGCAAATTAGACTTTTTAATAAATAATTATTCCCATTTCGATAACACTTATGGCTAGAGAATATTATTAATTTCATAATAAGCTATTATTATAAAAATGGTTTATTAATTAATATAAGTAGTTATTCTTCCAACACGAACAATTCCGGAGTCAACTGCGAATATTACACTTGCAAAATTACATATTGAAAATCATATGTTCGAGACTAAGCTTCACTAGAGCTATCTGTTGTTAAAACGTTTAGACGTTTACGAGGGTATGCCGAAGGAACGCGTCACATTTTCAAATTAAAATTTTATTTTTTATTTACAATAAAAGATGAATTAACTTAAGTAAAAGCCTAATTTAATAGAAAGTCCTAATTTAATAATATATTGTCGATTTTTAAACCAAAGTTCTTGAGTTCTTGAGGTGGCGATCGCCACCCCCTTGGATACGCGCCTGGTGTGAAATGTCATATAATTCACAGTAAATTGTACTATACTCAATTTAATACAAAGAGCATTGTTGAAAATTACTAATCCTACATACATTTTATGTCAATAGAAAATAAAATTAACTGTATTATATTTTATTACATATACAGTAATTATTTCTTTATTATTTGTTGATTAATTAAAAGAATACATTAATTTATTAAAACCACTTTTACCCTTGATTATAATTGGCTGTTGTAATCATCTTGATATCTCTGATTAATTTATAAGTCATTATTTAAAGAACTAAGTGAAAACTACTAACTTACTGTGCTCACTGATTTCATTGACAAAGTTTACCTGCTACTGACAGCTCCCACTCAAGGTCACAGGCATGTGATTTATAGGTGTGAGTGGATGTAGAAAGGCAGATTTTGTACTAAGCACTGGAAAATAGTGTTAGATTCGAAATGTGTGTAGTTGTTTAACAATGTATTTTGCTTTTGAGCTATATGGTTTTTATACTTCAAATTGTTCTGTAGTGGATATCTTTAATTCCATTAGCTTAAGCAAACCCAAGTGAACTAAGAGGTGTCCACAGAAGCTGCATAAGACCACTGCAGCCCCCTAATACATACACAAATATGGCAGAATGAATCAGAGAGTAAAACATTCCGGAGTATTAGTCCCCCAATCGGATCTCCGGGTGGGGACTGCTTTCTGTTATAATAAGCAAAGAAATAATCATCCTGATCGTCTTAAAGTAAACATCTGGAATATCAAGGACGAGCACATTGAATGTGTAAGAGAATTATATGGAATAGATAGAAATATTATTATGAGAAATCGAGGAGTGGGAAAAAACAAAAGAATCGAATTATGGTGTCATAGCAGAAAGCAGGCAGTAGAAATGCATATCCAAATGAAGAAAAAGTCAAAAGATGAGAAGATGAAACAACATATATCATTGGGTACAAACTTTAATGAACGTGAGAGAAAAACAAAAGACCTGCATAATTCACACATTAAATATCAATCTCAGAAATTTTTGCACTGGAATGCCCGCTCCTTGATGAATAAAATAGAAGAGTTGAAACAAGAATTGGATTTGAGTAATGCTAAGGTTATATGTGTTCAAGAGGCATGGTTGCCTGTAGACGAAAAGCGGCACCCTCGTTTCAAGAATTTTAATATTTTTAACAATTCACGAGCAAATGGCAGAGGTGGTGGTGTCATAACTTTGATACATAAATCTATAGTTGTTAGAAGTCATCAATCTATCACCACCACAAATATGGAAGCACTTAGCTGTGACATAACTATTAACCAAGATGTTAATATAAGAGTAGTCAACGTGTATATTCCTAATCAATTAGTAACTGATGAGGAACTTCAAAAATTACTGATTTCAGATAAATGTCTCCTTATCATGGGTGATTTTAATGCTAGACATGGCTCTTGGAATAAAGGAAATGACAACAGGAATGGCCTAATAGTTTACGAATGGATTGTGAACTCCAATTTGGTACTTGTAAACGAAAACAAGGAACCAACATACCAGTCACCAAGTACAGGATCATTGAGTACATTGGACCTTACCCTGTCTTCTCCAGATCTGTTAGACATAATCAGTAATTGGTATGTGGGTAAAGATCTAATTAGTGACCACTTCCCAGTATATTTTAATATCGACAGTAAAGAGGGAAATGTTAATGCACATAGAGTTATTACTACGCAACATAAAATAAAAGATGCAAATTGGCCCCTATTTAGACATCTTACTAATAACACAGTAAACTGCACAGAAAGTAATACAGAAAACATTGTACAGAAACTAATGATTGCTGCCTCGGAAAGTATCCCTAGCATTAAGGTAAATAAAAATAAACAAAAGCCTAGTAACATTTGGTGGAATAAGAGAATATCCCTCCTTAGATTAGAAAGACAAAAAGCCAGAAAAATGTGGAAGAAATTTAGAACACCCGAAAATAGAAGCAAATACAACCAGGCATCGGCTAAATGTAAGAGAGCTATAAAAGAGGCTAAAAGGACCTCTTGGCATGACTTCATAGGTAGCATCAACTCAAACACACCTTGCTCAGCTGTATGGAAAAGATTTAAAGCAATTCAGGGAAAACCTGATAATAAAATCTATCAGATCACAAATCCGGATGGGATCATAACTACTAATGATAATGACATTGCTAATGTATTCAACAAATTATATGTCAAAAAGTCAGGTATTGAGGAAAATTGGCCGACTCATCTGAAGAATGAGAAAAAGAGCTTTCTTACAACTTTGAATGAAGCAATTTCCAAAACAGATGTCTGTGATAAACCTTTCACAGAAACTGAAATGAAGGCTGCAGTAGCACAATTGAAGTCATCTACGCCAGGAGAAGATAACATTCATAATTTAATGTTACAGCATTGTTCTGAGTCATTTATGGAAGAAATAAGATGCAATTTTACACAAATCTGGGAGACAGGTAACATACCACAAAAATGGAAACAGGCTATAATTATTCCACTTGTAAAACCAGGAAAATCTCCTGAACTTGCTTCTTCTTACAGGCCTATAGCCTTGACATCATGTCTCGGTAAACTTTTGGAGAGACTGGTTAATAACCGCTTAACTTGGAGGCTTGAAAATTATAATCTGCTGGGTTCATGTCTTTTCGGGTTCAGACCTAAACGAAGCACCTGTGATGCTTTACTAAACTTTACAGAAAGTATATATACCTGATTCTCAAACAAAATGTGTACATCAGCGGTGTTCATCGATTTCGAAGCAGCCTTTGATAAGGTATCACGCATATCTATTATTTCGCAGTGTATGGAAATCGGTTTAAAAGGGAGGATATTGAAATACATTGTAGACTTCCTTAAGGATAGGAAAATTAAAACTAAGATCAATGATACATATTCTGAAGAAGAATGTACTCTAAACGGAATACCACAGGGGTCAGTCATTAGTCCTACTCTTTTTAACATAATGATGCAAAATTTAGGGAATATAGACCTTCCAGGCATCGGCATGGCTATTTTTGCAGATGATGTCACTATCTGGGCCACTGATAAAGACCCAACTGCTTCTACTCACCAACTGGAAAAGGCACTTAACAAAATCTCTGAGTGGTCTGAAAAATGGGGACTAACCATTTCAATGTCAAAAACTGAAGTATGCTTCTTCTCCAGGCGATACTTGCACACAAACTATAAACCAGTTATAAACTTAAATGGAAACGTACTGCGGCATAACCCAAATCCTGTACTTCTGGGTATTAAACTGGATCCAAAACTACTGTGGAAAGAACATGTCCATTTCATAGCGGACAAATGTGCAAATAGAATAAAAGCGTTGAAAGTTATAGCCAGCAGGGCATGGGGAGCAGATACATATATATTAAGGAATTTTTATTTGTCCTTTGTAAGATCAAAAATCATGTATTGTTGTGAAGTTTGGGGTGGAACAGCTGAAACTCATATTCGAAAATTACAAATATTACAGAACTCATCTCTGAGGATTTGTTTGGGTTGTCCAAAAACCACAAGTATACAGTCTATGGAAATTGAACTGTCAGTCATGCCCTTTGACTTATATATAAAAAACAGAATGTGGAAGAAACATTTTCAGATGAAGGCAATTTCACTTAACACTCTTTCTAACATTGCATTGGTAACTAACATCCGACAGTCACTGTTCTACCATCATAACAAACCCTGCGAATCATTAAACACAATGGAATCAGGAAAAATTCCAGTTGTTTTGGAACAACAACCCTGGCTTCGAATCCCAATAAAAACCAATCTTGAAATTCCTGGTTCACTCACAAAAGAAGATTCACCTCACCTACTAAAATCTGTCGCTATGGAATTGATAAACACCACATATAACAACTTTGTAAAAATCTACACAGATGGTTCCGTTGATAAAGAGAACCATAGGGGAGGTGCAGCTTTTCATTGTCCAGAATTAAACGAGGATTACTATGTGCCCTGCGATTCCTCTTCAAGTATGAATGCTGAATTGATGGCCTTAAATGCTGCTTTGGTTTTTAGCAATACTATGGATGCACAGAACATCTGCATTCTCACCGATTCCAGGTCGGCCCTTCAAGCCCTTCAAGTACAGCACACTACAGACTACCATTTTCGAACATCTGAAATAACTAAATTGTTAAAAAACTTAGAACAGAAAAATATTGTATTTCAATGGATCCCCAGTCATTGTGGTGTTCCTGGGAATGAGGAAGCTGACAGATCTGCCAAGGCGTCTTGCAACTTGTTTCCATCTCCTGAAAGTTGTTACTCCTTAACTAATTGCAAAGAGGCAGTTGATAAAGAATCTCACATCTGTTGGAGAAAGAAATGGAGAGAATGCAATACTGGGCGCGAATATTATTCATTACAAAAACAACCTAATGATCCAAAGATCTTCAAGTCATTATCACGTTCAGTGGCATCTTTTGCGGCACGAGCTCGTATGGGACACATTGTCACCAATACATATTTGAAAAGGTTTCATATTACTAACGACTCTATCTGTGGAGTGTGCAAGCAAGAAGAGGAAACATTAGAGCACATACTTTTGAAGTGTCCTGTAACAGCAGCAACAAGGAGTCCCTTGATAAAGCAACTAGGACGGGAATGTACCCTGGACAGAATCTTGAAAGAAAGTTGTTTCTGGCCATTGGCAGAGTGTGTGTATAGGAGACATCGAGCCATCGAGGCCAACCTTGGAAGCTCGTAATAAGAAGTAAGAAGTATAAGAAGTAAGATATCTTTTTATTATGGTTTAGTATGGGTAGAATGTTTAAATTATTTTTAATGCTTGTGTATGTGTTTTTGGTGTTTTATATATGTGTTTATATGTGTAAACTAGATTCAGTTTTAAATTTTTTTAATGACGTGTTCTTTGCATCTTAAAAATTATCTACTGGTTTGGCCAATGTAGAAGCTGGGGTAGTCCTTGTATGTTAATTTGTAAATACCAGATACATTGTGTTTGTCTGTTGTTTAAAGGGTTGTATGTGTTTTAAAAGGTTTGTAGTTTTGAATCATATTTGGTAATAGAGTTTTCTGAAGGTGGAAGCAGTTTTGTCTGTGTTTGTTGTGGTTTTGAAAGTTTACATTTTAGGTGTTTTTATATTTGATATTCTTAAGTATATTGTCAATAAGTGTGTGTTTGTAACTTTATTTTTTTTGCTATGTATTTTATTGTGTTAAGTTTTTTAATCATTGTCTTTTTATTACATGAATATATTAATTAGGTAGTGTAAATGTAATTAAATGCAGTGTATTTATGTTGTGTACGGTGATTAGACGTGTTGTGTATGACAGTGTCAGTGACTTTCAGTTTCCTGTATGTTTTAAACCTGTGTTTGTTGATGATTTTGAGGTCTAGAAAGTTTATTTTGTGATTGCCTTCTATTTCAAGAGTGAATTTTAGAATTGGGCGTAAGGTGATGATGCAACTGTGTAGTCGTTTGAGTTGCGTTTTGTTGCTATTGTATAATATTAGAATGTCATCTATATATTTATTATACAATTTTTTCTGTTTATTTGTTGGTGTGTACAGTGAATTGTTGTTAAATGGGGTGGAGGAATATTTCAGCTAGGATACTTGAGATGGGAGACCCACCATTCTGTGTTCCATATTTTTGTTTACATACAGTAATTTAGTGTTGTGATGAGTTTGGTCAGTATGATAATTTCTTTCAAGGGTTTTTGTGGAGTTTTGTATATGAAGTATTTGTTCAATTGATAAACATACAGGTAGGTTTTATCCTGGCAAATGATTGTGTTGTATAGATGTCCTTAATTATGCAGGGATGTGTGGTTGTTGAAGGTTATGTTGTCTCTAATAAGTTTATTCACCTATTTGGTAAATTATGTGATGGTGCAGGTGTGTGGTTAATTAGTAGGTGAATGAGTGTGTTTTGTTTCGGTAAGGCATTAATAATGGGTGCTTGCAGTTTTATTTGTTTATAGCATTTCTATTGTTTTTAATTCACGATTTCCGTGTTATTTGTCAAGTCATACTTGAACCAGTCATAGGTAGGATTTATCAATGAAACGAGAGTTTCGAAATGTGTCAACACAGAAAGTAAATAGTTTTCATTTAGTTTTTTAACCTATTGCCTTCAATGAATGAAATATGCTTGTCACAACACATTAGTGGTGGAGATGTATGACGTCAATAGCTCGTTATAATTCTTGCTGTTGTGTGTTTGCTTCAAAAGAGGTTATCTTTAGTTGTGTCATGTATAAGATCAGACATCTCTGCTACCGAAGAGATATTTTTCGCCTCACAAAACTTAGACCATATATATGGATTGATGTTTATAGCCTATAAGTTGCCTTTTTATCAACTTATATAAGAAGTTCGGATAGACCCGTCATCACTTTTTATGTCAAGTGGACTTATTTGCCCAGTATAGTTGTTAGTTGGTGTCAGTCACTTTGAATCTAATGTAAGCTTCAAACTATTAATAACTTTTAATTTGTTTTTACTCATAATGATTATAAATAAAAATCAACTAACAAATAAAACACTACACTACAAAATAAATAATAAAAATTGCCACCTGTACTTTATAAGTGAGAATATTTTCATAATGAAATACAACTTAATTGACATGAGGAATTTTGTACCTGCTGGATCACTCAGAACACAAATCATTACATCAGCATTATCTTAAATAATGATTTTGATTATATTTAGTCTGAGTACCAACAGTTATGGTCTGAGTTAATAGTGGAATACATCTCCAAAAAAACGTTGCCCTCATTAAAATTAAGAAAATAAGTACTGCCGTAGGCAAGTGAAACATATTAACCCATTGCACTCCATAGATGAGGATAGCTCATCCTAACAAGACAAGCTTATTTCGTCATTAATATATGTAATATGTGTAGTTCTTTCAAAGAACTACGCCATTGTTGAAGGTTTAGTCTGCTTGACCCTTGATAATTAGCTATAGTCACCATGATTTATATAAGCACCTGCAACACATTTCTTATGATTAAGCAATTGCTTTGGCTTTTTGAAATTGTCACCCTAAAGAAAGATTTAGGGTTTTAGGGTTTTTATTGCATTCCTAATGCTTATAAATAAATTGTCAGCTGGTCATTTAGGTCAATATCATACTCTAGTATTTTATCGCTTCATCATTTAGTTGTGGGTAAGAGACTGCAGTGAGTGCTTAGGGCAGTGACTATAGATCTGTACCCCTGCCTTGAAAAGTTGTTAATTGTAAAATATATTGTTGATTTCATAATTAAAAAATTAAGAAATGTGTTTTTGAAATTTGTAGTTATAAAATTTGTATTACAAACGTGAAGTGAAAAATTAGTTATATGACTGTTATTAAAAAGAACTGCTTAGCTTTAATCAGTAGGTAGCATTTTAATATTTATAATTTTTTAAACTGTTTATTTTTTTTAATAATTATTGTATTCTATTATTTTACATATTTTATTTCATAATAATTTTTTTCTTGACATTGGTTGCAAATAATCAATTTAAAAATAATAAATTAGCAGTACGATTTAATTCAATTGCCGTAACAACTGAATTCGGAATTAATCGGAACTCAGGATGTTAATCATTGAAACCAAATGGGTTAATATATGTCCAAGTGATGATGTGTGTACTAATAGCTCAAGTTGAAGATAGAATCAAATACTGATAGAAAATTTAAAAAATTTATATAAAATAATTTAAGTTTTAAGTGTGACAAATATCTCAAAACAGCAATTCCCTTACATAACTAGTAGTTTAGAAACAAATAATACTGAATTTATATTACCTAATAACTAATGTCTAACAAGTAACTATAGTGTAACTAAGTGAATACTTTAGAACTTACTTTCTGACAATCGAAACAATCGTTTCATTTACGAAGCTTGGTTACACTATAGTTACTTATAATTTAATCCGTGAATACAAGATTATTACAACAACTTTAATAATAATTCTCTCAAATTAGTAATACATTCATGCAACACCTGAGGATCCATTTTTGTGTTCATTCGTTGTTCTAGTAATCCCAATGATAATGTTTGAAGTACATATAACTGATGAGCCATTTCTGTGCCAACCTAAAAAAAATGATTTTTTGATAATAATAATTCATTTAATTTAGTAAAAAACAAAAAACATTCACAGGGATGTAAAGAGAAAGGTTAACTAATAATAGTGAAATGTTTTAAAGTAATTAATAAACACTTTGTAACTCTTTGTAAATAATTCATTAACTTAATGCTTTCTCTACTATTCTGAAGCATATTTTGCCATGAATATCTTCCTTATTGTATTTAATGTTCATTTCTATATATTGTTTTAGATGCTAACACATAAATACATTTAAACTTAATAGATGAAACCTAAGACATAAAATTGGTTATTTATAAACTTCAAAGTAAAACAAAGATGATTGTTTTCTACAGAACCATTTTTTAATGTTATATAAATTTCTTTATAAAATCAATTAAAATGATTATTGAAAATAAGAAAGCTATTGAGTATAAGATCACAAGGCATCATCTATGCCTTGATCATAGACTTCAAATCTGTGTACGACAGCACAAAGAGACCCAAGCTGTATGCAGCATTAAGAGGTCTCGGGATACCATCTAAGTTTGTAGCTTTAATAAGGATGACAATGTGCAATGCCAAATGCATTGTTAAGGCCCAGAGACGTCTCCCCCAAATGTTTGTCCAATAAAGGACTTAGACAAGGAGATGCCGGGTCATGATTATTTTTCAGCCTCGGACCAGAAAAGGTCGTACAGGACTAAGAGATAGAAGTGTAAGATACAATCATCAATAAACTGGTGCAATTACTAGCATATGGTGATGACGTAGACCTCATAGCTAGATCTTTTAGGGCCCTAGAAGAAGCATTTGGAAATCTGATGTGGTCAGCCAAGGAGATGGGACTTTAGATCAATGAAGGCAAAACAAAATATCTACAATGTGGCAACTTTCTAGTAACCCAACAATCAGGTGGGTTTTTAGAGCTGGGACCTATCAAATTTGAAGTAGTGAATCAATTCACTTATCTGGGATCCATTGTCAGTTCCAATAATTAGGTCTCCATTGTGGTGAATGAAAAGATAGCCAATGCAAATAAAGCCTACTTTGGATTTCGCAAACACCTAACCAGCCAGTAGGAAAACAAAAATGATGCTGTATTAGACGTTGATCTATCCAGTACTAACTTATACCTCTAAATCTCTGGTATTAACGAGTAATGAGGAAAACAAGCTGGGTATCTTGAAAAGGAAGAACCCAATATAGGCAAAATAATAAGAATTGGAGGACTGCGCTGGGCAGGGCCCAGATACCTATTAGATGGAACTATCTACAAAACAAGAGCAAAAGGATGTCCTAGACTTAGATGGATGGATTTCATTGCTCAGGATGCGAGGACCCTGCTGAATGTGAGAAACTGGAAAGCAGCAGCACAGGATGGAGCTACCTGGCAAAGACTAATTGAGAATGCCAAGGTCCACATTGGACTGTAGCGCCATGGAAGAAGAAGGTTATATTTCCAAGATGACAACATAAGTCATCTACTATTTATTTTTGCATCACCTAACACTTTCACTGTCTTCCTGCACTTGCTATCTGGTTGCCTTTACTGAGACTTTTGCCAATTACTAAAAGCTTCAGTGTGATATAAGCAGTGAATTTCTAACCAACCTTTCAAGTTGTCTGTAATAGTGCTGGTTATTGGTTGCATGTATTGTATGCTAGTCACGATTCCTTATGTTTAAACCTTCTTTTACTGTGATACTTTGTTTTAATAGGTTTAGGTATTATAAACATTGTTTTTAAGCTTTGTTGGTTATATTTTCCATAAATATGAATGCTGCAACATCTGTAATATCAGCAGAGATCATCTTGTTACCCACATCAAAACTACAGAAACAAAGGTAGGCCTGGTCACTGGTGATCGAACATTCTAACCACCACATTTTCAGATACAATACTTAAAAGCACATGTTATTTATTCTATTCTTATCATATTTACAATAATTTAAAATTATGTAACCATTTTAAGGAAGAAAAATATATGGGGTGACTTAGCAGTGCTGAGGATACCTTGAGTTAATAAAATGTATGACATTTTTTGGTTATTTAAATTTGTTTAAATGCTTTCTAAACAACTACTGAAATTGTCAAAAGGTTACAAAGACATTTATGTGATAACAAATATTCAGGTTATATAGAGATTTAGAATATTTCATACTGTAGCAAAAGTTTTAAAATCAGTTGAATGTAGTTTAGAATGTATATCTACAAACATGGAGAATGAAACAAATCAGAGTTGACAAGCATTTTGTCAAGTATTATCTTAAAAATACCAGTTTAGTAGTAGTAATTAATATTACTATGTCCGTATTATATAACTATTATGTCTGTGTTATAAAACATAACTTATTACATAAATCATTAGAATACTAAATAAATAAACCCATGACAAAAATTTTACTTTAATCTCACCTGTCCAGATGACGTTTGTATAATGTTCGTCAATATAACACTTCGTACTTGTTTTGAAGAAAGAGTACCACATATAGCCTTGCGTTTGGCCGTATCTGCTTTAAAGAATAATGCATTAATTAAGGCTATTGCATTTAATTGAATAGCTTGGGTTTGACTCTGTAAATGCATTACCAAATTTGGGTAAGTAACTTCCTTTTCCACCTGCGCATATTTCCCAGAACTATTTAAAACAATATTTTCCAAGATTGAAAGTGAAGACTGAACTACTTTACTATCTTGTGCTGATGCCTGATTGTTAACATAACTAGCAACTGTATTAATAAATGGAACTTCCAAGATATCCCAAGAAACAATACCATGATCCATCAGCTCAACAAAAGACTGCAAGGAATAAGCTAGCATAGATCCTTTACATTTCCCATTTTCAATTAGGCTAATGATAAACCCCAATCCCTGCTTGTTAATAAATTCAAGGGAAAATGTTACATCATTGCTAAGATTTGCTAATTTCTTTAGGGCAGCTATTTTTTCTTCACTAGGCCCAGAGTTAAGTTTTTGCAAGATATCATGGGCAGTTTTAGATGGTGAATGAGTTAAACGCAATACTGAACCATTTTTCACTTCATTTCTATTCTTTTCTGTTACATAATTTTGATTATTATTTTCTGAAAACTGTAATGCATACTGATCTGGTTCTGAAAGCCCCCAACCATTGCACAAATCATTTATAATGGTTGCCAATGGTTGAGTTTGATTAAATTCTTTAAGTTGAGCATTTTGATCTGTCATTTCAACTGCAATTTTGACAATATTAGCATCTTTCATGGTTGGTAATGGAGTTTTAAAAATTTTTGTTGTCATTTATTCAATTATACACTTCTAAGACAAAAAGTATTTATTATAACGTCGATGTTTACTAATCAACATAACAAAACACTTAACACTAATTTATAAACACAACACTTTACAACTGACACTTCTGTCCTAAGCAAGATTGTAGATACCAACACTTTGCTTTTAAATTTACCTCATATTTGTTTACGCTAAAAATACACATTAAAAATACTAAGGCTATAAAATCAAAGATATTTTCCTTCATAATAATCATAGATGGTTAAATAACCAAACCAATCTTTTAGATTTGTAACTATACTAAAATTCATTAAAAAAGCAATAAAATTATGCAAACAACTCTACATTTTAAAACTATTTCGATGGTCACACTGCTTGGATTGAAAATGTATTCATTTGTATAATATAATAATATCCAAATGAGGTCAACCCACAATGCCTCTTCAAAACACAAACAGCTGTTGTCCTTTGTTTTCGTTTACCTGAGACAAAACCGTAGAAGATGGGAGCACTTAATTCAGAATGTTTTGAATTGAAATAAAAGTTAAAATATTACAAATGCATTCCAGTTATATTAATTACTTAACAAAAGTGTCTTTTTTTAAGTGAATGTAATACATAAATCTCATCAAATGAATAGATTAAATATGGTTTAAGGTAAAAATCAATAATAAGAGCATTTAGACTTTCATAACTGTGGTGTTCATTGAATATAATTTGATAATGGAAATCATTTGTATGTTGAAATTTTTCTGCGATGAATCATTTGCCAGTAACCTTGATTTCATTTTTTCCAGTTAAGTATGGCTGAGATGGAGAATTCGATTAATACAAGGCCACTTCTGCAGCAGAGTGAAACTGACAGCGACTTTGAAGACGATTTCCACGTAGAAAGATCAATGGATAACCAAAATGACGATGCCGCGGTAGTTACAAAAGATACTAACCCGCTATTTAAATCTAAAGAACCTGTTGACAGGTAAGTTATTATGTAGTGTATTAATATTGATACATAAATTTAGGAATAATATAATGGACATTGCATATCACTCTAGGAGCCAAACAATGGTTTTTTTACACACACCTAAAAAGTTCCCTAATCTTCATAATAACCATATTTTAAAACAAATTGCAATTAGTTTATAATACAAATTACACTTTTGCTAAAGTGCAATTTGTAATTTACAACCAGCTCCTCATGAACAGCAACAAGATTTCGATAGTTTATAATAGATAACACAATAACCCTCTAAATACAAATTATTTTCTGCAAAACATACCCAGAAACACTTATATAAAAAAGTTTTTTTATATTACAAAAAAATCTGAAAAACCATTAAATCTTTTACAAAAAAAAAAAAAATCTGTAACTATAAGAGAACTATGAAGTTGTTAAAAAAATTAGTTTATATTTGGATTTGGTATCCTTAATACATTGTGTATAAAATCACTGAAAAACATGTCCTGAAGCAATACCCATAATTTTTTTTTTAGAGACAGAAGGTTTTTTTAATTTATTTCTAGTTAGGACTAGTTTTTTGGATGTGAAGTAGTAACGGCATACCCTACTACATATACAACATTACTATATACCTATAAAGTATTCAAATATGATAGATGTGGTTGTAATTTTATACAACATTACTATATACCTATATTAACACGTTCACTGCCATGAGATGCGCCGGCACTACTCAGCCTCCCGTTCTCTACAGGCCGTGAGTAAACACGGTGGCTACTCATGCAGACATTTCTCCCAGGCCGTGTGTAGCCAGGCTGTTTACTCAATTTGTATTGAAACTTATATGATGACGTAGATCGTGGCCTGTAGAGAATCCCTTTTATATTTCCAATGCTATCAGCATCATCTATCGTGGCTTTACAGTACTTCAAATGTAAACATTGCCGTCCACGCAGCATTCGGGTTTTACTGCAGTTTACACAGCTGAAACGCTCTGTTTGAATCGTGAAAGACTGTTTTTGTTTGTAATTGATCAGTCATAATTACTTCATATAATATTTTATAGATTATTTTTTTGTTTGTGATTGAGATCTGTGAAATTTGGTAATACAATAAGACTTGAAAATTTATTAGTAAGTACGTTTATAATTGCCATAACGGCTAACCTAAAATAAGGTACGTAGTATTTTGAATGAACTCTTTTTTTCTAATTTATAATTGAACAATTGATCATTAATTAATTAATCAATCATTAGATAATCAAATAATTTGTCACAATGGATAATCCAGACCCCAGTGGTTTATACTCAAGTATTTCGAGGAACACCCACCTACTTGGGACAATTAGGCGAAACAGAAGAAATCTACCACGTGATGTAATGGAAAGAAAAATAAGTAAGGGTGAAGTGATTGGAAAGCAAAACAATGAGGGCATCGTTGTAGGAAAATGGAGGGATAAAAGAGATGTCTGCTTCCTCAGTACAAAACATACATTGGAAAATATCACTACTGGCAAGAGAAATAGGAAGGGAGAGATCATTCATAAACCAGCTGCAATATTGTACTACAATAAGGAGAAACAAGGTATTGATGTCTCTGACCAAATGGCTAGCTATTTCACACCTTTACGACGTACCATTAGATGGTACCATAAGGTTGCGTTTGAGCTACTTCTGAATACATCAGTTGTTAATTCCTGGCTAATCTTCAACCATTTTGTTGAAAAGAAAATTTCAATAACAGAATTCCGAGAACAACTTGTGATGCAGATGCTCGACACTGACAAGCATGGTAATCCAATGATACCAGACACACCAGATGAAGATTTGACCAAGAGACACAACTTGGAATCCACAACTGAGAGAAATCAAAGGAACCGGAAGATCAGGCGTCGTTGTGTTTTTTGTTATGCAGAGACCGTGAAAAGGGAAGGAAGAGCAATAGCTCAAAAAACAGTAAAATTTGTCACAACAAAATGTGATGAATGTGACAAATTCATGTGCTTGCCATGTTTCACAAAAAATCACTAAAATAATATAGGCAAAAATTGTTTCAAAAATAATTTTGTTTGAATGTTTAAATAAAGGTAAGTTGATTTTCTCATTGACAATGTTTTTCTTTTCTTTATTTACAATATTCCAATTCCTTTTCAGAGATAAAATCTCCGCTGATATAGTGAAAATGAATGGTAAAATATGTTTTAAAATGAGAGTTGCCGGTGATACTCATGGCACCGGAATCATCAAAGTTTTGTTCATGGGCCATGAGTAGCACCGGTACACTCACCATTTGTTCCATTATTTTAAATTTATATTGTATTTTATGTTTGAAAATACCCTCAACTATGCTCAAATAATCATAATTGATATTCAACTGCCATGGCCTGGGGGGAAAGTTTTTTCTAATACATTGTGGCAGTGAACGTGTTAGAATATACCTAGGAGTATCCAGTCAGGATAGATTTAATTGTAATTTTATACAACATGTAACCAAACAAATCTACGCACGTAAGGTAAGAATAGAGATTACGTGACGTCACCTGGGGAAAAGTATCACTTTGCAGAAGCAGACGTCTAAATAGTTCTGAAATCTAAATAATTACCAAAACATTTAAATA
Source organism: Prosapia bicincta (assembly GCA_036971475.1). NCBI lineage: Eukaryota > Metazoa > Arthropoda > Insecta > Hemiptera > Cercopidae > Prosapia > Prosapia bicincta. The sequence goes on along the minus strand of JBAIZL010000005.1, from coordinate 46,228,884 downwards.
ATCAAAACAATTATGACAATTATGGTAATAAATAGCTGACCTTAGCACTAATAAATGATCATACATGATTTTTTTAAAAATATGGTTGAATAAATCTAAACTATTGTAAATATGATTAGAATTAATTAAATAAAATAAACATGATTTCTTTCCAAATATTTTCTAAAGTAAATTATGACAATTTTGGTAATAAATAGCTGACCTTAGCACAGCACTAATAAATGATCATACATGATTTTTTTTAAAATATGGTTGAATAAATCTAAACTATTGTAAATATGATTAGAATTAATTAAATAAAATAAACATGATTTCTTTCCAAATATTTTCTAAAGTAAGGTCAAAGACTCAAGAAGTGTAGAAGCTGATAGGCTACTCCCAAGAGTAGAACTGTTTTACAGCTCAACTATTTGTTATTCTTTAGTGATACTTTCAGTTTTTTGGGTTGTACATCTTGATGTTTCTGTAATATTTACTGATTAATTCATTTGGAAAAAAATCACTACTTACTAATGTTTTTTAGCAGTAAATAGAAATACCAAAAATCCCAGCCATTATCACCAGTTATACACATATCCCAAATAAACCAAAACAATAAAAATCACTTTAGGACCAAAGAGATTCTTTAAACACAATTTAAATGTTATTACTTAAGACAGAAAAATACGCATTTCTAAACATACAAAAACATACTACCTTAAACAAATGTCTCCTCTATAATAATTGAATATAAAAACTATTGACAAAAGTAGCAAATAAGCTCCTGCTGTTTCTGAAGGTAGAACAAGTGTACTTCTGCAGCGAATGCATTAGTCTTATGTTAATGTTGGCTTTGCACTAAAATTGTTCATAACATTTTAAAAAGTGCCTAAATATAGGGTGTTTCTATTTTGTACTACAAGGTGCGTCACCATAACTCCTTTTTTTTCAAAACGTAATAGAATCCCTCCTAAGAAACATAAATTAATAACTCCTTTTATAATGTAGGTACATACCTAAAGTTTTGTTTCACATAGGTTTGCAGATGATAACAGGTAGGTGATGTCCTTCATGGTCAATACAATGATTTCTAGCATTTTTCATGACTTTTGCTAGCATAGTAGGCGTTGTGTTGGCAATTTCTTTGTAGATGTTGGTCTTCAAATCTTCTATGGTCTTTGGGCGGTTAACGTAAACATGGGATTTCAAAAATCCCCATATTCAAAAATTCACAATTATTAATTTTAGTTTTTTAATGGAAATAAATATAGTAAAACCTCTCATATCCAGAACCTCCGATATCCGGACATAATATAAAAATTAACGAAAATCCTTGTTAGTGAAACAAATGAAGAAATCATTTTCTTCAAAACATTCCTAGGCTTGGCAACATTCATATAAGAACATGCACATTATTGGCGTGAATGAGAGGGCGAAAGAAGATGAAGCTCATGAGTTTACTACTAGTAATGCATAGACTTAGTGAGCATAGAGCCAGAGCCTACCGAAGATGACGAAAGAAAACAAACCTTGTAAACCATAATGCATAACAAAGCTTTCAAGGCATTTGACCAGCTAAACAAGTATGTCGAACAAGACGAAGCAACAACAACCGATCATCTACTCTTTCGAAGGTTGATGGATATTTTATCAAAGAAACGTGTTCAATGAAACAAGGTAACCACAATTAAATATTTTTTTCACCAAAACTGATAATTAATGTACTTAAGCTAAGTATGTACGGTACAGTATTAAGGAACTGTACTTACTGTTCTATATTGCTATTAAAATATAATTACAATCTTCAATAAGTGTAACCTATTTATTTAAACAATCATTCAAATAGAATGGTTTTGATTTATAGTACAAACGTGCACCATTACATAATCCCTTCCATATTCGGATATTTTGTTATCTGGACCGAGCTGTCGCGATATTGATCCAAATATAAGAGTTTTTACTGTAATTTGAATTGGAGATTTTTGAATTATTTATTGGAATGCAATATTTTATTAAAATTTACACTTTTACAAAATTTATATTGTTGAAAAAAATATTATTTTTTTATTTCAGGTTTAATTTGGCTTACTTCATATTTTATATTCTTGGAACTTCACTCCTACTGCCATGGTTTTTCTTTATTACTGCTGAAGAGGTAAAGAGTTTATATTTTATACAAGGTAAAAAAATGTATTTTGAACATGAAAACTTTGTTTTCCAGTAACATGTACAATCGTAAATTATGAAAACATTTTTAAAAACTCAAAAAATTAATAGTTTACAGATTTTGAACCCATAAGTTTCTAGCAATTTTATTTAAGTTTCAAGTTTATATAATTTGAACTTTAGTGGTAGCTCTAGACTATTGCCATCATAAATTCAGACCTTGCCATCATAAATTCAGTTTACTGTTTTTATGAAGTAATTTTATTCTAGCAAATTTAAAAATGTATGTCATAAAGAGAACATAGTAAAATTATTTTTACTAATTTGCTATGTAAAATGCTGATTACTTCATAACTGTGGGACTGAAAATGGGGAATAGTCTGAACCAGTGTTTTTCAACCTTTTTCATGACACGACCTCCTTGTATCAAAACCATTTTTCGCGACCCCCCGACCCTTTTTCGTATATGCTAGAAATATGTAAATTGTAATCCATACAAAAGTTTTATGCGTTTGCGATATTAGGATTTGGATCTAGATATATAATTAAGAACGTAAAACACATCATTTTAAATCCTTAGAATTGATAACTCACAAACAAACAAATTGTTACGGCCGAGACTACCAGCACCATCTGTTGGTAATGCACTTGGAACTACTACGAAAGGTCCAGGCAGAAGGTTTGAGACATTTCATTACGCTTCGAGATGATTCTCGCTGTCGCTAGAATGCGCTGGCCGCGCTGGCGGATAGCCTATAAATAGGGTTGTTTACCGTGGCCACGCCAGTTGAAGCAAGTTACGCGTTAAACTCAGAAACAAGACTGCGATAAGTGGAAACTATTCGGAAGTGAAACTACAGTATTATACGGAATTAGTAGGTGAATTTAAGTGTGTTATTTTGTTATAATTGAAAATGTATAAATTCCTGAAAAGATCATCAGAAACATCAACTTCTAGTGGGAATAGTGGACGTCAAACGAAAAAATGTATGTATGATGACAATTATTTGAAATTTAAGTTAACTGTGATTGAGAAAAAACCGCAGTGCGTAATTTGCTTTGAATCTTTGTCAAGAGAAAGCATGAAGCCATTGAAGTTGTTATGCCACCTAAACACAAAACATCCTAATGATAAAAATAAACCCTTGGAATTTTTTGACCGAAAATTAAAAGCTCTTGAACATCAAAAAACTGCTATAGTACAAATGTCCAACCTAAATGAGAAAGCGTTGCTCGCTAGTTTATCAAGTAGCTTTTTGTGTGGCTAAAGCAGGAAAACCTCACACTATCGCCGAAAATTTTACCAGCGGTTTTAGATATAGCAGAGGTTATGTTGGGCAAGCAAGAGGTCGAAAAGCTCAAAAGTATACCTCTCTCCGACAATACCATTCAATGCAGGATAAGCAATATGACGACTGACATTCATGACCAAGTCATAGAAAAAATAAATAAAAGTTCTTTTGTGTCGTTGCCATTTGTTGAATCAACGGATATTGCAGGTTGTACGCAGTTTGTAGCTTTTGTGCGTTTTGAATCCAATGAAAAATTACTGGAAAAAATACTATTTTGCTAGGCACTTCACAGGAATACTACAGGTCAGTGCTTGCTTGACATGTTCCTTGAAGCTACGCAAGATAAGAATATCGATTGGGCACAAAAATGCATTGCTATTTGTAGTGACGGAGCAAAATCCATGACTGGTGCGAAGAGTGGATTTATTGCTAGACTGAAATTACATATGCCAAGCGCTTGTTGGATGCATTGCTTCCTCCATCGCCAAGCTCTTGCAGCTAAAACCTTGCCACAAGAATACAGTCAAGTACTAAATATTATTATTAAAATTGTGAATTCTAATAAAGGGAAAGCGTTGTAGACTCGATTATTTCGAATCATTTGTGAAGATATGGGGGCAGTCCACCAACATTTGCTTTACCATACAGAGGTTAGGTGGTTATGAAAAGGCAAAGTACTGACCACAGTTATGGAACTTTGCGCTGAACTATTATTATATTTACAGCAAGCCAAATCAGATTACTCTCAATTCATTTCTGACTCGGAATTCCTTTTGAAAGTGCCTTTTCTTTCTGACTTATTTCTGCATTTAAATAACTTGTCATCACATGTTTAAAATGTCATCACAACAAAAGACAAACTCTATGGCTTTATAAAAAAATTGAATTGTGGTCATTATCTATAAATGAAAAAAACTTTGATTCACTTTCGTCAACAGAGTCTTTCATTGAAGAAGTCGGAAATGAGATAAACATCAATTCATATATATCTGGTATGAAAATGGTGTTAGATAATTTGAAGAAAGAGTTGTGTCAGTACTTCTCAGTGCAAGAGATATTGGATAACACTGGGAAAGATGGATCTTAAATCTGTTTTTAAATGCAGCTATAAATGAGGCAAATTTAGCAACTAAGCTCAAAGAGAATCTGCTGGAATTATCTGCCGGTGGAATGTTACACTTGGAATTCAAGTCTCTAAGTTTGGATACCTTTTGGTTAAAAAGAAAAACAGAATACCCTGAATTAACAATCGAGGCTTTGAAGTGTCTAATTCCATTTTCTACCTCGTACTTGTGCGAGTTGACATTTTCATCAATGGCCAATATAAAAAGTAAAGCAAGAAATTGCTTAAATTTGGAAAACGATTTAATACTTAAAGTTGCAAAAACGGATCCCCGATGGAAAAAATTGATTGAACAAAATCAAGCGCAACCTTGACATTAAAATATATGAGTAGTCGAAGAATTATTTTTAAAAATTTGTTTGTATAAAAGTATAAATAAAGATAAACATAAACTTTATAAAGTAAAATAGTATAATGAGTATCATTTTGTCAACTTTTTTTTAATATATCTATCTTGTTAAAATTTATTGATTTTTTGTTACTGAAATACCTAGTTCTCTCAACTTCCTGGCGGCCCCCCTACAGAGGCGTCGCGACCCCCCCATGGGTCGCGACCCACAGGTTGAAAAACACTGGTCTAAACTATAATGGACTGCTTTAATTGTAGACTAGCTAAGCTAACATTTTTTTATAAGCAAGTAAATTGATAACTCTGTTTTTGAAGTTTATCACTTCTGACATTACAATTTTAAGAACATAACACACACAGTCAAAGATTAAAGTTGGTATTGGATATTACTGTTTCTTAAACACATTTTGATTTTTTTTTCAACATACTAAAACATCTTTCAGACTATACCATTACAACTGGTGTAGTTATACCAATTTGAAGAACTTTATACGTTTCCAAAAACAAAACTGAATAGGAATATTAAACCAAAAATTGAAAAGCTCACTCAAAGAAACTATATTCTTAACATCTCATATTGATTAAGTACAGTTAGATCTTTCATCATCTTTAGCAATAAATATGTTTTAATTTGGAGGCAAAGTGTTGAATAGTGTAACTAGAAATATTTCTCGATAAGTAGGAAACATTTTCAGGTCAACAAAAGAAAAACTATAAGATATTTTAGAATTTTGAAATTGATCTTTTAGTTGATTTACGATATTGCTCACTTGTTTTGCAGAAGCACACAAATCTTGCTTACGTCGCTGCTTTGGGTAGGAAAACTCATATTTTCACTAGATGTAGTAGTTTGATTTTTTTAAATATGTATTTATATTTTTGATACTTGGTTCAAAGTGTTTGCATGCATCTGACACCAATTAATGGTCAGCACTTAGCATTTAAAAAGTGTTATACATAATATTGGTATTTTGCATTACATCATAAAAAAGTTATAAAAATTATAAAAGTCTTCATATTTTTGGTAGAGTTTTCAATCCAAAAGCTTCCCTTTCAGTAATATCATCCCAGTCATCTTCAATTTTTATTCTCTCACAACATGTGTAATTCGCTTTCTAAATCCCTAATCCTGGTAACAATTTGTGACGGAGAACATATAGTGTTTGAGAAGCAGTTGGTAATCTTTTATTACAAACTGAACGCATTACGTTCCTTTGTTTATAGGGCAAGAGAAAAAATTAATGAAACCAATTAATGTTGACCAAAAATATCTAACCAGTTTTTTGTTTTACGAAGCAAGCATTTTAAAAATAACTAATTGTGATGATGAGGATGATTATGTATACATTTAGCATTTTAAACTTATATTTTAACAAAGTCTGATCACCTCTTTGATAAGCACTCATACTGCTGCAACATCGTATGCATAAGCAATAAGTCATTAATTAGTATATAAGGGTCCTAAATAGCTTTTATAATTTCAGAAAGTGCATTAGATGTGTGATTGTGAACATCTGCAAGGATATCAAATCATGTTATTCATTTACAATCTTTGACAAAATGCAAAATTATTACGAATTGCCCCATAAAGGACTTATCAGTGGTTTCATTAGTTTGAACGGAAACAAAATGCATTATTTATTTTATTTTTGAGATCATCCATGATTTAGTCCCTTTGATTTTATGAAGGTTCTGGCTCGGTATAAGGCCCTTAAAAAAAGTTAATGAATACCACAAAACTAAATAGTCTATTACCCTACCAAGAAAGTTTTTTGCATACCTGTTCATTATGTTTTTGGAATAAAATAATAACAGCAGAGTAATTTGTGTAATAATATTTGTTTTAAAAGTGTTTAGATTAACACATTTTTCAAACGATAGGAATACTCTCTGGCTTTTTTAGTTTTGTTTATAAAAAGCCCTTAAATCTAGCCTTTGTCCATACACACTCCCTTCCACTATCAAACAGAAAATTATAAAAAACCAAAACAAGCTTGTCTTTTCAACACTAACTGTTGGCCAAGAATGTTTTGTTAACCAACTATTACAAAATTCTTTTTCCATACCATCTATTTGGAAAAACTTACTTATTTAATAGCCAACACCCACCCTTGTCTGTTGAGTCATTTGGTGACGCTGTTGGCCAAGAATTTTTTGTTAACCAACTATTACAAAATTCTTTTTCCATACCATCTATTTGGAAAAACTTACTTACTTAATAGCCAACACCCACTCTTGTCTGTTGAGCCATTTGGTGACGAGTTGACCTGTATAGGCGAACGTCCTTAAGTGGGTCATCATCATCTCCGGAATGGTTGAGTACATAGCATATCCGCATCCATTGTATTGTGTCAACAGAAAGGACATTTCGGTGTTGGGAGTACACTGATTCGATGTAGATAAGCATTCTGAACCTGGCAACGCCTGCAGCTTGTTGAAGACTGTGGTCGATGGGCCTTGTGGTGACAAGATTTTTCCATTTTCATTCTGCTGATTGCTGTGTGAGGTGCAGTTTGCTAGGCTGGTCAATAGTTGTGTTGATGAGGGCCTTCATGCTTTGCAACAAGGACATACAAATGGGTTATGCCATGGATGTGCCTTTTTTGGCCAGAAAGTCTGGTCTCTCATTTCCATAGATGCTAACATGGCTTGGGATTCATTGTAAAGCTATATGCTGATCTTTATTTCCCAGGTTTTCCAGGGCGTTTCTTGTTTCCATTGTTCTTTTGCAGCCTGTATCCGTATTGCACGATAGGTTTTGGATGGCCGCTTGTGAATCAATGAAGAAAACTGCCTGTTTAGGGGCTGGGTTGATCATTTAGATTATGCAGGGGGCACCACAAGCATGCGATCAACATCCCCCATTTTTTCTATTTGGAAAAAAATAAAAGTCCTCTGGTTGATGCAGTCCTAACCTTTTAACTATTAATTTTTCCTCAAATTTTAAATTATAAAATAGAATCCTGATCAAATTATCCACTGTATTCATGGTTATTAAATAAATAGAAGATGCAATATAACAATAAATAAAACAGTAAAAATTTTATTATATTTTTTATTATTAAATAATGTTTAACTATACAAGTCACAAATGAACACATAGTTAGTTTACACACAACACATGTTGTAGAGTTGAATACAGATAGCTAGGCCAATTAAAACTGGCCCATTTCTAGTATAGGCTATATAGTGGGGAGGAAATTGCTTAATATAAGGAGGAAATGAATTTGTTTTAATTTTTCTTAACAAAAGGAGCAAATGGGTTTGCTCTGTACTTAATTATTGAAAGATAGTTCTTCTTTTACCTTATTCTTGATTGAACCTGGTCCATTGGGCTTTAATGGGGAAAACACCTCTTGCTTGCTTATGGGATATATTAGTTTTGCTTTTGAAAGATTTCTCATGAACAAAAACAAAATTAATGCCTTAAGAATTGGGTAATTATTTTAGAACATCTTTTTAAATTTTGTGATTGTATGTAGAGTCTCCAGAGTAATGCATATACATTTTTTTCCGTTGTGGGCAGTTTTTCTTTGAATAATGGTTAATTAAGGCATCTACTGTGAAATTATGTATATTTTGTAGTCCATTAAATATTTAATAATTTGGAATTAAGCTATATCTAAAGATTCACATCAGAATAAAATATATTATTTTAAAATTTGGTATTCAAAATTTTTTTTGTAATAGCTATTGCTCATGTAATCATTAATTAATGTAAAAGTACAATAAGCTAATGAACTATCCCATCATATAATTTTTAAATAAATGTTAGGTATAACAATACAATTGTTTAATTATAAAACTAGGGTATCCTAAAATGTTTCTCATATAAATTATACATTAGGAAAAGCGCCGATGTAAAAATTGAAACTTGGAAGTTATTGAATATAATAAAACAACAGATGGTTGAACATGCTTGTTAATCTATTATTTTCACCTAGCATTCTGGTTTTTAAGGTCTCAAAAACTGAATAATTTTTTACAATATCAAGAGCACAGTGGTACAATATATTACAATGAAAATATTGCTAAAAACCCCAATACCACAAAAATAATAAAAAATGAAAAATATTACAAGTTACCTAAGATTAAACTCTTATGCACATTTCAATGGCTTATTACAAAATTACAATCTAGAATATAATAATTTATAAACTTGGCGCCAGTTTAGCATTACACCCCAAAAAGAATTTAATTAATTCTCTCATTGTAAAAATAAAAGAAAGAGAAGTGGGTCAAACCTATCTTATTCATGCTGACTACATTCTAGAATTGGTTGATTTCCTTTGTCCATCTGTTGTCTTCATTGTTGGTCCATTGTTTTGGAAAGCTGCTGTAGACCTCTTCCTTGGTTTGACCTTGTTGTTTTGTCCTCTTCTTTCTTCATTTTTGAAAGTGCTTTGTAAACTGTCCTAGAAATTTCAAATTTTGTACGTATGTTAGCTCTTTAACTTTTGAATATTTGTTTCTCCACGCTTTTAGTCGTTAATTCTTAATCCAACTCTTGACATTTTTTATACTTCAACATTTTACAAAGTTTTGTATACTTTTTGAAAATTAGAAAGTTAATTTTGGTTTTATCTAATAATCATTTAATCTTAGAAATTTTTGACTTCTTTATCTAACTGCCTAAAAGAACTCCTGAAAGGATTATGAGAATAAACTGAGTCACATTCTGGCTTCCACCCTACACAAATTTAGCACTTCATTCTAATTCTTTTACACTTTTGTTTTAAAAAAGCGGATGAGCTGAAAAACACCCTTCTTGTTTGAAGTTTCAAACCAAGCTAAATTTAAACTTGTCTTCCTTCTCATCTTTACAAATCCCTTCCTCACAGAATTCCTTGTCAACCAATTGGAGTTTTTGTTGAAAATATGAATTGATCTCGATTTCCAGAGGCGTATTATATATGTTACAGTTCCTTCGAGTTGGCACTGATTTTGTTCAAATTCTTTAGTCATCTGCAACTCTTTCTTTAGGCATTTTTGAAGATTTTCTTATACTTCTTTCTTCTTGCTGATTAATTTGAAATGTCGATGGTCTCTCAAGTGAATTATGAGTAATTTGTTTTCTGGCATTTTCATCTCTTTTTATAAATGAGAAAATCCCCCTTAAAATATGGCTTTATTTTACAATTACTATTTTGCTAACAACTTGCTTATGGCATGAATATTTATTTTTTAACCCTTTATTTTTTCAAAATTCTAATTTTATATATTTAAATTACAATTTCTATTGTAACATTTAAATCTAAGATTTAAGCCTGCTACAATTATCCCCCCATCAGAAACAGAATACTTTTTTTTCTTTTGTCACTTTTAAAATCTTACTAATATCTTATAAGGAAAATACTTCTACAATTTTTATACTACCTTATCAGTAATAATATTTGTACATACCTTCAACCAATACAGTTTTTGTAGGAATTATTATAGAACTAAGTTTTTAGTCAATATTTCTGACTTATCTTTTAGCTTTTATGAAATTTTGAAAACAATAGTGAAAATCAACATAATACGTCATTTAAAATTATATATTTTATTGTGAAAGTATAAAAGATAAACTTTTTTCAATGAACCAATTTGTTTGATTGGTCAATCAACTCAACTTCACTAAAACTGTTAAGAAATATGTGTGTTGGGCTGTAAATCCTGACAAAAAGCTCCTAACATAAAATAATGTTTATTATACCGTCAACATTTATCTATCAAACAAAAACCATCATAATTGTATCTGTAAGTAGTGTATAACATGTTAATTAATACTGTCCATTCATTTTTAAAAAAGAATCAACACTGTTTAAGTACTACGAATAAACATAAAACATTACTAGACAACAATGTTGAGCCTAGTGGTAATATACAAGACAAAGTAAAAAACTAACAGCCTTTAAAAAAATACGAGATATACAAACACTACACAACAGATAAAGAAAACATATCAAATGATCAAACACATTTTGAAGCCAGCAGCCTTTCCCATTACATGACACACAACCAAAATAACCCACCCCACTCCACAGTCATAAATCCACCCTGTTACTGGGTTTGAACCTAACCGATGGCACCAGTAGAGGGTTAGCTTCGTAAATGGAACGAATGTTTTGAAACACGTCAGAAAGTAACCCATTACGTATTCACTTAGTTAAGTACTTTTTACTTTCTTAGTACGGGCGTCCAGCATCAAAAGATGCTTTTCTTGCTGCAAAAGATGCTAGTTGTCTTTGCACCCCTTTATATAAGTTCCCGTCAGTTGGTAGGGGTTGAATCTTGTGTAGGTGTCTCCCAATAGTTGACTGATTCCATTTTTCCGACCAGGCTTTATAGAAATATTTGTTGCTTTGGTTTCTACAGTGAAGCAATGAAACCTTTTTCTCATCTGTAGGCTGCATATTTAAGTAATTTTTAAATACAGAAAATTTTGTTTGACTATAGATTCTCATACAGATCAGGATTTGTTAGGTAAAGACTTCACTGTATTTCATTTGTAGCTTTTATTGCCTTTGATAAAATGGAAAACTTTAACATTTAATTAATTTATTTTCACCGATGCAAGATCAACAAACGCTAATGACAGTTGCATAGTGAGTTTAAAAAATTATGTCAGTAAGTTTTGTAATAATTTACTTTAGGTTTAAGTTTGGTAAGAGATAGTTTTGCTAAGTTCAAATGTATTTTTTTATCAAATCCTTTGATAAGGACATTATATATCCATATATCTTACTTGTGTAAGTTGTACAGTACTTTATAAATTAATAAAATAAGAGCTCATTGTAAGAACAGTAAAACCTGAGGCATTGGATAAGAAATATAATGTAGAATGTAATTGATAGTCTATTTGAATTCCTTTTTAAAGCTTACATAGGTTTTAAACTTTAAAGCTATATGTATTTGTATTTTAAAAAAAGTTTTTGATTTGCAGTATTGGATGTACAAGTTTCGAGACGTGAATGTAAATCTAACTCTTACTGAAAATAAACGTTCAGAACTACAAGCATGTTTTACGTCATACCTAAGCCTTGCATCAACTGTTCCAAGCACTATATTTCTAATTATAAATCCTCTCTACAGCCACAAGTAAGTTAAATCTTCCTAATGGAAAGACCTAACATAAAATACCTTTTAAAAGAGTATGAGTGCATACAATGCCTAAAAATTCAGGTTTGCCTCAAAAAATGTTTTTAATCCTTTTTTTCTAAATTTACTTTTGTTTTTCAAAATTTAATTACAAAAAAATTTTTATTTCAGTAATTATTCAAAATGTTCTTATTGGAATTGAGTAAGATCTGTCTTTTGACATGTAGCCAGCCTCAGCATTTTCCTGAAGTGAATTAGATACCCTGTGTCTTTCACTGTATTTTAATTGTTAATGATAAAACCTTTCCTTTCATATCATGGCATGGTCCTCATGGTTGAATATAGCTCTGTCAAAATACAACACATAACTCTTCTCCAGTCTACTTAATTTTCTCAAACTTTACCAAATTAATAATAACACTTTCTGAGTCACTAATTATTTTATGTAATTATTTCTTCCTTTCCTCACAAAATATGCCAACTTTATTGTGTCAAATATAATATGTCAACCTTATGAATCCCTAATTGTGCAATAAATAACTCTTTTTTTTAATCCATTGCAGTTTACAAACTAGGTTAGGTAGCCATGTCAATTTGTTAGTGGTGGGTAACTAGCCCAGCTTGTCATTGTTTGATTGATTTGCTTACTCAAAGAGAGTTTATTTTCTGCAATATAACATATAAGACTAGATGTCTGTGCTTTTTAAACGATTTTTATTGTCTCTCGAAACTTACAGTATAAATGAAGAAAGATATTTATGCCCCATTGGACTTTCTGTCAGACATCTAATAATAATAAAACGCTTCAGTAGTTTTTATGTCAACTGGAGTAACATAACTTTACTCAGTGTAAAGTTAGTATAGCTTTACTTGGTGTCGGTTAGTAGCTGATGTTTAACTAAAAACATTTGTAAATATGTTACACTTGCCTATAGAAGCACTTACCTTTATAATTGTTGAGGATGTTTTTTAGTTAAAAACTAGTACCTCACATGAAGATGGAAACAACTAATATGAATTTTTGCAAGTTGATGTTTGCTGTGCAAATATATGTCATTTTTTTAATAATTAGTGTATTCTTGTTTACATATACAATGAACAATGAAAGTGGAGAGCCTAGTAGTATATAAAGTAAACTTCACACCGTAAATAACTTTTCTATTAAATATGATTAAATGAAAATCAAGTAACACATAATAAACAAACCAAGGTACAAAATAACGAATACAAAAATTACTCCCAAATAAAAAATGTAATATTTTGTGCTTTATAAGTAAGAATATTTTTGTAGAAAAATACAACTCTATTGACACGAGGAATTAATTCGCACCCACTAGTGTCCACGGTGTGCATGTAATTAGATCAGGAATGGATTAACTTTTCTTATTTATACAATTACAAATATTTCACTCCCTAATATAATTTATTATCCTATATTAATTCGCAATGCTCATAAATTGAGTTACCATTTAACTTTCACCACCTTCACGCTTGACTATCAGATCTTGACTGGTCCCCCCAATCCCTTGGAGTCACACGGTTTATCATGTCTTCCGTTTATTCTTGTCTTGTCCACTAAAGATCTTCCTTTTCTTATTTTTGATCAATCTTGGAGAGTTTTTCATCCATTGCCCTGGCCAGTTAAAACTCTTCTCATGGTCCTTCCCATGTACCTGTTATTAATTTTATCATCCTGAGAAAACTATCTGATACAAAACTGTGCATATCGCGGTCACTAAATGTGACTACACTGTTTCCCTGGTTTAACATCTCGTAAACCTACCTGTATCTGTTTAGTTATTATTGTGTATGATTATGATAAAATCTGGGAGGGACATTATGGTGTAGAGCACTTAGCTGTTACCTTTGTTCACTTGTTTCATTCCTAGTGTATAACTCTTTTACCTCAGGATTCGCCTAGTATATACCTACCTCTCTGCTTTATCCAAGTACCCATTTTAGGTTAAATTTCTGAAATCGTCTGGGACTAAACCCTCTTATATTTCTGTGGCCTGTTATTAACTCCATATTATTGAGTTGTAACCTTTTAGGGAGAATAGTTCTTTGCCACACTTAACTGCTATATATTCCCACTAAGCCTTAGATTTATTACAGCCCAACGATGCATTCTAAACATAGACCCAACAGTGAACCAAAAGTCACCATGTGGGAGTCTAATTATCAATACTCTCTTTCATGTCCTACTGCCAGAAGCACTGTTCTATCCTGAATTTCTCTCCAGAGCTCCTTCAGTTCATCTCTAAATAGCACTTCATCTTTACTACCACTTTCTTTCAGTAACCAACAAGCTCAGTTGGTATGCTTTTGCCTTATCTTTGTTAATGACAAATATTAAACTTAGCACAATAATGGTGGAATATATATATCTTATCTATCACAGACTCAGTCCCCACCTCGTGCCCATTGTTCCTCTGCATTGCATTTTTCCTACGCCAGAGAAAACTCCTATTCAAATAAAAAATGAATACTACTATAGGTAAGGGTCATTAATAGTATATGTCAAAGTGTAAAGTGTAGGTCTATAAGTTAATAAAAATAGTAGCAGTTTTTATAAAAATATTGACAATATTATCTCAACACATCCATAATACTGTTCTTTTTGTTTGTTTCAGGATATCACTGAAGTTTCGGATGGTTGGTTCATTGACATTCATGTTAATTTTATTTGTCATCACAACAGTATTTGTGAAAATCAACACAGATTATTGTAAGTATAAAACTTGGATAGTTTTTAAAGTGTAGTTTACTTTTTTTAAGATCAATATTTTTTTGAAATTGTTGAGGTTTGATTTTAATTTTGTTTTTCTTTTTACAGGGCAAAATGAATTCTTTTTTCTGACTATAACAATAGTTGTACTTTTAAATGGTAAGTTTGTTTTAATATATATTTTTTAATTAATGTGTTTGTTATAACACTGGTATCTAAAATTCTAGATGGAGTTAATATGAATTCTAGTAATGTGCACCAACAAAAATAGAACAAAAAGTGATTAGTGTTATTCCATAGTATGATTTTGAATTATCAAAGGAAAAAACTTAATGACAATCTTTTGACAAATATTAGATCTGATGAATAGTAACAAACTTTTAGATATATTAAATTAAGCCTTTTGTAGTAAGCATAATATAAGGTATTACTTGTATGGAAGTTGGTTCGATTGAGTTGAGCTATTCATGTTGTAACAAATAAAGAAAAATATAGGAACTAAAAGAGATTTTTATAGTGAAAATTATAGTGAAAAAGACCATAGCCAGAAACATTAGGATAATAAATCGGAATTGGAAAAGAGCATTGGTTTACAGAATCTTTTAACAAATGCATGAAACTTCAGAGATCTAAACTTGCACTTGAGTCTTACTTTAGTGTTGGGTTGAATGTTATCTTTTTTTATCTGTCATATTTGGCCTCCTGGGACTAGTTTCTGTTCTATATTTTAGTCATGGATATTATGAATTAAAATCTGCAAAGCTTTACCATTTTGATTAAACTAATTAATGCCATGCTGAGCTTATAATTTGAGTAAATTTAAAAACAACTTATGAATAAAAATTCTTTGCACAAGATGAAGATTGCCTTCATCACTCTCTATTTAATTTAATAATATAAATTGTACTTGAAATATTATGCAAGGACTCTGAAGTTAAAATACTAGTATTTTGAAACAAATATTGTATTAAAATTTATTTAAGATTCATCTATAACATAAATACTCTTTTTACTTTCTCTCTTTCTTTTTACAGAGATTTATTTTAGGATGATAATTTTTGTGTATATTGTCATAGCTGTTTTCATTATACAGTTTTATTGTTTCTCATGATTTTATTGCTATATTTTGAATTAAAAGAATTTATTCAAGAAAGAATCATCACATTTTATCAGTTTGTGGTTTTAAAAGAAAAAAGATGATTTTATTGTTACAGTTGCAAGTGCCATTTTACAAAGTGGAATCTTTGGAGTGGTTGGACGGTTTCCTGCAAAATACATCACTGCAACTGTAAGTGGACAAGCGCTTGGGGGAATTCTTGCAGCTATTGCTGAAATCGTGTCACTATGGATGGGAGCCTCTCCAACCATGAGTGCTTTAGTATATTTTATTATGGCAGATATATTTATCTTCGTTTCACTAGTTTCTTACCTCCTTCTTTCTCAAAGTGTAAGTTTTTAGGTAGTAGTTCTAGATGGATTAACTGAGTTCTGAGCTTTAAATAATTGTGTTTAAAATTTGTTAAAAAGGGAAAATGTGTCGATCGCTTGATCCCTTAGGGCTTGAAAAAACTATTTTTTAATAGTTTTAAGATAAAAAATGGTAATAGGAATTATATTTATAGCGTTCTTATTGGTTTTGATACAATGAAATCTCAATAGTCTGAATTGTTCTATATCTCTGTGATATCTCCTGTGAGTGCAAGAGAGAGTGTGTGCTATGCGGGAGACTGGAAGTGGTGGAAATGAGCCTCAAAACAAGGTTCTACTAAAAACTCTATTTTTGCTGGACAATGCAAATCGTCATTCACTAGGTGACACTGACAATCTAAAAATTAAACGTAAGATAACCATATTGAGATGGTGTTGTTGTCTAACACAACCACATTAATTTAACCTTTGGATCAAAATATCATCAAAACAATTTACAAGAACCTAGTTTATCCCATTGCGGATTGAATTATTCATAATCTAGACGCACAAGGTTAATTAGTCGTGTGAAGTTACCATGACAACTGTATTTTGTTGTGATAAAAAAAAACGGGCTCATAGGTGAGAAACACTTTCTTTTTGACATTTTTCACCGCACGACAAACTCATGGCACGAATAAAACTGAGTTACTGAGCTAGCAACATTGAAATTAATGATAAAAGAAAATGGTAGGAAGATGGGAATGTACTGAAGGCCTGTCCGTTGTACAGTAGGCTTATCTATAAATGCTGATTTCTTAGATTTCCTAACCGATGAGTCACTGCATTCTTAACTGAACCGAACTATAACATGCAGTCAATTGCCGACATGTGTTTCGCCTACCATTCTTGGTTTGGTTGACCTACCTGCTGAAAATAAACAATTTCCTGGAAATGACATTGTGAGCTGCCTATACAACACTACCCCTTCGGTTGAAGTGAAGAAAAACTTTGTTATTGAGAAGTCTGAAATTCGTTACATAGAGGTAAATAAGCAGTATAACGTCTAAAATGTTATGGGACAAGGTAAAAATTCATTATATAGTGGATTTTGTTATCTGGTCGTTTTATAGAGGTTCGACTATATATATAGAGGTTCGAATATATATATATATATATATATATATATATATATATATATATATATATTTTTAGGTTAGTTCTAGTAGAGCTTAAAGCTTATTTAGGAATTTTTTGGACTTGATAGGAGACTGACAGACTTACCTAAAGGCAATAGTCCAAAACTGCAATCTCTTGGAAATAAGCACATATAAAAAACACATATAAAACACTTAATACACTTTTATTTGAAATATTTCGATCAACATGATCTTCTTCAGTCAAGAAAGAGAAAACAAAACAAAAGATTGAAGTAAACCACAGATGTGTATAAACATCCAAATGTCACAGATTCACAGATTTATAGTTTATGATATAGAGCTATATGTGATATGTGTAGAAATTGTTAAATGTGAATCGTGTAAAGATTGGTTACTTGAAACTAGATATTAAAAGTCTGTCAGAAGGAAGGTAATGGAGCTGTTAAAAATGTTAGAAGTTAGGGGGAAGTTAAAAGGAGTTTTATCTGATGTTGAGGTTAGGAGGCTCTCTAGATTTGGTATACCATTGGTATGATAACTCCCATCTTCTTAATTCTGAAGAGTTGCAATCCGGGGGGAGGGCTTTAATTATTTTGGTGGTATAGCAATCATTGAAAGAGACGATGTTGTGACTAGCAGCGTGTTGAGCGGTTGGCCTGTCTATGTTCATGGTTCCAACGTCATGTCTGTGGCCATTCATTCTGATGCTCAGACTATCCGTCGTAAGGCCTATGTACTGTGCCGGGCAAAATTTACATTGTAACTGGTATATTACATTACTGGATGTACAAGTATGATGACCCTGAATCTTGAAGTCCACATTGGTTGCTAGGCTATGGAAACTATTTGTTGGGATGTGTATTGGACATGTCTTGCATCTTGGTCTATTGCACGGAAAGGAGCCGTGAGGAAGTTTGGGCGGTTTTTCAGTACTTGGATCTGGTAATTTTGGATGTACTAAAATACTTTTTAAATTGAACGGTTGTCTGAACCAAATATGTGGTGGATTTGAGAAAAGATCTTTGGTGTGGGCGGAAGCTTGAAGAATCTTGAAGCCATCCTTTAATATTTTGTTCAGCTTCGTTAGGCCTGGATGGTAATCTGTAACTAAAGACAGTTTGTCCTCCATAGGTGGTCTGGGTACATCAGATGACTGAGCCAAGCGGATTTGATTCTCAACAAGTTGTTTAGGGTATCCTCTTTTTTGGAAAGCTAGTAAGGTCTTTCTATTAAAGTCTTCCAATGCTATATCGTTGGAACAAATTCTCTTGCCCCTGACTGCCTGACTGTATGGTATGGACCTTTTTATATTCATGGGGTGGTTGCTATTGAAATGTAGGTATTGTAGATGGTTCGTCGGTTTGATGTGGACACCTGTATAGATATTCCCATCTCTGATTGTTACATCTACATCCAAGAAGGTGATTGTTGCTGCAGACTTCTCCCAGGTGAATTGAAGTGTGGAACATAGTGATAAGCTCTTCAAAAAACTTTCCAGTGTTGAGATTCCCTGTGTCCAGATAACGAATATATCGTCTATATATCTGTACCAACATAATGGTTGGTGTGTTTGAGTTTTAAGGAAATCTGTTTCGATAGTACCCATGTACAGGTTTGCGTACGACGGGGCCATCCTAGTACCCATTGCTGTTCCTTTTATTTGCAAATAGTTCTTCCCCTCAAATTGAAAATTATTCTTTTCAAGAATGAATTTGGCGAGGTGAACTAGGAAAGGTGTAGTAGGGCAAGGGTTGTCTGAACGTTTGTTGAGGAAAGTTTCGAGAGCTGATAGACCGTGCGCATGCGGGATGTTTGTGTAAAGAGAGGTAACATCTATTGTGACCAAAAATGTTTCAGGAGGTAGAGGTGTGGGTATTTGAGACAGCCGGTCTATGAAATGATTCGTATCCTGAATGTAAGATGGAAGGTTTTTCACTAAAGGTTGAATATACGAATCCAGAAAAGCTGAGATTCTTTCCGTGACCGAATTACAACCAGCGATTATTGGCCTACCAGGTGGAGGTACGATATTTTTATGGATTTTCGGTAGTATATAAAATTGAGAAGTAGAGGGGCTTTCATTGCACAGTAATTTTATGGATCCTTCCGAAATTTGTTCTCTGGGAGCTGTATATTTGAGCCACTCCAAGAGAGAATTGTTGTAATCTGCTGTTGGGTTGTATGTGAGGATCTTATACGTTGTGCTGTCAGACAATAGCTTGTTTGCCTCCTTTATGTAGTCCTCTTTGTTCATGACAACCGTGGTTGAGCCTTTATCTGCTGGGAGTATCATGATGTTGTTATTGTTTTTTAGAGAATATATTGCTGCTCTATCGAGTTTGGTAAGGTTAGGTTTGGTTTTGAGGCCGTTTAAGAATGATTTGTCTGTGATGTTTTGCATTATGAAGTTTATGTAGAGTTCAATAGGATGATCAGGTGATAGTGGTGGAGGGTCCCAATCAGAAGGTGGCTTGAACCTTGCCAGACAAGTGTTTATATTGGTGTCCTTTTTAAAATTTGGTGTGTGGGCTATATAGTTTTGTATTCTCAGTTTTCTGGCAAAGCTAAAGACATCCCTACCCAACTTGAACTGGTCTATTTCTTTAGATGGTGTGAATGACAAGCCTTTTGACAGCACCTCTAATTCATGTTCTGTAAGTACGTGGTCGGAAATATTGTGAACTGAGATTGTACTCGGTGGCATGTTATCTTTTATATCTAGGCTATTTTTGTTATTCTTAAACAGCATTGGTTTGGTTGGCAATCTAGGGAGCTGTCCACTGGGTACAGGTAATTTGAAAATAGTGCTAAGGCTAGGTTTGTCAGAAATAAGAGGTGGTAGAGGACTACATAAAGGAGGCAAACAAGCTATTGTCTGACAGCACAACGTATAAGATCCTCACATACAACCCAACAGCAGATTACAACAATTCTCTCTTGGAGTGGCTCAAATATACAGCTCCCAGAGAACAAATTTCGGAAGGATCCATAAAATTACTGTGCAATGAAAGCCCCTCTACTTCTCAATTTTATATACTACCGAAAATCCATAAAAATATCGTACCTCCACCTGGTAGGCCAATAATCGCTGGTTGTAATTCGGTCACGGAAAGAATCTCAGCTTTTCTGGATTCGTATATTCAACCTTTAGTGAAAAACCTTCCATCTTACATTCAGGATACGAATCATTTCATAGACCGGCTGTCTCAAATACCCACACCTCTACCTCCTGAAACATTTTTGGTCACAATAGATGTTACCTCTCTTTACACAAACATCCCGCATGCGCACGGTCTATCAGCTCTCGAAACTTTCCTCAACAAACGTTCAGACAACCCTTGCCCTACTACACCTTTCCTAGTTCACCTCGCCAAATTCATTCTTGAAAAGAATAATTTTCAATTTGAGGGGAAGAACTATTTGCAAATAAAAGGAACAGCAATGGGTACTAGGATGGCCCCGTCGTACGCAAACCTGTACATGGGTACTATCGAAACAGATTTCCTTAAAACTCAAACACACCAACCATTATGTTGGTACAGATATATAGACGATATATTCGTTATCTGGACACAGGGAATCTCAACACTGGAAAGTTTTTTGAAGAGCTTATCACTATGTTCCACACTTCAATTCACCTGGGAGAAGTCTGCAGCAACAATCACCTTCTTGGATGTAGATGTAACAATCAGAGATGGGAATATCTATACAGGTGTCCACATCAAACCGACGAACCATCTACAATACCTACATTTCAATAGCAACCACCCCATGAATATAAAAAGGTCCATACCATACAGTCAGGCAGTCAGGGGCAAGAGAATTTGTTCCAACGATATAGCATTGGAAGACTTTAATAGAAAGACCTTACTAGCTTTCCAAAAAAGAGGATACCCTAAACAACTTGTTGAGAATCAAATCCGCTTGGCTCAGTCATCTGATGTACCCAGACCACCTATGGAGGACAAACTGTCTTTAGTTACAGATTACCATCCAGGCCTAACGAAGCTGAACAAAATATTAAAGGATGGCTTCAAGATTCTTCAAGCTTCCGCCCACACCAAAGATCTTTTCTCAAATCCACCACATATTTGGTTCAGACAACCGTTCAATTTAAAAAGTATTTTAGTACATCCAAAATTACCAGATCCAAGTACTGAAAAACCGCCCAAACTTCCTCACGGCTCCTTTCCGTGCAATAGACCAAGATGCAAGACATGTCCAATACACATCCCAACAAATAGTTTCCATAGCCTAGCAACCAATGTGGACTTCAAGATTCAGGGTCATCATACTTGTACATCCAGTAATGTAATATACCAGTTACAATGTAAATTTTGCCCGGCACAGTACATAGGCCTTACCACGGATAGTCTGAGCATCAGAATGAATGGCCACAGACATGACGTTGGAACCATGAACATAGACAGGCCAACCGCTCAACACGCTGCTAGTCACAACATCGTCTCTTTCAATGATTGCTATACCACCAAAATAATTAAAGCCCTCCCCCCGGATTGCAACTCTTCAGAATTAAGAAGATGGGAGTTATCATACCAATGGTATACCAAATCTAGAGAGCCTCCTAACCTCAACATCAGATAAAACTCCTTTTAACTTCCCCCTAACTTCTAACATTTTTAACAGCTCCATTACCTTCCTTCTGACAGACTTTTAATATCTAGTTTCAAGTAACCAATCTTTACACGATTCACATTTAACAATTTCTACACATATCACATATAGCTCTATATCATAAACTATAAATCTGTGAATCTGTGACATTTGGATGTTTATACACATCTGTGGTTTACTTCAATCTTTTGTTTTGTTTTCTCTTTCTTGACTGAAGAAGATCATGTTGATCGAAATATTTCAAATAAAAGTGTATTAAGTGTTTTATATGTGTTTTTTATATGTGCTTATTTCCAAGAGATTGCAGTTTTGGACTATTGCCTTTAGGTAAGTCTGTCAGTCTCCTATCAAGTCCAAAAAATTCCTATATATATATATATATATATATATCGTAATATTTCACGTTGTCCATTATTTTCCCGTTGCGCTGACTTTATGAAGTTATTATTATTAATTTTAAATAATTTTTTCCATCACTAAATGCTACAATTTTATCTTATGATATACAATATAATATATTATATATATTATATATATATATTATCTTAAATATATATATATATATATATATATATATATATATATATATATATATATATATATATATATATACTTAGGTTAGTTTTGGTTGATAAAGATTATTTAGATTTTTTGGACTAGGAGACTGACAGACTTACCTTGGTAAGAGTCCACTTTGCAGTCTTGAAATAGAAACACATAATTTAAAACATAATTTAGAAACATCTTTGTTTAAGAGCTTTTATGTGTTTCTATTTCAAGACTACAGAGTGGACTCTTACCAAGGTAAGTCTGTCAGTCTCCTAGTCCAAAAAATCTATATATATATATATATATATATATATATATATATATATATATATATATATATATATATATATAGATTTTTAGGACTAGGAGACTGACAGACTTACCTTGGTAAGAGTCCACTCTGTATGTAGTCTTGAAATAGAAACACATAAAAGCACTTAAACAATGATATATTTCAACCACACAGTGGTCTTTGTCAATCGAAGAGAAAACACAAAAAGAAATATGAGAGAATGATATAAAATAATTGTAATCACAGATTGTGTACAGTTGTGTAGAGTAGAAATCAGATGTCACAGATGCACAGATTAAAGATATATATATTGTTTCCATGAGCATATGAGTGATTATAGTTTATATAAGTCTGTCTGGGGGGAAAAGATAAGGCTATTTGGAAAAAAAATGAATGGATTTATCTGATGTTGAGGTTAGGGGATTCTCTGTACTTGGTATACCACTGGTATGATAGTTCCCACCTTCTCAGTTCTGAGGGATTGCAATCAGGGGGGAGTGATTTAATTATTCTTGTGGTGTAGCAGTCATCAAAAGTTATGATGTTGTGACTCGCAGCATGTTGAGCTGTTGGTCTATACCTATTCATAATTTTAACATCTTGTCTGTGACCATTCACTCTGATATTCAGACCATCCGTGGTCAGGCCTATGTACTGTGCTGAGCAAAGTTTACATTGTAGCTGGTATATGACATTTTTCGATATACAATTATGATGACCCTGTATTTTGAAGACCATTTTTGTTGTTTGGCTGTTGAAACTATTTGCTGAGGGGTGTATTGGACACGTCTTGCATCTAGGTCTATTGCATGGGAAGGAGCCATGAGGAAGTTTGTGTGGTTTCTCTGCATCAGGGTCTGGTAGTTTAGGATGTACTAGGATGTTTTTCAAGTTGGGAGGTTGCTTGTACCAAATTTGCGGTGAATCAGTGAAAAGATTTTTGGTGTGGACGGAAGCTTGAAGAATTTTGAAGCCATCTCTCAATATCTTGTTGAGTTTATGTAGACCAGGATGGTAGTCTGTTATTAAAGACAGTTTATTTTGTTCTGTTTGTGGTTTATGGTGAACCGAGGATTGTGCTGAATGAATTTGGTTTTCAATGAGTTTTTTTTTGGTATCCTCTTCTCTGGAAGGCTGTTGATATCTTTCTATTAAAATCTTCCAATTCCTTATCATTCGAACAGATTCTCTTACCCCTGATTGCTTGACTGTATGGAATGGATCGTTTTTTTGTTTATTGGGTGGTAGCTGTCGAAATGGAGATATTGTAGGTGGTTTGTCAGTTTGATGTGAATTCCTGTGTTGATATTTCCATTCTGGAGTGTTACTTCTGATTTCTACTCTACACAACTCTACACAATCTGTGATGACAATTATTTTATATCATTCTCTCATATTTCTTTTTGTGTTTTCTCTTCGATTGACAAAGACCACTGTGTGGTTGAAATATATCATTGTTCAAGTGCTTTTATGTGTTTCTATTTCAAGACTACAGAGTGGACTCTTACCAAGGTAAGTCTGTCAGTCTCCTAGTCCAAAAAATCTAAATAATCTTTACCAACCAAAATTAACCTAAATACACACACACACACACACACACACACACACACACACACACACACACACACACACACACACACACACATATATATATATATATATATATATATATATATATATATGAAGTTAATATATTACTAAGTAAGTAATTTAATCCACCATTAAGTGCAATAATTTTACGTAATAATTAAGGTTATTTTCGTAATTTGTTATTTCGTGTTTATAGGATATTAGGTGTGCTGCAACATTTGATACTTTAGAATTTTTGTTTTTGAATGCTCTATAATGTTCTTCAAATCTTATTTTAAATGTTCTGGTTGTTTTTCCTATGTAAAAAGCGTTACAGTTGTTGCATGTGATTTTGTAAATTCCTGATAGGTTATGTTTTTCTGAATTTGTTTTGTGGTTTGTGTTATTAAGATATTTTATTATTTTGTTGTTTGGTTTGTAAGTTGGAGTGTAGTATTCTTTGTTGTATATATTTGAACAAATTATATATTTGTTGTATAACAAATATATACAACAAAGAATACTACACTCCAACTTACAAACAAAATAATAAAATATCTTAATAACACAAACCACAAAACAAATTCAGAAAAACATAACCTATCAGGAATTTACAAAATCACATGCAACAACTGTAACGCTTTTTACATAGGAAAAACAACCAGAACATTTAAAATAAGATTTGAAGAACATTATAGAGCATTCAAAAACAAAAATTCTAAAGTATCAAATGTTGCAGCACACCTAATATCCCATAAACACGAAATAACAAATTACAAAAATAACCTAACCATACTTGAAATAAATAACAACCCAATAGAACTAAACTCACTAGAAAAATACCACATTTATAAAAACTTACACAACAATTTAATGAATTTACAAACAACATATACAGAAGACATACTATATAGAAATATCATACACACAGATCAAGAAAAAGTGCGTGTAACGTCAACAAACACCAACTTCACAGACCGAACATCTACAACAGAAAAACATCAGTGATTCGACAATGGTCAATTGACCGAAAGGTGCCTCATCACTCAATGTAAAATTATTGCACTTAATGGTGGATTAAATTACTTACTTAGTAATATATTAACTTCATAAAGTCAGTGCAACGGAAAAACAATGGATAACGTTAAATATCAAGAATATATATATATATATATATATATATATATATATATATATATATATTCTTATCTCTGCAACACACTATTAATATTTTTTTTTGTGTTTAAGAATAATTGTGTATTTACAGTAAATCATTGCTTTGTTTAGAACACTTGTGCAATAGTATCCATAGTAAAACTAGTTCAGATATTGAATTTGGAGATACTGTGATATTTTCTAATCAAACCATCCATTGTCTAATACCTTATCTCTTGAATTTTATTTGTTTAATAATTCAGTTATTTTGACAAATAATTTTCATCATTGTCTTTTGAATTGTTACTTGAATGCTTTGTATTTTTAATCAAGTTCAATGTACTGTATATTCTTTTCACAAATGCTCCCACACATGCAAATTCTGCTAAAAAAGTATTTAACCAAAAGTTGCATAGTGACTATTTTTTCAGGAAAAAAAGACCCTAATAAAAGCTGGCAAATGAGCAAGTTTTTAATTTCCAATATTTTACTTTTGGAAAACTCAAAAGTATTTAAAATTCCATATTACCCTACATCTGAGCTTCTATTTAAGGAAAACAGTATGGCTTCCAGCTATCAAAGAATGGTGCTTGTTCAAAGAATGCGAATTTAACTATTAAGTTTAAATGGGTCACCATGTTATAACATTCAGGTAAGAATCAGGGCCGTCGCTTTGGTGGGGCAACTGAGATGGTTCCTTTTTGAGTGAAAAAAATATATTTTATGAGTTTGTAGTCTAACTCTATAGATAATGGTATTGGTCTCTGTGTTATGCAGTATTATATTGGATGCATGGTTTATTGAGCACAATCTCTATGTATAATGTACCGGTGATACTGTGCATCATTGTCCGCTGGTAGCAGTAGGTGAGGGTGAGAGTAGGATAATATCTTATCCACATTGCGAGTAAACATCAACAACCCTCTCCACCCACAGAATGTGTTGGACACAGTTTACACTTGTCTTGGTTACTTGTTTTTATAGTAACAAGCCATGGCTGTTTACAAAAATTGCTAATAGTTTTCCTTGTGCTATGAACCTTATGAGTACTGAACAATACTGTGATAGTATTTGGGTGATATCTCAAGTATTATGTCCAAAAAGTTGTCAGGGGTAAAGGAGAAAGTTATACAAGGAAAGTGAATTAGCAAGTGAGGCTTTATTAAGTAAAGTGCCAAAAACAACAAACGTTTTAAAAACTAATACAACAAAATGTTGCTGCGGCTAAGACCAGTATATCTGCAAAAGAAGTCTTGTTTATAATAAAAAACAAACAGTAGAGATTTTTGTACAAACTTGTGAGTCACATTAAGAATCTTACTAACAACATCTGTGACAGTTGCTAGTGCCGAAAGAAGCTTTAGTAAGCTTAAGCTTATAAAAACTTATTTGCGCTCTACAATGGCACAGGAAAGGCTGAACTCTCTCGCTTTTTTAGTAATAGAGAATGATACTACAAAAATTTATATTTTAGAGAATTTCTGACATTTACCCATGGAAAAGCCAGCCAAATGCCTTTCAATACTTGAATTTTATATATAGATGACAAAAAACAGCACCAACGACAGAAACAATTAATGAAAAATCAAAGACTGTATTTTGTGTTTAATAAATCAAATCTTAGTACATGTATATAAAATATGTAGTAGTGGTCCGTGATGCTGTTGCTTAACATACCTGCCAGTTTTTCCTGTTTGGAACAAGGCAGGTCTATAGGTGGGGGATAATGGAGTCGTTGTAAGGAGCTAGAGTATCATCTCCCTGAACCAAAACTAGAACGAACAAAATTACAAGGTTTACCAGGGGTGGGGGCACCGATTTAAGCTTTCTCTTGAGTGCCTAAATAACTTGTTTCGGCCCTGACAGGCATGATTGTTGAATGGGTTTTCTGGTGAATATTTAAATTTGGAACCTCTGTAAATATTGATGACAGTCATCACTATTTTCAATTTTATTAAAATGTGTGCAAAATTTCAGGCAATGATTTAGCCATATTAAACTGTATTTAACAGCTTTCTTGAAAACTTACCAATTTAAGCCGAAACTTTAATGAATTATAGACCTAATCTTGGAGGACAAAAAATAGCTACTAGATGTTTTGTGTTAACTGTGTATGAGTGCAGTTTGCAATTTACACCTTGCATTAAAATTATCACAAAAAAAATAGTTTTAAATATATTTACAGTTTTTTCATCATGTAGATTTTATATTCTCACTATTCTCTATTGCTGGAGTTGCTGGAAATAGCTTCATCTGTCAGTAGTTTGTACAATAACTGTTTTATTTTATAAATTAAGTTTTTAATATAATATAATAATTAGTTTCTAAAAATTATATTTTATAAATTTGTATTATTTTCAGATTTTTTTCAAGTTCTTCATGCTGGGTACAAATAGTACAGGCGATTTTCAATATGCACCTGTCAATCAAGACAACAGTCGCGTTGTACGGCATGTGTGTTACATCTCTATACTGAAAAAGGTAAGCATTTGGAATCACATGGTTATAAAATATTATTTATCTGATGACAATGAATGGCTGGACAGATGACACTTTACTTTAAATAACTTAAATTGTTAAAAGATAACTGTTAGTAGACAGCTTAATAAAAAACTGCCTGTAATTTAAGAATGATGTTTCAATTTCAGATCTGGGTGCATGGGATGTCAGTATGGTTTTGCTTTGTTGTGACATTATCTCTGTACCCATCAGTAACAGCCCTGATCAATGCAAAACACAAGGGTGAGGGTTCAGCATGGGCTGGTGAGTTTCTATTGTTGACTTTATATTAAACTAATTTTGTAGCACTTATTACTGTTAATATTTATTTCATTATGTAGATGTAGAAAGGATTATTCCTGATATCAAGAAACTTCTAGATCTGAAGCTATACTATTGTTAGCTGTGAGGTGGATTTTAAAACCATTAATTTTGAAGCAAAATTAAAAGTTTTTAATTGTTGTAAATTATTATATTTTAATTCGATAATTTTTTCATGTATTATGTTAGGCAATAATTTTTACAATTTCAAATTGAACCTTATCTTAAAATTCACAAATATTCAACTCGGAATTATTTTACTATTTGAAATTTAGAGTAACAACCTTTCAGCCTTTTAATTTATACTTTCTATCTATGGTAAACTTTATAATAAATGATTATCCAGTTTAAAAGTTACAATAACTTCCCTTCTTTTTATTTAATTTATCTTCACAGTAAATAAATTGTATAAATGTCCAACGTGATTTAAAATAAAAATTTCCAAAATTACGATATTAGTCAAAATCTACTATATGATAAATAGCAATAAAAAACAAAATCTTAATTTGAAATTCTGTATTTATTTTAAAATAAATTATCACCATGCGTAATAAATTGAGTGCTATGGCATACTACATCATACTTAACCAGAGAGTAACTTTTACCTAAGTCATAAATCCTAAGCATGTATATCATTGTATATGTTGTCAAAAATAGTTTTTAATGTAAAAATAATGTTGATTTTTGGTGACTAATATATTAACCATCAGCACTGATTGACAATATATGTTTAAATTAAAAATTCTTACAAATTTTATAACTGGCACAAAATGTATAATTAAAGTAAGATTTTATAAACTTACTGACACAAAACGTTTTTTATTTCACTAGGCAGTCATCAGAGTCTAATCTTTAAAAGGTTTCAAGTTCAAAAATTCATCGAATATCATGGATAGTGAAATCCAGAAGTACCTTGTTTTAGCCAAAAACGTATTTATTTTCAATCAAATATTATCTTTTTATCAAATAAAGTATAGTAAAGGAATTAAATATGTTATAAAATGACCTTTATAAAACTTAGATATCATAAATAGTTGTTAAATCAGCCACCAGTGTTTTATAGAATAAGTAATTTAATTTAGTAACTTGACATAATACTTGAGAAATAATTTTTAAGACATGAAAAAAGTTTTTATGGCAATACTTATGTTTAAACTTTAAATTAATTCAGAAGGTAAACAAATAAATCCATTAATCATTTTGATTGAAACTTATTACAAAAAATAGAAGCTTGATTCCTGCTCCCTAAGGCATTCAATACACATTTATACAGTTCATTTTTTGCCTTCTGTAGAATAGTGGCTACATTGTTTTTGAAGATTGTTGTTTTTATCTAAGATGGAGCTTTGGTTGGATTTATTTGTTACAACTTGATGTTGCACCTTTGCACTTTTGCAGCATATAAAAAAAAAATATTTTCTTCTATGACGTCAATCTCTTGTGTTCATATGTTTAATAACACATGTACCAGTGATTTCTATTAATACCCTTCATGTTTGCATTATAGAAACCAATGGAAAAGGATTTCTCCCAAGGAATGTTTTATGGTTAAGGATGGCATCATATTATTTTCATGTTCAGTACAAATGTAAATTAAAACTTGTTTGGCATTTGTTATCCTAAAAGATATAATGTTCTGTATAATTTTGAATGTCAAATAATTTTTGGCATCTGGAATTTTGTAGTTTATTATGTTTGGTGAAACTTAATCACTTTAACATTAGTTTATGACTATCCGAACTTTAATTTTGTAAATTTGTAAAAACTTACTGAGAAAGCACGTTTTCGATCGCTGTGTGGCGAACTTCATTAGTGTCTCTTTGAATTTTTGGCTTTTTCTTATCATGTTTACACTCACAGAGATTATTGTTAAAAAAAAGCAGTTGACTTGCAAGTCAGGTGCAACTATTTAGTTGCACAGGCAATGCTTCAATAATGGATAGATTATCGTCTTTAGGTATTATTCCTCCTGCACTCTATTACAAAAAAATTAGGGCAGTGACATAACCTTAGTATATTTATGATAACAGCTCATATACACTTTCACAGCACATTATTGAAACATTGCCTGTAT
This sequence comes from Prosapia bicincta, assembly GCA_036971475.1. Taxonomy (NCBI): domain Eukaryota; kingdom Metazoa; phylum Arthropoda; class Insecta; order Hemiptera; family Cercopidae; genus Prosapia; species Prosapia bicincta. The sequence continues at coordinate 46,198,506 of JBAIZL010000005.1, read as the reverse complement.
AAATAAATAGTTGTACCTGACTTTCAAGTCAACCGCTTTTATTTAACAATTTGTGACTTCGTTGTTTTCACTTTTAATGTCACATCTCTTTATTTCATATCTTTTATGAAGTTCCTTGTGTAGTACCTATAATGGGTTCTTCAATAATTTAGAACAAAGGACTTATAGAAGTTATCATTTTATAGAGGATGACTCTATATCCAATCTAAGTGAGATACTTCCCTTCATTTATGGCATGATTTTTCCTCTTTGTGGCTCTCCAAAACCACGGTAGATGGTAAAACTTACAAGATTATCCGATTCACTTGAGGAATATACAGTAGTTTAATGACTCTTGTGTTCAAACAAAAATCAGATACACAACACTGTCATGTCTTCATCCATGAATAACTCATTGAAATAAAATACAATAACTGCATCTTGTTGCTGAAGTGGTCAATTAATGAATCAACTTGGAAAACTAATTCTTGCGTTGTTTTGATTTTTCAGGAAGAAATACAGTAGAATCAAGAATCTGTATTAAAATATTGTAGCTCAAAAATCCTCGAAATCAAAGAAATAATCTATTTAGTAATTCTGAATTTTATATAGCCACATGCGTAATAAAGTTGAAATGAATGAATGTCTTAAAGTTTGAAAGAAATAAAACCTTTCATTCATTGAATCATGATTGTAGAGGATGTTATAATTGCTTGCTTCGAGTCGGTTGCATTTGACTTATCTACCCCAGATGCAAGTTTTCAGTGGTATAATGTCTAAAAATAAAACCCTTTTTTTAATTTTTGACCCACCTTTATATATATATATATATATATATATAGGAATTTTTGGACTTGATAGGAGACTGACAGACTTACCTAAAGGCAATAGTCCAAAACTGCAATCTCTTTGGAAATAAGCACTTATAAAACACATATAAAACACTTAATACACTTTTATTTGAAATATTTCGATCAACATGATCTTCTTCAGTCAAGAAAGAGATAAACAAAAGCTTTTGTTTTTCTCTTTCTTGACTGAAGAAGATCATGTTGATCGAAATATTTCAAATAAAAGTGTATTAAGTGTTTTATATGTGTTTTATATGTGCTTATTTCCAAAGAGATTGCAGTTTTGGACTATTGCCTTTAGGTAAGTCTGTCAGTCTCCTATCAAGTCCAAAAATTCCTAAATAAGCTTTAAGCTCTACTAGAATTAACCTATATATATATATATATATATATATATATATATATATATATATATATAGAGAGAGAGAGAGAGAGAGAGAGAGAGAGAGAGATTTTTTGGACTAGGAGACTGACATACTTACCTTGGTGAAAGTCCAATCTGTAGTCTTGAAATAGAAACACATAAAAGCACTTAAACAATGATATATTTCAACCACACAGTGGTCTTTGTCAATCAAAGAGAAAACACAAAAAGAAATATGAGAGAATGAAATAAAATAATTATAAATTGTATCACAGATTGTGTAGAGTAGAAATCAGATGTCACAGATGCACAGATTAAAGATATATATATATATATATTGTTTCTATGAGCATATGAGTGATTATAGTTTATATAAGTCTGTCAGGGAAAAAGAGATTAGGCTATTAGGGAGGGGGGAAATATGAATGGATTTATCTGATGTTGAGGTTAGGGGATTCTCTGGATTTGGTATACCACTGGTATGATACTTCCCATCTTCTCAGTTCTGAGGGATTGCAATCAGGGGGGAGTGATTTAATTATTTCTGTGGTATAGCAGTCATCAAAAGTTGTGATGTTGTGACTCGCAGCATGTTGAGCTGTTGGCCTATCCATATTCATAATTTTAACATCATGTCTGTGGCCATTCATTCTGATATTCAGACCATCCGTGGTCAGGCCTATGTACTGTGCTGAGCAAAGTTTACATTGTAGCTGGTATATGACATTTTTCGATGTACAATTATGATGACCCTGTTTTTGAAGACCATTTTTGTTGTTTGACTGTTGAAACTATTTGCTGAGGGGTGTATTGGACACGTCTTGCATCTAGGTCTATTGCATGGGAAGGAGCCATGAGGAAGTTTGTGTGGTTTCTCTGCATCAGGGTCTAGTAGTTTAGGATGTACTAGGATGTTTTTCAAGTTGGGAGGTTGCTTGTACCAAATTTGCGGTGGATCGGTGAAAAGATTTTTGGTGTAGACGGAAGCTTGAAGAATTTTGAAGCCATCTCTCAATATCTTGTTGAGTTTATGTAGACCAGGATTATAGTCTGTTATTAAAGACAGTTTATTTTGTTCTGTTTGTGGTTTATGGTGAACCGAGGATTGTGCTGAATGAATTTGGTTTTCAATGAGTCTTTTTGGGTATCCTCTTCTCTGGAAGGCTGTTGATATCTTTCTTTTAAAATCTTCCAATTCCCTATCATTCGAACAGATTCTCTTACCCCTGATTGCTTGACTGTATGGAATGGATCGTTTTATGTTTATTGGGTGGTTGCTATCGAATTGGAGATATTGTAGGTGGTTTGTCGGTTTGATGTGAATTCCTGTGTTGATATTTCCATTCTGGAGTGTTACCTCTACATCCAAAATGGTGATGGCTGATGTAGATTTCTCCCAGGTAAATTGAAGTGTGGAGAATTGTGTCAGGCTGTCTAAAAATGCCTCAAGTGTTGAATCACCCTGTGTCCAAATTAGGAAGATGTCATCTATATATCTCTACCAACATAATGGCTGGTGAGTTTCTGTCTTTAGAAAACTTTCTTCCAACAATCCCATGTACAGATTTGCATACGATGGGGCCATTCTAGTGACCATTGCTGTTCCCTTTATTTGAACGTAGTTCCTTCCCTCAAACTGAAAGTTGTTCTTCTCGAGGATGAACCTAAATAATCTTACCAACCAAACCTATATATATATATATATATATTATATCACGTCCATTATTTTCCGTTGCACTGACTTTATAAAGTTATTATTGTTAATTGTAGATAATCGTTCCACCATTAAGTGCAATTAATTGTAATGAGGTGCCTTTCGGTCACTTGACCATTGTGGAATCTACGTGACCGTTGGTGACTGAGTGATTCCACAATAGTCAAAAGACCGAAAGGTGCCTCATCACAAAAGGTAAAAATTAATTGCACTTAATGGTGGAACAATTGTCTACAATTAACAATAATAACTATATATATATATATATATATATATATATATATATATATATATATGCTGATTTTACAAATGGTGAGATAAAATTAGGGTCTAAATATGATGTTTAAAAATAGGTAAATGTTTTTGATGATATTATTTGTCAATTTGGTTTATATTCTCAATAAGATTTGTTGATTAAAATAGCTGAGGTTTGTTTAATGAATTTGAATGTTTAATTTGTTAATTGTCTTTATAAATGGTTATATGTTAATTTTTTGGGGTTTTCTTTCATAAATTTTTTTATTATAAATAATGGGAAAGTGTTCGAATGTTTAATGCTAAAGCAGGAAGTCAGTTTTTGCTTAATTATTTTCAAAATTTGTGAGGTTGACTTGAAGGGTGGGGAATCTTAATCATGCATAGATTTTGTATAAACTGTGAATATTAATATGTGATAATGTAGGGTATAATTTTGAATATGTGAAAAATTCTGGTAAAATGGAATTCATGTACTAGGTGATATTTCTTATGGAATTATAAGTGTTAATATGTTTCTCTTTTCAGGAATAATTTTGTGTAATTTGCTATAATTTAAATTTAACTATAAATCATAAGTTTTCAGGATATATACATAACCTAAAATTAAGTACATTTTTCAAAGTATTACATTTGGAACCAAAGGGTTCAGAGGGTTAAAATGCATTAAAATATTGAACTAAGCTAGGGCAAAGTCATTAAGAAATAGATAAGTTCATTTATAAAAGTCTTAAAAATTCTGTAAATGGAAAGAAGTAGTTTTGTAAGAAGTTAAATTTAATAAAATTTATTAATCTGTATTAAAGCGTAAATTGATATATATAAATAAAAAAACAGTGTTTTTTACTAACTTGCAAATCGAGTTGAAATTTATTTGATAAACAATTTTCTTATACACTCTGAGACCCTGGTCATTAAGCTGAGATGCCTAAAAGAATTCATTCCCCGTCAAACAGTGCCCAAAGGGTTAAATCTCCCTGAGTTAGGTTTTTTAAAATAAAGTCCAGTGACTGGTTCTCTGGCAGATTTTGGCAAGCATTAGCACAGGGCTGACTTTGGTTGGCTATGTTTTTTCAAAATTTTTATCTGCATGACGGTGATGAGGCCGCTGCAAAAGTAGGTTCTAATATTATCTTCTAATCTTGTTAAAAACCAATATTTGCATTATCAGCGTCATGGCTTTGTAACTCTGGTGCAAGGAAGTTATTTAGCATCTAGACATATGTACTTGAAGTAATCGAAACTATTCGGCCATTTTCTTCATAAAAATATGGACCTATCACTCCGAATTTAGCCATGCGCTCTAAACTGTCACATGTTCCTAATGAAGTGGTTTTTCAATTATGTTATAAAATTTACAAGTTACAAGGATTTTTTGCCACCTATTTTTTTTTTTTTTTCTAACTTGGGAGCGGGTTTAAACTGCCCGAAGCACCGCTACCTTAAGGTATATTGTACTTACCTCCCTGATCTAGTCAAAGTGCTCCTTCCCTCTTACCAGGTTTAAGAGTTTCCTGGCTAGTGTTTTACCTTCAGCATCCACCATAGCTGAACTATCTCCAAAGAGGTTGAAGCGCCTCTCGGCAAGTGCTTCACATCTATAAATGATGTGTGTGGCGGTCTCCAGTTCTTGCCCGCATAATCTGCACACTGGTTCATCTTTGAAGATACCCGTATTATGCAGATTTTTCCTTAGTCCACAGTGTCCCGTGAGTAGATCTGTGGCTATCCTCAATTCCTGCCTAGACAGATAGATGAGACTCTGCTGCAGCCCCAAGGATGGTTTCCTAAGGGTTAGCTTACTGTGTCTCATTCCTTCAGCCCTGACCCAGTGCTCACAGTGTCTTTCAGCCATCCACCTTCGCACTGAAATCTTGACCATGGATTTGGAAATACCTACCGCCAGCTCCGGTCCAATTAGAGGAGTTGAAGACCCCTCTCTGGCCAGCGCATCTGCGGCTTCATTTCCAAATATTCTCCTATGCCCTGGCACCCAACCTATCTTGATTTGATTGTGCCTTGCCAGGGCTTCTAGGTTATTTAGGCACTCCCTAACTATGGCCGAGGTGACCACATGTCCGTTTAGTGCCTCAATTGCTGCCTGACTGTCAGAGAAAATAGCAATCCAGGTCCTGTGTATTCCCCTTCTTGCTATCTCTCCCAGACAGGCATTTATAGCATATATTTCGGCCTGAAAGACAGAGGTATGCCTCCCCAAGGAAAAAAAAACTAGCTTTACTCTTGGGTTTTCACAATACACCCCCGCTCCAGTGTCGAAGTCCATCTTGGAGCCATCTGTGTACCAGATCTGACCTCCCGATGTTACTGACCCTGACCATTCCATCATAGTTTGGTGTGCCTGGTCAGGTGCAAACGTCCGAGGAAGGTGGTCACTGCCCATCTCTAAGACAGGTTCTTTGACCACGAACTCGATACTCATATATCCCAAAACATCTGGGAGATTAGCCCAGTTGTTCAAGTATGAAATCTCCATGCTGGGGTTCTCCGTAGAGAAAGCGTGCTCAACTCTAAAACCATTTCATTGGTTTCTGCAGTCGGCAGCCTCGTAGCCGCCCCCGCACCCCCAGTGGTGGTTGCCATTGACACATCTGCTACAGACTCACTGTTTGCCGTCTCATTGGCTCCCGCTGTCTGTGCAGACTCAACATCAATTTGTGTATTTACTTGGTCCATTAGCTTCCCAAGTATGGGGGAAAGAACGGTCAACCAGAGCAGAACCCCCACTGCCCTGGCAAGACAACATACAATGAGGTTTTGTCTGGTTCCTCAAGGGGATCGTGTGCTACTGCATTTTATACCCTGCAGCCATTGATCCATCGGCACGATGCCTTCCACCTTGGATTGGGTATTCAGTCACTGACCTTGAAGCACACCCCAAGTTCAGGACATTATTAACTGTTGCTCATGGAGCAAACAGCCTGCTTTACTCTCTTTTGTTACAACTGTGTTGTTAGGGTAGTTTCCCGCCCATACTTCACAGCAGCATTGCCCTTGGTTCACCTGGAAGGTGAGAGTAGCATTGTGAGGGCTTAATTCCCAACTACCCCAGTCCCCAGTCAGAGCAGTTATTTCTACCACACCCAACCAGTTGACTGACGAGGAGGGATAATTCCTCACCTTTGAACCATTGCCTTGGTCCGGGCCTGCTTATTCAGAAACCTTCCGGAATCCTTATTTACAAGTAACCTACATATCTGTAGGTCGTTCCACTATCTGCCACCTGTGGACCCGCCCGGTTGCTCAGGCCAGCTATCCGGGTTCTGCCACCTATACTCACAATTTTGTCTATGAATAAAACGAGATAGGTAAAAATTGTCCTCATCTGACATTATGATTATTCAATCATTAGTTAAAATGTTTAGAATTGATTGTGCATAATCTCTTCAGTTGTGGGAATCATGTTACCTTAGTTCTTGAACAGGTATGATTTTATATGGATGATAATGAAAATCCAAACGCAAAAAAAACAAATATTCCAATCCTAGGACAGAAGCAGGGGGACATAGACTTCTGGCTACTGGCAGACTTTGTACAAAACAAAAACTAGGTTTTGATTACTAAATAACCATTAATAAAATAGGTCTCTACGCCAATAGGACAATGTTGTATGTTCCATGATTCCATTGCAACTGTAATAGCATTGAACAAGGGAATGAAAACCATTGACCTGCTTCTCCCCACTCGCATTGTTGTAATCTACAGTCAGATCAAAAACCATCCACTTTTTTTGTCGCCCCCATTGTATCTTATTTTTAGTATTAAAATGGAAAATAATACAGCTTTATTTTGTACAAACATATTATCCTCATCTTTAGAATCTCATTTTCTCAGTGTAAATTGTTACAATAAATTGTAAACTGTTATGATGTATATGGTAACAGATAAGTTGTTATATCAATTTGTAATAAATATTAAAATAAATTGTGTTCCAGATATCTATTTTGTTCCAGTAGTAGCATATTTATTATTTAGCACTATGGACTACATTGGACGTCTGATTGCTGGTTGGTTGCAATGGGTATGCATAATAATGTTTACTAGTTTAAAACCAAATTTAACTTTTAAGCACATTAATAAATGCAAATTTTGAACTTTAATAGGAATAAACTTTGATGGTTGAGATTTGAAGTATTTTAAAGAGTTTTATATTAACCCTTTGAAGACTAACCGACCGATTTTTGGACGGCAAGAACGTTAGCAAAAAGGACCGGTTGAATTCTCAGCGATCAGAAAATATGCAACTAGAGGCCAGGCAAATTCTGGAAGGCAAAGTTTAAGTTATTATTTAAGAGAATACTATATTGTTAGATCATAAAATACAATTTTATTATAATGTTATCTCATAAACGATAATATTGATTCCATTAGGCCAAAATAACATTAAATGACAAAAAATAACTATGCAATTAGAATAACACACCATCAGCAGTTCAGGTCGGTTTGCCACCACCTGAGATGGGGAGACCACTTTTTTTACGTTTGGTATGTTTATGTTTGAGTATTTAGTTGTAGTTTTTTGTGAAATGTGTCATAATGTATAAACATATTAGATTGATTGATAGTTTTGTTTATCATGTCACGCGAAAACTTGAGAACAAGTGAACTTGATAGATTGCTTGATTGAGCCATTGATTTAGATGATTCCTCTAACATTTTCGATAACGATTCATATATAGATCTTACTTAAAAACCAATTGTTAATGAAGCATCAAATTCACTGATATTATCTGTAAATGAAGGTAAGTCTAAGTTTGTACTTTAGTCATCGGATAGTGACTATAAAGAGGATTTGCCTAGGCAACCAAAGTGGGCTAAACAACACCCTTGGCCTACACCGATACATTTAGGCCTACCTCCCCCCCACAAAAAAGTAAAAAATTTGTACATAATGTAAATATGACAACATTTTGTGGATTATTATTCCTATATGAGTATCATAATAGATTTCTATGAAGTGGAATGCAACATTAGTAATCTTTATATCAAACTATTTTACCTTGCTTGTGGTAGTGCTCACATGACTTATAATTTGTGATAGTTCTATTTTTGTTTTTATTTCTCGTCTAAATGGTGTGAATTTTGGTACCTAATTTCTTAATAAGGTGGAGAATAAAATTAGAATGTTTACCACACATAAAATGTTTTTAGATATTTCAGAAACAAAAACAACTTTATTATTATTATAAAAAAAAAATACATTGTACTGATCTTTAAAGGGATAAGAGTGATCCACTAAATAAACTCAGATTACTATGTTGTAACACATTAAAATATAGTTATATTGCAATATAGCTAAAAATTAGGTAGAAGAGGTTTGGTTTTTTAATGCAATACACTTGAGGTATTTGATCAAATGATTTAGTTAAAACATCACAAGATAAAAACCACCTTACACTCAATCCGTAAGCTTTCTTTATTTTTGTAGTAATCGAACCTACCCCAACCAGATACTTTGTAGGTATTGTAACATAGCTATATTTTATAGTGGTAAATCAAATTGCTCTGTTTTACAAAGTAACTTTGATTCAAGTTTTCTGTGTGTTTTAAATTTGAAATAATTGTAAGTCGTTTTTCAAAATTTTTTATTTTGTATTCACAATACTAAGTTTAATTTTTTTTTGGTCTGTTCATTAAAATTGTCTACATCACCAGGAATAACTTTTTATTAAACTATAATTTATGTATGAGATTTAAATACCATAGTGTAAGCACTTTAGTTATAGATTAAACAAAATCATAAGACATTATTTCATAATAATTTCTTGTCTACTAAGTATTTTTTGTGGAAACTTGTAAAAAAGCTAACATTTACTTCTAAAATATACAAAAATTGTTACTTTATTCATAAATATGTTCAAAACCAACAATTAATAGTTGTAGCCTATATTTTTTAGTGTTAACATTGCATGTTTAGCAGATTGACTGCCGCACCTGGGAAATGCAAACTTTGTCAGGAGGTTATATTATTTCTTAAACAAACATAAAGTTTACCCAAATAAATAAAAAATGTAATGTTCAAAAACAGTTCAAAGACTAAATTACAAATTTAGCACAGATACACAGTGCTGCAAAAACAGCGTTAGCCACCGAATAACAGAATAATTTTGGTGGAGCAAAAGCGAGGGGGATACCCCATACAACACCAATGCACTGACTGTGAGCGCAGGATTTTCTATGTGCCACACTTATTGCATTAATCGACAGAAGTTTCACAATAAGGGCAGATGTAGAATATAACTTTAATGAAATAGCCTGAAGAAAGTAGCTTCTTGGTATCGTGCTTGATATTTAAAACTTATAATAGTGTGCATGGGTTGTTTTGAGTAAAAAATATAAGGTATTTTGAGGACATTACCTTACAATTATCATTCTTAAGACTATATATCATCATTAATCCAGAGAAAAAATATTATGCCTCGAAATGTTTAAAAGTATACTACTGTATTTTATGATTGAAAATTAAAATTAAATAAAAAAAGAGTATTTATTTCAATCTTTTATGCAAACGTAAAAAAGTTATTTAAGAAATAGAAATAAATAAACTGTGCGTATTTTACCCAAAAACCCTATTTTGAAATTTTATGAAAATTGTTATATTATTAAAGGTAATTATACCTGAGATTTCCAGTGTAAATATCAAGACCTACCTAGTGGACCTTTAAAAACCTTACGTAGTGGATCTCGTAGGCTACGTGAACAACATGTTCAATGTTTACTAGTTCGACCATGTTACCTACCTAGGTGGAAAACTAGTGCTTGAAAAACAAGCAATCAATAATAAATCAATTACAAATATCAGTAGCTAGTAATTAATTCTTATAATTGAAAATATAATTGATTCATCTCTATATAGTTCACACTATCACATTTTACACTAATTATAACAATTAAAAATATATTTCTGTGCAATTATTTGCTTAGGTGAGAAAACCATTACTGTAAATATTGTACATGTTTTTTTTCATTTTTTAGCCTGAAAATCGAGGCTGGTTACTAGGCTTACTGAGTGTACTGCGGATTTTGTTTGTGCCATTGATTCTGTTCTGCAATGCCCAACCTCGCCACAATCTTCCTGTACTCATTCACTCTGACTATATCTACATCCTCATAGTGATTGTTTTTGGTTTGACCAATGGATACATTGCTAACATTGTATTTATCTGTGCACCTAAGTAAGTATAAGTAGCATATCTATACCATTTTCTATAAAATTGAAAAAGCCCAAATTTTTAAAATTATTTTTGTATTGTTATGTATAAGATATCTGAATTGTAAATAATCATTTGCTTGTAATAATTTTCAAGAATCTATAATACAATATATAAATGAATAAATAAATAAACATATATATATATATATATATATATATATATATATATATATATATATATATATATATACATACATATATTTTTAGGTTAGTTTTGGTTGGTAAAGATTATTTAGATTTTTTGGACTAGGAGACCGACAGACTTACCTTGGTAAGAGTCCACTCTGTAGTCTTGAAATAGAAACACATAAAAGCACTTCAACAATGATATATTTCAACCACACAGGGGTCTTTGTTAATCGATGAGAAAACACAAAAAGAAATATGAGAGAATGAAATAAAATAATTATAAATTGTAATCACAGATTGTGTAGAGTAGAAATCAGATGTCACAGATGCACAGATTAAAGATATATATATTGTTTCCATGAGCATATGAGTGATTATAGTTTATATAAGTCTGTCAGGGGAAAAGAGATTGGAGACGTCTAAGGCTATTATGGAAAAAAAATGAATGGATTTATCCTCGACATCAGATAAATACTTTCATTTTTTTTTCCATAATAGCCTTAGACGTCTCCAATCTCTTTTCCCCTGACAGACTTATATAAACTATAATCACTCGTATGCTCATGGAAACAATATATATATCTTTAATCTGTGCATCTGTGACATCTGATTTCTACTCTACACAATCTGTGATTACAATTTATAATTATTTTATTTCATTCTCTCATATTTCTTTTTGTGTTTTCTCATCGATTGACGAAGACCACTGTGTGGTTGAAATATATCATTGTTTAAGTGCTTTAATGTGTTTCTATTTCAAGACTACAGAGTGGACTCTTACCAAGGTAAGTCTGTCAGTCTCCTAGTCCAAAAAATCTATATATATATAGTGCCGGCAAAAGGTTTAGGGACACCCCTACATTTATATGTTTTTGCTATTGTCCTAAAACTTTCTGCCAATCATATATTAGTAACTTATCAATGAATTAAGCATGAAAAGTTACGATTTTCCTGAAATTTTCATTCATTTATAAGTAAGGGTTGGCAAATTATAATTTTTTTCCCCATTTTAAAATTTTTGAGGAAACCCCTGTTTTTTTCTAATTAAAAATGTATAATACAAAAAATACACATCTGATTAAAATGATACTTTGTACAAATGTTTACCATAACATTTAGAATGTAAATATGCATTATTTATTATTTACAAAAAATCACCTCTCATTTGGTGCCAGGTTAACTTTGCTTTAGATTTTCAGATTTTTCAGCATAAAATTCTCACATTTCAATAGCGAATATCTAGTGAACGGAGCCACTTGGAGGGGAACTGACTGTACCGTTGTGTTCCTCGCGTCATGGCGGGTCAGGGGTACAATCAGTTCCGCTCCAAGTGGCTCCGTTCACTTGATATTCGCTATTGAAATGTGAGAATTTTATGCTGAAAAATCTGAAAATCTAAAGCAAAGTTAACCTGGTACCAAATGAGAGGTGATTTTTTGTAAATAATAAATAATGCATATTTACATTCTAAATGTTATGCTAAACATTTGTACAAAGTATCATTTTAATCAGATGTGTATTTTTTTTATTATACATTTTTAATTAGAAAAAAACAGGGGTTTCCTCAAAATTTTAAAATGGGAAAAAAATTTATAATTTGCCAACCCTTACTTTTAAATGAATGAAAATTTCAGGAAAATCGTAACTTTTCATGCTTAATTCATTGATAAGTTACTAATATATGATTGGCAGAAAGTTTTAGGACAATAGCAAAAACATATAAATGTAGGGGTGTCCCTAAACTTTTTGCCGGCACTGTATATATATATATATATATATATATATATATATATATATATATATATATATATATATAATGAACCTACATACTACATATACAGAAGACATCCTATTCAAAAACATTATACACGCAACTCAAGAGAAAATGCGTGTAATGTCAACAAATACCAACATCACGGACCAAACATCCACACCAGAAAAATAGAGAAAAATTCAACAGTGATTCGACAATGGTCAAATGACTGAAAGGTGCCTCATCACACAAGGTAAAATTATTGCACTTAGTGGTGGATGTAAAAAATACATTGTACTTTAACATTGTACTGATCTTTAAAGGGATAAGAGTGATCCACTAAATAAACTCAGAGTGCTATGTTGTAACACATTAAAATATAGTTATATTGCAATATAGCTAAAAATTACGTTTTCTGATGAAACAGAAAATCAACAATAACTTTGTACATAATAAGAGAGAAAAAATTTGGACAACTTTTATATTCACTGGTAACGAAATAAAAAAAATTACAACATTATTTAAAAAAACAAATTTACAAATTACATACAAAACTGATAATATAATTAAAAATCTAATAAACAACAACAGTAATCAAAATAATATGCACGAAAGAAATGGTATATATAATATAAAATGTCAAGCTTGTAATAAATTATATGTAGGACAGACAAAAAAGAAATTAAAAGAAAGATACAAAGAACATTTAAACGCTTATATCAAACCAAACATCAATTGACCATTGTCGAATCACTGATGTTTTTCTGTTGTAGATGTTCGGTCTGTGAAGTTGGTGTTTGTTGACGTTACGCGCACTTTTTCTTGATCTGTGTGTATGATATTTCTATATAGTATGTCTTCTGTATATGTTGTTTGTAGATTCATTAAATTGTTGTGTATGTTTTTATAAATGTGGTATTTTTCTAGTGAGTTTAGTTCTATTGGGTTGTTATTTATTTCAAGTATGGTTAGGTTATTTTCGTAATTTGTTATTTCGTGTTTATGGGATATTAGGTGTGCTGCAACATTTGATACTTTAGAATTTTTGTTTTTGAATGCTCTATAATGTTCTTCAAATCTTATTTTAAATGTTCTGGTTGTTTTTCCTATGTAAAAAGCGTTACAGTTGTTGCATGTGATTTTGTAAATTCCTGATAGGTTATGTTTTTCTGAATTTGTTTTGTGGTTTGTGTTATTAAGATATTTTATTATTTTGTTGTTTGGTTTGTAAGTTGGAGTGTAGTATTCTTTGTTGTATATATTTGTTATTTTTTCTATTTTGTTATTGGTGTATTTATATTTTAGGTAGATTTTTTTATTTTCATTATTTTCGTGTTCCGGTTGTAGTGTTGTGTTGAGGTTAGGTTTTTTTGTGAATTTATTGTATATATTTTTTATAATGTGTTTGTTGTATCCATTTTCTATTGCTATTTTTGTAATGTTATCTAATTCTTCATTTAATTTTTGTTTGTTATCCTGTGCGTATTTTATTGCTTTATTTATCATGTTACTGTAAGTGTTAATTTTGTGTGTCCAGGGGTGGTTAGATTTGTAGTGTATTGTGGTGTTGTTGGAAGTAGGTTTCCTGTATACTGTAGTTTCTATTTTATTATCATTTATATTTAAAGTAATGTCGAGGAAGTTGATTGTTCTATTTGTTTCTGTTTCAACAGTGAATTGTATGTTTTCGTTGTATGTATTTAATTTGTTTAATATTATGATGTGTTCGTTGTGAATGGTAGGTTGGTATATTACAAGTATATCGTCTACATACCTTGTCCATAGTGAGATATTGTGTGTGTTTATTATAGGTTTAATTATTATTTGTTCAAAGTGTTGTAAATATATTTCTGACATGACAGATGATATGGGTGAACCCATGGGGAGTCCTGTTGTTTGTTTATAATATTTATTGTTAAATTGGAAGTAATTTTGGTTACATATGTGTTTGGTTAGCGTAATGATACTATCTATTATGTTTCTTTTTTCGTTATTGTGTATCAGTTTGTTTTTTATTATTTCTATGGTTTCTTCTATTGGGATACTAGGGTACATGTTAGTTATGTCATAACTTATTATTTTTGTGTTGCTGTTTGTTTTTATCGTTTTTATTTTATTAATTAATTCGTATCCATTTTTTATATTGTATGTGTTGTTGATATGTATTTTAGATCTTATGATTTTGTCTAGAATTTTTGCGATTATGTAAGATGGTGCTGTTGTGAAATTTATTAGTGGTCTAAATGGTGTGTTGGGTTTGTGGATTTTAGGTATCCCTGATAATACTGGTGCGCATGGTTTGAATGGGTATAGTCTTGTGTGGTATTTTAATTTATTGTTATAGTTTAGGGTGTTACGGTGAGTGACTATTAAGTTTTTTATTGTAATAAGGTATTTGCTAGTTGGGTCTGGGATTTGTTCGTATTTATTTTCTTTTATGTAGTTAGTCATTGAATCGATATATTTGGTATTTTCTATTATTACTGGTGTATTTGTTTTATCTGATTTTAATATTAAGTAGTCATTGTTTTCTAGTTATTCTCTGAGTTTTATAATTTCTTTTTTATTAATATATTGTTCCGTTTTTTGTTTTTTTCCGTTTTTATTAGGTTAATTTTATTATTAATATTATTTCTTATGTGTTCAGTATTTTGGTGGGTAATTTTGTGGATGTTAGATTCTGTGTCAACTATTAGGTTTTTTATTATTTGTTTTTTGTTGAAGTTAGGTAGGTTATATTTGAAGGAATTTGTTATTATTATTTTTTCTTTTTCAGTAAATTGTGTTTTAGTTAAGTTTATGAATTTATTGTTGTTAGAGGTGTGGGTTGGTTCTAGGCTATTTTTTAGGTTATGTTGTTGTTTTGATGTGTGGATTGGTTCTAGGCTATTTTTTAGGTTATGTTGTTTTGATAAATTTTCGATTTTTCTGTTTTGTCTGTTTATAGTGTTTGTTTTATGTTTTATTATAATTTGTTGTGTTTTTTCGTGAATAATAGGTGTGAGAGTATCAAAAGTTTTCATTATTTCCAAATTGGTTGTGTATAGTTGTAAATTGATTTGGCTTTTTTTACGGTAGGCAGATTTAATGTTTTGTTTAATTATATGTGATTCTGCTATTTTTGTTGCTTTATTGATAATAGTGTTTTGTTTATTTTTTATGTGTAATTTTGCGTATTTTGGTGTTATATTAAGTGTTAAGCATTTTTTATTAAACTGTATTTTGTTGATGCAATTCTGGAGTTTGATTTTTAGGTTAAGATATTTACGGTACAGTTGTTTACCTTGGTAGGTATTAAATTCTTGATATTTAACGTTATCCATTGTTTTTCCGTTGCACTGACTTTATGAAGTTAATATATTACTATTGTAAGTAATTTTATCCACCATTAAGTGCAATAATTTTACCTTGAGTGATGAGGCACCTTTCGGTCAATTGACCATTGTCGAATCACTGATGTTTTTCTGTTGTAAAATTACTTACAATAGTAATATATTAACTTCATAAAGTCAGTGCAACGGAAAAACAATGGATAACGTTAAATATCAAGAATATATATATATATATATATATATATATATATATATATATATATAGGAATTTTTTGGACTTGATAGGAGACTGACAGACTTACCTAAAGGCAATAGTCCAAAACTGCAATCTCTTGGAAATAAGCACATATAAAACACTTAATACACTTTTATTTGAAATATTTCGATCAACATGATCTTCTTCAGTCAAGAAAGAGAAAACAAAACCAAGTTGGTTTTGTTTTCTCTTTCTTGACTGAAGAAGATCATGTTGATCGAAATATTTCAAATAAAAGTGTATTAAGTGTTTTATATGTGCTTATTTCCAAGAGATTGCAGTTTTGGACTATTGCCTTTAGGTAAGTCTGTCAGTCTCCTATCAAGTCCAAAAAATTCCTAAATAAGCTTTAAGCTCTACTAGAACTAACCTATAAATATATATATATATATATATATATATATATATATATATATATATATATATATATATATATATATTACGATTTTTTGGACTAGGAGACTGACAGACTTACCTTGGTAAGAGTCCATTCTGTAGTCTTGAAATAGAAACACATAAAAGCACTTAAACAATGATATATTTCAACCACACAGTGGTCTTTGTCAATCGAAGAGAAAACACAAAAATAAATATGAGAGAATGAAATAAAATAATTGTAATCACAGATTGTGTAGAGTAAAAATCAGATGTCACAGGTGCACAGATTAAAGATATATGTATTGTTTCCATGAACATATGAGTGATTATAGTTTATATAAGTCTGTCAGGGGAAAAGAGATAAGGCTATTAAGAGAAAAAAAAAATGAATTTATCTGATGTTGAGGTTAGGGGATTCTCTGGACTTGGTATACCACTGGTATGATAGTTCCCACCTTCTCAGTTCTGAGGGATTGCAATCAGGGGGGAGTGATTTAATTATTTTTGTGGTATAGCAGTCATCAAAAGTTGTGATGTTGTGACTCGCATTATGTTGAGCTGTTGGTCTATCCATATTCATAATTTTAAGATCATGTCTGTGACCATTCATTCTGATATATTCTTTACCAACCAAAACTAACCTAAAAATATATATATATTACGTTATCCATTGTTTTTCCGTTGCACTGACTTTATGAAGTTAATATATTACTATTGTATGTAATTTTATCCACCATTAAGTGCAATGATTTTACCTTGTGTTATGAGGCACCTTTCGGTCACTTGACCATTGTCGAATCACTGATTACTTTTTCTCAATTTTTCTGGTGTGGATGTTCGGTCCGTGGTGTTTGTACTTGTTGCCGTTATACACGTTTCCTCTTGAGTCTCGTGTTTGATGTTTTTGAATAGTATGTCTTCTGTATATGTTGTTTGTAGAATCATTAATTTTGTAAATTCCTGATAGGTTATGTTTTTCTGAATTTGTTTTGTGGTTTGTGTTATTAAGATATGTTATTATTTTGTTCTTTGGTTTGTTTTGTTGGAGTGTAGTATATAATGATAATATACTAGTAGATAATGATACTATCTATTGTGTTTCTTTTTTCGTTATTGTGTATTAGTTTGTTTTTTATTATATCTATGGTTTCTTCTATATGGATACTATAATGCTCACACCATTATACACGAAAAAATAACAAATTATAATAAAACATAAACCAAACACAATAAATAGACAAAACAGAAAAATTGAAAATTTATCAAAACAACAACATAACGTAAAAAATAGCCTAGAACCAATCCCGCACCTCTAACAACAAAAAATTCATAAACTTAAGTAAAACACAGTTTACTGAAAAAGAAAAAAATAATAATAACAAATTCCTTCAAATATAACCTACCTAATTTCAACAAAAAATAAATAATAAAAAACCTAATAGTTGACACAGAATATAACATCCACACAATTACCCACCAAAATACTGAACACATAATAAACAATATTAATAATAAAACTAACCTAATAAAAACTGAAAAAACAAAAAATATGTATAAATAAAAAAGAAATTGTAAAACTCAGAGAAAAACTAGAAAACAACGACTACTTAATATTAAAATTTGATAAAACAAATACACCAGTAATAATAGAAAATACCAAATGCATCGATTCAATGACTAACTTCATAAAAGAAAATAAATACGAACAAATCCCAGACCCAACTAGCAGATACCTTATTACAATAAAAAACCTAATAGCCACACACAGAAATACCCTAAACTATAACAATAAATACCACACAAGACTTTACCCATTCAAACCATGTGAACCAATATTAACAGGCATACCAAAAATCCACAAACCCGACACACCATTTAGACCACTAATAAATTTCACAACAGCACCATCTTCCATAATCGCAAAAATACTAGACAAAATAATAAGATCTAAAATACACATCAATAACACATACAATATAAAAAATGGATACGAATTAATTAATAAAATAAAAAACATAAAAACAAACAACAACGCAAAAATAATAAGTCATGACATAACTAACATGTACCCAGCATTCCAATAGAAGTAACCATAGAAAAAAAACAAACTAATACACAATAACGAAAAAAGAAACACAATAGATAGTATCATTACGCTAACCAAACACATATGTAACCAAAATTACTTCCAATTTAACAATAAATACTATAAACAAACAACTGGACTTCCCATGGGATCCCTCATATCATCAGTCATGTCAGAAATATATTTGCAACACTTTGAACAGATAATAATTAAACCTATACTAAACACATATTTCACTATAGACAAGGTACGTAGACGATATACTTGTAATATACCAACCTACTATTCACAACAAACACATCGTAATACTAAACAAAGTAAATACATACAACGAAAACTTACAATTCACCGTCAAAACAGAAACAAATAGAACAATCAACTATCTCAACATTACATTAAATATAAATGATAATAAAATAGAAACTACAGTATACAGGAAACCTACTTCCAACAACACCACAATACACTACAAATCTAACCACCCCTGGACACACAAAATTAACACTTACAGTAACATGATAAATAAAGCAATAAAATACACACATGATAACAAACAAATATTAAATGAAGAATTAGATAACATTACAAAAATAGCAATAGAAAATGAATACAACAAACACCTTATAAAAAATATGTACAATAAATTCACAAAAAACCTAACCTCAACACAACACTACAACCGGAACACAAAAATAATAAAAATAAAAAAATCTGCCTAAAATATAAATACACCATTAACAAAACAGAAAAAATAACAAATATATACATCAAAAGAATACTACACTCCAACATACAAACCAAACAACAAAATAATAAACTATCTTAATAACACAAACCACAAAACAAATTCAGAAAAACATAACCTATCAGGAATTTACAAAATTAATGAATCTACAAACAACATATACAGAAGACATACTATTCAAAAACATCATACACAAGACTCAAGAGGAAATGTGTATGACGTCAACAAGTACCAACACTACGGACCAAACATCCAGAAAAATTGAGAAAAAGTAATCAGTGATTCGACAATGGTCAAGTGACCAAAAGGCGCCTCATCACACAAGGTAAAATCATTGCACTTAATGGTGGATAAAGTTACTTACAATAGAAATGTATTAACTTCATTAAGTCAGTGCAACGGAAAAACAATGAGCAAATTTTGAATTTTAAAATAAAATATTGAACAAATTCTGGATGTAGGTTGAAGTTTTTAAAAGTATGTTTTGCTTGCTTTTAAATATCTAAAACTTTAAATACTCCAGTCTAAAATATCATTTCTTTCAAAGTATTACCTATAATGCAATACTTTACCTTTATCATTAAAAGAAAATTTATGCACCAATAGCTGGAATAAATAATGACAGTATTTAATTTTGTGAATAAATGTTGTAATTGTGGAAGATTGTTTTAGTTAGTTACTTGTTTCTGAAAGGGTAATAGAGTCCTGTATTAGTATAGAATAGAAAGTATTCAGTTAGATATTTACTTTTTAGTTGATTTTGATAATTTAAGTACTGTCATTATTTAGTTTGTAATAGCATAATAATTTCTTTTAATAAAATTTGAATAACGTTTGTAAATATTTCTTTTTTTTTAATTTTAGGATTGTTGATGTACATGAGCAAGAAACTGCTTCATCAATGATGGCTGCATTTTTGGGTGTAGGACTAGCCTCTGGTTCTATACTAGGGTTAGGATGGGTTAAGCTACTTTGAGGTTAATTGAATTTATAGATAATTAATTGCCATAATATGTAGCGATTATCATAGTCTATAACTGTTAAATCTACAAGGTAGTTCAGATTAGCTTTATAGGCGTTAACCCTATTTTAATGTAAAAAATTGTCTACTTGCCCAGGGTATAGATGAACTGTAAAATATTTACCAAGGTTGGGATCTGTAGATATAGACTCCGTTTAAGTAACAAGTAAATTATTAGCCAAAGAATTAAAAAAATATATGGTAGAAGTATAAAAATACTATAAACTGTGACTTTTTGTCTATTTAATATTATATCATTCTATTCTTTTCAATAATATATTTTTTTTAAATAAATTTTTATTGAAATAAACATCAAGAATCATTGGGCAAGAGTCAAATAGTATAAATGATCCTTTTGTGTTTTATGGAAAGCTGTAGCACAAAATGTCTTCTAAATGTAATAATAATTATTACATCTGTCAAACCTCCATTTAACACCCACCCGTCAATAATGAGCAAGACTTGATTATGTAATGTTTCCCAGTGTTAATATCTTATATATTTGCTCAATTTTAGTATTGTAAAAATAGATGATAATTTTAATATGATGGTATAAGAAACATCATTTTAGTATACTTTGAAAAACACCTTTCAGAACATTCAAATTAACTCTTACTCTGTTAATGTTACTCTGTAGTAACTGCAAAGTAAATGACATTTTAAAAAATTGTTTAATAGGAAACATATATTTCAAGTATAAACAAAGTTCTGTAAGGAATAGAAACATGGGAGCAAGAGAGAGTATTTTCTGGAAGGAAAGAGGTTGTATTAGTTGGTCTTTATCAGAATATAACATGATAACTGATATAGTGTACAAAACTATTCAAAAGGATTGCATATTCTAATTTATAACTATAATCAGTTTATGGGGGTTTTTAATGTCAAATAATAATAATCATTTGCCCTGAGGATTGTTTAGAATATTGTATGAAAATATTTTTCAATGTTTTAAGCACACAGTTTTTCAATTCTCTTATTTTGTACAACTATAATACAGATACAACAATTCAAAGAAAAGATTTCATAGTATAATTTTCCAGTCACTCTTAAATTTCAATGTATATCTTCCATCTGCAGCTATACTATGAGAGGTTGTTAAAGTGGTGAAAAACATTAAGCATATTTATCACAAAATTTAACCTAACTTGTGAACAAATATATTATTATTATTAAATAATAACTAACTTGAACTAACAATCAGTAATATTTCTACTCTTATGCTTTTCATTGCTGATTTTGACGTTGAAATGGTTATGAGGAAATGAATTATTGGCTGTGAGATGGTATATGTTATTATCAAGCATGTTCATAAAATACTATCTAAGATGCAATGCAGTATAAGAGGCAAACATTTTTTTAAAAAATAAAAAAGTATCATGATTCAACTGCAGAATTCACAAAGACTGTTTCTAAAGTATTTTTGGATGTTTCTCAAGCCTGAGATAAAAAGGAAAGCATCTGGAAGAACTTCGTTGAACTAAAACACTAGAAACATTTAGTATATATAGTTACAACTGATTTTATTTCCTCTGGTTTATGTTAGGTTATAAGTGTGGTAATGTTTATTTTTTTAAAATATTGGTTCAATTTCCAACAAATAGCGATTTTTACTTGTGGATGTTTTTGCACATGATGACTTTGGCTAATCTCTAATATATTCACTGCAGGTAAAAGTTATAAGCTTTGTGATATGTGGAGACACACTGAATGATTGCACATTACATGTAGCTATAGGCCTCTGGGACCAGTCAAGGTGGCACCCTCAGCAATTTTGGGCTGCCAGCATACTGAGAACAGTTAAATGAAACACTTTATTGGTAGCTAGTTTAATCGGAAATGTTTTCTCAATACATTTAAAATAATTTACTTGAATTACAAGTCTGTGCAAGTTGTGGTATTATGAAGTTAAACTTTAAGCAGTTTATGATATGGCTTCATAAATAATAACTGTTAGAAGAACACATACACTTTGAAATTTTTATATAATTTCAAGTTTAAAGCGTTGTATTTATCCTGAGTTTTATGTATTCTCACTCATTCCTTAGTTTAATGTATAAATTTAATGATGAAAACAGTAATAAGAACTATATCAATGGGTATGTATAACTAAAGAGACTACTTTCAATTATTTATTTTAATGTTAGTAAACCTCAATGAGGGATCCTTCTGTTTCTTTACACATGAATATTTAGTCTGCTTGACTCTTTTTAGTGTGTTATCATCTTCATGCTTCAGAAGAGCACATACAACATTCCTCGTGAATTGGCAACAGTTTTCTCCTTTCAAAACTGTCACCATAAAGCAAGATATTTATATCTGTCCCCAGAATGACATTGCAAATAAAATAGGATTTCTATTACCACTCTAATGGCTTCCTAATAACTAATTTATCATCAGCTGCCATTTAGGTTAATTCTAACTTTATCGTTAAGTTATGGTTGTGTGTTGCGATCATCCGAGTTGGATCGGATGCTACTCGATTATGTGCAGTAAACTTAAATATCGAATGGTAACAGTGACGGTATTTTGCAGTGTGCCCTAGCAGTTTTTCTAATATAGTTAGTGTAAATATATTTCTGAAATTATTTTAGTTTACAATTGTAAAGTGAACAATTAGTTGTGTGATTGTAAGCAACCTACAATCAACTGCTAAGCATTTTACCATAAGTAATATGTTTTATTTTAATTAATTAATTAATTTTACATATTTATTATTATTTGTTACTTTAAATATGAATAATGATTATTTTTATTTTTAATGAATAATTATTTCTCTAATAATAATACATACAAATAATAAATTAAATCTATCCTTTAATTTTTTAAATTATTATTAAGTAATAATTACTTAATTTAATTAAGTAATTATTACTTATTAATAACTTTTAATACTTTAAAATAATACTAAAATTATTAAAGTTTGTATTCAACACAATTCAGTTGCCATGACTACCGATTTTGAAATTAATTCTTACCCACTGGGTTGTTTGGTGTGCAAATAATTCACAATGGGTTAAAAAAAAGTGGATTTTGGATATCACTGTTTGGTCACCTTGAGAAAAATTTGTGTTATAAAAAAACAAATTTGAATGTCCTATTTTCCAGTCCTCATTAGTTAACAATAAATTGATTTTATGTTCACTAATAAATAGGACAGAAGCCCTCCTAAAAGTGGGAATGCCTTCTATCAGCTTATAGAATGCAGCTTCCTCTGTAAAAGGCAGCATGAGTTTCTCAGCTCTTTCTGCTATTGTGTTGATAGATCAAACCTCATCCCACAAACCCACTATCATCCATTAACTTTTGTAAGGGGGTCTTATTAAAATATTACGCACCTTAGTTAGTTAGATAATTTGTTAGAGTTAGCTTTTTGTTGAATACAACAAGTAACTATTACTATTAAGTTGAATAAAATTTAACTATATCTTTTCACATTATCCTTAGAGTGATTATGAATCTACATTCCAGGAACTGTGTAATCTACACTCTTGTTTTATTATTTTTTTTATTTGTTAGAATTGTTTATTATGTTTTAACAAGTTAATTGAGTTTTTGCAACTGATTGATTACATTAATTATCTGAAAATAAATCTTAAAGTAGAAAGTTTTGGAAAATAACAAAAAGTAACTGTTACGTTTGCATTTTGATCCAGTTTATTTATAAACTATCTTTTCCTTGAATATGAATATAGTTGCTTTATACATTACAAGTTATAAAATGACAGTATATTTGTAATAATGCTTAACTTTGGTTTTACAGTTTCTGAACTAGAGTTTATTGCTATTGTGTTCATTTTTAGCAATATTTTTCTTTTTTTATATTTGCTTTAAGGTCCTTGTTTTCTTTTATTTTATAAGAATGATCACTTAAATTTTGAATTTTTACAAATACTGTTCTTCACTAGATATTTAAATGTATTGCTTCATTTAATAATGCTTACATTTAATAAATATATGAAAACAAATTAGATTTCTTTGTTTATTTTAAATGTTATGATTATTGTATTAAATGTTATATGTGATTAATAATTTCATGTTATATCTGTTACAGAGTATTTTTATGTGATTTGATTATTCTTTATTTCAGTTATAATGTTTATAAAGTTATGTAATATACACTGCCTGTTAATATATTAATTTTGTAATTATAAAAGAATAGTTTTATTTTAATGAAGATCTCAAATAAAGACTTTATTTATTTTAATCAGATATATTAAATTCGTATTTATTCCTCCAGATTCCATTGTTGTTACAAATACTGCTTTTAACTAAGATTTATTTAAAAGGTCATATGTGTAGCCTTTTTTAACTAGAGTTACTAAAATATAAAAGCTTACATTTATAAATATCCTTTTTCTATAATTAACTTTTACCTGGCATTATTTTTGTTATTTAAGAAACATTTTAAAGCTAGACATGGTTTTGCTGAACATGGGTTAACTGGTAAATAATATTGTTTCTAGTAATTGCACCAATATTTTATGACTGGGTGCTATTTACGTAGATAACATTGGTTTTTGTACATTACAATTTAAACAATTTGAGGGACTATTGTGCAGTGAGATCTGTTGCATATTAATATAAGCCATATGTCCTCTTGTTATAAACTTAACTTAAAAGTTGTTGCGTTACTGGGGAAATGTTACATAAATCACAATCAGCATATAAAAATCATAAATACATTTTTGTAGTAGAATCTGCTTAAATAAATCAAAACACAATCTGTGGTCTTTTTTACATGTTGTGACAGCCAATCCTGCATTTTTGAAATAGCTGTATAAAAATAAATTGATGCAAATTTCAAAATTTTATTCATACAATATTAACACTCTAACTGCTAGCCACAATATCTCTGTTTTGCCAGGAAATTCCCAAAGTATTTTAAGCTTATTTTTAAATAATGCATACTTATTTTTTGTTTCCTTATCATATCTAGGTACAAAAATACGTTATTTATCATAATGTGTATAAAAACCAATTGGCCCGACACAGTTTTTTATAGCGTAAATGATACCTGAATAAACTCCATCGGGAAAATTGGCCTGGCATTGTTTTTAGGTATTTATATTTCCTTATCTGTGCAACACTGTCTTAATTTTTTGTGTGTGTGTTGTGTGTAAATAATAAACAACAAAACCACAATTTCCTGTTCTGGTAACCCACATAATAAACTGAATTGCAAATAAAGTGTTTTGGCGCTTATTACTCAGATGTAAACATGTCACATGTATTTGATTTGTGAGTTTATAAATATTTTGTATATAGAATAGAAGTGTAAACATATACTCTGTCTGATAAGTAATGCTTCAGATCCGATAAATACAAAAGATTCATAACAAGTAAAAGTTTTGAAAACTTAGTACTGTATTTAACTTCAACCAAGGCCGTTTTTGTAAGAATTATTTTACAACTGAAGATTTAGTCAATATTTCTAACTTATTTTTTAAGTTTTGTGAAATTTTGAAAACAATGGTAAAAATTAATATAATACGTAATTAAAAATTATGAAAGTATATAAAGACAAACTTCTTTCAATGAACCAAATTGTTTGATTGGAATAATCAACTCAACCTCATTAAAATTGTTACGAAATATGTGTGTCGGGTCGTAACTTCTAAAATAACATCATGTTTGTAATGCCTTTGGCATATATCTATCAAACAAAAACCATCGTAATTATATCTCTAAGTAGTGTAAAATTTTGTTGTTTGATACAATGCATCCATTTTTCCAAAAGTATCAACACCGTTGAGTAGTACGAATAAACATAAAACGTTACTAGACAACAATATCGGGCCTAGTGGCCTGACTGTATTCAATCCAGCGTCCTGGGCGGTCGGGCCAATTGGCCCGACAGGGCATCTACAGTGTTAAGCTATGCTAAAAAGCATTTATGAAATAATTGTCTACAGTTTAAAAATAACTTCAACATAATGACGTCCTCTCTAATTAAGACATTCACTCAGGCAATTAGTGAAGCCGTTCATCACATCACAAAGGTTACAATGACGATTTCTCTCAATTTCCATTTCAAAACATTTTCTACTCTGAGCAGACTCACTGTGAACATTTCAAGCGTTTTGAACCACTTAATTCATTTTTACACAAAATTTGATGCAATCTCTTTTATTAATTTATTTTTGTATAGCAGAAAATAGCCAAGGACTGCAAAACATCTCTATCACTTGTGTCTGTCAAAAACAAACGAAATATGCTACATTGTTGAAACTGTAGCAAATTTTCAATGTGGGACATATCACATGTGTTTGGGATATGTGTGCCAATACAACAAACAAAAAGTCGAGAATAGATATACGTTGCTCAAAAAAATCTTGACGTCACCTTACTTTTGAACATACCTCGTAAAATGAAAAGAATCAATAATTAAAAGTAAATGTAGCATTTCTGGATATCAAAAATTTCTTACTAATGTGTAATGTAAAAATTTGTATGAAATGGTAAAAGTTAATCCACCACTTTATAATAAAAGTATCATATGAAATAAGTTTGGTATTTATTTCCCATGTGTTCGATTTTAGAAAAAAAATTTATACCGGGAGATGGAGAAAGTCATTAGGAATATATATATATATATATATATATTATAAAAATTTTCACTCATGCCCCAAAAATTGCAAATATTGGAAAATAGTAGTTCTTCCTCCCCTCCACGGCACACCTAAAATTTTACAAGTTTAACATTTTGACTTTATTTTTTTTATGTATTTTCGAGGCATTTTGCAACTTATTACATCAAAAAAATAAAGCCAACACATTTTATTAGTTTTCCAAAATTTTTAATTTTTGGTTTGTGAGCTAGAATTTTTTAAAATCTTTTTCATATCCCTGATGACTTTCTGTGTTGTCCGGTATAATTTTTTCGCTAAAATCGACCCAGTGGGAACAGGAAATAAATACCATAAGTTTTGTATGAGCCAAAGTTAGTGAAACACCAGGTTTCACTTGATGTTAAAAACAAAGAGAAAATTAAAGAAAGTTTTTTTAACACAAACTGAAATATGTTTCAACATTCTTAAATATTTCTCAAAGAATATTGATGGAAATCATTTTTAATTATTAACTGGGTACAGAATGCAAAGTCAATGTAGTCATTAAAGAAATTTATGTCTTATAAAGACACTTGTAAAATTAAGGAAAAACAATTTATTTTTAAAAATAGAATTTTTATTTGTGCAGAAACCATGTGGAAAACAAGGGAACCTTCAGGATTTTAATTTAAAATAAAATTAATTCAAGACATCTCCCTTCAGTGTAAAGATATAGCAAGAAACTTGGTCAGCCAATATGCAATGGCTTACTTAGCATTTAGAGAGTTTGGAAGCCAGCTGACTCAATGTTTGTTGAACCTCGCTTCTATATGTATTGGTTCGTCACAAACACCAAGTCTTGTTTACCACTGTTCCTAGATGGAAGAAAGGGGCAGACAGCTGCCTGACTTTCCATCTCCACTAGCCGGCAAACTCCTTAACCCCTCAAGTCACTTGCTATATCTCTTGAGTATGCTATGCCTTTCATGCATGTTAACCTTTTTCATATATATATTCGCTTTAAATGTCATATTAAAATTATCCTACCTTTTTTACCATCATTATTCACATAGTTTTTCTCAATGAAAGCTTAAAATTTCACAATATTAATAAATTTGACCTACAAATTCCTTTCTACCTCAAGAATTTAAATTTTTCTAAATATTTTCCTTTTAATTTACTGTGCTCTGGTGTAACACTTAATTTTCATTTGATGCTTTATATTTGGCTATTCCATTTTTATTAATTTTAATATTACCTATAGTGGAAGGACAGGATTATTAATTATTTCATAAGATACCAATCTTTAGATTATTAAATTGTCAGGCAGCCCAGACATTAATATATATATATATATATATATATATATATATATATATATATATATATATATATATATATATATACACACACACACACACACATACTCTAATATCATTATAAGGCATTCAAATCAACTTTTGCTTATTATTAAAATAGACACCATTTTATGAAACTTAAAATAATTTTTCACTTTTACTATTTTACAATTTCCATCCATTAATATAGAAACTTTCTCATGATGTTAAATTTTTAATATTTCTAAATGAAAATTACTACGTCATTTAGCACAGCTAAAGCCTATATTTAAATATAAATACATACAGAAAATAATTTTTCTGATAAATCTATCGTTTACAATAAATTTAACATTTTCTTTTTAGTAATGACAAAATTTACATCTAATAAACTAATATTTCTTTAAAAAACAACCTGAACATGCCAGGCTTATCACAGAAAATCTCTTTATCAGTATGTAATAGATACTACATTTAAAATTTTGATAACATTTAAAGTAATTGCATATAAGCCCTACTCCAAACATTGGTTTCTAAATAATTTTTAGTAGTATTAAAAACTTCTAAAAACATTTGGTTTTCATAAGAATTAAATTTTTTTTTTTTTTTTAATTACTCCTAAATGAAGGCAGTGATTAGAAGGATAGAAAGAACAAGAGTTACCAGTAAGTAATATTTTTTTTATGATTTCTTCCATACACTTAAGCTAAACTTGTAAAATGTCATTCTTTTTACTAATTTCCAAATAGAATCACTTTTAAAAATGAACATGATAAACACTTTTTAAACTATAAGTATTATATTCTTATAATAATAAAATTACTTATAATATTTAAGTAGTGCTATCTAAATTTTCATCACTGATTGGCAGAGGTAACTTTCGTTTGAACATTTTTGCTCTGACATATTTTTGAAAAGCAACTTATTTCATACTACAAATGATATTTTTTTCCAACAATAATAAGACACCTTAAAATGTTTATGCTGTGATTGAGGTTTATTAAATAATTCTGTCTAGAGCTTAGACTTTAGGAAATGGTGCTTTTATACAGTATATTTACATTTTGTTTGTATATTTACATGCATCCTTTGTGGTAAATTTCAACACTGGCAAACATTAACAGTATAAAAATTGGTTTTCAACCAGAATATGAAACCATTATGTAATATTAGACGCTGATTTAAACTATAACAACATTATTATAGATATAAATTACTTTCTAAAAAAGCATAAGATAAAAATTATTAATGTTAAACATAATATTAATATTTGTTGATTCAATCTTCGCGTGAGCTACTAGTAATCACACTTTTAAAAAATGTTTTAACTTGCCTATAGCTACTACAAAATAGCTTACTCCACACACAACACTCTCAACAAACAATTTAAACCCAACAGCAAAATCAACGACATTTACAACACCACTGGAGTTTACAAACTAAGTTGCAGTTCATGCCCCAGTTTTTACATAGGCCAGACAGGGAGGTCATTCTACACACGTTACCAAGAACATATAAAAGCACTAAAAAACAATAACTACCAATCAAACTTCGCCGATCATCTCAACTCCACAAAACACGACTACACAGATATAACATCTAACCTACAAATTCTTCATAAACAACACAGAAATAACCAACGCTACACAACCGAACAATACGAAATATATAGGCACTTCAAACTACACCCTACACACATACTCAATACACAATTACATTACAACTCACACACACTTTTTGACTTCATAACTCCTAATACACACAAAATACACCCACACCACCAAAATATCCCACCCCCACCCTAACCTACGTAAACCTTGAGATCAGTTACGGTCTGAGTTGACAAAGGGACACATCTCCTGAAACGGCCGTCCTCAACAAGCAAAGTAAGTGCTACTATAGGCAAGTTAAAACATTTTTTAAAAGTGTAAATAATATTAACTATTAAAAATACAAAATGAAAGGCATATATGACAAACATATCCCAATATTCTAGTGTTTTCAAAACAGTTTTTATAAACACAATCTTCTAACATTCCTGGGTGGGTAAATCTGTGCATATCTAACATATTTTAAATAATATCCATCAATGGGATATTGGTAATATGGATGAGGTCAAGAAAGAGAAATGTCAAAAAAATTATTGTTTGCTTATGTCCAATTTGTTTATTTTATTTCTTTCATTCATTTGTAACCTTACAGCACTATTTATACTTTTTGGTAACCATGGCAACAGTTTAAGGTTGTACAATGGAGGTTTCGGCAATAACCAGATGGGGGAAAAAATTCATATAGGTCTTTGATAAATTATTTTCTTGATATTGGAAAGTTGGGACACTCCAAAAGCGCACTATACTTTGAACTTGAAGATTCATAGGTCAAATCCGGATAGACTCCTAAATTTTTATAATTTAATTATTGAATAAATATTTGAAAAAACTTTATGAACATCAATTGTCATTCACTAGCAGGTTTAAAAAAATGTATTTGAACTCAATTGCATGAATAAAAACGTATTTTACTAATGATTGAAAATTTGTACAAGATATATATATATCGGCAGAGTGTATAATAGAAGGAATTTAAAAATATATGAAAAACACGTTTTCCATTACTAAAAACTGAAATATAAACAAATAAAAATATTATGGCATAGAAATCCAACCAATACATTAAATATTTGCAATTAATTTTTGTTACAATTTAGCAAATATTAACTTTATTCATCTGGAACGGGTAGAAAAGTCAGTAGGTATCTGCCTACTGTCTGAAAATTAACTCCTATTTAAGATGATATTAAATAAAAAAAATACAATCCTAAACCTTTTCACTACCTCATTATAACATACAAACTCACAACTCATTTTCTACAAACTTATTTTTAACAGAAAATTTTATAGCTGATCTTCACAATACTCATTCCGGCTTGCATCAGGTTCTACAATTCTTTTGACCGTCCATTACTTTTTCCTGTTTTTAAAAAACATCCATTTTCCAAAAATTTTTATTTGTAGTAAATGTGTAACATAAAAGTAGGTTTTAATATTTGCAGTCATTATAAACTAGTTAAACTAAATGCAGTTATATTTTTATAAATAAATTATGTTTTCATTGTTTAAAAAATAATGTAATTTTCAGGCAGAGGTTCAATTGTTGCTATTGTAGGTACTGGTCTTATTGTGTATATAGGTTTATGTAGAGATGATACTTCAAAGGACATTGAATTTATGTAAGTAGCCTTCATAAAATCCATAAATCTATTGTTAGTGTGTTTCAAGCATTTTTTCTTCTTACTTTAATAAAACATGCAAATATATCTATGTATAAGGTCCGTCTAATTTAAAATAGATATATGTGTATACATATCTATATATATATATACACACACACACACACACACAGATATATATATATATAAATCAGAACAATAAATCAGGGGAATATAGACCAAACTCTATTTAAAGATTTTCCTGGGCAGACTATGTATATTGAATACATATACAACTCTAGTTAAACAGAGAAAGACATGTACAGTTTAATTTTTGTAAACATTTTACCAAAAAACTAATCAAAATGGTAAACAGCCTTACAAAAAACAGCTTTCTCAAGGCTTCAACTTAGACCTCCGTATTATTTTATGGAATGCTTAATAATGTAAAATTTAAACAAAACATTGTACATTTTAACTTAGACTTATTTTACATCAATGAAACAGAGGTTGCAACTGAGATCGCAGAACGTTTATCAGATTGATGACTACAGTGCCACTGTACTGAAACCTTCAAGAGAAGTGGCCTCTGGTATCCTCATTAGCTGTAAAAAACTTGCTCTTGGTGCAACCTCAGATCTTGCATAAAATGGAGGTAGTTGATAAGCTAGAGGTGGTTGCAGTCGACATTTGGAAGAACCGACAATATTTCAGTGTCATTGGTTTGGACATCCCACTGGGAAACTTGGTTGCCTACAAAACATTGAAGGAGTCATACAACAAAATATGATCCTTGTAGGAAACTTAAATAGTCCATCTACCCTAATAGTCTATCCAAGACTAACAACAGTCGAAAGGTGTCTCGAAGAAATGATTGATAACCTCCTGAAAGTCATAAGCATGCTTCCTACTTTTCAACCTTGTGTTGACACACCCTCATATCTCAAACAAGATAGAAGTAAACCTGTTAGAAGGGGCTGTGGTCACAGAGCCCTACTAGTTAAAGCAACCACCCTTAAAACAGCATACAGAAATTCACGGATTTGTAGATGGAATGTCAAAAAAGGAAATTAACTTACAAATAAATTGTTGAACCCAGCTCTAAGTACTGATGGACCACAGACAAAGGTTGACAATTCAACTCTGCTCACCTGGAATGCAAATCGATAAGAGGTCAAGTCAGCCTGTTAAACCTTCTTGAAATGCAACACTGGGGTACCTTAGAAAAAAAACGCGATAAAGCTAGATATAAAACAGAAAAGTCTAATTCAACAGAATATCTTATAATATTAAGAAAGAGCCAAGCAAAACTGAACCAAGAAATAAAAACTTGAAGCGAACTGTCTTTACAAACTTTACAAGTAAGCAGGACTTCAGGAAAGATGGCATGAAGGCCCACAGTTATATATCCCGCCTCAACAAGGACTGTGCCCAGAATCAGCTCCAGCTCCTCATCTGTGGTAGTAAAACTCTCAACAATTCAAAAGACTTTGCAAATGCACTTTATTAACACTTCACCAATACCAGCTGCACACACTATAATAAAAGAATTGCATAAACTGTTCAACCTTATGATTATTGAAGTCATAAACACCATGCGTGCCATACTTGGTATCCAGGCCCTATTGTATGCTGATGATCTTCTCCTATGGGTCACCAGCGATAGCATCATTGATCTACAGAAATGTATGGAAGATGTTGAGAAATGTGCAAAGCAGATTCCCATGGCCATACACCTCGAAAACAACCTCCCAACTTTTCTCACTCTCCACCAGAATCCCAAAAGTAAGTTTAACATACAAGAACTCAACTTTGGGTAGCAGTGATATTTCAAGATACCTGGGAGTTGAATGGGATTAACATATGTCATGGAAACCATGCATTGCCTAATGTGCTGAAAAAGCTATAAAAATAATAAGATTACTCAAGAGACTAACAGATACTACTTGGGGAGCTAACCAAGATGTTCTAAAAACTGTCTACAAGACCAATTTTAGAATATGGTAGTGAAGTGACGGTTACAGCCAGTAAATGCACCAAAAAATTACCTAATTTAGCTCAAAACACTAACTTAAAACTGGGGATACACTTGTCATGCACCCTTCCGATCCGACCCCAGTCTGATTTTGCTTCAAAAATCAATCGGTGTGGGATCAGAAAGGAATGAGCACACTCTTCCTGCCCCTTTCCGATTTCACAGTAGTCTATCTTGCCATCGCCAGTATTGGAAGGTACTGTGTGCTAATGTTGAAACATTTTAGCAACTGTGATTTAGTTTTTCTTAAAAACAAAGTTTGCTACTATATACAATTTTTTTAAACATTTATGGTTATCATGTCTATCGTTAGTCGATCGAATTCTTAAAAATAAAACTTACCAATATATAAAATATAAGCTTGGGTTAAAGTGAAAGTGACTGAAAATTTTCAATGAACATTGTGTGGAGACAACAAAATTAAAGCATAAAGGAACAGTTGTCTAATAATGTACCCTAAGTACAGTAATTGTTTATTGAATAAATGTATGTCAGTTAGAGAATTGTAAAAATTTCACACACAAATTATAACAATAAATAACCACCTAACTTACTAACCCAAGTTAACTCAAAATGTTTTTTTTTTCTTCTTGTGTGGTGTGTTTCACAAAGCGAAAGTGATAGATAATGTAAACACAGGCATAGTTAATGCTTATGTCACGTCCTAGACTATTTATAGCCGAGATTAGGTGGTGTAGTCTGCACTTTTGGAGCATGATCTGTAGATCAGAGACAGACTGGAGTAGGATTGATCACCTGGCGGAAAGGTGTGACCTGCAGCGTGACAAATCAGTGTCATGCAGTCGTCCGGCAGTATGATTGGAGTTGGATCGTGACAAGTGTGTCCCTAGCTTAAGACTGATAACTCGTGCTGAGAAGTACACCTCTAACGCTGAAATGGAGATTCACACTGATATTGAACCGTTGTAAATATACAGGGAGACGTCACCCCTATGTTTCTAGGAGAGATTTAAAGAAACAGACAAATCTTGGGACGAGTACTCTAAACCCACAGATAGGCTCAAAACCCAGTGAACACCCCTTGTGTGTTACAAGAACCTATAGTACCACTCCCGGAGAACTACTAAAAGTACAAAGTCACTCCCGGTTATCAGGATCCTGACAGACCACTACTTGCCAAAGCATGCATCATTAGATCAGGAGCTTAGAAGTGCAGCTCCCTGAATTGTTATTGAAAAATACCCTGAACCAGAATGGGTCCAAATTTATACTGATGGATCATCCATGCTTGGGCCAGGTGAAACAAATGCTGCATACTACTGCATATATTTTGAGGGATTTTCTGCCCTCAGGGGCCACCTTAGATATTAGGACAGTGAGGTAGCTGCCCTAAATGCTGCAGTAGTTAGTCTTGAGAAACTGACTGTTCCAGCTAAGGCTATTTTCCTTGTTGATTCTAAAACTGCCATCCTTAAACTCTCTGGAAATACACAGATTGGCTGTAGAAGAACAATGGATTGTAGAAGTAACTAAGTGCTCTCATAAATGGCGAGTGAGCTATTAATTTCCAGTGGATTCCGAGCCATGTAAACATCACCAGCAATGAAAAAGCTGACCAACTAGCCAAGCAGGGAACAACCCTCCCCCTGAGCATCTGAGTTTACTACAGACTTCCAAGTCCCTAATAATGATGACCACAAAAAAATGGAATCAATTTTGATTGAGGGGAAC
Organism: Prosapia bicincta; assembly: GCA_036971475.1. Classification (NCBI taxonomy): domain Eukaryota; kingdom Metazoa; phylum Arthropoda; class Insecta; order Hemiptera; family Cercopidae; genus Prosapia; species Prosapia bicincta. The sequence goes on along the minus strand of JBAIZL010000005.1, from coordinate 46,163,592 downwards.
TCTCAGCAGAAAAGTGGAGGGAAAATCTTGTCTTGTGGGGGGGGGGGAGACCAATCGACCATTACTTACCCTGAGCTGTTAGCGTTGTAGAATTCAGAATGAAGACTGGCCTTGACTACCTTCATGTGCATCTATGCATGTGCTGCCGACCCTGGAGTGCCTGTTGTGTGGTTGTAAAGTCATGAATCCCAAACACGTTCAGGATTGCACAGCATTGGACTGGGTCCAGGATTATGACAGTCCCATTCTCAAGGAAGCCTATCTCTAATGGTCAGCAAAAAGTCAAATGGCTGAACTGTCAAGGGTTTGAAGATTGCTTTAGTTCTGTAATAACCTCATGACTTGAGTCATCTGTGTGTTACACAAGACAAATAATATCATAATTTTTAACAAGTTAAATTCTGATGCTCCTTTTAGGATTCTTAGAACATAAAAGACTCATGTTAACTAATATTCATGAAATAAGTGTTTTAGTAAGCTATCATATATTTTTTTAACACATAAACTATATCTTTGTATATAAAATATACCAATATATGGTAAATGAAAAAGTTAGATTAATCAAATGAGTTTTGTTCTTTCTTATGAGAGTTGGTAGTACTGGTGAATATTTTCATCATTCTGATTTTTAGTCTCTAGAATATATGGTGTAATATACCTACCAGGGCATAGGACATATCCTCTATTTAATATTTTCATAGTGTATCGATTTATTAATTTTTTTTTCTCAATCACATAATCAGTCCCTTTTGTTGTATCATTTCTTTGACCACATTCAGAATAATATTATTAATTAGATGAATAGATGGAAATGTATGAAAAAGGATTATAAAAAAAATATTAAAGATGATTTAACCATTTTTAATTCAAATACATTAAATTGGAATTGAGAAATATATACATTGTAAACAAAATAGATAAGCTTAGTCCTGAGGACATATTTCTTTTGAGGAATTTTTTTTAGGGCTGACAAGGTATTAAATATTAAAGTTTTTGGTGGAGATAATGACACTGATCCTTGGACAAAGAACGTGATGGATAAAGGCTATGATATCCTTGTAATCAGTCAAGTCTCTCTGTACCATAAGTTTAAAGGTGGTACTCCAACATTCGGGGAAGCAATGGATTTATACAAGGCTCCTGACTTCTTCAGAGACTTTGTAGCTGCACTAAGAAAAAATTACAAAGAGGATAAAGTAAAAGGTTAGAAGTTTAAATATTTTTGTAACCATTAAGTAGTAAACATATTGACACGTAATTTTAATCAATTGTAAAAGTATATTATACATGTGCACTTCGGGAATCCAATTTGACGTTTAATATTATCTAATGAAAAATAGGTAACTTACTCTATTGTTTTATATATATTGTAACTGACATTTCTAATTTCTGTAACTCTAATTAGAGTATAAAAATTGCTCAAAAAATATATTTTGCTATATCTGCCCTGAAAGTTTTTCTGCTTTAATTTAAGGAGCATTAACTTGATGATCTTTAATCTACTACTACATCTCTCTATAATTTTGTTTTCAATGTCATCAAATATTTCAATTTCTCTTCTCTTTTATCTTTACTCTCCTCAAATATTATTTTCTGAGAAGTATAAAAAACTCAATATAAAATGCCTTTTTCTATTTTTTTTGTTTGAGTTTTATTCTCCAACTAGTTTTATTTGTTTTCTTATCAATCTTCTTTAAATTATTAACTCTTTACTACTAACTTTCAAATTGTCATGAATTTTTATTTTTAATACCAAATAATAATACTCCGAAGTAAAACATTTAGTAAATAATTTTTCAGCCTAATTAGAATTCCAATTTTACCTTTATGAATTTTCAAAAGCTCTTTTTTCTTAAATATCTTACATCTTACTTCTTCAGAACAATGCCATTCTAAGTTGCCAAATTTTCCAAATCATAAAATTATCTAATTTTATTCCAAAAATCTGTTGGCAGAAGCTTCTCTTCTTTGATGCTCATTCATATTTAGAACTCTTCTGTGTCACAATACAACATTTATAAATTCATAAATTATAACCTCCCATGTATTTCCCCCTAATTTAATAACTCTGTCAGTTTTACAAAATTAAATGATTAACACAGAATGAAACAAGAAAACAAAAATAATAAAACACAATTAAAAGTTCTTAATTTTTCAGGTTGTCTGTTGGGCACCTTTGTAAAAAACAGGTATTAAATCTATTTCATTTGAAACACATGGTATTTAGGTGTTGTTTTTCACACATATACAATGATAAAAAGTATATATATATATATATATATATATATATATATATATATATATATTCTTCTGATGTGTAGAACACAACAAACCAAACAAGTATATTATCTATCTATTGACGTTCTTTAAATCATTGAGAAGAAGTGGCTGTTGTGTTTTTAAATGAACTTTAAACTTCTTGAAGATAATATTATCAAAATGAAGCAATGTATGCTTTGTCATGTTGGTAGCAACATAACTGACAAAGAGTTAGGTCTTCACATCATATTAATTATATATGACTTAACAAATATTGTATGATATGAAGAGAAATATCTGCCACCTTTTTTGAAACGTCCAAAGAAAAATACTATCTTTTATTATACTTAGTATGCTGTAACTTGTAGTTCTCTATTCTTCGTTCCATTTACAGTAGAGAATATATTTTACTTTAAATAGAAACTCCAACGTTATGAAATCGACTTCAGTGTAGGTAGTATCAAAATCTCAAAAGCTTTTGTATTTCTGGTTATTTTTGAGTGACGAGACACCGAAAAATACGTTACATCTTCAGCCTGTAACTGAAGCCTGTGTATGGCCATAGAACCTCTTCATTTAAAAAGCTTGCGAAATAGATTTCTTGAATGGCAATTTTTGGGTCTGAACACAAAGTGCGGAGAAGTAACCTCAAACATTGATTAAACTTTGAAATTACATTGTTAAACTTAACTTTGACATTGAATAAGTTAAGTTTTGAATACCTATGGCAATCCATTGTTGTGTATAAGTACAGATATGCATAATGTTTATCTTACACCAATATGCAATTTTAAATTATTTATGAAAATAATTTCATTATGGTCAAGATTTCACGAGCTTCTAAAAATTCCTGGTGGTATGTAGTTTGAGTATATTGTTTATTATAACTGTAGAAAAAGATCCCAAAGTGTGGTTTTTTCTTTAAGTAAGGTGAAAGAAAGAACATAGATCATTCGAATGTAGATAGCAGTTTACTTCTGAGAATGAGCAGTAATTGTGAGCAAAAAAAAAAAAAAAACAGTTTCACATTGCCTCTTTTCTTAATGACTATTAAGGAAGTTCTATAAAATAGCTTTGAATTCCAGTTATAGTGGTTAGTTTAAACTTGCATTACTTAAAGCATACCAGTCACACAGTCACCTTTGAGATACTGTATTATTTATCTATTAATTAAATGCTTCAAAAATTTATAAAATGTTTTTATTGAAGAAACCTTTTAATATAATGCATTGTCGTACATAAAAAATCATTTAAATGTTTTATTTCATATACAGAATTGGTATTTCAAACATTTGAAATAAAAAAATTTTTAATAATGAATGATACAAAAAAATGAACAAAGGACAAGTATACAAAATTCTACCTTCTTAGCATGATTATGTTTATAAAATATAGACACAAACTTACCTACACAAAACATTAATGTTACATTTTTTAGCTTTTATATACTTGGTGCAGAGATATTTTTCTCGAAATGCAAAATGATACTTAGTGTTTTTTCTTGTTTCTTCTTCCAATCATGCTACACATAATTTCCTCACAAGGCTTCAGAAGTTAATGTTGATGTTCCTTAACCTTCGAGAGTTTCAAACGGGAGAGGCCGCTTGCGGAGGTTTATTCCGCACAAATACCCTTTAACATTTAAACAGTTTAGGATTTTATATTTGGGTTTATTCAAAATTAAATACTATATAAATGCTTTGTAAATAATTTTATACATCATTATTGTACAATTTTAATTTTCTAAACATAATATTTCTAAAATTATTTTGAATAGTTGAAAACATGTAAGCAATGTATACTAGACCATTGTTTTCATTTCAGGAGAGATTATTTTTCTTTAATAAAGTAATTCAACTTCTAAACATAAAAAATATTTTATTGTGATGGTAGGTCCTACATATAAGAATATGAAATTAAATATAATATTTAGTGAAAATACGGAATATTTTTATTCAAATATATAACCCTAAATATTAGTGGATGAAAAAAAATATTGGCTCTATAACATAACAGGTTTTAGCAGAATCTTACAGTTTTTGTTAAAGAAAACAATTCATAATTGTTCATTTCTAAGCTTACTAGTAATCACTAGTGTAGTGTGAACATGACCCACTCTCGTGAGAATTATGTATCCTTTTACAGTTCTCCCTTGTCTTTCTGGTTCAGTATACCACAGGATTTTTCATTTTTAACTAAAATAAGCTTCTTTTCTATTGCAAAACTGCACTCTAACAGCGTCCTGGTGGATTTTTAGTGGGATTTTCTCTATAATGTCAATATCTGACAACATTTCAACAAATTTACCATTTTCATCACTTTCTGATTCACCTATTATGTCTTCATTTGTTTCATTTACAATTTCATTGACTTCTTCGCCAGGTTCATCATCTGGCAAAGAGACTCGTTTTCATCAGAATCATCAAAGATATGACTAACAAAATTTCCTGTAGAAAGTATTTATTGATTTTCTTCTTTTTCGGCACCACATAGCATTTTACGAATTCTCTCCTCTGAACAAAAGTAAATAGTGAAACTTAGATACTAAAAAGACATACAACACTAAAATCATAATAACAAAAAAAAACAGTAATAATTAGCCCTCACAAAGTCTTTTGCAACGTAAATAACTGCTCGAGGAACTATGCACAAATTACTTACACGAAAGGATGATTGCGAACGAACCCTCCGAAATTTGACGGTGCATAACAAAGATTAAATTCACACTAAAGCTTCGAGGAAAAAATGAACAAAAATAGGTTGGGCCGTATCCTATAATGCAGGTTGTGTGACAACTAGGAAGACATTTCCGTAACAAATAATTATATGTGCGGAGAAAAACTCTGCATGCGCCCTGTCGAAGGTTAATGATGTGTAATTTCTAAAGGTATGTTGTAAAGAAATATCATTAAGTACGTATTCATTCCATAATGTCTTATAAGTCAAATTTTTGTTAATAAGTTTTTTTTAAGTTTTACATAACCATTACTAGAATAAATAATTTACAAAATTATTTCAGCCATATTCACCTTTGTAAAAAAATTATTAATTTCCAATGTTTAGTATTTTTTGAAACATCTTAGGTTCCACAAAACTTATAAACTAAATCTACTATGTTTTTTATTACAGTAATATCCCGTACTTACGCGATAGGGGGGACAGAGCAATAACCGTTTAAGTCGAATTAGCATAAGTCGGGGTATAATTTTACATACAATCACATAGGAATCATGTTTAATTGGGACAAAAGAATAAATAAATTATTAATTTAAAAGAAAAATTTGTATGTATTAAAATTTTAAATACATAATACAAAAAAAATCATATTATATACATATATATTGCAAAGAAGTAAGTGAAAAGAAGTTTTTTTTTATATAGGCTAATGACAAATCACAGACAATTTTGCTGTTTTAAACACTTAACATTTCGAATTTCTTTCCCAAAATTCCTTTTCAAGAGCTCAGTATTAATTAAACAACATAACTTACCATTTATAAAATACATAACATTATATAAAACATAATAAAAATCAACAAATTACAAAACTCTTAATACATATTTGTCAGTTTTATTGAGATAGAAAAAAATCTTGACCTGTAAATGGATATTTATTAAGAGTTTTGGATAATAAATATCCATTTACAAGTCAAATTTTTTTTCTATCACAATAAAACTGAAAAATCACAGACAAATATTTATTAAGAGTTTTGTAATTTGTTGTTTTTTATTATGTTTTATAAAATGTTATGTATTTTATAAATCATAAGTTATGTTGTATAATTGTTTAATTAAAAACTGAGTTCTTGAAAAGGAATTTCGGAAAGAAATTCAAAATGTTGAGTGCTTAAGAAAGCAAAATTGTCTGTGATCTGTAATTGGCCTATATAAAAAAAATAATAGTTATTGACAGACATTAAATACAAATATTAGTTAAAAAGAAGTTATTTTGACATAGAAACCTTCATAAAATCTAGTAAATTCGTTTGAAAAATTAATAATTTTTTCTTCTCACTCACAATTTCCTTGTAACTCGCTATTTTTTTGTTTTGTGGCAGAAATATGCTTATTGTTGGAGTCCATGTTTTCTAAAATTTATAAACCTTGCTCAATTAAACTAAGGCCTTTTGTCAAGTTTCTAACCGTTATTTGATCTTCTACGTCAACTGGGTCTAAAGAATCTGCTCTGTTTTTAAAGTCTTGCTCACGCATTTCAATGAGCTCATCAATTAATTGTCAGCTCCTGGTTGTGTAAATCCAGCAGTTCTTGAACGTCATCATTATCTACTAAATTTAGTTGTGTAGCAAAACCGACAACTTCTTCAATCACATCAGCAATTTCATCAGACTCTGGCACTGATTCCGCTTGAGTTTCAGTGGCAAAATAAATAGACACACCTTTTACCATATGCCAATCAAAGTTTTTTGTGAAATTTCATTCCAAGATGTCCAATGATTCTCAAAGCATTTAAAACATTGAAGTGTTTCCAAAAATCTTCAACAGAGAGCTCGTTGTTCTGTCTTATAGCTTCATGCAGATGATCTTCTTCTGTAATAAGATTTAAATATTTTAATGAATCCCTAATCTATGGGATTTGGTTGAAGCAAATTATTTGTGTTTGTGGAAAAATACCACTTTCACGAAATTAGTTAAAGTAGTAAGAGGATGGCCAGATGCATTGTCAATTAAAAGGAATTACTTTAAAAGGAATTTGTTTAGACCGACACTAACTTTTGTTTTGAGGTATGAAATGATGACCAAACCAGTCCTCAAAAGAAAAGCTGTTACCAAAACCTTCCGATTTGACTTCCAAATCACGAGCAAGTTTTTATAATGCCCTTGGGTTTTCTGTGTGATAAACTATGAGAGATTGCAACTTACAGTCAACAGCTGTATTTGCACCAAATATCACTGTCAATCGGTCTTTGGCAGCCCTAAAACCTGAAAATATTTTCTCTTCATGAGCTACAAAAGTTCTCATAGGCATTTTCTTCCAGAACAGACCAGTTTCGGCATAGTTCGGACAGCATGATTTAAAACCGCTGAACTTGGGAATCGCGTAAGTCGAGGTATTACTGTATTCAATTTCTTCTATCAGCTGGCAGCTCACACTCTCCCTATATATACAATTATAATTTGGTCTTAGCTTGTGAGGTTATGTTAATACAAATAAAAGACGTACAAAAAACTCAAAAATTAAAGGTTACACTTTTATATTTATAGCATGGTCATGGCCTTGCCCACCTGTCAAAACAACAGTTATTATTAGCAATACTTGAAATATGAAACATCAAATAGAAAAGAGGTACAACAACAGTTGATTTCACTAGAGATGGAGAGAAAATATAAAGCTCTTCGTCAGAACAATGCACAAAAATCAACATGATTTGAAAATGGAAAATTTCTGGCGTGTTCTTGAGGCTTCTAAAGAGGCTGTTGTTTTAAAGGTAAACTCATAGCAACTGCATAGATTGATTGTTCAGATGGATCTATCAGAACTGTTTTCATCAGAACACGCATGTAGTGTAACTGTACTCTTAGAGGTAGTCTAAGCCCCAATTAGTCGAATTACCTGGACTAGTGTTTTCATTTTCCAAAAGGGATAGTGTTGTTGGCATCTAACAATGTAATGATGGCATTAATTGGTTTTTAGTTAATACCGTTGAGCTAATAGCAGAGCAAATAACCAAGGTAAAGATATGGTTTTTGTGCAACAATAATTAAAGACATAATTAAGTTATTAACTGTAATACAAGAAAACATATCACCATATTTAATATATAAATAAATAAATAAATAAATAAATAAATAAATATATATATATATATATATATATATATATATATATATATATATATATATATAGAGAGAGAGAGAGAGAGAGAGAGAGAGAGTATTCAATTAATGTGTGTTTGCGTGTGTGCATGCATGTGTGTGTGTGTGAAGAGAGAGAGAGAGAGAGTTGCTGGTTCAATTCATACTACTATTTACAACAATTGATTTATAAAAATTTGAAGATTTAAAAAATATGCAAACTTAATTAAGTGAATGAAAGAAGTGCCTCATTTTAAATTCTAAAATTTGTTTGTGCTTTCAGAAGGTAAGTTTGAAGGACCAGAAATTGTAGATGAAGATCTAATAAATGCTCTCACTTTTGATATTGCAACTCCAATATTGGAAACAGAAGATTCATCATAATCTCAACAAACAAAATAAACTAACTGGTTTGAAAAATGACTTATTTTTAAATCTATACAACAATAATGGAACAATTATGGTTGCAATATTGTAGCCATAACTACAATATTTGAAGCAACCTAATTTAACATTAGATCTGTTTTGGTGATCTAATTATTTTTAGAAATAAACCTAAATGCATCATAAACTCTGTTTGAAATATACGAATCCTATTAAATGAACATTAAGAATTAAGGCCTTCAACAGCCTTCAAAACCTGCTTGAAGACAGAAAATGTTAGCTGTCTTTGTTCTAATGTTATATAACTAATCATTTTTGTTCATAGACAGATTTATAGCATTCTGGGTTGAAAAGTAGACAGACAAACGAAATAAACATTTCCAGAGAAGAATATTGACATTTTTGTTTCTGTCCTCTATAATTGTAATGTAACAAAGGTTGCTTGAAAATTTTAGGCTAAAGTGTTGTCTTATTTTTAAGATCAAGAGTTGTTATGTGAAGGAGTTATCAATCACTCTTTAAAATATTGTGATTGTCTTTTATTATGGTACACAATTCCAAATTAGTATTCGTATTCAAATATGATAGCATCAAATGGCTTTACAGCACTTATATACTTAAACATTTAGTAATATAGAAACATTTGCCTATACTAGTACTTACTTTTTGTTTAACGAGTATGGATATTTTGGAAAATGCAAGTGTTTACATATTAATATATTACTATAATTAAAAGATACTTAACTAAGTGAATACGCAAGGGCTTACTTGCTGACACATTTCGAAACAATCGTTCTTTTTATGAAGCAAAGCCTCTCTAAGTACGTAAGGGCTTACTTGCTGACACATTTCGATGGATATTTTGGAAAATGCAAGTGTTTACATATAAATATATTACTATAATTAAAAGATACTTAACTAAGTGAATACATAAGGGCTTACTTGCTGACACGTTTCGAAACAATCGTTCCTTTTATGAAGCAAAGCCTCTCTGAATACGTAAAGGCTTACTTGCTGACACATTTCAAAACAATCATTCCTTTTATGAAGCAAAGCCTTTCAAGGCTGTTTGAGATGCTTTGCTTCGTAAAAAAACAATTGTTTTGAAACACGTCAGCAAGTAAGCCATTACGTATTCACTTATTTAAGTAACTTTTAATTATAGTTTAATCAGTGAATTCAAGATGATTACATCAAGCAACTTTATTAATATATGTTAAAATGTATAAACTCATAGCTTAAGATAAAGATTGAATTAAATAATATCAACTAAGCAAGCAGTGTTTAAGGATGTTAATATTTTTGATGTCTTAATTTTCTCTTCTATACAACTTAGTGATCTAGTAGATAATCGCACTAATCTGATATAACATATCCTTTTTAATCATCTTTTAGAATGTTTACGGCGACACTGTTATCAGACCATCACTTTTCTACTTACAATTATTAGACTATTAAAAAATATTGTTTTTTAATTATGTTCTGAACAATAAAATAAAGTCTGAAATAGAAATTCTTTCTTAATATCAGGCCTTTCTCAATGTTTTCTTTTATATTAAAAATTATTCAACAAAGAATGATATAAACTGTTTCATTAAATGTTGTATGAGGAAAGAAATAAAATATTTAGTAAAAACTTTTACCTTCAACAGATGAAGGGTATATTTTGTTAACATATATCAAATATGCATTAACCCTACAAAATATCTTGGAGATAATTATTTTCTAAAGATGACCAACTGTTTAATTAGAGAAGATATTTTCTAAATTCATACATAACAGAAACCTGATTAGGTTTATATAAAACAATAAAAGGTGGTAGGTTATAAAAAGAACAAAACTAATAATTTTAATAATAATATATTTAAAAAGTATATCCTCCATGCTTCCACTCTGTTATGACTGAAATATCATAAACAAAAAATATTTACTCCAATTTACTGTTTGATTAGAGAATTTATTTGATTGACTTCTGAGATTCTTCTTTTATCTATTTTTCCTCTGTGGTGATTCTAATGCTATTGTGAATGGACCATCATTTTGCAGACTCACAAGTTGGTGAGCACCAAATACTCCACCTTAAAAAATTAAGTTACTTCTAAAAAATATATAGTAATGGGGAGATATCAAAGAAGATAGATATTATTTCATAAGTCATAAAACATAGCTAAATGAAATAAATTTAGCAGTGTTTATATAACAAGTATATTTTAACAAAAATTACACACACACACACACACACACACACACATATATATATATATATATATATATATATATATATATATATATATAAACAGCGAACAGTGGAGCGGTGACTGTACGTTTGAAATGACGCTGTTAATGGCAACGGCAAACAGCGTCACACTCAAAACGCCACCCTGTGGTACACCATTCTCTAGTTCGTAACGATCAGAATATATGCCTCCTAGACGTACACGGAAAGTCCTGTTATTCAGATAATTTTTTATAAATGCAAGAATGTTACCTTGTATACCCCATGATTTCAATACGTTCAAAATTCCTCTTCTCCATGCCATGTCATATGCCTTCTCGAGGTTGAAGAAAACAGCTACCAGTGTTTGTCGTAAGGTGAAGGCATTCTGTATAGCTGACTCCAACAAACCAATTGGTCAACTGATGATCGTCCTTGTCTGGAACCACACTGGACGTTAGTAAGAAGTTTGTTTGTTTCTAGATACCAGACAAGACGACGGTTAACCATCTTCTCCAGTAGTTTGCATAAGCAGCTGGTCAGAGAGATGGGTCTGTAACTACTGGGATTAGTTTTGTCCTTTCCTTGTTTTAGAAGAGGAATTATTGTCGCTTCTAACCATGCATCGGGAAAACCGTGCTCCTCGAATATACGGTTGTATATCCGAAGGAGAACTAGTTTTGCCGACGGTGGTAGATTTTTAATCATGGAGTATACAATATCATCCGGGCCTGGAGCTGAATCCTTCGTTGACGAGAGAGCCGACTCTAGTTCATCGATAGAGAAATGGATATTCAAACAAGAATCTCCAGACAATCCAACGGTGAAAGGTAAGGCTTCCTGTTTATGTTTGAACACCTGGAAAGCGTCCTTGTATGCAGAAGATGAAGAATGTTTTGAAAACGATAACGCTAGCACATTGGCAATTGCCGGTGGCATTCAAAACGGTTTTTGTAAATGAATTGACAATGTCATCAATGGGAGCCAAGTAATCCACGTCCAGTGATTCTAGATCTTGTGAAAATTGTTCCCAGTTGGCTTTTTTCAGGATCCAACGGGGATGTCGAACACAACAGGGTGAGGAGTCACACAAAGAGATCTCAATAGGAATGTGGTCGCTACTGTAAAGGTCAGACAACGGGGTCAGGTAAACTTCATAAAGTCAGTGCAACGGAAAAACAATGGATAACGTAAAATACCAAGAATATATATATATATATATATATATATATATATATATATATATATATATATATATGTAGCATAGCTTCTATCTTTCTCTCTCTTGAAGAAAAAAATCAGAAGTAGACATTTATAAAGCATGTATTAAAAATTATATAAGGACAAATGCAGCAAACCCTTTCAATTTAAAAAAAATGTGTTTTTTTAGATAATATAGTACTTACAATTGCAGAAAATTTGAAAGAAAAATTATGAGAGCCCTTTGGCATTATATAACAAATTAAGTAATCAATAAGACTAAAAACCACAGTAAAAAGTGAAATAATCAGATATAAAGTAGGAAGAATTTATATCTAATTCTATTTCTATGCATTTTAATGACCATGCCATCACCTTCAGAAGATTAAGCAAATAATATGACTATAGCAAGTTTGAAACAAGGGTTGTAAAAAAGGACAAATACTCTAAATCCGGGTCCTCTCTAATCCCCAGTGACGAGGGTTTTATATCTGTTCTGCCAATTATTAAACTAGTGAAAAATCAGTCAATTTTAAATATTATTATACATGGGCTGCCTCAAAAATAAGTTACACTACCTTTTTTTTTAATACAATTTTTTTATTTAAACATATTTTAAAGTACACTGAAAACTTATTTTCGTACATAATCACTTTCTTTTTACTAGATTTTTAGTACCATGTTGAACGTTTTTTTCAAGCCACTCTGCATGTCACCAATCTGCCACTATACCAGTTAATCATCTTTCGATATCTTGCTTCAAATCCTCTTCATTTGTGAAGCATCTTCCTTCAAGATGTTGCTTCAGCCGTGAAAACAAATGGAAGTCACTTAGTGCAAGGGAAGGGGAGTAAGGCAGATGTCCGAAAAGATCTCATCAAAACTCCTCAAGCATGTCTTGAGTCTGATTAGCAGTGTGTGGGCAAGTGTTGTGAAACAAAAAAACATTTTTGTCTGTTTTGATAGACGCAGATCATCTGAAGGGCATGCACGACTTACTTCCTGCAGAAAAGATTTCCCAAGTGTTAGGTGATTTCATTAGCACAGATTGATGTCAATGGCCTGTCGGACATCTTCGACTATAGTTGGAGCACGGGAAGTGGAAGGGAGGCCACTTTGTTGTTCATTGTGTAATGATGTTCTCCTTCCCATAAATGATTGTTGTCAATAAGAAACCATTAGCTTGGCATAATGTCTTTACTATAAATACTACAAAACTCCCACTGAATGTCAGTAGCATTTTTATTTTTTGCCATTAAAAATGTAATAACACCTTGAGCTTTACAATCAGCAACAGGAAAAAGTGTAACCTCCAACCTACTCGATTGACGCATGCACATAAGAATTTTGCTGCAACCACACCCAGATGCAAATCCTCCACGTCTCCCAGACAAAAAAATAGTGTAGCTTACTTATGAGACATCCCAAATAGTAAAAATTATATTAATTCTTGAATTTTTTTAGTCCATTACATTCGCTGAGACTTTATTAATCACTTTTATATTAGTTTATGACTATCCGAACTTTAAATTTTGTAAATTTGTAAAAACTGAGACCGAATGTTTTCGATTGCTCCATGGCGATCTTCGTTAGTGTCTTCTGCTTGGAGTTTTTAGATTAAGAAGTGACGGCTTTAAAGCCAGGTTTTTGATAGTATCAAAGAGTATGAGTGATTTGTATTGGGTTTGTTTGTTTATTACCTTTGTATTTTGTGTTTTTGTGTGTTTGTTAATTTCATATTGTTCTAGTGTGTTGAGATGTGGTCCTTTTTTGTTGATGTGTAAGATCTCTAGGTTATGGTAAATGTCTGTGTATTTGTGTCCTGTTTCTTTTATGTGATTGTAAAATGCTGAGTTGGTGTTATGTTTGTGATCCTCGACTCTTTCTTACTAACAAAGTTTGACAACTAATTACCTATCATGAAGAAATGAATGTAGTAACACTATTACTGGTATGAAATAAATACAAAAGATGAACAAAACGCACTGGGGGGGGGGGAATTGATCATACACTCACAGATAAACAAAACCTCAAAAAAGATTATCTTTGAAAATTCAAAAACCAGGGTACATAATGAGATTTTCAACTAACAACAAACTACAACACAAATAAAGAAGTTAAACTCAACACACCAATATGTATAAATTAAACTAAACTTATTGAAATAAACTCTGCATTGTAAAAACAGGTATCAGCTTTCAACAAAGATTAAAAAAACACACTATTATACGCTCTATTAAATATAATAAAGTTTATATTTATAAATGCTATTTATAAACACTGTTAATAGAAACAGTGTAGCCTGTTTCAACAGAGACCCACTTACAGAGACATTGTGCTTTATGTCACAGAGACATCAATCTTAGTAATGCTAATTGTTAACAAGAAAGGGACACATCACAACATACTAGATCAATATAAAATTTACAAACAATAAAACAAAAAATAAAATTATATTAAATTCATACTTGTTGATTCCATCTTCAGTGAGCTACTAGTTTTCACTAAAATACTTGTAAATATTTACAAACTTGCCTATAGTAGCACTTACTTATATTTGTTGAGGACGGCCATTTCGGGAGATGTGTCCCATTGTCAACTCAAACTGTAACTGATCTCAAGGTTTTCGTAGGTTAGGGTGAGGGTGGGATATTATGATGGGCATGTGGGTTTATTTGGTGCATATTAGAAGTTATGATGCCGAAAAGTGTGTGTGTGAGTTATAATGCTATTGGGTGTTGAGTATGTGTGTAAGGTGTAGTTTGAAATGTTTGTATATTTCGTGTTGTTCGGTTGTGTAACGTTGGCTATTTTTGTACTGCTTACATAAACACTATGAACAATACGAAATATACCAACATTTCAAACTACACCCTACACACATACTCAACACCCAATTACATTATAACTTACAACAGTATTCGACATCATAACTCCTAATACTCACCAAATAAACCCACATCCTAACCTACAAAAACCTTGAGATCAGTTACGGTTTGAGTTGACAATTGGACACTTCTCCTGAAACAGCCATCCTCAACAAATATAAGCAAGTGCTACTATAGGCAAGTTGTAAAATATTTACAAGACATTGATGAAGATTGGCACATAGCAATCAAAAACGTCACAGTCAGTTTTTACAAATTTACAAAATTTAAAGTTTGGATAGTCATAAACTAATGTTAAAGTGATTAATTATGTTTTAGTTATATTAAATGAAAATTACTGCTTTTGGTATCACAAGACAGTACACACAATTTGAACGTTATAACCTCATAAACAAGGCTAGTTCATGACTAGTCATTTGTACAAAATATCATTTTTAAATACAAAGATAACCCAACTGCAGTTATGCTGTACAACTATTGATCCTACACAAAATTTATAGTTAGAAAAAAGTCATCTCTAACAAGTCCCTCTCCTCCTTTCTCCTAGACACTTAAACACTCTGCTTATTATGTATACAATGCATAAACAAATATCCATGCAATCAACACACCTATATCAGACTTTCTAGTGGCAGTTTGTTGCAGGCTTTACATTAGCCATTAGAAGATTATATTTTGCACGATACAATCAATCAGATGTGCACAAATTAATTCCTTTTGCAAGTGGTTATGATAAATGAATTGTGATGTCCTAATTTGTTATTTTTTTAAATTGACCATTTGTAATTGTTATTATTTAAAAATAATAATTTTAAATTAAAGTATGAAAATAATAAATATTTTTTAAAAAATAAATAAAATGCTACTTACAGTATAATGGTTAATTGATTCCCCTAACATTTTTGCAAGTAATTATTCACTTCACATTGGTAAAAAAAGTTTATTACTCAAATAATTTTTAAAAACTATTCGCACATGTTTTTAAAAATTATTATTGAAAATAAATGTGCTTTTAAATAACAACATGGACACAAGCAAGGTAATGTTACAAGTCTAGTGTTATTGTGCTCACTCACTACTGTAGTCTCTTACTCACAACTGAAGTGATAAAAGATCAGGTAAGTGGTTGGACCTAAATGGTAAGCTGATAGGTTTTATAAGCATTAAGAATGCAATACAAACCCTACTTTATGTGTCCTGTAATTATGAGAATGCATTAAGACAGACATAAATCTTTCTCTATTGTGATAGATTCAAGAGGCAAAAACAATTGCTTAGACATGAGAAATGTATTGCACTGGTTTATCTGAAACATGGAGACATTAACAAGGATCAAGCAGACTTGACATTCTACAAAAAAAAACAAAATGTAGTTTCTTGAAGCAATGACAAAAATCGATATCAATAAAGCCTTAGCTTTACATCTGCTAGCACTATTTTTTAAGGATGAGATAGTTTCACCCATAGGAGTCAAAGGCTTAAAAAGTTGAGTAAAGGAATGGAATTAGAAATTAAATACAAAGATATAGAGGTAGTAGTGTACAGTTTATTTTTATATACAATTGGGATTACAATTTACACAAAAAACAAATTTACAATAGTAAAAACCACAATTTTAGCCAACATCTTCTTGATGATCAATTTTTTTCTCAAAAATTATGTAAATCATTCTAGAATTCAATGTTTCATTTTGGAAAAACGTTTCTTGATTATTTCCATTAACAGACTCAAAAACAGTTACTATAGCCTTTCTGTATTTCGAGGTTTCTTATATGTTTATAATCATTATTATGTAATAACGATCATTGGTCTTATTTCATTGGTTTTAATTGGTCTCATTGAATTGAATCTATCTACAAAAGTAGCTGTATTGCTTTAATAAACACAGCTACAGTAATAGTGTAATTCTCGGCAATATATGTTACATCCATTTGGAAACTTTCTTCTTAAGAGGCTATTACCAGTAATCAACTTTTTTGGAGGACTTCCAAACAGTTCTAAAATTGTAAATGTGATAGTTGTCTTCTCAAATGTATAACTTGCTTTTTAAATTTTCAAAGTCAACAGTAATTAAATTGTAGTTAAGACTGTTTTCTTCTCAACTTGCTTTAGTAAACTCACAGTAATTACCTAGTTTTCAACTTAATAGAATTTACAAACAGTAATTAAATTGTAATTAATGCTCAATTTACCTTAGACTCTCTAGTAATTACTTTTCTTTTAAACTTGCTTGTGTTTCTGTTTTTCCTGAACGCAACCAAAGTATGTTATACATTACCGTTGGTTGTATTTATGTCATTTTGCTTATTTGCTACTTATGTTTTGCCCCTGACAGATTCAAGATAAAGTTGCCAATGCCTTTTTCTTTGGTGATGTTCTACATCAATCTTTTAGCTTAGGTTCCAATATTACTTACACCATCATTTAGTTACTAATAATGTTTTTTGCCAATAAATTTGAACTGTGGTTTAAACACTATTATGTTTACATTTACAACTCAGGTATAACACTATTAAAATTCACATTAACAAGACACCCTTATCTAAAATTAATTAGGATGCATGAATGCCTGATGCAAGGTCTGCAACAAGTGGGCATTACAAAGTCTGAAATAGGTGTTTTGATTGCTCCAATTCAAATTGGTGTCTTGATTGCTCTTAAACAGAGCTTAGCCCTAATTGATCACATAAGTGAGAGGTAAAACAACAGTACTCTGATTGTAAAACGATCCAATCACAGCATAGCTAAATTGACATGAATGGTGAACTAATCATGACCTAGCTTTGTTTATGAGGTTATAAGGCACAAGCACAACCTGATAAGAGGTAGAAAACCATGATAACCAGATAAAAAGTACTCTAATGTAAACGAGGCATGTACAAATTACTACTCTAAAGATATTAGGTTTTAAAGACACATATTAGTAGAATTAAAGTATTTTCAATACAGTGAAAAGTTATTAACAAGATTGAAAAAAAGGGTTTAAAAGGGATAAGACACAGTAAACAGTTAAAATAAAACACACCTCTCCTGTTAATATAGACATCAATAACGTTTACAATTACAACTATTTCTCAACCCCTTCCAAATACCTATTAACCTCCTCTACAGATTAAATGACTCGCCATCTAAGAACAATTTTTGTTTAAGTACATTATAGTGTAAAAAAAGGGTATCTTAGTTATCAGTTAATTGTTTATTATTTGTAATCTTAATTAGTAACAAAAAAACAAACTGAAAGTTACCTACGGTTTGAAATTTGTGTTATATTCTAGGCTCCCAATATTATTTAAATTTTGGATGTACACGAAAATACACAAATTTTCCTTAAAACACTTGTGTGTTTTAGTCAAAACTAGTAGCTCACGTGAAGATGGAATCAACAAATTTTCTATTTTGAGACAGTACAACACAACAAATATCTACTACTGATTGACACCAAGTAAAAACTATGCTGAACGGGAAAGTCCACTTAACATAAAAACCAATGACATGTCTAACACATCTGATAAAAGGACAAACATTGGATTATAAATATCTATCCTTATCCATGCTGTAACTTTCGAAGGTGATATATATCCTATAGACTGCACAGACAACTAGTCTTATACATGACTCATCAAAAAATAAACTCTCTTGAAACAAACAAACAATGATGAAAATCATGACAAGAAACTGATGCCTGTATAAACTCTATCACTAATGTGTAATGAACATCAGTCCACATTAGTCTACATGTGTCTGTAGAATGCATTAGGTTAAAATAATAAAATTGGTTAAGTAATAATGTTTAACACACTTCTAATATAACATTTAAATAATTTTATTTTCCATTTTGACAAACAATGACTAAATGCATTGATTACTGACTAATTAGGATCAATGATTTATTTTGCCAACAGACAAATTAACGTTAACGAGATAGTCGAGTAGAAGACAGTCCAGAGAAGATGAGTTTTCAGAAATTACATCATCAGGAAAGGATTATGAAAGGGTTATGATAGTGGTGAGGAAAGAACTAAAAAGAGGGTAAGGAAGGATTACTTAAAAGGGGGTGGTGTTTGATGTAGGAATAGCCTGAGGGTGATCTGATCTGATCATCTCTTTTTCTGCTACAATTAACTTTAATGATCACTTTTTTTTTATTTACTTGGTAACAACAAGAGTTCTCTTACTAACATTAATTGGGTTATGCACTTTTATTTTACTTGATCTGCCTTGGCAAGTTATAGACCTGTCCAGTATTTTACAAATATACATTTTGTAGAGGAAGATTTATGAAAACTTCTTTGACATTGGGAGTTGTTAAGCCTTCATCCAGTGAATGAAACCACAGAAGGAGATTATTTGTTTTAATCTTAACACAGTTGTTTGTTATATAAACTAAAACCCAATCTGTTTTTTTTCGAGTTTTTGGTTCAGAAAGCAAGTTGTGTTGATGCTTCGTCATTGTTATCATATAGAATTTTTGAGTCTAGATAAATTATTATAAAAATGTGATGAATGTTGTAATTAAATTGTAAATTTCATGTTAGCCATATTTATGCACATTCATGTTTCATGTATAACATGTTACTACATGTTATAACTTGAGTAGTTTCAAAATGGTATAACCGAGGTAAATTCAACCATGGAGATGTCTCTTATCTTTATGATTTTGATTGGCTTCACTTGAAGAAATAGCTTATGAGTTTATTTGAAATAAAAATTTTTAAAAAACAGTAAAATTACTTATGAAAAGTAAGTAAAATCTTTTCAGTGAACTCAATGGATGTAATGTAGAAATCTTGAACTGAGCTCTTTGTACAGGGGTAAATATTCTCAATAGGCCTACTATGAACATAAAAATTGCATTATCCATTGAACTTAACTGACTATTTTATTGTCTGTGTCAAATCATTTGAACTTAAGCAATACGTATAAAAAACTGAGCCTAAAGATTATAATTAATTTCATGTTGAGAAGCTGTGGCAACATGAACAAATAAGGCATTGCATTTGAACCAGAATCTAATCTAATTCAGAATCTAGATTAAATCTTTGACATTATGAAGAGTTGCTCTAATTAACTGTCCTAATTTTTTCCCAAATATTCAGTTTCAATTTCAATATGTCCTAGCAAAAACAAGCAAATGTAACTCACTAACTAACAGGACAGTTATACATTAAGAGAAAAGTACATAACACTTTCAAAAATTGCGTTTGAAGTATTATGTTAGTGAACAATTTCCTCGAGCTTTATTCTTTAAAAATGATTAATTTATTTGAATTTACTTATGTTTGTAAAGTTGTACTCCAACATCAAATTGGTGAAAAATAAAATGTCAGTTACCATTTTAACTCTAAAGATTTACCTTTAGAAAACTCATAAAATTTATCTACTTTTAGACAAAACCTGAATTTGACAACTCTTGATGATATAGTGTTATTGTAGGTGAAGTAATTTCTACACACAGAAATATGGCCTATCTATAGGTTCCCCCATAACTAGCATTTTAGCAGAAATATTCATACACCACATTGAACAAAACCAAATATTACACAACAATAAATACTCAGATAATATCATTTACTGGTATAGATTCATCAACGATATTATAAGATTATACAAAAGTAACACACGCCGAGCACACATATTTTAAAACGTCTTAATTCCATACACTTAAAACTAACATACACCATCGAAACAGAGCAAAAAAACTCTCTTAACTTCCTGGAAATTACAATTAAACGTACAGACAAATAAACACATAAATTCAACATATACCGAAAACCCACCAACACTAATCCTACCATACAAATCTCTTTAAACCTCCCACACCAAAATAAACTAGCTGCTTACAACACCATGATACATAGCCTGTTAAAAATACCTTTAGACAAAAAACACTACCAAGAATTAAACACCATAAAACATATAGCACAAACTAATGGATACAAGACAACAATGATTAACAAATTATACAACTGCCTAAAAACAAACTCAATAACCCAACTACAAACACACAACACGACAAACCCATGTAATACTTAACAATACCAAATTCAAAACCCACAGTCTAACCAATACACAACAAAAATACTATTACAAAATAGCCTACTCCACACATAACACTCTCAATAAACAATTTAAACCTAAGAACAAAATCAACGACATTTACAACGTCGATGGAATTTACTAACTAACTTGCAGTTTGTGCTCCAGTTTTTACATAGGCCAGACAGGGAGGCCTTTTTACACACACTACCAAAAACATATAAACACACTAACAAACAATAATTACCAATCAAACTTCGCCGCAGATCTCAAGTCCACAAAACATGACTACCGAGACATAGCATCCATTCTACGAATTCTTCATAAACAACAAAGAAATAACCAACGTTACACAACTGAACAATAAGAAATATACAAACATTTCAAAATACACCCTACACACATACTCAACACCCAATTACATTATAACTCACACACACTTTTTGACATCATAACTCCTAATGCTCACAAAGTACACCCACATCCCCAAAATAATATCCCACCCCCGCCCTAACACCCTAACCTATGAAAACCTTGAGATCAGTTACAATCTGAGTTGACAATGGGACACATCTCCCGAAACAGCCGTTCTCAACAAATATAATTAAGTGCTACTATAGGCAGTTTGTGAAATATTTACAAGTGTTTTAGTGGAAACTAGTAGCTCACGTGAAGATGGAATCAACTAATACAAAAAAAAATTATTATTTAATGAAAAATAGGAAAAGTATAATAAAATAACAACAAAAATACCTTATAAGAACAAGGGTTAAACAATTTAATTAATTTCAGAAAGTTGTAAATTTTTAAAGAAATAAGGTTTATTTCTGTCATTCATGCTACAGCAATAGAACACACACGAAAAAGTTTGGCATATCATGGAGATAGAAGAAGAGAATTAACGAAGACCATCTGATGAAGATATAACCAAAGGCTAATGTTACATTTGTAATCAAAAGAAGAATTGTTCATTTCAAACATGGTTTAGGAACTATAAGTTTATCATCTGGAAGGAAAATGCAACACCGCTCGTTGTGTGAACTGTATTCAAAATGAAGAACCTTAGAAGTTAGTGATGACAGGTGAGCTTAGAACTGAGGTGAGAAATATAAGTTTTTTTTTACAAAAACAACTGTATGTTTATACTCTTTTTATATTACACTTGAACCAGTGGTGTTACAAAGCTAATATTTCTTTCTTTCTACAGTTTGTAGACCTATATATTTCCAGGTAAATATTCTTTATTTACCCTAAATATTATGTTCACTTTTATATTTTTATAAGCACTAATGTCATTGAATATTTTAATGTGTAGGTTTTGAGTTTCATTATCGCAGAGAAAATTCTGGAAATGGCCTCTCTCATAAAGAAATCAGTGGCATACGTTGGATACTCGTTTCAACCACTCAAGATATTTTTTAATGTATGTCATTTAAAATTTCAAAATTTTACAATATTAACTTTTACAAATGTTTATATTTTTATATAGTATTATGTTACAAAGTCACAAAATATAAAAACAAAAAGAAATTAATTTTTAACTGGTTTTGTGCAGAATAAAGCTCTCACCTGTTTGAAACTCATGTTCCTTCTGGAAGGTTAAGCTATTATCAGCTTGTCTTTTAATTCAAATTAAATAAACATAGAATAATTTTTTACGTACCTTTTATTCTTTCAGATCTATAGAAGTGTCTCATTCGCACTAAAACTTTCTTGAAAAACCCTTCAGAATACTTAGGCACCATTGCAGTATGAAAGTCAGGTCTATGGCCTTTGAATGAATGATAAAGTGTGACTTGACTGATACATAGAACATCATAGTCCTTCTGAATGACACTTTTAGTCAGATTCTTACCAGTGTTCTTATCATCATAGATTCGCATTCTCAATATTTTCTTTACCCTTGAACAAAACTGAAATTATTATAGCACTAAACAAGATACTGCTGGAATAAATATAAGACCACCATAAACTACTAGGTTAATTAAGGTAATATCTGAATAAATGTAAAAAAGGTATATACAATACATTAAATTGTAAACTAAGACAGTGCTTAGTTAAATATAAGAATAGCATATTCAACCTATTTGATTTAATGGTAACCTAAGCTGGCATCTATATAAGTAGAATACAGAAATCATACACGACAATTTAAATCCAAAGATAAACTAAAATACCTGAAAAAAATATAATGAGGCCACCATAAAAACAGTATGTTTAATTAATATTAAACTAAGCTGTTGCTGGAATAATTAATATATTTATTATTATATTTGTAGTATATTTGCAAAATAAAGTTGCAATACTTTTTTAAAATTCAGAGAGAAAAAGTAATTAGTAACTTTTACACTAGTTTATGACTAACCGAACTTTAATTTTTGTATAAATGTAAAAACTTACTGAGACAGAACGTTTTTGATTGCTCTGTGGTTATCTTCATCAGTGTCTACATTTTCCGCTTGGAGTTGTTGTTGGGTTAAGCGGTAATGATTTTAAATGCAGGTTTTCATTAGTGTCAAACAGTATATGTGATTTTTATTGGGAGTGTTCATTTAATATGTTTGTATTTTGTGTCTTTTTAATTTTATATTTTTCTAGTGTGTTGAGATATGGTCTTATTTGTTGATGTGTAAGATTTCTAGGTTATGGTTAATGTCTGTGTATTTGTGCCCTGTTTCATTTAGGTGATTGGCGAATGCTCAGTCGGTGTTATGTTTGAGTGATTTTATGTATTCTTTGGCTCTTTGTTGGAAGCTGAGACCTGTTTGTCCAATGTAGAATTTATTGCAGTTTGTAGAGTTTAATTTGTATATGACTGGTGCTTGTAGCTTGTCTTTGCTGTTGGTGCTATGTTGTATTTTGTTTTGCAGTTTGTTATTAGTTTTAAATGCTATTTTGTATCCTATTTTTTGGAATTTCTGGGCTATTTTATTTTGTGTCCTGTTTATATATGGTATTGTGATAAATTTATTTTTCCTCCCTGTAGTGTTGATTTTGGGGGTTTTTTGTATATTGTACCATAGTTTGTCTATTATTGTGGATATTGTATCCATTTGTGTATGCTAAATGTTTAATGGTATCTAATTCTTTGTTTGTTTTCTGTGGTCATTGGTACTTCCTTGATTTCTGTGGAGCATGGATCAAAAGACAGAGCTTTGTATTGGATAGGGTGGTTTGAGGTTTGTGAATAAGTGTGTTGGTAGTCGTTGATTTCCTGTTTATGTTGTCTTTTTGTTATGGTGATGTCAAGGAAGATTAGTGATTGGTTAGATTCAATTTGTGAGATGAAATGGAGTTTTTGGTGTATTTTATTAGTGTGGGTTATAAATAGTAGGTAAAAACTAGTGCAATAAGACCTCTATAAATACAAAATGTTTAATTTGTTGATGTAGGTTAATAGTTGGCAACAACTATAATATAATTGAGTTAAATATAAAATTAACACTCAATAAATTCAAATCTAATATTGATAAATAAATGTACCAATATTTAAACAGTACTTAACTAAGTGAATACGTAATGGCTTACTTGCTGACGCTTTTCAAAACATACGTACCTCTACTACATATTCACTTAGTATCATTTAATTACAATTTATTTGCTTTTCAGAATGTTGTTTGCTTTATTGTATAGTTTTGTAAATAACAATGGTATAGCCTTACATGGGATCTATGTCTGCTACTGTATCATCTCGGTAAATACCAATGAAAACGCATAATCCCAAGCCTATTGAAGATACAATTTGTCCTTCAACTGAAACACAAAAACATTTAAGCAAGTGGTGGTAATTCAAACTGATATTATATGTAAATTTCTTTTACATATAAGTTGTTGCTAAATTGTGTTTCACTTTTAAACCTGAGAAATCTTTCATTTTTTACATATTCTCCCAAAAGCTGTTGGGATTCATTTGACATTTTATAAAGGTCATTCTCTTGAAAGCAACTGAACCTAACATAAGAACATGTCATGATTTAAGATTATTAATGGGATTAAATTGCATTCTGAGTGTTGTTTAAGTGAATAACTGTTGAATTAACTATTTTGAATTTTTTTTAATGAATACTCTCTTTCTCTCTCTCTCTCTCTCTCTCTCTCTCTCTCTGTGTGTGTGTGTGTGTGTGTGTGTGTGTGTGTGTGGTGTTTGTGTGTGTGTGTGTGTGTGTGTGTGTGTGTGTGTGTGTGTGTGTGTGTGTGTGTGTGTGTGTGTGTGTGTGTGTGTGGTGTGTGGTGTGTGTGTGTGTGTGTGTGTGTGTGTGTGTGTGTGTGTGTGTGTGGTGTGTGTGTGGTGTGTGTGTGTGTGTGTGTGTGTGTGTGTGTGTGTGTGTGTGTGTGATGGAGATGCCTTTTTATAAATTAGAACTAGATTTTATCCTGAACTGTAATTGTAGTTTCAGTAAAATAACAAATAGCATTGGCAAAATTATCTTGGAATTCTTTAAATGCTTGGAATGAATTAAATTCTTCTTAAGATAATTTTTTTTCAAAATTTTAATGGTTTCTTGTGAGATTTTACAATAGTTCAATAGTAAGAACTGTGTTATAAAGTCACCTATAATCCCTGTTCTGAAAGTATGTAACCACCATTAAAAGTAATTTCATCTGAAAAATTATCAACTTTATTATCCTTCTCAAAGCTCAGTTTCAGAATGATTTGTATCATACATTTCTTATTATTATAAGTGAATTTCTCAATAACTAATATTTGTCACCTTAAACTCTAACCATAATGTTTTGTTGACATTCAAAACACAAAGGTATATAAAAAGTTCCTGTTAATTATGCCCAAACACTGTTTAGGTTAGGGAGCGAAAAACATATTTATAAATTTATATGTAGGAAATTTTTGTTTTAAAAGAACGTTTCATTTGATTTAAAAAATAAAAATCACCATTTTTGCAATAGCTGTCTTTAGTAAGTTGCCTATATTTACTGAAACATGTTTTTATCAAAACAAAATAGCTATTATTATTATAATGTTCATAACATTCAATAACAAAATTAATAACTTCACTGTGAAAATTGATCAGTTGTTCAACATTTCTGACATAATATGACCCACAATTTAAATTTCATTCATCACATTGTTATGACAAATCATCATGGTTGTGAAAAATAAGAGTATTTTCTAACATGTTTATAACTTTTAGTTAAGTTTTTTCAAAATATTGAACTTTTAAAAATAACAAAATGGGACTCAGTCAATTTTTGATAGATTTTATAAAAAATAGATAAAACTCTTAGGGTTAAAATTTTAATATAGTGAGGTCAAATTTCAAAGTAATATAGATAAGAAAATTGTTTGAAAAATGTTATCAAAGCAAAAATATTGTTTGAAAAATTGTAAACTTAAAAATCAGCATACTTTATTAATTTTGTGAACAAAATATTGTTTGCAAAAACTACAAATTCATGAATACAGTGGAACCGCTCGAATCCAAACTAATTGGGGCTATAGCCTGTTCGGATTTCAGATTTTCTGGGTATTTTGCATTTGACAGAAGCTCGTTTTCTTATTAACAGACAATAGTAAAGCATTCATTACATATTTCTGTATCAAAAATTAAAGTTTTCCAGTGTTACAAGTGAAAAGTCTTTGGAACAACGCCATCACTCGAAAGTTTCGATGAATGAAATAATGACAAGGCTGTATTTTTATGGTTTAGACAAGAGAGGCACAAAGGAGTTCCTATTAGGGACCCATTAATACAAGAAAAGACATTACAGTTAAACAAATTAATGAACAGTGTTTTGGAATTTACTGCTAGCAATAGATGGTTGGATAGATGGAAGAGAAGGCTCGTAATAAGACAACTAAGGGTAAGCGGGAGGAAGTTATCAGCTTACAATCTGGGTGCAAAATAATATTTAGACGAATTCACAGATTTTATTTCATCTGAAAATTACTCACCCCAGCAAATGTTTAATGTAGACGAGACGGGATTGAATTGTAAAGCCCTTCCCACTAAAAGTCTTGCTTCTAAAGAGGAATCTTCTGTTCCAGGCTTTAAAACGATCAAACAGCGTCTCACAGTTTTAGTTTACAGTAACGCCGCAGGAACAAATAACCTACCATTAATGGTGATTGGAAAATCCGCCAAGCCACAAGCCCTAAAAATATGAACTTGAATCCGCTCCTTCTTCATTACAGAAATCAGTGTAAGGCGTGGGTGATAGGTAATATTTTCAAGGAGTGGTTCAAAAATGAATTTGATCCTTCAATAACAAAATTTAATGGAAAAGATGGACTTCCCCAAAAGCTCTACTTTTGACAGACAATGCTCCTTCACATCCTTCAGACTTGAAGTCGGTATGTAAATACATAAAAGCAATTTTTCTCCCACCTAACATGACATCGTTGCTCCATTCTATAGATCAAGGTGTGCTGCAGAACATGAAACCGAGCAACAGAAAAAAGCTTCTGCAAACATTAATTGAAGAAGATTGTTCTCTTTGTATTCCAGAAAAACTTAAGACGATTACAATAAAGGATATAATTTACTGGGTAGCTAAATCCTGGAATAATATCAGTAACACTTTACTGCAGAAATCTTAGAAGAAGCTCTGGCCTAGCCTCGAATTTGTGGAAACAGCACTTAGAACACGGGATGATGAAACTGAGCTCTTTCAGCTCTCATTCAAAGAGTACCAGATTGTGAAGATGCTGAAGAAAGGGATCTGGAAGAGTGGACAATATTAAATAACGATGAAGAATATTCTGAGCATTTCATGTTGTCTATGATCCAGGATCAACAGGATGACAGTGTAGCAGATAGCAATAGCAAGAAAAAAGATGCCTCCAAGAATGCTGTTACTCATGCCGACGCTCTCGACATAGCCTAGCATTGCATAGAACAACATGCAGCTTCAACACCCAATGATGTTATGCTAAAGCGACGGTGGCTCAACATCACAACCTCGGGAACGTTTATGTCTCTTCGCCAGATGAAGATTACTGATTTCAAGTGAAAAATATAGTTAAGTGTTTGTGTCTTTTCTTTTTAAGTGAAACATATAGTTTAGTGATTGTCTTTTTTATTTTTATTTTACTGCCAATTAATTCTATGTTAATGAAATGATACAGTAATACATTATAGGCCTTCATATTATATCATGTTTTTACAGTGTCAATTCCAATATATTGCACATCTCAGTCCTGTTTTACGTAAATAGAAAATTTTCAGTACATACTTCATTATATTTTAGATAATTTTTTAAGATTTGGTTTTCATCAAATCATGTTTGTATTTTGCAGGGATTCGGATTTGAGGGGTTCTACTGTACATATAAAATCAACACAGAATGAGTCAAAAAGGATTTTACAATTTTGAAAATTCATACAAATTTATGAAATTGAATTCTATAAATGTCTCTATAATCTCAAAGTTGTGAAGTCCTTCATGGATTTTCTACTATTCCACTAATTACAAGTAAGTAAAACAAAAAGAGTTGAGATACAAAATAATATTTCAGCCCGTTTTGTAACTCAATTTAATAAACTCATATGAATTTTCAAAGTTGTAAAATCCTTTTCAACTTATCCTTTATCCTTAATAATAATATTGTCCTTTTTCATACGATACTATAGAAAATGTTGAGCAGATTTGCATAGTCTTTGGTAATTAAGATAATTATTTTGGTTAAGGTAGGAAATGTTGTCAGCACTATGTCTCTTTTGCTCATTATTACCCCACGTTTGGCTATAACAAAATGGGATTAATATTTTCACAACCAAAATCAACTTAGAGGTTGTAAAATCCCCTAAAAATGTCTGGGGTCTTTAGGAGTCAGTTGCTATATCCCCTAGATCACTCAGCAATTTACAATACTCAAATATAGCTTGAATGAACTGTACAAATTTTAATTTAATTAATATCCAAATTGAAAATGAGACCTTAACTCTTGAAATAATAAATACTTTACACCTTTTCAAGAGGTGTGTCCCATTTTCAAGTTTAATATAGACACAAATAAATTAATTATTAAATCACAATGGTTAAACCTGGTTACAGATTAAATGATCAATATTGAGTAAAAATTGTATAATTAAATAACTAGAAATTTTAAAAAGTAATGTTTATAATGACAATTACCCCCATATTAAGAGAATACATCATTACTTTTAAATTTTAAATATAGTTTACAGACTAAAACATACTAACTACTAACCTACTACGCTTGCGTTTAAGACTCTCTGAATTACGGCCTTCATGTTTGGCTACTTAAAATGTTATCATGACAATAGAACCAGGTTTATCAACTTTAATATTATATAAGTAAATAATGGTCAATTAACAATGTCAATGTAATCTAGTTATTGTCTTATTAGCTGTTACTATCAAAGAGATTTTTTATTTCAAGTTAATTATGTTGAACTTAAATTTAAAAATGTAAATTACATTTTGATTAATGTAAAGACAACTATAAATTAAAAGAAATATCTTTAAAAAAAGAATTTACTGAAGCAAGGATATTTTAGCTATTTACCACAACTGATTTAAAAAAAAAATATTAAAAAAAAATTTTAGATAAGCGACACTGATTAGTAGATGCCATAATTTAACTCTATTCTCTATAACACAAGAGCATTAGGACCTATCTTTAGTCTTATCTAATTCTCTTCTCTACATTTCCTTAATTTTTTCTAAGGGGGTATAGTTAGTAAGTAAACACTTCCTTATAGC
The DNA here is from genome assembly GCA_036971475.1 of Prosapia bicincta. Lineage (NCBI taxonomy): Eukaryota > Metazoa > Arthropoda > Insecta > Hemiptera > Cercopidae > Prosapia > Prosapia bicincta. Next base: position 46,134,111 of record JBAIZL010000005.1, on the reverse strand, counting down.
CTCAATAGACAGTAGGTCTACCTAACATAAGTGACCATCAGCATTTGATGCCATAATTCCCTCTACATCCTTTTTCAGGAGGTTTTATGTCCCTACCTTAATTCACAACCCTTTCAAATTCTTCATACGAAATAAAGTCATTTTGACTGATTACATGAAAACTAAAAACAAAAATTATAATACTTTGTGTATTAATTAAAATTTTTTTAAACCGATTTATTGAAATAAAAATAATATAGTTTATTATTACTAATCAACTACATTATGGAGGCTTTATTTTCAGAATGGATAAGTTTGAAAATAAACAAAGAACAGTACAAGGAAGAATCAGAACAGATTTATTCTGTTTAGTAAGTTAATTCCACAATTTTAGAACTTGGATTGAATAGTGTTAAGAGATGATAAGATTATTAGGGAGATATGGTAACAATATGTTTTTAAAATCCTATGAGCAATTGAACACTAAACTGTTGTTAGTAATTCTTTCAGGGAACAAACTTAGACAATGACCATTACAAGGTCAGTAAAAAAAGGCTTCCATACAAAAATGTTGAGGAAAGTGTATACATATGACTGAATGAGCTATGAGGAACTTGAAATAATGAAAGATAATTTCAAAAACTATATTCTCTAAACTAGATGGTAGAGAAGGTGTCGACGAGTAAATGAACCAATGGGTAAATGAGAGTGCCATTGTGTTAACACTAAAAACTGGAGGATTGTTGGAAAGAGTCATAAAAGATAGCAACAAGAGGTTTAAAATACTGAAAGTCAGAAATGGGTTGTACACTAAATGATTTATACAACCACTGAATGATATCATATGGAGTACTACCAACTCTCTTGAAATATCAATAAAATTGACCTCCATTGCGAAAAAAATTACCAGAATGTCATATCATAAAAGAATTTTGTCACTGTGTCTAAACGATGAAAGTAATATTTGTTTGGATTGACAAATTATCGTAATTATAGGTAAAATTAAATATAAAGTAGATTGTTGTAATCATCTTCATTTCACTGATTAAATCATAACCTGATATGAGTTACTCTTTAGTAGCAGGTTAGACTTCATCAATAAAATGAAGTTACACTTGTTTGTATTAACTTGGCAAAAAAACCACTACCTACTGATTCACAGCATTGATTAATGCGCTGACCTACACGAAACACATATGCTGAATAAATCAATAAGTAGTGTTTTTTTGCCAAGTTAATACAAACAAGTGTAATTTCTATAAAGACCTCAAAATGTACAACACAAAAACTGCAAGAATGAAACGGAAGTTTCAAAAAATATCAGCAAATGTGATATCAGTATTCACCTAGTTCTTTAAATAATTACTTATAATTATTGAATTATATGTTTGTTTAAATCTTAATATTTAATCATAAAGATTCCATAATAGAGGAAATTGTAATATCTTCTATAGAGAAAAATTGTTTGTATCACTAAAATAACTTTTGAAATTATATGTAACTTCAAAAAAAAAACAAAAAATAATTTAGTGTTGTTTTATCCTACTACTTTTATCCTTCAAATATTTTTAAAGAAATTTCCTTATGTAAATTTTAATTTATCATAAATTTATGGATAAACCTGATTTCCTAAAAGGAGAAAATCAGAATAATGTCTATGTTAGTTTACTGTATGTTTGCCATTCTGAAAAGTCAATGGAAGCAATGTATGCATCCAGATCAGTGTTTCCCAACATTTATGATTTCTAGAACTTCCTGCAGCAACCTTTTAATCACTGTAGTCAATGTAAAATAAAACATAGCAGAATTATTTTTTAAACATATTTTACAATAAAAAGTAAATTGGTAGATTACAGTTATTTAGCACAAAAGGGAACTTTTATGACAATTCAAAACTATTATAAATCAAGATTTGTTTTGATTTAATATTATTATTCCAGTTGAGTCTAATATTATGAATTGAACACTTACTGGCTGATACTGTATTTAAGATGTCAACTTCAATATGTCTGGATAAAAATACTGGATAATTTTAAAACTAGGTCTGCTGCATTGTATTTGTTTCTTATATGAATGGTATGAGAAATTTTTGCCTTGCCCAAATAACAACTTTGTGGTAGAAAATTGCAAAAAACTGTCCTCTAGATCTTTTATAAGGGCCACAATGACCGCCCTTAGATTGGAAACAAAACTCAAGTAATGTTAATGATTTAAACATTTTCAACATGAAATTATAAGGCACCTAATTAAGTTGTTCTTTCCCAGATACATGGTTGTATTTCAAGGGTAAAAAGGAAGTTTTCATCTAATCATTTTTTTTTCAGACAAAGCACAATTACCTACCTTACTATTAGAATAAACCATAGATAGTGACTACAAAAATCGCAACAAAAACAACACTAAAGAACAAACATTGCATCTTTTGACTACTGATATTTAAACTGAAGGCGATCACAGGGATAAGCCCAACCAGAGGATTTAGCCTGGCCTTTGTCAACTAAGTAAATTCATATTTAAAAAGGATTTAATATGAGGATCCTTAACATTTCAGGATTTTATGTTATTTATATATATATCCATGACGGTTAAGTTATGAATACACTTTGTTTTCTTGACTGAAAACAAAATTAACACACTTTTTGTATTGTTTTTTCACAGAGTTAGATATTTTATTATTTTTTTTTAATGAAATATATTACCAATAAGGCAATTTTGATTGTGTATAATCACTCTAAAATAAAATCTCATCATAAAACATTAATTGCTTCATTTCCTTGTGCATAGAGTTGTGCAGAGTTGTAACATAGAACATATTTGGCCAAAATTTTATTCCAAGCTCTGTTTTATGACATGGGTGATGTTAATCATCTCCAACTCAAAAGTATTATGTTAATAAAGACGGTTTAGTTACTTTTTTCAGTAATATTTACTTATTGATAACAGTTGACAAAAACCTCTACCTACTGATGGTTTTTTAGCAGGAATGTTTCACACTAGATCAGTGCATTGTTTAGTGCTGTGACTCAGAGTCTTGTCCAAGACACACAGCATTGAGCAATTCACTTATTTAATGTGAAACATGTCTGCTGAAAAATATCATTAAGTAATGGTTTTCCCAAGTAGTATCAATAAGTATATATTGCTAAAAAAAGGCTTAAGATGTACAACTCAAAATCTCACAATTTACTTACTGCTCAAAAAATTGAAACTCTTTTAATAATAATAATTGTTTTTTTAGATTCTAATAGCACTAAAGAACAAATAAAATTTGTTTACATACTCATTATTCTAGTTTTGTTTCCAAATAATTTCAGGACATAGATTTTAAACTTTATCCTCAGAGTTACTTTCAAGTGGTAATGAGATAATTATGCTTAGGCTAAGTCAGTTTTTTTGGTATGCATTGATATTTTTGAACGACAATTATTAGGATTCTTATAATTGTCAACTACAATTTTAGAATTATTAACTACAGAAAACTAAAATGTTTATCATGCAACTCAGAATTGTTCACACATTTAACTTACACTATATCTAACTGAAACCACTGAAAGTAGTTTTTATTTTTTTAGATTTACATGTGTTGCTGCACCCGAAATCATAATTTTATAGTGGAAAATGGAAAATTAATAATTAATTCATTTTCCAATAAGAAAAGCATACCAAACATCTAAATTAGGGATAGGCCGATTCCGATTCTCGATTCCAGGAATCGTCGATTCTAGGTGGTATCGAGGAATCGTCGATACTCGATTCTTCATTCATAAAAGTGTCGATTCCGATTCCTATTTTGTTAACTATTAAAATATGCGTGTGGAGTAATTTATTACCAAACAAAATTTATTATATATGTGTGGAAAAATAATTAATTACCAACTATGTCTTATTTATGTATTAGTTGATTTGAATGAATTAAATGATTAATGTAAACGAAAATATTATTATTTATGAAGCAACAGCAATCAAGATCGTAACCATTTCTGATCGTTTGACATCGCTCGTCTCTCTCTCTCACTAGAGTGGGTTCGATACTCTCTTTTGCTCTCTCTCTCTCTCACCCACGTGTCTTACTGCCACTGATTTATAGATGTCAGAACAAAACACAAAAAAGTACAGTAAAAACTCGATTAACCGTCACCGTCGGAACCGTGGCCATGACGGTTGAGCGAATAGACGGATAACAGAAACACTGTATTATTCCTCCGAAACTTAACCTTAATAAATTATATTATAGATAGATATCACTCTCACGGTTGAAGGTTTTGTGTAGCCTATTACATTAAAACGGAACTTTTAAAAAGTTTTGCCATATGACCAAGATGTTAACTAAATTAATTATTAGAGAACTAGCATGTAAGCTAATATAACTTGAAAGAATCGAGAATCGAGTAAAGAATCGAGAATCGAAAGGAAAATTTTAGAATCGGAATCGAAAATTTTAGGAATCGGCCCATCCCTAATCTAAATAATTATATTTTATTTACTGCAATGCTAGAGGATAGGCAATCTTTTTTGTCATTTCATTAAGCGTATAAACATACAAATTTTTAGGTGTACCAACACGAAAGCACGTAAGATATAATTGTCCTTAAGAAAAACACAAACGTTCCAAATTTAATTCAGCGATGTTCAATGATTGTCCTTGTGCCTTTTTTATGGTTATTGCAAAGGAAATTGTAGTCCTTTGAAATCGAAGGGTAAATCGGTTGGAATCATCCGTATTCGTGGAATTAAGACCATCTCTTCTTGAAACTTGTTACTTATGATTTCTGCCTTGACAAAGTTGGGTGTCAGTTTTTTTGTTGTCAATATAGTTCTGTTTCACAGCTTTGGTGGATTCAAATTTTGCAATATTATTGGCGATCCTACTTTTAATGTGTTTGGTGGTAATTATTTACATAGAATTTAGCAATATTAAACAACAATAAAAATATTGAAAAGAACCCCAATACCACAAAAATAATCAAAAATAACAAATAAGACAAGTTACTTAAGATTAAACCCTTATGTACATTTCGATGACCATGTCATCATCATCAGAGGGTCTAGTTACAAAACACAATCTAGCACACAAGAAGTTACAAACTAGAATGATGAATCATTCTAGTTTGTAACTTCTTGTGTGCATCATTCTAGTTTGTAACTTCTTGTGTGCTAGATTGTGTTTTGTAACTAGACCCTCTGATGATGATGACATGGTCATCGAAATGTACATAAGGGTTTAATCTTAAGTAACTTGTCTTATTTGTTATTTTTGATTATTTTTGTGGTATTGGGGTTCTTTTCAATATTTTTATTGTAATATATTGTACCACTGTGCTCTTGATATTGTGTAATATTAAACAACTTAAAATGATTAATAATATATTTTTATTTCTACATTATATTTATAATTTTTTTAATTAATTAAGTAGTATGGATTTACATGTTAACATTAGACTTATGGAAATCTGTTCACCGAACCATCTTAAGCCTCTGGGGCAGAGTCCTGTGGATCGATATACACCAAACTTCACACCAACTATCCAAGGAATATGTTAAACAATCTCTTCAAATTTTATTAAGTTTGTTCAGCGGTTTAGGCGTTCATAAGATACATACATACATACCAACAATGGTTTATATATATAGATGTATAAATAAATTTACCAATTTCTATTTATTTATATTTTTTACAGAGTTATTGTACTTGTAATAAACATTTTTAATAATCATATGCATATCGAAATCTTTTTGCTGTTCATAACGAGCTGGTTGTTAATTCTTATTACAATTTTGCTATTACTTGCGACCAGAATTTTTGTTAACTAAAATTTAACTTTTTAGTTAACAAAAAATCTGGTTGCAAGTAATAGCAAAAGGGTAGTAACATGAATATAATAACAGAGATGAACTGCACGTAGTTCATCATGTTACAAAAAAGAGAACAGATAATTTATTCAGTTGAAAATGTGTTTATATTTGTATAAACAATATTTTTGCCAAATGAGTTATACCTAGAAATTATAAGCACTACTAATTGGATTAATATATTTGTAACACTTTGTTAAATGTTGTATATTATGTTTTTATAATTGGGGGCCATTAAGTTTTTAATGATGTATGTTGTTTTGAATGTCTAGTTGACTTTATCATAAGATTAAATTAATTGATATTAACTACTGATTTAATGGCCATTTTTCAAAGATAAAGAATTTTGTGACAACATTTTTTTAATTTTTTATATCAAGACAATTTTTAATAAAAATTAATGTTTGTAATGTGTGCAATGAATTTTTGTTAACATAAACTTATAATAATAATGAGAGCATTAATACAAAAGGTCACCAATGCTTCTGTTGTTACAAGTAAGTTCTTTTTTATAAACTAAACAAATAATAAATAACTAAATAAATATTTGCAATCAGGTATAACATTTCGAAATATTGTTTTCTTAAAATCAAGGGACAATAAATACAAAGGATATGTGAAAGAAATTAGCAGCCTATTTATTATACTAGATGAGAGAAGCTCCCCCCCCCCCAATTGTATTTATTCTATTTTAATTTGCTTTCTGTATTATGTTATGTTCTCAACGATACTGTAATTATTTAATTCCTTGCATATACCTTCATTTTTAACCATTTCCTTTATATGAAGCTATAACATTTTTCATGAATATCTAATTTTCTGATGGTTACAGTTTTAAAAATAGGTTGTAGATTGATAACAGGTTTATAGAAAAGGTATATTCAATGTGAGGAATAAAAAAATATGTGTGCACTTGGTGAGTGTCGACTGAAGTGACTACTTCTTATCAGAAAAAGTGAACTTTATTCAGTAAGGGAAAAAATGTTTGAATTTATGTTACTACATAAAATTTATTATTTTAATCATACACACACACACACACACACACTCACACACACACACACACACACACACATATATATATATATATATATATATATATATATATATATATATATATATATAAATATATATATATATATATATATATATATATATATATATATAATTATATATATATATATATATATATATATATATATATATATATATATATATATATATATATATAAAGAACATAAGTCAAAATACAAATACAAGAATTATAATTGAATTTACAATTCAAAGCTTTTCAAAGCTATACACAAGAATACATATTGTGATATATATATATATATATATATATATATATATATCGGTTAGTTCTAGTAGAGCTTAAAGCTTATTTAAGAATTTTTGGACAAGATAGGAGATTGACAGACTTACCTAATGGCAATAGTCCAAAACTGCAATCTCTTGGAAATAAATTCCAAGAAAAATTTTATTTCCAAGATTTTGCAGTTTTGGACTATTGCTATTAGGTAAGTCTGTCAGTCTCCTATCTAGTCCAAAAATTCCTATATGTAAGTTGATGAAATTTGAATGTATTGTGTAGTGTGTTGAATATATTTGAACATATTGCTAGGATGGTTTGTGTGAAGTTTGGTTCAGATCCATCTACAGGGCTCTGCCCAAGAGGCTGAGGATGGTTCAAAAATTGATGTGTGTATGGGAGTGTATATGTATTTTATAGACACCTAATTGGAGAGATTGTTTAATGGTTAACATATTTTCACGATGGTTTTTGTGAAGTTTGGTGAAGATGCATCTACAGGGCTTTTCCCCAGAAGTTTAGGCAGGTAGTAAGCTGAGACTCATGCGGCTCAGCGCACGCAACACAACACACGGCAGAAAACTGTGCCGCCATATTTTCTATCGATGCCGCATAAGCTGAGGCGCACGCGTGTTTGTATCTGACACACGCGTGGGCCGGCATGTTACAGTTTGTAGCACTGACACAGTTTTGACGACACACGCCACGCAACTAGGAATTCAAGACGTCATAAAATGACAGTTTGATTCAGCTGGTAATGGACAAACACTCAACAGCAGTTTACATGTTGTACTTAACTCTCATATTTTTAAAATCTCTAATGCCACACATGTTTCAACATATATGGTCGATATAGGTTGATATAGTCAGTAACAAACAAACACTGAGCAATAGTTTACATATTGTATTTAGCTCTTATATTTTTAAAATCTCTAATAACTCTGTGCGAGTTACGTGTGCTATATGATGTGAATCATAAAGGTTAAGGCAAAAAAACGAATAAAGACTTTTTGTTGGCCAACATAACCATGTGTGTGTTTCGTTTTTTCATATATTCACTCTGCCACAGAACCAATTCCTTAATTTCCATAACGAATTCAAATGAGTTGGTATCGGTATCTTCCATTTACAAGGCAAAAATGGCATGCGTGTTCCGTGTGCTACGTCTCAGCATGCGCTGGTAAAAAAACGTGTGTTGCATATGCTTGCGTGTGCTGCGCCACATGCGTCTCAGCTTACACCCTGCCTTAGGATGGTTCAAAAACTGATGTATATATATGTTTGTCTGTGTGTGTATGTTTTATGAATACCTAAACCACTGTAAAGAAGTTGATTAAATTTGAAGGGTTTGTTTAACATACTCCCAGGATGGTGTGTTGTGAAATGTGGTGTAGATCTATCCACAGGGATCTGCCCACAAGCCTGGGATTGTTCAAAAACCGATGTATGTAAATATGTGTGTATGTAATGTCTTATGAATGACTAAACCACTGAACAGAAGTTGATGAAATTTGAAGGGTTTGTTTAACATACTCCCAGGGTGGTGCGTTGTGAAGTGTAGTGTAGATCCATTCACAGGGCTCTGCCCCAAAAGCTTGGAATTGTTCAAAATCTGATGTATGTAAATATGTGTGTATGTATTGTTTTATGAACGACTAAACCACTGAACAAAAGTTAATGAAATTTGGAAGGATTGTTTAACATAACCCCAGGATGGTTGGTGTGAGGTTTGTTGTAAATCCATCCACAGGGCTCCATCCCAGAGGCTTATTTCAGTGTACCGTGTTCTATAAGTATAAAGTTAAAATGTATATCTATACTAGCATAACTAAAATTAATTTTTTTAAATTATTAATTAAATTATCCTGAAGCATTGGCATAAATGAAATATAATTATTTAAATGTTCGATTTGCTTTACTTATTGCAAATATTATGATTTCGGGTGCAACATGCGCCGGGTAATGCTAGTATGTATATATATATATATATATATATATATATATATATATATAGGCTATAGTGTAGGCCTTTATATATACAATGCTTAGCCTATAAATATATTAGACATTTTACAAATCATTCCTGGTATCATTCCATAAAATGCTTAAAAAAAACAAACCATAATGACAAATTTCAAAATCTAGTTTAAATTTTACACTGAAAATTAAATTTATCATTCTAATATAAGTTGACAGTCGAGTTAGATACCTCAATACTCCCATTATTTTATAATCATCTACAATAAATAGTAGTTTTTGTTAAATACCTTCCTCAAATAAAGATTAAAGTTTAATATATTTTCAAGTAATTTTTACATTTTTATTTGAAGAATGTATTCAATAAATATTAATACAGTATATATTGTAGTTAATGATAAAATAATGTGGGTAACAATAAACATTTATTATATCTTGACTAAATACAATTTTTTAAAACAAATTCAATAAGTTCTTTAAAGAGGACAAGATGGGCCTAAAAAAGTTTCCCTTTCCAAAATTTGATTAAAAATTTATACGTTATTATTATTGTTATATTAAATTATTTGTATTGAGATTTTCAAAATTTAAATAAATTACTATATTTATTACCTGATCAAAATTATTTATATTTGTTGATTCCATCTTCACGTGAGCTACTAGTTTTCACTAAACACTTGTAAATATTTTACATACTTGCCTATAGTAGCACTTACTTATATTTGTTGAGGATGGATGTTTCGGGAGATGAATCCCATTGTCAATTCAGACCATAACTCAGACCTCAACAAATGTAAGTAAGTGCTACTAAAGGCAAGTTTGTAAATATTTACAAGTGTTTAGTGAAAACTATTTATTAAATAAGTAATCTATGGTTATAAATAAATAATTATCTGCATGTGAAACGGCTTTTCTACATCATAACCTATAACACAAAATCAGCTTTTACATGAAATCATATGTTACTATTTAAAATGTATTAGAACTTTCTGTCATGCTTCACAGAATTTCTCCATCATGCAAAACATACTATCCCCGCAATAAGAATTACTAACTTCATAAATTGTAATAGAATTAAACTATTAATATAGGTAAACTTACCACTATTCTTGATAAGAGCAATTTGTGGTAGAAGTAAATGACATTGTTTTTCATAAACAGTTTTTAAAAATGCATTACTAAATATATTCATACTTACTAAAAAACATTTAAGGAGCCAATAAAAAAAATCATGCCAAAAATTAATGTAAAATACAATTGTAAAAATTCATCATAAATTAGTAAAATTTAATGAAAAGCATCTATCAAACAATGAACTAAGAGAAGTAATCTGGGATTGGTTTACTCTGTGTCCATTGAAAGTGTAGATCTAACAGTTTAAGAAATGAGGGATTTTCAGATTATTTAAAATTATTTTTTTTAATATTTGGTCAGGATATTTTATTAGGGTAAATAAGTTTATGCCAATAAGTTTATTATTTAACCACTGTAAAATACAGTGGACAGTATCATCACTTAATGATCATTTAATTGGTTTGTTATATCTTTCTTTCCAAAGTATTAGATGGATATGAAATATTTAAAGCTTTATAAATATATGTTAAGCTAAGTAAAAATAACTGGCTGTATTAGTCATGTCATTTTTTTGCCCCAGTGCTGGATTAAGCAACAAAGATCAAGATCCAATATTCCCAGAATCAGTGGTAAAAATGGAAATAAAAAAGTAAAAGGGACACAGAATTCAATGGTTGTTCAAGTAAAGAAATGTAAGCAAGAAAGTCTTAGGAATAAGTTAATAGAGGGTGTTTGAGAAAAGAATATAATGAAGAGATTTTTGTTCTTAGTGAAAGCTACAAAGTATGGTGATGATAACTGAGGAATTATTAACCCCAGAGAAGCTGTTGGAGGACAGAAAATGATCTTGGAGGATAAGCTGTAGGAAAGATTTATGTTATGGGTAGAACTGTTTGTGATTGAGGTTAGAAGAAAGCAAAGAGGGAAATGGTTCTATTTAGGTGGATAGGTTAGAAGACATTGGAGAGGTTTATTTTCTGGTAGAAAGCTATTGGAAGTGATGAGGAAAAGCACAATTTGTGCAAAGGGATGGTGACTTTAGAGAATTGGTTTAGGGCCAATAATAATCAAGAGTTTATGTTATAGTTGGAAGCTATGGAAGATGATGATGTTAAGTAAGCAGTATAGGAAAGAGAATGTGACCACAGGCAGTTGGTTAGGGTAGAAGATAATCAAGAGTTTATGTTCTGATTGGGAGCTATAAAAGGTGATGATTGTTATGATGAACATGATAAAGAATATATTAACATTTTTTTCACTTGATCTTTAAAAGTTGTTATTATTATTTTCAATAAACCATGCCGTTGTAAATTAATTATTGACAGATTAAATTTTAACCTGAATTTTAATCTAGAATATTGTTCTTTGTTAATAGTGGATGATATGATAATATCTGCAATTGGAGCAGGTCTTGTGGTCTGGGTAGGTATGTGCAGAACTGACAAGCAAGCCGACATTAACTTCATGTAACTATACACTTTAAATTATAAAATCCATGTTTCCTCTAGATTTATTTTAAATTTCCACTATTTTTGTAATACTTGAAAAGTGCTATTTTCTAATAGCTTTTTTTGTAGTAAAATTCAATTGTAAATTTTATTACAATTAAATAATATTGTAAGATTAATATTTCTCATATTAATAAAAAAAAATATGAACATTAATTTTTATTTTTAATGTATTAATGAGGTTTGTGTAAATTAAATTCTTATTTATATTTATAAGTGTTTTAAAATTATAAATAGTAAAAATTGTTTTTACTGAAACTCAGCTTTTGAAACAAATTTTGCTCTTTAATAGTTTAAACATAGTTTTTAATGTCTCACAATATTTTTACATAGCAGCAAGTATTATAATACCTCATAAATTAAAACTTACAAGCTAACTTCAATAAACTTAAAATAAACAAAGTTTCTCAGAGTTAAATATTAAAATATTCATTGAACAAAAGTCTAAGATATAATGTTAAACACTTTATTGATTTAAACAAAGTGATTTAGAAAACCTTAGCATTGAAATAAAATCTTTTGATTTCAATCATGTTTAAAATTCCTTCTAAAGGACGAGATAAAGCCAAATGCTTTCAGTAGGTCTGTCCTTTATCTGGAGGAAAGTATCAATAATACAGACAACCTCCTCTCATGAAAGTTGACTATAACTTTGTAAACATTTCCTTACATCCAGCTCAAATGCGAAAATCCAGTGGCTTGAGGTCTGATGTTCTGTGTGGTCAATATATAGAGCTACTATGACCAATCCTCTTGTTTTGAAACTTATGATTAAAGTAGGTGGTAACAGTATTAGAAAAAAGTGTCATGAAAGTACATCCAACCTAATGTTACAAGAGATATCTCTTCAAGCAACATTAGAAATATTCTTGAAGATACTGTAAGTATTGCTGATGTGCTAAGCATTCTTGAAAATTAAAAAGGATATCTAACTGATCACAGATGAGTCCACACCATATATTAATTAATCCCTTTTACACTAGTTTATGACTATCTGAACTTTAAATTTAAAAAAATTGTAAAAACTTGCTGAGACAGAACGATTTTGATTGCTCCAAGGCAATCTTCGTCAATGTTTCCATTTTTTCAAACATATATTATTGTTGCTTGATGTAATCATCTTGAATTGTCTGAATTAACTATAGTTAAAAAGTACTTAACTAAGTGAATACGTAATGGCTTACTTACTGACGCGTTTCAAAACATTCGATCCTTTTACAAAGCTAACCCTCTACTCAACTGTTGAGTACCCAACTCGTAAAAGGAACAAATGTTTTGAAACGCATCAGTAAGTAAGCCATTACATATTCACTTAGTTAAGTACTTTTTAATTATAGCGTATATTATTGTTAAAACACTCTTGAAGATTATTTTAAACATTTTCACAAAGAGTTCACTTCAGCCCATGTGAGTTAGTTCCAGCATGTTAAATAATCCTAAATATAGTTTATATTTTTTTGGTATTAACTTGGCAAAAAAACCATTACTTACTGATTTATTCAGCAGACGCTTTCGCACTAGGTCAGCACATTATTCAATACTGTGAATCACTGACAAGACTGTTGTTCAGATGTGTTGTGTGAGTCTGTGGTGTATTTCTGTTCTGTGGTTATTTTAGCTATAATTATTTTTCATTCACACCTAATTTCTTAAAATTTACTCAAGATAATATTTTCAAAAATCATATGATGGTTCTGGGACCTACATTATTCAGATAGTCATGTAAGAAACCATTATTTATGATTCTTATAAACACATTAAACAAATTGTTAGGATATTTTTGGATGGTTACCTTCAAATTTTGTGATTGTTTATCGACTTTTTGAGAGCCATACGTGGCTTGAAACATTTACATACAAAAAAAACTATGTCCTTATGAAAAACAAAAATCCGAATTTAACAGCAAAAAATCGAATTAACCCTGATTTTTGTAACATTGTTTGGATACATAGTACTTGGGAACAGGCAAAAAATTATAATTATAAAAGTTCGAATTTGCCAATTTCCACCAAACACACACACACATACACACACAAACATACATACACACACACACACACACACACACACACAGGAGTTTAAGTAAGTCTAACTAAAATACACTGTGTGTGTGTGTGTATGACTAAAATTATGTAAAAACAGAAAATAAAGATTTTAACTTTAAGTTGAAGGAATGCTAGGAAACTGATACTAATCAGAATACACGCTTCCCTCAGTCATAGGAGAAAATATTATTAATTTGTAATGGTTCAGAAAAATAAAACTGTTTGACAGTAGCAGAATAATGTATAAAATACTACATGATCGTCAAGAGTGAAGCCCAAAATTTAAGTAGGAAAATGAAAACTTAAAAGACAAAATGTTAGTCCTGCTATAAACAAGTGTCTAAGCATTAATATGTGTTAAAGTATAAACAAGTAAATCAAGTTTGAGATGGAAATAAATAATACTATTTTCTTCTTCTAGCTTTATTATTTTTTTTAAGTGAATTTTTATTTTCTTACCTTCAAAACCTGTAGTTAACATTTGAAATCACAATATTCAACATTTTCTCTACAATCATAAATTCAGTTTTTAGGACTGAATATTTTGCATTGAAATTGCAGAGTGAAGCATATTTTAAATCTTCAAATCTATGACAAGGATGAACAGACTCATTGGGCGAAGACTGTAGTGGACAAAGATTATGAAATCCTTTGCCTAAGTGAAGTGACATTATATGCTGCGTCCAGGGTTCACTACAAACCTAATTTCCAAAATTGTATGGATTCTGATACAGCACGAATATTTTTCTCGAATTTTGTAAATCAACTGAAACAATCGTACAAGCCTAACAAAGTAAGACGTAAGTAGTTTTACTAATTCCTTAAAATCATAACAATGATTAACAAATAATATTTCTGGTAACTGCTTAGAAGAGAGAAGAATTTAGGGTTAAAATTCAAGATCGTAGTTATCGCAATAATAAAATCCATAAACTGAATAACAGTAGTTTGTTAACACCTTTAACTAAATCTGTTCTTACTATTAGTTTTTGATCTGTTTCGACATAATAAGGGGAAAATACAGAAAAATTTATGTCGTAATATTTCATACAGGTGTAACACAACTATTACATAAACTAATTTTAACACCACATTTATTTATACAAAACAATATTTCAAGAAATTTATGACATTTAAAAAATATCTGCAAATTTCAAGACTGAGACAAGTGAATATCAAATAGATTTTGGCTAATTTTTCCTCATGGTTGTCTAAGACTCAATTTTGTGATATTACAATGTATTTGACACACACACACACACACACATACACACACACACAACACACACTCTCTCTCACACACACACACACACACACACACACCACAATACACACACAAACATATATATTTCGGATAGCATATAATAAACTCTATACATGACTTTGTCACTCTAAAAAGTGTTGCCAAGGACATACTGCAGTAAGGAAGCCTCGTAATATGTGTTTTTAAAACATCGAAATCTTGTTGCTGTTCATGACAAACAGGTTGTTAATTACTTATTACACTTTTTCTATTACTTGCGACCAGACTTTTTGTTAACTAAAGGTTGTTAAATTGTTAACTTACACAATCCAAGAAAAAACTATCTTTTAAAATCTTCAAATGTTAATGAAATTTGTTGAATAATGAAAGATTTGCAATTTAGAGTTAACTTGCCATATTTACTCAATAATTTAAAGGAGGTATCAATAAAAAAAATTTACTGTGGATATTCATTGACTTTAAAAATTCATCAGGGAGAACCCTTTTTTGATAACAATCCTATGATAACCCTTACCTTCTCCTTAAGAGAATTATCTTATCATAAGGAGAACTAAACTTGGTAATAAATTGAAATCCCTAAATATAAAAGCAAGTTTAATAAATTGGATATTAATTTTGTATATTAGTTGATTCCATCTTCACATGAGTTACTAGTTTTTAACTAAAAACGCTTCTACATATGTTTCACATGACTATAATATAGCACTTACTTTTATGATTTTTGAGGACAGCCATTTCAGGAGATTTGTCCCAAACCATAACAGACCTCATGGTTATTATAGGTTAGGCTGGGGGTGGGATATTAAGGTAGGAATGTAGGTGTATTTTGGAGAGTATTGGGGATTATAATATCAACAAGTGTATGTGAGTTATGGTTTAATTGGGTGTTGAGTATCTGTGGCAGGTGTAGTTATAAATGTTTGTATATCTCGTATTGTTCAGTTGTGTATCGTTGGTTATTTTTGTTTTGTTTGTGAAGAATTTGTAGGTTAGATGTTATTTTTGTGTAGTTATGATTTATGGATATTAGATGACTTATTAGATGTGGCTATGTAAAAGCTGGGGCATGAACTGCAAGTTAGTCTGTAAACAGCAGCAGAATTGTATGTATTTTTGTTGGTGTTTACAAACTAACTTGCAGTTTTTGCAGCAGTTTTTACATAGGCCAAACAGTGAGGTATTTTTACACACACTACCAAGAACAAATAAAAGCATGCACAAACAAAAACACCCAATCAAACTTTAGTGAACATCTAATATACACAAACCATAGCTACACAAAATAACACACATAACATCTAACCTACAAATTCTTCACAAACAAAACAAAAATAACCAACGATACACAACTGAACAGTACGAGATATACAAACATTTTAAACTACACCCCAACACATACTCAATACCCAATTACACTATAACTCACATACACTTTTTAACTTATTGAGCATTTAAATTTAAATGTAAAAATGATTACTATAAATGCAACTAATAATGAATAGATGACAATAATTACGCTATCACATTACAACTGACACCTAAATTAAGTGAATAATATGATTTCTTACAACTGTTTTTAGGAAACAGTTCAATAAAATTATTTTATTTGAACTTCGTTTTAAAACTCTTCAGGTAATAAAATGTGATTGTGGTGATATTTTTTTAAACCTTGAACTCATTACCTGTTATTTTTAAAAATTGATTTAATTCTCATTTGTAAGAATTGGGTTAAAGGAGCTTGGAAGTAACCTGCTTATTGATTTATCAAAATATTTGTATTATTTTGTATATAGCTTTCATATTGAACAAAATTTCTTATATTCGATTTAAATAACATATTTTTGTAGTAAAATAGTAGGATAGAAGAATGTTATTTACCCTATGGACAAGATTGTTTTATGGATTGTCTTACAAGTATTATGCCTAACTGCACTCTGAGTTTACAATATTCTATTACCTGTGTTTTACTCTAGCATATTAGGTTTTGGGTTTTTCTTAACATGATGAAAAATCTAAGTATTTTTTTTCTGCTATAACTAATTTCATTAGTGCATAATTACACTCAAACACTAACAGTTTGTTTTACAGGAGGCAGATATGGAGGTGGGTCTTTTGTAAATGCCCAGTTTGTTGGATCAGTTTTCTCAATACAATCGCCAAAGAAAAAGGGAATTATTATTGATCAACGCTTTCCATATCCAACAAAGAAAGCACGTAATCCAACACGAGAAGGAGCTATTTATTCTCAACATTGGCAACCTACACGGACCATCCCTCGAGGTGTCGGCAAGTTCTATGGTCAACAACAGTACTATAGGCAACCTCCATTCAATCAACATCCATATGGGTATAATCAAGAAGGATATGGAGAAATATACAACCATTATAATTATGCTCCACAAACATATACACAATATGATTATCAAAGAGTATATGATCATCAGAGGGCATATAATCCATATGCTGGCCGATATGCTGAACAAGCATACAATAGAGAACAATATGTTCAGCCTCCTCATTATGAACACAATCCCAGTCATCATCAACACAATACAAATCACTATCAACATACAGATAATGTGAATTCATCTATTACTCAAACAACTTAGTATTCAGGAAAACAATGAGAGTTTTTATAAGTATTTATTTTTTCAAATTTTATGTTAGTTTTGTTTCTAATTTATTGTATTTGTTTTTCATAGAAAATAATAACTTAATGAACATTATTTTAAAACTTACAGTTTTTGTGTTGTAGATCTTGAGGTTGTTGTATATTTGTTCAAAACATTATTTGTTCATTAATAACCAAGTAACTGAAATGTACATCAGGTTGAAATAAAAAAATCATATTTGTGGTTAGAGGCTTTTGTGTAATATTTATTATTATATTTCCACAGTAAATTATTCCAAATAATTAGTGGTGAGTGAAATTTACAGTTTGTATTATATTATTTAGGCTATAATATATGTCAAATATATAACAATATATCCTGTTATTTGGATATAACAGGATTATCCTGTTTCATAATGAAAATCTAGGGTAATAATTGTTATTATTTAATTAAAAGTGCCTTAAGTATAAAACAGTGGATTTTTGCTACTAATAACACCTGCTTTTAATAGCATTAATTCTCTTTATTTTTATTTGAAGCTAGATTTGGGAGCTACACTTTATTCCTATTTGTGTAGATTTAAATAAATTTGGGAAAGAAATTAAAGATAAATAGTTAGTGCAGAACATTTAAAGATTAAGTGATAGGGATGTCAATATTTTGGGACAAGTATTTAAACAATCTATAATATTTGCAATGAAACAATATCCAGAAATCAAAGAATATAAAATAAATCAACATTATGAAATTAAATATACTCAAAATTATTCCAAATTAACAAAAAGTACTCTGGCTGAGTTACAAATACAATGGAGTGGTTATTTTAAAGAAGCATTATATTTGTTACAGAAATATTTATAAAGACAAAATAGATACAAGTTTAAAAATACAGGTTATACAAATAATAAAGATTACTTTATCTTACATTTGGTAAATCAACATTGTGTATGTTGATACAATGTGTATGTTATGTACTAGTTGTGTAGTTACACACATTTATAACTAGGAATGTATCGCATACAAAAACAATAATTGCCAAATTATTTTAATTTAACATTTTCTCAAAGCAATACTCATTTTATGTTTGTATAAATCTGACAACAAAACTAGTTACAATATTCACATTTAACATAAACCTTTAGCATTACTAGACCAAACCAAAACCAACCAATGAGTCTATTATAATTTTATTTATGTTTTTCATTTAATATAACTCCATTTATATAACTTAAGATAAGATTTTAAATGATTGGCCACCAAACACTAGAACAACACTCTGATATAAATATTATCATTAATCTATAAAGGAATGTCAAGAGATACAATAACCTTTTATCAGCAGAAATTTACTTTTTTTGTTACTTTGTGTTTAAGTGAAAATTTAATTAACACAATGATTGTGACATAAAGAGAATAATTTTCTAACAATAAAAAATGAGAGCAGATGTGAATCGAATTTTGGAAGTAAATATTTATGGTAACTATACAAAATTTATTTTTATGAACACAATGTATATAAAGTAAGATTTTTATTTAATATTTCTTTAAATATTCTATTCCTCATCTTTACAGAAAATTAATGAGTAAAAAGATATTAGAAAGAGTGAATAAAGAGGAGTAGGAGGGTAGATGGAATTATTGGGAAAGACAATGTTAGCTGCAGCTCAAAACTTGAATCACTGTAATGTCCTTAAGCAATCACGCAAAAGTAGATGAAATGTCAAACTAGACAATACAGTAGCTGGAATAACTGATAAAGCTTGAAGCTAGAGTAATAATAGCAAATGTTTTGAAGAGATAAAAGTGTGTAAGCTTGGTAAACATTGCTTAAACTCATCAAATCTTTTTTTTCAAACAATATAATCTCTGAAACCATGAACTTGTCATATAGTTGCAGTCCCCAAATTTTCCAAATGAACTTAACTACTTAAGGACATATCATGCAACTCCTTTACATTATTAAAAAATGAAGTTGCAGTTTAAAAGGCTTTATACTAAAACTACAGAAAGTAAAAACGGAATATTAGGCACCATGAAAATGATACTTTCAGAGGACTTTAAGAGGGAGTTTTAATATTGACAGCACCATTAGGATAATAACATGGCTACTTTGAAGGAACCAATAAACATTTGGTTTTAAATTAAGAGGAATAAAGTATGTATCTTTTTCCTTACTTTGGTTGCTTTTTCTTAATATTTTCTTTAGATGTTGAGCAAAAATATTTCTTCAGTTTTAAAAAATATTTCTGGAATGATATTTATATTTTAATCACTTTTACCATTCAAATTTTGTCATACACATACAAAACGCACTACACTCACAGTCTAACATAGAAACTAATCTAAAAATCCTACACTACATAAAAAAAAGTAACAAACTTAACATAGTAGAAAATTACGAGATATACAAATACCATAAATACTATCCACAACAAATTTCAAACCAGTAACTATGGTTTTTTCTGTTCTTCCAGAACTACTAAAATAGAACTGTCTGAACATTTCTATTTTCCATACCTTCAAAATATCCCTATGGTCCAGGCAGTGTAATTGGACCTTTATCCACTCTCAGTTGGGCTTTAGCTGGGGCCTCAAAGTGGGGAAAGAATCAGATACATTTGAACCTCATTTTAACAAACCCTGTTAAACTGGATATTGCACAAAAGGACTGTCATTTCATGAATCATGTAAACAGTTGTTGCACTAAAACAGATAATGCACAGCTTTAAAAATAGGCATAATACAGTCCTAAAAATGGCACTGCACAGTGTGATGCCTAAATGGCTACTGACATAGTTGCTTATTGCATTTTTATATTACTTGCAACCAGACTTTTTGTTAACTAAAGGTTGTTAAATTGTAACTTACACTTGAAGGAAACGTTTTTTTCTTACGACTTCTTCATCCTCGTATTTTTGCCACTAGGATTGCTGCAGTTGTGCTTCCTTGGTACCAATTTTTTAAAGTTAGAAGTGATCTGTGTCGTGTTTGTCCAATTAGGATGTCACTTTTATGCGTGTTGCTATGTCTTTATATTTTATATTTTTTTAGTGTGTTTAATTTATGGCTTTTGTTGCATGTGTGGAGGATGCTCATGTTATTTTCCATACTATTGCGTGAGTGTTTGTTTAGTGTCCATGCGGTGATTTCATAGTAGGCGAAGGTGGATTCAATAGTAGTGTACAGTGTGCTTTTGTGTTCTTTATATCTTTCGGCAAAAGATCTGCCTATTTGTCCAATATAGAACCTATTGCAGTTATTCCATTGTAGTTTGTATATTCCTGAGTTATTGTATGTGTTGGTATTGTTATTAATACTGCGTCTGATAGCCGTTTAGCATTATTTGTTGTTCTGTAAGCTACATTGTATCCTGCTATTTTGAATTGGTGTGCTATTTTATTTGTGAGTTTGTTTATGTATGTGAGGGTGATGAATTTGTTTGTGTTGTTGTTACTGTTCTTGTTGAGTATTTTTCTGTGTAGTTTGTCTATTAAATAACTGTCATATCCGTTTTTGTGAGCTAAATATTTTATTGTGTTGAGTTCCTCGTAAGGACTACTATTGTAGTCCCTTTTGTTTTTTTTTTCTATGGATGTTGACTACCTAATAACTTCATATTATGGTTAATGTTTCTTGAAGAAGTATAAAGACAAGAACTTCTTAACCCCTTCGTCTTCGCTATTATTCCTAAAATGTCACTGGCATGAAATGATACTTCTGTTTATTAAAATTACCTCAAATGATGAAAAGGAACCGTAAATAGTCCAATAATAGTGTAATATAATAGTGCAATATAAGTGACAATAAAATTTGTATTGCAGATATTATCTGTAATAAATATTATATAATACAAAGTGTTAACAAAAATTCCATAACAAACATCAGCCCTTATGGTCATTGGGATTAAACATAACTTTTGTTGTTTAAAATAGCCTAAAAATGCTTCAAAACCAATCTGAAACAAATACTTCCTTACTAAAATAAGGTTTTAAAAATATGTTTTGCACTATAGTCGAATTTTAATATTACAGTAGCTACAGCAAATGTGTTATCTCATTTTTTTAAATCTCAGTAAATAAAACACACATAAACAAGTTTATTTCTGTTTACTAACCTTTTAAATATTTTTCTCAATTTTATTTGCATTTTAAACACTTTATGAAAATCTTTTGTTTTAGACTATCATTTTCTATTTTCATTAAAATGAACAACTTCCCCTTTAATTAGTAGGTGTTAATAGAGTTCTACAGCAAGAGAAAAATCCACCTATATCATTTTCTCATAGCGATCTAAGTAGGTCGAGAGAATCAAAAAGAAGTGATTAAACTAAAGCTGCTCTTTCACTTTCTGCAACTGTTATAGTTGTTTTCTTATTTCTTTATTCTCACAAACTGTTTGTTATAAGCCACTAGTAAAATCTGCAAAGGAGGTAAAATATTTTAGCACATTACCTATTTAAACGAGTAAAATATTAAAGTATATAAAGCATTTTCCTCTAGCTCTGTTTAGACTTAATATTTAGTAAAGTACAAAGGCTCCTCAATTTATAACCTCTTATGAAAAGTAGATCAAGTTTATATTCTATTTCTGTAATGTCGGTTCTCTTATGAATCACAATCTTCTTGTTTAGCTTTCTCAGCATTAATAAAGCCATTTATGTAGACATATGTTACAGCCTTATGGTAGATTTTCAATACAAAACAAATATGATTTTCAGCTTCTTAGGCAAAAGAGTAAAATTTAAACTGAATTTGGACTGTTTTTAATAGTTCAATAATGGGCTTGTTAGTGCTTGATCTGGTAACAATTTTTAAAACCAACTTCAACATTATCATTTTTATACTCAGGTTTATTTTTTAACTTTCTTTAAGTTTTAGTAAATACCTTATTTTTTACTTAAAAGTTTAATTAAACAATTTCTGTACAGAGGAGACTGCAGTTCATCGCACAGTCACACTCGGGCTTTGCTTGATGGTAGCATTTGCAAAGAATGACTCCTTAGAAGACTTGAACCACATGTAAGATTAATTATTATAGAAATTCTAATTTTATGTTTTACCAAGATTGAGTTATGCTACTACAATTAATAAAAACTTTCTGGTGATGTTATATAATTTATTTAGTTCTTTTTAAAGTAAACAGCACAAAAATGCTATTATCACCTCTGAGAGGTGTAGGGAGAATAATGGTTCAAAGATAGAATTGAGATAAAGGGACATAAAACCTCTGATTTGAGAGTTTGGAGAAAATTATGGCTTCCATGTGAAATAGTGGGGTACTATCTAAGAGAGTCATGGGCCCCAATAATACCAGAAGTGGGGAAAAAATAGGTCAATGTTGATAGGTTGCTTTGAAGTAGACCTGCTCTACCATGAAGGAACAAATTGAGCTACATACTGAATTGTAATTATGATGTTAGACAATATAATAACTGATCTAGTTGGGTTCTTCTTAAAGCTTAATATTAACCCGAAAATCTATAACCATGATCTCAAGAACTACAATCAACAAGATTAAAAATAGTCGATAATAGCCTAAATGTGTTATTCATTGACTCAAAAAATAGCCTAAAAGAAAACATGGTTAAAGCATTTGTAAAAAAGTAAGTGTATAGCAGCTAGATTTTTTAATTTTCTAACTAGAAAATGTAAAAGGATAAATTTCAGAGAAACAAGTACAGAATTTTGAGAAGGGGTTAATTCCTTAACACTAAAATGTAGAAATATATTTTGTTGGTAAATTCACTAAATTTTCTTTTTAAAATGGACAATGAGTGATTAAAACTGTTTCAAGATAAGATAAATTTTAATCTAGTGTTTATTATAAAGATAGAAAATGAAAAATTTTAACGATAATAAAAACAATAAGTTTTAATTAATCACTTTAATATTAGTTTATGACTATTCGAACTATAAATTTTGTAAATTTGTGAAAACTTACTGAGACAGGACGTTTTTGATCGCTATGTGGCCACATAGAGATCGAAAACGTATTGTCTCAGTAAGTTTTCACAAATTTAAAGTAATCTATTGTTAAAGTGATTAATTAAGATTTGTGTAATGGACTACAAAATTCAAGAAATTAAGTTTTACATTGCAATTGAATTTACTAATTCAGAGTCCTTAGGAAATGCATAATAAATACAATTTTTCAAATAAATTATTTTGTTTAGAATAAAGAAGGTTCTTAATCTAAGAGCTTTTAATGATAACATCTCGGAAAAACCGTGGCAGATGAATATAAAGCAGAAAGGGTATGGGATTATGGTACTATTGCAACCAACTTTATTTTCTCACTTTGATGGTTACAACCCAGTTTTCTCTGATGCCATGGAACCTAGGTTTGCCATCAAGTTCTTCAAAATGTTTATCAGAATGTTAAAAGAAGCTCACAAGCCCAACTTAATTAAAGGTAAGTTACAGGTTTAGTTTTATTAACTGAACAATCAAATTCAAATACTTTAAAATTAATCCAAAATAAAAATATTTAATTATTTTTCAATTAAATTGACTATTTATTATTCAGTTGCCCAGGAGCAGCAAAGCCTAAATAAGCTCTTGTAACTTTTTAACAAAGTACAATTTTTATTATCTATAATTTTCTTACTTTTATCTCTGACGTTAGTGTTTATATCCATCATTTCTTGATATTTCACTTTTGTATTATGTTTTCAACTTCTCTAAGCAAGTATTATTTATTTGCAATTCTATTTACTTAAGTGAAGAACACATTATAGTTTTTTAACAAATTGATTGGTGTTAGAAGCAAGTAGTAGAAAAACTCCTGCACTTAACTTTGATGTGCTTTAGTATGATGCTTCTAAGATAATTTAACACAGAAACTACACCTTTCTTCTACCAATTCTTTGTACTTGAGATTGAAAGTATGCCACTTTCTCTCAATACAATAAATTCATTTACAAATACTAAGACCAGGACACTTCTGGGAGCTGATAAACAGTAATGGTGAACAGACATATTTTTATCAAACCATTCAAATCTTTCCATCTCATCTGAAAATTGGAGTACTGTTTCTTAATGGTATTTTCATTTTGTCAGTCAGGGAATTACCACATTTATTTTCTTGTTTCTCTGACCTTTTAACGTTTTCCAATTTTCAGATAGCATTATCACTATAAATTATTTTCTTGATTATAATAATTATAATATTCCAGACATGGACCTCATATAATGGAAATTATCAAATATGCACCTTGCAGGTTCCCAGTCTACAATCAAGTGATTGATTGTTCATTTGTATATATTTTTTTTTATTGAGGACTACATTTCCTTGACTTACATATTTTTACATCACAACAATTGTTACCTAAGTACTGAAACAGTTGTAAGATTTTATTTTATTTACATAGTTTTACAAACCATACAAGCAAAAAGAAGCTAAATCGGTTATACTCGGATATATACATGTTCTATATGACCTCCAATCAATTTCAGGCATCGCTTGTACCATTTTAGAAGGTTTTGCATCATTTTGATGAAAGGATTGTTTCATGCTCATTATACACATGGTTAATTTTATCGGTAGTTGGGTGATAGTGGTTGGTGGGTCATCATGGAAAATCTTCTCAACAACAAAACTGGAGGGCTTCGTACATCTAATTAAAATTCAGTTCATGTTTTGAATTAATGCAATAAAAGTTAAGTTGTATTTCTTTTATATTCTTATTTAAAATGAATGCTAATAAGACAAAAAGTTGCCATACACTTGTTTTTAAATTATAAGTTGTGAGTTATGGAAAGGAGCTTTCGAAAAACATTTTGAACCTCCAATATCAAATATACAATAATGAAGAAAACATGAAGTAGATCTCCTAAAACTAAATGAGAGAAAACAATATTGTTGCTCATGTGTTATTAACTGCCCTATACTCAAAGAGGAAATAAATAAATGGAAACTTGTACATAGGAATAATCAAATTTGTGTATCAACTAGAATGATAACCAAAGAAGCTAGATATTAAGCGGTGGTATTGAGTATTAATGATTTTACTGGTAAATCATTGTGGTGTTACAGGTTTATGAAGTTGTTACAGTATGCATATGCGAACAAGACTAACTCAAAGGCTTCCACCAGAGTACGAGAATAAAATAATAGACTGCTATAAATCCATGAAAAACTCCAGAAAAATATTAACTATGATACTGGACAAGTTGATAACATGAGTAAAACATCTAACTTATGATGTAAAATCTAATAGAACTGTAGATGAAAAAGATGCAAAATCAATTATAGTTAAAATATCTGGACACGAGAAAACATGGTATACAGTTGTTTTGGCTTGGGCTGATAGAACAAAGTTACAACATATGATAACACTGAAACAAAAACTAGCCAGCAGAGAAAATTCCCACTGTAATAATACTTCAAGTTTATGAGAAAGGCTAGATGATGATCATGGAATAAAAGAGTGGTCAAAACGCCCGGTAGGGCTTTATAAGAAGCTAGCATTGTTAGTGTGTGATCAATTTCTATCACAGAGATTACTAAAATAAGACTGAAAGAGACTCAAACAAATATTGTTATTATTCCCAGAGGGCTTACATTCCAACTTCAGTCATTTTACCTATCCATCAATAACCCATTGAAAGGATCAATGCGAGAAAACTGTACAATGTAGATGGCAACACCAGACCATTCAACAACTCCTCTTACATCCCCAAAATATGTGAATGGAATAAGAATTCTTTCAATAAAATTTGAAACTGTGGGAAAAAATCTTCAAAAAGTTTGAAATTAGTAATACAACAGACAGTAGAGAAGATGACCTACTGTTTCATAAGAATGATGTTGACAAAGAAAAAGAATATTAATTAGAAAATGAAAATTAATAAATGAGTTAAAAAGTGTATAAATAAAGTGATATGAATAGAAGGTTTTTGTAGCTTTATTCATTTTTTGTTGTCTGTTTTTAATGAATTTTATATTTGGATTAACTAGAGAGCAAAACGAGAAGTGTTTATAGGTTTTAATTTATGCTAATAACTTAAATGAATAAAATACTTCATTAAAACACTTGTAAATATTTTATAACTTGCTTATAGTAACACTTACTTATATTTGTTGAGGATGACCGTTTCGACAGATGTATCTGATTGTCAACTCAGACCGTAAAAAGTGTTTTAATGAAAAGTAGTAGCTCACATGAAGATGGAATCAACAATTATAAAAAAAAATAATTTATATATATATATATATTATTATGTAATATCTGTATTGTTATAATCTACATACACACATATAAATAAAATTATGAAAATGTTCGTGTTTAATGTTTACTAAATATAATCAATTCAGTGTCAAGATATTCTATTATGTAGAAACTTATTCTGTAACAAAATATTCAAGTTGTTTACATTATAATTAAGTTGTTTTTGTATAGAAATGCAGGAATATCCTTGCTACATTAAATATATTTCTTCATCTTGCATTTTTTTTTTCATTAATCCCACTTCAGATTTTTCTTCGCCATCTCTTGGATTTTTCATATATAAAAAATTTCATTAGAAAAAATCCCTGAGGAAGTCTTAAATTTATAAGGATGGACACAATGAACAAAAATTATATTTATACATTTGTTCACACAGTCTTCTTTTGCCAACTCTGTTTTATCCTGGATTTTTCAACTCTCCGCATTAGAGATTTAGAGATAAAAAACCCCTTAAGAAGTTTTTGTGGGTTTTGTTACTCTCTATTGTAACGAATTCAGTGAATCCAATATGATTTTGCTATATTTAAATGCCTTGTACATCTTTACCCAGTATTTCTTTATTTTATCAGGTCTATTTGGTGCACCAACTACTGATTTTTTTAAGATCTTATTGCAAGTTAAATGTACTATATTACTTATACTGTTTTCTACCTGTTTTTTGTCCTAATTAGTGATGCCAGCTAATGTAGGCTAATGCCGGCTAATTATTTAACTACTACTGGAAGACAAAATTTGAGCCTGAAACAATAAATTTTAGTGTTCAAATAATTTATTTCACTGTATAAAATTCACTAACACACATGGGATTTTCTGTGTTCTAGCATCAAATTTTAAAATTCACAAGAGGCCAATGAAAGCACAAGTAATACACAATGGACCTGTCATGTTTACACTCAAGTCTCCAAAAACATTAATCAGATCTTCTATAGACAAATTCATAGCAGCCTATGGATTGGATTGGTATGTTTTGGATAGTGAGGCAGACAAGCACTTAAGGGACTGAAAACAAATACTTTTATTATAGTTTGGACACATTTTTAAATGACTGATAATTAGAGGGAGTGTAGCTTTGAGTAACAACTTTTAATAGGCCAGTTGTTTAATATGTTGAAACTATTACTGGTACATCATTAGTTTTGTGTGTAATCTTTAAATGAAGAGCCTGAAATAATAATTTTTCAACTAAACAAGCAAATTAACATTTCAATTCAGTCATACTATGTATGTATATGCTTTTGTATGCTTATGTATAAGATGTATGTATACAACTTATATGAAGTGTATGGAATTTATGAAACTGCCATTCAGTTAGGAATATTTAATGTGTGTATTTACAGGTCACTGATAATCTGTTCAGAAATAAGCACAGCTAATTTATTCAAAACCAAATATCTTTAAATGTAAAAATACAACAATGTGATGAATGGCAGTTTAAACTTTTTGGTACTAGTTTAAAAATAAACATGGTGGAAAAATGTACATACTATATAATTTTTTTCATAAAATGTGTTGAAAATGACTGGTATTTCCATGCTTGTAAACATATATATATATATATATATATATATATATATATATATATATATATATATATATATATATATATATATATATATATATAGATACATCAATATTTAAAAAAAGTTTTGCTGACGTTATTTACACTAAGCTAATTTTTCATATAAAGTATTAAAATATTTGTAATGAAGTTGTCTACAAAACCCATGTAATTTGATAACAGGAAGTAAATAGTCCTAAATTTATTTCTAAATGTTTATATTAAAAAATTGAGTAAAAGAAAAATTATGTTTAGGAGTTTTATTTTTAAAACTACATTTTATGTAAGGGAATTATAATTTCATTAAATACATTGTTTCTTATAAGTATAAAACATTTAAAGCTGTTTTATATAACATAAAATCAGTATTAAATGTTCAAAGTATAAAGCCACAGAACTGTAAATAATAAAATATACTTTTTATATTAATGCTAATAGTCATGTTTACTGACGAAACTATTATTAACATGTTTTCTCAAGATCAGAATTTCAAATAGATCTTCAATAACATATACACTATTTAATAAAACTAAGTTTTTATACTTATATCTTGATATTTTTCAACAAATATGTTTGTAAATGTAAAGGCCATTGCATCCTTCATTACACTTACTATTGATATTTTTTCCCTTTTCTATGGAAAACACCTTTCCGTTAATAAAATAATATAAGAAATTCAAAAATTAACCAAATAAAACAAACTATAAATTTTATTATCTACTTCAAAAGTGAACTCTGAATACACAATAAACTCTTAAAGACTCCGTAGTCACATGCAAGGCTGCTATCAAACAGAAAATATTTGTTTCCTGATTTGTAACCAATCAATTGCTACTAAACTCCTAAAATTAAAAAAAATACATATGTTAGCCAATTTTCCCTACTTCTAAAAATACTCAACTGACCAACACCAAATAATGGTTTCAAGGTAAAATAAAACTCATGAAAGAGATGCTTTACCATTTTAACAGGAGTATTAAAAGTTATATATTATTGCCTAAGACACTTTGCATGACTATTTCCACATATTATTACCCTGACAACAAGTGGAAGTGCTATCATAGTGTTGCAAATTGTAAAATTTGTGTTACAAACTTTTAAGCGAAAACTAAGGAAAAGACATTACAAATTATCCAAATTTAAATAAAATTATTGATCAACATTCTAAATTTATAAATGATGTTAAATCATTATAAATGATACACACACACACACACACACACACACACACACACACACACACACACACACACACACACACACACACACACACACACACACACACACACACACACACACACACACACACACACACACACACACACACACACACACACACACACACACACACACATATATATATATATATATATATATATATTTAGGTTAGTTTTGGTTGGTAAAGATTATTTAGATTTTTTGGACTAGGAGACTGACAGACTTACCTTGGTAAGAGTCCACTCTGTAGTCTTGAAATAAAAACACATAAAATCACTTAACCAATTATGTATTTCAACAACACAAAGGTCTTTGTCAATCAAAGAGAAAACACAAAAAAGAAATATGAGAGAATAAAACTAAAAAAAAAAAATTTTTTTAAATTTTTTTTATTTCATTCTCTCATATTTCTTTTTTGTGTTTTCTCTTTGATTGACAAAGACCACTATGTGGTTGAAATATATCTTTGGTTAAGTGCTTTTATGTGTTTCTATTTCAAGACTACAGAGTGGACTCTTACCAAGGTAAGTCTCCTGTCCAAAACATCTATATATATATATATATATAGATAGATAGATAGATAGATATCCCACTTTGATAAAAATCTATTATTAAACCTGCACATGACAACCTGACACTTCTTGTATTTTGCAGAGTTTATTGCACATTAAAAAACTCGATAATTTAGTCAATTTCTTTTAGGTTATTAGTGTGAACATATCAATTATGACTTTTTCAACAGTACCAGCTAAAAGAAAACATTATACTTTTATGTGGTTTTGATGCAGATCAATGCAAAAATATGGTCAAATAAATTTTGTTTGTTTGTGAAATTTCCAATAATAATTATTTGCAAAATACTTTACAATAATTACAAACTAATTAGCAAAATACATGGACAAAATAATCAGACAATCCATAAACTTAAACACAGAAACACACATAAAAAACAGAACAAACCTCATAAATAAAATAAAAGACATAAACACACCACACAATTCATCACTACTATCACTCGACATAAAAAAATATGTACACCAACATATCACACCCGAAACACTCAACATCCTAGAAACCCAATTAATACAGAACAATATACCTAAAACCCATGTTACCAAAATCATAAACATCCTCCAAATAATCACCGAACAAAACTATTTCACCCACAACTCAAACCTCTATTCCCAACCAGATGGCTCACCCATGGGAAGTCCTATCAGTAGTGTCCTAAGCGAAATTTTTCTACAACACATCGAAAACACCAAGATACTCACAAACAATACACACGCACACAAAATTATTTACTGGCACAGATACGTCGATGATATCATAACACTATACAGAGGCAACTCCCGTCAATGTGAAAGATTTCTCACCTACACTAATAAAATACACCCAAAACTCCAATTCACTTCAGAAATTGAAACCAACCGGTCCCTAAACTTCCTCGACCTAAACTTCCTCCCTAACTATAACAAAAAGCCACACACAAAAACACAGCTTTAACATTTACAGGAAACCCATAACAACAGACACACTTATCCACAACACCTCAAACCACCCTATCCAACACAAAAAGCTGCCTTCAGATCCATGCTCCATAGACTTAAAGAAGTCCCAATGACCACAGAAAATATGAACAAGGAACTAGACACAATTAAATATTTAGCATACACAAATCGATACAACACCACAATAATAGACAAACTATGGTACAAAATACAAAAATAAACACTAAAATTAACACTACAGACAGGAAAAACAAATACATCACATTACCATTCATAAACAAAACAACAAACAAAATAGCCCGCAAATTTAAAAAAAATAGGTTACAAAATAGCATACAAAACCAATAACAAATTACAATACAAAATACAACACAACACCAACAACAAAGATAAACTACAAGCACCAGGCATATACAAACTAAACTGCGACGAATGTAACAAATTCTACATTGGACAAACAGGTCGCAGCTTTAAAGAGTCGAAGAAGACAAACATAACACCAACTCAACATAACACCAATCACTTAAAAGAAACAGGACACAAATACACAGACATTTATCATAATTTAGAAATCCTACACATCAACAAAAAAGGACCACATCTCAACACACTAGAACAATATGAAATTTACAGACACACAAAAACGATCGAAAACGTTCTGTCAGTAAGTTTTAACAAATTTACTAAATATAAAGCTCGGATAGTCATAAACTATTGTTTAAGTGATTAATAATTATTTTATTTTGTAATTAAAAATTATTATAAACATTAAATAATAAGATTGATTTATAGAAACTAAAAACAATTAACAAAATGTGACTTTAAAGTGCAGAGGCACTAAGAACACTAAATAATATATATCACTCAATGATTTGACAATGGTCAAGTGACCGAAAGGTGCCTTATCACTTAAGGTAAAATTATTACACTTAGTGGTGGAAAAAATTATTTACAATTATTAATAATAACTTCATATATATATATATATATATATATATATATATATATATGCACACCGAGTCACACAAGCTTCATTAACAATTTAAGCCAGTAACGTTCCAAATGCCAAATTAAAAGATTTTCAGTACAGTAAAAAACAAATATTACTGCATTGAAAAGATATTTATTATTTTTTCACGAAATAATGTAGAAAATAAACCGTTAAAGCATCACTTGTAAAATTATAAAGTTACACCCAGTAACAATAGAGTTTTGAACAAAATCGGGAAATTTAAATTGTATTAATGTTGTAAACAATGGGTTCTTACATTTTTGCAATTGAAAAAAGGCAAATGGTGGTTGGAACGTTATTGTACAAAATAAATATTGTTATGTTAAACAATTACAAATTAATAGAAAAAATTCAAAATCATATTGTTTTAAGTTGCTAACCAAGCATTGGCCTAGTCATCAGTAGTTATGTTAATATAAAATTCTTGAAACTCCTCTGGCAGATATGGCCCCATAGCCATTAGGTATTTTCTCTTTGCTTTCTTTATTGAAAGAGGTCCATCATAAAGCCAAGGAAATCTTGCTACTGTTTTGAGAGGGAGGTTGACTTTATTGTGTCCTGGTATTTTCTTCGCAAGGCAGTGAGTAGTCCATGGTTGAAGGATATTATGGGATGGTCCAGCTGGCAATGAAGTTGGATCATCATGTGTTAGTTTAAACTAGACGAAATGAGTGATTTGTAAAGTGCCTATCCTCAGTGAGTTTTCAAAGATGCAAACGTCTTTAAAATCTTGAGTAGGCATTATATAAACAGAAAATGTTTCTGAAGCAGCTCCAAGTACCTCTACCCATTGAGAAAGAAAATAAAACCATTGCAGATTTCTTCTGGTGCTCAATAAGGGCAAAGTCCTTATTGTATGTTAAAACTGTGACCATGAATTTCTGTTCAAGCAGACTTGAACAGCGAATTTCTGAATTTGGAGTCAAGATACACAGACGTTTGGAATGTTACTGCACTATGAAACCTAAAACTGGCAGTTTTATACTGGTCGCAAGGCTGTCATCTCAAAATACTTCAATACAAAAATACTGTCTACTTGTTATCGTATAGAATCTTTCTGCATAAAAAATACGATTTTAAAAAATGTGTTGCTTAGAACGTTACTGGCAGGAGCCATTTAATTAAAAAACAATATTAGTAAAATGAGCCCAAAAACGCATTGGGACCTTGGACAGAGAGGTTTGAATAACACATAACTCGAAAACGATTGATTTTAGAGACAAATTACAAGATAACTTTTTTGTTAAGAATGTCCCAAAAAGCATAGAAAACACTTTGTCAATCAACACAACTTGATTTTTATTATTTGTTTAAGAAACATTTGTTCAAACAAATTGGTACTACTTTTCGCATATAAATTTTATAATTTATATTATATAAATTATATATTTGATTCATTCTCTTGAACTTTATTCTGAGGCATCTCACAAAGGTGAATGTACAGAAAATTCTCATAAGAATATTTTTCCCAACAAACCCAAGGGTTTCATCTTGTCTAAAGTAACATGTCTTTGTGCTCCCTAACAAAAATGGTGTTTCTAAATTGTGAGTGTGTTTAAAATATCAATGTTATGTTGATGCTTAAAGATGACAAATTTGTAATATCAGTTACTGAGTTACTTATGTGTGACATTGAAAATATGGTATATGTTTGCAAGAAGGATAAAGTTATCTAGAATGAATTAATTATAAACAAAATCTTACATTTTAAAGCAGTATACGCCTCTCTCTTTAAAATAAAATATTAATTAATTACAGTTGCCAATATTTGTACCAACAAATTACAAAGTGTACCAATTAGTTATTTGGGTTGGTAATAAAAACCATAAAAATAATAACAAACTTTTTAATAATATATAACAACAACATATTAATTAACATTTCAAGATATTGATTGTACAGTATGAAAAATGAAGTAAAAATTATTCTACATAAAGAAAAATAATTATAATAAGTATAATAATTATGTAGAGTAATAATATTATAAAGATTGTATCAATAAAAAAAACCCAAGAATACCAGGACTGTTCAAAATAGTGGATGAAAAATCTTGTAGTTATAGATGAATGTTAATCAAGGTATCATAAACTTTAATATATTAACATGAACATAATAAATACTGTAATTTTAATACAACTCAAATTAGCTAGTAACTCACAAAAAATAACAGAAATAATAGTTTTGAAAATGTCATTTTTGATGTCACTTTACATTATTTACACTTATATTAATGCATGTTAACATAAAACTAAAGCATTTCAGTCAAATATGAGTTATTTATTTAATGAAAATGTAATTTATAAATCTATCTATATATCTATAAATAACGCCAGTAATATTCATTGGAATGTGTGTTATGATAAATATAAAATACTTAGGATTTCTTAACACTGACTTAAAGCTGTATCAAATTTAAATTCAAAGATGGTTGTACAAGATACAATGAAGAGGAATAGAAGAGACCACTCTAGGCAATCAAAGGAGGGAGTTTGTTTATCACCCCCCATACACAAAAAACTGATACAAATGTGAATGAAAAGAGGTGTAACCTGGAGCCAAGTATAAAACGTTATGGGAAAGCGAAAGTGATGTTATAACAGAATGATTAAACAATGCAGAAGTTGGTAGTTAAGTAAAACCAAACTTATAACTTCGGTAATTATAAATTTTTACATTAACATTCAACCTAGCTCTAGTACATTAGAGAGAGTTCTTTGTACCAAAAGTAATAGGTAGAAAGGTAATCATCTTTCGTATAATGTAGTACATGATGAAAAACAAAAATATTAAATATTTAAAAATTCTTTTTTCTAAAATGAGAATGATAATTCTTAATATTTGTTTTCATCTTGAACTTAATATGCTGGTGTGTACTTACACACTCAATTAGAAAAAGACCATTTTCCCAATCTTAAATTAGTTTTGTTGCACTAAGAAGAGTATCCCACTGCCAAATTGGTGTTAGTAGAGTGAAAAACGACCTTTTGTAAATATGATTGCAAAATAGCCTACTCCATACAGAAAAAACTTCTTGAACAATTGAAACCTAATCCCACAAATACACACACAACTTTCATCGCACTTAACAGTAAATAGGTGAAAAGGATACACTACCCAATTTTTCACTAAATAAATTGAACTTTTGAAACAACTTTTACTTCTTTAATTAGATTTCAAAATTTTCTTGGAGAATGTCTTATTTTTTAGAAAGACGAAAACCTAGATTTACATGTTATATATTTTTTATTCTATTTCTATATTTTAAATTAAAAAATAAACTATTATTTGTACTGTTTTTATAAGACTGATTTCTAGTGTCTGCTATACATTAACTTTGTTACTGCCATGTTATACATGTAACTGTAACTGCCATTCATTACAGTTAACTGCCACCTACTATTCAGTTAATGATTAACTCATAGACTTAATTATATTTAAATTTAAATTGCAAACAGTAGATACTGTGTAAATAATCTTAGAGCAGATGCTGAAAGTCTAATTTTTACTACATGTGTCTACATTACAAGGAGTTCAAAACTGAAATTGATTTTGTAACATTTCTCTCCTTCTGCAAGCTCATGCAGCGTATACTATTGATTATGTACATCTAATTTTTCATCCTACAATTAATCAAAACCTAGAAACTTAAAATTCCTTACATGTTTTTAACTGATATATGAGATAATCAATATTGTACATTTATAGAATAACATAATTCTTATTTTGGTCTAAATAACATTATTAATTAATGTTTTATATCATATTTTCCAATTATAGGTATTGTATAGATTTTAAAAAGTTGATTAGCTAAGCAACATAACTTAAATTGCACTGTCTAAAAAGTACCAAACCTTTAACCAGGAAAAATATATTACTTACATGGAAATACTGGGCTTTAATCTCTTTTCAATTAGACCCACTGCACCCCCACACTTGGCTCATCAATCCTACCACTGTTAAAATATTGCTAGAAGGTTAATTTTGAAATTGTTTATCTGTGCAATTGTATTCAACGTTAGTTTCTATTCTCAAAATATTGTTATCTCTAATTATTAGAAAAACCCCAATGTTGGTAGTATCAAGTGAAAATTCAAGGTAAAAGTTGTTTCTGTTTAACTGGCAGCAGTTTAGGTAGAATTTTCAGCAATTCTGAGCATGTTCAATACAGCAAAGCTGCATGTGTAGACTTGTCTGATTTCAACACCTCCGGAAATAGCTTACATGGGCAAATAACGATCTTACGATTACAAGATTTTCCATCCTCTTGACAACAGCAAACAGAACCACTTGTCAGAATGCTGGTCAATTTACATTCAAGTGATCTGCTTTTTAATTGGTTAAATCACTCCCTATTTGTATTAACCCTACAGTATTTTTACCAAACACTTTCTGAAATCTTGTAAATTATAATAAATTAAGATTTATCAAGCATTTCATACAGCTACTTTCTTATACTTTTGCAATAATTCTGAGAGAAACCAAAAAATTACATGTCTTATTACCAAGCTGGCAGTTACACACTTAGAGATGGAAACAAATTCAATCAAGTGCATTAAACTGGCTCTCCAACTGCCCACATGGTGTCATTGTAACATCACTGCTATATGAGTAAAAGAACAAGATAACTTATTTATAGACAGCCATCATGTGCTTAACCTTAGAGTAGTCTGATATTTACTACTGTAATTCAAGGGTAAAGTTTTCCCTGTAATTATAGGAGTAGGCAATACTTATGATTTTGAATAGCCATATAGATGTTATGTAGATATCACCACTGCTGCGACTAAAGTAGCAATACTCAAAATATAAGCATTGAATTTTTGTGTTCTTTTAATTTTGCTTAGATTACAATAGTAATCTATGCTACCACTCATGTGTAGCTTTTATTATTTATGAAGAAATTTCAAGCTTTTAGTAATTTTCTGCTTTTATTTTGCATGCAAGCTACACACCAATTAGTTGATCAGCAAAAATTGTTTGGGTTAAAGAACTAATGACTATTCTGCTGGCTTGCAAACATCAACAGTGATAATAATAGATTTTAAGAGTATCAGACGATTCAGACACAAGTGAAGAAGTGGATGATTTAATTTAAGAAACGCATGCAAAAGCATGTATAGTGGTTCAAAAGATAGTGATAAGAAAGGCAGAAATTGAACAACAAAGGAAGTAACAAGGATATTACAAAGGAAAAAACAGTACTATGATGTGATGCCTTAAGCCATTGATTGCTTCCCTAGTACTTCTAAAGGAGAAACATGCATTATTTATTCATAACTTTTTCTTACACTGAATATTAAAATTTAAAACAATTTATGTTTGTATTTTTTTAAATTTTTCTGCAAACTGTTAACTACATAGCAAACCTATTTAAAAAAACAAACTTAACTTTGTATTTTGGTTGCATATTAATTTTGAATTTTAATTTTAAACATTTTTCCCAACTCATATACTTTCAACACAAATAATTAAAAGAAATTTTAAAAAAATAATAACTTATATAAAACATAACTTTCAAAATTGTTTATAATAGTAATCCGCTTGACTATTCGTGTGACTGGTTTACGGACAATTAGTCCAATGTTAACTTATATTTTTTATACAATATATTAAATTCACCTAAAATAATAATAATTTATTTTAAATATGTAATTTTATTGTAAGCAATTTTTATATTAATTTCAGACACAATACTCTAATAACCTAAGTAGATTTCAGGAATATACAGTCAGCTACATTATAATATAACTACCCATAACAATATGTAGGTGTAATCTTGGACGGACCAATATCACAGATGCAAATCCTCAAAAGCTGAAAGGACCCTCAAAAGCTAATCGAAAAAACCCTGAATATCAACATCAGATAATTATAGTGTTACTATGTGTATATTGTAATTTATATACATTGATACATATTCATTCACAGATGGGAAAATAATATGATGAATAGTAAATCCCAAATGACTCATGCTTCAACAGTTGTTGGGTTCACCATATTTAGATGTGATTCTGGCGAAACATCAGAACTGTCTTCTAATATAAAATGAACGGATGTACTCCAGATAGAAATTATGTATCACCATTATATATATAATTATATATCACCATTATATATATATATATATATATATATATATATATATATATATATATATATATATATATATATATATATATATATATATGTATATGATGAATTGTTACTATCTGGAGTACATCCGTTCATTCTGCAGTCCAAAAATTCGCAGTTCCGACGTTTCGCTAGAATCTCATCCAGCATTGACGAGGTGAACCCAACAACAGTAGAAGATCTCGCTCTTCTACTGTTGTTGGGTTCACCTCGTCAATGCTGGATGAGATTCTAGCGAAACGTCGGAACTGCGAATTTATGGACTGCAGAATGAACGGATGTACTCCAGATAGTAACAATTCATCATATTTTTCCATCCGTGAAGGAATACGTATCAGCATATATATATATATATATATATTGTAACATTTACAGAATGGGCTATATAATGTTCTTGAAGAATTGGAAAAATAAATTAGAAATAACTCACACAAAATTTAAAAAGAAATTCATTAAAAGATTGGTTAGGTTAAATGAAAACTAAATTGAGGTAAAAGCATAGAATTGTAAACAAGGTTTTTGAACTGGAAATGTATTAGGAAATGTGTTATATCAAAACCCCTAACACATAAATTAAAACAAGATAATCTAATAATAATTTCTTTAACAATTCTAAAAGTAAAACGAAGCGTTAGTTTAGTCAGAGATAGCGTGGGGACGCGACAAGATTGATCTGCCAGGACCAGTCAAAATTCTATTTATTAGGAACTTCGTCAAAATTATACAGATTTGTTAAGAAGATTGGCCAAACTAAATTAAGGAGAAGTGAATTTCAAAATATAATACAGTGGAAATATAATGTGAAGTAAACAAAAAAGAATTTAAGTGTGTAAAATGTCTAACTGGAGAGAACGGGAATTTTACGTAAGCGAGCAGCAGAATTTTGATATTTATTAAGTTGAGTAATAGCGCTATAAAAATAACTTTAGTGGACTTTTAAGATAATAGAGAAGTTTAAATTTGTACATTAGAATATCTTGTAGTTAATTAATAGTAAGTAATAAGAAATAATCCAGTTCAAATAGTTTAGCCTTTTTTGCTTATTCAAAATTAAAGTATTTCCATCCGGAAAATATTTATTAAAGCTAATTTCAAAATTTAATATTGTTTGTTCAAAATTTATTTAATTAATCTAAGAATTAAAAAAAATATAGCCCATGCTATAACCCCGAGATTGTAAGAGATCGTAAAATTAGCCAAGGGTATTAAAATTGTGTAACTATAAAATTAAAAGAAAAAAGAGTTAAACCTATTTTGTTAAAAATTGTTAAGTTGTAAATTTTTGTTTTGTGTTTATTGTTTAACTGTTAAAATAAAATTGTTCTGTTAACTGTTGAAATAAAAGAAATAATTATAATAAAGAATTTTAAATTATTCAGGAGTTTGTGTTTTAAATAGAAATAAAATATCTTCATTTAAATAAAATATTTAATAATATAAACCCAGTTGTATTGCGTCATAGAAAGAAATGTTATATTTGGCGCAACAACGTGGGAGCTCGATAAAATAAGAGATAAAATTTATTTAGAGAGATTTTGAAATAAAATTAATTTAGAACTTTTTATATGAAAAACATTTGAACTGGAAATAGATTTAGAAAAAATTTTGTAAAATTAAACACTGAGTTGAAAAGTCAAGGCTAGGATGTTTTGTAAAATAAGTTTACTAATAGCTTAAATATGTCTGATGAAAGGGAATCATACAATTTGCGGGGAGAAAAAGCAAAAAAAACAGAAAAAGGGGAACAATTAGAAAAGGGTAGGCGGAAAAGGGTGATAGAAACAGAAGGGGCTGCTCAGGGGAGATTTGTTAGTTTTCAGGAGGGGATCGAAAACAGGGAGGAAAATATTATAGGCGAGCTGGTAGTTGTAGGGGACCAGGAAAAAGGGACTAGTTATGAATTGAGGGAAATGGAAATGGAAGGCACAGATATGCCAATACCAAACATGGAGGTAGATGAAGCTAGGGGACTACCACTTGTAGAAATTGAACAGGAACGAAGGGGTAGTGAAAGTGGAAGTAGAAATAATGATGACTGGATAAAAAAATTGTTCGAAAGCAACCAAAACTTACTAAAAGAAA
Source organism: Prosapia bicincta (assembly GCA_036971475.1). Lineage (NCBI taxonomy): Eukaryota > Metazoa > Arthropoda > Insecta > Hemiptera > Cercopidae > Prosapia > Prosapia bicincta. The sequence goes on along the minus strand of JBAIZL010000005.1, from coordinate 46,093,748 downwards.
TAAATAAAGGGAATGAGAAAATAAAAGAGGAGATGAAGGATATGAGAGAGGATCTAGATAGAAAATTAGATATAAATAATGAAAATATGAGAGAAATAAAAAAAGAATTAGAGGAAAATAGAGACGAAATAAGAGAGATGAAGGAGGATCTAAAAGTAATAAAAGATGAAATACGGGAGGAAAATAGGAAAATGATAGAGGATATGAGGCGACAGTTGAGGACAGAGTATAATACTGTAGTAGAGGATGTGAGAAGAGACTTAGAGGAGAAAGATAGAGAGTTAGAGGAGAAGATTAAGACAAATTTTGAGGAAACAAAAGAAATAATAGCTGATGTGATAAAAATTAATAAAAAAGAGATAGAGAAAGTAGAAAATATAACTAAGAAAAACACAGAAGAGTTAGGAGAGTTGAAATTAAAGGTGATAGGAGAAAGAAAGATAACAGATGAGCGTTTTAGGAAAGTTGAAGATGATAGGGAGAAAATATTAGGAGAGCAGGGAAGGTTAGGAGATAGAATTAACAAAATCGAGAGTACTAATGAAAATAAGGGTGAGCAGATAAGGGTAATTCAGGTATCATGCGGAAAACAGGAAAAGGGTCCTAAGTTCAATGGAAGGAATGGAAATCCTGTAGAATTCATTAAAAGGTTAGAGAGGTTTTTTGAAAAAATATTGGGCGATAGGTATATGGAGGAAGGTGAGGATGACTGGCGGAGTAGTATGGATGAGGCATTAGAGGCTGGGGCAGCCAGATGGTGGGAGTCGATAAGGGAGGATGTAGAAAATTATGAGGAATGGAAAGATCGATTTATAAATAGGTATTGGGCAAAGGAGATCCAGGAGGGAATAAGAGACAGGATTGATGTAGAAAGATACAGAGAAGGAGGCGATTTAGCCAGAATGGATTACTTTGTGGAAAGAGTGATGCTGTTAAGAAATATGGTACCTCCCCTAAGCGAAGAAGAAGTAGTACGGAAATTAAGCAGACATTTCGGTGAAAAAATACAAGCCGCAAAGAGGGTCCAGTACATTAGAACGGTCAGAGAGATGGAGAGACTCCTAAATGAGGAGGATATAGAAGACAGAAATAGAGTTATTAGGCAAAGAGGCAGACCATGGGAAAGACCACCCATGAGAATAGAACCAAGCCGATACCGAGAGCGGACATTAGAGACAGGGAGAGCGCCACAAGGGGACAGAAGGTTCCCAAACCAGAATGGTTTTGGGGGACAAATAAATAGGGGAGGAATAACTGAACCAAGAAATAGATTTGGAAACGGGTTTAGACCGACCGTTCAGTTTTATAATCGACGGATAGATGACCACATGAATAGGGGACCGGAAAGAATACAGCCGCAGACCAGGGAGATAGGGTACAGGGGTCACAGAGATGATCCAAGGAATATAGGAAGCCGAGATAGGCCTAATAAAGAAGTAAACAGCATACAGATACGACCAAAGGAATCGACCAGTGGAAGATGTGAGGGAGACCAGGGGACCTCGGAAAACTAGAGGGCACTGGTGATACCTTATTGCATCATGGGAAAACTACAGGGGATGCTGAAGAGGGAAAGCCAGTGCTAAAGAGCCTTGGAAATATTAATTGTGACAAGAATAAGGGTAACAATCAATTTAATGAAAATACGGATTTGGGGTTAGGAATAATTAACAACGTATTAATAGATAGGGAATTTTTGGAAAGTGAGGGGAAGGAGCGAAATTTGAATTTAGAACAAAACAAAATATATATGAGCCCAGAAATAGAGATAGAATTTAAACAGGTTAGGGTTACAGCTTTAATAGATACAGGTAGTAATATTACATGTATTCAGGAAAAATGGTATAGTATAAATAAGGGAAAACTAGGAAGAGTAGAAACGTTGCCAATCAGAGCAATGAACATTAGGACAGCAACGAATAAAAAGAGTAAAAAAATAAATAAAATTGTTCTGATAATGGGAAGATTAGGTGGGATTGATTACCCATTTCAATGTTTCATCATACCAGGCCTATTAAGAGAAATGATCATAGGGATGGATATATTAAAAAATACAAAGGCTGATATAAGTTGTGAGGATTGGAGTATAAAATTGAAATATTTGGAAAACTATATTAAAATAGATATGAAAGAAACGGAGGGGGAAAATGATGACGAAAGAATTAATAACGAGGTACAAAATTTAGAAAGGGAAGATAATGTAATTAACGAATTCGATCAAATTAATGAGGAATGGGAAAATTTAGATAATTTAGGACAGGGGGACCAAAATTATGAGAAACAAAATGAAACAGAAGGGGAAATTAGTGATAGAGATATTAAGGGGAAGTATCGGAGATGACCGTGTAACAGATAGGCAAAACCTGGAGTTGGTAGAGATAATAAAGCAATATAAGGATGTATTTTCAGATAGGCCTGGAGTGTGTAAAGGATATAGACATGAGATAAAAGTAAGAACAGATTTACCATTTTATCAAAGAAACTATCCTGTGCCCACAAAGTATCAAGAAGCGGTACAAAGAGAAATTGACAAAATGTTGGAGATGAAAATTATAGAAAAAAGTAATAGCCCTTATATTAACCCTATTATTCCTGTCATAAAAAATAATGGAGAAATAAGATTGTGTCTGGACGCAAGGAAACTGAACGAAATCATAATACCAGATTATGAGTGTTACCAGGGTATTAATGAAATATTACATAAGGCAAGAAAGGTAAAATACCTGAGTTCTATGGACCTCACGAATAGTTTTTGGCAGGTGGAGTTGGAGCCAGACTCCAGAAAATTCACAGCTTTTCAGTATAATGGAAAGACATATCATTTCATTGTGACACCTTATGGGCTAAAAACATCATTAGCAGCTTTAGCAAGAGCTATGGGTAGAATAATGGGAAATGAATTAGAACCATTTACTTTAGTATATGTAGACGACATTGTATGCATGTCACAGAGTTTTGAAGAACATAAAACCATTTAAAAAAATTATTTATGACATTTAGGGAAAATAATATCAAAATTAAATTATCAAAAACTGAGTTCTGTAAAGAAAACATAGCATTTTTAGGTTATAGGTTGACAACTGAGGGAATAGAGATAGATAAGGACAAAATTAAGGCTGTAATGGAATTCTCCACACCAAAGGACGTTAAGCAATTAAAAGGGTTTATAGGCCTTGCCAATTATTACAACAAGTTTGTAGACCACTATTCGAAATTAGTAGAGCCACTCCTGAAACTTTTGAGACATGAAACAAAATTTAATTGGATAGATTTAGAGGAACAAAATTTTAGAAAATTAAAGGAAGCATTTATAGATACCAACGTACTAAAACACCCTGATTATTCAAAAACGTTTTATCTACAGACAGATGCAAGCGAATATGCTATTGGGGGGCATCTGTACCAGGTAACAGAGACTGGACAGAAACAGGCAATTATGTTTATGAGCCGAACCCTAAAAGGTAGTGAAATACGATATTATACGACTGAAAAAGAGTTATTGGCTGTGTTGTTTTGTCTACAGAAGGCTAGACAGGTTATACTGGGGAGAAAGGTAGTAATACAAACTGACCACCAGGCTTTGACTTTCATAAAGACTTGCAGAATATTAAATTCAAGACTATATCGTTGGATATTGCTCATGCAGGAATATGATTTTGAGATTGAGTATTGTAAAGGGAAGGAGAACGTGGTGGCAGACATATTAAGTCGTAACCCATGGGATAAGATAGAGCCAAAACATATAGAGAATCAAAAAGGGTTTAGTATCAATTTAATGGAAAGAGTAATAAGTAGGGAAGTAGTGACAAAATTGACAAAACTTAATGAGCTTCAGTGGGGTGATTTAGAATTAAGAAATATTATTGAAAATGTCCAGGAATACAATTCGAAATTCAAAATTGAAAATAACATACTATATAAAAATTGTAAAACAAGTTGGAAAATAATAGTACCCAGGGAGTTAATAAATGTATTAGTGATATCATGCCATGAGTACTATATGCATGTAGGGGCCAAGAAGTGCTATAGTATAATAAATGAAATATTCACATGGAAAAAGATGTATAAGGAGATTAAATACCTTTTAAAATACTGTGACACTTGTCAGAGGGTGAAACACACAAATCAAACTTGTTATGGGGTGATGAAAGGAATCAAGGTAGAAGGGCCTAAAGAGCAACTATCTATTGACTTTTGTGGACCATTTCATAAAAGTGAGGGATTTAAATATATTTTGGTTATTTTGGATATTTTTACTAAATTTATAAAAATTTATAAAATAAAGAAAGCAAATACTGCTACAGCTATTAGATGTGTAGAAGATTATTTAGAAAAATATGGACAGGTAAAAAGGGCACAAACAGACCGTGGAACTCAGTTCACAAGTAAAAGATGGTCAACCTTTTTAGAAAATAAAGGAATCAAACAAATATTTTCACCAATTAGGCGACCTCAAAGCAATATAGTAGAAAGGGTAAACAGGGAGATAATGAGATGTCTTCGCACCTATTGCCATGGGAACCATAAACAATGGGCAAAGTTTATACATTTAATAAATGAGATGTTGAATGAAGTACCACATGAGACCACAGGGTTCACACCTAATCAGTTACAGTTAGGAAAAATAGATGAGAGATTTTGGCATAAGTATATCAAAATTCAAAATTCAAACGAACAAAGCGTTAATACCCAACTAGTAATAAATTTGGCAAGGGGGAGAATGAAAAAAAAGGCAGAACTTAGGGCACAAAATTTCAATAGAAATCATAAGCTTTTCACATTTAATTTAAATGATTTAGTGTTAGTAAAAGAAAACTGGCAGGCAAAAGGCATAGAGGGAGAAATGGGAAAATTATTTAATATTTATAGTGGGCCATATAGAATACACAAAAAGTTAGGAGAATCGACATTCGAACTATGGGATGATAAATATGATATAAATAAGGGGATGTTCCATTCAACAGAACTAAAAAAGTACCATGATGCAAGGGAGATAAACTCAAACGAGACAAAATAAAATAGGAAGGGAGATATTAAATATAGGTAAAGGAAGCAATATGAGTAAACTCTAGGTGACTATGTGTATAAGAAAACGTTAGAAGGAGATAAGTTTTAAGGGATGGTAACTATATCTACGATAATCTATTAGGAACTTCGTCGAATAATGAATAAAGATAAATATGAATATATGTTAAATAAATATTGAATCAGACTTATGATTGGAAGGATTTCAATTGTAATAAATGTAAAAAAATAATAATAATTATGGAAGGAATTGTAAATACCAGAACATGATTTATTGTTACTATACGTTAGAATTGTTAAAGAATTGTTGATTGAATGTAGTTATAAGTATAGTGTATTGTTAGAAGATATGTTAAGTAATATGTAGCTTGAAGTGTTCAGCTCAGTATTTGATTGTTAAAGAATTAAGATAAAATTGTGTCGTAGGAATTAAGTATAAATGGACAATTTAAAGTATAAATGTTAATTTAAATTTAATTTGAAAAAAAAATATGTATATTTAATCAAGCTTGTAAAATGTAAAGAATGTGTAATGTAGATATTATGAATATTTTTTATTTAAATTAAATTAGGGGACATTGTAACATTTATAGAATGGGCTATATAATGTTCTTGAAGAATTGGAAAAATAAATTAGAAATAACTCACACAAAATTTAAAAAGAAATTCATTAAAAGATTGGTTAGGTTAAATGAAAACTAAATTGAGGTAAAAGCATAGAATTGTAAACAAGGTTTTTGAACTGGAAATGTATTAGGAAATGTGTTATATCAAAACCCCTAACACATAAATTAAAACAAGATAATCTAATAATAATTATATTCAAACAAAATTGTAAATATTAGTAACATAGGGCATAAGTAATTACTTGAAGGAGAAAGTGAAATACGATTGTAAACAATGAGATTGGAAGGTTATGTTTCTATGAATTCGGCTCAAAACACACACAATTCAAAATATTACAAGAGTAAAACACAAAGACACTTCACACACTAATAGTAGTAATTAAATAAACACTGGAAACTTTATTAAGGATCGGAAAATTGAAACAGTAAGTTTCAACCAAAGTTTAACCAAATTAAAACACCATTGAAAACAAGCTCGTTCTTGTTGGAATAATCAGCTGTAAAACAGATGTGAAAGTAAAGAAATCGGTCAGGTGCAGTTCGACTCTAATGGGAAGGAACGGAACTTCGTTAAATTATAATCCATATGTTTTTTTTTAAGAAGAAGGAGAAGCCGCCATATTTTTCTTTAACAATTCTAAAAGTAAAACAAAGCGTTAGTTTAGTCAGAGATAGCGTGGGGACGCGACAAGATTGATCTGCCAGGACCAGTCAAAATTCTATTTATTAGGAACTTCGTCAAAATTATACAGATTTGTTAAGAAGATTGGCCAAACTAAATTAAGGAGAAGTGAATTTCAAAATATAATACAGTGGAAATATAATGTGAAGTAAACAAAAAAGAATTTAAGTGTGTAAAATGTCTAACTGGAGAGAACGGGAATTTTACGTAAGCGACCAGCAGAATTTTGATATTTATTAAGTTGAGTAATAGCGCTATAAAAATAACTTTAGTGGACTTTTAAGATAATAGAGAAGTTTAAATTTGTACATTAGAATATCTTGTAGTTAATTAATAGTAAGTAATAAGAAATAATCCAGTTCAAATAGTTTAGCCTTTTTTGCTTATTCAAAATTAAAGTATTTCCATCCGGAAAATATTTATTAAAGCTAATTTCAAAATTTAATATTGTTTGTTCAAAATTTATTTAATTAATCTAAGAATTAAAAAAATATAGCCCATGCTATAACCCCGAGATTGTAAGAGATCGTAAAATTAGCCAAGGGTATTAAAATTGTGTAACTATAAAATTAAAAGAAAAAAGAGTTAAACCTATTTTGTTAAAAATTGTTAAGTTGTAAAATTTTGTTTTGTGTATTGTTTTAAATGTTGAAAGAAGAAATGTTATAATAAAGAAGTATGAATTGTTCATGAGTAGTTTTTTTTTTTGTTTTAAATAGAAATTTGATATATATTATAAAAGAAATATTTAATAGTAAAACATCGTTGTATTGTGTTTTATAAATACTTTACAATATATATATATATGAAGTTAATATATTACTATTGTGAGTAATTTTATCCACCATTAAGTACAATGATTTTACCTTACTTAATGGTGGATAAAATTACTTACAATAGTAATATATTAACTTCATAAAGTCAGTGCAACAGAAAAATAATGGATAACGTAAAATATCAAGAATATATACACACACACACACACACACACACACATATATATATATATATATATATATATATATATATATATGAAGTTAATATATTACTATTGTAAGTAATTTTATCCACCATTAAGTGCAATGATTTTACCTTGAGTGATGAGGCGTCTTTCGGTCACTTGACCATTATCGAATCACTCAATGGTGACCAGAGTGATTCGACAATGGTCAAGTGACCGAAAGGCGCCTCATCACTCAAGGTAAAATCATTGCACTTAATGGTGGATAAAATTACTTACAATAGTAATGTATTAACTTCATAAAGTCAGTGCAACGGAAAAACAATGGATAACGTAATATATATATATATATATATATATATATATATATATTAGGGATGTTCATTATTTTCTGTCAAGGTGACTTGTAACTGATATTTATTTGATGCTGGTGGTACCAGTGACAAAATATGGAAAATGCCAGTTCCAGTGACAATGGATCGATCAGAAGTTATCTCTGTGTTAATTGTTCAAAATGTTGCTGTCACTAGATGACATTTTACTAATATTTTACCTCAGCTGTCAGTGGTTGATTTTTGTTGCTGTCACAGGCTCTGCTCTCACAATCGCCTCATAGTGGCAATTATCATGCAATGTCGTTGACTGAAGGGGAGAAGGAGTTGTCTCTGTTGTGATTGGGCAAAATGTCACGTAGCTGACAGAAAAGCTACTAATATTTCATCACGGATGTCATTGGTTGATTTGTCGCTCTCACTTCATTTATGTTGTCTGAGTGAACGATTTGCATCAGGTTTTACGACAATGACAGTGTTGTGAACAGTGCATGCAATTTCCGTACACTCAGTAGTTGGTTCTTAATTTTGTAAGAGTTTATTTTAAAATAAAATGAGCCTTCCAAAAAAGGAAAAAGCAAGATGTGGAGTCATTACCCCACTGTGGTATGCCTGCCTGTTGCAGGGAGGGGCATACAGAGATGTCTCAGTAGCCCTTGTCACCGGTAAAAATCACTGATCCAAGCCTGAACTGTCAATAAAATCACTGATCTGTTAAATTCACTGGCTAGACCATCCCTAACACACACACACACACACACACACACACACACACACACACACACACACACACACACACACACACACACACACACACACACACACAATGTTGTTTTAGGCATTGATAGTGTGCTCCTAACGATAACAATATATTACATTGATGAAATACTTCAAGCATATTGTTTTAAACAAATTCTTGATATTGAGATGTTTATACATTAATAAATAAATATTTAACATGAAAAACGTCACCTACAAATCTATATATATTTATGTATATACATACACGAACAGTATATTTCATTTATTAACATTAAATTCCTGTAAACAAAACATTTATATACTCGTAGTTTTCATTTGAATGTACTTAAATTGAAATAAAGAAACCTAGAACCCATGCCTATATTAGATACTTGTTTATATTCACAAGCAAATCAGTTATATACATATATGAATGATGAGGTAAAAGTTTACAGAGATCAGTTTATATGTAATTTAAAATACTTGTGTTACAGACAAATTATTATAGAAAGTATTATATTTTTTCCAGATATAGTTAATTTTTACTAAACCTTTCTGTGAACTATATTACTGATTTTTCCATTTTGAGTTAATATTACTAATTGTTTAAACAACCTATGTAAAGTTGACCGTGTGAAAACTACTAAGGGTCTTGTACCTAAATGATAATGGAATACTAATACTTATCCCTTTAGTTGGCAATGCCTACCATAAGTTGTGTTTTGAAAGAATTTAATATAATATACATTAGAATCAGAATAAGTGTTATATACATGTTCAAAATGTTAATAAAAAAAGGAAAACCTATTCCAGTTTTATTTTTAAATAAATAAAACCTCTAAACCACAAATAACATTTATTTAAACCTTATGTACATTTCGATTGCCCAGCAATCATCTTCAGAGGTATTTAAAAAATACAACTCTTATTTTTTACACAGTTGCTTCAAACAGCTATTCCAGTTTTCTACAACATATAATATAGCCGCATAATGAACATGACAACATTCTTCTTGTGTAGCATAAATGTTGTAGAACAAAGACGAAAGAAGAATGGGACATTCCCCTCCTTAAAGAATTAATGAATATATTATATATTCACCACAAAAATGTATTAATTGATCACTACTAATTTAACTACTAGAATATATATTTTAAATATAATTTTTTAAATTTGAAAATTAAAAAGAAAAATAATATATAATGTTTAGGTAGGAATGTAGTGATACAAAATAATAATCTGTTTTAACACTTTCAGCGCGGCGGTCGACTGCCTGTCGACAAAATCGCCCTCTAACATTAGGCGTCGGTCGACACATTGTCGACACGATCCTTTTCCATTCAAATGTCTCCCCACTTTTACCAGCCTGCTTTAAAGGTACAGTTTTCGTTCTGCCGCCTAGACAAAAGGTCCAAGTTTGTGTTTACGACTCCGCCGCTGTTTTTGTTGTGTCCAATCATTTTTAAGTGGTTTTCACCCAATTTGATTCTAATGTAAGTAATACACTTTTTTCTATTATGATAAATATACCTAGGCCTTTTTAAACCTAATAATAAAGTTGTTTGCAGTAGTATTTACGTAAATAAAATAATATATCTACCAATATTAATAAAATTTTTGATTTTTTTCATTTCTTTTGTGCATTTTTATATGCAGCCAAGTAAAATAATTTACCCTAGTTATGAAAATTAATCCTAGGTATTTCAATACTTAGCAAATAATGTTATTTGAACTATTATTTCCATAAATAAATTACACAAATATTAAAAAAATTTGTTTCTCAAAGTGTAAGTACAGTACAGTCTCACTAATCCGGACTTGATGGGACCGGACCCGGTCCGGATCAACGAAAGTCCGGATTAGACGGAAAAAGCCAAACAAATGCATACAATATGTGTTTTAGGTGGGAAAACATATTGAAATTGTAGTTTTAGTGAAATTGAGGCCTAAATATAGCTTACAGTACAGTATTTCATAGCTTATGTAGCAAAAAATCCTATAATTATAACAGAAAAGTCATGACATAAATAAATATCTAAGCACCTTTCTCGTTGAATAAAAGTATTCACATAAAGTTATTTACACTATACTGTATAAACGCACAAAAAACTCAAACAAAAATGAAACTGAAACAAAAACAAACTTTAAAAAACTTAGTGAAAAAAGTCCGTAATGTTCTTTTGTTTTAACGATGAATGACATCGTTTCACAGTACGATCTCGTAGGCGTTTCAAGGTCAGTAGCTCCGCAGTTGACGTATCACTTTGTTTCTCAAAGTAAGTCATCAACCCCTCCAGCATTGCAGCCGCCTCATCATGAGTTAGGCTGACAGGTTCGTCTGTGTAGTCTTCCTCTTCCGAGCTGTCATTTTCTGCGTTTGCAGTGCACACCGCGACGATTTCGTCCTCGTTGAGCACTTGATGACCAATGTCATTATCACTGATAATCCACTCGGAAATATCAGTGTCTTTCAACTCGGCACAACCCTCCAATTGTTGAAAAATCTGAACAAATTCATTGTCGTCATTAGTAGGTTGACTGTCAGATTTTCCACTTTCCTGTGGCATTTCAGGCCACAATTTTTTCCAGCTTTTTTGTAGTGTAGACGGTTGAATTTCCTCCCACGATTCTGCAGCCATATAAATGACATCCTTTATAGTCACTTTTTTAAGATTTTCAATAAATTTTGTAGCTGGATCTGCTTCTTGTTGTTCCAAAAGCGATAAAATTAACTTTTTCCTATATCGCCGTTTTATCGCTTCGATCACGCCCTGATCCATCGGCTGAATGAGAGCCGTTACGTTAGGAGGAAGAAATTTAACAAAAATGTCACCATGACGCAATTCTTCTTCATTTGGGTGGCATGGGGCATTATCAATTAGTAAAACCGCTTTTCGAGGGAGTTTTTTCTCTTTTAAAAACTTTTCTGTTGTTGGAACAAAGTTTTCAAAAAACCAGTCCTTAAAAATTTGACTGTTCATCCACGCTGATTTTTGGAACTTGTATTGGGCCGGTAGAACACTTAAATTTACATTTTTAAAAACCCTAGGCTTTGCGGATTTCCCTATCACCAAAAGTGGAAATTTTAGATCGCCAGAAGCATTACTGCAGGGCAGCAAAGTCATACGTTCTTTCTTAACTTTATGGCCTTTTGCTACTGAATCTAATTTGGAAGCTAAAGTTTTTTTTGGGAACATTTTATAATTTAATCCAGTTTCGTCAGCGTTGAACACCTGACAAGGTTGTAAGTTTTCATCTCTGAGAAACTTGCCAAATTTGTCTTTGAATTTTTCACTTGCATCACTGTCACCTGACAAAATTTCACCACTTATTCCGAGTTGACGGATGCCGTGTCGTTCCTTCCACCGTGACAGCCATCCCACACTGGCAGTAAAATTAGGGTCTCCTTTTAACTTTTCATTCAGTTTCAGCGCGATCGTTTGCAAATTTACACCCGATAAAGGAACACCCTGTTCCCGTTGTTGACAAAACCAAACATACAAAGCATCATCTAGGGTTTCATTTTTTGGTTTTTTTAAAGTGCTTCTGCCGCCTAAACTGTCTTTACTAACCATTTTTGCACAAAAATCTTCAATTTCCTGTCGCTTTTTTTTCCAATCGGAAACAGTTTGTTTTCCCACACCTAACTCTTTTGCAATTTTAATAAGCGATTCACCTCCATCAATACGAAACAAAGCTTGGAGTTTTTGTTCCATTGTCACTGTCACTGACTTACGTTTAGTCGCCATTTTCACTGAACACTGAACGAGACGTAAATAAAAAACACAGATCAATATCGCACTAGAATTAAATGACAACTGAGCAGATATCTTGCGAGAAGCAGGAAAAGTGGCATCTGTCCGACAAAACAACTGACCTGACGCCAGACGGATAGACTGTTTATCCATTTAGTCAGCGGTCCTTTATCTTTTGTTTATCGCAAGATGTCTCTGATGTCACGTACGTTGTAGTGTTGGGTGATCTAATTTGTATATATTTTTTCAAAGAAGTTTTTTCTACTTTAGTAGGCAAAAGAAACAAACAAGTGGTACACCTATTTCATATTTTAATGAATAAATTATATTATTTGAGTATTAAAGTAGGAAAACCCCTTTGAAAAATAACAAATATAGACGTATAAAAATAAATATTTTTGTGGACAGCAGACTGATTGTGCACTGTAAAATACTATAACTAAACAAAACTTTTGGGCCGTCCGGATTAGCCGGAGGTCCGGATCATCGGAGACCGGATTAGCGAGACTGTACTGTAATACACTTTTTTTCTATTATGATAATCATACCTAGGCCTTTTTATACCTAATAATAAACGTTGTTTGCAGTAGTATTTACGTAAATAGAAAAATTTACTTGTATCTACCAATAATAATAAAAGTTTTGATTTTTTTTCATTTCTTTTGTGCATTTTTATATGCAGCCAAGTAAAATAATTTACCCTAGTTACGAAAATTAATCCTAGGTATTTCAATACTTAGCAAATAAAGTTATTTGAACTATTATTTCCATAAATAAATTACACAAATATTTTAAAAACATTTTTCTCAATTTTGTATATAATATAGCCAGGTATAGATAGATAATTCGGAAAAAAATTCATTATAGATGAGTGGAAGAGTCCCTAAAAGGATGTTGAGTCCTGATAACCAGCCTGCTGGACCATGTTCTGGGGAAACAACACCTCATGCCTCCAGGACAGAAACGTCTAAGAAAAGGGCTGCTCCGGTGAAAAAAAGAATCTTTTCTGAGGATGAATTATGGGAAATGCTCCAAAACTCTGACATTGAGGAGGACATGGATGAAGCAGATTCATCTTCAGAGGAGGAAGAGGAGGACGAAACCTCAAGTGGAGGAATTATTGTTGTACCAGAGGCACCATCTTCACCTAGATCGCCTAGTCCAGGTCCTCCATCTCCAATGGCAAGACAATTGTCCAGCCCCTCTGTCAGCCCCATACCGACTCTGCCCCAGACTCAGCCCACTTGGAATTCCTCTCCTCCCAACGTCCCTACAATTAATTTTTCTGGAGATACCGGTTTGCGACAACTACCTGATTTCCACGAACCAATTGATTATTTTTTTCATATTTTCTGTGACAACATGTTTGATTTGATAATTTCTGAAACAAATCGCCAGGGCCAACTTTTGATGAGCCAGACCACAAAGCCCAAGTCACGAATTCAGGGATGGAAGGACATTTCAAGAAGTGACTTTGAAATATTTTTGGGCCTTACATTTTTGACTGGCCAAATCCAGGCTCCCAGTTTAGCCCATTATTGGCAAATTAATAACTTATATAATTTTCCAATATTTAGAAATGCTATGCCTAGAGATAGGTATATGATAATTTTGAGGGCTTTGCACTTTTCGAAAAATCCCCACGTTGGCGACCCTACTCCGTCCGACCCGATGTACAAAGTTTCTCCTCTTTTCGATGTTTTTCATAAAAGGATGAAGGAAATTTATTATCCTACCAAGGAACTAAGCCTGGATGAGTCCATCTTGTTATGGCGTGGCAGATTGTATTTTCGCCAATACATCCACAACAAGAGACATAAATTTGGCATTAAATTTTATACATTGAACCAACCAAATGGGCTTATTTTGAAAATGAAGCTCTATTGTGGAGCAAAAGACCCCTTGGTTGGAGGAACTGGCCATGTTGACAAAGTGGTCAAATATTTGCTGGATGACTTTTACGGAGTAGGTCATTCGGTATACATGGACAATTTTTATTCATCTGTTGGCTTGTCAGAGTTGCTTTTAGAAAAAGATACCTATTCTACGGGGACTCTGCGGGCCAACAGAAAAGGAAATCCTTCAGAAGTGGTAAATAAGAAAGTGGCTAAAGGCACCGTGACAGCTGCTTATTCTACGACTGGGGTGTGCGTCCTAAAGTGGCATGACAAACGGGACGTGGTTGCTTTATCGTCTGAGTTTGGTGCTACTATGATTGAGCATAAGGCACGTAGCGGAAAAATGTCCCTAAAGCCAGAGGCAATTTTAAAATATAATGAGTCTATGGGGGGTGTAGATCGCTCAGATCAACTTATGAGTTATTACCCCTGTGAAAGAAAAACTATCTGGTGGTATGCGAAGGTAGCTATCCACTTATTCCATGTCACCGTAACGAACGCATACCTTCTTCACAAACAGCAACCGGGGAGTACAAAGATGACTCTATTAGATTTTAGAGATAGTGTCATAAGGTCTCTAATATATAGAAACCATACCCCATTAGCTACACCGCCACCTCAGCCGAGAGCAGCAATTCATGTCCCTGTGCAAGTGGAAAGAAACAAACAAAATCGCCTTATAAGAAAAAGGTGTGCGCTTTGTGCGAAAAGTAAGAAGAGGGTGGAGACTACTTATTATTTGCAACCAGTGCAAAGACAATCCGGGGTTGTGTTTACAACCATGTTTTCAAAAATATCATGGGTACTAAGGTATTTTGTATGAAGTTTTAGTTTAGTTAGTTATTTTGTTTAGGTTTGAATTTAGTTTTTATTAAAATTTGTATAATTATTATGTATTAGTTGTATGTATAACGTTATTTATATATTTTTTTAAAATGAATACACATGTTGTTAGGTATGCTTAGTTTTTACATGTAATTCAATTTTTTCCAAAATTCATAGCTTGTCTTATCTTACTTTCACTCAAAAATGTATATAAAATAGAAAACATAATTTCATTTTAAATTTGGTGTTTTTAAATTTCGTGGGGACTAAGGTATTTTGTAGGCAGTTTTAGTTTAATCAGTGATTTTGTTTAGGTTGATTTGAATTTTTATTAACATTTGTATAATTATTATGTATTTACGTCGTAATTCACCGTTTGGAAATTTAAACACATGAATCTGATTAGAATAAAAATTGGATATTTATAAAACAATTGCAGACCCCGGATAATCGGGAGTTTACTGTATTAATTTTATGTATAACATTATTTATGTATTTTTTAAAATGAATACACATGTTGTTAGGTATGTTTTAGGTTTTATTTATGTATAGTTAATTAGTTTTTACGTGTAATTCAATGTTTTCTAAAATTCTTAGTTTTTAATATGTTTTTTCATACAAAAATTAATATAAAATAGACAAAATAATTTCATTTTAAATTTGGTGTTGTTATTAGTAAAATATCCTCATTTTTATGGAATGTTGTTAGGATTGCGGTAGGTAGGAAAAAATGTAGAGAGTGAGAGGCGAACGAACTTTACAATAAGCTATTCAATACAATAGAACAGTGAAAGTACGAGACCCCTGCCAGGTAGAATTTTCCCTGGTCTAAAGCACGTAAATGTCAGGTAGAATTTATCCCCGGGAATGAGTTATCAGCAAATCAAGTCGTTAACACACAAAAATAGTATGTCGACAATGTGTCGACATCCGCTCCACATAATGAAATGCTTTTGCCAGGCGGCTGTCGACAACGTGTCGCACACGGGTTTTTTAAAAGAAAAACGGTAAAAAAATCAGTAGAAATGTAAAAATATTTGAAAGACGCTTAAAAAGAATATATTAAGAGAAAAAAAAAATTCAGCACAGGCGAACACCAAGGTCAGCCCTGTAGACGCATTGAAAGTGTTAATACAAGTTACAAAAATTTACTTCTAATTACTCAGATTTCATTAAATTCTATATTTTATGAACCTACACGCATTGGTTAACAGCTGAATCTAATTGCATAGGTTGTAACTGACATTAGTTACAAATAAATGGTATTTTATTAACAGACACAATAATTGTGCTTAGCTTAAAAAAAGAAAATCCAAATATATTAATATTAATCTAATATCATAAAAGTTGTTATAATTAATTGAAACTTCATTGATACATCAACTATTAACCAAAAACAAAAATGTTTCAATTTAATTAAAACTTTGATAATACAGCAACAATCATGTTCTTTTCATATTATTATTATAACTTTGAGAATATTTTTTGTTGAATTTTACATTAATATGTGTTGCCAATTAGTAACACCACTGTTATTTTATCAAATTTAAAACAGCTATAATTGCTTAGAAAAGGCAGTTTATTGAATTTTATCAATAGCAGCTGCTCTATAACAAAATTGTTTTAAAAGATGCCATAAAATTAAAATTTTTCAAAATATGTTTTTAGTCCCCCTCTTTTTTGAAACAGATATACCCTAAAACTTAGCATTATTAGTTTCAGCGCTATGTTGATTCAGTCAGAGATGACGCTGTATTTATTTACACACAAAAACACTACAGCAGTTATATTCAATGGCTATTTGCCGAGTTTTAAACTGCTAATTACTTTTACCCAATAGGTATAGCTATTACATTTTTTGCTGTTCTATGAGAAAATTTTAAAATTCAGACTCCTTTAAATTCAATTAATTCCAAAATCCCTTCTATGTTCTGAAACAGATATACAGTAGAACCCCTCAAATCCGAACCCCGGAAATCCGAATACCCGCAAAATCCGAACATAATTTTATGGAAACCAAATTTTAAAAAGTATCTAAAATTGAATTAAGTATGCACTGGAGGTTTGCTTTTTTCTGCCTCTCTTGTGTAAACCATAAAAAGATAGCCTCCTCAATTTTTTCATTCACAGAAACATTTGCATGATGGCGTTGTTCCAAAGCCTTTTCATTTGTAGCACTGCAAAACTGTTCAAATTTTGATACAGCAATATGTAATGAATGCTCTAATATTGTTAGTTAATAAAAAAAACCTACTTTTGTCAAATGCAAAATACACAGCAAATTCGAAATCCGAAATTTTCCAAATCCAAACAGGCTATAAACCCAATTAGTTCGGATTTGAAGGGTTCCACTGTACTTTCGAAATTTCGAAGTTATATCTTCAATAGTTTTGCCTCTACATTGATTTTCAGCTAGTCAATATAACACCTACATATGACGTTTTTCTCGTTTATATTTATTTATTAATGTAAATACATTTATTATTAAGAGTATCTATAAAACTATATACTAAGAACTTTTCATCAGTGTAACATATTGATAACAACACTCAGAGTCATAACTGTGTATGAAGCTCTTAAGAATATCAATATATTGCACTAATGAAAAGCTTTGATCATATAATTTTATAAATATTCTTGCTAATGAATATGTGTGTGTGTGTGTGTGTGTGTGTGTGTATGTGTGTATGTGTGTGTGCAAGCGTGTACATGTGTAAACTTTTATGTCAAATAGATCAACTTTTTTTATCTAAAGTTGTATTTTCTAATTACTCTTAAATCCCTTTATAAAATCAACCATGAACATTTTAGAGAAAATTTTAAATTATATTGGGGAGTTTAACCTTATGTTGAGAGACATGACTTTAAGCAGAATTAATTTGTTTTGAAAATATTCTAGTACATAAAAATATAACAAAATTATAAACATACTTTAATTTCATTCAAAAATATTTCTCCTTGTATATAAATAGTATCTATCAAGGTAAAATCATATCTATGTCTAAATGTAAAGAATGGCTGTTCATTAACCCACGCAACAAAAGCATCTTCCCGAATCAGCACATGGAGTTCAAAGTCGCAGCCAGGAATGAATGGACATTCAGTAGGTGTAAATTCTTCGACACCCCAGCCTTGGTCGTGGTCCCAAGCATTGCATAAGACAACGTGGTTTCCAGCATGCGCAAGTTGGTTAAACCTAACACTAATGTGCAGGTTGATAACTGGGTGTGGGTAGGTGGTTGTTCCTTGCTGGAAGTTGATTGAAAATCTAAAACAGATTGTTTCCAGTTTTATTTTTTTAAATAATAGCAATCTAATAACAATGAATAAACAATATGATGATTTTTAATTATTGATAAGGATAAGTAAGGATCAGCTTTTTTAGCAAGTGTATATTCAGAGAAATGTAATGGTTTATCACCTATATATTTTTTAGAAAAGATAATTGCAAAGTTCTGTTTTATTCTTTTCATTTTTAATGCAAAGATGGTTCTGTTGTGCTATTCAGTCCAGTAACAATACTGTTACACGTTATTTTAAAATATGCATTAAAAATAATTTAACATAGATACAAATTTTGTTTTTTCACAAGATAACTATTTCACAGTAGACGACGCCAACTGCTTTACTTTAACATTATTCAAACACGTAAAACAATTTTGTAATTAAATTATTACATATGAAGGAAATTAAAGTAAAACCTATTGGCATAAGTTGTACTAGTTTTTAACTTCAGCTGAAAGTACCACTTTATGAACAGTTTTACCATACTTATTTAAACATACTGTGAAATCTGCAAAATAAGATTTTAAAGAGAGCTTCCAAAACTAGCATTTTAAACGGAAAAACGTCTTAGACGGGAAAATGACTTTTACGGGAATAGAAAATACTGTACAACCAACAAAAGAATATTGTTTCTACTCACAATTCTACTTGCTATATTATTCCCACATATTCACCAAAACAAATTTATCACAATTTTAAATAGCAAATCATGAAGTAATGAAAGAGGAATGTACGTAACACAGATATATGCATTTAATAGAAAACCAAAACCTACATACGGTATATTATTACATTACTGCTGTATAGAGTGGATATTTTTCTAGTGTATATATTTCTACTTTGTTTTAGTTTTTTTTTAACAATTTAAAATCAATGTTTCCCATTAATTAATTTGTTTGTTAGTGTTATCTGAAATTCAGGGCAGGGCACGCTGATAATATAATGTCTCACATCAGCCAGTACACTAAAAGGTGTTGGTATCTCACAAGTCGCAATATTATTGCCAACATTTACGTAGTCGGGAAAGTTTATATATATTATATATTTATATGGGTGCAATTATTTACTCATTATTTTGCATCTTGTTAATTTAATTGATTGTTAGTATTATTTATTAATTGATTATTTGTAATCATAATTAATAAAAATAAATTCAAAGTTGTTTACCATTTAAAGTTTGCATTACACACACAAAAACACATTTATTATCCATGTTGATAAAAAGTACAACAAATATCTAAGTGACTTTATACTGAGCGAGAAAATCCACGCAACATAAAAATTGATGATGGGTTTATCATGACTACAATTTTTGATAAAAGGATAACTTATAGGCTACAAATATCTATCTTTACCTATGATGCAAGAGTCAATGAATATCCCATAGAAAGCACAGACTTAGAAATCAATACTCAAAAAACAACAATGAGATATGAAAGTCTGTATCATCTATACAACTAATGTGTCACTATGAACATCTTTTGTCCATAGGATACAATGAGTTAGTTAAGTAATTCTTTGTTTCCTTGGAAATATAGACAATATTGTGTTTTCAAGAACTTGTCTAGGTGCTTGTTTAAGAACTTCTTCAAGTCTTTTAAAATTGAACAAATAATTCAATTTCAAGAACCTTGGATTTAACTTAAGTCCCCATTTGTAAAATTGCATTGCATTTCTAGTACTATAGAAGAATTATATCTTTCCATTTCTGATTTACAACTATGAATTAAGGTAGGTTTGAAAAAAAGCCAATCGTGTAATGATTTGCTTCCTCAACAATTGTTTAAAATAACAAATCACCTATAAAGCTGAAAAATCAATCCGAACTTTAAATTTTGTAAAATTGTAAAAACATACTGAGACAGAACATTTTCGATCGCTATGTGGCGATCTTCATCAGTGTCTTCTGCTTGGAATTTTTAGGTTAGGTGGTGACGGTTTTAAAGGCAGGTTTTCGATAGTATCAAAATGTATGTGATTTGTATTGTGTTTGTTGGTTTAATATGTTCGTACTTTGTGTGTCTGTAAATTTCATATTGTTCTAGTGTGTTGAGATGTGGTCCTATTTTGTTGATGTGTAAGATTTCTAGGTTATGGTAAATGTATGTGTATTTGTCTCCTGTTTCTTTATGTGATTGTAATATGCTGAGTTGGTGTTCTGTTTGTGTTCCTCGGCTCTTTGTTTAAAGCTGCGAGGTGTTTGCCCAGTGTAGAATTTGTTGCACTTGTTGCAGTTTAATTTGTATACGCCTGGTGCTTTTAGTTTATTTTTGTTGTTGGTGTTGTGTTGTATTTTGTATTGTAAACTGTTATTAGTTTCGTATGCTATTTTATATCCTGTGTTTTGAAATTTGTGGATTATTTTATTTGATCTTCTATTTATGTATGGTATTGTGATGTATTTGTTTTCCCTCTCTGTAGTGTTACTTTTAGTGTTTTTTTTTTTTTTTTTTGTATATTGTGCCATAGTTTGTCTACTGTTGTGGTGTTGTATACATTTGTGGTTGCTAAATATTTAATGGTGTCTAGTACTTTGTTTATGTTTTCTGTGGTCGTTAGAATTTCGTTTTCAGTCTAAGGAGCATGGATCTGAAGGCAGCGTGTTTGTGTTGGATAGTGTGGTTTGAGGTGTTGTGGATAAGTGTGTCTGTCGTTGTGGGTTTATTATAAATGTTGAAACTGTGTTTTTGTGTGTGGCTTTTTATTATGGTGAGGTCGAGGGAGTTTAAGGAGGTTTAAGTGAGGTTAACTGTACTGAAATAAAACTTTTGTGTTGGTTAAGAGTATGTTGTGTATTTTGTTTTACATAATTGTTGATTAATCTTTTTGTTGTGTTTATTTTTAATGCTTATTAGTTTATTTGTTGCCCAGTTATTAGTGTCTAGTATGATTTGTATTGTCAGTTCGTATCCGATTGTGATGGCAAGATTTAGGTGAAGTTAGCATAGCCTATCGTTTAGTGAGTTTTATTTTTGCATAGAGTTTTAAAACAAAGCATTAAAAGGTATAACTTATAAAATTATAAAGTATAATGTAATAAAACAAAGCATTAAAACTTTGAACAAAAATAAAGACTCACTAAACCATAGCTTATACCAACTTCATCTAAATTTCACACTAAAAATCATACTAGTCACTAATAACTGGGGAACAACAAAAAAACTAATAAGCATTAAAAATAAACACAACAAAAAGATTAATCAACAATTATGTAAAACAAAAAAAACAACATACACTCAACCCACACAAAAATTTTATTCCTATTTATTTTATATTTTGTATTTTATATTTTAAATAATATAATACAACTACATACAGATCCAACTGAGAAATACCACAGAACCATCAAAAAACTAATAGCTCCAAATACATTAAGATTAAAAACAAAAAATACCACCTAAAACAAATTCACCCTAAAGCCCTTACCCTCCGTACTCTCCCTAAAATTCACAAACCCAATGTCCCCATCTGAACCATCAACTACCAAAATGCCCCTGCACATAAACTAGCAAAATACCAAGACAAAATAATCAGACAATCCATAAACGTAAACACAGAAACACACATAAAAAACAGAACAAACCTCATAAATAAAATAAAAGACATAAACATAACACACAATTCAGCACTACTATCACTCGACATAACAAACATGTATACCAACATACCCATATCGAAACCCTCAACATCCTAAAGACCTGATTAATGCAGAACAACATACAAAAAACCTGTGTCACCGAAATCCTAAACATCCTCGAAACCATCACCAAACAAAACAATTTCACCCACAACTCAAATTTCTATGCAAAATTTTGTTGCAACACAGAATACAACAAGATACTCGCAAACAATACACACGCACACACAAACCATTTACTGGCACAGACATGTCGATGATATCATAACACTATACAGAGGCAACATCCAACAATGCGAAAAACTCCTTACCTACAGTAACAAAATACACCCAAAACTCCAGTTTACTTCAGAGATTGAAACCAACTGATCCCTAAACTTCCTTGACCTCACCATAACAAAAAGCCACACACAAAAACATAGCTTCAACATTTATAATAAACCCACAGCTGCCTTTAGATCCATGCTCCATAGACCCAAAGAAGTTCCAATGACCACAGAAAACATAAACAAAGAACTTGACACCTCTAAATATTTAGCATACACTAATGGAAAAAACACCACAATATACAAAAAAATACTAAAATTAACACTACAGAGAGGGAAAACAAATACATCACAATACCATACATAAACAGAACATCAAATAAAATAACCCACAATTTTCAAAAAACAGGATACAAAATAGCATTCTAAATTAATAACAAACTACAATACAAAATACATCACAACACCAACAACAAAGATAAACTAAAAGCACCAGGCTTATACAAATTAAACTACACAAACTAAAAGCAACAAAACACAAATACACATACATTTATCATAATCCAGAAATCTTACACATCAACAAAAAAGGACCAGATCTCAACACACTAGAACAATATGAAAATTACAAACACACAAAAACACAAAATACAAACATATTAAGCAAACAAACCCAATATAAATCACACATACTCCTTGATACTATCGAAAACCTGCTTTCAAAACCGTCACCGATTAACCTAACAACAACTCTAAGTAGAAGACACTGTTGAAGATCACAACGGAGCGATCGAAAACGTTCTGTCTCAGTAAGTTCTTACAAATTTACAAAATTTAAAGTTCGGATAGTCATAAACTACTATAAAAGTGATTAATTAAAAAAGTGTTAAAAATTGTTTCTATGATATAAATGTTTTAAATATATTTTTTCTGTACATTGACGTATTTAATGTACTTTATAGTATTTAACTACCAATCAATTAGTTTCATACTCAACTTCTGCATGAGAAAAAGTTAAATACTTTTACATTTATTGCAACAGTATTTTCATTAATTTACATCAATTTAATTTGATGAGTCTGGGTTTTCTCATCAGTTTATGCATTTACTAATGAAAGTTGACGAAAAAATTAAAACATTTTATCATCAAAAACTTCTACAGCATCATTTTGTGGAAAAAACGAAAATTGTCAAAAACAGGAAAAAAAAGAATCAACTGAAGTTTACCAAAGTGAGGATATATGTAAATCCTAGGTCTTTGGTCGAATCTATGTCTTTCTCTACCTGGTTTTAATTATATTGATTTTACTAGTAAAAAAAACGGTTAAATCTTTTTTTAATTTTAAAATACTTTGTACCTTGTTTTGAGTCTGGTATTAAAAATAAGACATTTTGAAATCTTCAATTAATTGTTTTACTTACACATAAGGCAATAACTTGACTGTTCCTGAGATTTTTATTTCCGATCCTGAACGTAGAACTCCATCAAGCATTCCCATAAATGGTGTCTTCTGAAAACATAACAACTTGTTCAATAAATTTAATTTACACAATTTTTTTACTACGTACATATTTTACTAATTTGTTATAAATCCACAACAAGTCTAATTTACACAGTTACAGGCCATAATAAATAAACGTGTTATAACATATTTACAAACAGAAGGAAACGTCCATCTATTCTTAATTAAAATGGAAATACCAATACCAATGTGAAAATAATAGAACCAATGTTTCTTACAGACCTGTTGGGGAAAAAATTTAAAAAACAGCTGGAAAACAGTAATGAAATTTTGGTATAGGTGTTTTTAATGAACTATTGCAATGCGTATACAATAGTTCTTGTATATGCCTCTGATTTTACTCCAATTAATTTGGAGTAACAATTGGTTGTTGTAATCCTCTTATTTTTACTAACTATATTCACAGATAATTTTTTTTATAATTAAGTGTAAACTATAGCAACTCTACTAGTGAGATTCAATACCGTCATTTACAAAGCCTACCTACTTACTGACACCTTTCACTCAATGTGTGATTTAACCCTTTTAAGCCCGGCAAGCTGGCCTGAGCAACCGGGCGGGTCCACAGGTGGCGGATAGTGGGACGGCCTACAGAAATGTAGGTTACCTGTGAATAAGGATTCCGGAAGGTTTCTGAATATGCAGGCCTGGACCAAAGCTATGGTTCAAAGGTGAGGAATTATCCCTCCTCGTCAGTCAACCTGTTGGGTGTGGTAGAAATAACTGCTCTGACCGGGGAGACTGGGGTAGTTGGGAATTAAGTCCTCACAATGCTACTCTCACCTCCCAGGTGAACCAAGGGCAATGCGACAGTGAAGTATGGGCGGGAAACTACCCTAATGACACAGTTGTAAAATAGAGAGTAAAGCAGGCTGTTCGCTCCATGAGCAACAGTTAATAATGTCCTGAACTTGGGGTGTGCTTCAAGGTCAGTGACTGAATACCCAATCCAAGGTGGAAGGCATTGTGCCGAAGGATGAATGGCTGCAGGGTATAAAATGCAGTAGCACACGATCCCCTTGAGGAACCAGACAAAACCTCATTGTATGTTGTCTTGCCAGGGCAGTGGGGGCTCTGCTCTGGTCGACCGTTATTTCCCCCATACTCGTGGGACGTTTATGGACCAGATTAACACAAAAATTGATTTTGAGACTGCACAGACAGCGGGAGCCAATGAGATGGCAAACCGTGGGTCTGTAGCAGAGGTGCCAACGGCAGCCATCACTGACTTATATAAACTATAATCACTCATATGCTCATGGAAACAATATATATAGATCTTTAATCTGTGCATCTGTGACATCTGATTTCTACTCTACACAATCTGTGATTACAATTATTTTATTTCATTCTCTCATATTTCTTTTTGTGTTTTCTCTTCGATTGACAAAGACCACTGTGTGGTTGAAATATATCATTGTTTAAGTGCTTTTATGTGTTTCTATTTCAAGACTACAGAGTGGACTCTTACCAAGGTAAGTCTGTCAGTCTCCTAGTCCAAAAAATCTAAACAATCTTTATCAACCAAAACTAACCTAAATATATATATATATATATATATATATATATATATATATATATATATAAATTAAAAATATTTCAAAAACAAGAATACTTTTATTGCATATATTATTCTGGTAAACACTTATAAACATATGATTCTTTGTAGTACATATGATTTAATTTTTGTAAAAATATTTTGTTAGATAATTATTTTCCTGAAGATGCTGGTACTATTTTATCGGCAAAAAGCTTAGAATAATATATGCAATAAAAGTATTCTTGTTTTTGAAATATTTTTAATTTATTAAATATATTACAAGAAAACATATCACCATATTTAATATATATATATATATATATATATATATATATATATATATATATATATATATATATATATATATATATATATTCTTGATAATTTACGTTATCCATTGTTTTTCCGTTGCACTGACTTTATGAAGTTAATATATTACTATTGTAAGTAATTTTACAATAATTACAAAAATTACTTACAATAGTAATATATTAACTTCATATATATACATACTTAGCGTTATACTATTTGTCAAAAAAATCCAAAGTGAATGCAAGTGATAAAAAAATTGTACAGTTTGTACTGTTAAATATTTTAGAAATATGCTAACAATTAAACCACATCAAACATTGTCGTTATTCTGACAACTAGTTGAGTATGCTCTTACCTTTTCACACTTAATGACTTTGGGTACGTTAGGTTCTGCAAGTATTTTAACAATCTTGTTTGATATTAACACATGTGTTGAAGGATAACTTTCACAAGTGTTAACTAACACTCTCTTTATATCAACATCACCAATAACCTCAAGGTGGTTAATGTGTAATAATGAAGTTCTATATGCAAAGGAACAATAATGAATTCCATTTACAGCTACCTACAACATAACAATTAGAATTAATGAGAAAATTTTTATTATATCTAAACATAAATTCTTAAAGTTGCTTGTAATCATCTTGAATTCATTGATTAAACTATAATTAATTAATACATAACTAAGTGAATACTTAAGAGCTTACTTGCTGACGCTTTCTGAAACAATCGTTTCTTTTACTAAGCTAAGACTATACTGGCGGCGTTGCATAAGGTATAAAAGATTGTTGGTATAAGATTTATGAGTGTAGTAGCGGTAGGTTAACTTGGTTTTTTATGATGTAATGGAAAAGGGTGATGGATTCAAAATGAGTGTGGTCATTTAATATATTTTCTTTATCTGTTGTGTGATGTTTGTATATTTCATATTTTTTATAGTTGTTAGTTTTTATACTATGGTTTAATATGTAGAAAACATTTAAATTAGTATGTATGTCCGTGCATGTGTGTTGCGTGTTTTGTAAATGTGTTGTGTAGCAGGATTTTGGGTTTAGGTTATTTATGATGTTAATGTGTCCATTGAAGCGTGTGTTGAATGATCTACCGGTTTGGCCAATATAATAGCTGGGACACGTTGCCGCGGCCTTTCCGAACTTCACACCCTTTGTGTGGAAAAATTTCCTTGGCAGGAGCCGTCACCCTCCAGTCCGACTACGGTCAAAATATGATCTCACCCGACTTACCAGTTCCTGGTACCTGTGGTGTGTCGAGATCGATCTGCCAGTGAATAAATTCCTGGACTTTGTTTTGAAAAACCAACCACAAGGTTTTTACTTTACTTAAAAGTTAATTTAATTCTTATACCTTGGTTAAAACTATTTGTAACAAAAATTTTTTTTAATTCTATGTGATTTATTTAATCTCTACTATTTTTATTGATTGGAAAAATTCTATGAAGCATTTTGAAAATAAGTCAATATTCTCTTAATTTGAATTGACTTTTATTTATTAATTGATGATTTTACTGTTAATTCAAAATCTGGTAATTATTCTTTAGAAAATTTATAAATTTTTAAAAATTCTATTATACTATTAAAATTTAGACTTGCCCCAAAACTTTCACTGTGATTGTTCCTCTTGTCCCTCGGAGGTTGTCCTGGAATCCTTGGTTCCCCTCGGATGTTGTGCTTGGGTAGGGCAGCAATCACACTAAATTGGTTTAATACTTTTCTACTTTAATTTACATTTTACAAAAATAATAACAACATCGTTCTCGCGGAAGCTCGCAAAAGCAGACCATCTTCACGTCCATCTAGGGCTAGTTGTTGTCGTTAGCCACGGAGCATCCTGGAAACGCCTCTAGATGTCCTTGCTAAAAATACGTCTGTTCTCCACTAAATCTTGTATGCGTCTCCCTTTCTCTTGTCAGGCGGTTCCCTACCCGTTCTACAACCCATTTATTTACATTAGACAAGCCAATTCAGACCTGCAAGGGTGGTTGTCTATTAAACTTTCTCTTTTTGTTTTGGTTTGATTTTAGCTAAGCCTCGTAAGTTTTCCTTGCGATGCGAATTTAGATAATTCCTTAAACCATGGTCCATTATCATGATTTGGGATTCTGCTACAAACTTGATTGACATTTCTAACCCTTTCCTTCACTCAACAGTTTATCGTTTTTGGGGCCATTTCACAACCATTCCTTCTTTTACTCTGTTAGTACATAATTTCAATTATATCCTTTTCATTAATTTTGCTTTTAACATATCTTTATCTTATTTTATATTTAGCTTCGGTGGTTCATATCTAAAATTTTATACTTACATTTGCTACGTTTGTTACTTAATCTAATTAACAATTTTTTTACTTTTTTTTCATAACAATGTTTGAAAAGATTTTGGGCTAGCCTCAATCTTTTCCCTTGAGACGGTTTTGGCCGTCTCAACGTGTTACATGTTATTTTACCAAATGTTATTTAAATTACCAAATATCATACAAAACAACAAACAGTTTAAGACAACACATATAACCCTTTCAACAAACAGACACATATAATCTATCCGGTTTATACAAAATAACATGTAACGAGTGTCCCAACTATTATATCGGCCAAACCGGTAAATCATTCAACACACACTTAGGCGTGAAAATTACAATACTTCTATAATTTTAATCTTTCCAAAAACTTGAAAATAGCCATCTTCAACACATTAATGATCCTTTGATTCTCTCACAACAAAAATTATAAATATAGTTGTATTATGAAAATAAAATAATATTATTTTAAATATTAGAAAGAACAATTTAAAGTACATATAAATTAAAATAATAATAACTGTTGCTAATTTTGTTTATTTTGTTTTATTGTTGAACAATTTTATAAGTGTTTGATTGCACCACTGATAGTTATTATCAATAAACCTCTTCAGAGTTCAGAAACCAAAGATTTAGCTACCAGCTCTTCTCTATGTAGGAAACTGTAAGTCAAAATTATATCTGAATTTTAATTTTTTGCTAAACTGAGAGAACCCACCAAAACATCGGTTTTTAATCGATGCCCTTCAATTCACACACTTCTATGTTACTCCAAAATTTCGTGTGTGTGTGTGTGTTACTCAATCACTTAAAAACTACTGGACCAGCTCTTCTCTATGTAGGAAACTGTGTGTCAAAATTATATCTGGATTTTTATTTTTTGCCAAACTGAGAGAAACCACCAAAAGATCGGTTTTTAATAGATGCCCTTCAATGCACACACTTCCATGTTATTCCCAAATTTCGTGTGTGTGTTAATCACATAAAAACTACTGGACCCATTGAGCTGAAATTTTACATGAACATTCTTATGATCCCTGGTTAACACATAGGCCTATTTTTATTTAGAAATTCCATCAGAGCACCACCCCAATGGGCTTGAAAACTCCCTTAACACTCAATTATTTATACTCCCTTATATACTTGGCTTAATTAGCTGATAGTAAATGTGTTTGTAATCACCTGTAAACACAATTAAACAGGTGATAGGTAAATGTAGTTATTCATCTTTCAAGGTTAGTTATACTTTACAAATGTCATGCTACAAGCAGAAGCTCTTTCTTTATCTTGGGTTTTCAAGACTATAATCGGTTTATAAATTATAGTTTGATATATTTATTGGGATTTAATTTCAGTACATTAAATTCAACCCAAACACAAATACCAATTAAATCAATACAAATATATGTCAACCCTGTACTAAGGGCAGGTAATCTGCTAGTAACTGAATAAATAAGTATTGGAAGTTTATAGAATTAACAAATTTAGATTTAACTTATTAATTTTCATACTGTATTCAAAATGATAAAATAATACAAGATTCCATACAGTTTAGATATTTGGCGTGAAACTAATCATACAAACGTTACAAAAAGTACCAAAATGAATTAAATAAAAAATCAAATAAATTTTTAGTTAATAAAGAGTATATTTTTCTAAATTTATTTTGATTTTATTTTTTCTAAACCATTTTTATAACATGGGAAGTTTAAATCAGTTTGTTTAGATGCAGATACTTTTATTTATTTCTAAATAACTGCCTGAACATATAGCTTACCAAAAACTCTGAGTGAGTAAAAAATATTTCAAGATCAAAAGGCTGGTTTCTTTCGAATGGAAACCCTTGATGACTGACACCTTCTTCATTGCCCCACTTGCCTTCTAGTTTACTGTTACGAGCAGTATAACCCTGGTCAAGTCGAGGGTTAAAATGAAAAGCAATGCTGCTTTTGTCTCCCGAGCATAAGTTTACAGCAAAACTAGAAATAATCAATAAGACTTGTGAGAGTTTTATTACTTATCAGCTTACTGCAAAAAATATTTTACTTCCATAAATACAAAAATCAGTAAAAAAAATATAATGACAAAGAAAATATTTGGATAAATTATTACTGTCTTATGTTTACATATCTAGAGGAGGTATATGTCATGGCACCAAGTTAGAAAATGGAGAGAAACAAACTTATCACACAAACAAACTAAGAAAATGAAGAAATTTAATTGCAAGTTGATTTTTTTCAGGTAACAACCAAAAGAAGAGAATAAATATCAGAGGCAAACTTGATTTGGTAAAAATAGACAAACTATGAGTATATTTTATCTAAGAGAAATAATTGTATAATAAGACTTTTAAAACTGTTTGAACATGTAAATACTAATATTGTAGTTTCAAAAATAAGTAATCCTATAAACTAAAATAATGTCCAAAATAATAATTTCCAAAAATATTAATGTGAATTAATTTCCTGCCTAAACATTTGAAATTCAAAAAACACTAATAAAAAATATTTATAATCCAGCCTGTTTTTAAGAATACAAAATTACAATAGCCTGCTAATTCGAAATAACCAGTAAATACTCTGCTTATTCGAGATAACAGAGATGTTCAGATGGGCAATATTTCCGTTTAAGCCATAGTAATGTAGTTTAAGCCAGTTTTTGTTATAATAAAACGAGGTACATTTTAACTAGAACTAAAAGCTTAATTAAATCTTTAATGGTTTACTTTACTATTATACTGCTGTAGTTACATTGCAAAGTTGACTTAAAGTAATGAAAGATAGATTTTTGAGTTTTTTCAGCAGAGGAGTTCCAAGCACTTTCATGATCAGCTGACATTGCCTCTCCCTCAGTTCCAGAATTCTATACCAGTTTTTAAATCTTTCAAGTGGTCATCTATGCCTACAATGAAGTTTATTCCATCTTCATTCAACATTTCAGATAAATTTTGGATTTTTCTTTAAGTCTTGGCCCAGATAGACACCCATTTTTTTCTTTCTTAGGTAAATAAAAACAAAGCCATATTGACTTTTTCAAAATTGGAAATTTTTATTGGTTTTACAATGAGGCATTTTAGTACATTATTGCATAAGTTTATCTGTATTCTTAACCAATCGCTTATATTTGAAACACCTATATTTTTTATTATGCTGCAACACACCATAACAGAGCACCATCTAACAGCTTCATTTTTAGCAGAAATATTAATAACATCTTGTTTCCTTTTATTTTTAAGTACAGTACAAAACTAAAATTCCTTCGAATATCATTCTATGACAATTCCACTACAACTAACAGTTAACCTTCGAGAGGGAGCATAGAGTTTAAAACGGGAGAGGGCGGTTGCAGAGGTTTATTCCGCACAAATATGCTTTAAAATTTAAACGGTTTACGATTTTATATTTGGGTGACTTCACAATTAAATACTATATAAATGCATTGTAAATCATTTTAAACATCATTATTGTACAATTTTAATTTTCTAAACGCCCTATTTCTAAAAATATTTTGAATTTTTAAAACGTGTGAGCAATGTATACTAGACCACAATTTTCATTGCAGGGGAGGTGTATGCAGGTTATGTTTCTGTAATGAAGTAATTCAACGTCTAAACGTTGTAAAGTTTTTATAAAACGCAATACAACGATGTTTTATACTATTAAATGAAGATATATTATTTCTATTTAATAACCAAAACCAAAAAACTACTCAGGAACATTTCATTATTCTTTATTATTACAATTTCATCTCAACATTAAATAATACACACAAAACAAAATTTTACAACTTAACAATTTTTAACAAAATAGGTTTAACTCTTTTTTCTTTTAATTTTAGAGTTACACAATTTTAATACCCTTGGCTAATTTTACGATCTCTTAGTATCTCGGGGTTATAGCATGGGCTATATTTTTTTTTAATTCTTAGGTTAATTAAATAAATTTTGAACAAACAATATTAAATTTTGAAATTAGCTTTAATAAATATTTTCCGGATGGAAATACTTAAATTTTGAATATGCAAAAAGGCTAAACTATTTGAACTGGATTATTTCTTATTTCTTACTATTAATTAACTACAAGATATTCTAATGTACAAATTTAAACTTCTCTATTATCTTAAAAGTCCACTAAAGTTATTTTTATAGCGCTATTTCTCAACTTAATAAATATCAAAATTCTGCTGGTCGCTTACGTAAAATTCCCGTTCTCTCCAGTTAGACATTTTACACACTTAAATTCTTTTTTGTTTACTTCACATTATATTTCCACTGTATTATATTTTGAAATTCACTTCTCCTTAATTTAGTTTGGCCAATCTTCTTAACAAATCTGTATAATTTTGACGAAGTTCCTAATAAATAGAATTTTGACTGGTCCTGGCAGATCAATCTTGTCGCGTCCCCACGCTATCTCTGACTAAACTCTAACTACGCGTCCTTAGATTTTCTTTTAAAATGTTACAAATATGGCGGCCTCCTTCTTCTAAAACACATGTTGTTATAATTCAGTTCGATTTCTTCTCACTAGAGTCGACGGCAACTGACCTACTTCCATTTGTTTTTACAGCTGTTAATGTCAACGAACTATTTTCACCAGTTTTAATTTTGTTAACATACTGTTTCAATTTTCCGTTCCTTAACAAACCTTCCAGTGTTTATTTAATTACTATTATTAGTGTGTGAAGTGTCTTTGTGTTTTACTTTTGAAAATATTTCGAAATGTGTGTGTTTTGACTGGATTCAAAGAACATAACCTTCTAATCTCATTGTTTACAATCGTATTTCACTTTCTCCTTCAAGTAATTACTTATGCCCTATGTTACTAATATTTACAATTTTGTTTACACATAACTATTATTAGATTATCTTGTTTTAATTTATGTTGATACAACAAATTTCATTATGCATTTACAGTTCAAATATCTTTTTTATATGTTACAACCGTTTTATAACCTTTCTAGGCTTTTACCTGAATTTAGTTTCAATTTTAACCTAACCAATCTTTTAATGAATTTCTTTTTAAATTTTGTGTGAGTTATTTCTAATATATTCTTCCAATTCTTAAATAATATTATATAGCCCATTTTATAAATGTTACAATGTCCCCTAATTTAATTTAAATAAAAAAAAATATTCCTAATATCTACATTACACATTCTTTACATTCTACAAGCTTGTTTAAATATACATATTTTTTTTTTTAAATTAGATTTAATTTAACATTTATACTTTAAATTGTCCATTTATACTTAATTCCTACGACACAATTTTATCTTAATTCTTTAACAATCAAATACTGAGCTGAACACTTCAAGCTACATATTACTTAACATATCTTCTAACCATACAATATACTTATAACTAACATTCAATCAACAATTCTTTAACAATTCTAACATATAGTAACAATAAATCATGTTCTGGTATTTACAATTTCTTCCATAATTATATATTTTTTTTTTTTTTTTTTTTTTACATTTATTACAATTGGAACCCTTCCAATCATAAGTCTGATTCAATATTTATTTAACATAATATATATTCTCTGATACCATGTCTTTAAATCCCAGCCTATCCGAGTCATAGTACGTCTAGATTTGGTCAAATTGGTTATAACATTTCTCTTTCCCTTATTTCTGTTTATTCCTTGTTTATTATTTATCTCATATTTATTTTGCTTTTAGCTTCATCTAACTCTCAGTTCTAAGTTAGTATTTTATCTCCCCTTCCAATCTCACATCCAGTTCAATTATTTTCTTATATCATTTCAGTTTATTTTGTATGAAGTTTTAACATCTAATATTTTTAAAGGTTGCAATTTCATATCCTCTATTTGATCATATCTACAGTTCCTTCGATTACACTATCCCTATATCAACGAATATAAATTTTGTTTTAATACTTATTTATCAACGCAGATTCTCCCTTACAATACGACGAAGTTTAAATACACAATTACCATATTTTTATTACAACGATGCTTTAATATTTATTATCATAGATTCATATTTCTTTTATAATATATAATATATACGACGAAGTTCCATTATTTATCAACGCAGATTCTCCCTTACAATACGACGAAGTTTAAATATACATAACTTTATCTTTATTCATTATTCGACGAAGTTTCTAATAAATTATCATAGATATAGTTACCACCCCTTAAAACTTATCTCCTGCTAACGTTTTCTTATACACATAATCACCTAGAGTTTATTCATATTGCTTCCTTTACCTATATTTAATATCTCCCTTCCTATTTTATTTTGTCTCGTTTGAGTTTATCTCCCTTGCATCATGGTACTTTTTTAGTTCTGTTGAATGGAACATCCCCTTATTTATATCATGTTTATCATCCCATAGTTCGAATGTCGATTCTCCTAACTTTTTGTGTATTCTATATGGCCCACTATAAATATTAAATAATTTCCCCATTTCTCCCTCTATGCCTTTTGCCAGCCAGTTTTCTTTTACTAACACTAAATCATTTAAATTAAATGTGAAAAGCTTATGATTTCTATTGAAATTTTGTGCCCTAAGTTCTGCCTTTTTTTTCATTCTCCCTCTTGCCAAATCTATTACTAGTTGGGTATTAACGCTTTGTTCGTTTGAATTTTGAATTTTGATATACTTATGCCAAAATCTCTCATCTATTTTTCCTAACTGTAACTGATTAGGTGTGAACCCTGTGGTCTCATGTGGTACTTCATTCAACATCTCATTTATTAAATGTATAAACTTTGCCCATTGTTTATGGTTCCCATGGCAATAGGTGCGAAGACATCTCATTATCTCCCTGTTTACCCTTTCTACTATATTGCTTTGAGGTCGCCTAATTGGTGAAAATATTTGTTTGATTCCTTTATTTTCTAAAAAGGTTGACCATCTTTTACTTGTGAACTGAGTTCCATGGTCTGTTTGTGCCCTTTTTACCTGTCCATATTTTTCTAAATAATCTTCTATACATCTAATAGCTGTAGCAGTATTTGCTTTCTTTATTTTATAAATTTTTATAAATTTAGTAAAAATATCCAAAATAACCAAAATATATTTAAATCCCTCACTTTTATGAAATGGTCCACAAAAGTCAATAGATAGTTGCTCTTTAGGCCCTTCTACCTTGATTCCTTTCATCACCCCATAACAAGTTTGATTTGTGTGTTTCACCCTCTGACAAGTGTCACAGTATTTTAAAAGGTATTTAATCTCCTTATACATCTTTTTCCATGTGAATATTTCATTTATTATACTATAGCACTTCTTGGCCCCTATAAGCATATAGTACTCATGGCATGATATCACTAATACATTTATTAACTCTCTGGGTACTATTATTTTCCAACTTGTTTTACAATTTTTATATAGTATGTTATTTTCAATTTTGAATTTCGAATTGTATTCCTGGACATTTTCAATAATATTTCTTAATTCTAAATCACCCCACTGAAGCTCATTAAGTTTTGTCAATTTTGTCACTACTTCCCTACTTATTACTCTTTCCATTAAATTGATACTAAACTTATTTTGATTCTCTATATGTTTTGGCTCTATCTTATCCCATGGGTTACGACTTAATATGTCTGCCACCACGTTCTCCTTCCCTTTACAATACTCAATCTCAAAATCATATTCCTGCATGAGCAATATCCAACGATATAGTCTTGAATTTAATATTCTGCAAGTCTTTATGAAAGTCAAAGCCTGGTGGTCAGTTTGTATTACTACCTTTCTCCCCAGTATAACCTGTCTAGCCTTCTGTAGACAAAACAACACAGCCAATAACTCTTTTTCAGTCGTATAATATCGTATTTCACTACCTTTTAGGGTTCGGCTCATAAACATAATTGCCTGTTTCTGTCCAGTCTCTGTTACCTGGTACAGATGCCCCCCAATAGCATATTCGCTTGCATCTGTCTGTAAATAAAACGTTTTTGAATAATCAGGGTGTTTTAGTACGTTGGTATCTATAAATGCTTCCTTTAATTTTCTAAAATTTTGTTCCTCTAAATCTGTCCAATTAAATTTTGTTTCATGTCTCAAAAGTTTCAGGAGTGGCTCTACTAATTTCGAATAGTGGTCTACAAACTTGTTGTAATAATTGGCAAGGCCTATAAACCCTTTTAATTGCTTAACGTTCTTTGGTGTGGGGAATTCCATTACAGCCTTAATTTTGTCCTTATCTATCTCTATTCCCTCAGTTGTCAATCTATAACCTAAAAATGCTATGTTTTCTTTACAAAACTCAGTTTTTGATAATTTAATTTTGATATTATTTTCCCTAAATGTCATAAACAATTTTTTTAAATGGTTTTTATGTTCTTCAAAACTCTGTGACATACATACAATGTCGTCTACATATACTAAAGTGAATGGTTCTAATTCATTTCCCATTATTCTACCCATAGCTCTTGCTAAAGTTGCTAATGATGTTTTTAGCCCATAAGGTGTCACAATGAAATGATATGTCTTTCCATTATACTGAAAAGCTGTGAATTTTCTGGATTCTGGCTCCAACTCCACCTGCCAAAAACTATTCGTGAGGTCCATAGAACTCAGGTATTTTACCTTTCTTGCCTTATGTAATATTTCATTAATACCCTGGTAACACTCGTAATCTGGTATTATGATTTCGTTCAGTTTCCTTGCGTCCAGGCACAATCTTATTTCTCCATTACTTTTTATGACAGGAATAATAGGGTTAATATAAGGGCTATTACTTTTTTCTATAATTTTCATCTCCAACATTTTGTCAATTTCTCTTTGTACCGCTTCTTGATACTTTGTGGGCACAGGATAGTTTCTTTGATAAAATGGTAAATCTGTTCTTACTTTTATCTCATGTCTATATCCTTTACACACTCCAGGCCTATCTGAAAATACATCCTTATATTGCTTTATTATCTCTACCAACTCCAGTTTTTGCCTATCTGTTACACGGTCATCTCCGATACTTTCCATAATATCTCTATCACTAATATCCCCTTCTGTTTCATTTTGTTTCTCATAATTTTGGTCCCCCTGTCCTAAATTATCTAAATTTTCCCATTCCTCATTAATTTGATCGAATTCGTTAATTACATTATCTTCCCTTTCTAAATTTTGTACCTCGTTGTTATTAATTCTTTCGTCATCATTTTCACCCTCCGTTTCTTTCATATCTATTTTAATATAGTTTTCCAAATATTTCAATTTTATACTCCAATCCTCACAACTTATATCAGCCTTTGTATTTTTTAATATATCCATCCCTATGATCATTTCTCTTAATAGGCCTGGTATGATGAAACATTGAAATGGGTAATCAATCCCACCTAATCTTCCCATTATCAGAACAATTTTATTTATTTTTTTACTCTTTTTATTCGTTGCTGTCCTAATGTTCATTGCTCTGATTGGCAACGTTTCTACTCTTCCTAGTTTTCCCTTATTTATACTATACCATTTTTCCTGAATACATGTAATATTACTACCTGTATCTATTAAAGCTGTAACCCTA
The DNA here is from genome assembly GCA_036971475.1 of Prosapia bicincta. Lineage (NCBI taxonomy): Eukaryota > Metazoa > Arthropoda > Insecta > Hemiptera > Cercopidae > Prosapia > Prosapia bicincta. The sequence continues at coordinate 46,056,527 of JBAIZL010000005.1, read as the reverse complement.
ACCTGTTTAAATTCTATCTCTATTTCTGGGCTCATATATATTTTGTTTTGCTCTAAATTCAAATTTCGCTCCTTCCCCTCACTTTCCAAAAATTCCCTATCTATTAATACGTTGTTAATTATTCCTAACCCCAAATCCGTATTTTCATTAAATTGATTGTTACCCTTATTCTTGTCACAATATTTCCGAGGCTCTTTAGCACTGGCTTTCTCTCTTCAGCATCCCCTGTAGTGTTCCCATGATGCAGAGAGGTATCACCAGTGCCCTCTAGTTTTCCGAGGTCCCCTGGTCTCCCTCACATCTTCCACTGGTCGATTCCTTTGGTCGTACCTGTATGCTATTTACCTCTTTTATAGGCCTATCTCGGCTTCCTATATTCCTTGGATCATCTCTGTGACCCCTGTACCCTATCTCCCTGTTTTCTCGATTATTTTCCTGCCCTTGTCTTGGTTCGACATTCCCCCTCATATGATTATCTATTCTTCTGTTAAAAAACTGGACATATGGCCGCCCTTCATTCCTATATTCATTCCTTCTATACAATTCTCCTGGTCCTGGAAATCTTCTATTTCACTGTTGTCTCATCCCTTCCTCACCCCTTCTGGGTGGAAATCTATTTCCATTCTGTTCCTCTCTAGGGGTAGGCCTATTCCATGGTCCCCTGTTCCTCTATCTTATTTCCTTATTTCTCTCCTCTATGTCCTCCTCATTCAGCATCCTTTCCATCTCTCGGATCGTTTTTATATTTTGTACCCTTCTTGACAACTGTATCCTTTCATTAAAATGCCGGCTTAATCTCCGGACTATCTCTTCCTCATTTTGCGGTGGTGTCATGTTCTTTAAAACTATGACTCTTTCTATGAAATAATCTGCCCTGGCTCTTCCATTTCCCTCAATATACCTTTCATTCTCCATTCTCTCTTTAATGCCTTCCTGTATTTCTTTGGCCCAGTATCTTTCGATAAATCTATTTTGTAAATCCGCAAAATCTTCCACCTCCTCTCTGATTGATTCCCACCATCTAGCCGCTCCTACTTCCAAAGCTCTATCTATGATTCCTCTCCATTCATTTTCAAATCTTTCCCCTGTCCTACATTCAAATTTTCTCTCCACATACCTATCCAGTCTTTTTAGGAACTCCATAGGGTTACCATTCCTCCCATTAAATTTGGGCATCTCCTCCTGATTCCCGCATGACACCTGTATGATCCTTAGGCCTTCTCCTCCTTTACTTTCTTCCACCTTCTTTTCTACCTTTTCCATTCTCTGGGTCAATTCCCCTTGTTTCTCATTATTCCTCCTTCCTTCTGTTTCCAATCGGTCAATTCTATCATTATTATTGTTTTTCTCAATCGCTATCTCCCTATTTAAAACTCTTAATTCTTCCCTGTTCTGTATTGTTATTTTTTCTACCTTCTCTATCTCTTTCTTATTAATTTCTGTCACATCAGCTATTATTTCTTTTGTTTCCTCTAAATTCTCCTTAATCTTCTCCTCTAAGTCTCTTCTTATAACTTCTACTACAGCATTATTCTCTGTTCTCAACTGTTCCCTCATATCCTCTATCATTTTCTTACTTTCCTCCCTTATTTCCTGTGTTATGAATTTGAAATCTTCCTTCATCTCTCTCATTTCGTCTCTATTTTCCTCTAATTTTTTGTTTATTTCCCTCATATCCTCACTCATATCTTTCATTTCCCCTTTTATTTCATCTATCTTATCTAATTGTCTATTTATTTTTTCATTATTTATATTTAATTGTCTATTTAGATCCTCTCTCATATCCTTCATCTCCTCTTTTATTTTCTCACTCCCTTTTTCACTCATTTCCATGAGAGTTCTCATCATCTCCCTTAAATCTTCATTCTCATTATTTCCCTGTTTTTTTTGTTGGGTTTGCATAGGTGGTAGTCCCCTAGCCTCATCTACTTGGGTTTCCACCTCACTCTCTTCTATAGGCATATCTGTGCCTTCCGTTTCTGTCTCTAGTATTTCTAGGCTTGTCCCTTTTTCCTGGTCCCCTACAACTACCAGCTCGCCTATAATATTTTCCTCCCTGTTTTCGATCCCCTCCTGAAAACTAACAAATCTCCCCTGAGCAGCCCCTTCTGTTTCTATCACCCTTTTCTGCCTACCCTTTTCTAATTGTTCCCCTTTTTCTGTTTTTTTTGCTTTTTCTCCCCGCAAATTGTATGATTCCCTTTCATCAGACATATTTAAGCTATTAGTAAACTTATTTTACAAAACAACCTAGCCTTGACTATTCAACTCAGTGTTTAATTTTACAAAATTTTGTCTAAATCTATTTCCAGTTCAAATGTTTTTCATATAAAAAGTTCTAAATTAATTTTATTTCAAAATCTCTCTAAATAAATTTTATCTCTTATTTTATCGAGCTCCCACGTTGTTGCGCCAAATGTAATGATATTTTCCGTGCCGCGATACAACAGGGTTTTATTATTAAATGAAAATAATTAATTTCTCTAGTTACAAAACACAAACTCCTGACTAATTTATTCTTTATTATTATTTTTCTAATAATCGTACCCCACATTGGTGTGCCAAATGTAATGATATTTTCCTTTAAACGCAATACAACGATGTTTTATACTATTAAATGAAGATATATTATTTCTATTTAATAACCAAAACCAAAAAACTACTCAGGAACATTTCATTATTCTTTATTATTACAATTTCATCTCAACATTAAACAATACACACAAAACAAAATTTTACAACTTAACAATTTTTAACAAAATAGGTTTAACTCTTTTTTCTTTTAATTTTAGAGTTACACAATTTTAATACCCTTGGCTAATTTTACGATCTCTTAGTATCTCGGGGTTATAGCATGGGCTATATTTTTTTTTAATTCTTAGGTTAATTAAATAAATTTTGAACAAACAATATTAAATTTTGAAATTAGCTTTAATAAATATTTTCCGGATGGAAATACTTAAATTTTGAATATGCAAAAAGGCTAAACTATTTGAACTGGATTATTTCTTATTTCTTACTATTAATTAACTACAAGATATTCTAATGTACAAATTAAAACTTCTCTATTATCTTTTTTTTTTTTTTTTTTTTTTTTTTAACTTGGGAGCGGGTTTGAATTGCCCGAAGCACTGCTACCTTAAGGTATATTGTACTTACCTCCCTGATCTAGTCAAATAACCCCTTCCCTCTTACCAGGTTTAGGAGTTTCCTGACTAGAGTTTTACCTTCAGCATCCACCAAAGCCGTTCCATCACCAAAGAGGTTGAAGCGCCTCTCAGCAAGTACTCCACATCTGTAAATAATGTGTGTGGCAGTCTCCTGTTCCTGCCCGCACAATCTGCACACTGGTTCATCCTTGTAGATACCCATTTTATGCAAATGTTTCCTTAGTCCACAGTGTCCCGTGAGTAGTCCTGTGGCTATCCTTAATTCCTGCCTAGACAGATAGATGAGACTCTTCTGTAGCCCCAAGGAAGGTCTCCTAAGGGTTAGCTTACTGTGCCTCATCCCTTCGGCCCTGATCCAGTGCTCACAGTGTCTTTCAGCCATCCACCTTCGCACTGTCATCCTGACCATGGATTTGGAAATACCCACCGCAGGTTCCGGTCCAATCAGGGGAGTCGAGGACCCCTCCCTGGCCAGCGCATCTGCGGCTTCATTTCCAAGTATTCCCCTATGCCCTGGCACCCAACCAATCTTGACTTGATTGTGCCTTGCCAGAGCTTGTAGGTTAATTAGGCACTCCCTGACTATGGCCGAGGTGACCACGTGTCCGTTTAGTGCCTTAATTGCTGCCTGACTGTCGGAGAAAATAGCAATCCGGGCCCCATGTGTTTCCCTTCTCGCTATCTCTCCCAGACAGGCATTTATAGCATATACTTCGGCCTGAAAGACAGAGGTATGCCTCCCCAAGGAAAAAACTAGTTCTACCCTTGGGTTTTTACAATACACCCCCGCTCCAGTGCCGAAGTCCATCTTGGAGCCATCTGTGTACCAGATCTGAGCTCCCGATGTTAATGTCCCTGACCATTCCATCACAGTTTGGTGGACCTGGTCAGGTGCAAACATTCGAGTAATGTGGTCGCTGCCCATTTCTAAGACGGGTTCTTTGACCACGCACTCGATACTCATATGTCCCGAGACATCTGGGAGGTTAGCCCAGTTGCTCGAGTTGCGCAATCTCCATGCCGCTAGCCTCGCCTCTCCCCTAAGGACAAGCTCAAGGGGAGGGAGGTTAAGCATTACTTCCATTGCTGCACCTGGTGTAGTTGACATCGCTCCCAGTGTGCACAGACAGGCCAATCTCTGGATAGAGCTCAGTTTAGCTCTTGTCTGTGCCTGGTTGGCCTTTGTCCACCACACCAGAGCTCCATAGGTAATCATAGGTCTTATCACCCTCAGATACATCCAGTGCATCATTGATGGCTTCAGTCCCCATTTCTTACCCACCATTCTTCTCACAGTCATCAGTGCCCTTTTGGCCCTGTTAACTGTCCTCTCAAGATGTGGATTCCAGGTGAGTTTCCTGTCCAGAGTAACTCCCAGGTACTTCACCTCCCCCACAAACTCAAGGTATTCACCAAACAAGCGGGGCATCCTGGTCGTCAGATCTTTTCGCTGTCTGGTGAAGTTAATGAGAGCAGTCTTTTTTGGATTTACCCTAAGGTTCTCCTTTTTACACCACTCTTCAATCAGTCGTAGAGGATTTCTGATTACCTCAAGGACTGTATCAGGGAATCTGCCCAGGATCAGGACAACTATGTCGTCCGCATATCCTAGACAGAAGTACCCCTGTTCATTCAGGAGTTCAATAAGGTTGTCAACCACTAGGCACCACAACAGAGGAGAGAGAACCCCCCCCTGTGCACAGCCCAGACTTGTCTCCGCCCTTCTGACCTCCCCTGCCACCTCTACAGAAATGCTTCTGTTTGTTAACATGGAACTTATCCAACCACACGTGGTCGCATCCACTCCATGACGTCTTGCACCACTTACCATCGTCTCCACTGAGGGGTTATTGAAAGCCCCTTCAATGTCGAGGAAGGCACCTATGGCACAACCTTTCTTAGCGATCATTTGCTCAATCCTACCAACCACTTGATGGAGAGCTCCCTCGCAAGATTTCCCCGGTTGGTAAGCATACTGGTTCCAATGCAGTGGTTTGATAGCCAAAGCACCCCCCCTAATATGCCTATCAACCAGTTTTTCAAGTCCCTTGAGAACAAAGGACATGAGTGTGATAGGTCTGTATCCTTTCCCTTCCGATTGGTTACCGGTGGGCTTAGGTATAAAGACCACCTTACTAGATTTCCAGGCTGCCGGCACATGCCCTAGAGCAATGCTTAGCCTGTATAATTTAGTAAGTACCAGCACCAGCATATCCATTCCCTGCTGCAGCAGCACAGGATAGATCCCATCTGGACCTGGAGATTTGTAGGGTTTAAAAGTGCCAATAGCCCATCTTACCCTTTGTGGAGTTACTATCCTCCTTGCCACTTCCCAGTCCTCCCTCTTACCACGTCTTGTGGAGAGTTTGGTAACCGGTTCAGTGTCTGCTCCCCCAAGTTTCCTCAGGGTACTGGAAGGGAAATGTGTCCTGATTAATTCTTCCACAGTTTCCCCTGCCGTTTTTGTTATATTTCCCAGTGGAGTTCTTAGCATCCCCACCGGGTTCACTGGGTCCTTAGAGAGCACTTTATACAGTCGTGCCCCTTCCCGAGTTTTGTCAATCTCATGACAAAACTCCTTCCAGGACTTCCTGCGCGCTTCTCTAATTGCCCTGTTGTATTCGGTTAGTGTTTTCCTATACAGGTCCCACTCCCCGTTCTTTTTTGCTCTATTAAAGAGTCTCCTGGTGGTCTTCCGAAGTTTGGCTAGCTTCTTGTTCCACCATGACGGATCCCCTACTTTCCTCCCCTCACTGAGAGGGCAGTTATCGGTAAAGGATTCTATTATAGCCTCGCCAACCAATGTGGCAGAGTCTTCTAGCTCTCTCCTTCCACCATACTCCAATCCAGCCTCCTCAATCCGAACACCCAGGTCCCTCCTGTAGGAGTCCCAGTCTGTTCTTCTTGGATCCCTGGTTGGACGAAGCATGGCTGGATTTAGAGAGATATCATACCTAATATGTCTGTGATCAGAAGAAGATGGTTCATCCGACACATGCCAATTTAGTACATACCTAGCCATCTGGTTCGATGCCACCGTAATGTCCAGGACCTCCTGTCTGGCCCTAGTGACAAACGTCGGCTCTTCCCCCTGATTTAGGACTAGTAGATTCTTAGAGCTAAGATAAGCTAAAAGTTCCTCACCTCTAGTGTTTGTACCTGTACTACCCCACGAAGTGTGATGGGAGTTAGCATCCATACCCACCAGCAGCTCCTCATCCACAGCCTCGCAGTGCTCGACCAGGCTCCTCAGCTCTTGTGTTGGCAGAGCCCCCGCGCAGTCAAAGGGGAGATATGCCGTGGCCAGGTTCAGCCTCTTCATTCCCCCCTCCGCCCGCAGCTCCACCGTCACTGCTAACAAATCCCTGCAACAGAAGTTCGTTAGTACAAAAGCACACAACCCCCTCCTAACCAGGATACACGTCCTGGGAACACCGGAGTCCTTATCATACAACAACTTACCTCCAGATGTCGCCAGCCCGCATATTTTTCCTCCAGAAATCCATGGTTCCTGGATGAGCACCAAGTCCACCTCTCCCCTGTCCAGCATCCTACACACGACAGCACTCGCCGCCCTGCTATGCTGTAGGTTCACTTGGAGGATCTTGATCATTGTTCTGCTTAATTTGCAGTCGCCTGGGTCCGCAGAGCAGCCCCAGGACTAGACATTGAGCTCAACTCTACAGCCACTTCACCGGTTTCTGCAGTCGGCAGCTTGACAGCCGCCCCCGCACCCCCAGTGATGGTTGCCGTTGACACATCTGCTACAGACTCACGGTTTGCCGTCTCATTGGCTCCCACTGTCTGTGCAGTCTCGAAATTAATTCTTATACTTACTTGGTCCATTAAAGTCCCACGAGTATGGGGGAAATAACGGTCGACCAGAGCAGAGCCCCCACTGCCCTGGCAAGACAACATACAATGAGGTTTTGTCTGGTTCCTCAAGGGGATCGTTTGGGACTGCATTTTATACCCTGCAGCCATTCATCCTTCGGCACGATGCCTTCCACCTTGGATTGGGTATTCAGTCACTGACCTTGAAGCACACCCCAAGTTCAGGACATTATTAACTGCTCAGATGAACAGCCTGCTTTACTCTCTTTTTTACAACTGTGTCGTTTGGGCAGTTTCCCGCCCCTACTTCACTGTCGCATTGCCCTTGGTTCACCCGGGAGGTGAGAGTAGCATTGTGAGGACTTAATTCCCAACTACCCCAGTCTCCCCGGTCAGAGCACTCGGTTATTTCTACCAAGCCCAACCGGTTGACTGACGAGGAGGGATAATTCCTCACCTTTGAACCATAGCCTTGGTCCAGGCCTGCATATTCAGAAACCTTCCGGAATCCTTATTCACAGGTAACCTACATTTCTGTAGGCCGTCCCACTATCCGCCACCTGTGGACCCGCCCGGTTGCTCAGGCCAGCTTGCCGGGCTCTATTATCTTAAAAGTCCACTAAAGTTATTTTTATAGCGCTATTTCTCAACTTAATAAATATCAAAATTCTGCTGGTCGCTTATGTAAAATTCCCGTTCTCTCCAGTTAGACATTTTACACACTTAAATTCTTTTTTGTTTACTTCACATTATATTTCCACTGTATTATATTTTGAAATTCACTTCTCCTTAATTTAGTTTGGCCAATCTTCTTAACAAATCTGTATAATTTTGACGAAGTTCCTAATAAATAGAATTTTGACTGGTCCTGGCAGATCAATCTTGTCGCGTCCCCACGCTATCTCTGACTAAACTCTAACTACGCGTCCTTAGATTTTCTTTTAAAATGTTACAAATATGGCGGCCTCCTTCTTCTAAAACACATGTTGTTATAATTCAGTTCGATTTCTTCTCACTAGAGTCGACGGCAACTGACCTACTTCCATTTGTTTTTACAGCTGTTAATGTCAACGAACTATTTTCACCAGTTTTAATTTTGTTAACATACTGTTTCAATTTTCCGTTCCTTAACAAACCTTCCAGTGTTTATTTAATTACTATTATTAGTGTGTGAAGTGTCTTTGTGTTTTACTTTTGAAAATATTTCGAAATGTGTGTGTTTTGACTGGATTCAAAGAACATAACCTTCTAATCTCATTGTTTACAATCGTATTTCACTTTCTCCTTCAAGTAAATACTTATGCCCTATGTTACTAATATTTACAATTTTGTTTACACATAACTATTATTAGATTATCTTGTTTTAATTTATGTTGATACAACAAATTTCTTTATGCATTTACAGTTCAAATATCTTTTTTATATGTTACAACCGTTTTATAACCTTTCTAGGCTTTTACCTGAATTTAGTTTCAATTTTAACCTAACCAATCTTTTAATGAATTTCTTTTTAAATTTTGTGTGAGTTATTTCTAATATATTCTTCCAATTCTTAAATAATATTATATAGCCCATTCTATAAATGTTACAACGTATAAAATATATTACCGTGATGATAAGCCCTACATATAAGAATATGAAATTAATTATAATATTTAGTGAAAATAAGGAATATTCTTATTAAAATATATAACCCTAAAAATTAGTGGATGGAAAAAATATCAGCTTTCCAGTAGAAAGTATTTATTGATTTTCTTATTTTTTAACACCAAATAGTATTTTACGAATTCTCTCCTCTTCAAATGGAAAAACAGTAAAATGTAAAACTTAGATACTAAAAAGACATACAACTCTAAAATAATAATAACAACAAAAACAGTAATAATTTAACTCCAGAAAGTCTTTTGTAATGTAAATAACTGCATGAGGAACTCCGCACAAATAACTTACACAAAAAGGCACTTGCAGACAAAACCGATGCAATCTGACCGTGATTAACAAAGATTAAATTCACACTAATGGTACTTGGAAAAAATTAACAAAAATAGGTTAGGCCATTTCCTAGTATGCAGGTTGTGGAGTAACGAGCTGGAAATAAACATCTGATAACTGAAAAGACGTTTTCTTAACAAATAATGATATGTACGGAGAAAAACTCTGCCCTCTTGAGGGTTAAAGATACTTTGGAAATAAGACCAAAACTTATTTTAAAACAAAAGAGTTTAAAACATGACTTAGAACAATTATAAAACTTATAAACTGTAGGTAATCTATACTGTCACTAGGGTCACAACTTTTACTTTCAATAATAAACCGTACAATTTAACTGAAATAACATAATGACGCTGAGTTGGGAGGAGTGACATGTTAAAATATTCTGTGAGGGTGAATACACAGTTGGCTTGCCTTATAAATTACTCAGTATTACCTTCTCAAGTCAAACCAATTCCATTTTGGTGCTCTATTTTTTTTTTTTTATTGCACTTTTTCTTAATCTTTCAGAAGATTCCTTATGAGAAGCAAGACTTTTAGTTATTAGTGATTAGAAATTCAATCCCATTTAATTCAATACTACACCATATAAAACTACAAAACGTCATACAATTCACAAATGAACAAACACAAAATACAACAACTAAAAATCAAATATAACGTTAAAATTAATAAACTCAAACATCACACACAAACCAAATTTAATGTCACATACATTTCACAAACCTATATTTAACAAAACCCAAATAAAATTTAACAAACAAGGAATAGAGTTGATCAACAAAGTCTTCAAACACAATTTACACAAAAGACACACACATCACAAACATATTACTTGACCTTGAAACAACCATACAAAGGTCAGACAGCACACAATATGTAATTTAAACAAAACTAAACAAACAAATTACTAAAATAATGAAACAAAAACAATATACACAGTAGAACACAAAGACAACATAACCTTAAATTCCTAAGAGCAAAGGCAATATCACCGTCATAATACAAGAAACAGAATTACACAATAAAGTGTTATCACACTTTAAAAGCTATGACATCACAGAAACACCCTACACAAATAAAAAGTAACATAAATAAAGGCATACACATAATAAACAAAGAAGGAAAAAGTCCTTGAACAAATTAAACCACAAGCACCAACACTCAACGCTTTAATTAAAGTACATAAAAAAGACATACCAATATATGTCTACTAATAAATACACCAGCACTATCACAAAATTGCAAAACAACTCGATAAAATAATAAGAAATTACATCGCATTTAATAACCCACCTATACACAAACATACCTATCAAAGAAACAATAAATATACTTAAACAAATTCTCAACACACCAGGCAAAATAACCAAAGAAATATTAACACTAACAGAAATGATCACACCTTAGAATTACTTCACATATAACAACAAATACTACTTTCAAAGCAAAGGCTGATGGTATCTCCCATTTGAAGCATATTGTCAGAAATATATATACACAATCTGGAACACAATACACCATAAATAACAACAAATATGGCCACAAAATAATCTATTGGTAAAGATGCCTTAATTTTATACAAAGGCAGCAAAACACAGATAAACACCTTCCATAAGTACATAAACAAATTACACAATAAAATTAACTTCACACTGGAAACAGAACATTATCAACTTACTAGAACTCACAATAATAAAACAAAACAACAAAGACACAATAATTAATCAGGTACTTTAATGAATTAACAAAGTGAAAAAAAATTAATCAAAATGTACATTAATATCTTGATTCATTTATGCCCTGTGTTTTGAAATAGCAACAGTCAATTTCAATTCATGTGTCCCTTTTCAATCAAGGTAAGTTTTGTATAAATTATTTAAGTTTGAAACCACTTTTTTAATATGTAAACTAACTCATAACAAACTTGTCCTCTATCCAATTCTTCTCAGTGCAGTATCAATTCTAGATACATCAAAATATTCCTATTTGTACATATGACAATGGACCAGATAAGGTGTACAGTAACACCCCGTACTTACGCGATAGGTGGGACTGGGCGATAACCGTGTAAATAGAATTCGCGTAAGTCGGGGTATAATTTTACTTACAATCACATAGGAATCATGTTTAGTTTACTAAATAAACTTAAAATTTAGAAGAATAATGCGTATGTATAAAAATCTTAAATACACAATACAACAAAAAATTATATCATACACATACATATAGCAAAGAAACAAGTAAGAATAAGTTTTTTGACATAGAAAGCTTCATAAAATCTAGTAGATTCGTGTGACGAATTAAATATTTTTTTCTTCTCACACAGAATTACCTCGTAACTCGCTAATTTTTTTGTTTTGTGGGTGAAATACACTCATTGTTAAAGTCTATGTTTTCCAAAATGTGTAAGCCTTGCTCAATTAAACTAAGTTCTTTTGTCAAGTTTCTAACCGTCATTTCATCTTGTACGTCAACTGGGTCTAAAGAATCTACATGTTTAAGGTCTTGCTCTTGTTCACGTATTTCTATGAGCTCATCTATTAAATGTCAGCTGCTGGTTGTGTAAATCCAGCAGTTCTTGAACGTCAGCACTATACATTTCTAAATTAAGTTGTCTGGCAAAACCAGAACTTCTTCAACCACATCAGCAATTTCATCAGACTCTGGCACTGACCCTGCTTGAGTTTCAGTGGTGAAATAAATAGACACGCTCTTTTCCAAACTCCATTCAGTTTTTTTTTGAAAATTCATTCCAAAATTTCCAATAATTTTCAAAGGATCTAAGACATTGAACTGTTTCCAAAAATCTTCAACAGAGAGTTTGTTGTTCTATCTCATAGCGTCATGCAGATGTGCGAATGATCTTCTTGTGTAATAAGCTTTAAATGTTCTGATGACTCTCTGATCCATCGGTTGAAGCAAACTAGTTGTGTTGGTGGCAAAAATATCACTCTCACGAGTGTACCGAAATTAGTTAAAGTAGTAGGAGGATGGCCAGGTGCATTGTTAATTAATAGGAATTACTTTAAAAGGAATTTGTTTAGACCGACAATAATGTTCGACTTGAGGTATGAAATGATGACCAAACCAGTCCTCAAAAAGGGAAGCTGTCACCTAAGCCTTCCAATTTGACTTCCAAATCACGGGCAAGCTAGCTTTAGAAATATGTTTTAATACCCTTGGGTTGTCTGTGCGATAAACTATGAGAGATTGCAACTTACAATCACCAGCTGTATTTGCGCGAACCATCACTGTTAATCGGCCTTTGGCGGCCTTAAAACTTGGAAATATTTTATCTTCAAGCTCTATAAAGGTTCTTTTAGGTATTTTCTTTCAAATTAAGCCAGTTTCTGCATAATTCACATAGCATGATTTGAAACAGCGTAACTTGGGAATCACGTAAAACGGGGTAAAGTAAGTCGAGGTATTACTGTATATTGTTATTCATAACTGTATAAATACTACTGACTTTGTTACCTTGCTTCATAGAGATCCTAACTAAATCACTAAAGAGTTTACAGAATTGACACGAATAAAACGTTGCTAAAACACAACATGCATGTAGAGTAACCAACTGTTTTTCAAAACAATCTTTTACATTTCACACTGCAGAAGAATATTTTGCAATTAGAATAAGAATTTGGTAATAGAAATGTATTAAATTTTACTAAAAAAATGAAAAATTAGAAAATTGAAAGAAAAAGGGAAATGAATTACCAGTGGTTAAAGTTAGATTTCTCTACAAACAGTATTCAACAATGTGAATGTTCAACTTTTTACGAACCAAATCATTTACTGGACCTCTTAGTCCTTTAGAAATATTGAAACTTTTATAATGATAAATTTGTGCAAGATATTGTAAAACTTTCTGTAGTATTTATCTATGCAAGAAAACTAATTTCAACTTTCCCTAGATGAACTAAGTGCGTTCTTAGAAATAGTTATATTGACTGGTTACTTATTGCAGTAAGTTACAATATTAAGCTATTGCATGTGAGGGAGCAAATAAAATTAAAAATACTGATTAAGAATAGGCTAGAAGATTCTTTAAATGTACATGATATTCTTCCATGAAAATTTGTATATGAAATTAATATAAAAATATATTAAAACTTTAAACCTCAATAATTATTGAAAAGATTTTCTGTCATGATGTTTAACTTGTTTAACCAAGTTCAATTAAATAAACAGTAGAGTGGTCCAAAAAAAACTTATTTTTTATTTCTAAGCTGTAATAGCACAGAAAAGTTGTTAATTATATAAAGAAAAACCATGTTCAAACCCTTCTTAAATTCAGGAAGTGTGTGTAACTTCATTAGTAAACAAGTTGTACAACTTCATAGGACTCCTGAAGAAACTTGAGACAGGCTTTCTCAAAAACTACGAGGGCTATTCAGAAAGTGAAGAACATTTTTCAATTAAAAAAAAAAAGTACAATAAAAAATTTTTATTATATACGTCTGAAAGAGCAACTAAAATACTACTTTTCTATGTAGTCGCCAAACAAATTGAGACATTTATTGTAGCAGTGGACAAGCTTTGAAATTCCTTCATTGTAGAATTCTGCCGCCTGCGATGTCAGCCACTCAGTGACACGCGCCTTGAGCTCCGTGTCGTCTTCAAAGCGCTGTGTTGCTAGCCAGGTTTTCATTCTTGGAAACAAGTGAAAATCGCTTGGTGCAAGGTCAGGACTATAGGCGGATGAGGAAATACCTCCCATTTGAATGACTCAAGGAGTTCTTTGGTGCTGTTTGCTGTGTGAGGTCGGGCATTGTCATGCACAAACAAAATTTTCGACGTCAATTTCCCTCGGCGCTGGTTTTGAACTGCTCTCCTAAGGTTGCGCCAAGTTTCACAGAGTTTATTGTTGCACCACGTTCAAGAAAATCAATAAGAAGCACACCTTGCCTGTCCCAAAAAACCATCGCCATAATCTTCCTTGCTGACAGTGTTTGCAAACATTTTCTTGGTTTTTTGGGGAGCTTGTGTGCCCCCAACTCCATGGACTGTAATTTCGTTTCGCAATTAACATGTTTTACCCATGCCTCATCACCAGTTACGATACGATCCAGTAGTGAATCACCATGTCTGACGTAGGCATCCAGAAATGCCAACTTGGCTTCATTCGCTAACCTTTATGGTGGTCAGTGGCCATTTTCGGCACCCATCTTGCACAACATTTGTGGTAGCCTAACCTTTGTGTGACAATTTCAAACAAAAAAGTCCGTGAAACTTGTGGGAAACAAAGCGAAAGATTTCTTATCGTGAATCGGCGGTTTTTGCGAACCTTTTCATCAACTTTAGCGACCAGTTCATCAGTCACAATGCCCGGGCGTCCGCTCTTCGCTTCGTCATGAACGTCAGTTCGGCCATTTTTACACAAAACTTTCATTCATTACATTGTTTCCTTAAACTTCACACACTTGGCAATAAATGTCTATTGGTTTAAAGTTTTTTGCCAACAAAAAACGTATCACTGATTGCACCTCACAACTGACAGGATTTTCAATCTCAGCGCACATCTTCAGTTGAAATTGCGAAAAACAGACACCGCAGAAATGTTCTCGTTGTCACGGCTGGACGCCGACTGAGTTACAGAGTGCGCACACACCAAAATGTACGAGATGGGCGCGCGCCTGGCGGCATCAGACAGAAACGTTCCTTACTTTCTGAATAGCCCTCGTACTAACGCTTTTGTAAAAGGCTCTTGTAAATAGTGTTGATTTTTTTTGAATGACTTAGCAGTTTTGGAGGTCTCTAGAATTTTTTAATTTAACTGTCACATGAATTAGGTTTATTTTTTTTATTTTAACCAATCCAAGCTTTCATCTTTCAGAAATCATTATCAATTTGCTAGAAGTATCACTTTACTTACCTTCTCACCAATTAAAACTATCATTTAGATTAGTCTAAATGATATCTAATTCTATTGAAACCATTTTGGTTTTGTTAGCTTAAGCTTAGCACCGTGTGCTGTCTGCAATCTTTTCTCTTGATCTGTAATCTTTCTCACCCCTATAAAAACTTCAAACTATGTGCCTGATAAAGGGTTACTTAGTTTTATTATAGCATTAATATCATTAAAAAATAAAAATTACTACTTACAGTTACAACTATCTGTATATTATAAATTTTAATCTATAAATTTATGACTTCAAAATAAAAATGCTTACCACACCTGAGCGCATTGTGTAAAACCGCGGCCTGAATTATAATATCAGAACCAGGATGCAGTAAATGACTGAAGTGGAGGTTGAATGGCGTTGTCTGTAAAAGTAACCATTACAGTAATCATAAGCATTCTACAAACAATACTTTTCTACTTGTATACAATTCTTTGCTAAGACAAAATGTATTTCGCTTATGTACTAAGACTAGTATTTCTGCTTGACTTTTAACGTTCAAAATGTATTCAAATTCTTCCCACTAGTTAAAATGTAATGAACAACACATTATTTTAGAAATGGGAAACAATTATTACAAATGATTGCTATGATACACTTAGAAAACTTTCTTCAAACATTTCAGAACCCCCCAAGCCATTGAGTGTGTTTAGCTTTGTACTTGTTTTTGCTATGTTAGTGGATTCTAAGCACTTGCAAAGAGGTTTAACATGGTTGCAGATCTAGGGTTAAAGTTCTATTTATTCTAGTGTTATAACAGATAATGGTCCTATCTATTATACTAAATTCCTACTCTATACAAATCAAGCAATGAGGCATTCAGCCTCAATCGAGTCCGAGCTTTACCTTAAAGGTTTATTAACTGCTACATGTTTATATATAAATCAGCAACCATTCACAATTATTATTATTCTGATTACTATCATAACGCACACACACTTAACAGCTTTCTATATACAATGTGGTTCAGTCATTATCTGCTGTACCTACTGGTAATTAAGTCATCTCTACTCTGGATTACATAGAAAAAAATGTTTAAATCTTACAGATAAACCAGAACACATTTTTTGATAATCAAAGTGTCTTGCTTTAAAACCATAACACAAAATATTGTGAATTTTTTTGTTCATGTTTGATGTTTCTTATGTTGAAAGTAATATTATAATATGTACAAATTTAAAATTAAAGTAAACATTTTAAAAACTGGACAAATGTTTTTTAAATTCCAATACACGATCATCAGTGTCTCTAAGGAAATAAAATCCTCACCTTTATCTCAACAAGACAGGCTATGGTTTGGACATCGGCGATGATTGCTTTATACAATTGAAAACTTTTAGTCTCAGAAAGTTTTTATACAAAATAATTGTAATATATTGATGCAAGTCACATACAAAATGTTATATTCTGTTATTAACATGATACTCATGTTTCAACATAACACAAAACATTAAAACCTTTTCATTTTTTCAATATTTAACATTAAATATGTGCAATACAAAGACATAATAGCTTTTTATAAAATATACTGGACAAACACTTCTACCTCAGAACTGTGCTTAACAAATACTAAACTTTAAACTATTCTTAGAGCTTAGCTTGTGAGGTTATGTTAAAACAAATAAAAACATACACAAAAGTTGCAAATTAATCATTTAACTCATACGAGTTTCAATGACAAAGTCATAATCATCAGTGAGTGTTACTACTACAAACTCTGATGTAAGATGGGAGTTGTAAGTTAGAGTTTGTAGTAGTAACACTCACTGATGATGATGACTTTGTCATTGAAACCTCGAATGAGTTAATAAATGATTAATTTGTGAGTTTTGTGTATGTTTTTATTTGTTTTAAATACTTAAGTGACCAACTTATTTTTTTGTATACAATGTTTAAAACAACATATTTTATGCCAAACTTAAACAGTGTTAACCCGGGATCAGTCCCGTTGTTATGTTGAATAACAATTTTAGTAGTATTTGTTTAAATAAAACTGTTATAATTACGGAAAATCATTTTGTCAATTTCTGTCAAAGATTTTATCATGGCATGCTGAAAGTGATACAGAAAATTTGAGTTATTTATAATAGTCAGAACAATCTGCTGCTCCTAGTGAACATTTTAGTGACCACAGATCTGATTTGAAAGTAGACGTTCATGAAGTATTTGTGGAAACAGAGGAAATACTGAATCCAGTACTTGCTTCTTCATGTAACCAAAAACAATGTAAATCTGTGATTGACAGTTGGAACCTAATACCATTATATCTGATTTAGGATATTACACAAATCAGCCACTGAACAAGATGAGACAAAAATATCCTCGTTGTGACAGAGATTACCCTACTACTAATTTTGAAGAAATTTCGGCATTCCTACTATATTTATTAGGTACTAAAAAAGCTAAATATCTAAACACTGATGTGATATAAATATAGAACTGCCCCTGACATTTTTGTAGCTACAATGTCAGAAAAACGTTTTCATGTGCTTATCAGAGCTAATTTTTTTGATGACAAAATACCACAGGAATGCTGAAAAATTAATCAACAATTTTGACCCTATAAGTTAAGTATTTGAATGATTTGTAAAATAAAGTTACAAAAGTTACTCTTTAGATGCTTTGACGGCACTCTATGAAGTGTTAGAGCCTTTCTAAGGAAAGTGCAAGTTTAGACTATATATATCAAACAAACCGGCATAAAGATGCTCTGATAGATGCATAATTGGTTAATTATTGGTTTTATATGTACTATATGGAAATATAGTCTGAAAAACAACCACCAAACACTCTGTATGCTTTTGATAATAGTGCCTACAGTGTTGTAAGATGTACAAAGTCCATTGACAATACTGGGAGAAACATTACATTAGGCCTACGTAATTTTTTTTGCTTCAGTGTTACTTTTCAACGAGTTGTTTACAAATCATCGATCAACCGTAATTGGTACTTTGAGAAAAATAAGCCTCAAATACCACCAACGTTACTAGACAATAAACAAAGGTCCACTCCATCTAGCTTGTTTGCATTTGGTAAAGTACCTACATTGCAAGGAGCACACTGCTTCAGTCACAGTGGTTTGAGGTGAATGTCAAACATTACAAATGGACATAGATGAGTGAATATGCCATCTGTATATTTAGCAAAACCATTAATTATAACATTATATTTCCAATTAGTAGTTTTTATTGCGTTGTTTAAACATCTTAGGTTATCTTTAACGATTGGAATTGCTAAAACTGATCGCAAAAAAAAACAGAATGAAGAGTAAATTACTTATATTAGATTGAACCTAACATGGAATCAATGGTGTCATTTCTTCTAACACAACTGAACTGTTAACTGGTTAATGTACATACAGATATAATATAGAACTAAAAATTATTTTATGGAACATGAAAAGATAAGCAAAATTAAATAAACCATCAGTTCTTGTTTATTTAGAAGCTGATAAAAACTCAGTTTATTACACAACCTTTCTAAAAACATCTCACTAAATCAATATATGTTAATTTTATCTAGGTAGTTGAAATATTTTCAATCTAGAAATAAATTTATAATATACAAAAAGATATATTTCTAAACAAGACTCATCAAACAATAAACAAAATCTATGATAATAATCATTGATTAATGGTATGGACCAGGGGATAAAAGTTGTAAAGCAGCATTATCATAAGAAACTAGTGCAATTAAACTTATGTGCCATAGAACACGGTAAACAGCAACATCCTGTTGTAAACATTTTGGATGCTATTAAGTATGTTGCTTTGCCATGGAATGAAATCTATCCTGAGTTAAAACTTTTTCGTAAAAGCAGTTGTAAAATGGTCTTAGTGTGAACTGGTGTTGGAGTGTACTAACAACAAAGCTGAGGAAGTCATATTTGATGACTTTCCCTACTACCTATCTGTTGACGATAATATAGCAACTTGTAAGGTAGGAACAGTTCAGTAAATTGTGTAAAATGTTGCTTCAATATCTTCTACTTCAAGAGGAGAGTGAGCATGATGATGACGATAACAATGAAGAAAAAAGAGCCTGCTGCATCATTTAGTGCATTGGCTGATGTAATAGGTTACATTATCAGCGTGTCCAGAATAGATGACACTATCCAAAAGACTAATCAAATACAAACATTGATTTTAAATTATTTTTTGAAAACATTAAAATAAGATAAAAATAATTTCAAGAAAATAAAAGACTAGAAAAAAACCGCTCTAGTAGTAATGTAATAATGTATAGCTTATGGTTCCCTATTTAATATATATTTCTGTGTTTCGTACATTTGTCTTTCATTATTTTATTTATTTTTTTTTTGACAGAATTGTTTTCTTGAATATGTGGATACAGGTATAATGATGAGTAAATAAAATATTCGTTGTATTACAGTATTTTCTATTCCCGTATAAAATATTCTGCTTTTTACCTATTTTTTAACCTTACCAACGGGTGATATTAAATGTTTTTACCCTGTTGAGTTTTGTTTATAACAAATATACAAAGTGAAAAATACAAGGGTTATTCATAAAATAAGGTTTCCACCATTTTTAACACAGCTTTATTTTTATTCTTAATGTAATACATCATTTTAAAGCTTAAAACTTTCGCTATTTTTCCACATAATCACCGTTTATGTCCAAACACTTTTGAAAAGGATGCTCCAACTTTTCTATCCCCATGTTATAGAATTCTGCTGCCAAACCTTTGAGAGTAACCTCATCCTTGGCTTCATATTCGGTACTGAAGCGTAAGCCACCCAAGTATTCCTTTAATTTTGGGAATAAATGATTATCACTTGAGACTAGGTCCGGAGTGTAGGGGGGTGGGGCACAACAGTCGAGCCAAAATCTGTTAGCAATTCTTGAGTTTAATGTAAGACATGAGGTTGAAGATTGACATGGATAAGCCTCACACCACTGGACAATCTTCCATTCTGGCGGTTCTGGATCTCAAGTGTCAGTTTTTTTAATATGTCGCAACATCTGTCAGAGTTAACTGTTGTTCCATGAGGCAAAAAGTTGATTAAAAGCAGGCCCATCCTGTCCCAAAAGACATTTGCCATGACTTTCTGTTTAAACTTTTTTGGCTTTGGCGAAGTTGAGTGACACCATTTACGTGATTGCTGCTTGGTTTCGGGGGTAAAGTGAAACGCCCAAGTTTCATCATCTGTAACAATGGAATCCAAGAATTCATCTTTGTTGTCTTCACATTGTTGCAAAAACTGCTGGGCACACTCGACACGTTGCTGTTTGTGGTTTTCTGTAAATATTCGCAGTACCCTCCGAGCACATACTTTGTGATAGATTAATTTTTTTGTTAAAATGTCATGAATTGTGGGTTTAGAAGTCTCAGGAATACGCAAAGCAAGTTCTTTATTATCAATCCTCCGATCTTCAAGCAATATTCTTTCAGCTTTATCAACAATTCTATCTGAAACTGAAGGCCTTCCGCTCCAGTTTTCATCATGTATTTTTGTGCTGCCTTCACTGAATTTTCTACACCATTTGTGAATATGTTGAACAGATATACACTTTTTCCCATAACCTACGATTACCTGACGATAAATGATAATAGGTGAAATCCGTTTTGTATTTAAAAAAACATATCACAGCACGAATTTCACAACTCAATGGGGAGCTCCAACTTTGAAGGCTGCTTGCCCAGCACAGAGCAATGTAGCGAGGCGGGAGTTGTGGGGAAAGAGAGAGGAATTGATAAGTAAGACAATGTTGCCACATTTCTCCTAGCACGTCGCATTCTTTCTTAGCAGCATAGGGAACCTTATTTTATGAATTACACTAGTATCAACACTAATACTATGGACCATAAAATTTGAATATTTTCTGCTTTTGATAAGCAAGAGATAGTTTGTTTTAACACACACTATTCATATAATACATACTTTATTTAGAAGTAACGAAGTTGGAGCCTTCATGAGGTCTAGGATCAGGAAGATTGGATTTAACAGAAGCAAATATTACTTTAAATCTGCTAACAAAGATCAATCATATTTTAAAAACACTTGACAACCCACTTAGAAATCTAAATTTCCAAAGTCAAAAATACAACTCACAAATACAAATTATTATTACTCTAAGAAAAAATGAAATTTTGCATTGTTGTTACAACTCCACAAGTGTTTTTTTAATGTATATTTAACATTTAAACATATATAATATTTAACATACATAATACTTAAAACATATATATTATTATGAGTGTGTGTGTGTGTGTGTGTGTGTGTTTGGGTGAGTGGTGTGTGTGTGTGTGTGAGTGAGTGTATTAAATATGGTGATACATTTTTTATAAGTTAATTTGGATTACTTTCAGTTTATTTCAATTTATATTGGCTTGTTGTATTATTTTAGTTATATTAATACTAATTATGTTATACTAGTTTATAATAGTAATAGTTAATGCAATTATTATTAAAAACCCACAAACAAAAAAGTATATTTGTGAAAACTTACAACAAATGAATTATCTTATACCCCTAACAAAAAGTTAAACGTTTTACTTCATTCAAATCACAAAAATCTTGACAAAAAGTGGCAATCCATCCCAGTTTTTTACGAAGAGTAACACTATAACACAACAAACGGGAGTATTACCACGTTGTATATTATTCTTGATGTAGGACAATGATCATGCATAATAAGACCGAAAAATACAGCCACCATTACCCACAACAGGAATTATGCCATGAGCTATAAGATCAACACTACCATTTAAAAGAACAGTTCCCACTTTCACAATAATGATACATATTAACATAAGCTCTTTAATTTAAGGAATTTGAAACAGCTGATTGCTTATCAGATTCAAAGTCTATAGCTATTCTATTCAGTGACTATTTTCCAGATTTAAAACAGCTGACTGCTTATTATGATTCCAAACAGCTGTTCCATGACAAAAAATATTTTAAACTTTAAAATGATAATTTTGTAAATTCTCTTCTCATTACCCCTTTGCATTACCAAACAAAGGTGTCCTCCTAAAGTCAAATCTGTAGATATTATAGTTTACGCTGGGCATCGATTTGGAATTAGTCAGTCAAAACATCTTTTATAAATATAAATTATGTTAACTTGACCAATTGAAGTTACTTTATTTTGTATTTTTTATTTAAGATAGTTATTTTATATTTATTTGTGTTTAATTTCACTTTATTTATAAAGTTCATAAAATGTATAATTTTATTACAATATCGTTTTAAAACTTAACTCCATTGCCAACGTGTTAGAATAACTTATAGAGGGTCGGTTAAGTATCAGGACTGGTTCCCTGTATCCTTAAAGGGCAGTGGAGGGGGTCCAACAGATCGACCTTGGTTAAGGGGTCCCCTGCCACTCAGGCGCACTTTAATTCAGTCGCCTGGAGGTCGCGTTGTGAGAGGTCATTTTTGTGACATGTGATTTTTTATGGTGTCATCGCACCAGCATGGAGCGGACCGCCAAGCAATGTTACACTGTGAAGTTTTGTTTTAAACACGGGAAATCAGCGTCCGAGACCCTTAAGCGCATTAAACAGGCTTATGGGAATGATGCCTTAAGCCGCACAAGAGTTTTTGAGAGGCACAAAATGTTTAAGGAAGGCCGGGAGCTCATCAAAGATGAGCATCGCGTCGGACGCCCGATGACCACTTGAACCTATGCTTAGGGAGCTAAAGTGAAAACAATTTTGGATTCTCACAGGCGTTTAAATATCACTCTTATTAGTGAGAAGAGCAGCCTTGGAATCAGAAACTTTACCATGACAACGCGCCGTGCCATTATTGTGCAGCAGCTGCTGGTGAAATTCGGCGTAGCAATGTTGCCTCACACACACACCTTACAGCCCAAACGTTTCCCAAAATGAAAAAGAAGCTCAAAGGACATCAGTTCGACTCCATCGAGGCGGTTCAAGAGGTGACGACAGTATTCTGGAAAACGACTTCCAGCGGTCTTTTGATGAGTGGCAGACACGCCGAACTAAGTGTATTGATGCAGAAGGAATGTATTTTGAAGACTATTAAGTAATTGTAGTGATATCTGCAATAAATTTTTATTTTTGGCACCAGTTCTGATACTTATTGAATAGACTGTGTATTCTGCTATATTAATTATTTATGTTTAAACTTTATAACATCATGACTTAAAAATGTATTATTATTAAAGTAACTCTTTAAAATAGTCTACATACTGAAATAAAATATTTTGTACTGCATTAGGCAATCATTTTTATTTTACCAAACATCATAGGCAAAAATATCTGTAGGTTTATTTAAAAAATGTTATTATCGTTTTTCCTAATAAACAAATTATTCATTTTGAATATTTTATTTTTTAGTTATTTGAGTATTAGTAAACTTTACATAATTTTAAAAGAAATTAATTTATATATTGTTCAAGTAACTTATTTTAGGCGCGCTTTCCTATGGCCTGTCTATAAGCCAAAATACAATAATCTATTGTTTGGTTACTTACTATCTGTCTTTGTCTGCTGGCACTACTAAAAAGACTACATACAAAAAAATTATTATTGCTAACTGAGATTATGCACATTTTTTACTTTACAAGATAAACAAAGATACCCTACTCTTCACATTACTAAGGTAGGTGTCATAAAATATTTTATTGTAATAAAATACTTTTATTACAATCTGATAATTTACATATTAAATATGATCAACTTACATTTGGAGGAAACGTTTTCGTCTTACAACTTCTTCAGCCTCATGTTTCTGCCACTAGAGATGCTGCAGTTGTGCTTTTCGGTTCCAATTTTTGAAAGTTAGAAGTGATGTGATCGAAAAGTATATGAGATCGTGTTGTTCATTTAGCATGTCATTTTTATGTGTATTGCTATGTTTGTATATCTCATATTGTTCTAATCTGTTTAGTTTGTGGTCTTTGTTGCATGTGCAAAACCACCCAATAACAACATAACAATGCAGCTTTCAAGCATTTACTACACAGACTAAACAATATACCTATGCCCCCAACTAACTAATCAGAGGGAACTAAACACATTAAATATTTAACTCATGTAAACGGATATGACCATTATTTAATAGATGAACTACACAGAAAAAATACTCAAAAATAACAATAACAAAAACAAACGCAAACAAATTCATCACCCTCACATACATAAACAAACTTACTATTGACTATTTAGCGTGTGACCAAGATTAATTTAAGTGAAAATAAAATATAGGCCTACGTTTAATTTATACCTGAGACTATTTATTTAATAGGCAATAATAAATAACAGAATCACAATAATTATTAATTAAATAATTGAATATGTTAAACATTAATAAAAAGACATTTGATCTTTCCATTCTAGACAATAAGACTTTTCTAGACAACTACCAAACAGCTGACCCGCTGCCACCACAATATTAAACAAATAATTAACTTCAACACTCCTCCTTAACTACCTTGTTTCGTAAAGTCACAGAGGTTCGTTTACTTAAAGGTTTAGTAAATATGTCAGCCAGTTGATTAGCACTGTTGATATGACAAGGTGATATAGTCTCACCAACATGTTGTTTGATATATTTTCGAGGGATCTCAATATGTTTCTTGCCTTTGTTTATCTTCCATTTGTGTGAGTTTTTAATCGTGTGAACTGCAGGCAGATTGTCTACGTACAGAGTAATAGGTTCCTTCATCTTCCGAATCCCCAGTTCAAAAGTAAGTCTCTTCAGCCATCAAATGTCATCAATGGCTGATACTGCTGCTTGGTATTTGCCTTCAGCTGTAGAAGTTGCTACTAGATGTTGTCTTTGTGAATAGCAAACTAGTGGACCTCCTCTCATGATGAGAATTCCACTTGTAGACTTCATGGTCTTGGGATCTCCTCTGTAGTCTGAATCCGTGTATGCGATAATTTCTTTATCTCCTCCAAAATGAATTTTAAAATTTATCGTTCCCAACAAATACTGGAATATTAGCTTTACCATCTTCCAATGGCTGGTCACTGGCTTGGAACAGTGGTGACTTAAATAATTCACAGCATAGCTAATGTCTGGTCTGGTTATCGTTGCAAAATACAGGAGACTACCGATTGCTTTTCGATATGGTGTTCCTGATGGCACTGGTATATCATTTCTGAAATTTTCTTGATCCGTAACCATTCCTTTTTCAATAGGCGTCGAGACCGGATTGAAATTCTCGAAGTTCATCTTGCTGATTATCTTTTGAGTGTACTTGGATTGACAGACAAAAATGCCTTCATCATTGACAGTTATTTGCATTCCAAGATACGATATATTCTTTTTAACCTTAGAATCGTAGGTGATTTCAAATTTTTTGTTGATGCCATCAAACATCTTCCAAATCTGGTCTTTGTTCCTCCCAACGAAAAGTCCGTCGTCAACAAATGACATTAGAATACTCTTGTCCTTGTTGTAATAAATACAGGGATCATCATCAGTGTTGATATTCCTATCTCTTCTAGATAACATGATATCTTCTCGTTCCACTGTTTCGGTGCCTGTTTAAGGCCATACAGACTTTTCTTCAGTTCGCAAACTCGTCCTGGACCATCTTCAAAACCTTCAGGTTGTAACATATAAATCTTCTCCTTTAGGTCTACATGCAGAAAAGCTGTCTTGAGACCAAAAGGTATGAGGTCGAGTTTCTCCGAGGCGGCGTGACTCAGAAGTAGTCTGATTGATGCATGTCGAGCTACAGGGCTAAATGTCGCAGAGTAATCGATACCTTCTCTCTGTTCAAATCCTCGGACCACCAGTCGAGCTTTCAATATTCAGTTTGTCTTCTCACGCAGAAACCATTTGCAAATGAGTGGTTTGACATCTGCTGGACATTCAACGAGCTTCCAAGTATTCATTTTTATCCAAGAGTTGTACTCCTCTGTCATTTTGTGTCGCCAGTTCGAGTCTTTTAGTGCGGCTGTTACAGAGATATCTTGTATCTCACCAATCATGACTGTGTTGTCGCTGTTCTCACTTCGCTGATATCCCATGATATGATTGAGAATACAGCATAATTGACTGCTTCAGCCCATAGTCTTTCATCTAATTGTTTTGCTTGAAATGCTGAACGAGCTGATTCCACCACAGTCCTCATTTCACGTTCGACTCTTCCATTCTGCTCTGGCGTGTACGCATTTGAGAATGTGTGGAAAATTCCTAAATCTTCAGGTAGTTTCTTTGTGTCTGAGTTTTTAATTTCTCTTCCATTGTCTGACCTGAAACACTTTATTCTCCTGTCAAATTGATTTTCGACTAACTTTGTCAATATTTTCAACATCTTTGCAACTTCATCTTTTGTTTTCATGAAATACTCTGTTTTGTAGTGTGAATAGTCCAAGTGATAGTATATTCAATTCTCCCATATCCACATGAACTAGGTCCAGTGGCTCTTGGGCTGTCTTCAGGTTTGCAGGATGTGAGATTCGGTGCTGCTTTCCATAAACACATCCTTCGCAGACATAGTCGTTCCAGTCGTCAATATATTCAATTCCTTTTCTCTGCAATGTGCACCTCACATACTTAATGCTTTGGTGAGTGAATCTTTCATGCCAGAATCGAATTGAGATGGCTGCTAAAAATGTCTCTGTTTGCTTTCTTCTGAGCATCATTTTGAAAAGGCTTCCTTTTTGCTAGTTGCCAGTTTTGCTACTGCTGCGATTTGTCCATCTGAAGTCTTGAACTCCGACCATTCACTGTTAGCTTGTTGCAAGTAACCTTTATCCATTGTCTGTCCGACTGAAAATAGTTTGGGCACGTATACGACATCTTCAAGTACAACTGGTATCCAATTATGACCATTAAAGGCTTCCAGTTCCACGTTTCCAACTCCAACTCCCTCTAGTTGCGTTGCATCTCCAATTGAGATAGATATTGGTTCGTCCAGTTCGACTAATTTTGAGAACCATTCTCTACGAGACGTCAAATACTGTGTATGTCAAATGGTGTGTACCACCACCACAGTTCTTGTACCAAACGTCCTTCATATTACCCGTTTTCTTTTCATTTTTAAAGTGTGCTGCAGTCAGTCCGACTGTCATTAATGCTCGACGATTATTTTCCCTTTGCTTTTCCTGACTTAACCC
Source organism: Prosapia bicincta (assembly GCA_036971475.1). Classification (NCBI taxonomy): domain Eukaryota; kingdom Metazoa; phylum Arthropoda; class Insecta; order Hemiptera; family Cercopidae; genus Prosapia; species Prosapia bicincta. Next base: position 46,029,556 of record JBAIZL010000005.1, on the reverse strand, counting down.
TTCTGACTTGTGTGATTCGCTTCGTTGTGTACATTCCTTCGCAAAATGTCCTTTTTGTCCACATAGGTTGCACGGGTGGACTGTTTTGCAGTATTCAATATACTTGGCGCATGGTTTATTTTTGCAGTCATTTTTGTAGTGACCCTTCTGTCCACATCGGTTGCATAAAGACGTTATCTTTTGTTCCTGTAGAAGATGTTTATGTTCAGGTTGACCTCGCGTTTTGTTTTGTTTAGCGACTAGCGCATTCCGTGTACTCTCATCATTCTTACTTGCCTCAGTTAATCGTTCCTCCTCCAGTCTAAGTCTTTGAACAAGCTTTTCGACTGTTTTCTCATTTGCAGGAATGTTGTCCCACGCTGTTCGAAAATGTGACTTCGTAGGAAGAACACTGAGAATTCTGGTCATCAACCAAGTTTCTCCGATGGGATTATTTTCAGTTGATAGCTGTTCACTAAGTTGTATAATTTCATAACAATTTTGTACTGCTGATCTACTCTCGTCATATTCAAAACTGAAAAATTTCCTGCGCAAAGTTTCCAAGGTTACTTCGGTTTTTGCACCATACAAATTTACAAGTTTGTCTAACATATCTTTCTATGTGATACGATTCGATATTTTAACTGCTATACTACTGCAAACATTTAATCCAATCAAAGACTGTGCATCTATATCTTTCTGCAACCAAGTTTTTACATCTATATCATTTTCCTTGTCTACTGGCTTGACTGTTAGGCCAGTTGCAATACTGTATAAGTCTTTAGTTTTTAAGGCTAGGTTTAGCTTGAAACACCATGAGACATAATTTGTGACTCCATTTGAGTCTTCATTCAACATCTCCAACTGAGATTTGACAGAATCCATACTTAACGTAAGATTTTACTTTAAATGCAAAAGATATAAACAACAATATGACTAAATTTACTGACACTACTTGCCTTTACAATTTGTTGTTTATTCTAATACGACTGTTTAGTGTAGACTGTCTTAGAATGTGTGTTTGACAATAACAATGACGATTGACTTTCTCTTGCTTCCCAAAATTTTCTTTGGCTGCCTTAAATTTCTTGGTCGACTTAAGTTTCTGGTTTGTATCAGAATCCTGGGCCCATAATCTATTGACTATTTAGCGTGTGACCAAGATTAATTTAAGTGAAAATAAAATATAGACCTACATTTAATTTATACCTGAGACTATTTATTTAATAGGCAATAATAAATAACAGAATCACAATAATTATTAATTAAATAATTGACTATGTTAAACGTTAATAAAAAGACATTTGATCTTTCCATTCTAGACAATAAGACTTTTCTAGACAACTAAGACATTTTTTTTTTTTTTTTATAACAAACAAAACAGCTGACCCGCTGTCACCACAATATTAAACAAATAGTTAACTTCAACACTTACAAATAAAATGGCGCACCAATTCAAGAAAGTAGGATACAATGTAGCTTACAGAACAATATATATAAACCAAACGGCTACCAGACACAACATTAATAACAACACCAACACATACAATAACCCAGGAATATACAAACTACAATGCACCAATAAGTTCTATATTGGACAAACAGGCAGATCTTTCGCCAAAAGATATAGAGAACACATAAACGCACTGTACACTTCTAGTGAATCCACATTCGCATATCCCGTCATAGACACTAACCACTCATGCAATAGTATTGTAAATAATGAGCATCCTCCACACATGGAACAAAGGCCACAAAGTAAACATACTAGAACAATCTGAAATATACAAAGATAGCAACACACATAAAAATGACATCCTAAATGAACAATCACAACACAGATCACACATACTTTTCGATCACACCACTTCTAACTTTCAAAAATTGGAACCGAAAATCACAACTACAGCAACCCTCCTGCAGAAATGTGAGGCTAAAGAAGTTGTAAGGCAAAAACGTTTCTTTGAAGTGTTAGTTGACAATTTAACAACTTATATAGAATGTCTGGTCGCATGTAATTTCAAAATGTAATAAGTGATTAGTTAATAAGTAACCAGCTCACCATTAATAAAAACAAATTTTCTATATTTTTTTGTATCATGAAATAAGTATTTGTTCATTATGAATTTGTATGTAAATCTTGTTTTTCCGGCATGTCCACAATATAATAAAACTATATTACGACATTGATTTAGTTGAAACTTAGGTAAACTTGTATTATTATTATTATTTTTTTTTTTTTTTTTTTTTTTTTGTTACAAATAAGGAGCAATAACTACTTTATTGTTGCTAAGAAATATATTTTATCTTTAACTAAACACAATCAATAAAACCCCAAAAACTAGAATAAAATGTTTTATTCTAAAAAGTCTGAGTAACTGTCAAACTAAGAGACATAGACACCAATCTAAAAATCCTGCATTACATCAATAAAAGCAAAAAACTTAACACAGTAGAAAACTATGAGATAAACATCATAAATACTATCCACAACACATTCTAAATGACAAAACACACTCCCAAACAAACACTCTATTTGAGCACTTAATTAACAACTACTCTATGAACAATAACACACTACAGAACAAAAATATACTTGTGTATCAGACCAACACAACACACCTGAGCAACAGTCTTGTCAGTAATTCACAGCATTGAAAAATGTGCTGACCTAGCATGAAACGAGTCTGCTGAATAAATCAGTAAGTAGTGGTTTTTTTGCCAAGATAACACAAGCAAGTGTAATTTTTATAAAAACCTCAAAGAACACAAAAACAGCAAGTTTAAAAAAAATAATTTTTAAAATTATTCACCATACTTTGTTATATGATTTTGCAGCATGACATGCAATTCACTTCGTATTTGTGCCTGGGCTATATTGAATAACTGAATCACACTTTGTACATGTACAAGGCAAATTGCACTGATATATATATATATATATATATATATATATATATATATATATATTGTAATATTTTTTATAAAACAGACGCAACGGGGTTTTACTATTTATTATTTTATTGAATGATAAAACACAATACAACCTTGTTTTTTTTTTTTACTATTAAATGATATATTATTTTTACAATTTCATCTCAACATTAAACAATACACAAAACAAAATTTTACAACTTAACAATTTTTAACAACATATACTAAAATTCGATTCTTTAAATTTGAGTTACAAGGTTTTTATACCCTTGGCTAGTTTAAGATCTCTTGATATCTCGGGGTTATAGTATGGGCTATATTTTTAGAAATTCTTAGCTTAATTAAATAAATTTTGAACAAACAATATTAAATTTTGAAAATGCAAAAAGGCCAAACTATTTGAACTGGATTATTTCGACTATTAATTAACTATAAGATATCCTAATATACAAATTTAAACTTCTCTATTATCTTAAAAGTCCACTAAAGTTATTTTATAGCGCTATTACTCAACTTAATAAATATCAAAATTTTGCTGGTCGCTTACGTAAATTCCCGTTCTCTCCAATTAAACAATTCACACACTTAAATCCGTTTTAGTTCTTTCAAATTATATTTTCACTGTATTAACTCTTTCAATTTTCTTATTCCTGTTTAATCTGGCCAAGTTTACTCACAAAACTGTATAATTTAGACGAACTCTTTCCATAAAAAATAGAATTTTTGACTGCCCAGCAAGGTCTGCTTCCTCTCGTAGCGTCACCCACGCTAGAATCAACTCAACTCTAACTACGCGTCCTTTTTTTTTAAAATTGTTTAAAATATGGCCGCCTTTCTTCTTAAAAACACACATATGGGTTATAATTTAGTTCGTTTTCTTTTTCTTCACTAGAATCGATTGTCACACTGACCTACTTTCTTGCTTTCACATCTGTGTTACAGCTGACATACCAACAAGTTTGTTTTCACCAGTTTTTATTTCGTTAATTTGGTTGAAACTCACTGTTTCAATTTCCTATCGTCAACAAACCTTCCAGTGTTTATTTTATTAATATTATTAGTGTGTGAAGTGTCTTTGTGTTTTACTTTTGAAATAGTTCTGAATTGTGTGTGTTTTGAGCCGAATTCATAGAAACATAACCTTTCAATTTTCTTTTGTTTACAAACGTGTTCACTTTCTCCTTCAAGTAATTACTTAGCCCTATGTTCCTACAGTTTACAAATTTGTTTACACATAACTATTATTAGATTATCTTATTTTAATTTATGTGTTAGGTTATTTGATATAACAAATTTCCTAATACATTTCCAGTTCAAAAACCTTGTTTACAATTCTATGCTTTTACCAGAATTTAGTTTCAATTTTAACCTAACCAATCTTTTAATGAATTTCTTTCTAAATTTTGAGTGAGTTATTTCTCATCTATTTTCCCAATTCTTAAATAATATTATATAGCCCATTCTATAAATGTTACAATGTCCCCTAATTTAATTAAAATAAAAAAATATTACTAATCTCTACATTACACATTCTTTACATTTTACAAGCTTGATTAAATATACATATTTTTTTTTTAAATTAAATTTAAATTAACATTTATACTTAACATTGTCCATTTATACTTAATTCCTACGACACAATTTTATCTTAATTCTTTAACAATCAAATACTGAGCTGAACACTTCAAGCTACATATTACTTAACATATCTTCTAACAACACAATATACTTATAACTAACATTCAATCGACAATTCCTTAACAATTCTAACATATAGTAACAATAAACCATGTTCTGGTATTTACAATTTCTTCCATAATTATATATATATTTTTTTAATTTTTTTTTTTTATTACAATTGGAAACCTTCCAATCATAAGTCTGATTCAATATTTATTTAACATATATTCTCTGATACCGTGTCTTTAAATCCCAGCCTATCCGAGTCATAGTATGTCTAGATTTGGTCAAATTGGTTATAACATTTCTCTTTCCCTTATTTCTGTTTATTCCTTCTTTATTATTTATCTCATATTTATTTTGCTTTTAGCTTCATCTAATTCTTAGTTCTAAGTTAGTATTTTATCTCCCCTTCCAATCTCACATCCAGTTCAATTATTTTCTTATATCATTTCAGTTTATTTTGTATGAAGTTTAACATCTAATATTTTTAAAGGTCGCAATCTCATATCCTCTATTTGATCATATCTATAGCTCCTTCGATTACACTGTCCCTATATCAACGAATATCAATTTTGTTTTAATACTTATTTATCAACGCTGATTCTCCCTTACAATACGACGAAGTTTAAATACACAATTACCATATTTTTATTACAACGATGCTTTAATATTTATTATCATAGATTCATATTTCTTTTATAATATATAATATATACGACGAAGTTCCATTATTTATCAACGCAGATTCTCCCTTACAATACGACGAAGTTTAAATACACTATTACCATATTTTTATTACAACGATGCTTTAATATTTATTAACATAGATACCTATTTATCTTTATTCATTATTCTCAATATTCGACGAAGTTACCCATAAATTATCGTAGATATAGTTACCATCCCTTAAAACTTATCTCCTGCTAACGTTTTCTTATACACATAATCACCTAGAGTTTATTCATATTGCTTCCCTTACCTATATTTAATATCTCCCTTCCTATTTTATTTAAATTTATATATTTTTTCTTTCTTTATTTTTTTTCAAGTGTTTGTTTAATTATTAAGTCATTTCTGGTCCATTGTCATTTCCGGTTTATTTGTTATCTATCCCTCCTACATTCGCTTCCTTCTCCTAATACTTTTATATCCTGAGTCATTCCTGTTGTTTCCATCTTATTATCCTTTGTTATTTTCCTTTCTCTCGACTTCTCCTGGATACATGTCATTTTACTGCCTGTAAACTTGTTTCCTCTATTTAATTTCTATTCCTGGGTTTCCTATGGTCTTAGTTTTCCGATTGACTGTGGGCACCATACTCTTTTCTTGTCCCCATGCCTGTCCTGGCCTTAACACCGTTTACATCTCCATTGTATCTCCCATCTGCTTCATAAGTTCTATTTTCTGTGTTACTCTCATATTTAAATTCCATTTCCCATTTTCCAAACTCGAGTTGTGCCTCCACATTCATTAACATATCCGTACCTCTGATAAATTTTCTCAATAAGCCTTGTACCACTAAGCCTTGAGACGGATATTTAACTCCTCCTATTTCTCCTATTACCATTTTCATTTTATTAATCTTTTCAATCTTCTCATTAGTTGCGGTTTGGATGGTTAAATTTTTTATTTGCCATATTTCTAATTTTCCCATTTTATTTCTATCTCCTAACCTTCCCTGCTCTCCTAATATTTTCTCCCTTACATCTTCGACTTTCCTAAAACTCTCAACTGTTATCTTTCTTTCTCCTATTACCTTTAATTTCAACTCTCCTAACCCTTCTGTGTTTTTCTTAGTTATATTTTCTACTTTCTCTATCTCTTTTTTATTAATTTCTACCACATCAGCTATTATTTCATTTTTTTCCTCAAAATTTTCCTTAATCTCCTCCTCTAAGTCTCTTCTCATATCCTTTATTACAGCATTACTCTCTGTCCTCAACTGTTCCCTCATATCCTCTATCATTCTCCTATTCTCTTCCCTTATTTCCTGTGTTATGAATTTGAAATCTTCCTTCATCTCTCTCATTTCGTCTCTATTTTCCTCTAATTTTTTGTTTATTTCCCTCATATCCTCACTCATATCTTTCATTTCCCCTTTTATTTCATCTATCTTATCTAATTGTCTATTTATTTTTTCATTATTTATATTTAATTGTCTATTTATTTTTTCATTATTTATATTTAATTGTCTATTTAGATCCTCTCTCATATCCTTCATCTCCTCTTTTATTTTCTCACTCCCTTTTTCACTCATTTCCATGAGAGTTCTCATCATCTCCCTTAAATCTTCATTCTCATTATTTCCCTGTTTTTTTTGTTGGGTTTGCATAGGTGGTAGTCCCCTAGCCTCATCTACTTGGGTTTCCACCTCACTCTCTTCTATAGGCATATCTGTGCCTTCCGTTTCTGTCTCTAGTATTTCTAGGCTTGTCCCTTTTTCCTGGTCCCCTACAACTACCAGCTCGCCTATAATATTTTCCTCCCTGTTTTCGATCCCCTCCTGAAAACTAACAAATCTCCCCTGAGCAGCCCCTTCTGTTTCTATCGCCCTTTTCCGCCTACTCTTTTCTAATTGTTCCCCTTTTTCTGTTTTTTTAGCTTTTTCTCTCCGCAAATTGTATAATTCCCTCTCATCAGACATATTTAAGCTATTAGTAAACTTATTTTACAAAACAACCTAGCCTTGACTATTCAACTCAGTGTTTAATTTTACAAAATTTTTTCTAAATCTATTTCCAGTTCAAATGTTTTTCATATAAAAAGTTCTAAATTAATTTTATTTCAAAATCTCTCTAAATAAATTTTCTCGAGCTCCCACGTTGTTGCGCCAAATGTAAAGTATTTATAAAACAGACGCAACGGGGTTTTACTATTTATTATTTTATTGAATGATAAAACACAATACAACCTTGTTTTTTTTTTTTACTATTAAATGATATATTATTTTTACAATTTCATCTCAACATTAAACAATACACAAAACAAAATTTTACAACTTAACAATTTTTAACAACATATACTAAAATTCGATTCTTTAAATTTGAGTTACAAGGTTTTTATACCCTTGGCTAGTTTAAGATCTCTTGATATCTCGGGGTTATAGTATGGGCTATATTTTTAGAAATTCTTAGCTTAATTAAATAAATTTTGAACAAACAATATTAAATTTTGAAAATGCAAAAAGGCCAAACTATTTGAACTGGATTATTTCGACTATTAATTAACTATAAGATATCCTAATATACAAATTTAAACTTCTCTATTATCTTAAAAGTCCACTAAAGTTATTTTATAGCGCTATTACTCAACTTAATAAATATCAAAATTTTGCTGGTCGCTTACGTAAATTCCCGTTCTCTCCAATTAAACAATTCACACACTTAAATCCGTTTTAGTTCTTTCAAATTATATTTTCACTGTATTAACTCTTTCAATTTTCTTATTCCTGTTTAATCTGGCCAAGTTTACTCACAAAACTGTATAATTTAGACGAACTCTTTCCATAAAAAATAGAATTTTTGACTGCCCAGCAAGGTCTGCTTCCTCTCGTAGCGTCACCCACGCTAGAATCAACTCAACTCTAACTACGCGTCCTTTTTTTTTAAAATTGTTTAAAATATGGCCGCCTTTCTTCTTAAAAACACACATATGGGTTATAATTTAGTTCGTTTTCTTTTTCTTCACTAGAATCGATTGTCACACTGACCTACTTTCTTGCTTTCACATCTGTGTTACAGCTGACATACCAACAAGTTTGTTTTCACCAGTTTTTATTTCGTTAATTTGGTTGAAACTCACTGTTTCAATTTCCTATCGTCAACAAACCTTCCAGTGTTTATTTTATTAATATTATTAGTGTGTGAAGTGTCTTTGTGTTTTACTTTTGAAATAGTTCTGAATTGTGTGTGTTTTGAGCCGAATTCATAGAAACATAACCTTTCAATTTTCTTTTGTTTACAAACGTGTTCACTTTCTCCTTCAAGTAATTACTTAGCCCTATGTTCCTACAGTTTACAAATTTGTTTACACATAACTATTATTAGATTATCTTATTTTAATTTATGTGTTAGGTTATTTGATATAACAAATTTCCTAATACATTTCCAGTTCAAAAACCTTGTTTACAATTCTATGCTTTTACCAGAATTTAGTTTCAATTTTAACCTAACCAATCTTTTAATGAATTTCTTTCTAAATTTTGAGTGAGTTATTTCTCATCTATTTTCCCAATTCTTAAATAATATTATATAGCCCATTCTATAAATGTTACAATATATATATATCACTAGAAATGTGTGGTGTATTAATTTTAAAAACAAACTTTTTTTAAAACCTGTATGTGTCTGTACGAGTTTTGTTTATAAATTTTACTTATTATTATTCATTTCACAAATTGAATGTACTTAAAAACTAAATATGTTTCTAAACCTGTAATTTTCATATTTTGTCAGATATCTTGAACATTACAAAGTTAAAGGTCTGAGACCTGTTATATTCAATTATTCAGTTAATTTTACATAAAATCCAATAAATTGTACCCCTATATTGATGCCCCACAAATTTTATTATGGTTCCATTGAACCAATACCAATTAACAAATATGAAATGACATTAGTTTACAACACTAACTGTCAATACAGATGAATCAAGTATAAAAATTAAAATGTTTATTAGGAAGAAAAAAGTTCTTAATGATCTCAGTTCCTTCATTCCTTAATATGTAAAACATTTTTTACTTCTTCCATCTAATGTTAAGTATATTGATTGTATTTGTAATTTCTTCTGTCTAACAAACTCAAATACAGATGTACTGATTAGTAGATCTATTATTTTACCCGAGGTCTAGAATAAATATATTGTTTGTAACAAATAGCTGTCAGATTACAGGTGGATAAAAACTGTTAGTAAACTTCATGACTTTACTTAACCAAAAATATATGGCCTGTAAAATTTAAATTAAGTTAGTTAAATCAACTTCAGAGCTTTTCAATCCCAACACAATTCAAAATAATTGAAGTTTTTGTTACATTATTTTACTTCAACTTTCAGACATTAACACGTTATGAATATTTTTGTCATAGAGAAAAAAAATTACTTATATTTTCCAAGTATTGATCAATAATTAGCAATAGTCCACATCATAAACAAATTTAACAATAGCAATCTTAAAACACTTGTAAATATGTTACATTACTTGTAGGACTTACTTTTATAATTCCTCAGAGTTATGGTCTGAGTTGACAATGGAACTCATCTCCCGAAAAGGATATCCTCAACAATTATAAAAGTAAATGCTACTATAGGCAAGTGTAACATATTCACAAGTGTTTTTAGTTAAAAACTAGTAACTCATGTGAAGATGGAATCAACTAATAGCAATCTGTAATATCGTGTTTATGCATGAATAGGTCTCACCTGCCTTTAGAGAAATAACATTTGGAAAAAACAATTATCATTAAATTTCATTGTAGACTGAGATTAGCTTCCTAACTACATAATGTATCAATGTTGTATATTCCTTATCTTTTAATGCTCCTCTAACGGTATTAAGTACATCACTTAGCGATTGCTGAAGGTATTCACATTCTTTAACCGTATCACTGAACACTGAGAAACATAAATCATGTCAATGTGAGATACAATTCGAAATTCAAATTACAAGTGATTAGTTACAGTGAATAAAATGGTAAAAAATGGACAAAAGAGGTTTGATGTAGATGTAAAGATCATGAGGCAATGAATATGAGGAATAAAATGTGCTCTTAAAAAGTCATAAATCAACAATAATTTAACAGTAACAGGTGCAGTTTCTAGAGCTATAAAATGAACTTCTGTAGTATGTGCTTATATCATGAAAAGACAAGTTTCAATTTCTATTTAAATTGTACGATTTGAATTACACAAAATTACTGGAAATTAGTATTTCTAGGAGTCAACTCATTTATCACACCAGATCACTTGAAAATTCAGACATAAGTCCCCTATGTTAATTAGTCATTGGCTACCTAAAATATTCTAGGAGAAACTTCTCACATAATAGCAGCATGTCAATTTAATAACGAAACATGATTATAGTATAGGAGCAATCAGAAATGTTGAAGAAACATCTTTTCTTAATCTATTTTAAACTACAATCGATAAATCATGTTAAAAGTCCAAACTATAGGGACACAAAAAACGATCTACTGGAATGTTACATAGCACTACTAAAGGAAATAAACTAAAATCTGTAGTAAATTTTTGGAAAACTATGCTGAAAGAATGCTTCCCTTAGAAATTTAGGTAGACTAGTTAAAACACTGTGTTTCATCATCCTTGTAGTCTGTTGTGTCAACCATCAATGTGACTGACAGGGTTCATCCAAATTAAGCCCATTTTTTATATACACAAATTTTTATAAACTCGAAGTTTTTTTTTGTAACTATTTTCTTTGGTTAAAATGCTGAAGCTCAGCACCTATGACACTATGTTATACTAAGTTATAATATAGCTATTGTATTACACAGCTTTAAAGTGAGGTTATGTTTGGTTTAAAATTATCAAGTTTACTACCATTAACTAACCAAACTTTGTTGTGAAAGTGAATTATGACTAAAGCAACAATTTGTATGAGACAAAATATTTTACAGTTTTTTTTAGTATTCTGTATATTTTTTACATGAAAAAATTATTATTCTCTGTCTTAGTTAATACTAGCAATAAATTGATACCTACAGTCCTGTTAATATTTTCATAATCTTACCAATCTGCCACAATAAATTGACCTAATTTTTATTATATTAAAGGTTTGGACATTCCAAACATGTCCCAAGTCTATTGTCATTGATATTTTTTGTCGAGACTCGCTCAATTTGAGTGATAAATAATTGTTTATTATTAATAATCATTGGATTATTAACTTAAAAAATAATTGGGTTAATAAATTCAATTTTTATTACATGCCATTAGGATGATACTGCATTTCACACTGTATATTTACGAAATTTATTATTAATCTCAACTAAAGATTCAACGATAATTAAATTTTAAATGGTGTTATATAACAATCAGGGACGAGCACAACTCAAATATGATTTAAAAAATCAAGTATCTATACCTACAAAAATTTTGAAATTGTTAACAAATCGTAGTAATAAATTAATTAAATCTATTAAAAATTAATACACGTACCGGGTTATGAAATTCCCATTTTTTAACCTTAGCATCTAAATGAAAATCGTACTCCAAAACATCAGCTGCACCTTCGGTTTCCATAAGTGTTTGTTTATCATTACAAACACATTTGTATTGTAATTGCTGAAGCGCTGTGTCTCGTGTGTTGATAGTGTTGACTTATCTCAATGCACACTAGATATGAAAACGTTTTTGCTTTCATCCACATGGAGCGCTCTTGTCGTAATTTATACGGATTCAGTTATTCAGTACAAATTGTATGACGTAACATGATTGAATTGTACTTTTTCACATTAGTTTATCTACAAACAAAAATAGGTTAATAAAGGATTAAGGATTTTTTTTACATTGTACAACTTGATAATAACGCATTCATTCTGATTTTGTAACACTTGAAGTTCGGATTATTCTGATATTTTTTGTTTTCAAATACATTACTCAAAAATAAATTTTAAACAAGTTAAGAATCGTAAAATATAAATTGATTAAGGCTTAAAACTTGAATTGTCGCATTGGAAACATAAACTATAAAAAGCGGTCGAGACTAATTATTTACACTCAATTATTGGCAATCCTTGTAGCCTAATTGTATGCTTTTAGACCTACAAATAACAAAAGCGTATTTTTTACTTCAAAATAGTTGGCTTGTACAAATGTGCTAGCTAAAACATATTTCTTTTCCAAAAAATTTTATATAAATTACCACTACATTAAAATACAACTACAAAGTGTTCCTTTAAGATAGATTCTGTTATAAAGAAATTGGTTGTATTGAAATTTCTTTTGTAAGCCAGCGCATTGGATAAGTAGAATGGGTCTTTCAACGAGGCTAAGTATGTTAAAACAATTAGTGACTAGTGACTACAAATTTATCATAAGTTGTTATATTGCAGCTGTTTTCTAATATAGGCCTAGGTATATAGTAATGCAATATATTTAATGCTCCCATTCTCATGCAATAATTAACTTTGGGGTTTTCACAATTGCACCTCAATTAATATCTTGTTATAACAGGTTGCGGAATTCAATCTTACCGTTAGTAAATTTATTATTTTTGTTATTTAACCAAACCCATTCTAACCAAAAATTTGTTGGTAGTTATGTTGGGAAACTAATAAATAGTGCCAGGAGAGAATCTATAAATATATTTTGGGGAGGGCTGGTAAGTGAAGGAGGGAAAGGGTTTCCTCCGCCCGAAAAATATTTAGAAAATATGATAGATATTGTGTAAACTCTAATGGTCTTCTATATGAGAGAAATAGTTATAGCTTGCAATGTGATATTACACACGCAATATTTAGCCCCAATTACCATATATTTACAATGTAAACAACCTATTTATTACAATGTGAGTGGTCCTATTTATTAATGATTATGCCATGATACTATAGGGATTATTATGGGTTTGTAAACATATTCTACTAATCAGTAAGTATATTTAAATTGAGACGAACGCAAACATCGGAAATGGCGTTTTAGTTTACATTTATAGTGTTATTTCAGAGTTTAACAATTTTCCATATTTTAGGAGGGGCTTGAGCCCCAAGCCCTCCCCTTTAATCCGCCACTGAAAGGTGACATCATAATTACTTATGTCATTTAAAAACATATTACACACAAAAGAAAATCATTAATGTCGCAAGTAGTGAACAGCAGTTAAAATTCAAAAAGTAGAAAACTAATATGAATTTACAACATTATGTATGGGGCTGTAACAAAGTGATATTTTTTTACCATTTAGCTTTAACCTATTACAAATAACGACCGTGAAAACCATCAAATTAGAATACGTTTGGATTTTTTAAAAAAATTATAAATTTTCCAACATAACATTATTAAAGAAAATCACCTTCATATTCCCTAGTCGTATAGGCCTATAAGGGTATGTAAGAAAATATATTTTTCAGGCCTGCATTATTAAAATAGCTATAGCCTATTATTAAAATGAAACTACAAAATATGTATTTATTTTTTCAAACATATTTATAGCTTGTCATTTTTATAATTACTTTCTCTTGTTTAGAATATATTTTCAATAACAATAAGCCTAATTATGTTTTAAGACTTTGTTAAGTATTACCATCAAAAATTGCATCAAATACAATTTTCTTCATTTTGAATCTTAATTATATTTTTAGACTATTAAAAAACAAGCTAATCGACAAAATGGCTTTAAATGCCACAAACCATAAATAGTGATTTCCCCTACTTGAAAAAAAAAAATATGTCCTCAATTTACAGACACCAAATTTTATAAACCTAATGTTCCTTAGCAAAACAAAGCGTTAGTTTTACTTCATCACTATACAGCTATATTAGAATTTAGCTACAAATTATATGGTTTGTGGTTTGGTTAGGTTTTCTTCAAAATTAGTTGAATTTACTTACTGAAGATGATGCCTTACATCTTAACCTAGATAGGCCTATAGGCTAGGCCTACATGTTGTTGCAAGACCGTGGAAATTGAAGGTCACCCGTTTAATTTGGATCTCTGTTAGTGTAAGTAAAAAAATTCTATTTTTTTAAAGCAAACACATCATAACCGGATACTTGGTAGCTAGATTTTAATATAAATACATAGGCCTGCTAAGGTAAATCTACTACATATAGTAGGCCTGTATGTAATATAGGAAAGTAGGCCTACTAGTCTATATATGATGTGTCTCAAAATAATTCCTGGACAATTACTTTGATAAAGAAGTGTTGCAAATTTAGAATACATTTTTATGACGATAATTCGCCCTAAGTTTTAACCTCTGAGTATAGTTTACGCCATTAAAAACAACGTTTTCCTGGTTTAAAATGTATTCGTTACATATGTTAAAATGAAAAAAGGCAAGGGAGAAACGCAGGCCTCTTAAGTATTTTCACAAATGTAACGAATAAATTTTAACCAGGAAAACGTGGTTTTAAATGGCGTAAACTATACTCAGAGGTTAAAACGTAGGGCAAATTATCGTCATAAAAACATATTCTAACTTTACAACACACTTCTTTATTAAGGAAATTGTTCAGGAATTACTTTGCGACACATCAAATATAGACTAGTACTTTGCTATACGTATTTAATCGGTCATCGGTCATTATGTATATATATATATATATATATATATATATATATATATATTATAACATTTATAGAATGGGCTATATAATATTATTTAAGAATTGGAAAATAGATGAGAAATAACTCACTCAAAATTTAGAAAGAAATTCATTAAGATATTGGTTAGGTTAAATGAAAACTAAATTTAGGTAGAAGCATAGAATTGTAAACAAGGTTTTTGAACTGGAAATGTATTAGGAAATTTGTTATATCAAATAACCTAACACATAAATTAAAACAAGATAATCTAATAATAGTTATATGTTAAACAAAATTGTAAATATTAGTAAAATAGGGCATAAGTAATTACTTGAAGGAAAAAGTGAAAAAACGATTGTAAACAATGTAAGGTTATGTTTGGAGAAGTCCAGTCAAAACACACACATTTCGAAATATTACAAAAGTAAAACACAAAGACACTTCACACACTAAAAATAATAATTAAATAAACACTGGAAACTTTATTAAGGATCGGAAAATTGAAACAGTAAGTTTCAACCAAAGTTTAACGAAATAAAAACTGGTGAAAACAAACTTGTTGGTATGTCAGCTGTAAGACAGATGTGAAAGCAAGAAAGTAGGTCAGTGTGACAATCGATTCTAGTGAAGAAAAAGAAAACGAACTAAATTATAACCCATATGTGTTTTTTTTTAAGAAGAAAGGCGGCCATATTTGTAACATTTTTAAAAGAAAATCTAAGGACGCGTAGTTAGAGCATTCTAGCGTGGGTGACGCTAATAGAGGAAGCAGACCTTGCTGTGCAGTCAAAATTCTATTTATTTGGAAAGAGTTCGTCTAAATTATACCGTTTTGTTAAGAAGATTGGCCAAACTAAATTAAGGAGAAGTGAATTACAAAATGTAATACTGTGTTAATATAAAGTGAAGTAAATAAAACGAATTTAAGTGTGTAAAAAGTCAAATTTGGAGAGAACGGAATCTTACGTAAGCTAACTGAAATTTCGATATTTGATAAGTTATTAGCGCTATAAAAAATCAATTTTAATGGACATTAAGATAATAAGGAAGTTTAATTTTGTACAATAGAATATCTTGTAGTTAATTAATAGTAAGTAATAAGAAATAATCCAGTTCAAATAGTTTAGCCTTTTTTGCATATTCAAAATTTAAGTTTTTCCATCAGGAAAATATTTATTAAACTTATTTCAAAATTTAATATTGTTTTTCAAAATTTATTTAATTAACAAAGAGTTAATATAGCCCATGCTATAACCCCGAGATATCAAGAGATCTTAAACTAGCCAAGGGTATTAAAATTGTGTAACTCTAAAATTAAAAGAAAAAAAGAGTTAGTATATTTTGTTAAAAGTTGTTAAGTTTATTTTTGTTCTGTTTATTGTGTTAATTGTTTACTTGTTGAATTAATAAATAATTGTAATAAAGAATTTAAATTACAAATGCCTGAGTTGTGTTGTGTGTTATAAAAAATAACATTACAATATATATATATATATATATATATATATATATATATATATATATATATATATATGTAAAGAACTAAGTCAAAATACAAATACAAGAATTATAATTGAATTTACAATTCAAAGCTTTTCGTTGGCTAATATTCCTGATGATGTTGGTACTGTTAGCCAACGAAAAGCTTTGAATTGTAAATTCAATTATAATTCTTGTATTTGTATTTTGACTTAGTTCTTTATTAATACACAAGAATACATATTGCGATATTTATATATATATATAGCCTATATATATATATATATATATATATATATATATATATATATATATATATATATAGCCTATATATATATATATATATTGTAACATTTATAGAATGGGCTATATACTGTTCTTTAAGAATTGGAAAAATAGATTAAACATAACTCACACAAAATTTAAAAAGAAATTCATTAAAAGATTGGTTAGATTAAATTGAAACTAATTTTAGGTAAAAGCCTAGAAAGGTTATAAAACGGTTGTAACATATAAACAAGATATTTGAACTGTAAATGCATAAGGAAATTTGTTGTATCAAATAAAATTAAAAACAAGATAATCTAATAATAGTTATGGGTAAACAAATTTGTAAACTGTAGTAACATAGGGCATAAACAATTGCTGGAGAGATGTAAGGTAAAAAACGCGATTGTAAACAAAAAAAAATTGAAAGGTTATGATTGGAAAAGTCCAGTCAAAACACACACTTCGGAATTATTACAAAAGTAAAACAAAGACACTTCACACACTAATAATAGTAATTAAATAAACACTGGAAGGTTTGTTAAGGATCGGAAAGTTGAAACAGTAAATGTTAACCAAATTAAAACGCCATTGTGAACAATCTCGTTGTTATAATAGCTGTGAAAGCAAGAAGTAGGTCAGTTGCAGTCGACTCTAGTGAGAAGAAATCGAACTAAATTATAGCAACATGTGTTTTAGAAGAAGGAGAAGCCGCCATATTTTAAACATTGTTAAAAATAAAAAGACGCGTTAGTTGAAGATAGCGTGGGGGACGCTACGAGATCGGACCTGCCATGACCAGTCAAAATTTTCCATTGGAAGGAATTCGTCAAAATTATACCGTTTTGTGAAGAAACTTGGCAGGATTAAACAGGGATAAGTGAAATGAAAGAGTTAATACAGTGTTAATAGAATTTGATGGAACTAAAACGAATTTAAGTGTGTAAAATATAAAATTTAAAGTGAACGGAATTCTAAGTGTGAGCAAGCAGCCATTCGCCGATATTTATTAAGTTGAGTATATAGCGCTATAAAAATAAACTTTAGTGGACTTTTAAGATAATAGGGAAGTTTAAACTTGTACATTATTAGAATATCTTGGAATCAATTAATAGATAGTAATAAGAATCATAATCCAGTTCAAATAGTTTCGCTTTTTTTTGCTTATTCCAAATTAAAGTTTTTCCATCAGGAAAATATTTATTAAAACTAATTTCAAAATTTAATATTGTTTTTCAAAATTTATTTAATTAACAAAAGAGTTAAAAATATAGCCCATGCCTATAAAGCCCGAGATATTAAGAGATCTTAAAAAATTAGCCTAGGGTATAAAAATTTGTAACAATATAAAAACAAAGGAATTGAGTTAGTCTATTGTGTTAAAACTTGTTAAGTTGTAAATTTTTGTTTTGTGTTTATTGTTTAACTGTTGAAATAAAATTGTTATAATAAAGAATTATGAATTGTTCCTGAGTAGTTTTTTTTTGTTTAAATAGAAATTAAATATCATTCAATAAAATAATAATAATAAACCCCATTGCGTCTTTTTTATAATTATGTTATTTTTGGCGCGACAACGTGAGGCTCGATATAATAAGAGATAAAATTTATTTAGAGAGATTTTGAAACAAAATTAATTTAGAACTTTTTATATGAAAAACATTTGAACTGGAAATAGATTTAGAAAAGATTTTGTAAAATTAAACACTGAGTTGAATAGATTTTTTTTTCCAGGCGAAAAACCTATTGAGGTTATCATCGCCTAACTAAAATTTTATTTTAAATAATTATTTCAAAATAAAACTAACCAACTTAACAAAATAAAATAAATGTTTAATACTAAATGTAACTAAAAAGAAAGAAACTTAAATTATATATAATTTAAATATTATTAAATAGATTCAGGTGGCGTAAGACAGCGATGACACGGTCGATAGCCGTGACATCGTCCCTTAAAACCACCTTTAAACTACCTCGAAGACCGTAACGTATATACAAATTTTCCAACTTATCACAATCAAGCAGGATATGCTTGATTGTAATATTATTTCTACAAAACGGACATAGAGGTGGATCCTCATGTCGCATCAACCATCCATGCGTTAACAAAGAGTGGCCGATGCGAAGTCGAGTAACCACCACTTCCTCCCTACGATTCGAACGAACAGATGTCCTCCAAGGTCGGACGGTATTTTTGATATCCCTCAGCTTGTTTCTATTTACATTTTGCCATTCTTCGTTCCAAACAGAGAATAGTGTAGATTTAACTTTGCATACAAAATCTGATGCCATCACACGTTGTGTCGATGGCAAAATACCTGTAGCTAATTTTGAACCTTCATCTGCTTTAGTGTTTCCGAATATTCCACAGTGACCAGGCACCCAGAGAAATTACACCTCAACACCTCGTAATTGGAGCCTGTGTATAGAGCACAAGATGTCTCCAACTAAAGGGTTCTTAGTGTACATTTCCTGAATAGCCTGGAGAGCACTTTTGGAATCACAACACACAAGATATTTAGATTTTGCAGACGGAATTGATCTTAGAGCTTGGAAAATTGCATAAAGTTCTGCAGTAAAAACGCTACAGGCTGAGGGCAATCCATAAGTGAAAGTTTGTCCTTCCATATAAAATGCACAACCTATCCCATTATCCAGTTTTGAACCGTCTGTGAATATAGTCACAGTGTGTTGGTGAGTTTGTTGAATCTGAAAAAACTCCTGACGATAAATAACGTCAGGAGTATTGTGTTTTAGGTACGTGGACAATGAGAAATCACATTTTGGCTTTTGTATTGTCCATGGAGGGATGTAGCATGATGTTCGTTCGAATATAGGTGGATGTTCTAAATTTAGATTATTAAAAATGCGCAACGTTCTTATTCCGAAGGGAGCAGTTGAACGTTGACGCACATTGTAACGATCCTCGAGGTGGTTATCAAAAACTAATTTGAATGCCGGATATTTAGGTTTACTTCGAATACCAGTGTAATATGAAATTTGTAGCATTTGACGTCGCATAGAGAGAGATGGTTCTCCAGCTTCAACTAGAAGGCTGGAGATTGGGCTTGATCTAAAAGCACCAGTAGAAAGTCTAAGGCCAGCGTGATGTATTGAATCCAGGAGTTTCAGAACCGTAGGTCGAGCAGATGAATAGGCTATACAGCCGTAATCTATGCGCGATCTTACAACGGCGCGATAGAAACGGAGCATACAGGTTCTGTCTGCTCCCCAATTTGTACCACTTAGAACTCTCAACATATCCAATATCTTGCTGCACCGTGTCCTCAAATCACGCACATGCGGATTCCATGAAAGTCTTTTATCCAATAAAAGACCCAAAAATCTCACATTATCCGCGGTTTGAAGCCGCGTACCATCAAGATAAAGAATAGGTTCCTGATGTTGCCTGCGACGACTAAATGCTACACACTGGGTCTTCGAAGCCGAAAACTTGAAGCCCGTAGATTTGGTCCACTCTTGTAATTTATTAATTACTAATTGTAAGGATCTTTCCGCTGTTGCCATACTTCTAGCAGCCATATATATACAAAAATCGTCTACAAACAGGGAACAGTGGACCGGTGACTGTACGTTTGAAGTGACGCTGTTAATGGCAACAGCAAACAGCGTCACACTCAAAACGCCACCCTGTGGTACACCATTCTCTAGTTCGCAACGATCAGAATATATGCCTCCTAGACGTACACGGAAAGTTCTGTCATTCAAATAATTTTTTATAAAAGCAAGAATGTTACCTTGTATACCCCATGATTTCAATACGTTCAAAATTCCTCTTCTCCATGCCATGTCATATGCCTTCTCGAGGTCGAAGAAAACAGCTACCAGTGTTTGTCGTAAGATGAAAGCATTCTGTATAGCTGACTCCAACAAAACCAATTGATCAACTGATGAACGTCCTTGTCTGGAACCACACTGGACGTTAGTAAGAAGTTTGTTTGTTTCTAGATACCAGACAAGACGACGGTTGACCATCTTCTCCAGTAGTTTGCATAAGCAGCTGGTCAGAGAGATGGGTCTGTAACTACTGGGATTAGTTTTGTCCTTTCCTTGTTTTAGAAGAGGAATTATTGTCGCTTCTAACCATGCATCGGGAAAACCGTGCTCCTCGAATATACGGTTGTATATCCGAAGGAGAACTAGTTTTGCCGACGGTGGTAGATTTTTAATCATGGAGTATACAATATCATCCGGGCCTAGAGCAGAATCCTTCGTTGACGAGAGAGCTGACTCTAGTTCGTCGATAGAGAAATGGTTATTTAAACAAGAATCTCCAGACACTCCAACGGTGAAAGGTAAGGCTTCGTGTTTACGTTTGTACACCTGGAAAGCGTCCTTGTATGCAGAAGATGAAGAATGTTTTGAAAACGATAACGCTAGCACATTGGCAATTTCCTCACAGTCCGTGGTCATAACTCCATCCGGATGCCTTAATGAAATTATTGGCATCGGAACGGAAATGCCACAGACTGATCGTAATTTCTTCCATACTGTAGATGGAGCTGTAGTTCTTGTAATTGTGCCAATGTACTGCGACCATGATTCTCGTTTACTTTGCCTAAATATTCTCCGTGCTTTCGCACGGCAGATTTTATATTTTTCCAGGTTTTCACTCTTTGGATGTCTCTTGAACTGGTTCAAAGCTTTTCTCCGTTGACGAAGGATCACAGTGCACTCATCATTCCACCACGGAACAGGTGGTCGTCGTGGTTTGGATGAGGTTTTCGGAATTGCCTTTCCGGCGGCATTCAAAACGGTTTTTGTAAATGAATTGACAATATCATCAATGGGAGCCAAGTAATCCACGTCCAGTGATTCTAGATCTTGTGAAAATTGTTCCCAGTTGGCTTTTTTCAGGATCCAACGGGGATGTCGAACACAACAGGGTGAGGAGTCACACAAAGAGATCTCAATAGGAATGTGGTCGCTACTGTAAAGATCAGGCAATGCTGACCATTTTAGCCTTGTAGCCAAGACAGGACTGCATAATGACACGTCTACAGCTGTCCATCCACCTGTTGACGCCGCTAAATGTGTCGGAGAACCGTCATTTAGCAGGTATAAATCCAGTTCCGATCTGATGCTTTCGATCAGATTACCTCGCGGGTTGCATTCTGGGGAACCCCATGAAACATGGTGGGCATTGAAATCGCCCACTAATAGAAACGGAGTCGGCAATTGATTCATAAGGTCTACAAGATCTCTCTGTTGCAGGTTGTCACTTGGTGGGAGGTAGACACAACAGAGAGTGAGTTTGTATGGAACAGCTGTTTGAATTGCTACTGCTTGTAAGGGAGTTATTAAGTTCAGAGAAACGGCGTCGACACAGTCACGGGCTAGAATGGCTACGCCACCTCTAGCTCGATTTTCTGTAACGAAGTCCGATCTGTAAACTGAATACTCCCTTAGATGGAAATTGTACGATTCATGAAGATGTGTCTCCTGAATACAAATGTACATAGGGGAAACATCCCTTACAATTAATTTGAGATCCTCAATGTGACTTCTAACACCGTTAATGTTCCACTGAATCACGGTTTGTTTAGGTGTGGACATTGTATTTTAGTGAAATGGATTCACCTGGCTCTCACTGCCGTCATTGACAATTTGTTGGCCTGGAATGTTGGACTTTCCAGGCAAAGAGTCATCAGAATCCATCACCACTATTGTAGTGGTGGAATCTGAGGAATTTTTTGACTCAGAAGGGGAGTTAGAAATGATCCTCTTTTGAGTCGCTTTTAATTTTGCACCCACTTTTACAGGTGCAGTTTTGTTGTTATTGTTATTTTTATTATTATTACTCATAGTTGGAATAGGTTTCACACTTGTCTCTAATAGTGTCTTGCTTCTTCTAACTTTACCAGAGGTATCTGGCAATGGAGATTTCTTCGCACATTCAACATTATTATTTAAGTTGGAAACAGAATTTTTCGTCACCAAAGCTAATAACTGGCTAACTTGCTCCGTGAGAACTTCAATTTTCTTGTTTAGCTCAACGCAGTTGGAACACGACTTCTCAGTGGTGATAGCTGAGGCATAAGATTTCGTTTCAAGTCTAGGTTGAGTTGACTTGAACTTCTTTTTCGCTTCGTGGAAAGATGTTTTGTCCTTTGCCATTATGCTGAGGATCGCTTTCTCCTCCTTGAACTTGGGGCAGTTAAAGGAGCGAGCAGGGTGATCACCAGCACAGTTTGGGCATTTCGGAGCACTTGTGCAAACCTTATCAGTATGGCCTTCAGATGCACACTGTCCGCATACCTCTGGCTTGGAGCAAGAAGAACTTACGTGTCCAAAACGTTGGCATTTAAAGCACCGGCGTGGATTGGGAACGTAGGGCCTAACAGAAAGTCGTTGATAGCCAGCATATAAATATTCCGGGATAGATGGTTTCCCGAATGTCAGGATAATTGATGTTGTTGGAACTCTCTGACCGTTTTCCATCCTCATAATTCGTACGACATCTGTTACACCTTCTGATACCAGTTCTGATTTGAGTTCGTCCTCACGGACATACAACAGATCCCTGCATGATATTACTCCCTTTGATGAGTTCAAGGTTTTGTGGGGAGCCACCGAAACCTTGACCTGATCAAAGAAGGAGGTCATTTTTAATAATAACTGTGACTGCTTCGCATTGCTTGTTTCTATCAGCAGTGTTCCGTTCCTTAACTTCCTTATGGAAGAGACAGGTCCTGCTGCGCATCCAGTTATTGTCTTTTGGATTACAAAGGGCGATAACTTTGAAAGATCTTTGCCAGCTTCTGCACAAGACACAACTAAAAACTTTGGTGATTCTAAAATCATCTCTTTCCTCGTATTTACTTCTCTAGGCATTTTCGGAGAAACCTCACGACGCCTCTTTACATTCAACTGGTTGGACATTTGTTGGTTTTCCATAATTTGTTTTTAAGCTAACCATCGTGTCAGGCGTTACGGGCGAGACTATGAGAAAGGGTACACCCATGGATCACTTTCGATCATTTCCAACCCCCAGAACTCTGGGGCCCATAGTTTCCTCCTTAGCTCGACTGGATGGGCATCAGTCGAGAACTCGTAATACTGTGCACAGGCTCCGACACCTGTGCACCGCGGACACTCCCTGACCAAGGACCGAAGTGGCTAGCGGACCAGCAACCGCGCATACGTCTTCGGCAGAGCAAGCTCACAGCAGCGTCCCAGACCAGAGTTTGTCAAGCTCTGGACTTTTCAGCACTCCCAACGCGCAACGGTTCTGACCAGTCAAAATTCCCTAAGAGAAGATGTAAGTGTTGAAATGTGTATAGATTGTGTTGGTGTGTGTATGTGTGTGTGTGTATGCTTTGTGAGTGGTGTAGTGTTAGGCTAGGGTACCACGAGGGACGCCAAATCCCTCGTAGGTGCGGCTAGTCCGCATCCCCCTGCGGGATGAGTTGAATAGAGTCAAGGCTAGGTTTAGTAATTTATAGTATATATATATAAATTGTTTAATTTTGTAAAATAAGTTTACTAATAGCTAAATAAAAAAAAAAAAAAAAAAAAAAAAAAAAAAAACAGAAAAAGGGGAACAATTAGAAAAGGGTAGGCGGAAAAGGGCGATAGAAACAGAAGGGGCTGCTCAGGGGAGATTTGTTAGTTTTCAGGAAGGGATCGAAAACAGAGAGGAAAATATTATAGGCGAGCTGGTAGTTGTAGGGGACAAGGAAAAAGGGACAAGTTTGGAAGTGCAAGAAATAGAAATGGAAGGCACAGATATGCCAATACCAAACATGGAGGTAGATGAAGCTAGGGGATTACCACTTGTAGAAATTGAACAGGAACGAAGGGGTAGTGAAAGTGCAAGTAGAAATAATGATGACTGGATAAAAAAATTGTTCGAAAGCAACCAAAACTTACTAAAAGAAATAAATAAAGGGAGAGAGGACATGAAGGATATGAGAGAGGATATGAGAGAAATAAAAAAAGAGCTAAATGAGAATAAAAAAGAAGTAAAAGGAGAGATAAAGGAGGAAATAAGGGATTTAAACAGAAAATTAGAAGAAAATAGAGACGAAATAAGAGAGATGAAGGAGGATCTAAAATTAATAAAAGATGAAATTAGGGAGGACAATAGGAAAATGATAGAGGATATGAGACGACAGTTGAGGACAGAGAATAATGCTGTAATAGAGGATGTGAGAAGAGACTTAGAGGAGAAAGATAGAGGATTAGAGGAGAAGATTAAGACAAATTTTGAGGAGACAAAAGAAATAATAGCTGATGAAATAGAAATTAATAAGAAGGAGATAGAGAAAGTAGAAAATATAACAAAGAAAAACACAGAAGAGTTAGGAGAGTTGAAATTAAAGGTGATAGGAGAAAGAGAGATAACAGATGAGCGTTTTAGGAAAGTCAAAGATGTAAGGGAGAAAATATTAGGAGAGCAAGGAAGGTTAGGAGATAGAAATAAAATGGGAAAATTAGAAATATGGCAAATAAAAAATGTAACCATTCAAACCGCAATTAATAGGAAGACTGAAAAGATTAGTAAAATGATAATGGTAATAGGAGAAATGGGAGGAGTTAAATATCCGTTTCAAGGCTTAGTGGTACAAGGGTTATTGAGAAAATTTATCAGAGGTACGGATATGTTAATGAATGTGGAGGCACAACTCGAGTTTGGAAAATGGGAGATGGAATTTAAATATGAGAATAACAGAGAAAATAGAACTTATGAAGCAGATGAGAGATACAATGGAGATATAAACGGTGTTAAGGCAAGGACAGGCGTGGGGACAAGAAAAGAGCATGGTGCCCACAGTCAATCGGAAAACTAAGACAATAAGAAACCCAGGAATAGAAATTAAATAGAGGAAACAAGTTTACAGGCATTAATAGACACAGGCAATAATATGACATGTATCCAGGAGAACTGGATATTGGAAAATAAAAATAAAATAGGAAGGGAGATATTAAATATAGGTAAAGGAAGCAATATGAATAAACTCTAGGTGACTATGTGTATAAGAAAACGTTAGCAGGAGATAAGTTTAAGGGATGGTAACTATATCTACGATAATTTATTAGAAACTTCGTCGAATAATGAATAAAGATAAATATGAATCTATGATAATAAATATTGAAGCATCGTTGTAATAAAAATATGGTAATTGTGTATTTAAACTTCGTCGTATTGTAAGGGAGAATATGCGTTGATAAATAATGGAACTTCGTCGTATATATTATAAAAGAAATATGAATCTATGATAATAAATATTAAAGCATCGTTGTAATAAAAATATGGTAATTGTGTATTTAAACTTCGTCGTATTGTAAGGGAGAATCTGCGTTGATAAATAAGTATTAAAACAAAATTTATATTCGTTGATATAGGGACAGTGTAATCGAAGGAGCTATAGATATGATCAAATAGAGGACATGGGATTGCAACTTTTAAAAATATTAGATGTTAAACTTCATACAAAATAAACTGAAATGATATAAGAAAATAATTGAACTGGATGTGAGATTGGAAGGGGAGATAAAATACTAACTTAGAACTGAGAGTTAGATGAAGCTAAAAGCAAAATAAATATGAGATAAATAAAAAACAGGAATATAGCAAATACCAAAAGTAAGAAAATTAAAAATAGATAGCAGAAATAAAACGGAATGAGTACAAGTAGGGTACACTGCAAAGATAAAGATACGTATATTCTGGATGAGCATAACAATATAAAAAAAGGGGAAATATAATTTGGAAAAAGGGGAATTTTTAATAAAATAAAATATATAAATAACGTCGATAAATATAAGTATAAAATAATAAAGTGAAATAAAATAAATGTCTACGGGAATAAGGGTAGGTAAGGTGAATTACTGTCATATATATGGAACAAAGTATATAAATATAATAAAGAGTTTACAAATAAAAAATAATAGTAATATGAAATTGGGGTTAAATTTAATATAGTTGTGTTCAGATAGAGTTGATAGATTTATAACTGAAGTGAGGTTGAGGCAAGGTTAAGAAAAAATTATTTTTAATTGAAAAAATTTATGATGAATAGTTGGGAGGACGCGAAAAAAGGGATAGTAAATAGAATAATAAATAACAACATATAAAATTAATGAAATAGTATTATGCTAGTTTTAAACTAGTATAAACCATGTAAGACAAGTAGCTTGAAGTTTTCAGCTCAGTATTTGATTGTTAAAGAATTAAGATAAAATTGTGTCGTAGAATTAAGTATAAATGGACGAAAGTGGACAGATGAAGGTATAAATGACTTTTAATTGGACAATTATAAAAGTGGTAAAAACAATGGAGGATAAGTTAGCCAAAGTGTTGAGGTATAACGTACTCAGTAAAAAAATGTGTTCAGGTAGTTATTAAATAAAATGTACAATTAGGAAATAAATGTTAATTTAAATTTAATTAAAAAAAAAAAAATATGTATATTTAATCAAGCTTGTAAAATGTAAAAAAATGTGTAATGTAGATATTAGGAATTTTTTTTTTTTATTTAAATTAAATTAGGGGACATTGTAACATTTATAGAATTGGCTATATAATGTTCTTTAAGAATTGGAAAAATAGATTAAAAATAACTCACATAAAATTTAAAAAGAAATTCATTAAAAGATTGGTTAGATTAAATTGAAACTAATTTTAGGTAAAAGCCTAGAAAGGTTATAAAACGGTTGTAACATATAAACAAGATATTTGAACTGTAAATGCATAAGGAAATTTGTTGTATCAAATAAAATTAAAAACAAGATAATCTAATAATAGTTATGGGTAAACAAATTTGTAAACTGTAGTAACATAGGGCATAAACAATTGCTGGAGAGATGTAAGGTAAAAAACGCGATTGTAAACAAAAAAAAAAAATTGAAAGGTTATGATTGGAAAAGTCCAGTCAAAACACACACTTCGGAATTATTACAAAAGTAAAACACAAAGACACTTCACACACTAATAATAGTAATTAAATAAACACTGGAAGGTTTGTTAAGGATCGGAAAGTTGAAACAGTAAATGTTAACCAAATTAAAACGCCATTGTGAACAATCTCGTTGTTATAACAGCTGTGAAAGCAAGAAGTAGGTCAGTTGCAGTCGACTCTAGTGAGAAGAAATCGAACTAAATTATAGCAACATGTGTTTTAGAAGAAGGAGAAGCCGCCATATTTTAAACATTGTTAAAAATAAAAAGACGCGTTAGTTGAAGATAGCGCGGGGGACGCTACGAGATCGGACCTGCCATGACCAGTCAAAATTTTCCATTGGAAGGAATTCGTCAAAATTATACCGTTTTGTGAAGAAACTTGGCAGGATTAAACAGGGATAAGTGAAATGAAAGAGTTAATACAGTGTTAATAGAATTTGATGGAACTAAAACGAATTTAAGTGTGTAAAATATAAAATTTAAAGTGAACGGAATTCTAAGTGTGAGCAAGCAGCCATTCGCCGATATTTATTAAGTTGAATATATAGCCCTATAAAAATAAACTTTAGTGGACTTTTAAGATAATAGGGAAGTTTAAACTTGTACATTATTAGAATATCTTGGAATCAATTAATAGATAGTAATAAGAATCATAATCCAGTTCAAATAGTTTCGCTTTTTTTTGCTTATTCCAAATTAAAGTTTTTCCATCAGGAAAATATTTATTAAAACTAATTTCAAAATTTAATATTGTTTTTCAAAATTTATTTAATTAACAAAAGAGTTAAAAATATAGCCCATGCCTATAAAACCCGAGATATTAAGAGATCTTAAAAAATTAGCCTAGGGTATAAAAATTTGTAACAATATAAAAACAAAGGAATTGAGTTAGCCTATTGTGTTAAAACTTGTTAAGTTGTAAATTTTTGTTTTGTGTTTATTGTTTAACTGTTGAAATAAAATTGTTATAATAAAGAATTATGAATTCTTCCTGAGTAGTTTTTTTTTTTTGTTTAAATAGAAATTAAATATCATTCAATAAAATAATAATAATAAACCCCATTGCGTCTTTTTTATAATTATGTTATAATATATATATATATATATATATATATATATATATATATATATATATATATATATATATATATTGGCTTGTATACATAGGCCTATATAACAAGTTGACAAATTATAGTGAACTTGGAACACAGGTTATCTATTTAATTGTTGTATTGAATGATTTCGCCGGCCAGGCAGATTAAATGTAGCCTACTTATGTTACATACTTTCACATCGGATAGCCTACAAAGTCTTATATGTAAAAGATATTCGTCACGTAGGCCTAACGACTGATACTGGAATCAATGTTCATTCTAGTAACTTATATGGTGTAGGATAACTAGTAGGTTTCAGCCTTCGCATTCCATAATAGGTGTTATGTAACAAACTTCACATCTGTAGCTTATATAATAATAATAAAGACTCCAATCATTTAATAGTACTAAATACTAATTTTAGATAGCTCTATTTACTAAAAATGAAAGTGAAAAGTATCTAGGTAAGATAGGTTTATAATATTCAACTTTGGGGTTAATTATATAGTTTTTAGTATAGTCTATGTAAAATTTGGCATTTTAAACATTTTGACTAATTTTGAATTATAGTTAAACAACACTTTTCTTACATTCTGACATTTTGACGACTATTAAAGTTGTTTTTTTATTCCTTGCTTTTAATTTAATTAGTAAAATGTTTAAAAATATCAATTCCGTAAAGTGTTTGAGAATTATTTTAGACTTGTTAGTGTTCTTTTCGAAATAAGACTTTTCGTCAAATTGTGTATGCAACAAAGAATTAACTATGAGTCATTGTAGTGGCGTAGGAAATCCAGATGAGGGAGGTATCATACGTAAACCATAAACCCTTATTAAAACAGGTTCGTTTTGACTGGTGTCGTCCTCAATACTTTGAATTTATTCTACAAACTACGCCGCACACCCATAAATGTGTAGGAAAACATGAATTACTGGGTACATAGTGGGCCAATCTGAAATGGATTACTAAGGCATGATAATCGTCTATTTTTTAACATCATCAAAATATATCATCAACATCGGTCCAGTGGTTTCAGAATACTGTAATAGCTGCACAAAAAATACTAATAATAATAAAGCCTATACTCGTGTAGAATTGAGAACTTTTTTTGTAGTCGGTAAAAGCTCAACTTTAAAAAATTTGTATATTTTACAGTTTGATAATACATTTCAACTATTGAAAGTATTTTTGTTTAACGTTTTTCTTTTTCTTATTTATTCTTGAAATCAAAAGGATAAGGCGTCGCTGGAAATTTACCCTCACCGACCATTTTATAATACTAGCCAACCAAATATCCCAAAAGCTAACTTTAAAGATATCTTTGCACAAATGATAAAATAATTATAAACTAAGCAAATAAAAGAACAAAAGTATAACCATCAATTTCTAATCCCGACTATAAATTCAATTACACATACAACAATAAATAGACCCTATGCTAATCAATAAAAAAAATTATAAGTGAAAGATATAAGCACTCCTAAATGGCATATCTCAAGCCTAATAAAAAAAAGTAATAAACCTAGCAAAACGTGATATAAAAAGTAAATTATGACACGTTTAAATTAAAAAAGCCTTTTTATCAAACGTCAACATAAAAATAATTTTTAAAAACACATTTAAATATCTCCGAATGAATATTTGAGAAAGTTATAAACACAAACATAATAGCCTATTTAATACTGAAAAAATACAAACACTAAATACGTCTCTGCTTAAAACAATATCACTTTTTGTCGAAACCTTCCTAAGGTAAAATGAGAATGCAAAACTGGAGAGGTCAGAAATAAAAAAAAAAATTCATTGGTTGAAAGGACACAAAGAAAGGGAAGGCATGAAAACCTTATCTTAGAAAACAGATATATGACATTTACTCACACGCGCGCATACACACACATATACTGTAATGGTCGTAAATCAAAAATGTAAGCGTTACAATGGAAATTTTAAATTAACAATATACAATTTTAAATTTGTAGGAATGTAAATGTTGAAAAATTGTTACATAGATTATCTGAAAATAATTATCAGAGCTGATTGTAAGGTAGGCTATAACTATTTTCAAAGTGTAGTATTTCATTTGTATGAGAACAAAGCCAGAGTTGAGAAAGTGAATTCCAAAATCAACGTAGAAAAGTCGTTGAAATTTCAAAATAATCAGAAACAGATTTCTACAAATAGTTGACAGGAGAATGTAGGCGATAACGAAGTTGTTTTGAAGGTTAACTCTCCCAGAAGGATTATTTTTAATATTTCATAGCCAAAAACAACTATTTTGTACTGGCCAGTTTCACAAATTTCACCTTCAAACTCTCTTGAGGAAATTAAAATATTAAAACTTCAAGACAGTTTTCTTATGAAACAAGTTGGCAATAAAGTAAGAGATATTAATAAATGAGTCGTCTGGTATCAAACAAGTCTATATCACTTAAACCTAAATTTTCAGAAAACACAAAAATTGTGTAACTTTAGAATTTTTTAGACTACAGTATTAATTTTGTTTTTTTAGCTTTGGGTGGGACATGGACGTAAAGCATTAAAGTAACAATGCCATGACGTTTTAATTTTTTGAATTATTAACAATTTTAATCTGGATGTAGTAGGTTTTATTTTAAACCTGTTGGATGTAGTTCACCTTGCTACTAACTTCAAGATTTTCCGGTGATATAGTCCGTTTTGAAATTAACCACTTTGCACGTAATTGGTTTTAAAATAAAATGTAAAACAAATTGTATTTACATATTTTTTAATGCCAAAAATTCTGATTCTGGATTTTCAATAGGATGTACTTTCATGTTTAAAAACCAATAACCATCACGAAGTACAACTATTCACACTCTTACAAACAACAGTTCTAACCTTACCAAAAAAAACGACACTCGCAATAACAAAGACAAAGGAGGCAGCCGGTGCGCAGTGGACCACATCGATGTAGTGCGTTTTGAAACTCATTCTCTGACGTAGTTCATTTTGAAACTAACCTTTGCCATAAGAAGCCAGCCTGTTGTAGTTCGTTTTGAATGTTAAGAATTTTTTCCCGTATTAAGGTCACAGAGTTTAACAAATTTGTCGAAAACTAAAAATTATCAACAATGTGATGTGGTTAATTTTGAAACTAGGCTTAAATACTATATGCTTGTAAAAATACCGCAAATGACTTGAATATACTTATCTTCGTGGCCACATACTCGATAAATAAAACTTCTGAAGTTTTCTGGACTTGTTATAGGATATTCATGACAAAATCGTACTCATGTATCAAAAGATGATCTTAACGAACTAAGTATGAAAAAGATCTTGTAGATCCAGAAGGCCTATTTCTATTTAAAATTAAAATTTCAAGACTTTATTTCTTGCAAACCTTTAATCATTCCTAAAGAAATTCTATCCTGTACATAAATTTAAAGTTCTCTGAGTAATAATTATACTTTGAATGTATTCAAATTATGAAGAAATTTAATTCACTTACTTTGTGTCTAATTTTGAGTGTTATAATGATGTAATATAGCATTTAATTTTCAAAATTTTGTTAAACATCACTCCGTAACTTACACTATAAAATCAGTGAACGCAAGTTATGAGCGGCCATGGAAAGTTATAGGCCTTTTTTGACCATAGTGGCTAAATAACAAGTATATATAGAATATGATAAAAAAATTGCATACATGTTATTTCAAAATTGCTCCGTTCTAGAAAAATTTAACGTTCCTTACATTTTCAACTCAACTATTAGGCTATAGGCTGTAGATTAGGAAAATCTTACTGAAGCAAAACTGAAAATCAGATTATGATTCATTTCCAAGTGTTTAATTATTCAAACCCGTAGAAACAATCTGGCTTAAAATTATGAATAATCCATTTCCAACATTGCATGAGTTTTAACGGCACACGTTTACTATTATGTTTGTATATTTTGCAATAGCGTAAATAATAAATATTTCAAACACTCAAATGGAAACTTAATATTCTAGACTACTACCGAATAGCTACCTGGCGGAACAGAGGACAACTAATTAATATGCCAACCTACAATAAGCATTGGCCTATCACCAACACAATGGCCAGTTACTAGTCTATTCACCTACATAGATAAGAAGAACCGCCTTTATATATACTTGTAGGCGTATTTACTAATACGCTTGCTGTTAGAAATATGTCTTGGTTATATTATGCTCTTGGACTTTATTTTGCTCATGTTTTAGGTATGTTAACTTTAGGTTAGATTTGGTAACCAAGTTTTATTCATTTTGATCTTTTTAGCGTAATCGATATTGTAAAATCGTCATGGTCATTACGTTCCTAAGTTTATTTTTTAGGACTTAGATAAATCTGCTGATAACTCCATTGTTCAGACCGCCTACGTCTGAAATTAATTGGTTAATAAAATTCAATATAGAGATTATTTGGAAACATAGACACAACATCTAGGCTGTGCAATATCTTTGCGTCAGACTGAATTCCATATCATATAGTAGGCCTATACTGTTTTAAACTCTTAAAAAGCTCAAAACGCCAGGATCTATTTATTAGGTTAATACACCAAACTATGTTATTACACATATTATTTTAATTGAAAAATTTTTGAATTGCATGCATCAATGTAAAACAAATTAAACTTTAATAACACGAAAACTTAAATGTAACTTGTAACGATTTGGCGCACTTGCCTAGAGTTAATTTCTGCTTAATAGGACCCAGGCAAAAGAAACTAGACTTCTTGAAATATTTTAAAATCGTAAATAAAGCTATTTTCAATAAAAATTAATCACACATTTCTTAACATTTCTTTATTGATACCCCAGCAACACGCGACGGGCCGCTTAAGTTAGTTACCCTACTTTAAAATGTTTTCAATAACACTTGGTTTCTTATCTGCGAGATACAGAGTTTATAATCGATTTTAAACTAACTTTCCGATGACTTGGAAACGGAGACAATACACACACGCGCGCGATAGTAATCAAAAACAACTAAGGTTATTCAAATACCAGAATTATTTATTAATTTATATTCAAAGATTTTCGTTGATAAACAGTACCAACATAATCAGGAATCAATAATAGAATCTTGATGTTGGTAGGGCCTACTGTTTATCAACAAAAAGCTTTGAATGTAAATTAATAAATAATTCTTGTATTTGAATTACCTTAGTTATTTTTTATATATATACATACACACACACGCACACGCGCGCACACACGCACACACACACACACACACGCACACACACACACACACACACACACACACACACACACACACACACACACACACACACACACACACATATATATATATATCTTTTTAAAAGACAGTCAATAATATTAAATGAGTTAATATAAAATTTTAAATAGGCCAAAATATTAAATGTTATCTGTTAATTGTGCATTATTAGCCTATTATTATTGTTAACTGTGCTATTATTTCATACGTTGGTCTAATTTTTTTTCATTTTTATTGACTTGCTACACATGTAAACTATTCCGATGATAACCAATAGGCTACTTTTGAGTCGAATAGGCAGTGCTATTAGTTTTATAAAACCTTACACTTCAATTTCATGCTGGCCTACTTGATACAGGCAACACGTAAGAAATTTGCTGAGTATTAGCTAAGTATTAGCCTGTCGATAAGTAATACCTTAAATATTTGAGCTATTACTCACGCTGTAAGCCAACAGCTTGCTGTTCATTATTAGATAATTTCTGTACAGATATTTCCTACATTTGACTTTGCTTTACTGGGTCCAAGTAACGTTAAATTGAGCTATTATTATCATTATAATTTATAGAAACGGTTGATTAAATTAATTATATTAGTAGCCTACCTAAGAGGGGCGCGGCGAGTGGGTAGTTCGGGTTACACCTCTGAAAAGAATAAAATATCTTTTATCAGCTAAAACATTACTAAAAAATTGACCAGTATTTTAATTTTACAAATAAAAGATTTCATATAAATTTCAAATTCTCAAAACTAAATTCTAATGTAGCCTCAAGATAGTTCTATAAAGAGAATTAAAAGTAAATCGAGAGGGGTTAATAAAAATGCTTGTACAAAGTCCACAGTAGAGTTCAATGCACTAACTTCTTATGGCGACAAAATAAAGAGCCTACATGGTCTAGGTATAGATTTTATTTGGGAAAAATTCGCTGTAGGACGGTGAAATTTCTTCCCAAGATGTCTTAATATTTCTTTACATAATTGTAATTTGTGAAAACGAAAATTCAGTTACCTTTTAAGCTCTTGTGATTGCAATTTATTTTTTAAATAAATACCATTTTTAAATAAATTAAATTTTCATTGAGTATTTTTTTAAAAATTTTGTATGTACAGTATTTAAATTGAGAAAAAAATTAACTCGCTGAGAAATGTTATCTAATTTTAACCGATAGTGGTAAAAATTAGCTCCCAGTTCTTCCTAGTAGGCCTATGCCCCTAGCTACTCCCTAGAAGGAGTTTCTAGCTCCATTTCTAGTACCAGCAAAAATTACTTTTCATTGTTCTCTAATTAGACAAGAAACAGGTAGTGCTTGATTTGTAAAAAAAGGAAGTTCCGGTACTGTAGGCTTTAAGGAATATTGAAATAAAGAGCTTTAATAACGATACCTTTACGCTTTTCTGAACACTTTTAAAAATAATCAGTGGAAGATAGCAATATAACTTTGATTGCAGGTTTAAATTAAATTGAGACGTTTGTAGCAACATTTTTCTTACCATAGCCGTTGGCCTGTGTCACATTTTAATTTAACCCAACTAGGCTACCATTCAAACAATGTACATTATTTCAATTTAAGTTTTCTACATAGTTTAAACAAATAAATACATTTGGTTTGAAAATGCGCATGTGTTTCTTTAAATAGAAGAAAACCTTCTATTTCTTGCTTTATAATTTTGTCTTCACAGTTTTCTGAAATATTTATTTATTAAAAAGGTACCTTACTTGAACATGTTTTACCTTACAGTTTATAAAATTGTCCAAAGTTTTTGTATGTGCTTCCTCTCTCTCTCTCGCCTTGCTGTTATTCCCAGAGCTGAGAGTCGTCCCCGAAAGAGCCAAGATTCCACGTTAAGGGTCAAAACGAGTGAGTGGTGGGCCATTTACATTCAGGAAAAGTAGTGAGAAGATAGTCTGTGTTAACAAAAACGCTCTGGAATCAGTTATGATGAGGTTCAATTGAGAAAAAACTCTTTCACATTCGCCTGAAGACACTGGAATTGTCTTCATTGCAGTTGTCAACAGAAACAAACTTTTGGGGTGCTTCGTATTATTTTTACAGGTTCCACCTAAGTGCTCACAATTGTCAAAAACATATTCAGAATGCTTTAAAGTTAAGTGTCTCTTGTTTGTCCAATTGAAAGCGAACTACTCGTGATTTAATATCTTTCCCTCCAAAAAGTGATGTGTTTAATATCATTGGGCCAATTGCTTGGGTCAACTATAAGGGCTGAATTAGACAAAGCTGCGTCTTCGCCACTAAACATTCTCTTTTTAATTGCTTCTGATAGTTTCTAATAAAAAAACAGCAAGATAAATGGGCAGTTCATTATTTTTTTAAAATTTCAATTCCCATAAATCTTTTGTTGTTGACAGACGTCACAACTTGTTCGTAAAATATTCCCGGGACCTCTTTCCGAGAAATTAATGTGTTTTCCAAAATCTGTAAACTCTTTTTTAGCTTGGAACCTACATCTCGGTTCTGCGGTTCTTCACTAACTTCTGAAAGTTCTTGAAATGCATTATACATTAGAGCTAAATCTAAAACAGAAGTAATAAATGTAAGTTTCCTAAGCAGACCTTCATACTTGCATCTGTCCGAACTATCACGGGTTTGATCTTCTTTAGCCAACATATAAAATGGTTTGCTAAAATTTCGTAGTTTTTCCAAAATGGATGAAACTGTTCGATAGCTGGACTCTACCCAACGTGTGTCCAACACCCTTCCAATTTTCATCAGTTGAACTCCGAGCTCATTTGCAACCAAATGCAGCTCTGGGTCATTCTTTGGCGAGGTATAGAAAGTAAAGTCTATCCATTAACATTTTAAAGCGATTAATAATGGTCTTTTTTCTAAACATCACTCACACAAAGTTCAAGCCTGTGATTAGAGCAATGCGAAATAATAATGATTGAGGGAAACTTGACTTTTAACAAGGCACATACTCCAGACTTCCTCCCAAGTACCCCTAACGCTCCATCACATGCCACAGCAATTTATCTATTTTGTAAAACATTATCATATAATTTGTGACCTTCAAGACATTTAGTTATAACTTGAAAATTCCAAGAGATGTCGCACTGTTAAGCTCAACCAGGTCCAAAAATAAATTCCCAGGAGATTCAATGCTTGAATCTTTTAGGATAACTCTAATACATAATTAGAGTTGACTTTTTGCTCAAAGATGCTGGTTCAGCGCAAACTTATCAAAGGATTCGATCATCAAAGGATTATTAATGTCTACAATGTGGTTTCTCATTTCTGCACTTATGTGGTTTATGATTTTCACACAAGCCTTGGTTGAATGTAGTAAGCGACTCGTATTTAATCCATGAGCTCTTGTAAATCGATTTCTGACTCAAAGTCGTTGAAAGACTGATTCTGTTTTGCAACTTTATAAGCAGTTCAAAAAATTCTGGCTGTAACATCTTTCTCTTTTAATGATGTTTCTATAGTTTCTTTTTGGGACTTTGCAGCTATTTTTAAAGCTGCTAAATGTGCAACACTGAGTTTGTGATCATATATTTTCCTCCTTAATACTGTTAGCTGCCTGGCTCGAGTTTCCCCAAAACTACTAATTTCCCATCCAGTCCATTATTTAGACATTTTCATACCACATTTTTTATCTACACCTAGATATCCAACATCCCGCCAAACCTTACACCCTAGTTTTTTGTTGTGTACGATAAGTCAACTGTATTTTTTTACAAAACAACTGTTTTTTTGTTCTAAAGTCCAACACTCTGGGTACTGTTTATCACCTCCTTTGATGACGTTATTAGAACAAGATGAAGTCATGCTGGATGATGTAGACTGTGATAACTCCGGACTAATCTTATTTTATTGGAAGTGTTATGCAGTTTTCAGATTCTTCGTCTAGTTTTGCTTTCTTTGGTTTACTAAAATAATTAGTTATTTTATTAATTGTGAAGGCTCGTACACGTACATCAACACACAATTATTGTATTTTATACACTTTGATTAAAAAACCCTACACAATTAAACAGAACAAAACCGGAAATGATTGTCAGGCAGTCCAATGTTCCGACTGCACTGACGTTGGCGGCAGAGATGATCTGTTTCGTGCAAGGGCGAGGGAGGAACTTGGGTATGCTTATAAGTAATGACGGTCAAAGTTTTGCAAGCGCAGGTGCGGTATGCGGATTTGGAAGAGATACGATGGCGGGAAAAATAGAGGTGTAGGTAGTATGGTAGTGGAGGGGGAATTTAATAGCCGAATCGCCGGAGTGCCTAGTTCCGTTATCATTTTTAGTAGGTTTAAGAATGATTAGCGTATCGACCAAAATTGTATTTTTCTAATGATCCCCCAACCGAAGACAAGTCTGTTCGACAATAAGTGGCGCTCAGAAGTTGAACTAAATAAGTACATTATTATGAATTTATTTTAAAACATATCTTACAAAAAACCTAACATGTCATGCTCAGTAATTCAAGATCGTATGAAAAACCTTTTTTGTAATATGTGTTCATTTATAAGGTAAATTATTGACGGAGGGATAATGAGTAGTAGAAAACGAAACATTCTATGACCCCTGGGGTAGAATTAGCCAATGCACGCATCGAACGAATCTCATTCCTTCCACAGCCAGCCATATTCCCCCACTCACTTCTCATTTCTGCGTGAAATACCCTTACAAAACTATGACGGCCTGTAGAGCCTAGTCAAAAACAAAGTTGTTCTTAACTTACAACTAACTTTCCACGGTTATAAAAATTATGTTATATACTTTAGCTGCAAGGGCCCCGACGGCTCTTAGTATGAGGCAAAAACCGTCGAGCCACTACACCCGACGTTGTTGTCTAGTAACGTTTTATGTTACTCAACTGGTATTGCTACTTTTGGAAAAATGAATACACTGTATTAAACAAGCTTCACACTTCTTACAGAACTTATTATGTTGATTTTTGTTTGACAGAAAAATGCTCACGGCATTATAAACATGGTATTATTCTAGGAGCTAGTTGTCGGTAGCTACGGCCTAACACACTTATTTGTTAACAATTTTAGTGAAACACAAGAAT
The DNA here is from genome assembly GCA_036971475.1 of Prosapia bicincta. Taxonomy (NCBI): domain Eukaryota; kingdom Metazoa; phylum Arthropoda; class Insecta; order Hemiptera; family Cercopidae; genus Prosapia; species Prosapia bicincta. The sequence goes on along the minus strand of JBAIZL010000005.1, from coordinate 45,990,672 downwards.
TAAATTTTTAATTTTGAGTTGTTTATACCAAAAAAGTTTGTTCATTGAAAGAAGATTATCTTTATATAGACTACTTTAATAATGAAATTAATAATTTGTTCAGATGTATTATATTCATTTTTATTATTGTTTTTTTTTAATGTTACAAAACTTATAAAGGAAGTCAGAAATATTGACTAAAATTAATTTTAGTTCCAAAATAATTCTTAGAACATGGACTTGGTTGATGTTAAGTTCAAACATTGAAAACACTTATAAACTCAACCTGAAGCGTTACTTATCAGAAACAGAATATGTTTACACTTTAGTTCTATATACAAAATATCAAGAACTCTCGTATCAATCCCATGTAACACGTTTATATATCTTCGTGATAATCACCAGTCAGCTTTTTTTGGACGACCGGAACATAAAATTGTGATTTTTCTGTTTATTGATTAGGCCTACACACAACACACACAATATAATAACACATATGGAAAACACAAAATTACCTCAAATAGGCTACGATTTCGGGCAAAAAGGTCCGATGGCTTTTTTCTGCTGTTGAAATACTATGTCGAGCCAATACGCCCGAGACGTGTGATTATATATATTATGATAAGAAACGTATTTTCATACTTAGGTATGGTAAGAGAACGAAAAATAAGTACACATTAATCCAAAATAAGACACTTGTATATATTTTACAACCTGCCTATAGTAGCGCTTACTTATATACAGTATTTGTTTAGGACGGTCGTTTCGGGAGATGTGTCCCATTGTCAACTTAGACCGTATCTGATTTCAAGTTTTTCGTAGGTTATGGTGGGGGTATAGGTGTATTTGGTGAGGATTAGGATTTATGATGTGGAAAAGTGTGTGGGAGTTATATAGTTGTTGGGTGTTGAGTGTGTGTCTAGGGTGTAGTTTGAAATGTTTGTATATTTCATATTGTTCCGTTGAGTAACGTTGGTTATTTTTGTACTGTTTATGAAAATTTTGTAGGTTGGATGTTATGTCTAATGTGGTCATGTTTTGTGGATATGAGAAGTTCGGCGAAGTTTGATTGGTAGTTATTATTTGTTAGTGCGTTTATATGTTCTTGGTAGCGTGTGTAAAATGACCTCTCTGTCTGACCTATGTAAAAACTGGGGCACCAACTGTAAGTTAGTTTATAAACTCCAGGGGCATTGTAAATGTCGTTGATTTTCTTGTTGGGTTTAAATTGTTTATTGAGAGCGTGTGTGTTTGTGTTTAAAATTATATGTTCAAAGCCATATATAATAGAAGAAAAATAACCAAAATAACCCATCCCTTCCACAGTAATAAATCCATCTCAACATCCTTTGTACCTAATGCGTAAACCGCCTGTAGAGGCTTTGCTTCGTAAAAGGAACGATTGTTTCGAAACGCGTCAGCAAGTAAGCCCTATTCATTTAGTTAAGTAATTTTTAATTATAGTCATATATAATAGTGATATATTGAGTTTTGCACTTCAACTGTTGTGGGGTTCACTTCCACAATGCTAGAGAATATTCTCGCAAAACGTCGAAACTACATTTTTATGCACCATAAAATGAAAAAAATGTACTCCAGGTATTAACTATTCATCATATTCTTCCATCCCTGAAGGAATATTTATCAACATTATATATATATATATATATATATATATATATATATAATACGTTTTCTTGTTTAATAATTTAAAACAACATAGGTTATTCAAATACAAGAATATTTATTAATTTATATCCAAAGCTTTTCGTTGGTAAACAGTACCAACATACATATGTTTTAGGCTTATAGCTTACATTATTGTAATTTTCATTCCTGATGATGTTGGTACTGTTTACCAACGAAAAGCTTTGGATATAAATTAATAAATATTCTTGTATTTGAATACCCTATGTTGTTTTAATATATATATATATATATATATATATATATATATATATATATATATATATATATATATATATATATAACCACAATAAGGAAGCCACACTTTGTGTGCAACAACAATAACATAGGTCTAACTGCTTCCTTTAGGTTGAGAAACAAAAATATTAGGCTAATTTAAATTTATTATTATTATCATAAAATATTATCAAATAAATTATGTTGAGCCCCATATAAGTATTCTAAACAGATTACAAATAAATAAAGGTTTTCTGGATTTAACAAACAATAAAAAATCAATGAATTACTTATTAAATTTACTTTAATCTACCAAACATATAGAGCTAATTTACATTTAGATGATAAAATTCTATAATTTTGCCCGCTAGCTTCAACGATAATACAAAAAGCAAGAACTCTTTTTGTATTACAATTTAACAGTTGTCTTAAAAATAACATTATCCTAGATACAACCTATGTTAAATGTATTTATCTCTAGGTGTGAGATTACTGTGTTATGGGTTGTAATTTAATAAATTACAATACTTCCTATGCCTGTTTCAAAATTTTACATGTTTGCCTATAATTAAATTTTTTTTACAAGAATTAAAATTTTAACCCTGGAGAGGGAGTTTGTAATGTCAAGTCTGACAGACCCAATTTTGTTTTTAGTATTTTCAGGAATAGAAATAGAGGCAAGAGTTTTTAAAATTGATATACTTGTAAATTAGGCTCTATCAAATGGTTTTTAAGGACTGGAATTAAATATTAAATTAGCTCTAAGATATTTATTATTTATTTATTACAATTAAACAAACTTATAGAAAGTAATATATAAGAAAACAACAATTCGGGCTAGGGATGGTAAAACAATAACTATTCATTAAAAAATTGTCTTATACTTATAGAAAAAAGCATGTTCCAAAAACGTTTAGACTTTGTTCTTACAAATTGGCCTATTCAGTGTTTGGGCAGTCCGGACATAAGTACTGTGCATGGCCTAAACATATATATGTTTGGCAGTACTTACAACTATACTTGGATTTGCTATCCTTTGTAAAAAAAAACACCTTTCCCTGGTACCTAGAAGGAATTGATCAGCCTGTTCTGCAGTTTTTGAAGTGCCAGCAACCTCTAACCTTCTTAAGCAGATCTCAGAATTGATGTTACTCAGCAAAGATCTGTGTTGAAGTTCTTCAGACGTTAAGCTCAATGCCAGCTCTTTCAAATACCCCTTCTAGTTGTAGTTGTAGTTGGATTGTTTGCAATGTAAATTATTTGGGAGTTAATGCCTGCCATCTTCAATAAAGAGTAGAATATAACCATTGGCCACCTCCTTGTGCTTCTAGCCACGTCGTATGTAGCACAAAATTGATCCAGAGTATCAACTCCACCTTTGGTTGAATTATAAAACGTTATTATTTCTGGCTTCATGGCATCACCAGTACTCTCATCAGTAGCATCATCAAAGTGCATACTTGAAGCAAGTAGTACGTTTTTGTTTTTTGGGTGGATATAAGAGACAAGCATAATGTCATCTTGAAATTCAAATTTGCTTGATTGTATAGGGCGTTCTTTTATGATGACAAACTCTGAGGGTAGCTCTCTTTTATTTTTTCTCACAGTGCCTACCATTGTGAGTCGGTGATCCTGTTTCAAAGTTCCTGTTGATAAATGGGAAAGATGTAAAAAAATTATCACTCGTTACGTTTCTACCAGTGCCAGAAATAGGAGCAATCAGTCTCTTTACTAAATCCACTTGGCTGTTAGATTGCCTATGTCCTTCAGGTTGAAGACACACATATGGCTCCCAATTCAACATATAGTAAGTTTAGCATCAACCAACGCATATACTTTCAAACCGTACTTCTTCGTTTTTGTTTGGCATATAAATGCGGAATGAACTTCTTCCTCAGAAGGCCAACAACATTTCATCAACAGTTATATACTTACGCTATAACTTTTCTTGCAGTTGTTGATAAACATTTGGGATATTTCACGTATATGTGTAAAATTGTCCAGTTTCTGCATAGCCAACCTTGTGTCTGCACAGTCAAATCGCAGAAGTCGTAAGAGAAATGCAAAGCGATTTTCTAACATAGTAAGCTAACATCTTTCTACTTCACATCCATATCTGGACCAAAGCTCTTCAGTGTTCAAGCGACCACTTTTTAGGTGCCCAGTTAAATAGAGAAGACCTAAAACAACTTTTACCTCTATAACATCCGTAGGCTTACTCTTTCTTTGTATTGAGAAAGTTCTTGATGCTACTTCTATATGAAAATTAGTGTTTTTTATAATAATGTTCAGCATTTCTTCCTCAAAAAACTGGCTCCAACAATCAATACGTGATTTAGCTTGTTTTGCACAATGCTTTGGACCTGGCAAATGAATCACAATATGTCTAGGGTCCTTACAGATCTCAATTGAGTACAGTGAATCTTCCATTTGGTACTTTTATCTTTACCGGCATAACAAGGTTCATACCTGGTAAGGATTGAACTTATTGCTGAGGATGATCTCTATCTGTTTTTTGTTCATTATCCTCCCCTTCTTGTTCTGTATCGGTATCTTCTTGAAACACCTCAATACCATCCTCATCACCTTCATCTGGGCTGTCATCAGGCTCAGAATGAAAACTTTCATTTAGAAGATGGCAAATGTAGTTTTCTTGAAGAATACTAGCCAATGTTCAAGGAGTTTAAAAAAACTTATTCAATATAGCCGATAATATTAACATTTTATTCGAAAAAAAAATTCAATAACACTAAGAAAAAACATTTTTATTTATTTTAAATCACAAAATTCAGTAACACAAGCCGGGGCTCCAAGTCTGTTAGACCCGAATCACAGTAACACGAGCCGGGGCGTCAAGTCTGTCAGACCTGAATTGTAAATAAACGTTAAAATGAATTCAACGGTACTTTAACCTTGACTGGGATGTAAAAATAGAGAGCTAGACAAAGCGTTAGGTTTCTGGCGCGTTTCTACTAACCGTGGTAACAAAAGTTTGTTGCTCCGAGTCTGTAAGACTTGGCGCCCTGGCTCCAGGGATAAATACTGTAATTAACAATTAATTGGTACTTAATTTTGCATTGAGTAGCTTGGAGAGCCTCACAGTTCCCATGTCTCGTGATCCATGGGTGCATTTCCTTCATCCTATCCTCTCCTTGACCTGCTGCTCTCTCTGACTCCCAAGCTTGACACCTTTCTCCAGCTCCTCGAATTTCCTCTTCAACTGCCAAAACTGAACTGCCCTTTTTTTGACTTGTAGGTAATTCCTCCCTTTCGTCTCTTCCCTTTATTCTATTTTATCTACCAATCCTGGCCTGTCTTAAATTGATTTGTTCCTCTTTGCACGTACTTATTTTGGGAAAGTACAGGTTTGAGAAATTTCGCAGACAAAGACTCCACATTCGATTATAGATTTACTCTCATCACTCTACTTGTCAATCAGCCTATTGTTCTAATTCCCAGTTTAGAAATTTTATACTTTTGAAAAACTCCTTTTATCTCTCAAGCTAATTGTACCTCTTAAACATAGCAAACCTTTAACCTATAGATTAACAATATCTAAAACAATGTTTTTTTTACACACATGCACAAACACATATAACTTATTACTGTACTTAAAAGTAGCTGAAAATTTATTTGGTATTCGCTTTCCCTGTTTTTTCTTTTCAGAGAAATAAAAATTAACTTGAATACTTATGTAGTCTAAATTTTATATGAAGAGTGTACTGTACACCATATGATTATACCAATGTTTGCAGGGTATGAAGTGGTCGAGTTGCCTGAAGATTCCCCTAATCAGGACGTGAAGTGGATGCTTATGCCAGGAGGCAAAGATGATGTACAGGTTGCAATACTGAGTGGGTTAGAACCTAGGTTTAAGCCTTCAATGGATACAGTTCAGTTTTATTTATATACCAGGTAAGTGTGTAAAATAATATGTGAAGTTGTAGCAATAAAAACTTATATTGTGTTGCCTTCCTTAAGACTAAAAGAAGGGGCTTCCTTATTTTCTAAGTCTTAAAAGGAATTATTTTTTTAATATTATACATAGAAATATGCACACATACTAAGATTTAACTGTGTAACTCCATCAACAGATACCGTAGGTACTATAACGTTTCCTTCAGCAACAAGCTTTACTTTCTAATAACACCATAGGATCTGTGTTACACACCAAAACACTGCTACTAGAAAAGTATATCCAGCATTTCAGCTTAAATAATACAGATATTTCTCTTTAATGACAATGAAAAACATCATACAATGACACAATGATTCTCTTGCATACTAATTTCTTTGAACAGGATTTTCCTCATAGGAACTACAACTCTTCTTCAGTAATTTGTCTCAAGTCAAATGTTGTTCGTCACCTATGAGAAAGGCAAATAGCAAAAGAAACTTTAGAAATGCTTGCTGCTAAGTTCAAGTACAAAGGAGAGAGTCTTGAAGTCAGATAGTGATGGTAAACGCCACACACACACACACACACAAACAAACACACACAAACACACACACACACACAAATAAAATAGATACAAATTTTGTATTTACTATTTTAACGATTTTTTAAATCTTGTTAGATTAAAATTAATTTTAAAAATACTTAACTAAGTGAATACGTAATTGCTTACTTGCTGACGCATTTCAAAACATTCGTTCCTTTTACAAAGTTAGCTTCATAAAAGGAACAAATGTTTTGGAACGTGTCAGCAAATAAGCAATTACGTATTCACTTAGTTAAATATTTTTTAAATTAATTTAATCAGTGAATTCAAGATGATTACATCAAGCAACTTCTGATTAAAATTTTTGAAAATTTTGAAAAAGTATATAAATCGGTGTGATTTTAGCCATTGACGCCCTATTAGAAAACCCTGGTCTTTCCTATGAAAACCAAATCAAATTGTAAGTGTGCACTGGTCACAATGCATAGTTATTCTTTGTTACTAAAGATTAATATAGTGTAATGTTCAACTAACATTAAAACAAACAATAAGTTTTAATGTTTGTTGGGCTAAAAAACCAAAAAAAATTTAAGCGTGTTTAGCTTGATTATAGTGTTAAAATTTTAAAAAGTTAAATTTGTGGTGTTGGAAAACTTTCTGAAGGTCCTCTTTTTGAATATATAGTTATTCTTTCTAGAATAGTAATTTGTGAAGCTTAACTTTTAGGGGGTGCATTTTCTCTATACATTAAAACTGCTTAATCTTTAAATACATCAAACTGACATAATTAATATCAATTACTGAAATTAGGGGACTTGTTGAGCTGAAGGTAAATCTATCATTATTATATCATTGGGAAAACCAAAATATCTTTGTAAGATACAAAGTACTGTACCTCACATCATGGAATAACTCGATATTTTCAAGATTACGTTTAAAGATAAAACATCATTTTGAAATTAATGAATTTCACAAGAAGCGTGGGAAAATTATTGTTTCATGGTAAGACAAGATAGTACTTGAGTAAAACAACTGAATGTTTTTGAGATACAGACAACTTGCAGACTGCCTAAAAGAAAAAACTAAATAACCATACCTTAAATTTGTAAAATAAAACCAGAATTTATAAATCTGACCTGTATGGAGCAAAACATGAAATGCCAAGGTCAGAATTATAAAAGAAATAAATAATTTTGACGAAAAATACAACACTTATAAATATTGAGTTGTGTAGATATAGGGAGACTGAATATAGCAACTTGAATGGAAAGTTGAATTGAGTAGAGACCTTCACTAACCCACATACAGTTTATCATTATAAGAGAGAGTTCAGTGATCATTTAAACTAGAATAAATAGTCTAAACATTTTAGAGTTCACAAATATCATATCATTCAATATTTACTTACATATAACTTAAGTTTAAAATCATGTATAAAATAATTTATACTTAGAATAAAGTGTGTTTTACAATATGAAAAAAATAATTAAATTTACAACACAACTCATTCAGATTTTTAACAAGTATTATAAAAAAAAATTAAGTAAATTCCTTCTGAGGTTAGCAAAGGCAATTTTTATTTTAGTTACCCTAGAGCACTATTTATGATAGTGTGTTGTAACCATGGCAACAGTTTAAGGTTGTACAATGGAGGTTTCGAGGACAGCCAGATGGGGAAAAACTCATATACATCTTTGAGAAATATATTTCTAGGTATTGGAAAGTTGCCACAGTGCCAAGGTTTGGTAGACTTCGAACATGAAGATTCTCAGTTCGAATCTAGCTGGACCCCCCCACCAATTTTTACAATTAATTATTGAATAAATATTTGAAAAAACTGTAATAGCATCAATCGTCATCCACTATAGGTTAAAAAATGTATTTGAACTTAAATGGATGATTAAAAACATATTTTATTAACGATTGAAAATTTGTACAATATATACATGAAGAGAGTGTGACTAATAAAAGGAATTTTAAAAAAGCTATTTGTAAAATCACTAAACATTTTCTAGACCTTCTTCTTTTATTTCTCATTAGGGACATTGTTGGCTGATGATCTATAATATTTCCCTAGAGTTTGTTTCTATTGCTATCTCAATTCTATAAGACTACTACTAGTATTTCTCATTGTAAAATATATCTATTTATTTACATACTAATAAAGATGACTAAAATCAAAGACCAAAACTAATAAATATAAACTATGGAATGACTTAACAACATGATAAACAGCCACTGACTGCATAACAAGATAAGACAAAATTACAGGAAGATCATACTTTCCAAAACAAGCCAGTAACATGGCTCGGCATCGTCAGCATACAAATAAACTCAGAGTAAAGCCAGTTGGGTCATTAACAGGAACATGTAAACTAGGAAAGAATATTACCTACCTGAACTTATTCAGAACTGTGATATATGAAGTTGAAAACTAGAGAGAGCAATACAGAAAATCAGTCATAACCTCAACTAAACAAATTTAATCTAATACATTTCCTATTTACTATATCTCTATCACTGCAGTTACTTAAATACACAGAACATGAAACATATAAGTAGAAAATTCAATTAAATAAAGTAGTATAGTTGAAAACTTAACTAAACACTTTTAAATGTTTTAAACTTGCCTATAGTAGCACGTAGTAATACGTCTATGTGCCTGCAGTAGTACGGCCTGAGTTGACAAAGGGACACATCTCCCGAAACGGCCGTCCTCAGCAAGCAAAGTAAGTGCTACTATAGGCAAGTTTAAAACATTTAAAAGTGTTTAGTGATTACTAGTAGCTCACGCGAAGATGGAATCAACAAATGTTGAAAACTTAACATTGTCAACAGCATACTTGAAAACATTCATAACCTCATTACAAAAAAATGTTAACCTAGTTTTAAGTAATACCTCTTTACAAAAATCTATGTAACTTTACATGTTTTATACAATCAGAGAAAACCCAACTAGAGCTGAGATGCACAACATGAATGAGTCATGCCTTCCTGTCTTCAGATACTTCAAAGCAGGACGTCCATCCAAAGTTTTGGTGCATGGGTTTGGAGACAGTATCCAGTACTCATACATGTACCCAATCCTTAGAGATGGTAAGTATTTAACATTTGACAAACCTAGTTTTGCTCCTTTTAAGATGAAAATTGGTAAATATTAATCTTATAAATTTACAAACTAATAACGCATAATTGAGATGTGATGTTGGTTTTAAATTCAGATTGCCAAACCTTGATAGTAAAATATTCAAGAAACTAATTCATTACACAGTATAATAATGGTTGATTTATTGCCTTTTGTAGCTTATTTGGCAAAAGGGGACTACAATATTTTCTTAGTGGACTGGTCTGAACTTGCTGCAACACCTTGGTATTACTCTGCTGCCTCCAATACCGAACCTGTTTCCAGACACACAGCATTATTTCTGGACCATTTGTCACGATCCACTGGCACTAAACTTCAAAACTTTCATCTCATTGGGTTTAGCTTGGGAGCACATGTAGTAGGACTTACTGGCAAGAAAGTTACTACCGGTAGGATAAAGAAGATTACTGGTAAGTATGACTTAGGGAAAGCTAATTTTTATGCTCTTAACAATAATCAAATATAACTTTTAAATGTTTATCTGCTATTTGTTCTCCAATAATTATTACAAATATAGTATTTTTTTTTTTTAAATAAGAGACAAATTGTTGTATCCTTAGTTTCAGGATATATAAACCTATAATATTTTAAACAAACTAATTGCAGTTGAAAATTAACTGAACACTACTACATATACCTAGAATTTATCTGTATGTCCTATTATTCATGCTAAAACAGTTCACTGTTTTCGTCAGGAATGAATTAAGCAAGAAATAAAATGAGAGTTAAAAATCTCTTACCATTAAAGTGTTAAAATAAAAATATTTACTTTTGGTATTACTTGGCAAAAAAACACAACTTACTGATATTTTTCATCAGGCGTGTTTCACAATAGAACAGTGCATTTTTTAATGCTGTGAGTCACTTCCAAGACATGTCTGCTGGAAAATATCAGTAAGTGGTGTTTTTTTTTGCCAAGTGATACCAAAAGTACTAAAGTAAAAAACCTCAAGATGTACATCACTAAAAGGGCATATAAAAATATCTTTTGCCAGACACTAACAACAGCACTTTCTTATTTACTGTACTTTAATTTTACATAGTACTCTGACTAGTTTTTTTCTAATGATTAGATAAATTTTTGTAAACACAATAATGTGAAATAAAGTGTGTTCCTTTACGGGGTTTCATCACTCTTTAAAGACAAAAATTTGTAATCATTTTGAGAGATTATTCCACATCAATAACAACAATGACCTATAATGTTAAACTGGGTGTAACCGAGGGATGAAAAATACCTTTTATGTTTTAAAATTTTTAATTTGAATATTCATCCTTTGTTTTTGGGTCCATGTTTCATGAAATGTACAATAAGTAGCTTACAATCACAATTTTATCTTTATGATTTTAATGATTTCATAATTCTATTTGAACTTAATTTACAAGAATGTGTATTTGGTTTTAGATTTTTAGCTTACTGATTTTACTTACACTTGTCTTTCTTTATGTTATTATTATATATTAAACAAATTAGTACTGTAGTTTGAAATGTGTATTTTAAATTAACAATCTTCTATCTTACAGGATTAGATCCAGCACAGGTCCTCTTTACTTCTGCAGGACCCGACACAAGACTAGATTCCGAAGATGCAGATCTAGTGGAAGTCGTCCATACCTCTGGAGGTTATCTTGGCTTCCAGAAATCATTGGGGCACCGCGACTTCTACCCGAATGGGGGCTCCTGGCCGCAGCCTGGATGTGCTCTTGACTATGCAGGTTTCTGTTTTTTTTTTTTGTAAATAAAATACATTAATCCAAAAACAACTATATCCTATATCTAACTAAAATTTAACTATTTAACTAAAATTTTCCTCTTTTATAGTTCTCACCATAGCATCCTTATAACATTCCATAGCCAATTTCTTGTACATTTTTTCATAATTTTTAATATTTAGCTCTTCTGGGTCAATTTTTACTATCTTCTCTTTTCTCCAATTTTTTTGTAATTGATATCAGTCATTAGTGTTTCCTTGATTTAAGACTACAATATTTAGGAGTTTGTTTAGAAACAGAACTGAGTGGAACCATTATGTTTATGGTTTTTGAGATGTAATCAATTTCAAAAATAACAATGGTTGTTTCTATGTTGAAATACTAATCACATTTTTACATTTGCGAATGTTTTTTGATGTGATGAACTTTTGTTGAATATTTGTTACAAAATTATGGAAAACATAAATTTATATAAAAAATATGTAAAAGTTTAAATTTTAAAAGCTATGATTGAAATCATTTGTCAGATCTTTAATTTGATATAGTTCATTGCAAATAGTTTTATTGTCTGCACAAAATTTAGAATAACATCTTCATTGAAAAAAAGCTGGCAGCCATTCCTTTATTTATTATTATTATTACTAAAACTTGGAGGGACCTTATCGGTGTAGAGCACTTAGCTGCAGCCTTTGTACTATCTACCCATCCCTACCACAGGACTAGCTTAGTGGATACCTACCTCTTTGCAGAAATCAAGTACCCACCTAATGCTAAAGACATTACTTTACTCTTCTACTTTTGCTAAGTATTCTTTTGTCATTGTTATGTCTTCATTGCTACAGCTCATTTACAGCTGTTGGCTTTATATATTGAATAAATATTAATTTGTTTTTTTATATTCACATAATTATATTCTGTTATATTATTTAACTCAATGTTTATGCTAATTATGGTTAGGTATTATGACTAAAAGCTTAATAAAAAATTAGATGTTATTTTGTGTCTAATTTTTGTCTTAACAGCTGTGTGCAGTCACAGACGGGCTTATTATTATTATGAGGAGTCCATTAAAAAAGGAAAAGGCTTTCAAGGAGTTCGCTGTGACTCATGGATAAACTTCATGGATGGAAAGTGCAAAAATGATTCACAGGAAGTCATCCAACTGGCCAACAACAATAAAGACAATCAGTGAGTAATTGTTCTAATAGCTGTTCAAGCTGGCCATGAAATTTTTTTAAAAAATTTTATCATCCTCTTTTATTGGTTATGTACTTATAAACAGAAAAAAACACAAATCACTAATCTATCTAAACCATCTAATTTTGAAGTTGAAGTTTAGATAGTGACACCGGCAGGCATATTTTCTTCAAGAATACCTCATCAACATTTCCAGGTTTTATAATTAGTATATTCTCTTAAATTAAGTTTTTCAATAAATGTATTACTGCTGTTTTTTTTATATTTAAACTAATATTGAGAACACTTTATTCATTTAATTCCTGTATTTATTTATGATCTTTTTAAGTTTTGTTTCTGTTGCTTTTTAATATCAGTCTGTTTGATATGAGAAATTTTAATTTTATTTTAGCAACACTTTATAATCAACTCAATAAATGCTTTTAGTTTTAGAAAGAGAAAAATGTTCTGTATTAATTTGCATATAGCTTATACTGTATTATATTTAAAACAAATGTTTAAGAAATATTAATTATAAGCACAGAAGTATTGAATAGAATTTTTTGCATCATCACATATAGGTTTCTAACAATTTAACTAGTAAATAAACAATGAAGTACATTTTTATAAAATTTAATAAAACCTAATTACTTAGGTTTTTACTATTTTTTCAAACAAAATATGTCAGTTTTACGAGAACTATATTATTATGTTTCAGTTTAAAAGGAAATTTTTACTTCAACACAAATGCAGACAAACCGTTTGGTATATACAGTACAAAGAAAACCAGAAGAGACAAAGAGAGCCACACATAGCTTTAGCAAATTACATTTTGTAATAATAAATTTTGAATCATATTTCTTTTTTTTTAAATTTATTTCTTTTAAATTTTAATTTTTGTGAAAACAGTTAATTGTGAATTTCTATTAGGAAATTTTGTTTGTACAGTATGTACAACTCTGAAGTAAACTCTACTTGTCTTTCTTCCTATAAAAAATCATTCTCTATTTTTAATTTATTAAAACTGGAATCCAACACAACAACAAACTTTATTGTTGCACTAAATAAAGAGTACAGTGAACCCTGCTATTCGCAGTTGGTAAAATTACAGCATTTCCTGCTAATATGTATTGTATTTTAAAAAAAAGACAAGAAAGACAGTAGCCCTATAGCTCCTGTGCATGATGTAGGATGTGTTCTTGTCTTATTTATTTTGTACAGTACTGTGGTTATTTATTAGAAACATATCTGATTATTCTTCAAATATCCGTTATATTGTACACTAATAGACCAACTACTCAAAAGATATGCATTCTTTATTTATAAGATTTGTAGCAATCTTTTAGGTAGCGTTATCATCACTGACAAACAACGATGAGCCAATCCGGCGCCTGCATCCAACGCCATACATAAGTTTAGCATCACTACTGTTCACTTACTGCTGATTTAGTAGTATTCGAAATCCACACATCGATAATCGTATCCTGCCGCTGTTGCTTACTCGGGTTTTGTTTTGCCATCAGTTTAACAAACCCATTTTAAAAATTTTATTTTGGAGGAAGGTTACACAGTTGATCAAATTATTTAATGCAGATGAGACTCAAATGTTTTATAATGCCTTCACGAACTTTTGTATCAAATGAGAAGAAATCTGATCCAGGGTTTAAAGCCGTAAATGATCGTTTGACTGTTCTACTGATCTGTAGTGCTAGCAGTTACATGATGAAACCAATGGTAGTTTACAGATCCGTAAACCCTAGCGCATTGAAAGGGAAGGACAAGCAGGTGTTATGGAAAATGAACAAAAGCATGGGTAACCGGAAAACGTTGTACAGAGTGGTCCCACTTTTTTTGTTAAAGAAGCAAAACTTTTTTTTATAAATCAAACTCTGTTCTCTTAACAGACAATGCGCCGGGCATATAAATTTGTTACATCCTAACGAGGAAGGGGTGTTTGTGCCACCAAACAAAACAGCCTTGATTCTACCTCTAGACCAGGGTGTCATCGCCATTTTTAAAGCCTACTACTTTTGTTTTTAAAGAACTTTCGGAGAATTATTAAATGCCATGGAAAATAACAAAACTTTTACAGTGAGCCAATGTTATAAATAATATATCGCGAATAGCATTTCTAAAATAACAGCCTCAGCGGACAGACTAAAACCATTAGCGGTGGGTGCATGTTTGAAGAAACTGTAGGAAGACTGTGTTAGCCAGGATGAAGTAATGACAAAAGCTCACAACAATGTTACTGATATTGTCTCAACATCACATCATAATAACGGTGGAGGCCTTGAAGACATTAACAGTGAAGATGTCAACAATATTTTGAAAAGTCCGAAAGGGGATTTGACGGAAGAAGAGCTGGAAGAACTAATTACTGAACCTGTGCCTATCTGGGTTAACAAAGACAAAGGAATTGTAAAAAATGTATCACCGATGTTTACATAAAATCTGGCCGTTAAATTCTATGTTTAAGGAAACAGCTAAAGCCGTTACTCTAGCCGAAACAGCTGAAATTGATCCCTCACTAGAAAGGCCATTAAAATTTAATCAACAGCTGGAAGAAAGATTATCGTCATGTAAAGAAGTATGTAAAAAACTATAAAAATCACGCTCAAAGTAATATAACGTTTTTTTTTAAATTTTAAATAACACTTACAACTTTTTTAAAAAAATGTTTTAACTTGCCTATAGTAGCACTTACTTTTTTTGTTGTTGAGGACGGCCGTTTCGGGAGATGTGTCCCTTTGTCAACTCAGACCATAACTGATCTCAAGGTTTACATAGGTTAGGGTGGGGGTGGGATATTTTGGTGGTGTGGGTGTATTTTGTGTGTATTAGGAGTTATGATGTCAAAAAGTGCGTGTGAGTTGTAATGTAATTGTGTATTGAGTATGTGTGTAGGGTGTAGTTTGAAGTGCCTATATATTTCGTATTGTTCGGTTGTGTAGCGTTGGTTATTTCTGTGTTGTTTATGAAGAATTTGTAAGTTAGATGTTATGTCTGTGTAGTCGTGTTTTGTGGAGTTGAGATGATCGGCGAAGTTTGATTGGTAGTTATTGTTTTTTAGTGCTTTTATATGTTCTTGGTAACGTGTGTGAAATGACCTCCCTGTCTGGCCTATGTTACGGTCTGAGTTGACAAAGGGACACATCTCCCGAAACGGCCGTCCTCAACAACAAAAAAAGTAAGTGCTACTATAGGCAAGTTAAAACATTTTTTTAAAAAAGTTGTAAGTGATTACTAGTAGCTCACGCGAAGATGGAGTCAACAAATGTTAATATTGCTACATAGCCCAGACAGGGAGGTCATTTCACACACGTTACCAAGAACATATAAAAGCACTAAAAAACAATAACTACCAATCAAACTTCGCCGATCATCTCAACTCCACAAAACACGACTACACAGACATAACATCTAACTTACAAATTCTTCATAAACAACACAGAAATAACCAACGCTACACAACCGAACAATACGAAATATATAGGCACTTCAAACTACACCCTACACACATACTCAATACACAATTACATTACAACTCACACGCACTGTTTGACATCATAACTCCTAATACACACAAAATACACCCACACCACCAAAATATCCCACCCCCACCCTAACCTATGTAAACCTTGAGATCAGTTACGGTCTGAGTTGACAAAGGGACACATCTCCCGAAACGGCCGTCCTCAACAACAAAAAAAGTAAGTGCTACTATAGGCAAGTTAAAACATTTTTTTAAAAAAGTTGTAAGTGATTACTAGTAGCTCACGCGAAGATGGAATCAACAAATGTTAATATTGCTACATAGCCCAGACAGGGAGGTCATTTCACACACGTTACCAAGAACATATAAAAGCACTAAAAAACAATAACTACCAATCAAACTTCGCCGATCATCTCAACTCCACAAAACACGACTACACAGACATAACATCTAACTTACAAATTCTTCATAAACAACACAGAAATAACCAACGCTACACAACCGAACAATACGAAATATATAGGCACTTCAAACTACACCCTACACACATACTCAATACACAATTACATTACAACTCACACGCACTGTTTGACATCATAACTCCTAATACACACAAAATACACCCACACCACCAAAATATCCCACCCCCACCCTAACCTATGTAAACCTTGAGATCAGTTATGGTCTGAGTTGACAAAGGGACACATCTCCCGAAACGGCCATCCTCAACAACAAAAAAAGTAAGTGCTACTATAGGCAAGTTAAAACATTTTTTTAAAAAAGTTGTAAGTGATTACTAGTAGCTCACGCGAAGATGGAATCAACAAATGTTTAAATAACACTTATTTAGAATAATATTTATTTACAATTAGATGTTTAAAAATTTAGTGGATAGTATTTAACAATGAAAAATAAGTGTGTCTGTGTGTGTGAGCTACCATATTTTATAAAATTTTTGTGTTTTCAGATTGAAGGAAAAGGTAAGTAAACAATAACAAGTATGTATGTAATTATGTATTACGTAAACATCCACACTTATTATAAGTGTAGAGTATAAGTTACCTGTATTTAGTATTACCATTTTTTATGTGGAACGTAACCCTCCTCTTTCCATATGTGTTGGTTTCAGTATTCGCGGTAAGTTCGGCTCATGTAATCCCCGTGAATAACGAGGGATTACTGTAATTAATAAATATTTTAAAAAAACAGCATGTAGGCCTAGAGAGAAAAAATCCAATTGACATGTCATTACTGTAGTAATAAATATAAAAAAACAACATAGATTTGAAAATTGACATTGATGTTACAATTTCAAAAAATATAATAGATTAAATATTTTGGTAAAAGGATGACTGAGATTTAAGAAATTTGATGGTAAAGTTGTGCAACCTCTATTCCTTCAGTCATACACAACTGAAAACTCAATTAGAGGAAAGATTCCTGTGATATTTGGAAATTAGCAATACAAAGGGCGCTGTGCCCTTCTTTTTTCAAGCCATCAATATCTTTCATCCTTCAAGTCACAACACAAACACACACAGAAGGAAAGACTCGTGAGAAAATCTGTAAGTTAGTAGGGTAAGGGTATAATTTTCATCCCTCAATTATTAATTGTGTAATATTTGTTACTCACACCCAGGGCAATATCCTCCTGTAATATTGAGAAAGGCAGTAGAATGAGGGATGTAATCCTTCATCTAAGAAATGATAAATTATTAAACACATTCTTAACATGTCATCGAAACACACTCATGATAATCTGAAAGTTTCCCTAATTTTTTTCTGATTGTTATATACTCCTAGAGGTAACACTCAGGTAACTGTCAGAAATTTACTATAGCTGGGGTAATCTCATGAATTTCTTGAATACCTAGAAGAAAGACTCCCATGATATTCAGAAAGTTGGCTTGGGAGATGTAACATTTGGACCTGAAGCCATGTAAAATCACAGAGAATCAGACAATAGATCAGTAAAGTATTTAATGAGACTTAGTGCTTTTAACTTTCAACAACGCCCTGTAACAATGCTAATTAAAACAGAACTGATTAACTGAATACCGTAACTAATGGGGGTTAGAAAGAGGAAATATAACACTTTCAGTTTTTGTGTTGTACATCTTGAAGTTTTTTTATAATATATTGTTATTGATATAACTTAACAAAAAAACCACTATTACTTATTTTTCAGCTGACATGTTTTACACTAGATCAAGGCTGTGATCGGATAAGATTGCAAAATGGATAAGCAACACGGACAAGACTGTTGCTTAGGTGTGTTGTATTATTGCGAGTCTATGGTGTATTGGTGTGTTCTATGGTGTATCATTGTTCATATAAAATGTTCTTCATTTCATAAAAAAAACAACAAACTAAACACGACACCACAACACATCCTAAATGACAAACACGCTCACAATCCAAATACTATATTTGAACACATACTTAACAACTATCTATGAACAATGACAAACCACAGAACACCAATAAACCACAGGATGACAATAATACAACACACCTGAGCAACAGTCTAGACTGTGATTCACAGATTCAAACAATGCACTGATTTAGTGTGAGATTTGTCTGCTGAAAAATATCATTGTCCTGAAGACTTACCATGTTAAATAACATAACATAGAATGGAATAGAAGATAAATGAGATTAAAAGATAAATGAGATTTGTGGTTAGGAATGTGATATTAACCCCTGAAGATGATTTCACAAAACTATGTAATGTTGAACAAAACTAGATAAAAGATGATTGAGATTAACAGAACATTTACCACAAAAAACAAAGAGCACGTAAAACAGATAACAAAGACACAACCTAATCAAATTTTGCCATACACACACAAAACACACTACACTCTCAAACTGGCATAGGCACCAATCTAAAAATATTACATTACATCAATAAAAGCAAAAACCTTTTACACAGCAGAAAACTATGAGATATATAAACACCATAAATATTATCTACAACACATTCTTAATGACAAAACACACTCTCAATCAAATACTATATTTGACAACAACTACTCTATGAACAATAACATACCGCAGAACAGAAATACACCACAGACTCACACCAACACAACACACATGAGCAGCAGTCTTGTGAGTAATTCATAGCATTGATTAATGCGCTGACCTAGTGCGAAACACGTCTGCTGAATAAATCAGTAAGTAGTTAGTGGATTTTTTGCCAAGTTAATACAAAAAAGTGTAATTAATTTTAGTTTTATATGGGAGAAAAACTTTTCACAAAAACCGCAAGGTATGCAATATAGTTATTTCATCCCATTTGGCTTAAAATATGTGATAACATATGATTTCATAAAACAGCTGATTTTATGTAATATGTTATGTGGTAGAACTGCCGTTGTTAATGCATATGTTATGTTACTTTATTTACATAAATTGTAATTATTTAATAAAAATTAACTCAAATAAAGTCTTTGAGCTGAGTAGGAATTTACTTTAAAAAAATTGTGTTCATATTACTTGTTTAGACCCACAAATGTTTAAAGTTATGCTGATGTAATTTTACTAGTGAACAATTTGAGCCTTAACTAGCTGAATCATGCACCTCATGTGTTATTTCTATAAAAGCTTTTGTGATTAAAACTATTTTATTTATCTTTGGAGATAAATAACAATCATCTTTGGTGTATTATATCTAGAACTACTGTAGATTAACAAATTCCCACCAACAGCTTGTAAATTAATGTAATAATGATAAATTAATAAATTATCTCTAATATGTTGAAGTGGTTCTGGTTCACCCTAGTTTCCATTAACAACTGGTAATTTGTAATTGAATTATTCATTGAAATCTTTTCCAGCTGTATTTTAATATGTAACTGATAAATAAATACAGAGTAATGTGAAAGTTACAAAGCCCAACACACTAAATATGTTTCTAAAATTTCTCTATATTTATTAGTAAAACCTACCTTACCAAGGGTTGTTCAAACTCTTGTTATTTAAGTTATATTGACATCTTGAGTGTTTTCATACACTGTGTAAAAATTCTTGAGCACTGTGGGGTTTAAAAACGAATGAAACAAATTAAATGGCTGCCAAGATCTAAGTTGTACTTGCGCCTCACCCCTCCTCCAAAGTACTGAAAAAATGTACAACACTGAAAAATAGTTTTTACAACTTATTTAAATATAAACTTTCTTGCTATTTCAGCAATGTTTCCATGATTTCATGTCAAAAGTAATAGAGGAGTACACATACAGCCCTATACATCTGTAATTACAAAATATTTGCGTAGCTAGATAATACAACTTACGTGTTTCCGCGAATATAGTCCAGTACTAAATTTCACATACATATGTATTTAATGTTATATGTAAAAAATATAAGCCTCGTCAATAATATTAGTTTTAATCAATAGTTTATGACTATCCGAACTTTATATTTAGTAAATTTGTTAAAACTTACTGAGACAGAACGTTTTCGATCGCTATGTGCCGATCTTCATCAGTGTCTTCTGCTTCGAGATGTTGGGTCAAGCGGTGACGGTTTTAAAGGTAGGTTTTCGATAGTATCAAGGAGTATGTGTGATTTGTATTGTGTTTGTTCATTTAATATGTTTGTATTTAGTGTTTTTGTGAGTCTGTTTAGTTTAGTTTTTGTGTGTCTGATTAATAAGATTCACTGAACGTAATGGACTACAAAATTCAAGAATAATATTAGGTTAAATTCAACTGCTGGATAGATTGACCTAGCCGACTACTAAAATAAAATTTAAAAAAACAGAACCTACTTTAAAAATCGAACCCGAATATATAATCTTCACTTACTAAAAACTAATAACGAAAAAATAATTTATCATAAGCTTATTACCCACAAAATTTTGAAGTCGGCACCGAATTTCGTACTTGGACTCGTATTTAACATAGCTACTGGACATAGGTAAAGTGATTTTACATGATGTTGGAGCACCTTACCATATAGATTAATAAATTATGATATAAATCACTGGCTGTTCAATCATTTCATCTATAGATTTATTTTATAGA
Organism: Prosapia bicincta; assembly: GCA_036971475.1. Taxonomy (NCBI): domain Eukaryota; kingdom Metazoa; phylum Arthropoda; class Insecta; order Hemiptera; family Cercopidae; genus Prosapia; species Prosapia bicincta. The sequence goes on along the minus strand of JBAIZL010000005.1, from coordinate 45,969,768 downwards.
TATAAGAGAATTATTAAATTTATGATTCAACAGTTTTAAGAAGATATTATCTGCTATATTTATAAGCATCTACAATAATCACATTTCATCTAGACCTTCATCATTCAAATAAGGTTAGATTGCAGCATCTGCATATCTGAACGCAAAATATGCAAACATATTTTTATAGGACCTTCTGTTACTGTATAGGCTTTCCCGAGAAGCAAGGTCAATTATCGTCCCGCATATTTTCATAATATCGAACACATGCAATTTTTGTTTTACGAGAAGACTATTTGGTTTGCTATAACTAATCATGGGAAATAAAGCAATCAAAAAGTTGATTGTTTCGGAAATGTTTGGATAGATTTGACGAATTAGCAAATAAAAGGCATGACGAGGGCGCCAACTTCAAAATAGCCTATTGTGGGTAATAAGCTTATTATGACAAATTATGTTTTATCATAAGTAAGTAAAAATTATACATGCGGTTTGTTTTTCTTGAAGTAAGTTCTTTTTTTTAATGTTTATTTCTTCAATTATAGACGTTTGATCTCGTATTCATATCTACATTATAATCAAATTTAGTTTCATACCGTTGATTATGTTGGTAATATTGCCCCTACTTATCCATACAAATTTCTGATCTATATATATTAGCTCTAATCATATTGCTTAATCCTTCATATAATTGACACACCCTTGAATAATATGATAAACATATCAGTTTGTCAGACGAATAAATTGAGTAATTTATGTGGGAAATTCCCATGACGAATTTTCCTTAAATCGTACATATTATTTCTTATCTTTGCAATTATTCTTTTTCACTTCCGTTTAAAAACGTTTTAGAAATCATGTAATGCAAAATCTCTGATGAAAATACAAGAATTCTATCTTTAATAATTGTTAGGAAAAACATTTTTTAGACATAAAATATTAATAATAAAATAAAGTGAAAATTGATAGGAAAGTTATATTTAATTAATTTATATGTTGATATTAAGTGAAGTAATGCAGTTTTTAAATGAGGATTGTTGAATATCTCGTTAATGGTAAATGAACTAAATCATATTTTCAGTTCATTTATTTTGGTTTATCTTCAATTTATATATCAATATTGGTAGACCATCGCTTTCATGAGGAAAATTCGTTAAATAGAATCCGATGATGCCGTTTCAGCTACTTTCTCAAGCAATAAATATAAAAATCTATTCGTTTATACACTTTTTTCTATATTATTTTTGTGTATATTTCGGGTATGGTTACATAAAATAAATGCTCTAACTGTTTATTTTGCTTATTAGTTATTTTATAGTTCATAATACTTATTAAAAAAGTATGTATTTTTTCACTCAAGGTTAAAATAGCGTATTATTTTCTCCAAATCAGATGGATGTAACTATAATGGGACCACCGGGAAGGTTTCCCCTTTCATTTGCTAGCAAAATCACTTTCATCAGTTCAATACTTCCAAAATTATCATGGAACAAACATAAAAAGAAACACGGATCAAATACAGAACCTCCTCCTTTTCTGAAGTCGGTAAAAAAAAGGTAAACTGGTGAATTATCTTTTGTATTTAAGAAATTGACTAAAAATTAAATTTACTCCTCACCTTATTCAGCATTTTTGAACAAAACAAGAAAATGCAAAAATGATTTATGAATATTTATGTCATTAGTTCTGCCCAATAATTAATTAATTCGCGTAAAATACAATCGCCCATCGTAAGACAGACGTGGATCATTTGAAAGTGTACTGCCATGGTAACGGGAATACATAGACTACTTGAAGATCACATTAAACACTTCACCCACTCCAACCATGATTCTTCTTTTGCGTCCAGTTCAGAAAAATGGCCCCATTTTAACATTTGCTATGATTCAACATCCTTTCCACATTCATCACAAACGAAAATAGATCAATATATGACGCGTTTGATAACAAGCTTGAGTAAAACGTTCTTAAAATTTATTTTCTAAACTCCTAAAATTTTTCAATTCATTCATTCCTAGCACTGCAAGAGGCCTATTTACAATTACATCAACACCTATACCTTTTATCTCTTTCTTCGGCTTTCAGGCGATAAAAATGTATTTCCTTTTAAACTCCAATACAGTAACCGGTAGGTCTGTCCAAGAAACTGCTTGTATGCCAGGCAACCGAAGAAAACTTTAGGAACGGTAGTCCAGTTGATGTTAACACTATCTATGTAAACAGGCGATGTCCACTGACAGATACGAAAGAATAATAGTGACAGTAAAGTGTTTATCGCCGATAAGGTAAATATTTTAAACGAAACAAGTAAAAATAGAACTCCTGACACTTGAATGGCAGACAACATGAAGTGGTTATATGTGTACCTCCTACAAGTGTCCTGTGAGTTATTTAGTTTCAGATTACGTTGTGCGTTTTATTTTGTTGTAAAACATATTTTATAATTCGATGAATTTAATATTTCACATTCATGTTTAAATTTTAATAACAACTGTTTACAATCATATTTTTGTTATGGTGTGTGTGTGTGTGTGTGTGTGTGTGTCGTATCTTATTCTCATGCGATATAATTATTATTTTGTGTACATTTACAATAAAAATCCCATGTAATTATCTATGGCATTGAGTAACTTGTTTTTTGTAAACAACATCTCTTCCCACTGTAAGTAGGGTAAACTACAACACTGATTCTTTTCAAAAAATTCTACCAGACAAAAGCGATTACCCGTTCTCCATCGCGATACTCATTGTAATACGTAATCAATTGACAAGTTTTTTCAACTTTATTATTATTTTTTTTACATTTTAATATTTAACAAAGATTTAGTTCTTTATATCTTTTAAAAATAATTATTATTTATAAAACTATTCTTACTTCGCTCCATTCATACTTATAAATAAAATAATTATAACATTTTTAAACAAATAACAATTTTTTTGTAATTCAAAGACGATTACAATATGACTATTATCGGCAATGAAGTATGAGAAAAGATTGAGGAGAAAGGTGGAATGAGGTAGACTCGTAAAATCCCCTAGTAGAGGCTATAGGATTATTACAGTCGATCACTTTGTGAAAAATCAGGGTGTTAGATGCGCACTGCCAAGAGGCGACACTTCAGTTTGTCGTGAAAGTTGCCAGTGGTGGATCTATCTATACGTACCTTTCCAAAAACATTTTCTAATGTTATGTTTTATGTTATCTTTTGCGATTTAGTTTCTGTAAGAGATTTTCTCCCGGGTTCTTTTTCTTGATATGCATAAATGACTCAACTCATCTGAAAGTATGTAGTCAGGCTAATAGCGTTTCTAGTTAGAACTTTCTCTTCCTTCTCCCCTCGCACGCCTCCAAGCCACCCTCCCTCATCCTCACATGCCTGCGCGAGGCGTTTTTTGTCAAAGTGATTCAACTGCATGTCATCACTTGAGCCGGGTTACAACCTGAAGTAGACCTGGGTAGGTGTCTACCTGTTACTCCTCTTTGTAAGAAAATGAATAAGGAAGGATAGGAGAAATAGAGGAGAGCTAAGGAAAGGATGATCTCCTAGCATCACTATTACGCTAATAGTTCATTTTAGCCGCTAGGAGAAATAGAGGAGAGCTAGGGAAAGGATATAATGATCTCCTAAGATCACTATTACGCTAATAGTTCATTTTAGCCGCTAGGAGAAATAGAGGAGAGCTAGGGAAAGGATATAATGATCTCCTAGGATCACTATTACGCTAATAGTTCATTTTAGCCGATAGGAGAAATAGAGGAGAACTAAGGAAAGGATATAATGATCTCCTAGGATCACTATTACGCTAATAGTTCATTTTAGCCGATAGGAGAAATAGAAGAGAGCTAAGGAAAGGATGATCTCCTAGCATCACTATTACGCTAATAGTTTATTTTAGCCGCTAGGAGAAATAGAGGAGAGCTAGGGAAAGGATATAATGATCTCCTAGCATCACTATTACGCTAATAGTTCATTTTAGCCGATAGGAGAAATAGAGGAGAACTAAGGAGAGAATATAATGATCTCCTAGGATCAATATTACGCTAATAGTTCATTTTAGCCGATAGGAGAAATAGAGGTGAACTAAGGAAAGGATATAATGATCTCCTAGGATCACTATTACGCTAATAGTTCATTTTAGTCCATCACTATGTACAGTAATAAATGTAACTAGTGTTCTACCGAAGCTTCTCAAGTGCGCTTCTCTTGTACCAAATATATTTGCAAAGATTGTACATTTCCTTCCGATATCTGATAACAACCATGTAATTGGTAAACTTGGTCTTGAACTTTAAATGTTGCCATGAAATTGTCTTCAATCCTCAATCACCTGCTTTTCGCCGAATGATGTCATGTTATACAACTACCATTACAAACTCAGACACAAAAGGCTCTTTATGAAACATTTATATCACAGCACTGTATGAGTTTTCATTGCACCCCACTAACTTATCATACACATATTCTAAGGTTACTTATCGCTTATTTTGGGCTGTTTTTAGTAATTTATTTATTACTTAATTTTGATATTTTATTGGTTCCTATAAGTTAATTTGGGTTATTATTTGTCTATTTTGATTTATTTAAAACATACATATTGATGATGCTAATTTAAAATAACAGTATTTAATACTATTATTATTAAAAACCAAGAAACAGAAAAGTTATCCAGGAGAGTTTATAAATAAACGTTACATTTAATTACACCGCTAACATAAAAAGTTTATACTAATTCAAATCACCCATAGTTTTGTACGATGTATGGACTTATGGCGTAAGTTATAAGTTCACCATTAACCATTTAACTTAACAGTTTCTATTTGTACAATACCGATAGATAGACTATTTACCTTACCTCATTAATTTACCGATTTTTAAACATCTGATCCCTTACGTTGCCAAAGCCTACAGTTGTTCTATTCAGTGGCTATTTGGTGAATTTGAAACAGCTGTCCGCTTTATATTGACTTTCATAAATCAATAGCAAACAGCTGTTACATGATAAAATTTTAGAAAAATACACCTTAAGATTAAAATTTTGCAAAGTCCCTTTTTAGCACCCCTCTACATCACCAAGCGAAGGTTTCCTCCAAATTTCAAGTCTGTAGTCTACCTATTATAGAATAGGCTGTTCGTTGATTACGACTCAGTCAGTCAGGACATAAGCTGTTATACAAAATTTAGATTAGATTGTATTATAATTGCCTTGTAAGAATCATAGCTTGAATGACCAGTGTCACATTAATAAAATAATAAAAATTAAGTTATTTTTAAACTAAATAAAGGTATTGTTAATGAAGTTATAAGATAGTCATATTTTAAATTTTATCATCAGTGTTGAAAATCGTCTATTGCTACTAGAGAAAGGAAAAAGCATGGGAAGAGCTGTCTGTACACATTAGGCTGGTTCACTTTTAAGAAATGATGGCGGCATTTGCTGTGTTGTAAGTTCGTGTCTAATAGCAGTATATCGTGAGTATGTATTAATTATATAAATTATATTATGAATGTATCTATTTTTTTCTCGTGTGATGATCATGAAAAGGAAATTAAAAAGAAAGCAAACCTCATACGTTTCCTTTTCTCTAGTGGCAATAAACGATTTGAACAATGCACTGACTAAGTGCGAAACATCTGCTCACTTGAAATATAAGTAAGTAGTGGTTTTCCTAGTAATTTGTTAATAAATATTAGGTCTACTCATAAACCTCAAAATGCACAACCGATAATTGCAAATATATGACACGCTTTAAAATGTGACTATATTAATAAACACTATAGTCTATTTAATTTTCATTATCTTTTAATTTTTTTTATATTTTCTTTTAAATATCATTGCAGTGATTAAAATGTCGAACCAACCATTCCCATATTTTTGCAACGTTTGATAGAGTTTCTATAAGTGGTTTGCAAAAAAAAAAAAAAGTTAAAGTCACTTACTACGGTACAAATTTAAAAAGTTGACTCTAAATCTAACTACACATTAGTTTATTAAAAGAAACAGACTAATTTCGACGACGATATCGCCTTCATCAGTGCTTGGCTACTACACCAATTAACCTCGGTAGACGGTTAGCTTCGTAAATGAACCGATTGTTTCAAAACGCGTCAACACGTAAGTTCTAAAGCATTCATTCAGTTATGCAATAATTACTTATAGATAAATTATTTATTTCAAAGCGCTAATTATAAATTTAGACATAGATTAATAACTAAACAGTAGACTACTGCCAGTATATATATATATATATATATATATATATATATAAAATACGTTTTCTTGTTTAATAATTTAAAACAACATAGGTTATTCAAATACAAGAATATTTATTATTTTATATCCAAAGCTTTTCGTTGGCAAACAGTACCAACATCATCAGGAATGAAAATTACAATTGTAATTACAAAAAATTGTAATTTTCATTCCTGATGATGTTGGTACTGTTTGCCAACGAAAAGCTTTGGATATAAAATAATAAATATTCTTGTATTTGAATAACCTATGTTGTTTTAATATATATTGTAACATTTATAGAATGGGCTATATAATGTTCTTTAAGAATTGGAAAAATAAATTAGAAATAATTCACACAAAATTTAAAAAGAAATTCATTAAAAGATTGGTTAGATTAAATTGAAACTAAATTTAGGTAAAAGCCTAGAAATGTAAACAAGGTATTTGAACTGTTAATGCATAAGGAAATTTGTTGTATCAAATAAAATTTAAAACAAGATAATCTAATAATAATTATATTCAAACAAAATTGTAAATATTAGTAACATAGGGCATAAGTAATTACTTGAAGAAAAAGTGAAAAACGATTGTAAACAATGAAAGGTTATGTTTGGAAAAGTCCAGTCAAAACACACACAATTCAAAATATTACAAAAGTAAAACACAAAGACACTTCACACACTAATAATATTAATTAAATAAACACTGGAAGGTTTGTTAAGGATCGGAAAATTGAAACAGTATGTTAACCAAATTAAAACGGTGAAAATAGTTCGTTGACATTAACAGATGTGAAAGTAAAGAAATAGGTCAAGTGTACAGTCGACTCTAGTGGGAAGGAGCGGAACTTCGTTAAATTAGAGCATATGATTTCTTTTTGAAGAAGGAAGCCGCCATATTAAAAAAACAAACAATTGTTTAAAATCTAAGGACGCGTAGTTAGAGTAAGTCTGGCGTGGGGACGCCGAGGAAGCATACCTTTCTTAGAAGTCAAAATTTTACATTGGAAGGAATTCGTCAAAATTATACCGTTTTGTGAAGAAACTTGGCAAATTTAAATAAGGATAAGAAAATGTAAAGATAAAGTACAGTGGTAATATAATTTGAAGGAACTAAAACGAATTTAAGTGTGTAAAAAGTGAAATTTGAAGAGAACGGAATCTTACGTAAGCGACCTGCAGAATTTTGGTATTTGATAAGTTAAGTATGTATAGCGCTATAAAAAATAAACTTTAATGGACTCTTAGGATAATAGGGAAGTTTAATTTTGTACATTAGAATATCTTGTGATTAATAGTAATAAGATCATAATCCAGTTCAAATAATTTCGCCTTTTTGCTTATTCCAAATTAAAGTTTTTCCATCAGGAAAATATTTATTAAAACTAATTTCAAAATTTAGTATTGTTTTTCAAAATTTATTTAATTAACAAAAGAAGTAAAAATATAGCCCATGCTATAAACCCCGAGATAGTAAGAGATCTTAAAATTAGCCTAGGGTATATGAAAATTTGGAACTAAAAATCAAAGGAAGTGAGTTTAGTATATTGGGTTAAAATTTGTTAAGTTTATTTTTGTTCTGTGTATTGTTTAAATGTTGAAATAAGAAATGTTATAATAAATGTTAATGAATTGTTCCTGAATAGTTTTTTTTGTTTTTGTTTTAAATAGAAATTTGATATCATCATTCAAACATTCATTAAATAGTAAAACCCAGTTGTAATGCGTCTTAGAATAATCTTTATAATATATATATATATATATATATATATATATATATATATATATATATATATATATATATTGTAACTTAACTTTTTATAAAACATTCAACACAACTCAGGCATTTGTAATTTAAATTCTTTATTACAATTATTTATTAATTCAACAAGTAAAAAATTAACACAATAAACAGAACAAAAATAAACTTAACAACTTTTAACAAAATATACTAACTCTTATTTCTTTTAATTTTATAGTTACACAATTTTAATATACCCTAGGCTAATTTTACGGTCTCTTATTATCTCGGGGTTATAGCATGGGCTATATTAACTCTTTTGTTAATTAAATAAATTTTGAAAAACAATATTAAATTTTGAAATTAGTTTTAATAAATATTTTCCTGATGGAAAAACTTAAATTTTGAATATGCAAAAAGGCTAAACTATTTGAACTGGATTATTTCTTATTACTTACTATTAATTAACTACAAGATATTCTAATGTACAATTTTAACTTCTCTATTATCTTAAAAGTCCACTAAAGTTATTTTTATAGCGCTATTTCTCAACTTAACAAATATCAAAATTCTGCTGGTCGCTTACGTAAAATTCCCGTTCTCTCCAGTTAGACATTTTACACACTTAAATTCTTTTTTGTTTACTTCACATTATATTTCCACTGTATTATATTTTGAAATTCACTTCTCCTTAATTTAGTTTGGCCAGTCTTCTTAACAAATCTATATAATTTTGACGAAGTTCCTAATACATAGAATTTTGACTGGACCTGGCAGATCCGTCTTGTCGCGTCCCCACGCTATCTCTCACTAAACTCCGCGTCCTTAGATTTTACACAATTGTTTGTGTTTTTAATATGGCGGCTTCCTTCTTCAAAAAACAAAATCAGATGGTTTATAATTTAGTTCGATTCCTTCTCACTAGAGTCAAACTGCAACTGACCTACTTCCATTTGTTTTTACAGCTGTTAATGTCAACGAACTATTTTCACCAGTTTTAATTTGGTTAACATACTTTAGTTGAAACTTACTGTTTCAATTTTCCTTCCTTAACAACCCTTCCAGTGTTTATTTAATTATTATTTTTAGTGTGTGAAGTGTCTTTGTGTTTTACTTTTGAAAATATTTTGAATTGTGTGTGTTTTGAGCCGAATTCATAGAAACATAACCTTTCTAATCTCATTGTTTATAATCGTATTTCACTTTCTCCTTCAAGTAATTACTTATGCCCTATGTTACTAATATTTACAATTTTGTTTGAATATAATTATTATTAGATTATCTTGTTTTAATTTATGTGTTACAACAAATTTCTTTATGTATTTACAGTTCAAATATCTTATTTACTAATCTAGGCTTTTACCTGAATTTAGTTTCAATTTTAACCTAACCAATCTTTTAATGAATTTCTTTTTTTTTAAATTTTGTGTGAGTTATTTCTAATATATTCTTCCAATTCTTAAATAATATTATATAGCCCATTCTATAAATGTTACAATATATATATATATATATATATATATATATATATATATATATATCGTGATATTTCACGTTGTCCTTAATTTTTCCGTTGCACTGACTTTATGTCACGTACCGAACATCCACATCAGTTTTATAAGGAGAATCTGCTCTGATTTTGGAACTTTTATAGTTAATAACACATGAAGCAATGCCAAACTGCCTTTAGTGATTTGCATTCGTCATAAGATTACTAAATTCCATGCAATAAAAACATTATTGTTTAGATGACTAGAATATGGTAATATTCGTTCAGTCATATATGTGTAATAGTTTTACATTCTCTATTTAAATCCTGGTTTTTTAAATTGATCTTCTATTACTTAGCTATTCGTAAACAATGTATCTTTATCCAAAAATATTTTTTTGCATAAAATAATTCATAAATGTTTTCAGTATTTTTAACACATAACTGATCTGAAACTTTTTACAAGCTTAATTATTCTGTGGTAATATCACTGCTACTTAGGTTTAAACTACTGCCAAGTTTTGGGAATAGTTAATACATTACGAACAAATTTGTGTACATTATTTATCGCTAACTGAATGTTAAACACACAATATTTAATACACAAATATTTTTAGAATGGTTGATACATTGCAAAAATAATATTAAGCCATAGTCTAACAAACAATTCAAAATTAAAATTTACAGAAGTAGGCCTATTATTATTGATAAATAATAATCGTTTAATAAACGTCTAATAATAATTATAATTAATAATCGAATAGTTGAATCGGACTCGTTGCAAACCAATTGGTTTCTGCTTGGTATAATTCAATATAATGATATAGCAATTAACGAGTCTTATAGGCACAATAGGCATTCTGAATGGAATGGTACACACAATTTTAGTTTTTGTTTCAGACAAGTAAGAAATTTTAGTTTTTTATTCTTTTTTAGTTAGACTTTGTTGAAGAAATAGTAAGTACTACAACATATTTTTCAATTTAATAAAATGTCAACAGAATAGGATAAACAGATTAAATTAAAAATATGTTAACGTCCGCCTAAAAAATACTTAGTGTAAATATTGCGAAAAATGAAGAGATATTTATATTATCAGTAACAAAAAAAAGTAAAATAAAATTTTTAATTTTTACAGACAAATGAATGTTTTTATTTTTTAAAATGACCGAATTAGGTTTAGTCAATTTTAAATAATATTACAACTAAATAAATAAAGCAATTAACAAACCAAAGGTACATAACATAAAGCAAGGTAAATAAATTCGATCCAAACTGACACCTATACACCAACAGCTCCTATATTGTAGATACATAATTAATAAACATAATGGCATTATGATAAACTTCATATTAATGGAGGACTTTTAAAATAGAAAATTAATTTTGTAATAAGATGAATTATCAGATAATTAACATTTAAAGTATAGAGTGGAAGTTATGATAAGCCGTGACAAGACATTTGCTTGATAAAATGTACATGTACGAGCTACTGTACTGTCACCTAACATTGATATATATAGTAGTGTTTACCATAACAAACGCACCGCCCTCATTAGCTTATCCGCCATTCCTGTCATTTAGAACCGCAATTAAAACTTTGACACATTAATCGTCTAAATAGACAATTATTCACAAAATAAATATAAACTCCATGGTTTTGTTGTTCATAACGTTAGGGAGGAAATATGGGGTTGAAATTTATTAACAACCTATATACGGCTTACATTATTTATAATTAAAGTTAAAAAAATTAAATAAAATTAACAAATTTCAAAATAATTTTTCTTATTAGGCTTTTCAAAAGTTTACTGAAACAAAATGTTTTCGATCGCACTATGCGGTCTTCATCAGTGTCTCATGAGACACTAACAGTGATGGGAAGTGATTTGCAAACCTGTAATTTTACTGATTGTTATTGGAAAATCACAGTTTGGCCTATTTATGTACCGAGAAAAAGTAGTAGATTCTTATAACTAAACTATGGATGGCCGAGTGGCAAATAATCCCTACCCGTGACGCTAGAATCCAAACCATTCACAATCGTTACTACAAGGTAGGAGAACTTGTCGTTGGTCTTAAATTAGCCTTTGTGTATGTGGAGGGGGCTGGGGTTTGGGGGGATGTCTGTCAATCACTGATTTGACAAACGGAATGAACTAAATGAGCTGGAAATTAGAAACGGTTTTTCACTGTGAGTGACTATGATTGTGACTTGTAACGGCAACCCATGGTGTTGTGATTGTTATCACTAAAGAAAGTTCTGAAACAGTTTTGTTTGCAGTAGTTCGTTATTCAGTTATAAATTATAGGTTTCATTTAAGTCGATTATTTTCAGATGTTATTTTTAGTATATATTACATAGTATTAATAAATACAGTCCTTGCCTGAAGTGAAATGTCTAGAGTGAACTAACGAAACAGCAGGAGACCAAATCGGAGCGGAATTTGGACATTGTTTACTGATGACTAAAATGATAAGGAAAGTCAAACGGGATTTTGTAACATTTGTAAAAAAAAGTTTTCTTTCAAAACTTCATTATCGAATTTAAAAATATGACCTCAAAGTCCTCGACAGTTACTATATGACTGTCGCAAATAGCCTTTTTTGATAGATCAATACATGATGTATTTGTATTAGGCCTACTTAGTGAATCTTCTTGTAGCAAATGTTTAATTCCCTTGCTTACAAGTGTTTTGTTTCACCTATCATTATTATTGAATTTTATACATGTGCACGTGCACACACACACACAACCATTAATTAATATAAATATTATATAATATAATATTATTAGTAAATTAATTATACTAATATGGTTAACTCACATATCATTACCTAACTTATATAACTAATGGCAACTGGCAATCACAGTTAAAATCACAATAACGGTTAAAAATCATAGTTATTTGAAAGTAGCAATCACAGCTTGACCTGTTAGTGTGAAATCACTGTTAGTCACATCACTGGACACTAATGACTATCGCTAATGCTTCAAAGAAATAGTTTAGTCCCAGTTTTTGAAAAATTTACTTGTTATTACTTGACCAAATGGTCTTCAATATAGATTTTTCTTTTGATTCAAACGTAGGTTCTAAACAAAAACCAAGTGATTTCTAGCCCCGCAAAACAAATAGTAGGCTACTGAATAATAGTAAAGTGTGCTACGTAACCTCAGTCTAACAATAGATACAAATCAATATAATATAGGCTAAAAATCGAACTGTTCTTTGGATACGTTGAAAGAGTTTTTGAGGAACAAATGTAAAAAGTCAAAAGTCGAAGCTAATTACCATTCGGTCTATTATTTTCATGACCTATAAGTTCGTGCAAACCAGAAGTTCAGCATTATCGGGAGATTAAAATGAGTTTATTTGTAACAACCTGATGACGCTATCCGTGTTAGCGAAATATACGTAAATATTGTGTAAATATTAGTAGCATTGGTTTATAATTGTTTATTCATGAGAATACAATGCTGTATGTTTGTCTTAAAAACACAAAATATGTTAAAATACTGATATCCGTTATGGCTTTCACAAAAATTCATATTCTAACGGTTAGCATATGACATTATTGTTAATTAGGTCAATAAAGTATTGTTATTATTTGATTCTGGCCATTTTATAAATTACAGTTCCTAGTTGTTAAAATCCGTATTTTGTAGTCTGTCCTCAGGAGGGGTTGGACCACTTTATTCTTGCATAGTACGCTAGTTTAGAGAAACCAAGCAGAGGACCCATGGCAGTCACAAAATTAAAATTAAATAATCTCACAAAGTATAAATCGATTTTGTTTAGTGTCAAATTCTTTGTATTCTACCAGATGGTTCAAAGTAATATTGTACATTTTTTTTACTGAGGAACAAAAGTGTTTAGTGAACAATTCTGTAGGTTATACTGTACTACCATGACACGGATATGTTTCACTGTTGTTGGCACAGTGAAAGGTTCTAATTCGAAGTCGTTTATAGCGTTTAAAAATTAAAAATCGAACGGTTCTTTAGATTGATTTCGTATGTTATTAATTAATTTTAATGGGTGATATAACAATAGATTTCATATACGAGCCATGTGGTTAGCGTAATTTAAATTGGTTATAGTTGTTAGGAAAATTTTCCGACGTGTTTTTGACAATAATTTTCATGGTTTACATCCGGGGTCTCCAACCTACGGGCACCGGGCCACATCCGGCCCGAGAACAGATTTTTTTCGGCCCGCGGAAAGTTATCATACTGGAAAAAAAATTTGATAATATATTTCCTAAAGGTAAAAGTCAAAATAGTTAAATCAAAATCTCACAAAAAATTAGTTTTTAATAAACAAACACCCTAGTTCACAACAGACTAGTTTCTCCGACGATGTCACCTTCCTCAGTGCTTGGCTACTACCGTCGTACTACTGCTTCGAGTCGTAACTGAATATATTCCCTTTTAAGCATTTTTATTATTAAATATGAGTACAATACTCGTCTCTCACTTGCCACTTTTTTCTCTATAAGTGTAAAACTAACTGTAAACAAGTAAAAAAAACTAAGCAAGAAAATTTCAAAAACCGCCACTGAGCTCTTGATTAGAAAAAACGTCATGGGTGTATGGTGCGGGGATCTAGACTTTCTGCCCTGAAATATTGCCTTTCCTCCAAATGTTTTCGATGTGGCCTTGAGTAGAAAAGGTTGGAAACTCGTGGTTTACATTATTACACGGTGATAAAAGCTGTTTAAAAAAACTAGAAGCTGCTGTTGCCACAATTACGCCAGACATGATCCGAGTAGAAATACTCTAATGGCTAGATGTTTGCGAAGTAACCAAGGAGTGCACACTAAAATTAAGGTATGAAATAAACGTCTTTTTGATGATGCACTTAACAAAACAATGATAGACTTATTATTAACAATAGTTCCTGGGATATAATTCTCTTAAATTGCTGTAACCTTTATCGATAATCCTGTACAATACATTGACTCACGGATAGAATTTTTATCAGAAAGAAATTTTTAAGAAATATAATTTAATATTGATCTGTAAATGCGTAGTATTAGAAGTTAGAGCTTAAATTTACTATTAATTGAGTTCCAGTGGTCATCTGTATTTTTGTTGTAATTTTTAAACGTTTCTATGTGGAGGAAGTCTGTATTAAGCTAAGCACGCACTAGGACGACACGGCACAGACGGGATTTTTAAAGGTGGGTGCGCCTACTAGACGAGAACTACCGCCAGTCGCACATTTGATTCCTAGATGTATACCTGTATGTTGTAAATAGTTTTATTTGAGCTGATGGGTTTTTAGTCTCACATATTCGCTGTAAATAGTTTTATTTGAGCTGATGAGTTTTTATTTTCACATATTCGCTGTAAATATCTTATTTGAGCTGATGAGTTTTTATTTTCACATATTCGCTGTAAATAGTTTTATTTGAGCTGATGAGTTTTTAGTTTCACATATTCGCTGTAAATAGTTTTATTTGAGCTGATGAGTTTTTAGTTTCACATATTCGCTGTAAATAGTCTTATTTGTGCTGATGAGTTTTTATTTTCACATATTCGCTGTAAATAGTCTTATTTGAGCTGATGAGTTTTTATTTTCACATATTCGCTGTAAATAGTTTTATTTGAGCTGATGAGTTTTTATTTTCACATATTCGCTGTAAATATCTTATTTGAGCTGATGAGTTTTTATTTTCACATATTCGCTGTAAATAGTTTTATTTGAGCTGATGAGTTTTTAGTTTCACATATTCGCTGTAAATAGTTTTATTTGAGCTGATGAGTTTTTAGTTTCACATATTCGCTGTAAATAGTCTTATTTGTGCTGATGAGTTTTTATTTTCACATATTCGCTGTAAATAGTCTTATTTGTGCTGATGAGTTTTTATTTTCACATATTCGCTGTAAATAGTCTTATCTGAGCTGATGAGTTTTTATTTTCACATATTCGCTGTAAATAGTCTTATTTGAGCTGATGAGTTTTTATTTTCACATATTCGCTGTAAATAGTTTTATTTGAGCTGATGAGTTTTTATTTTCACATATTCGCTGTAAATAGTCTTATTTGAGCTGATGGGTTTTTAGTTTCACATATTCGCTGTAAATAGTCTCATTTGATGGGTCTAGGTAGGATTCACACTAAGTATATTCAAGTTTAAAGTCTAGCACTTTGGCACTGAGCCAGCCTTCACATATCTATAAATCTATATTTCAAAGATGTATATCAGGAACCATCTGGTTGTCGTCGAAACTTCTATTGTACAACCCTAAATTGTTGTCATTGTTACCACACAAAATCGTAAATAATGCTCTAGGAATGAAAATAAATAGCCATAAAAATAAATAATAGTAAATAATCATAAAAACGAATGAAAACAATAAAATAAACAAACTGGATTATTGGTATCGTACCTTGCTTCACTAACAGACAATGCGAAGGAAAGCGAAAAGAAACTATAATTCAAGTGACGAAAAAAGAAAGCTCATAAAATATTAACAAACAAAAATAATAGTGCAACACCATACAGAAAGGAAAATGGAAAACTGCAAGGAAATTCGCTTTCCATCTTTCCACTTAGGCCTAATATTGTTATAGTGACACATGTAAAGGCCTAAACAGTTATAATAACTGTTTTATACTTAAAAATAATCAACTGTTTTATAAAATAAAAAGTTCTTTGTTGATTCAAGTAGGAATTGAGTTTTTAAAAAAATATTACTTGTTCTGTAAACAAATTTTGAAGGCCAGAGGGTTTTTATAAGCCAAGCAATGTAGGCCTATAATGTTTTCCAGATTTAGCACGATTTTAAAACCTGTACGCCGAATAAAATAGTAGCAAACATTCATGAGTTGTGGGCAAACGTAAATGTATACCGATGAGTCATCCGTTCGGAAATATCCTGAAGTTCTTCCTCTCCGACGTTTTAAAACGGCGAAAGATGCGGAGACGCTGCCCGACCGGCCATACCGACCAAATGGGCCCATACACATTTGATTCAAGGACATTAATTTGCCGTGCCGTGCCACTTTAGTGGGATTTCACACCAAAGCCGGACCAGACTAAGACAAACCGAGCGAAAATCGCCTATATGGGAGTTTTCACATACAATGCTGAGCGAGGCCGAGCCGTTTAGTGCAGTCCTACCTGCCGCCAATTCAAGCGTTTCCTACCAAACGGTTTCTGCCCTTGTTCAGTCTATTCGGTGTTCCAGCCTAGTGAGTTGAATAACATTGCGGAAGTTAATATTAATTTGTGGACAAATGGATTCCATTATATAATCAAAAATGTTTGGGTACACATTCTGAAATATCTCTAATAAAACAGTTTATCTTATAGGAATTTCTCGTATAAAATTACGAACTGTCCACTAGTCTCGTTATCTTTATTGATATTGAGAGATAAGTGTTGCCTTCTTTTCCCCACACATTCATCATCAGGTTGAGGAACTATTCAATAACATCATCATCATCAAAGTTGATGACATTATTATTGCATTACGTTACAACTGAGACTGATAGGAAGGAAGCGCCACTCGCTACAAGGCTAGGAAACCTAGTCGTGCGAATCGGCTTCAGTGCGATCGCATAGGGCCGGTTGCACAAGGGTCACAAAACGTCGATGAACCGTTGGAAAACGATATTGGCTGTGGCAAAGAAATCACGGATACCATTCAGACGGCAAACGCTAGTTTCGGGGTTCTACTGCGACTCTTCCCACTTTAATTCAGTAACCCTCTTTGAGCACTCCGCTGTTGACGAGACAACATGGATGATGAAGAAAGTTTATTTTTTATAATTCTTCGCGTGCTATAAGACGGCGCAGAAAAGTGTTAGACAGTTTTGGGTTCATCCTATCTTGAGTTCCAGGCTTCTATTTAGTGAGTTTTACCGACTTTACGCAGAGCTTAAGAAAATGAAGAAAAGTGTTTTACTTATTACCGTATGTCCGAAAGATTTTACAAAGTGCTTATGAGCTTAATTAGGAATGACATAAAAAGAAAGATTTCTAACATGCTGCTGAAGAAAGATTAAGTCTCACTCTTGGGTAAGTAATACAATTGTAAGAGTTATAAGACTTTAAGAGGAGTCAGTAGAAATAGTTGAGACTTTTCAATGTTATCGTATAGGCACTAATTTATAAAAATTAAAGATCCTACTATATGAGTCGAGACGCGACAATATGCACCAGACGCGAAAAGGAGGCCTGGGCCATTGCAAGCGCTCGAGGCGCGATCTGGCTTAAAACGCTGGAAACTACCACTCCGTGTGAACGCACCAACAGCCGCCTATTGCTTACAACTTCAGCCGGTGAGCAATCGGCGATTTGTGGCTGACGGAGAGCAAAAAGTTGCGTTCGGTGTTTCGTAGGCGTTTTGTAGCACGTGTGCAACCGGTCTAGCAGATCTTGTTCAGCTTGGCATCGCATCGCTTCGCCCAGCTCGGGGTTTGTTTTTAATACGCCTTAGTGCCCGCGTGGCTTTATTTGGACCAGTGTAATTTGAACCAGAGATTTATTTTTTCCCTGTAAGAGTTGGTAATCATGCTAACGCTTTGTACGCTAGTTCAACTAGTCAACGCACGTTTAACTAGTTTGTGTACAGTGTGTGAGTTTCCAAAAGTGTGTTATAACAAAAATATTAAGGTAGGCTAAGTTTACTCCTAAAAATTTTGTTGTAATATTTCTAATTTGTTGAATACATGTCATTTCAACACGATAAATAATACAATGTTGTTACTACATGTATTAGCCTATATTAATTTATTTCAAATCTTCCCCTGAAATTTAATGAGTTTTACACAGGCCTAAAATAGAAAATAATCAGCTATTTTGAAATCTTGTACAACCTATATCTTCGTGTAATTCAATCTAGGACTCTACAGTTTTTAACTGTTTGTTTTCAGTCTATTTTGAGTCCGTTATAACTTTTTTTTAACATTTAAAAGTGATTTTCGATCATTTTTTAGTTTATAATGACAATAAAATTTATTTTTTTAATAATGATTTTTAGTTTTAATTTTTTTGCTAATTCAAAAATATTAACAAAAAATATTCTCCAGATGACTCCTAGAGAAGAAAGAAAAGCGAAAGGAATTTATAATAAATGGAAGAAAAAGGATTTAACTAATGATTTACAGGCTGTTGGAAAAGGAATGGGTATTAATATGGCTGAGAAAGAGTTCGGAGTTCTTAAATCCACATTAAAGAGAAGGATTAAAAAAAAAGGATGAACCTCAAAATCAATTGGCCGCCCACAAGACTTGCTAAAGGAGGTAGAGGAAGGTCTTGTCTCACATTTAGAGAAATTGTTTTGTGGGTAATCCATCGATAATTAATTTTTTCTTAATCCTGAGTTGTTTTTACGAATAATATAGGGTCGATAAGATAATTAGGCTACATGTTCTAATTTTTTTAATATATATTGGCCAGGAAAGTACTTATGAAACCTGCTTTTGACATAGCAAAACAAAATCATATTAAGACATGTTTTAATGAGGAAAAAAGAATGGCAGGAAAGGAATGGTTCGAAGGTTTTATAAAGCATCATCCGGAGATAAGTGTCAGATAACCTGAGGAAACGTCCTTAGCTAGAGAGAGTGAATTTACCCCAGTAGTAATTCTTAGGTTTTTATTTATTTGTTAGAAAAAATAATAGACGTAAACAAAATTACAGCATATAGAATACTTATAATGGACTAAACTCCTCATACTTTTGTTCAACGGCCTAAGAAGGTCATAGCTCAAAAACAAATCACCAAGAGTAACATCTTGCAAAAGAGGGTTAAAATATGACTGGTGTTTGTGCAATGAGCGCTTCGGGTTACTTTCTCCCGCCAAGTTGATTTATGGAAGGAAAAGAGCCAAAGAGGCCTTAAGATTTGGTGCTCCGCCAGGAACCATCTTCAAGTATCAAGATAAAAGCTGGGTGAATGGACAAATTTTTACTGATCGGATGGGTCATTTTATCTCACATGTCCCGCCAAATACTTAAGAGAAGCTTGTCCTAATTTTAGACGGACACAAAAGCCACACTCTAGCAGCAAATGAACTGGCCTGAAACATGGAATGATTATGTTATTGTACCCCGTATATTGTACGGATCGCATGAAGCCTTATGAAGTAGCGTTATTTAAGCCACTTAATGTTTTGTTTGGATCTGTCATTGCTACAAAATTGCACACAAATCCTGGAAGGCACCTTTCTACAGACTACGTGGCTTCTTTAATAGGTGTACCATTTCCTACAGATCCTGTTATACAAACGGCAATAAATGGCCTTAGAGCAACTAGCCTGTTTCCTATAGACCGCTAAGTATTTTCAGTGGAAATTTTTGCGACCTCATCTGTTACTGATCACCCATTTCTGGAGGCAGATTCTCAAAAGAGTTATAACCAACCAACTGAAAATCTATTTATTGAATTGGGGGTGCCAACTTTTCAATTGAAGAAAATAATGATGGGGTTTTGAAGCAGATTCTCAGGAGAATGATAACCAACTAATTGAAAATGTATTTATCGAATTGGTGGAGCCAACTGTTCCAATTGAAAAAAATAATGATGGGGGTTTCAACTGCAGGTCCTAACAAAAGAGGCAGCTACTTGAAGATGCAGGAAATCAGTCCCCTTCCAACATCTTCAGGAATTAAAAAAAACAATACTAAACATCACACTGATTCAGGAGTGTTGCTAATATCAACACCACATAAGAATTCTTTGACTGCTTCACAAGATTCAAAAATACACTTGTCATGAAAACAAAAAAGGAAGAAGTTCTTCGACTCTATTCCTGAATGCACAAAGAAGCACCTGAATCAGTTTGTATTAATTGTAGTAACACATATAATGCACTCTGGAATTAGTGTGAAAAATGTAACTAGTTCCCACATGAAGATTGTGTTTATCTTAACCACCTATATTATTATTATTATTGTAATCAGTGAATTTGATGTTATTGTTAAAAATCTATTCAATAATTTTCTAGAGGTATTGATAGTTAAGTGGTCTAAATTACACAAACTCCTCCAGCTTATTAAAGTAAAGAGATCAATACAGTATTGGAATCATAAAGTTTGTGTTTGTTACCTTCATTGTACTGAATGCAAATATAAATTAGATATGTCAAGTGTTATAGAAAAACTCTTTCTGAAAGTGATAAAATAAAAATTATCCACAATTAGAATTCGAACAATTTTTCTCTAATATGTGTAATACTCTTCCTACATTCTACTTCTACTCTCTAGAAAATTGTTTTCATACCTATGGTCATGAACTTCTCGAAAAAGTTTTGAAATAATTTAAATTCTGTGAATGTTCAAACTTAAAATTTATGAGGATATGCTAACTTTGTAACAATGCACAAACAACTGCATCAAAACTTTAGCCAAAAGAATGTTTTATAATTTCAAACACTTTCCCATTGGCAAAAATTTGGAACCAATTTGCAAATTATTTTTTCCACTGTATTGTTGGATGATTATATTATTAGAACCTCATTATCATTTTTTTCAATAAACTAGTTCTTTATTTTATTGTAAGCAAAACTTTTGAAAATGTATGGGATTTCCAATTTCTTGCGTTCAGAAAGGCCACCTCAAAGAGGCAGAATGGTTTTTCAGATTTTGTGCTACACACAATGACCCTAACTAAATTCCTAGAACTAGAAAGGAAGGCTACAGTTTTTATTTTGAAAATATTCCAGTGGTTTGGTAAGTGATTCCTGTTGTAAGGTGGTGTCTCAACTTCAAAAGTTATATATTCATCTGATAACACTTTGCAACAAAGAATATTTTGTTGATAGTCTTTACTGTCCTTATTTAAAGTGGATAATACTAGCACGATTGTTTCTCTTACTACATTTTTTAACTGCTGGTCCATTTTTAAATAAGTTTGTAAAAAAATTAAACTCACAAATATCTTGAGAACTAATTTATTTGAAAAAAATTTAAAAGTCACTCTTTAAATACACAGCACCAATAAGTGATTTTAAAAAACTGCGGAAAAAGCATTACTTAAGAAACAAATGTTGTGCAGTCTGAGGATCAACTGTAGGCCTGCCCGGGCACAGGGATAACCACAGTTGGTGGACACATTAGGCCTTCACTCACCCTTTCTCCCTGCAAATAGCTTTTGTCCCTTGTTTTCTTGGAGGACATTTTTAAAGATTTGAATACTCTCAACTTGAGATTTCAAGGTATACATTGAAAATGTACTTTCAGTTACTTTCATTTCCAGTACTGTTTTTTATATTATAAAATTTTACTTCATTCTGTAATGGATTTCACAAAAATCCAATTTATCGTTTTTAAAACTTATTTTTACTATGAGTTCTGAACACAAAATGTTTACTCATTTTACTACCATTCTGTTTTATTTACCATTTTGGTTGAAGTTTTAGATTTTTCCCATATTCTAATTAAGGATACATTAATTTTATTATATTTTTCAGTTGGTCATGCCTTACTTTCAAGATCAGTTGACTATGTAGTTGATTATGTGACTAACTTCAAAAGCTGTTTTAAAGTTCCTGAAATATGTCCAAATAGTAAAATTATTTATTACTTGTACACAAGGTAAGAATTTAATTTTTTTAGTTGTTAAAGTTTTGTTCAATGTAAAGAAATAGGCCTACTACATTTAGATATTGTATAATAAAGCTTTGTTTAATAGAACTTAGATATATAGAAATTAATTTAAAACTGACACTTGACTAACCTGTCTAGGTTTGATTATTAGTAATTTAAATTATTATACATTTCAAAGTGGTAGACATTCTAAAATAAATTATATATTTTATGCAAAATAAATTATATATTACCATAGGTTTATTTGTGTTATAACAAATAGTTGTAGCACAAATTTTTATCTTCAAATATAAAACAAAAATTTGACATTATTATTAACCATAAATTACATATGTCTGAATTTTATCACGCGAATATTTATGTATCGTTAATTTGACTACTCCAATTTTTTTTTTGTATTACTCAAAATAATGTTATTTTATTAATGTGTTAAGCACTGTCATATCCCATACTTCTTTAAAGCTTGAAAACATTTTTATTTATAAAAAACACAGAATGTAACAAACGAATGAGTTGTAGAACAAGTTTATAATAGAATTACAGAATTTTTACAAAATATGTATAGAGAACATAATCATAAAAAAAGTCACACGATCACTTATGTATTGTCAAAATGACGATGTAAGCTCTGTTTTACTAAGACGCATGCAAACTTTAGCAGTAAAATTGCATCTGACATCGACTGTTCTAGGTACGAAAGTACTGGGAAGATAATGTGAGCAATCATTTGTGAGATTAAAAAAATTTTAAATGGACCGTCGTCATTTTTACTGGGTATAAGTGATTTAGAGTTAAACTAAGTAAGCACTAGCAGAATTATTTAAGTAAATGTATGCAAAGTTACTGACAAAATTTTTTCCATTGCAAAAATGTGTTTTATCAGGATAAATCTTCATACATTTACTTAAATTATAAGTTCCGCAAGTTTTTAATTAGTTTAATATTAATGGTTAAGTTTTGCCTATTGTTGTGGACAATAGAGTCCATACAAATAAAATTTTAGTTTATGGTTCGTCAGAAAATAAAATTATTAAATTTTAACAAAAATTAAAAAAACAAACAATAAAGGACCTGATGTCTTCCAATAGTTATATATAAATTCAAGATTTTAATAAACTATAAATATCTAGTTTCCCACTGACATGATTTTCAAAAACTCTACCAATATATTCAAAACTATTATGGTATTAGTAACTTTCTCCAATATACTTTTAAATTATATTTGGTTATCAGTAATATAAATATCATATTCATTTTATTAAACTTGTTTAGTATTGAAACTGATATATATCTTCTAAAATAAATATTTATGTTACTTATAACCATCTATGACAATATGAAAATAGATTGAAAATATCTTCCCACATGAAAAACTAATTAATATCACAATCGTTTTAAATTTGATTGGTAAAGTATTACGAAAACATGTTAGAGGAAAAATAATTACAAATAGACGTGCAATTTATTAGCATGCTGAATTTATGTATTAAAATACTAAAACATTCATTTTCTAACACAGCATCTCCTTTAGTGGTTTGTGACCATAATCTCCAAAGTCATTTATTGCTATGATGTGTTGTGGCTGTTGCATCAAATGGTTTTCTCACAAATATCACATTTTATTAACATTTGAATTTAATACAAATTTGGGGAGGCAGTTTGGAGATTTTTATCATACTCGGAAAATGATACTGATAACGGCCAATTAAACCTTGAAAGCGAACTCCCTAAAAATATCTGGTAGATGTCCTTTCCCCAACCCTTCAGCCAAGCTATAGATATCCTTTATTAAAGATATAGATTTTATAGTATATTTTAGTAGACAATAATTTTACTCCATTTTATACATTACAGGAAAACTCCTGACAGTCCTCAAATTTTGGATCCCTTTGATGTAGAGTCAATTAAAAATGCTACATTTGATCGTGGAGCACCTCTCAAAGTACTGATTCACGGTTATACTGGGCATAAAGATTATGCACCTAATGGTGAGCTGAGGCGAGGTAAGAAGAAGGATGTCAAAATCATGCAAAATGCTTTAACCCTGAGATGGTCACATAATTATCAATGAAGTTATTAGCTTGCCCTAATTATAAGACATTCCCCTACACATAATTATCAATTTAGAGACTTGAAAATTTTAAAGATAATGGTTCATATCTATTTGACATTGCTGCATGTAAATGCAAAATATTTTGGAGTAAAGATTTATGTACGGAAAAAGGAAATATGACCTATTATAGAATTCGGCAAATTCCAATCTCATACGCAAGTGGTTAAAAGGTGTGTTAACCCGGCAGAGGTCGCGTCACGGTCTTTTCCACCGGGCCTTCACCATTTTATTAATATCTCGAACTGCTGATTTTTGTAAGCTTCCACCCCCTCAGTACCTTCAAATAGACTCGTCCACTGTCGAATGCTGTGTTTGTATTTTCGCTACAATCAACGAGTGTCTTAGTGTAGCAGCCTAAACAAAAGCCAGTGTGGAAACCACCGTGCGCGACCCCTCGCATGTGCTAAAGTGTGACATAATTTTTAATGCTGAATTTTTGTTATTGATCGTTTAGTGCATTATGTGTTATATTTGTTGTGTTACTACGCAATATGAATCGAGCAGAGGAAGAAAGATTTAATAGAATGTTAGGTAGCGTGGAAAGGGAAGAAAGGCGTGAGGAAAAAGGTTTCAAGATCCTGGTAATGTTAGAAGACAACTTTTCCGTGAAAAGAAACATTGAAGAGATGCTGGGCCTACAGCCACAATGGCGAAATATTGCTGAAGATGCACGTGTAGAACGATGCGGTCTATGCAACTAGAGACAAAACAGGAAATCAAAAACTCGGTGCAACAGCTGCGTTAGATTCATCTGCAGGGAACACACTGTACCTTCTTGTCAAGACTGTGCCACCCAAGGGCACCAATCGGATGAGGAACTGTAAGGAATTTAATTGCTGTAACCCTCAGGTGCTTAGACATATTCTATTTAACTTTTTGTTTAAAATCATACATTTTACAGTTTCATTTCATCACTATATTTGTAATATGATAAATTTACTTAAACTTTCAACACATTTTGATTCAAAATTGGTTCATTTACTTTACAGCTAATGTAAACATCCAGTACCTTTTCTTATTCAGAAATCAGTTTTCTTTCAGAATATATTATTAAACATAAGTATTTGTAAAAGAGTCCTTATGTTATGACAACTTATCTAAAGTCTTATATTTTTTTCAAAAAATAAATTTGTTAAATCCTAAAATATTATTTTAAATTATTTAATACATTATTGTCACAATTTATTAGGAATATACTGTGGTTGAATTTAATAATAAATACACAAAAACCTCTTAACCACAAACTTTCTTTAATTTACCCTAATGTACATTTCAGTTACAAAGTAACCATCCTCAGAGGGATAACATACAAAGAGTCTTTGTATGTTATCCCTCTGAGGATGGTTACTTTGTAACTGAAATGTACATTAGGGTAAATTAAAGAAAGTTTGTGGTTAAGAGGTTTTTGTGTATTTATTATTATTGTCACAATTAAAACCAATTGAACTTAAGTAAATACATTATACTTATTTACGATGTTTGTATTTTTAAAATAAAATATTGTTCAGTATTTTTTTTTTGTATTAATAAAATGACCTGGTCGAATCCACCATGTGCGACTCCTCACCTTTTATTTTTCACGCGACCTCTGCCAGGTTAAGCTTAAGTCTGAAGCTAAAAGCATAAAGTATGTGATCACAGTGATAGGGATGGTTATATCAGAGCTACATTATTGTTAAGATCAGCCATTCATACCTATTCATATAAATAATAATATAAAATCATTAGAATGTGCTAAAATAAGTAACATTTAAAACTTTAACTTGTTTTTAAAAAAAACCTATGTAATTTTGTAAACTTGTAAATAATACACCCTAATATTTGGATGGTTGGTTGGGTAGGGTGGGGGTAGAACGTGAAGTGCAGCCACCTGTCAGTGGTGAGTTCTGGATCCTTTTGTAAAGCAAAATGAATGGAAGCTGTACACAAATTTGTCTAGAACTGCATAGTTTTACATATTCTGAAGCAATTTGTGACCAAAACATATATAAACTTAATTGCTATGATTTTAAGAAATTTTTACACTCTTGGTAAACCGTTAATGGGGTACAGGAATGTAGTAACAAATATTTAATACTTGATACGATTTTAAAAGTGTAAGATTTTTACATTCTTTATCAAACTTAACAGCAATGAGCGACGGTAAGATATGTGAATAAGAATAAATATATTTATTATTTTTGTTGTCTATACCATTCCACTAAAGCGATCCAAAATAAAACATTTTTATTTTAAACCAATCTACCTTCCATTTAATAATTATCAACACAAAACTCTTCCACCGACTCTTGCTCTTTGTTTGATTGCTTAAATATTCCAATATTACCGTCTACCTCAATAAATACCCAAATACTGACAAGACTACTGATATTAAAATGCAAGGTTTGTCTAACATTAACTCATTCCTTCAACATCATGGCTGCCCCAAAACATAACATACACTGCAGGAAAGAAAAATTTCTCCAACCCGATAATATTTCTTTCTGCAGCACTAACCACAACAAACAGTGACAGTACTGCTGCTTGAGTGGTGCTATTTTGCTCTAATCTCCCTTCTCAATATTCTTCACAGCAATACATGGAAGCACATCTGCTTATATAGAGCTTGATAGCTCTTAAACTCTAGTGTTTCTCATTACATAATTTTTTATAGTAAATAGGGCAACCCTGTTGCTTACGTTAAGCTAGTTAGCACTCGCATTTCAACATTTCTTTCAATGTCATTGCTAAGGCCAAAACCACTAAAGCTCACGTGATGCTAGACTGCAATAAGCCGGTGGCACTTTCTCTACAACACTGATCACTGCATTACTAAACAATGCTAGTTTGATCCTACATTGCTCTAGGAATTTATTATTCAACTCTAAATCATTAATAACACCAGATTTTTGCTCCTTTGGTGTAATATCACTTTAAGAGTGTGGATTATCCTTTACAAAAGTTCTCATACCAAAAACTGCCAGCAATGTTGTTTATATGCAATGTTACACTAACACTACAATATTCCACATGTACACTATTTCTGAGACAACAAACTCTGATATAAACACTGTTTTATGTTGTAATATATTGCTTTAGCACTGTAATATTTTCCTTTACATTATATCAGTGGCATCATTTCTGCTCGAGGTGCTAGATGACGTAATACTCTAAAATTACAGACATCTTGAGTGTTGCTAAGTATCATTAACCCTATAATATTGGCCTCCACATCACTGCTCACATCAAATACTGCTGATTTCATATGTTTCAATAACACCATTCTCTACTAAATCATTGTTCTCACAAAATAGTGACAATACTACTTCTCATATACTGTCAAGTCAATCTAACACTGCAACATGCTCCTTTATATTATTGCTTGTAAAACACTGTCACCGTTGCTGCTGGTTTGGTGTTCAATTGATCAACCAGAGCAACAGCTCCTATTAAATCATTAGTTTCATGGGGCACTAGAAGTAATGCTTCTTGTCTATTGTAAGTTAGCTCCTATCTTTTGAAACTTCCCTTCACATACAATCTACACCAAACAGTGTCAACACTGTTTGAAGGCCAAAAACACCTCTAACATGATTATTGCTCATAACTCCTCTCTGCAACAAAATTACAAAGCAACTGCCAAGGCAATAAAACTCCTCCTCTCCATAACATTGCACATTGCCTGTGCCATATATTACCAGCATTGTGTAAAGGTGCTAGGTTGATGTAACATTACAAGATATTCCTCTAAATCATTGCTCATTTTAATATTGTCAGTATTACTGCTTGCATGTTGAAAAATTGTTTCAACTGTATGAATTAAACATATTCATTGTTGTTCACACCACAATGTGGCGTCACTCTTGACAACGTAATGCGAGATCGCTCTAAAATTATGACATTCCCCTCACCAATACCAAAGACAGCCAGCGCTAATTCATAGATGGTGCTATATAGCTTTAATACTGTGACATTTCTCTTCACGCCATTTCTTACACTAAACTGTTCCACAATCGCAACTTATAAGGCCGCTTAACCCTAGAAAGCTAACGTGTTGTATACCAGACGTTAAAGCTAATCAGTAGTCTCTCAGACTACGGGTACTTTCCAATGAGATAGAACTCCAAAATATTTCAAAATTGTTTTATCACTTACATACTTAAAGGTTGATACAAATATAATGTCTTTTTATCTCTCTACATGTGTTGAGTGCACTGTAACAGTACTTTAATTCGTGTTTTCGACACATTGCTCAGGAGCGTCTTGATACTGGCATTTAATTTATTTCCCACATATATTACATGTGAATTGACCAATATGATATTTATTATACTAAAGAAAATACACAGTGCCCATCTTCTTGTTTGTTGTTACTACAAGACACAATATTACACATCTGGTCGAGCGAATCGACAGCACCCTTTTTTGAGTTGTAGAATCCTACCATATTGGGCTTCTTGCTTTGTTCATCAATCCTAGGCATTTCATGACATGTTGACATGGCAATTTGATTTTTATTAGTTTTGTATGATACTAATGTTTTCGCACCATCAAAACAAAACATTGATATACCATCAGCTATACTTTTTGCGGTCAACTTCACATGCGGAATTTCTAATTTGTCTCTGCGTAGTGTTCCCAAAATTATGAGCTTGTACTCTGACCAACAGCGTTTTGCAAAGCTGTTGGAGGGCCAAAAGATATTGTATTACTCAGAGTATCAGAAGTTCAACATTGTTTATTTCTGAAAGTAGACCGTTCATCTTCTTAAGAACTGGAGCTTTCTGCAGGTTCTGGTTCCAATATAAAATCTGGATCCTTATCAGGCTCATCAATATCTTCAACGATTTCAGTCGCTGCATGATCCAATTCATCCCCTTTCCCTTTCCCTACTTTCATATTCACTAAGATATTCATATCAATTTAGCAAATTTGAAATTTGCTTGTCTGAAAGTATTTTACTATCAGTTATGAAAAACCTAACCAAAGGATACACTATTAGACTCTTACACTATTTTTATACAATATACCATTTAAAATAAATATATACACTTGTATTTACACAATAAGAAAGTCATGTAAGCTCACACACAGCCAGGTCAGGCAAATATTTGGTCTATGAGTGTCAAGTTAAAACTACCGTTAAAGCTAATGTTTCGTCTGTGAGATGACGCAAGAACCATAACACACTGATGAAATATACAGAACTATGTTTAACTGACTCTCCATCCCTGTTTAAAGGCCAACTGAAGGTAAAAGAAATTTGACAGTACGGCGACGATTGATGTGGGAGGGGAATGCAAATGACAAAATACCGCGTCGTCTGGCAGACTACACATTAGCTTTCTAGGGTTAATTGTTCTAATATGGTGACATCCCCTCAAAGATTCATATTCATTAGTGCTGCTTCTAAGAGGTGTATAGCTCTAACACTACAACATTTATTTCTGTAGCATTGCTCACACCAAATATTGATAGATCTGAAATTTATAATGTCATCTTTAACATGTCTTCTTTCAGCTTATTTTCATCATGGAGAATACAATATCATATCAGTTGACTGGGGTGCTTTAGCGCAGAGCCCTTGCTATATTGAAGCTACGTACAATGTTCAAGTTGTAGGCCGCTGTGCTTCAGACATGTTAGAGCTCATCTACGCTAACAATGATGGTGTCACACTAAAATCAACACATGTAATTGGCTTCAGCTTAGGAGCACATGTAGCTGGAATATTAGCTGCTAGTCTGAGAAGTGGCAAACTGCCAAGGTTAACCGGTATGTGATTCTAATATAAATGACTATAATATGTTTCCAATATTTCAGTGTCTTTATCTATTGCTATATTAACAGACATTACCCTTACTTCATTCACAGCTATATTTTTCAAAGGTGAATGTAATTGTATTTGTATGTATTTATGTGGTACTAGACATACAAA
The DNA here is from genome assembly GCA_036971475.1 of Prosapia bicincta. Taxonomy (NCBI): domain Eukaryota; kingdom Metazoa; phylum Arthropoda; class Insecta; order Hemiptera; family Cercopidae; genus Prosapia; species Prosapia bicincta. The sequence continues at coordinate 45,939,731 of JBAIZL010000005.1, read as the reverse complement.
CAATCTAAGTGAAACAATTTATAACATCTATAAATGAGAGACAGACTTAACATAACTTGTTCACATCTATAATATTTATATAAAAGTGAATATAATTTCTATTTATATTATTTTTATATATATTAATAGAGGTTATAATCGCATTTGCCTAAAGTAATACTCCTTTCTTCTGAGACTGAGATTGGCTTTATTAAGATACATATCCCGTTGTAAACTTAAACTACACCTGAAGTTAGATGTCTATGAAAGTGTTAGATAGGTGTTAAATTTTAAGATAATTTAAAGTTTTATGGTATTATTTGGGTAATAAATAATGTCTGAGAATAGTAATGTAACTATTTGTTGAAAATGTCTTTGGTATAATTTGAAATGTTCATTTAATTTTTGTTTTTTATGTAGTACTTGTAGATAATATGTATGTTTTTGTATTTTGTTAGGTAGAAAACCCAAAATATTATTATAATGTTCATTTTTATCATTGTTAATATTAAAAACTAAAATTAAACTATACAAACACTAAGTAATTAACACTAGAGAACTAAATGAAAAAGAAAACTAAATCTACAGATTAAAAGAAGGGAATAGAGAAACAAAAGTGAAATTATAGAATTAGAACTAAAACAACACAAATTAGATCATTATCGACTAATAATCATTATAAAAGAGGTTGGAAAAATAATTAAAAATTAAATTTTAATGAATATATTGATCTGATGTAAAACGTCAATGACAGTCAAACACCTTCTAGTGCCACTTTTCAACTTCTTCGAAGATCATACATGGTATAAACATTAGTCAACTTATCACATTCAAACAGTATAATGTCAAATTGTGACTTTAGCTTAACATTACTTACATAGTCGCAGATCCCCTGGTGCCATCGCTCATTAATGAAGTAACAAAAAATGTCTGATCCAAAGATAAGTAATCATCTATGATTTCATAATTATGATTTTTGAAGTTAGTTGTTTAGGAATGTTTTGCGGTTTTTAGCCCCAAAATGTATAATTGGCTTTGTATATCACATAATCTTGTTGTATATGTTGTATTTGTGGTGATAGGTTTAAAATTAATAATGTTTTGTGTGGAATAACCAATTTTATAATTTTATCTACAAAAGTATTAATTTATACATTTTAAATGATTTGTATGATAGAGTTAGATATTACAAATGGTTATATATTTTAAATGGTTGTGTGATATTTATATATTTAAAATATACAAAAGTATATCAAATTATACCACACACACATATATACACACCCAGTTGTATTATATTTCCATAAATGTATTTTTTAATTTTTGGCTGTTTATTATAAATACTTTAAAATCAGATACAGTTTCCCAAACGTAGTATTCAAGACTACTTGTCAACCAACATTAGTCATATATGTTTGAGTTGACAATGAAACACATCTCACAAATTGCCCATTATAATCTAAAATGGTGTACTTTATGCAAGAAAAATCATTCATTTTTCAAGAGAATAAGAGTATACTAGTAGATCAAGAACAAGATGGAAAAGAATAATATCTTTTAAAGTTGAGGTTGAGTATGTTTTTGGGAGTAAAACGTTTTAGCATTATTATTACAGGACTCGATGCAGCATTACCACTATTTGATAAATTTTTTACAAAAACTTCAGAGATGTTGGATTCAGAGGATGCAATGTTTGTGGATGCATATCATACTAACGAAGGTCAGAAAGGTCGAACCTCTACTTTTGGAACTGTCGACTTTTATATGAACAATGCTGCATATCAACCTGGATGCAATTGCAGTGAGTTCACATCTTTCTGAAATATACTTTTTAAAGATAATGCTTAGCTTTGTTCATTATTTGAGTGTAATAGAGAGTGAGAGGTACAAACAACAAAAATGTTTATGATTACTTGTAATTTAAAAAACAGTAGTAAACAAAATTATTGGTTATTAAAAGCTGATTTGGGATTTTTGAAAATCTATAGATTTACCCTTTTAGTAATTTGGCCTGTAATCTGAAAATAGATACACATAACCACTAAATATGATATACAGGTATTTCAGACCCACTTGAGTTTCTCTGTATTTGTCAAAGGTTACTCAGTGTCCATAAAATATTATATATGTAATATTAAAAATATATATGTATATAATTTTAATATATTGTAATATAAATATAATATTATATATATTATATAATATAATATAATATAATAATATTATATATTAATAATATTATATTATGTATAAATATAAAATATGTTTTCTTGTTTAATAATAAAAAACATTAGAGTTTATTCAAAATAGTAAAAATTATTGAATAATTTTTGTATTTGAATAACCTGTTGATATATATATATATATATAGAGAGAGAGATTTTTTGGACTAGGAGACTCACAGACTTACCTTGGTAAGAGTCCACACTGTAGTCTTGAAATAGAAACACATAAAAGCACTTAAACAATGATATATTTCAACCACACAGTGGTCTTTGTCAATCGAAGAGAAAACACAAAAAGAAATATGAGAGAATGAAATAAAATAAATATAAGTTGTAATCACAGATTGTGTAGAGTAGAAATCAGATGTCACAGATGCACAGATTAAAGATATATATATATATATATATATATATATATATATATATATATATATATATATATATTGTTTCCATGAGCATATGAGTGATTATAGTTTATATAAGTCTGTCAGGGGAAAAGAGATAAAGCTATTAGGGGGAAAAAAAAATGAATGGATTTATCTGATGTTGAGGTTAGGGGATTCTCTGGACTTGGTATACCACTGGTATGATAGTTCCCACCTTCTCAGTTCTGAGGGATTGCAATCAGGGGGGAGTGATTTAATTATTTTTGTGGTATAGCAGTCATCAAAAGTTGTGATGTTGTGACTCGCAGCATGTTGAGCTGTTGGTCTATCCATATTCATAATTTTAACATCATGTCTGTGGCCATTCATTCTGATATTCAGACCATCCGTGGTCAGGCCTATATACTGTGCTGAGCAAAGTTTACATTGTAGCTGGTATATGACATTTTTTGATGTAGAATTATGATGACCCTGTAATTTGAAGACCATTTTTGTTGTTTGGCTGTTGAAACTATTTGCTGAGGGGTGTATTGGACACGTCTTGCATCTAGGTCTATTGCATGGGAAGGAGCCATGAGGAAGTTTGAGGGAAGGAACTACCTTCAAATAAAGATAACAGCAATGGGCACCAGAATGGCACCATCGTACGCAAATCTGTACATGGGATTGTTGGAAGAAAGTTTTCTAAAGACACAAACACACCAGCCATTATGTTGGTATAGATATATAGATGACATCTTCTTAATTTGGACACAGGGTGCTTCAACACTTGAGACATTTTTAGACAGCCTGACACAATTCTCCACACTTCAATTTACCTGGGAGAAATCTACATCAGCCATCACCTTTTTGGATGTAGAGGTAACACTCCAGAATGGAAATATCAACACAGGAATTCACATCAAACCGACAAACCACCTACAATATCTCCATTTCGACAGCAACCACCCAATAAACATAAAACGATCCATTCCATACAGTCAAGCAATCAGGGGTAAGAGAATCTGTTCGAATGATAGGGAATTGGAAGATTTTAATAGAAAGATATCAACAGCCTTCCAGAGAAGAGGATACCCAAAAAAACTCATTGAAAACCAAATTCATTCAGCACAATCCTCGGTTCACCATAAACCACAAACAGAACAAAATAAACTGTCTTTAATAACAGACTACCATCCTGGTCTACATAAACTCAACAAGATATTGAGAGATGGCTTCAAAATTCTTCAAGCTTCCTTCCACACCAAAAATCTTTTCACCGATCCACCGCAAATTTGGTACAAGCAACCTCCCAACTTGAAAAACATCCTAGTACATCCTAAACTACCAGACCCTGATGCAGAGAAACCTCACAAACTTCCTCATGGCTCCTTCCCATGCAATAGACCTAGATGCAAGACGTATCCAATACACCCCTCAGCAAATAGTTTCAACAGCCAAACAACAAAAATGGTCTTCAAAATACAGGGACATCATAATTGTACATCGAAAAATGTCATATACCAGCTACAATGTAAACTTTGCTCAGCACAGTACATAGGCCTGACCACGGATGGTCTGAATATCAGAATGAATGGCCACAGACATGATGTTAAAATTATGAATATGGATAGACCAACAGCTCAACATGCTGCGAGTCACAACATCACAACTTTTGATGACTGCTATACCACAAAAATAATTAAATCACTCTCCCCTGATTGCAATCCCTCAGAACTGAGAAGGTGGGAACTATCATACCAGTGGTATACCAAGTCCAGAGAATCCCCTAACCTCAACATCAGATAAATCCATTCATTTTTTTTTTTTTTTTCTCCTAATAGCCTTATCTCTTTTCCCCTGACAGACTTATATAAACTATAATCACTCATATGCTCATGGAAACAATATATATATATATATCTTTAATCTGTGCATCTGTGACATCTGATTTCTACTCTACACAATCTGTGATTACAACTTATATTTATTTTATTTCATTCTCTCATATTTCTTTTTGAGTTTTCTCTTCGATTGACAAAGACCACTGTGTGGTTGAAATATATCATTGTTTAAGTGCTTTTATGTGTTTCTATTTCAAGACTACAGTGTGGACTCTTACCAAGGTAAGTCTGTCAGTCTCCTAGTCCAAAAAATCTAAATAATCTTTACCAACCAAAACTAACCTTAAAATATATATATATATATATATATATATATATATATATATATATATATATATATATATATATATCAACTAAATTGATATATTATTAAAATAATAATATTTAAATTATACTTTTTCATGAATTTGATCTACTTATAAAAATTCTAACTTAAAGTAGAAATAACTGTTTTTCTACTTTTAAAATGTCATCAATCAATATAATTAGGTTGGCCATTTAAAAAAAAAAAAAAACAATTGGAAAAACAAGAATCTATAAAGTTCAATCAAATATAAAACATACACAAGCAGTGGTCCTTCTCGACTGTCATCAATTTCTTACATTCTAATGTTTATTACCTAATTTTCTAAATAATAATCAAAATATATTGATAAAATAGATTTTAGTAGATGATTCATTATGTTCTTGATAGGTTTCTCTATCCATTATACAGGTTACATAAAATGTATGGAAATGATTTTTCCAGAGATAAATCACTAATAAACATGATGTCACTCCATCTAACAGACCAATTCTTTATCTTGGAACTTATTTCAATATTTACTTTTTTTAAATACTAAAGAACTGTATTTTTGGAACAGATAGTAGTTGCAGCCATTACAGAGCTGTAGAATACTTTGCAGAGAGTATCACCTCAGACATCGGATTCCATGCCTTTAAATGTTACTTCTGGTTTTCATTACGGAATGGATATTGCAGTATTTCTGATACTAACCCTTTGGTCATTGCTGGAGAACACATTTCATTCAAGTGAGTTAGTCAAGTTATCAAGCCTAAAACTATAATATAGAGAATAAAGCCAGTCAACTGGTAGATTTATAACAAAAGCAACATTTTCAATCCAGTCCATAAAGCAATTAAAAGTGACTTATATGAGTTGAACTAGTAAAGTCAATTGTTGATTACTGCATAATTTAGGAATAGGAATGGATTAATACATGTCCAATGGAATTATGGTACAACACACTTACTCCTTTTTTGCGCCCATGCGTAAGAATAAAAGTTTAAATAAATTCACTAAATTTGAAAAAAAATTGTTCAAACTAAAACCGTTATTATTTTTTTTAGCACTCAAATCCAATATAGCTCTTTTATACGGAATTTTGTCATCCGAAACATTCTATTAACTGGCACATATTCAAATAAAAACAAATTCAGTACATTACCCTTCTCTGATGTTACAAGATGCAAGAGCGTATAAAGCGACTTGCTTTGGGGGGGGGGGCGATCGATGTATTATATATATATATATATATATATATATATATATATATATATATATATATAATATGTGTGTGTGTGTGTGTGTGTGTGCGTGCGCTCGCGCGTGTGTGTATATAAAAACATAGAACAGAAAAAGTTCTTTCTACGCTTGCGTTACAAATCGGTAACGTGATAAAGATTCGTAGCAAATTAGATGTTTTAATAAATAATTATTCCAGTTTCGATAACACTTATGGCTAGAGAATATTATTAATTTCATATTAAGCTCTAATTATAAAAATGGTTTATTAATTAATATAAGTAGTTATTCTTCCAACACGAACAATTCCGGAGTCAACTGCGAATATTACGCATGCAAAATTACGTATTGAAAATCATATGTTCAAGACTAAGCTTCACTAGCGCTATCTGTTGTTAAAACGTTTAGACTTTTACGAGGGTATGCCGAGGAAACGCATCACATTTTCAAATTAAAAATTAAAATTTTATTTTTTATTTACAATAAAAGACGAATTAACTTAAGTAAAAGTATAATTTAATAGAAAGTCCTAATTTAATAATATATTGTCGATTTTTAACCCAAAGTTCTTGAGGGTTGGGGGGGCGATCGCCCCATCGCCCCCCCTTGGATACGCGCCTGAAGATGTGACTCATCAGAAATACAGTTTTTGTTGAAAAACTGGGATCGCATATCAGGCAGTCAGACATCTGTGATTATTTTAAAAATCACTAAATCATTATGAAATCAATAGTCTTTGTATAGTTAGGTGTATTGGTGCATGCTTTATTTTATCACTGTATGAACAAAAAAGTTTTCAACAATAACTTTCTCTTCTTTCTTATATTTTTTTCTTATAAATTTTCTATCCACGTGCGTATTCTTTTATTAATATGAACGGAAATACAGTAATCGGTTACAAACAAACAAAGATAACATTTCAGTAGTAGATTCAATTTTCCTTGATATGTAGCATAACGTTATGCTCAGTTTGTACTGTATATAGGGTACATAGGTTATGTTCTATTATCCTAAAATTTTTACATTTGTTGATTCCATCTTCGCGTGAGCTACTAGTAATCACTAAACACTTTTAAATGTTTTAAATTTGCCTATAGTAGCACTTACTTTGCTTGTTGAGGATGGCTGTTTCGGTACTCGAGTTACGGTCTGAGTTGACAAAGGGACACATCTCCCGAAACGGTCGTCCTCAACAAGCAAAGTAAGTGCTATTATAGGCAAGTTTAAAACATTTAAAAGTGTTTAGTGCACAAATTTTTGATAACCAGAAACATGCCGACCACAAGTGTGCCAGATAGTAGAGCTTTTACTTTATACTGGTTGTCCCAGGAAAAAACTGAGAAACTTTCAGAGTTGGTTCATTAGGTGAAGTTAAACATATAAACAATAGTTCATTCAAACATAGGTCTGAAAATGCTTTGTTAATGAATTACAACTGGCAAAATATTTCATCAGGATTTTAGTTCTGTTACAATGAAGCCATAATAAAATTTGTAGGAAGTTAATTTAGACATAAAATTTTGTTGGTTTTATTATAAAAATAACTGATAAAATGAGTAAAACAGGACCGAGATCTGTAACTTTAGTACTTTTAAAAATATCTAACGAAATAAGCAAACCTTGAGTCTTGAAACTCAAGTTAAGATTAGGTTTGAAATACAACTTTGATAAATGATTAACAACTATATACAATTTTTTAACACAACTTGTAGAGAATTTCATTCTGAAGAGGATAATTATTTCTTAGACAGTAAAAGACAAAAAATGTTTTTATATAAATCAAAATATGAAAAATAGACAAAATGAGTTAAACTTTATTTTTACCAGTAAGTAAGACAGACATATGATTGCATTGACTTTCTTCTTTAGTTTCCCCAGAGGGAAAAGCGCTGAAAGTTTCTTAATTCCTTCCTTAAACACTCTGTATTTAAAAAATTATTCTTGTTATTATTGCTTTCAGATATTTTAAATGCCAATTTCACATGGCTGATTTTAAGAAAGATGAAGTGTAAATATTAGTTTTAATGGTATGCATTTTAAAATAGGCCACACTTGTGTTCACACTAATAATTAACTAGTTTTATTTCCTCAGTTAAGTTTTTACTTAGGTTGTGACAAATTCACGACACTACAATATTGTAGGTTACTACATTATAAGTGGTATTGTTTACATTCTTTATATAAATGTTGAGATCTATATCAAATCAAAGTTATTAATTTTATTAAATTAAACTAATAATTAACTTTTCATTCTCATTATTTTCTCACTGAACACTATTCAACCACAGGTGTTTGTATGTGGTGAACTAGTTAGTGAAACTCTTGTATAATTTAATCTTATAGTGAACATTTCAACTTATTTCAATGAAAGTGTTTTAGTGAATAGTTCTTGAGGAAAAGCGGTGTGCACACCAGATGACTAGAACTACACCTTAAACATTTTATTCTAAGTTAGTGTTCTTTTGGCCATTTTCACTATTCAAACTTTGTTCATAAACTCCTTGTCATATGATAAAATTAAATTTGACTCCTGGTAGTCCTTCAATGGTACTCCTTCAAGGTAACATTCACCTTTAAAATTTATCTCTATGATCCTCTGAAAATATTAGTTTTTACTATTTTTTTTTTATCAAATTCAAGGGCTGAACGCTATATTTGGTCATTCTGGAAACTGATGCTTTAAAAGCGTTAAAAAATTGAACCCCCTATTTCATACAGTTCACACTCATTTTCGATTTTTATGTTTTTAATTTTCTATTTAACTATGGCAACCATCTTTGAGGAATGTGAGTGATGGAATATTTAGGCTAATAATTCTTGATCTCAAAAAAATTTCTAACTTTATTGGTGATGACTTTGTTTTTGAAGCTATGACTCAAACATTCCACAGAATGCAAGATCAGATGAAAAATGCTGCCTTGTCAGAAGGGAAACTCGATAGCTTCATAGAGTTTAAAACAAGATCTTTTACCCATTACTTATGAAATGTGCTAAGTTAATAAAAAAGGAAACTGACTGCAAACCTTTTCACTTACCAGCTGATTTGCCTTCATTATCTGTACCTCACTTCTCTGGTCTTAATAAAGAGTCAATTTTAATGAATTCATTTGATCAAATTTAACTAATTATTAACTTCACATTCTCTTTATTTTCTCTCTGAACATTATTCAACAACAAGTGTTAGCACATGACCAACTAGTTAGTGAACCTTTGTGTAATTTATTCTTTTAGTAAACATTTATACCAGATGCATTTAATTACACTTGGGAAGAATACTTTATTCAACAAAAGATAATGTTTTTTAGCAATTGCCTTTATTCAAACTCTGTTTCTTAAACTCTTTGTCCAATGATAACATCAAAGTAACTCACAGATTTGCCTTTTAAATTTATCGGTGTGATCCTCCGGAAATATTATTTTTTAATATCCTTTTCTGTCATAATCAAAGACTGAAGACTACAGCTAGAAAATATGAAAAAGTTATTATTTATTAGTAAACATTTTAATAACATACACTATTGCATCTTATATTTATATTTTGACTGGCGTTTTAAAACTCTTGCGATATTAATGATGTTTTTTAAAATGTATTAAAAAAAAACAATTCCTTGATAAAACTGTAACAGTAAGAATTATAACACACAGTTCTTTCTGTCTTTCAACAATCTATTTCTAAACCATTTTTTATTTCTCAAAAACAGTAATAAATATTGCATAGCTTCCCAATTTAAATTTCTTTATAGCAACGTTTAAAATAAAAGTACAATTTTTTAACATATATTTAAAATAATATATTACAACGCCGATTTAATAATTGAAGAGACCAATCACGTAGAACAAGAGCCGTATATTTTTCCAAAATAAAACTTACATATCTCAACATAATCTGTAACAATATTTTAACACAATAGTGAAATAGTTTCCTCATACCTGATTCACAAGGTCTTGTTTGAATCCCTTCCTCACAAATTCTTTGACCTCCTCAGTGTGGGGAAGCATTTCATGTAGTAAAATCGAGCATTTCTTTGAAATCTGTGACATTTTTCTGTCATTACTGGCTTTGTTTTATTAACTAATACACGTGAGTAATGATATTGTTTATTATGTGCTGATCTTCCAAATAATTACTACAAAATATGACATCTCAGGTGTCCTAAAAGACTCTCAACATGACCTATCTAGCCTTTGCTTCAGTTCTGAATTATTTTTAGGTGAGCTTCTTTTCCTTGCTTTGTCTTTTGTACAATACTATTAATCTTAATTCTTGAATTTTATAGTTCATTACGTTCGGTGAATCTTATTAATCCTTAAACAATAGTTTATGATTATCCGAACTTTGAATTTAGTATAACAGTTACTGTTAAGTACAGAATTTGATTCTAATTTGCCACCATTCAAAGTGATTCAAATACCATGCTAAACCAATGCCTGATAAAGGAATATAATATAGCATAAGCAATAGGCATTTTCTATGTTCTAGGAGCTTCCTCTGTGCAACATAAGTCTCTGAAAATACAGTTGGCCTTGTACAGTAGATATGCATTACAATTCCACAATCCCCATTCAGTTCTGGTATAGACTCTTCATGAAACGGATTTACGTATTGTTGAAGTTTCAACTACTTTTAAGAGTCGAAGATGGCTATAATCAACAAATATACTCTTGTATTAAATTACATTAAAGTATTTCCTGTAAAGTATAATAACTTATCATGTTAAACCTAAACCTCGTTTTAGGCTTAACATGTTGTTAGCAGTGCTAATTATGTTTGTGCTAGTGATTTCAGGACTACAAGATTTATCATTCAACTCATACAAAGCTTGTAAGCTTATAAATCAATATTTTCCAAGTTCAACAGTGCTATAAGAAAACTTGACCCTTTCAGTAATAGGCTAACTATACACTGACATTCTAAGTTCTTTTTAGCAGCAGAATTTTGCTTACAACTTGCTTGGTTCTTCAGAAAGAGTAAAATAAAGCTATCGATTGAGGATATTGGTCCAAACAGGCCAGATAGTAAAAATTCATTTATTTTAGTTTAAAAGAAGCTTTTGTGAACCCTAGTTTACAATCATGATATACAGTTCCACTTGACATTTGTGACAGTATAACCACCTTTGTTTTAGATTTAAAGTGCTGTTACCACTGACTAATTCTCTTTGTACTAGGGATTTCAGTGATTTTATAAGAATAATGTTTTAACTCTTGACGCTTATAAGCTTACATGTAGGTTTTCTCTAAGTTCAACAACACAACAAGCAACAAAAACCTATTGGCAAGTGTTGAGCTAACTATACACTGCGATATTTCCAAATAGTTTTCAACAGCAACAAGTTGTCTATAACTTGCCTGGCCCTTCGGAAACAGTAAAATAAAAAGCTACTTGTTGCATACAATTTCTGTTTAGTACCAAGGTTTACTTATATAATTATCAGCAATAGTTGTTTTTACTGTTGATTCTAGAAGCTGTTGAAAATGTTTAACTAATTATTTAATCTATTTGATTGCAGTTTATCAGGAGTGTATTATTCTTTCACCAACAGCCAAAAGCCATTTGCAATTCCTTCAGGCAGATACAAAAATGTTGTCAAAGAAGCAGAAAGGGTTGATATTGACTGTTGATTTACTACATATTTACAAAGTTTGCTACTTATAAAACTTTATAACTATTTAGGATATAAGTATCGATAAAATATACGAAAAAATATCGTATAAGTTTCGAGTTGCTTATATAAATTGGGGGGCTACTGAATGTATTTTTGTGCAAATTTCAAAGGTATAATAGTGGACTTCATAGCTGAATACTCAGAGTACATAATTTAAAAAATAAATACTAAAAAGTTTGTTTTTGAAAAAAAAAACTTTGGAAAATTAAAAAATGTTAACATTTTGTGCCAAATTTATAGTGCTGTCACTATTTTCATTAACTTTCCTCTTTAAATTTTTGGTTTCTGAATACACTAGTGAGAAGACTCGATGGTCACTAGCTTTAATCGTCATTAATACTAAAATTTGAATGTGCTTCTTCAATCCTAAGACTGAACTGGCCTGTGTAAATAAGTTCTTAAGATCAAACATGGTCAATATCATATAATGGTCTTTTGAGATACACTACGTTCCACACATTATACTCCTGTAACTTTATGTCTACACTGGCTTTCCTAAAACAGTTTTAATTTTTTTAAAAAAGGAGTCAATATATTCTACATTACACTCTCTAAATTTTTGTAAGTATAAATTGTTGGTTCTAAAAAAATAGGCAATATTTATTTTAGATAAGTTGTACATTAATAGAAGTGAATTAATGTACGTTGTTCTTTTTAATAACAGTTATTATTATCATCACGATTTTAAATTGTATTAATTTTATTACTGACTCTTTCACAAATGTCTAGTTGTGTAATTATATATAATGTACATTCTTGCAAAAACTATACTAGTAAATATTATATTTGGTATGAAATGTATATACCTCAAATACAGTATTTGATCACATGCAAAATCCTGACTATATTATATTATGATCAATAACAAATTGTAATGCATCCTCTCCTTTAATTTAAGATTACCTCTTTTACATCTATCATTAAATCTTAAATTAATTTGAATATTTTTCATAGTTGTTTCAAATTCAAATTAAGAATGTTCTACTATGTAAGTAACTAAAGATTATTGATTTACTATAACATCTTTTGTAATGGATACAGTTGTTAAACACTACTACTTTTTAGTTTAAAAGCATTATCTCTTTCTAATCACTTAAACAATAGTTTATGACTATATTGTTTAAGTGATTAATAAGATTCACCGAACATAATGGACTACAAAATTCAAGAATTATCTCTTTGTTATATACAAGTTACTTTCCACTTTTGTATTCAATATGTGTTTCTCTTTGATTGTATTCATTTAGAAGCACTTATATCACTTTTCTCAATTAGACAGTAATGTTACATATTCTTCTATACTTTGGTTTAAAGTAGAGTAGGAATGGGTCTGTGGCAAGGTAGGGATGGAGTGCTGTCAGTTCAAACACTGTAGTCAACCCACCATTGCTAGCGGCTAATACTGTCAAGAGTAGCTAAGTGGTAAAACAATTCATTAAGTTACAGATTTTTTTCACTTTTTCTCCACAAAAAAAAATATTTTTTTTATTCTGAATTTCTATTTTTAATTAGAACTTCCTTCATTCTTGAAAAACTGTATTTTCTGTATAATATAGCGTGAAGTATCTCTCATAAATACCACGCAGTTATTAACCAGAGTTAAGTCGGAAACTGAAAAAAGTATGTAATTAATAATATATAACATGCGAAATTTATTTAATTACTATCGTATATAATAAAATGTTCTTCATGCATATAGGTTAGAACTTTGAAGTGATTGTACAAAAAAAAAAATTAGTTTGACAGTAATACGATGATTGTTTCATTTTCAAATTCGTAAACAAATTTAATTCACTTACCCACAAAAAATATGTTCTAAATATATTCACTTTCACCATTAAATATCTACATAAAATTACAAAAAATGTGTAATTTATTATATAAATATATAATGGTATTATAAAAATAATGGGTGGATTAATATATATATATATATATATATATATATATATATATATATATATATATATATATATATATATATATATATATATAGCCAACACACAGGTAAACAATAACTGTCAATAAAAGCAAATGAACTGACTAATAAAAATAAGAGATAATGACTAAAATGCGTGGACGCCCAAACGAGTAGTCTGCCATAATAATGTAAACTAATGTCAGCTAATCACGGCTATAAATAGATTAGGATTTGACATAAGCATTATCTGCATTATATGTTTACGTTTACATTACCGATCAGTATTGTGTTGTGAAACACATGACACAAGAAAATAAGTAATATCAAAATTTTTTTAAAGTCAATACCTATTTAAATCAACAGGGAAAATTTTTATTTCAGTTTCTATTCATTTTATAATTACAATTATTATAAATATCTATATACATATTTCAGAATAAGAATATTAAGTAACGATATAGAAAGCGAATTACTTTGCAATTTTCCATTTTCCTTTTCTTGTATGTATTGGACTATTATTTTCATTTGTTACTACTTATACGCTTTCTTTTTTTCATTGCTTGCATTGTGTTGTAGTTTCATTTTGCTTTCCTTTCGCATTATCCGTTTGTGAAGCAAGGTTTAACAACATTTATCCAGTTTGTTTGTTAATTTTATTCTTTTTCTTCATTATTAATCCTAGAGCATTATTTATGATATTGTGTGATAATAATGGTAAAATTTATTGGGATAAAATGGAGGTTTTTCATAAAGATCTTTGAGACGTTCATTTTTATCTATGGAAAGTTGGCTCAGTGCCAAAAAGCGCTAGACTTTGATGAACATGATATACACAGTTCGAAACCGACCTAGACTCTCAAATTTTTGTGATTCAATTATTGAATAAATACTTGAAAAAACTTTATTAAAACCAATTGTCATCGACAAAAGGTTTTAATATAAGGAGAATGTGAGTTAGTAGAAGAAATTTTAAAATATTCCGAGTTAACTGTCTATGTAGATCGAGACAGTAAAGTCTTGAAAAAGACTGTTGAAGGAAAGCAAAACTGAAATTGCAGAACGAGGCAAACTACAGCACTAGTAAATCACTCTACCACAGCTACACAGCTACTGAAAAACGAATGCAATACACCTAAAAATCACACAACACACACATGGACAAATATACTAATTTAAACATACTCCACACCTCAACACGTTCACTACCGCAGTGTTAACAAAATAAAAATTGATATAGACCAGCCTACTCACAAATCCGGTCTCTCTTCCTGGAACAACGTCCCACATATGCGCCTCTCGGAGTATTTAATATGGCTAATATTTGGGAAACTGTTTCCACGTTATTTTTTTTTCCTCTGACAAATCAGTGGTTTATTTTAACAGCTTGATATATATGTATCTGTCTGTAGACATGATTGGCGTCAATGTGGGACATTTGGTCTCTTAGTTATCAAGGTCAATGACATAAAAATAACACTCTTTTTTATTCCTTTGTGCCACTGAGCCAGTTTTTATTTTGAATGATCGCGTTTTACTAGGTTTACTCTAAATGACCAAAAGATGTAAACGTGTCACAAGTGATTGGTGAGTTTATAAATATTTTGTACTGTGTTTAGAAATCAAATGTAAAAATATTTCTTCTCTGCCATAATAATATTTATATTGTCTGTATTTTTTCGATATATAAGCATATATAAACATTCTGTCTAGCATGAAGTGCCGAGATGAGTTAGTTTTGTGTTTGTTAATGTAAACCTTTTAGTGGCCCTTACGTGCGATGCTAGGTCTACGAATAGGACTTCGTGCTATAGACCGTCTGGCTCATATATGCACCATCGCAAAAATCACTAAAAACAACAAAATTATACATTCAACAAACATGCTTGTAATGTTTTTATGTAGTATAATAACTTATTACAACATTCCATTTTTGGTCTGTAACGAAGATCGGAAACACATTTACGCGGTTTGTGTGGAAAGATCGAATTTTCACCACCAGAGAAACCAGACAGCACATATATGGTAGCAAACGTGTTAAAACAAAGTAAAAAACTAACAACTTTAGAAAAATACAAGATATACAAACATTACACAACAGTTAAAGAAAACGTATTAAATGAACACACATTTTGAGGCCAACTCCCTTTTCCATTACTTAGCGCACAAGCAAAATAACCCAGTTTTTCCACAGTCATAAATCCATTCCCGACATCCTTTGTACCTAACGTGTAAGCCGCCAGTAGAGGCTTTGCTTCATAAAAGGAACAATGGTTTCAAAACTCATCAGCAAGTAAGCTCTATGTATTCACTTTGTTGAGTAATTTTTAATTATAAGTTATTAACAGTTTTAATCGTGGGTATTGATGAGGAAGAAGTGTTTTCAAGAGCCTAAAAAACGTAGACTTGCTTAATGTCGCTTTATGGAATCCTACAATATGGGATGCAATCAGGCTGATAACTCTAGTTAAATCATGGCAAAAACTATTTGATCATAGAACAACGAGGAGATAGAAAACATATTAAAAATGGAAAACCTTGTTAGTAAAATAAAGACATTGTTGATTTTCTCCAAAATGGTTGTGAGGACATGAACATTGTTAGCGTTAATGAATGGATGAAAGAGGATGAAGTTTATGAATTTACTACTAGTGACATTATAGACTTAGAGAGCCCACAGCTAGCGCCTGCCAAAGATGAGGAAAGAAAACAAACCATGAAGCTTAATGAAACTTTCCAGGCATTTTATCAGCTGATTGAGTAAGTCAAACAACCTTGTTGAAATAAATGAAAAAATCGTCGAATTTCCCCAAAACATTCCTGGTTATAAGGACATGAATGATGTTGGCGTAAATGAATGGATGAAAGAGGATGAAATTCATGAGTTTAGTACTAGTAATAATAAGGGCTTGATGAGCCTACAGTCAGCACCTGCCGAAGATAACGAAAGAAAAAAAACCATAATGCATAGTGAAGCTTTCCAGGCATTTGACCGCCTAATCGAGTACATCAAGCAACAAGACGAAGGGATATTTTGTCAAAGAAACGTGTTAAATGAAACAAGCAAACCACCATTACATCTTTTTTTACAAAAACTGATAATTATTGTACGTAATTATGTACAGTACAGTATTTAGGAAATGTACTTACAGTCACGTATTTAAATTGTACATACAGTTTTATATTGCTATTACAATATTAAATTCTTCAATAAGTATAACTTATTTACTTAAACAATCTTAAATCTACTTCTAATTGGAATAATTGTAATTATGTAGTACAGGCGTAAATCATTACATTACCCCTCCCATATCTGGATTTTTTGTTATCCGGATCGGGCTGTCACAATATTGTTTTGGATATGAGGGGTTTTACTGTGAATATAAAAACTTGTAAAAATTATACTCATAAAACCACATCAGTAAATATTTCATTTTTTTATATCAACAATATTCAGAAAAATAATGTATGTCTTCATATAAGAAAAATGTTTTTTTAATAACCATAAAGAAGAAACAAACAGATGTAGTCATGAAAATATAATTAAATTTTAGAAATTAAAATATACAAAACCAAAAAATATTACAATTTTTATGTACATTAAATATAATTTATTTATTTCTCAAAAACGTATTTTATAATATCATGTTTGTTAGAGAAGTACAGTAGTTGAATATCAACTACAATAATTTCATTAAATAAAGTAAAAGACACAAACTTTTGATTTTGTATGATAACATAAATTTTGAAAATAAGTATTTTTGCAAAACGAAACCATATCATGACAGTTTTAAATATTGTTTTCAGATGTTAAATTTCAAATGATATTACTGTCTTTGAAAAATTTTGAATATGTGTTTTGAATATTTTATAAATTAATAACTTTACATTAGTTTACGACTATCCGAACTTAAATTTGTTTGTAAATTCGTAAAAACGTACAACATTATGTCTCAACATAATGTTTTCAAATGCTCGTGGCGATCTTTTTCAGTGTCTAAATGTTCTACTTGGAGTTGTTGTTGAGTTGAGTGGCGACGGTTTTAAAGGCAGGTTTCCGATTGTGTCAAAGAGTGTATGTGGATTTGTATTGGGTCTGTTCATTTAGTATGTTTGTGTTTTGTGTGTTTGTAAATTTCATACTGTTCTAGTGTGTTGAGATGTGGTCTTTTTTTGTTGATGTGTAAGATTTCTAGGTTATGGTTAATGTTTGTGTATGTGTAATATGTCTATGTCTGTCTAATATGTAAAAACATATTAAATAAACAGACCCAATACAAATCACATAAACTCTTTGACACAATCCAAAACCTGCTTTTAAACCATCACCGCTTAACTCAACAACTCCAAGCGAAACATTTAGACACTGATGAAGATCGCCACAACCAATTGAAAACGTTATGCCTTTGTAAGTTCCTACAAATTTACAAACAAACTGAAGTTTGGATAGTCATAAACTAATGTAAAGTTATTAAGTTTCACCGAACGTAATGGACTACAAAATTCAAGATTTTATAAATGTTTATTCAAACATTCATCACTAAATAATATATAGGATAGTGTTTTATGAATTTAGAAATATATTAATTAATTAATATATTAATTAAATTTAAATATTTAATATAATATATAAGTTAATCTTACTTACTTACTTACTAGCCAACGCCCACTCTTGGCTGTTGGGCCATTTGGTGGCGCGCTGACCAGTAGAGGCGAGAGATCTCTTCTTCCTTCGTGTCGTTCAGGGGTCCATGGTCCAGAGCTGTACATGACTGGAGGTGCTCAGCTGTCATGTCCTCCCCGCTGTCACATAGGGTGCACCTGGGAGACGAGAAGACGTGTATCTTGTTTAGGTGTGCAGCTAGGTAATCGTGTCCAGTTGTGAGTCTAAAAAGTGCAACCCCGTCCAGATTTTATAATTTAAAAACTTAATATTTAAAAGAAAATCCCAAATTTTTTTTTAATGCTTAAAAGAAATTAAACTATTTTAAATAATTGTAATATTTAATCACTTTAACATTAGTTTATGACTATCTGAACTTTAAATTTTGTTAATTTGTGAAAACTTACTGAGAGAGAATGTTTTTGATCACTATGTGGAAATCTTCTTCAGTGTCTTCTGAATTGTATTATACTAACAAAAAGTACATTTCTTAAAACAACATTTCACATAGAAACAATTGAGAATCCAAAGCTTTATAAAAATCCTTACATAAAAATAAGTATACGGTGGATAGAGTAAATTGAAGTTTTGAAATAAACCTAGCATTTTAAAATAGTTGGAATTCCTGTAAATACTCAAGGTTTTATCTGATCTATCTTTTACAATATAAACATATAAAAACTCATATGAAGCATTTTCTTTGTAATATCTGTACACCACAATTTACAAATAACCATATAGGGAGGAATTCTTTAAATAGAATCACATTATGTTACACTATATTAACCCATTCCGGACTATATTATTCACAAACCGAGTGATCCAACGGTAGAAGTTAATTCTTAAGCGATCACGGCAACAAAACTGTTTATTAATCACTTTAACATTAGTTTATGACCCTGCAAACTTTAAATTTTGTAAATTTGTAAAAACTTACTGAGATAGAACGTTTTCGATCGCTATGTTGCGATCTTCATCAGTGTCTTCTGCTTGGAGTTGTTGGTTTAAACCATATAAAATGAAAGACATAAACATACCACACAATTCAACACTACTATCATTTGACATAACAAATATGTACGACAACATACCCATATCCGAAACCTTTAACATCCTAGAAACCTAATTAATACAGAACAACATACTGAAAACCCACATCACAGAAATCCTAAACATCCTCCAAACCATCACCACACAAAACTATTTCACTTACAAATCAAACTTCTATTCACAACCAGATAGCCTACCCATGGTAAGTCCTATCAGCAGTGTCCTATGCAAAATTTTCGGCTTAACCCAATAGCTCCAAGCAGAAGACACTGGTGAAGATCGCCACATAGCTATCAAAAACTTTCTGTCTCAATAAGTTTTTACAAATTTACAAAATTTAAAGTTTGGATAGTCGTAAACTAATATTAAAGTGATTAATTAAGATTCACTAAACGTAATGGACTACAAAATTCAAAAATTCTGTTGTGCTAAAAAAAATTGCTTAGATTTGAGAAAAGTGTTGCACATTCATATCTGAAGCATGGACACAATAACACTTAATAAGGGTCTTTATTGAATGCACTAAACATTCAATGGAGTTTGATGAAACAACAATAAAAATCGATGACAATAAACTGACATCCATGTGCATCCTAAACACAATTTGTAAGGGGGAGATAGCTTCATCAATGGGTTTAACATATAATTTCAAAGTATTTGGTTAGATTTAGTTATAGAAAACTAAACCATAAACTTTGGAATCATAAAATGCACCATATCTAAATAAAGATTACATTTTTGTAAATTTTAAGTAATAGGTTTTTAAGTAAGTGGGTTTTGTGGCTCTTGACTTTTTGTTTAGAAAATACATGTTTAAATAACACATGTAAAAAAATTATCAAAGTTAAATATCATATGTTCAATTATTACCTAAGTTATATTTAAGGATAACTTCTGCATTTTTAGGTGAGATCTTTATACTTTAACCTACAAGTACATAGGTTTGATACAAACTTTTATTCTAACCCATGCTAATCAGCAATCGCTTCCAACTATGGAGTTCCTAATATGTTATTGACCTTCAGTTGTGACATAGGTTTTGTGATAGCTTTCTGTCTGCTTCAGTTATTAAAGAAATATATCTCTCGGACTTAGCTAACAATTAGTGATACTTTTGAGCAAGTCCGTCAGTACCTACTAGGGAACAAGGCCAGAACTCTCTGTTTGTGACGTCACGAGGAGAGGGGTAAACATCTATCAAACCCTTACGTGAAGAACCATCTTTACGGTTCTTACAAAAATATTTAGAAATCATTACTTTTGAATTCAATATTTTGTTACAGTTTATTTCATCTAATGAAAATATAATAATTTCAATCAATTGGTAAATGTGCTATTGGAAAATGAAAATTTGCTTTCAACAACTGGTATTCACTTGTTAAACGCCAATTACATTCCACTATTATAAACAATCTTACAAATGCTCATCCATATGACTAAAAAGGGCTCATTAAATTAGGTACCTGCTATTTCAAAAAATGCAAATCTTGAAGAATAAAATCTAGAAGAGTTGAAGCTTGGATAAAAAAAGCGAACATTTTATTATGTGAAAGTATATTTTTTTAAATGTATGCAAAAACATGCCCTGCGGTTATGTCTATTGAAATATATTCATCAGATAAATCGAGGGAAAATCATAAATTTAAATGTGACCGCATCACAAAGAGCTTGTTAAAAATGCGCGAACAGGGAACGTATTTGTTATTCAATGCTTAAAGACAGTGCGCCAGATAAGCTGTACGCAAAGATGTCTCACACTCACGTACGCCAAAGTCGCAACAAAACCGCTCTGAATGGATCCTACAGAAAATACACTCGAGAAAGAACTGTTCCTTGGTATACACTTTAATTAATTGTTTTTTCTCTATTTCAATTATACTTTTCTTTTATTGAGAAATGAAATTAAGATAGCAATTATGTTGGTCACGTTTCCTAAACCTTAGATCGAATCTCAGATGCTTTTGATTAACTCAACCATTATGTTTCTCTTTTTGTTCAAATGGTAGTCTGCTCTTTTAATGCATTTGTTCACTTGGTGCTTTGTACGGAACTGTAACGAATAACTGAATGTAACTATTATTGCGACTGTTGTTTTAATAATATCAATGTGCCACCATTTTCCTTTTTATTTTTTATGTCCATTGTTTAAAAACATAAATCATTAAACACCATCTGCAAAATGCATCATGCAGTGCAGAAACAACAATAAGATAAGTAAAAAAAATTTGTTGTAAAGTTTTATGTCCAAACCTAAAAAGTGAGTTAACATTATGGCAACATTAGGAAGGCATTTTTAAAAAGCAAAGAAACTCTTACACTAAAGATAACTCAAATCTTGCTAGTAATTACGCATTTGAGAATAAATAGAATTACTGTATTTAAAAAAATACTTACTCTCTTCAATCTCGGCCTCAGCTTCCTTTCCTTCCAAAAAACCTGCATCTGTAACTACATCCGTTTCCGGCAAACATCCAGCTTCTAAAACAGTGAAATAAATTAGAAAAAAAAATTTAATTTAAAGTAACGTCTACAGCCAATCTTGCTAGTAATTACGTATTTGAGAATAAATAGAATTACTATATTTAAAAAAATACTTACTCTTTTCATTCGATCTTCTTATTCGATACTTATTCCTTCTATTAGCCCACACTCTTTTGATATATATCTTGTACAAATTTTCAATTGTTATTAAAATACGTTTTTATTCATCCAATAAAGTTCAAATACTTTTTATTTAACCTATATTGGATTACAATTGATGTTAATAAAAGTTTTTCAAATATTTATTTTATAATTAAATTATAAAAATTTGGGGGACTATTTGGATTTGAACTATGAATCTTCATGTTCAAAGTACAGCGCTTTGACACTGCGTCAAATTTCCAATACCAAGAAATTAATTTCTCAAAGACGTATATGAAGTTTTTCCCTCACCTCCATTGTACAACTTTAAACTGTTGCAATGGTTACAACAAAATATCATAAATACTTTTGCAGGGTTAAAAATGAAT
The DNA here is from genome assembly GCA_036971475.1 of Prosapia bicincta. Lineage (NCBI taxonomy): Eukaryota > Metazoa > Arthropoda > Insecta > Hemiptera > Cercopidae > Prosapia > Prosapia bicincta. The sequence goes on along the minus strand of JBAIZL010000005.1, from coordinate 45,917,425 downwards.
GAAACGAATAAAATATAAAAACTGGAAATAAGCAAACAATGATAAAATTTTTTTTCTTGATCTCAGTAGGAATTTACTTTTTTTTTTTTAATTTATATTACTTGTTTATTGATTAAATTAAACTGTTTTTTAAAAGTTGAAATGTTTTATTTTTTATTTTATAAGAATTTATTTAATTAATTTTGATAGCTTCTATAATGGTCTTTATTTTATATGGCCCCTATTAGGATACCATAGTCCTAACGTTGAACAACGTATAAAATTCTATTTGACGTTCAAAACGTGTTGTCTATATAGGCTTAAAGAAGTCCCAATGACCACAGAAAACATAAACAAAGAACTAGACACAATTAAATATTTAGCATAACAAATGGATACAACACCACAATGATAGACAAACTATGGTACAAAATACAAAGAAACACTAAAATTAACACTACAGACAGGTAAAACAAATACATCACATTACCATTCATAAACAAAACAAGAAATAAAATAGCCCGCATATTTCAAAAAATAGGTTACAAAATAACATACAAAACCAATAACAAGTTACAATACAAAATACAACAACACCAACAACAAAGATAAACTACAAGCACCAGGTGTATACAAACTGAACTGCGACGAAAGTAACAAATTCTACGTTGGACAAACAGGTTGCAGCTTTAAACAAAGAGTCGAAGAACACAAACAGAACACCAACTCAACATTTTACAATCACTTAAAAGAAACAGGACACAAATACACAGACATTTATCATAATTTAGAAATCCTACACATCACAAAAAGGACCACATCTCAACACACTAGAACAATATGAAATTTACAGACACACATAAACACAAAATACAAACATATTAAACAAACAAACGCAATACAAATCACATACTCTCTTTGATACTACCTTTAAAACTGTCACCCCTTGACCCAACATCTCCAAGCAGAAGACACTGATGAAGATCGGCACATAGCGATCGAAAACGTTCTGTCTCAGTAAGTTTTAACAAATTTACTAAATTTAAAATTCGGGTAGTCATAAACTATTGTTTAAGTGATTATTAAGATTCACCGAACGTAATGGAGTACAAAATTCAAGAACTATTTATATTCTTGAATTTTGTAGTCCATTACTTTCGGTGAATCTTATTAATCACTTAAATAATAGTTCATCACTATCCGAACTTTAAATTTTGTAAAACTTCAAAAATAACTTTTTAATATAGCGATCGAAAACGTTCTGTCTCAATAAGTTTTAAAAAATCTACAAAATTTAAAGTTCGGATGGTAATAAACTGCTGTTTAAGTGATTAATTAATTATATTGATTGATGTCATTTTAAAAGTAGAAAAAAAGTTATTTCTACTTTAAGTTGGAATTTTCATAAATAGATCAAATTTGTAAAAAAGTAATAATTTAAATATTATTATTTTAATAATATATCAATTTAGTTGATATATATAAAAAACAACAGGTTATTCAAATAAAAAAATTATTCAATAATTTTTATTATTATTTTTTTGAATAAACTCAAATGTTTTTATTACTATACAAGAAAAGATATTTTATATTTATACGTAATATAACATTATTAATGTTTTATATATATATATATATATATATATATATATATATATATATATATATATATATATAGATTTTTTGGACTAGGAGACTGACAGACTTACCTTGGTAAGAGTCCACTCTATAGTCTTGAAATAGAAACACATAAAAGCACTTAAACAATGATATATTTCAACCACACAGTGGTCTTTGTCAATCGAAGAGAAAACACAAAAAGAAATATGAGAGAATGAAATAAAATATTATTAATTTATTTAATAAAATAAATGATTATTTTATTTCATTCTCTCATATTTCTTTTTGTGTTTTCTCTTCGATTGACAAAGACCACTGTGTGGTTGAAATATATCATTGTTTAAGTGCTTTTATGTGATTCTATTTCAAGACTACAGAGTGGACTCTTACCAAGGTAAGTCTGTCAGTCTCCTAGTCCAAAAAATCTAAATAATCTTTACCAACCAAAACTAACCTATATATATATATATATTGTAATACTTGGTAATTTCCCTTTTATAAGTCTTAATAGAAATTTATAAGTTAAAAGAAATAATGATTCAATGCTGCTTTTGTTACAAACATTTTAATATCTTAATATGACATTCCTTATTTTCTTTTATAAAGTCACTTACTAATTACAAAGTCTTATTTCATCCACAAAGAATTACAAAAATTAAGCTTTATTAGCCTAAGTCTAAAATTTGTTTATGGCAGCAAGAAGTTTAGTTATAAATTTTAATATTAATTGAATTTGATTTAATTACTTTAATTTGAGCTTGAGCTCTCCTTATCTCGGGTTAATAGGTGGGTTTTCTAAATTTTGAATAATAAAATTTGAGTTGGCACTTTCAAAAAAATATCTAAATTACAATTCTTACAAGCTAAAATTTTTTTACAAGTTATTTGGTTTCTAATTAAATAATTTCCTGAATAATGTCTTCTTAATCGATCAGTTCAATGATTTGGCTTAATGTTATTCTGTAATTATGATTTGAATACGATACTGCACTTTCCGCACCAGTTAAAAAAATAAAATTTCTACAGCCAATTCTGAACACGTCTGCCTCGTTCAAATGCTCTGTTCCAACTAACTGACGCTCCCTTTTTTAGCAATAAAATGGCCAAGTCGTCAATTTCCGCTATTTTCTCGTTTATTCCTTGTAAGTAACAGCTTTACGGATGTCATGTTCACCGCCTCTGATACACTTTTTCTTCTTAATAACTGCACTTAAATTTCTTTGCAAAACAATTGCATTTAAATCTTATTTCCCAAACTGTTTTAGATTATATCTCCACGAGAAATATTTAAAACGAATATCTTTTGCCGGTCAATGCGCACGCAACCCCACAAATTCGTTCTCCATCTTGTTTACTTCAGAACATTTCACTAGCTTGCCGTTTGAAAGTTTTAAGTGTATTTATATCGTTCTATTGTTCTATTCAAATTGTTATCTATCAATTACTTCTAATACATTTTCTTATAAATAGTGATTTGTGTGTTTCTTTTCTTTTTATATAATATCTTGTGATTAGATCTAAAATGTGGCCATGTGCATTTTCTACACAAGTGAAATTAGGTTATGTTTACATTTCCTTACTGGTATATTTTAGTAATTTTTTTACATACTGAATTTATTTATATATATTTATCTTATTTTGTAAGTGCCTTTTATATATATACTACTTCAAAATGTTACAATATATATATATATATATATATATATATATATTTGTAGTTATGCAACACTGTTTTTTTTGTATATACTTATCACTTTCACAATTGTACTTAAACAACAATCTTACTTGGTATTTATGCGAGTAACTTTCAATGACTGGTCCTGTCATTATCATCAGGCATACTCTTTATACGAGTATGCCCGATGATAATGGCAAGGCCAGTCATTGAAAGTTAACTCGCATAAATACCAAGTAAGATTCTTGTTTAAGTACATAAGTGAAAGTGATAAGTGTATACAAGAAAACAGTGTTGCATAACTACAAATATATATATATATATATATATATATATATATATATATATATATATATATATATATATTATAAAGTAATTTTTATAATTCACAACACAACTCAGGCATTTGTAATTTAAATTCTTTATTACAATTATTTATTAATTCAACAAGTAAACAATTAACACAATAAACAGAACAAAAATAAACTTAACAACTTTTAACAAAATATACTAACTCTTATTTTCTTTTAATTTTTTATAGTTACAACATTTTAATACCCTTGGCTAGTTTAAGATCTCTTGATATCTCGGGGTTATAGCATGGGCTATATTAACTCTTTTGTTAATTAAATAAATTTTAAAAAACAATATTAAATTTTGAAATAAGTTTAATAAATATTTTCCTGATGGAAAAACTTAAATTTTGAATATGCAAAAAGGCTAAACTATTTGAACCGGATTATTTCTTATTACTTACTATTAATTAATTACAAGATATTCTATTGTACAAAATTAAACTTCCTTATTATCTTAATGTCCAATAAAATTGATTTTTATAGCGCTAATAACTTATCAAATATCGAAATTTCAGTTAGCTTACGTAAGATTCCGTTCTCTCCAAATTTGACTTTTTACACACTTAAATTCGTTTTATTTACTTCACTTTATATTAACACAGTATTACATTTTGTAATTCACTTCTCCTTAATTTAGTTTGGCCAATCTTCTTAACAAAACGGTATAATTTAGACGAACTCTTTCCAAATAAATAGAATTTTAACTGGTCCTGGCTGGTCCCATATTAGAGCGTCCCCACGCTATCTCAAACTCTACTACTAATGCGTCCTTAGATTTCTAAAATTGTTTAAAATATGGCCGCCTTTCTTCTTAAAAAAAAACACATATGGGTTATAATTTACTTCAATTTCTTCTCACTATAGTCGACTGCAACTGACCGACTTATTTCTTTACTTTCACATCTGTTTTACCAGCTGATTATACCAACAAGAACAAGCTTGTTTTCAATGGCGTTTTAATTTGGTTAAACTTTGGTTGAAACTTACTGTTTCAATTTTCCTATTCTTAACAAATCTTCCAGTGTTTCTTTAATTACTATTATTAGTGTGTGAAGTGTCTTTGTGTTTTACTTTTGAAATAGTTCTGAATTGTATGTGTTTTGAGCCCAATTTTTCAAACATAACCTTTCAATTCTCTTTTGTTTACAAACGTGTTCACTTTCTCCTTCAAGTAATTACTTAGGCCCTATGTTACTACAGTTTACAAATTTGTTTACACATAACTATTATTAGATTATCTTGTTTTAATTTATGTGTTAGGTTATTTGATATAACAAATTTCCTAATGGATTTTTCAGTTCAAATACCTTATTTACTTTTCTATGCTTTTACCTAAATTTTAACCTAACCAATATCTTAATGAATTTCTTTTTAAATTTTGTGTGAGTTATTTCTACTATATTCTTCCAATTCTTAAATAATATTATATAGCCCATTCTATAAATGTTATAATGTCCCCTAATTTAATTTAAATAAAAAAAATATTCCTACTATCTACATTACACATTCTTTACATTTTACAAGCTTGATTAAATATACATATTTTTTTTTTTTTTTAAATTAAATTTAAATTAACATTTATTTCCTAATTGTACCTTTTATCTAATAACTAATTGAACACTTTTTTTTATTGAGTAAGTCAACACCTTGGCTAACTTATCGTCCATTGTCTTTACTTCTTTTATAATTGTCCATTTAAAAGTCATTTATACATTCATCTGTCCATTTATACATAATTCCTACGACACAATATTATCTTAATTCTTTAACAATCAAATACTGAGCTGAACACTTCAAGCTACATATTACTTAACTTATCTTCTAACAATACAATATACTTATAACTAACATTCAATCGACAATTCCTTAACAATTCTAACAATAAATCATGTTCTGGTATTTACAATTCCTTCCATAATTATTATTATTTATTACATTTATTACAATTGGAACCCTTCCAATCATAAGTCTGATTCAATATTTATTTAACATATATTCTCTGATACCATGTCTTTAAATCCCAGCCTATCCGAGTCATAGTATGTCTAGATTTGGTCAAATTGGTTATAACATTTCTCTTTCCCTTATTTCTGTTTATTCCTTGTTTATTATTTATCTCATATTTATTTTGCTTTTAGCTTCATCTAACTCTCAGTTCTAAGTTAGTATTTTATCTCCCCTTCCAATCTCACATCCAGTTCAATTATTTTCTTATATCATTTCAGTTTATTTTGTATGAAGTTTAACATCTAATATTTTTAAAGGTTGCAATTTCATATCCTCTATTTGATCATATCTATAGTTCCTTCGATTACACTATCCCTATATCAACGAATATAAATTTTGTTTTAATACTTATTTATCAACGCAGATTCTCCCTTACAATACGACGAAGTTTAAATACACAATTACCATATTTTTATTACAACGATGCTTTAATATTTATTATCATAGATTCATATTTCTTTTATAATATATAATATATACGACGAAGTTCCATTATTTATCAACGCAGATTCTCCCTTACAATACGACGAAGTTTAAATATACATAATTTTATCTTTATTCATTATTCGACGAAGTTTCTAATAAATTATCATAGATATAGTTACCATCCCTTAAAACTTATCTCCTGCTAACGTTTTCTTATACACATAATCACCTAGAGTTTATTCATATTGCTTCCTTCACCTATATTTAATATCTCCCTTCCTATTTTATTATTATTTTCCTTTTCCAGTTCTCCTTGATACATGTCATTTTACTGCCTGTGTCTATTAATGCCTGTAAACTTGTTTCCTCTATTTAATTTCTATTCCTGGGTTTCCTATGGTCTTAGTTTTCCGACTGACTGTGGGCACCATGCTCTTTTCTTGTCCCCACGCCTGTCCTCGCCTTAACACCGTTTACATCTCCATTGTATCTCCCATCTGCTTCATAATTTCTATTTTCTGTGTTACTCTCATATTTAAATTCCATTTCCCATTTTCCAAACTCGAGTTGTGCCTCCACATTCATTAACATATCCGTACCTATGATCATTTCTCTCAATAAGCTTTGTACCACTAAGCATTGAGACGGATATTTAACTCCTCCTCTTTCTCCTATTACCATTATCATTTTACTAATCTTTTCAGTCTTCCTATTAGTTGCGGTTTGAATTGTTAAATTTTTTATTTGCAGTACCTCCATCTTTCCTACTTCATTTCTTAATTTTAACTCTCCTAACTCTTTTGTGTTTTTCTTTGTTACATTTTCTACTTTCTCTACCTCTTTTTTATTAATTTCTACCACATCAGCTATTATTTCTTTTGTTTCCTCAAAATTTTCCTTAATCTCCTCCTCTAATCCTCTATCTTTCTCCTCTATGTCTCTTCTCACATCCTTTATTACAGCATTACTCTCTGTCCTCCACTGTTCCCTCATATCCTCTATCATTCTCCTATTCTCTTCCTTTAGGCTTTCGAATTTCTTATCCAACCTACTCATTTCCAACCTACTTGAGGCAAATCCTCTGTTCATCTCTTCTCTCATCTCCTTATTTTCCTCCTTTATTTCCTCATTATTTTTATTTATGTTTCTACTTATTTCCATTAGAGTTCTCATCATCTCCCTTAAATCTTCATTCTCATTATTTCCCCGTTTTTTTTGTTGGGTTTGCATAGGTGGTAGTCCCCTAGCCTCTTCTACCTCAATGTTTCCTATTGGCATATCCGTGCCTTCCATTTCTTTCATTTCCAAACTTGTCCCTTTTTCCTGGTCCCCTACAACTACCAGCTCGCCTATAATATTTTCTTCTTTTTTTTTTTTGTAAGTAACATATTATACAAACATAAATAATTTTTATATATACTATAAACCTAGCCTTGATTCTATTCAACTCAGTGCTTAATTTTCCAAAATTTTTTCTAAATCTATTTCCAGTTCAAATGTTTTTCATATAAAAAGTTCTAAATTAATTTTATTTCAAAATCTCTCTAAATAAATTTTATCTCTTATATCGAGCTCCCACGTTGTCGCGCCAATTATAAAGTAAGTTTTATAATTCACAACACAACTCAGGCATTTGTAATTTAAATTCTTTATTACAATTATTTATTAATTCAACAAGTAAACAATTAACACAATAAACAGAACAAAAATAAACTTAACAACTTTTAACAAAATATACTAACTCTTATTTTCTTTTAATTTTTTATAGTTACAACATTTTAATACCCTTGGCTAGTTTAAGATCTCTTGATATCTCGGGGTTATAGCATGGGCTATATTAACTCTTTTGTTAATTAAATAAATTTTAAAAAACAATATTAAATTTTGAAATAAGTTTAATAAATATTTTCCTGATGGAAAAACTTAAATTTTGAATATGCAAAAAGGCTAAACTATTTGAACTGGATTATTTCTTATTACTTACTATTAATTAATTACAAGATATTCTATTGTACAAAATTAAACTTCCTTATTATCTTAATGTCCATTAAAATTGATTTTTATAGCGCTAATAACTTATCAAATATCGAAATTTCAGTTAGCTTACGTAAGATTCCGTTCTCTCCAAATTTGACTTTTTACACACTTAAATTCGTTTTATTTACTTCACTTTATATTAACACAGTATTACATTTTGTAATTCACTTCTCCTTAATTTAGTTTGGCCAATCTTCTTAACAAAACGGTATAATTTAGACGAACTCTTTCCAAATAAATAGAATTTTAACTGGTCCTGGCTGGTCCCATATTAGAGCGTCCCCACGCTATCTCAAACTCTACTACTAACGCGTCCTTAGATTTCTAAAATTGTTTAAAATATGGCCGCCTTTCTTCTTAAAAAAAACACATATGGGTTATAATTTACTTCAATTTCTTCTCACTATAGTCGACTGCAACTGACCGACTTATTTCTTTACTTTCACATCTGTTTTACCAGCTGATTATACCAACAAGAACAAGCTTGTTTTCAATGGCGTTTTAATTTGGTTAAACTTTGGTTGAAACTTACTGTTTCAATTTTCCTATTCTTAACAAATCTTCCAGTGTTTCTTTAATTACTATTATTAGTGTGTGAAGTGTCTTTGTGTTTTACTTTTGAAATAGTTCTGAATTGTATGTGTTTTGAGCCCAATTTTTCAAACATAACCTTTCAATTCTCTTTTGTTTACAAACGTGTTCACTTTCTCCTTCAAGTAATTACTTAGGCCCTATGTTACTACAGTTTACAAATTTGTTTACACATAACTATTATTAGATTATCTTGTTTTAATTTATGTGTTAGGTTATTTGATATAACAAATTTCCTAATGGATTTTTCAGTTCAACCTTATTTACTTTTCTATGCTTTTACCTAAATTTTAACCTAACCAATATCTTAATGAATTTCTTTTTAAATTTTGTGTGAGTTATTTCTACTATATTCTTCCAATTCTTAAATAATATTATATAGCCCATTCTATAAATGTTATAATGTCCCCTAATTTAATTTAAATAAAAAAAATATTCCTACTATCTACATTACACATTCTTTACATTTTACAAGCTTGATTAAATATACATATTTTTTTTTTTTTTAAATTAAATTTAAATTAACATTTATTTCCTAATTGTACCTTTTATCTAATAACTAATTGAACACTTTTTTTTATTGAGTAAGTCAACACCTTGGCTAACTTATCGTCCATTGTCTTTACTTCTTTTATAATTGTCCATTTAAAAGTCATTTATACATTCATCTGTCCATTTATACTTAATTCCTACGACACAATATTATCTTAATTCTTTAACAATCAAATACTGAGCTGAACACTTCAAGCTACATATTACTTAACTTATCTTCTAACAATACAATATACTTATAACTAACATTCAATCGACAATTCCTTAACAATTCTAACAATAAATCATGTTCTGGTATTTACAATTCCTTCCATAATTATTATTATTTATTACATTTATTACAATTGGAACCCTTCCAATCATAAGTCTGATTCAATATTTATTTAACATATATTCTCTGATACCGTGTCTTTAAATCCCAGCCTATCCGAGTCATAGTATGTCTAGATTTGGTCAAATTGGTTATAACATTTCTCTTTCCCTTATTTCTGTTTATTCCTTGTTTATTATTTATCTCATATTTATTTTGCTTTTAGCTTCATCTAACTCTCAGTTCTAAGTTAGTATTTTATCTCCCCTTCCAATCTCACATCCAGTTCAATTATTTTCTTATATCATTTCAGTTTATTTTGTATGAAGTTTAACATCTAATATTTTTAAAGGTTGCAATTTCATATCCTCTATTTGATCATATCTATAGTTCCTTCGATTACACTATCCCTATATCAACGAATATAAATTTTGTTTTAATACTTATTTATCAACGCAGATTCTCCCTTACAATACGACGAAGTTTAAATACACAATTACCATATTTTTATTACAACGATGCTTTAATATTTATTATCATAGATTCATATTTCTTTTATAATATATAATATATACGACGAAGTTCCATTATTTATCAACGCAGATTCTCCCTTACAATACGACGAAGTTTAAATATACATAATTTTATCTTTATTCATTATTCGACGAAGTTTCTAATAAATTATCATAGATATAGTTACCATCCCTTAAAACTTATCTCCTGCTAACGTTTTCTTATACACATAATCACCTAGAGTTTATTCATATTGCTTCCTTCATCTATATTTAATATCTCCCTTCCTATTTTATTATTATTTTCCTTTTCCAGTTCTCCTTGATACATGTCATTTTACTGCCTGTGTCTATTAATGCCTGTAAACTTGTTTCCTCTATTTAATTTCTATTCCTGGGTTTCCTATGGTCTTAGTTTTCCGACTGACTGTGGGCACCATGCTCTTTTCTTGTCCCCACGCCTGTCCTCGCCTTAACACCGTTTACATCTCCATTGTATCTCCCATCTGCTTCATAATTTCTATTTTCTGTGTTACTCTCATATTTAAATTCCATTTCCCATTTTCCAAACTCGAGTTGTGCCTCCACATTCATTAACATATCCGTACCTATGATCATTTCTCTCAATAAGCTTTGTACCACTAAGCATTGAGACGGATATTTAACTCCTCCTCTTTCTCCTATTACCATTATCATTTTACTAATCTTTTCAGTCTTCCTATTAGTTGCGGTTTGAATTGTTAAATTTTTTATTTGCAGTACCTCCATCTTTCCTACTTCATTTCTTAATTTTAACTCTCCTAACTCTTCTGTGTTTTTCTTTGTTACATTTTCTACTTTCTCTACCTCTTTTTTATTAATTTCTACCACATCAGCTATTATTTCTTTTGTTTCCTCAAAATTTTCCTTAATCTCCTCCTCTAATCCTCTCTCTTTCTCCTCTATGTCTCTTCTCACATCCTTTATTACAGCATTACTCTCTGTCCTCCACTGTTCCCTCATATCCTCTATCATTCTCCTATTCTCTTCCTTTAGGCTTTCGAATTTCTTATCCAACCTACTCATTTCCAACCTACTTGAGGCAAATCCTCTGTTCATCTCTTCTCTCATCTCCTTATTTTCCTCCTTTATTTCCTCATTATTTTTATTTATGTTTCTACTTATTTCCATTAGAGTTCTCATCATCTCCCTTAAATCTTCATTCTCATTATTTCCCCGTTTTTTTTGTTGGGTTTGCATAGGTGGTAGTCCCCTAGCCTCTTCTACCTCAATGTTTCCTATTGGCATATCCGTGCCTTCCATTTCTTTCATTTCCAAACTTGTCCCTTTTTCCTGGTCCCCTACAACTACCAGCTCGCCTATAATATTTTCTTCTTTTTTTTTTTTTTGTAAGTAACTTATTATACAAACATAAATAATTTTTATATATACTATAAACCTAGCCTTGATTCTATTCAACTCAGTGCTTAATTTTCCAAAATTTTTTCTAAATCTATTTCCAGTTCAAATGTTTTTCATATAAAAAGTTCTAAATTAATTTTATTTCAAAATCTCTCTAAATAAATTTTATCTCTTATATCGAGCTCCCACGTTGTCGCGCCAATTATAAAGTAAGTTTTATAATTCACAACACAACTCAGGCATTTGTAATTTAAATTCTTTATTACAATTATTTATTAATTCAACAAGTAAACAATTAACACAATAAACAGAACAAAAATAAACTTAACAACTTTTAACAAAATATACTAACTCTTATTTTCTTTTAATTTTTTATAGTTACAACATTTTAATACCCTTGGCTAGTTTAAGATCTCTTGATATCTCGGGGTTATAGCATGGGCTATATTAACTCTTTTGTTAATTAAATAAATTTTAAAAAACAATATTAAATTTTGAAATAAGTTTAATAAATATTTTCCTGATGGAAAAACTTAAATTTTGAATATGCAAAAAGGCTAAACTATTTGAACTGGATTATTTCTTATTACTTACTATTAATTAATTACAAGATATTCTATTGTACAAAATTAAACTTCCTTATTATCTTAATGTCCATTAAAATTGATTTTTATAGCGCTAATAACTTATCAAATATCGAAATTTCAGTTAGCTTACGTAAGATTCCGTTCTCTCCAAATTTGACTTTTTACACACTTAAATTCGTTTTATTTACTTCACTTTATATTAACACAGTATTACATTTTGTAATTCACTTCTCCTTAATTTAGTTTGGCCAATCTTCTTAACAAAACGGTATAATTTAGACGAACTCTTTCCAAATAAATAGAATTTTAACTGGTCCTGGCTGGTCCCATATTAGAGCGTCCCCACGCTATCTCAAACTCTACTACTAACGCGTCCTTAGATTTCTAAAATTGTTTAAAATATGGCCGCCTTTCTTCTTAAAAAAAACACATATGGGTTATAATTTACTTCAATTTCTTCTCACTATAGTCGACTGCAACTGACCGACTTATTTCTTTACTTTCACATCTGTTTTACCAGCTGATTATACCAACAAGAACAAGCTTGTTTTCAATGGCGTTTTAATTTGGTTAAACTTTGGTTGAAACTTACTGTTTCAATTTTCCTATTCTTAACAAATCTTCCAGTGTTTCTTTAATTACTATTATTAGTGTGTGAAGTGTCTTTGTGTTTTACTTTTGAAATAGTTCTGAATTGTATGTGTTTTGAGCCCAATTTTTCAAACATAACCTTTCAATTCTCTTTTGTTTACAAACGTGTTCACTTTCTCCTTCAAGTAATTACTTAGGCCCTATGTTACTACAGTTTACAAATTTGTTTACACATAACTATTATTAGATTATCTTGTTTTAATTTATGTGTTAGGTTATTTGATATAACAAATTTCCTAATGGATTTTTCAGTTCAAATACCTTATTTACTTTTCTATGCTTTTACCTAAATTTTAACCTAACCAATATCTTAATGAATTTCTTTTTAAATTTTGTGTGAGTTATTTCTACTATATTCTTCCAATTCTTAAATAATATTATATAGCCCATTCTATAAATGTTATAATATATATATATATATATATATATATATATATATATATATATATATATATATATATTGTAACTTTATCTTACTTTTTTTTAGTTAATATAAATATAAATATAAAACAACAATTAAGAATTTTGTTTGGGAAATAATACTTTGTTAGGCGCCAGTTAGAATTACAAATACTTGTATTTCTAACAATAAAATAATAATGACACTTCCTTAAATTCAATTTCTTTTTCACTTTTTGTGATAATTATAAACCATATGATTTTACGAAATAGTTAGTTCTGGAGAGTTGTTTGATAAAAATATAACTCATTTCAAGGATTAGTTTTTCAATTTCTTATATTTCTTTGTTTTTTTTCTTTGTATATCACTGTTAGGGTTTGTAGATAACAATCTTTTAAGCAATTTATTCTTGTTTAATTCATTCATTCTTATGAAAGATCGTTCAGGATATAGCAAAGTCGTCAATAGAAGAAAATTTTGGTTTGACAATTTCTAAAAGTTTGTTCTAATGTCACAGCATTTATGAAGACCGTCTCCATGGAACATATGAAACTCCTGTTCTAGTTTAATCACAATTTCCAGCCACACATTAGATGGGTTTATGAGCGCTCCTCTAGACAAAGTAGAGACCCAGTCATTGTTTCTCTGTCCAGTTCCAGTAAGTCAAATGTTGTGTTTAGACCCCTTTTCGTGACACGATAAGCCTCGTGACCCGTCACCATTTTTAACAAGTCAATTCTTTCTTTTGTACTATGTTGTGTTTAAAGTATTTTGAAGTCCTCTTTGTTTTCCTTGTAGTTATCTACTGAAGACAGCTGTTCCACTAGTGACGCGAGATCTCATTAGACTCTTCATCTTCTTATTCATTGTCAACTTGTTTAATTGTAATACTGTCTAATACAAGGTCAGCATTGCGCAACATGTTTCACTGGGAGTTTCACAAGTTATGGCGTCATAGCATCCATTAGTTATAATATCAGATTCCCTTCGACTGAGTATCAAGGAACTTCGAATCGATATCATAAAGCCTGTTTGGAAAGGAAGTACACTTCCCTTTCCCCATACTCTCATGGAGTGACATAAATCGCACAGTTTTGTTCGTATGGAGCATAATGTTTTGTTCGTCGAAACTTGTACCATACGCGCTTTTATTTTTGTCAGTGGGGTAATAAGGAGGTCTTGAATTAGGGACATCAAAGTCGTTATTGACAGTTAATAAAAACATTTGTTGATTCCATCTTCGCGTGAGCTACTAGTAATCACTTACAACTTTTATAAAAAAATGTTTTAACTTGCCTATAGTAGCACTCACTTTTTTTGTGCTGAGGACGGCCGCCTCGGGAGATGCGTCCCTTTGTCAACTCAGACCGTAACTCAAAGTTACGGTCTGAGTTGACAAAGGGACGCATCTCCCGAGGCGGCCGTCCTCAGCACAAAAAAAGTGAGTGCTACTATAGGCAAGTTAAAACATTTTTTTATAAAAGTTGTAAGTAGTTAATAAAAACTTAACCACATGAGATATATGTTTCCCAGGCGACACATGAGATATAGCCATAGCAACAGTACTTGATAGGAGTTTAACGACTTTTCTGACGTTTTGTCTTTCGCTTCCCAAAGTAATTGGTGATGATGCGTTACTTTATGAGTGTATTTCAAGTCATTATCTTTTTGGTAGTCAACTAATATAAAAAACAAATATTTCCCAATAATTCCTACACTAGAAAAAAAACCCTCATCCAACAAATTATTTTTTAGTTAATCACTTGAACAATAGTTTATGACTATCCGAACTTTGAATTTAGTAAATTTGTTAAGACTTGTTAAAAATTTGTTTAAACAAATTTACTAAATTCAAAGTTCGGATAGTCATAAACTATTGTTTAAGTGATTAATAAGATTCAACCAAACATAATGGACTATAAAATTCAAGGGTTTTTTAGTACTTTAAACAAATGAGGGACATCACAAAACGCCCAAATTTCACGATTTTCTGATAAAGAATTTTTTATATTCGGTTTTTCAGCTTTTATTCCAAGTTCAAAAATGAGTTTCCTGCTCGAGCCACCCATGTTGCTAATGAAAGCTCTTACTCAGTTGACTCAATTAGTTTAATGGCGTCAAAAAAAATGTCTGTAGTCACATTTTGGCAAAACTGATAAAAAATCGGTTATTTCCATTTTCCTGCTAGACATCGAATAATTATGACTTGAACATTAGTATGACCTCCAAAATTTGTCTTCATTTGAGTCACAGCAAATATCAGATTTAACTTTCATCTCATCATAGCTTAGGATACCGTCTTTCTGAAAGTTATCTATTAAAATGGCTGCTTGTCCTTTTAATAAATCAAAGCTAATGTCCAGAAATTCAGGAGGTGTAGAAAAGTGAGTTAGCAGTCGTTTTAGTTACTTCACTTGGAAGTGGATAATTTAAAATATCCCTCACATAGGTCAGTGTTTTGGTTGGAATGCATCGTATTGTATCGGATTTTGCTACATCTTCTGAAGACCAGTTATTACACCAACCTATCAAAATAATTTGTTTTTGGCAAGAAGAAAATATCGATTCATACTTTTTTAGCATATGTTTTAAGTTTGAAATAACGGACCGACCCTCTTGTAATTCACATAACAAGCTTCTGGTTTTATATTTTTAGGAAATTGTTCTCTTCCAAAAGCGATTGCAGCTTTATTTCATTCAGTGTCGGTGCACAGGCAGTTCCATTACGATTTTCGATCGGGTCATATATTGAGTCTGTGGAGTTGTCTACCAATGATTTTAGAAATTTTTACATTCCCGCCGCTCAATTCTCCATCTGAAATATGCATAGTGGCATTCTAAGTGTGGGGGAAATGCCCCTTCTTCAAATTGTGTTTTTTCTGGTAGTTGTAAAACACCACCTTCAAGTCTCAAAATCACTTGGTGAAAAATGGTTGGAGCACATCCACGCCTTTTTGGGGTTAAATTTGTCTCGTTCATTACAAAATTGAACCCACTGCTTATTGAGGCTATTATCTCATGGGAATCTGTAAAACGAAATTTTCAATTCTTTTACAATAACAACATCACACAAACACAACTAACAAAACTAATAGGCCTGAGCAACTAATCTTGGCAGATGAAGATGGTGTCAATGACGTCACAAACACAGTTTGCTACTGCGCATCCAGCCATTGATACCTACCGTCTAGTTCTATTGTTCTGGCGGCCAACGCAATACACGTCGGCACGGGAAATGAATATCTTTTTGGGATATCAACAATAATTTTTTAAATTTTTGCCTTGTTTCTTATGACTTTCCGCATCACTAGATAAAATCAATATCGATCATGTGTAGAAAGAAAATCATATATCATGGTATATCATATCACATGGTGTACCATGTGATTCTGACTCTACATCAGTACAGAAAAATACCTCTAAAGCAACATTTCAAAAATTCTATATGCACAAAAAATAACTTCATTTTACTAAACCTCAAAAAAAATCATCAATAATAATTTTACCTGAAAAAACTAATAATTTTACTTGAAAAAAGTAGCAAGTGTCTTCAAGACGTAAAGAATAATAGTTGTACCAAATAAAAAGATGATACAGTACAAGTTAAGGATAATAAATAAGTACATTGAGATTAAGAAAATAAAAATCTAGTTGTAAGTTTAACAACACATTTAGTTATATAATTTGTTTATTTATACTTATTTATAATTTGTTAATTTAGTATATAACTTAATACTAAGCCAAATTATTTCTAACTACACCTATGAGCATTTACCTTTGTTACCTCAAAATAAAAATAAATTACTCTATACATTACTGTACTATCTTTTGAACTCATTAACAAGAAATATTGAAAATGAATTTTAAATGTTGTGTTCATTAAAATTACTTTTAGTCCTGTAGCCACAAGTTTTGCTTCGGCTCTGTTTTGTTAGTCACATATAGATTACCATAATAATATAATTATTCAACTATAATTTAAGATTTTAAATGAATAAAACTACAAATATTTTTTCCTTCAGAAAGTGAAAAGTAAAATTATATGATTCACGCATATATATATATATATATATATATATATATATATATATATATATATATATATATATATATATATATATATATATATATATATATATATATATATATAAGCATATATGTGTGTGTGTGTTGTTTATATTCTTCTAGATTATAGTTAATCTTTCTGATAACTTTGAGATAAATGTATGTACACAATCAAAATTTATCACTTTTACAGTTTAAAAAATATACACAGCTGTGATTTGAAATTTGTATTAAAATTTATGTAGTATAACATGACACAGCAATTTGAAGATGAAATCATCTTTACCTATGTATCAGAGATTGGCAACCGGTGTTAGGCGTTGGGTCTATTTGTATCTGATACTGACCAAGAAAACAATTCTAGAATTTTCTGTTGTTCTTTTGAAATTTAATTTGTTAGGCGAACCGTAACCAGTAATGGATAAAGTAAGTATCTTTTGTTAACTCTATTATTTGTAAAGGTAATAATAATAATCAATTGAATAGTTTACCTAATTAATGTTTTTATAACAGCTCACATTCACATGGTCACTGGTTGGTCACCTAAAATGTTTTTTATTGTAAAATAAATTTAATGCTACTGTAAAAAAAGAAAGATTTTCATCGTAGAATGAATATGAAGAGGTTTTTTGCATATATCTAATTGTCCTCAAAGGAATTTCAACTAACCCTCTTGAAGAGACATGATATAATTAATGATATTGTTAATAATCATGACAGGTGTAATGATATTTAAACTTATGGTAATTATCGCTTATGTTGACGTCATGCAAAAAATTGTTTCTATAAATTTATAAAATCTCCTGGAACAGTTACTTGGTGCTGTGACCCAACAATTTTGAAAAAAGGTATATAACCTCACTTTCCAGCACATGCACACATAAAATCAAAGTTTTCTTATTAAAGAATTGCAGTAAGCTACACTATATTATAATATACCTACATAGTTTCTAGTTAAGATAGGTTTATTTGTTTTTAAATAAAAATAAAATTTACTATTGTACGGCAGTAACAGCCCGTTGAAGTTGAACAGTGTTCTTGTTCTGTGTATTGCAAAGGGCAGTTTGCCCTTGCAAGCTACAGAAATTAAAATTTTTATAAATTTGAATTTCACAAAGTAAATTGTAAATAGAAAATGTTGAAATTTTTATATAAAAGAAAACTTAAAACAAAGTATCAAATTACAGAATGAAAAAGCCAAAAATTTATAGTCAGTAATATAAAATTGTAATTAACGAATAAATTTGACCAACTGGGAGTGTAGTGCCGACAATTAAGTGCAAGAAAATAACAAAAAAATGCTAGCTAGTGAACCATAGCCACCTACAACCACCATTGACATTTCTAAATAACAAATAAAGTGTAAAAAAATCAATAGTGCAATAATAAACCATAAAACGTTATTAAGACAAATATTAGAGCAAAATTAAATAAAATGGACATTTAGGAATTAAAAACAAAAATAAGGGGTTGTTGGGCAAAATGATTCTTGATATCAAGAGACAGACTTCGACAAGATAAACCAATAAAGTCGTATGACCAAGCGGCTGGAGGGGGAAGTTACGACAAGACCAATATAAACAGTAACACACGGCTGTCGAGGAGTTTGAAAAAATTAAATTTTAAGAAGTGCCGAAGTAAACTATGCCGGTTTTCAGCTAGACGACAGTCGATGGGCCAGATGGGGTCTACAGGAACTTTTCTATCTTAATTTTAATAACTCCTGTTCTAAATCGGGATTCGACAATCGGTACTTCCATTTTGTAGAAATGTAACTCAATCGCTATGACTTACCAAGGTTTTGCTGTCCGAGAATTCCAAAGGATCCAGGAAGAAGAAAGAAAACATCCGCCTCAATTAGATCCAAGGACTAGGAACCGGAAATGACAGGAAGTGACAACTTTAGCAAGTTATTTTTTAAAGTCAAATTTATCAGTTAAAATTTTAATAAACCTTTCAAAAATTGCTAATTAAAATTCTTAATGATAACGTAATAAACAATAGTTTCACTCTTCACACTAACAATATCACTCATACAAATTAAATATATGTAAAAAATATTTATTCAATTAAATATGTAATGCTAAATATTGTCTGCATGTTGATAAAAGCAGGAGAAATTAATAAGTGTAAAATTATGTTAAATTTTGCTATTTTCTTTTACCATTAAAATTTATATACAAAATCTTCCTAATTTATTTCAAAATATTCTGTGTTAATAAATAAATAAAAACTTAAAATTTTTCCAACTATTAAATGTTGCAAAGTTAAATATCAAGAGTAATTAAATTCATAATACAATAAATTCAATAAAATAAAAGCCAAATGTTACAACAGGAGAGTTACCCCTGAAAGTAAATTATTTTAAATAGTTGAGCTACATCAAATGATAGTTGTTTTTTTAAATCAAAGTCCAGGGACAAGTACCACTGGCAGATGCTGCTTAAATGTAATACAGGAGCCTATAAAAAGGTACAATTTAGCAGGATCATATTTTGCACAACCTGGATCACCTGTTAATAATAGCACATGGCAAGATATAATGTACATGATGATTTTAAATGCTAATATCTATCTTTTCAGCTGACAAAATACTCACATATATGACTATATAGCCCTCGCACTATTAGTTAACAGTAAGTGCATATTATACAGTAGGCAGGTGGTTAAGCGTTGTGCAGGGTAGCTCACGCAGGTTAGGGGGGGGTTGTTGCAGTGTGGCGATATAATTAGAGTTAAACAGCTTCATGTGTAAAAGAGTTATCAAATATATTTTGTATTTTATTTATAACTAAATCAAATCTGACTGAATACTCTGTAGAGTAATACTTGACAGAATGGTGCTCATCTTTGATATTTTTCCTGGTGTTTATTTCCCGTTTCCATGTAATCGGTTGTTGGAAAAACATTAATGCTGCAGAAAGTCGCTAGGACTTATAATTTGAAAAAAAAATTATAAAAACTTTGCTCATACTTTAAAAATTAAGTGAATTCTACTGTATTCCAAATTGTTGAATTTTAACAAGGTAACGAATTCAACAAATTAAAGACATCAGTAAAACATTGAAGTCTAATATGTATATAGTAATTAATTAAACATATTTAGATACTTGACATTATACATAAAGCATCAAAAAAATATATTAAATAATGTTTCATATTAAATTACTTGAGTATTATACATAGATACTAACAATTATTGACATGGCCTCAATCACATATATTTCTAATAAACAAAAAGCAGACATATTTCAAATGGTTAAATCGCTCTAAGTTAAGTTAACCTACTAATTTTATATTTGTCTTGGGCGCTAAACTATCAACAGAAAAAAAACCAGTCGCAGATCTAAGAGAATACAATGTTGAGTGAGTCTAGATTTGTAATTTATGATGACTTCTCATCATTTGTTAATGTACTAAGTTCCTCACACTTCTAAAGTAGTATATTCGATAACATTTTTCAGAAGTTTAGCACCATCTACCCCAAAGACCTGAGCATGGCTATAGCTGAGATTTCAGGTCTATTGTGCCTAAAAGGGGGGAAATGCTCCTTGTCTTTAATTTTGATGTTATTACAAACTTCACTTCTAATTCAATAGTATAATAATTAAGTTATTTTAAATACTGCAAGCCATAAATAATGGTTATAAAACCTATGTTAATACCTAAACATTCACAATAAATATAATTTAATTTTTGGAGCACTTATTTAATCAGTTATTATTATAATATGTTATATCACATTATTGTACAGCTATATCAAAATATACCTATAGAGTATATACAAGATGAATTTCATAATTTAGCATAAATGATGAGTGAAGTCGACCAGGATCTATAATGACAAATCATTGGTGCAATACACAATCTACATGATCACTTGTTGCACTTAACACGAAATTGAACAATTTTGTTTTCAACTAAACTGAATCTAACTGATTACTTTGTTCTAATGGATTATGAAATAGTTGAAAAATAATTGAATGAAATATAAAATAGGTACAAATAAGTTAAAGTATACAATTGACAATGAAACCCAAGTCCACAATAATAAGAAATACAATAACTAATTACAAATGTGATAATAAGTTATGTTTAATTGTAATTTCAATAACAATGTCATCTCAGAGAATTATTCTGCAAAAATCTTAACAATACAATCAGATTAAACAGTTGGACAACAAAAACATTCTTTTATGTGATGTTAATTGCAAGCTTAACATTGTTTTCATAGTGTTATGTTAGAAAGAATGTTGTATTGATTACACTCTGAAGGTTAATCAGTATTTAGTAATCATGACAATAGGCTCATGTAAACAAGGATTAAAAAGCAATTATTAGATTTGTATTGTTATTGCTTTGTGAATATGTTTTAAAATTAACAGGTCTGATTTAAAATTTATTCTATATATCTTGAAAATAAATTTTTATTATATATGCCTACTAAGAGTAACAAACTTAAAGATTACTGTTGTTATAGGTAACAGAATTGAAGGATAAAGGCAATGCAGCCTTGCAAGAAAATAAGTTTGATGATGCAATCAAGTGTTATACTGATGCCATTGGATTAGACCCTGACAACCATGTTCTTTATAGTAATAGATCTGCAGCATATGCAAAACTTGGAAATTACAATAAAGCACTAGAAGATGCTGAAAAAACAGTTCAAATTAAACCTAATTGGGCTAAAGTAAGTTTAAATCTATTTTACTAACAAATTAAATATTAATTTCAGCATAAATTATAAATTTATGTGTATGAAAACAAATATTTAGATTAAATATTAAGTTATTAGTGTTACAAAGACTTAGCCCAATCTAAATAATTCATTGATCATGGCAACTGAATTGTGATCAGTTGCTTAAATTAGTATCAAATACATTATTTTAATTTGAATTACAATAATAATAGTAAATATATAAATAAAATCGTACTTACTGTTTAAAGCTTAGTTGGTCCTCTAACATTTGTGCAACTAATTATTCAAATTTGTAAAAACCTTTGTAACTAAAATAATTTCAAACAAATATCCACATATATTAACAACATAATTTTTAGTTATTAATAATAACAATATATGTTTTAAATAACAACATGGAAAGGCAGCAGCATAGATCTAGGACCTATCTCTGTGTCATTACATTCAGCCATTTAATGCAGTCTATAATGCACAACTGAACGGTTAAGTGATATAGAGTTAGAAAAATATAAACCAGCAAAATGTGTTTCAAAAGAGAAAAGTGTGATTTTAAAGGCAGGTTTAATCTGTTATTAAGGACTTTCGTTTTATAAAGAAAACCATTTCAGACCTCATAATGAGAAATAAGTTGCCAAAGTTTTGTTGAATTTAAAATAACCTTATTACATTGACTCATTTATTATAAGTGTGTAAGTGGGTATTTATAAGTGCGTAAGTAAATATGAAACAATTTATCATTTACAAGGTGACCAGAAAATGATAGTCAATATTTCGCTCTGGCCTGTAAAATAAACATCATGTCTATGATTTTTATTTTGACAGTTACGTAGGCTACACATACTGTCTGGACCATTTAACTGTGCATTTGGTTAAATACTATCTTGAGAGATCGCAACAGGCAAAACGGGAGGTAGAGGGCTACCTCGAGCCATTATTTCCTACAAATATGATAAGGACTGTACATGGTTAGTAATTACACAAATGGTTAGTAATTATAAAACTACTAAAGTCTCCTCAGTTTCCGTTCAAATGTGTTGCTGCTCGTAGGATTCTGTAATTTTGCGATAACTGAATATTTGAATGCATAATTAGCTTACGGGGAGATAGACTGTAAATACTAAGGACCATTAAATTTTAAAGATGTGTTCAGCTGTACAATTCAATCTATACATTTGATCATGGTAGTCACTCTTATAACATCAATACATATATTTGCTTCATACTATCATATATTTTCTGTTTGTCGAACATAAGATAATGCTTATAGGCAAATAACAATTTGGTGAACTGTATAGGATTTCGTACATGAGACGGTCGATATTAAATAAATTTGGTAGTAGATTTGTTTTGGTATGAAATAACAAACAATCTTGAAATATGTGTAGGCATATTGGATGCAGAAGGTGTTGATGTATAGAACATTCTGAAAATGTAACATGTTTTCAGATTTGTTAGTACACGAGAAAGCAGGAGTGGCTGGTGCATGGTTTGCTGGACGCAACTGTACTCTATTGTATTTCAATTACTCTAACATCAGTAATTATTGTGTTCAGGTCATTAGATCTCAGTCTTGTTCATTGAGATATCGTGTCAACATTGGCGCAGTCTATTTAATTCAAGATAACTAATGTCAGTTTGAAAAATTCCAATGTTGAAACTAAGAAAACATATCAATTTAAATATGAAATTACGACTTCTGTGGTGGTTAGAAGCTGTCAGGTTGACATAGCAATTAATTAAATTTAGCATAGTTTGTTATCAGGACAATTCAAAATTTCTGAGAAGGTTAAATCAACTAAAACAACAAATTTGAAAAATACCTTTATCTATGAGGTCTTCATAAAACAAGGTTCCCTATACTGCTAAGAAAGAATGTAACGTGGTAAGTGAAATCTGGTAACACTGTCTTTCTTATCAACTCCATTTTTTTCTGTCCCCCGCTACTCGCTCCTCGCTACATTGCTCTGTGCCGGGTTAGCAACCTTCGAAGATGGAGCTCCCGGTTAATGCTTGTTGCAAAATTTGTGCTGTGAATGTTTTTTAAATGCGAAACAAATTTCACCTATTGACATTTATCGTCACTTAATCGAAGTTTATGGGGAAAAGTTTATATCTGTTCAACATGTTTGCAAATGGTATAGAGAATTCAGTGAAGGCATGATGAAGGTAGAAGTGGAAGGCCTTTAGTTTCATACTGAATTGTTGATAAGGATGAAAGTATAATGCTTGAAGATCGGAGGATCACTATTAACAAACTTGCTTTGCTTATTCTTGAGACTTCCAACACCACAATTCATACAATTTTAACCAAAAAATTAGGCCATCACAAAGTGTGTGCACAGTGGGTATAGCGAATGCTTACAGAAAACCACAAACAGCAATGTGTTGAGTGTGGCTAGCAGTTTTTGCAAAATTGTGAAGACAACAAAGAAGAGTTCTTGGATTCCATTGTCACAGACGATGAATCATGGGTGTTTCAATTCACCTTCGAAACCTAGCAGCAATGACGTGAATGGCATCACTTAACTTCGCCGAAGCCGATGAAGTTTAAACAAAAGCAGTCTGCTGGGAAAATCATGGCAACCGTATTTTGGGTCGGAAGGGGCTGTTTCTAATCGACTTTTTGCTTCAAGAAACAACAGTTAACTCCAACAGATATTGCGACACATTAAAAAAACGTGAGACGTGCTATCCAGAAACGCTGAAGAAAAAGATTGTCCAGTGGTGTGAGGCTTGTTTATGACAACGCTCGATTCCATGTCTCACATCAAACTCAATAACTGCAGACAGATTTTGACTGGACTGTTGTGTCCCACTCCCCTACAGTTCGGACCTACCCTCAAGCCATAATCATTTATTCCCAAAATTAAAAGAACACTTAGGTGGCTTGCGCTTCAGTACCAATGATGAAGTCAAGGAAGAATTTACTTGTTTCCTCAAAGGTTTGGCGGTAGATTCCTATAACTTGGGGATAGAAAGGTTGGAGCATTGTTTTCAAAAGTGTTTGGACAGAAATTGGGGGGAAATAGCGCAAGTTTTAAACTTTAAAATGATGTATTACATTAAGAACAAAAATAAAGTTGTCTATTTTTAAGAATCATGGGAACCTTATTTTATGAATTACCTTTGTATTTAATAATAAATATTAAAACCCAAGAACGAAAAAAAGAAACAATTAAAAAGCATATTAAAGTACTATATTTACATATCAGATACACATTATCATTCTACATAATGACATAATTGTTTGACCCGCTCAGCGCTGTATGACTGCTGAAAACATCTCCAGTGCTAACGTATTAGTGCCTTATAAAAGTCATGATAATATTTTGTTTTTTTTTACTTACCTGTGGATTAATACCTGAAGCCATCCAGATGTAGTATAAAGAGGGTTTACTTAGAAAAGGAAAAACTGCTTAAACTACTATACAGTACAGTGACTATAATTTGGTCTTGTGCCGAAATGACACATCCACACTGCAAGGGCGACAGTGGGTTAGCAGGTTGGCGCTTTGTTTTCATTTCATTGCATGTGTGTGTGCGCGCACGCAGAGGAAAATACTGTGCTGGTATCAAACATTCCTATACTAAAAGGACTTTGAATATTGTCGTAAAGCAGAAAACCATTACACAATTCTTTTCGGCCCTAATGACATTTGTGCATTTGTATGTTTCATACTGGATAACTTTTTTATCCAGTCAGTGCTGTGACTGACTTTTATTTAGCAACATATTTTGAAATATTGGGGAAATGATCTATCAATATTTATTTGATGAAAAGTAGTTAATAAAGAGTGTAAATTAATAAATGCACTAGGTTTTTTAGATGTTTTAAACACTAACAGAAAGATAAGTAACTTCAAAAAGTAATGTTGAGTAATATCAAGAAGTTCCAACACGTAATCAGTATATTAGGAAATTCGAAAGACAGTATACCTCTTTTAGAAAGAATGGGAACATATAAAATAAAATAATTGCAGTATAGTTCATATAATCAGGTGAAGGAGACAATTTTCACCAGATTTCTAAACATATTTTTGATATAAATATCTTTGGCCAGAAAATTCAAGTAAATAAGTAATTGATAAGATCCATCATTTAGATCAGAAGAATGCGAAATTAGTTGAAAATGTAAACACAAAAATACTGTTAAGTATTTTTGAAAGTATTTCTATGTATGGAAATATAGGAATAATAATTAAATGAATAATGGTAAGGGCTAATCCCTAGTTCACCTTTGTATTGTTTAAAATAATTAATGATATGTATACGATTTTATAATTTTATGTTTAATAAAATTGTTTTGTTTGTTGAGCATTAAGGGGACCCAGACGCATCAAAATGAAAAAAATTAACATTTTTTGTCTTCTGAATGAAATTGTAGCTGGGGTTTTTTTTGAACAATTTGGTATATAATAAGTAGTACTTTACGTATCAGAACATGGTAAAAGGAAATATTTAGTTGATGTCTGCAGAGCGCTATTTCAAAATCAAAAGTGAATTGCAGCACTGATAGACGTTGCATTTTATGTAGTACTACTATGTTTCTCTATTGAAAAGTAATTTGTTTAGAGACTACAGCAATGACTGTCAAGTAAGCAAACTCGAATGTATTGGATATAAAATAGTGGCTTAAAATCAAATGGACTCTTATAAACACAGAAAACCTATTCCCTCTGATATTATAAAATTTATAAAGTTTCCCTGGAAAAGAATTCCTGATTAAGTGATTACATGGTATAACGCAAAACCCAAATTTGGGAAAGACTTTGGAAACTGGGTTAGTCCTGCAACATTTGATAGTGAAATGCATAGTGCTGAAAAAACTTGGTGTAGGTGTTGGTAAAACTAGTATGGATGGCAGCTATGAATGAAACTGGATAGAAGTTGAATTCGAGATTTTATCCAAACCACTGCCGGAAAAAACTATCAAGAAAATAGTCAGACAGAAGAAGAGGCAAATGAAAAGAGGATTAGAGGACTGTGAAGAGGACCCAGTTACCCAGCCCCATGGCTGGCATGTTCTAAGGGTAGATTGTAAATAAAACCATTACAGGTCTACTTCAACGCTAAGTTACATCGAAAACCGAAAACACTAAGTTACTTCAACACCGAAAATTACATTTTTTTAAATGATGGACCCCTTTTTTCAAACACTATAAGAGATATCAAAATTTACCACATGTAATTTGATAGAATGAGCAAACTTTAACATGAGGATTTTTAATTGATGAATAAATTAATTTTGTAGAATTTTTTTATGTAAAAATAACTAGTTTTAACAAAAGCCATATTTTAGTAAATAAAAATTTATTAAAATTAAATCCCTTTTGTTAAAATGTCCATAAAAAAGGTAAAAAGATGTATTAAAAATTTAACTTAGATATCTTAATAGTTTTTGAGAAAAGTTGTCCTGACTGTGGCCAAATTAACATGGGCAGTATAGGAGCATCTGGGTCACCTTAAGGTTACATTTGAAACAAGTTTCCTAGCTCTTACTGTAGATGAATTTTTCTGTATTGTTAATACGCGATTGTTCGAGAATGTTAGTAGGAGATATGGGGTGAAGAATCTCATTATTTAAAATATTTTGGAAATTAGTTTTAACCACTACTTCTGAGGATGTGGTTAGCAAGTAACTAAATTGTACATCAAGTTTTTTTAGTAATTATGTTAATATTGTTGTGGTTTTGGGATTTAATTTTTTGTATTTAGTTAATTTTTATATAGCAGCTTCTCAGGAGAATGATTGGTCTATTGAGAAGTAGGAAGTCAAAGGATAGAATCAGTTGGCACATTTCTGACTAGTTTAAGTACTATTTTTTAATTTTTATTTTTTATTGTGTTATTTTTTAATTTTATTTTAATTGCAGGGTTATTCTAGAAAAGGGAGTGCTTTAGCATATCTAGGACGCTATGAAGAGTCAATAGATGCATATGAAGAGGGTTTGAAACTAGATCCAAAAAATGCTCAACTCAATGAAGGTTTAAAAGAGGTTTCAGATAGGTATGCACGAGGTAAGTTTTGGATATCCATATTTAATTGATTAAGTCTTGAAACGTGTGAATAAGATATATGTGAATAAAACTGTCACTTTTGTGTTTTTGTAACTAAAATTTGAATAGATAAAAACTTGGAAGTTAACATAAATAACTAAAAAGTTACATAAAATTTCAGAATAATATAATATTATTTTGTTTCTATTCATACGAGTTATTGTTAGTATTAATAATAATAATATTTGTATATAAATTTATAATTATTTTTTGTTTATTTTTAATTTTTTGTGGTTAAAATTAAAAATTTTGTTTAGTATGTCATCTATTCTTACTTAAGACACTCCCTCAGAAAAAGTTTGCAACATCTATTTTTAAAAAATGATGGTTGGCAAGCACCATTAACTTATTGCAACCACACAAGTTTGCGATAATTAGAGGTTGTAGTTGTTATGTATTGATACTGTCTTTTTCTTTTGTTCAAATTTTATGTCTAATTCAAATTTCCATGTTCCACTCAAAAGAATTGATAAATTGATTCTAAATTCTTAAAGTTTTGTTTTTGCTTTTTCCAGCATTACACTTGATCTAAGTGTCTTATTTACAGTCATGAGCATGATTACTGATTTCCTAAAACCAATAACTTGCAGAACTCATTTTCACCTACTTGCTAAACATATATTATAAACAAAAAATACTGTAGAACTCCAATTATCTGAACTCTGACCATCAGCATAATATATATAATCGCTTTCAGATTTTCAGGAAAAAAAAATTGAGACAGAATTGTACTGTGATTTCCAAAATAGTTATTTTGTCTACATGTGCTATTGACCTTTTATCTATGATATTAGTTGTTACTGACTTTGTTTTTACTTGCTCCCTAACTCTAAATATCTTTTATTTTATTAATTTCATTATTTTTATCCCACTTAACCTCACTTCCATTTTACGTTTACCGGCCAGTTTATCCACTTCTTTCCTTTCCCTGATTTAAACCACAAACCTAGTCGGTAAGAAACTAATGCTCTATCTCCCGAAGTCGTATTTTATTACAACACCTGTATTCCAAGAGATAGATCTCTCAGGTGAACAACCCTGAATTTTTTCAAAAAACCAATAAGCCTTTTAGGTTATTATCGGGGACATGGATCCTTTGAGATACAATCTGGCTTGAAGACTATATATGGTTTCTGCACTAGTGAATATTAAATTATATAAAAATAAAAACAGCTAATTTAAAAATAACAAATTTTTCATATCATTTCAAAATTTATCAATTACTTAATTTACTAGTTTTTCTTGTATTATTATTATTACATTTCTTTTCATTTAATTATTTAAATTTAAGTCAATTTGAATATTGGTAAATGGTGTTTCATATAGTTACTCTGGTGAATACCTATATATTATCAACTTTTACCCCCTTTCTTTTATTTAGCTACTTTCACTAATGAGTGTTTAAATTGTCTTAACTTTGATAATTGCCCATGTTGCTTACTTATTGGGTATTTAATTTTAAGGTCTTTAAATTTTTAAATTGAATTCCATCTCTGTGTTTAAATAAATACACTAAGTTAATAACTACCTTTAAGTGGGCAAAGTACACTTTTACTAGCTACAACCTAACTTTCATTCCATTTATGTTAAATACATTTTATTACAATTATTGTATTATTTCTTTCTCTATTTATAATTTGTACTTTTTTAACATGAAGATCTTGGCTAATTATATTTTGGTTAACAATCTTTTTACATATTTTCTATTTATTACTTTTACCTCAATATCCATTAATTTTCTGTTGATAATCTTACTTGCTTCCTTTTAATTAAGATCAATGATTTGAAATTTGTTTATCCTTTTCTACCATTAATATACTACTAATTCAAAACACATTTTACATTTGTACATAATGCATATTAAAATTTCCAACAAACATATCTGCCTCTAAAGCATCTTTTACCTAGCGTATTTCTAACCTAACTGTATCTTTTTAGTATTTAAAATAACTTATTTTACATACATTGTTTTCCTGTGATATAACCCTAGTTCGTTTAAGGTTTATTAACAAATATTTCATCATTAAGGTAATTCCTGAATAAAACAAACTATTCCTAAACTTTATAAATGATTCTATACACCTTTTACAACACATTTTTTTTTCATCCACAAATCATGATTATATTTGAACAAAAGGCTAAGAATATTGCAAATTAAGAAATTTCATTTCTATATAGGTACATCATTTATTTGGGTTATCTATAAAAGCAATCTTGTAAGTAAACCCTATTTGAAAATATTCTGGATTACCTAACAGTGTAGTCAAGATTCAATTTTGTATTTATTTATTGAAATAACTTATTTATAAAATAAGAATACTAAGAAACAAAATCATTATTAAAAGAAAGAATTAAAGCTTTGAAACGTAGTCGGATACTGAAGTTGTATAATTCCTTTGAACATTCTACTTTCTTGGTTCTGGTAAATCAATTTAATTTATTTTAGGCTGCTTCATCTTCTTCTTGGAACTTGATGTTTTGGTTCCGGCATCCTCCATCTACCCCTCACACAACTAATAACAATCTTATTTCAGTTGCTTGTTGTAATTATCTTGAATTCGCTGATTAAACTATAATTAAATAATACTTAACCAAGTGAATACGTAAGGGCTTACTTGCTGACATGTTTCAAAACAATCATTCCTTACGAGCAAGCAAGTAAGCCCTTACGTATTCACTCAGTTAAGTATTATTTAATTATAATCTTATTTCATTTTATGAAGTTTAATTTTGAAGTTAATAAGTTTTAATTATCAAACACAACTGGCTACTCCGGCGTAGCTTGAGAGAGTACTTGTAACAACACTAGCCACCTCCTTTTTGACCATTAATATTTACATTTCTATGACAACTGGTTGTTTGTGATTAATTTTCTGGGAATTTCACTAAAATGGTTTTCATACTACCGATGTTTTTGTTGAATTGATTTGTTAAATTTTCTATTCTTCCTCAGCCAAATTTTACTTTTATATTGGTTCAAATTAATTTCTTTGACTTAGCGTCCTGGTCTTTCATTCACTCCTAGGTAGATATCTTACCAAATCTTTACAAGCGTCTTCGTGGATGTATACTTTCAAATGCCTTTCAAGGCTCTGCTGTGAGACAATGTCCACTACAAAACTTGAGACCTCATGAACGAGGCTAGCTCTTAGGCTTAAACTTGCCTAAATTAGGTTATTTATGAGCATTTCAACTTATTAATTTATTTATTTGGTCCATATATGAATTTTTTAGCTAAATTAATATATTATCGAATTTACTTAACATGGGCTATCTTGACAATTACCATGTTTCTTGCAACGGTCATTTTAGAAACATGGCACAGCGCAAACATTATTTGGAAGCTTGAGTCACCGCCTCTATTCAGTTCTGTATACAGTAGTTGGCTGACATCTGTCACCCAACCCTTCATTTCATTTTGATTGATCTCTCACTGTGTCTTTGATTGGCATCTTTTGTTTATGATAAAACAAGTTTCCTATTGTTTTAGCAGATAAACTAATTATAGACCAATCAGATAAAAGAGTTACAGGTAAGCAGTTCGCTGAAACGTGTGGTGTTAGGCAATCAACGATTTTAGACAATCAGACCAACACTTTTAAATTTTGTTTCGGTGCCTGAGAATGAAGATAAAAGTTCTTCAAGAGAATCAATGAAGGCAGCAAAAACAAAGAATTTGAAGATATCGTTTTTAAGTGGGTTTTTGCAACAATGTTCTATGGGAAACCCAATTTCGGCTCCTGTTATTTTCAAAAAATTCTATTATATGAATTTTTCATTATCTTAATAGGGTCAGTCCCAATTGATTCGGTTAATTAGGAATACTACTGTAGTTTAGTATTTACTTGATTACAACAAAATGTAGCATGTATTTGTACTGCTAGAGCAGATCTACTTTTATTGTAATGGAAAGTCTTTAACTGTTTATATACCAATAAGCAAAAAAGCATTAGTTTGCTTTTTCCATAATTACTATGTATTTTCTTGATGTTTAAAAAAAATATTCACCAACTAAGCTTTATTTATCAGAAAATGTAATGATTAAATACTTTTACTATAAATAGCAAGAACATTTTTTTTACATGAATAGGTTGTTTTATTAAATTATGATATGATGGATTTCAATATAGATTCTATAAAAGTCTAGATCAGATAAATATAATATAACCCATAATGCTATGTAATAATTTGTTTTTATTGCCACAACTAAGTGATCGTTTTTTTAAAGTCCTATCTTGTTTCTACCTATCCTTCTTCTTATTTGGATTGGAAATAGTTAACATCTAAATAAATTCCAAAGAGAATAAGTCTACTTCAGATAGCTACATTAAGTGCTTGAAGTCATGGTCTTCTCTATGTTTAAGAGCAGAGCTTTATCTTCTTACTGTAATTCATTAACCGACCGCAACTTCCTATGGGTGTTTCCAAATCAAGCTCAATCTTTAAAGTCTTTGCTGAAGTAGAGGACTATAACTTTCACTTCAGCTTCAGATCCTTTAAACTTCATATTTCACCTGACTAATACCAAACAATAACATCCTGCATTCAACTCTTCTGCTCCATTTAACCTAAAAACATTGCACATGCTGAAAAATACAAATTTACCTTGAAATCATGTGTAAATTTATAACATTTTCTGGCATTGGATATAACAGTAAAATGTATCTATCAAATGTGAACTTTGATTTGAAAAACTACAATTTTTTTAATATCACATAACAAATACTTTTGTAGCTTCCATTCTTCAATTTTTTTAGAACCAAAAGATGTTATTGTTTAGACTATTTATGTTTTGACCTCAATGTATGGCTCAGCCAAATAGACAAAATGTTATACTTGACATTTTTATTGATTTAAAATGATCTATTTAAGTGTAATTCATTATGGTAAACAATTATTGAAGTACACAAGATTACTATTGCTTTATCGTCACTGTATTTGTAGTCTTGTCAGCATATTCCTCCTTGCAGAGTTGATTGAGGTTTAAATGTTCTTGTGTATATCCTAGGCACAATAAAATTTAACTTTGTATTAACGTATCTAAAATGAGTTTTTGCAGGGATGATTTCAGAAATAATTTATATATTTAAACATTTTCAGAAGGTTTGGGTTCATTTGCTAATCCGTTTAAGTCACCACAAGCTTATATGAAACTACGTACTGATCCTAGAACTCGTGCCATGATGGATGACCCTGAGTGTTTGAAGTTAATTACCCAGTTGCAGAATGATCCTTCATACTTTGCGTAAGTTTATTATAATGTTTATAATAAAAAATGTTCAGTATCTTAGACATTTATAAATATTTTTGTTTTTTAAAATTTGTTTTTATAGAAACTACTTATGAAAATACTTGTATAAGGGAATTTATTATCACTTCATAAAAATTGCAGTATAAAACGTATTACATAAAAGAACATGTATTACATGTTTACTAAAACTGATTTTGATTATTTCTGTAATAAGCTCGATAAATTTTAGAGTTATGCCCGCAGGGGGGGTGCGGACTAGCCGCACCTACAAGGGATTTGGCGTCCCTCGCCTAACACTACACCACTCACAAAGCATACACACACCAACACAATCTATACACATTTCAACACTTACATCTTCTCTTAGGGAATTTTGACTGGTCAGAACCGTTGCGCGTTGGGAGTGCTGAAAAGTCCAGAGCGTGACAAACTCTGGTCTGGGACGCTGCTGTGAGCTTGCTCTGCCGAAGACGTATGCGCGGTTGCTGGTCCGCTAGCCACTTCGGTCCTTGGTCAGGGAGTGTCCGCGGTGCACAGGTGTCGGAGCCTGTGCACAGTATTACGAGTTCTCGACTGATGCCCATCCAGTCGAGCTAAGGAGGAAACTATGGGCCCCCAGAGTTCCGGGGGTTGGAAATGATCGAAAGTGATCCATGGGTGTACCCGTTCTCATAGTCTCGCCCGTAACGCCTGACACGATGGTTAGCTTAAAAACAACTTATGGAAAACCAACAAATGTCCAACCAGTTGAATGTAAAGAGGCGTCGTGAGGTTTCTCCGAAAATGCCTAGGGAAGTAATTACGATGAGGAAAGAAATGGATTTAGCGTCACCAAAGTTCTTAATTGTGTCTTGCACAGAATCTGGCAAAGATCTTTCAAAGGTATCGCGGATGCGCAGCAGGACCTGTCTCTTCCATAAGGAAGTTAAGGAACGGAACACTGCTGTTAGAAACAAGCAATTCAAAGCAGACACAGTTATTATTAAAAATGACCTCCTTCTTTGATCAGGTCAAGGTTTCGGTGGCTCCGCACAAAACCTTGAACTCATCAAAGGGAGTAATATCATGCAGGGATCTGTTGTATGTCCGTGAGGACGAAATCAAATCAGAACTGGTATCAGAAGTTGTAACAGATGTCGTACCAATTATGAAGATGGAAAACGGTCAGAGAGTTCCAACAACATCAATTATCCTGACATTCGGAAAACCATCTATCCCGGAATATCTATATGCTGGCTATCAACGGCTTTCTGTTAGACCCTACGTTCCCAATCCACGCCGGTGCTTTAAATGCCAACGTTTTGGACACGTAAGTTCTTCTTGCTCCAAGCCAGAGGTATGCGGACAGTGTGCATCTGAAGGCCATACTGAGAAGGTTTGCACAAGTGCTCCGAAATGCCCAAACTGTGCTGGTGATCACCCTGCTCGCTCCTTTAACTGCCCAAAGTTCAAGGAGGAGAAAGCGATCCTAAGCATAATGGCAAAGGACAAAACATCTTTCCACGAAGCGA
Source organism: Prosapia bicincta (assembly GCA_036971475.1). Taxonomy (NCBI): domain Eukaryota; kingdom Metazoa; phylum Arthropoda; class Insecta; order Hemiptera; family Cercopidae; genus Prosapia; species Prosapia bicincta. The sequence continues at coordinate 45,882,738 of JBAIZL010000005.1, read as the reverse complement.
AAAAGAATTTCAAGTCAACTCAACCTAGGCTTGAAACGAAATCTTATGCCTCAGCTATCACCACTGAGAAGTCGTGTTCCAACTGCGTTGAGCTAAACAAGAAAATTGAAGTTCTTACTGAGCAAGTTAACCAGTTATTAGCATTGGTGACGAAAAATTCCAACTTAAAGAATAATGTTGAATGTGCGAAGAAATCTCCATTGCCAAATACCTCTGGGAAAGTTAGAAGAAGCAAGACACTATTAGAGACAAGTGCGAAACCTACTCCAACTATGAGTAATAATAATAAAAATAACAACAAAACTGCACCTGTGAAAGTGGGTGCAAAATTACAATCGACTCAAAAGAGGACCATTTCTAACTCCCCTTCTGAGTCAAGAAATTCCTCAGATTCCACTATTACAATAGTGGTGATGGATTCTGATGACTCTTTGCCTGGAACGTCCAACATTCCAGGCCAGCAAATTGTCAATGACGGCAGTGAGAGCCAGGTGAATCCATTTCACTAAAATACAATGTCCGCACCTAAACAAACCGTGATTCAGTGGAACATTAACGGTGTTAGAAGTCACATTGAGGATCTCAAAATAATTGTAAGAGATGTGTCTCCTACGTACATCTGCATTCAAGAGACACATCTCCATGAATCGCACAATTTCTATCTAAGGGAGTATTCAGTTTACAGATCGGACTTCGTTACAGAAAATCGAGCTAGAGGTGGCGTAGCTATTCTCTAGCTATTAACTGTGTCGACGCCGTCCCTGTGAGCTTAATAACTCCCTTACAAGCAGTGGCAATTCAAACAGCTGTTCCGTACAAACTCACTCTCTGTTGTGTCTATCTTCCACCAAGTGACAACCTGCAACAGAGAGATCTTGTAGACCTCATAAATCAGTTACCGACTCCGTTTTTATTAGTGGGCGATTTCAATGCCCACCATGTTTCATGGAGTTCACCAGAATGCAACCCGCGAGGTAATCTGATCGAAAGCATCAGATCGGAACTGGATTTATACCTGCTAAATGACGGTTCTCCGACACATTTAGCAGCGTCAACAGGTGGATGGACAGCTGTAGACTTGTCATTATGCAGTCCTGCTTTGACTACAAGGCTAAAATGGTCGCATTGCCTGATGTTTCAGTAGCGATCACATTCCTATTGAGATCTCTTTGTGTGACTCCTCACCCTGTTGTGTTGTGACATCCCTGTTGGATAATGAAAAAAGCCAACTGGGAACAATTTTCACAAGATCTAGAATCACTGGACGTGGATTACTTGGCTCCTATTGATGATATTGTAAATTCATTTACAAAAACCATTTTGAATGCCGCCGGAAAGGCAATTCCGAAAACCTCATCCAAACCACAACGACCACCTGTTCCGTGGTGGAATGATGAGTGCACTGTGATCCTTCGTCAACGGAGAAAAGCTCTGAACCAGTTCAAGAGACATCCAACGAGTGAAAACCTGGAAAAATATAAAATCTTCCGTGCGAAAGCACGGAGAATATTTAGGCAAAGTAAACGAGAATCATGTTCGCAGTACATTGGCTCAATTACAAGACCTACAGCTCCATCCACAGTATGGAAGAAATTACGATCAGTCTGTGGCATTTCCGTTCCGATGCCATTAATTTTATTAAGGCATTCGGATGGTGTTTTGACCACGGACTGTGAGGAAATTGCCAATGTGCTAGCGTTATCGTTTTCAAAACATTCTTCCTCTTCTGCATACAAGGACGCTTTCCAGGTGTAGAAACGTAAACAAGAAGCCTTACCTATCACCGTTGGATTGTCTGGAGATTCTTATTTGAATATCCATTTCTCTATCGACGAACTAGAGTCAGCTCTCTCGTCAACGAAGGATTCAGCTCCACGCCCGGATGATATTGTATACTCCATGATTAAAAATCTACCTCCGTCGGCAAAACTAGTTCTCCTTCGGATATACAACCGTATATTCGAGAAGCACGGTTTTCCCGATGCATGGTTAGAAGCGACAATAATTCCTCTTCTAAAACAAGGAAAGGACAAAACTAATCCCAATAGTTACAGACCCATCTCTCTGACCAGCTGCTTATGCAAACTACTGGAGAAGATGGTCAACCGTCGTCTTGTCTGGTATCTAGAAACAAACAAACTTCTTACTAACGTCCAGTGTGGTTCCAGACAAGGACGTTCATCAGTTGATCAATTGGTTTTGTTGGAGTCAGCTATACAGAATGCTTTCATCTTACGACAAACACTGGTATCTGTTTTCTTCGACCTCGAGAAGGCATATGACATGGCATGGAGAAGAGGAATTTTGAACGTATTGAAATCATGGGGTATACAAGGTAACATTCTTGCTTTTATAAAAAATTATTTGAATGACAGGACTTTCCGTGTACGTCTATGAGGCATATATTCTGATCGTTGCGAACTAGAGAATGGTGTACCACAGGGTGGCATTTTGAGTGTGACGCTGTTTGCTGTTGCCATTAACAGCGTCACTTCAAACCTACAGTGACTGGTCCACTGTTCCCTGTTTGTAGACGATTTTTTGTATATATATGGCTGCTAGAAGTATGGCAACAGCGGAAAGATCCTTACAATTAGTCATTAATAAATTGCAAGAATGGACCAAATCTACGGGCTTCAAGTTTTCGGCTTCGAAGACCCAGTGTATAGCATTTAGTCGTCGCAGGCAATACCAGGAACCTGCTCTTTATCTTGATGGTACGCGGCTTCAAACCGCGGACAATGTGAGATTTTTGGGTCTTTTATTGGATAAAAGACTTTTCATGGAATCCGCATGTGCGTGATTTGAGGACCCGGTGCAGCAAGATATTGGATATGTTGAGAGTTCTAAGTAATACAAATTGGGGAGCAGACAGAACCTGTATGCTCCGTTTCTATCGCGTTGTTGTTAGATCGCGCATAGATTACGGCTGTATAGCCTATTCATCTGCTCGACCTACAGTTCTGAAACTCCTGGATTCAATACATCACGCTGGCCTTAGACTTTCTACTTTTGCTTTTAGATCAAGCCCAATCTCCAGCCTTCTAGTTGAAGCTGGAGAACCATCTCTCTCAATGCGACATCAAATGCTTCAAATTTCATATTACACTGGTCTTCGAAGTAAACCTAAACATCCGGCATTCAAAGCAGTTTTTGATAACTACCTCGAGGATCGTTACAATGTGTGCCAACGTTCAACTGCTTCCTTCGGAATAAGAACGTTGCGCATTTTTAGCAATCTAAATTTAGAACATCCACCTATATTCGAACGAACATCATGCTACATCCCTCCATGGACAATACAAAAGCCAAAATGTGACTTCTCATTGTCCATGTACCTAAAACACAATACTCCTGACATTACTTATCGTCAGGAGTTTTTGCAGATTCAACAAACTCACCAACATACTGTGACTATATTCACAGACGATTCAAAACTGGACAATGGGATAGGTTGTGCATTTTATATGGAAGGACAAACCTTCACTTACGGATTGCCCTCAGCCTGTAGCGTTTTTACTGCAGAACTTTATGCAATTTTCCAAGCTTTAAGATCAATTCCGTCTGCAAAATCTAAATATCTTGTGTGTTGTGATTCCAAAAGTGCTCTCCAGGCTATTCAGGAAATGTACACTAAGAACCCTTTAGTGGAGACATCTTGTGCTCTATACAGAGGCTCCAATTACGATTTGTCGAGGTGTCATTTCTCTGGGTGCCTGGTTACTGTGGAATATTCGGAAACACTAAAGCAGATGAAGGTGCAAAATTAGCTACAGGTATGTTGCCATCGACACAACGTGTGATGGCATCAGATTTTGTATGTAAAGTTAAATCTACACTATTCTCTGTTTGGAATGAAGAATGGCAAAATGTAAATAGAAACAAGCTGAGGGACATCAAAAATACCGTCCGACCATGGAGGATATCTGTTCGTTCGAATCGTAGGGAGGAAGTGGTGGTAATTGGACTTCGCATCGGCCACTCTTTGTTAACGCATGGATGGTTGATGAGACATGACGATCCACCACTTTGTCCGTTTTGTAAAAGTACAATCACAATCAAGCACATTCTGCTTGATTGTGATGAGTTGACAAATTTGTATATTCGTTACAATCTTCACTGTAGTTTAAAGGTGGTTTTAAGGGACGATGTCACAGCTATCGACTGTGTCCTCGCTTTCTTACGCCACCTTAATCTATTTAATAATATTTAAATATTGTATAATTTTAGGTTCTTTAGTTTTAGATAATTACAATTAGTTTTAAACATTTATTTTATTTTATTTTGATTAGTTTTATTTATGTAATATTTATTTTTAAAAAAAACTTTAGTTAGGCGATGAAAACCTCAATAGGTTTTTCGCCTGGAAAAAAAAGGGAAAAAAATTTTTAGAGTTATGAATAAATTGAAGAAGAAAATAAAAATATACACAGATCTGGAAAGCAGAAAATCACCAAATTCTGTTGAAGGTTTGTTGTATATTATATGTTGTTAAAACCAATAATGGTTTTTAGAACATACTTATCAGCCTTTCACCTCCCATCTTTTCAAAAATGTTTAGAAAACCGCTATGGCTATATACAGTGAGTAACACAAATCTGCAATGGGAAAGGGTTAAAAAGACAACAGAACTTGTGTAAAGTACGAATGTGGCACATATTTTTGTATGTAGTTTTTAATATTCTTTCTTACAGACAAATGTGGTAGAAAATTATATACTCAACTGACATTATGAAAGTATAAACATGAAATGTATAAGTTGTATTTGAAGTGATGATTTATATCGTGATCAACTGTTATATGTTTTTCCAGGAAAAACTTAAATGATCCTAGAGTAATGACAATATATAGTGTGCTGCTTGGATTCAACTTAATGGATGATGGTGACTCAAGCAGTAGTCCTATGGATGTCGATCCTCCTCGACCTAAGACACCCCCACCTCCTCCAAAACCTAAGTCAGATGAAAATCCTAACCTTACATCACAGCAAAAACAGGTAAGTCTAAAATTTAAATTTTATTACTCTTATATTACTGGATGAATAATATTCAGTTGGCTTTGATAATATCAATAATGCTATACATTCACAAAGCCAGTGATGAGATAATTATTAGAAGGCAAGTATTATTGCTCACCCATAATTAGATTGAATTTGTAAATATGTTGATCTATTTGTCATTTACCAAGTGCTCAAGAAATGCTGTTGTCTGAGGTAACAAGTGAGATGATTATAAAAGTCTTCTGTTTTTGATCAAATCAAAGAATTAGCCAGTATCACAACTGATATCTTGTTATCTTTCAATTATATTTATCTTTCATTAAAACATATTGTACTTCTCTTTAAGAAACTCTGATCTCATATTGTAAAATGTGATGATGCGGCTTGGTTGACTCCAACTTGATAGCAATTTTCTATAGCTATTACATTACAACTCCCTATCGTTAATTCTGGGCAAAGATATACTGAAAATATTCTTCAAAACATTTATTTATGTTTAGCATATTAATTTATTTCTCATCAAGGCAAAACAACCCTTCCTATTAACAAGTTTTAATTTTACCTGATTAAGCTAAAATTGAGGACGTTGTCTTAAGGAGGGCATATGTGTGAAACACATGTTTAGTGAAAATAGCCTTTTAAGTTTTTATTGTATTTCAGTTACTTAGCTAACATTTTTATTGTTCAAAACGTATTTTTTATGAAGATTAGTTTTTCAACAGAAAAAATATCAGAAACTCCAAACACAAATCTTATTTTTTATTAATAAAATTTTTAAAAAACTTCTTCTACTCCCTTTTGCAAACAATCCTTAATTGGCATTAAGAACTACTATAAACTAACTTATAACTCAAATAGTATCTTATGTATGATTTACCTTTGTACATTTGTAAATAATATTTCATAATCTTTTTGAGCTGTTTATATCTAATGAAGATTATATATTTTTGACTTATTAATTATACCTACCATGGGATTTGAAAAAAAGCAATAAACTTGAGATAAAAAACTACGCTTAAACCTAATGTTTATATTTACACTAGTTTTTATTGATAGGGAAAGTAAAAACACATTCAGGTACATCATTACGATCATATTCTAGTGTTTTTTTTCCATAAAGATTGTTTCTGTATACACAGTCATTATAATCTGGTCAGAGGTACCAACTCAATGTGCCTCAAATAAAAATTCTCTTAACAGCTCAGAAAGCTATGCTATCAATATGAAATTTGGTGGACATATTTAAATCGTTATGGCAGATCCAAAACATCGATTCCCGGAAAAGAGCATATAGGACTATAAGCCTGTTTTTCGGCAATGACCTCAATTGTTTTAATACAATTATCTCATCAGCTGGTATTGTGTAATGTAACCTGATTAAGAAGCTGGTGTGTAATCAGATTTTTTTCACAATTTTTAGAATACTGAAATGAAGCAAGTTTGAAAGCCAAGATATAAGCCATTTATTATACCTATTTCATAATTTCAAATTATATTCCTCCCATTTTAAAAATTGTAACAATAGTAGACTATAGTTAAGGAATTCATACCGTATGTCAGACACAAAATTGTATTGGATATCTGCAAAACATTATTTTAAAAAATTTAATAATTCTGTCTTCATTTCCCTTCAACACCAGATATCTGCAAGTGACAATATTTTTCCCACAATGCTAATGCATACCATTATTATAACTTTGTAGTGAAAAGTATTGGGTTATTTTTAGTTCCTACTATTAGTTGACACTCTTTCTGTTTATAGTTATATCTTTTTCAAATTTTCAATCGATAATAAAATACATTTTATTCATCTAATCTAGTTCAAGTACATTTTTTTCAAAACATGTAGTGGATAACACTTGATGTTAATAGAGTTTAATCTTTTTTTAAATATTAATCAATTAATTAAATTTAATTAATTAGTTTGAATAATTATTTCACATTCTATTTGTCACATAATATTGTGATTCTGTCAGATGTATACATATATTTATATTAAAAATTTCTAGCTTGGTCCCTTAATAGGTGCCCGTTTTTATCTGCCTGGAGGTTTTTCGGCAAAATATTAAAAATTCCTGTGATGTCATAAATACAATATTTACAACAAATTATACATTTTTGTAAAGGAAATGAAACAAGCTTTCAATAAATATATATATATGAATTGATTACTTATATATGAAGTTGATATATTACTATTGTAAGTACTTTTATCCACCACTAAGTGCAATAATTTTACTTTGTTGTGATGAGGAATTTTTCGGTCATTTGACCATTGTCGAATCACTGATATTTTTCTGGTGTAGATGTTCGGTCTGTGATGTTGGTATTTGTTGATGTTACACGCATTTATTCTTGATCTGCGTGTATGATGTTTTATATAGTATGTCTTCTGTATATGTGGTCTGTAGGTTCATTAAATTGTTGTGTGTGTTTTTATAAATGTGGTATTTTTCTAGTGAGTTTAATTCTGTTGTGTTATTATTTATTTCAAGTATGGTTAGGTGTTATTTCATGTTTATGGGATATTAGGTGTGCTGCAACATTTGATACTTTTGTATTTTTATTTTTGAATGCTCTGTAATGTTCTTCAAATCTTATTTTAAATGATCTAGTAGTTTTCACTATGTAAAATACATTGCAGTCTTTACATGTAATTTGCAAACTTCTGATAGGTTATGTTTTTCTGTATTTGTTTTGTGGTTTCTGTTATAAAGATATTTTATTATTTGGTTTGTATGTTGGAGTGTAGTATTCTTTGTTGTATATATTTGTTAGTTTTTGTATTTTGTTATTGGTATATTTATATTTTAGGTAGATTTTTTTATTTTTATTATTTTTGTGTTCAGGTTGTAGTGTTGTGTTGAGGTTAGGTTTTTTGTAAATTTATTGTATATGTTTTTTATAAGGTGTTTGTTGTATCCATTTTCTATTGCTATTTTTGTAATGTTATCTAATTCTTCATTTAATTTTTTTTTTAATCTTGTGTGTATTTTATTGCTTTATTTATCATGTTAAAAAAAACGAAACAATATATAAATAAAAAAGAAATTATAAAACTCAAAGAAAAACTAGAAAACAACGACTACTTAATATTAAAATCAGATAAAACAAACACACCAGTAATAATAGAAAATACCAAATACATCAATTCAATGACTAACCACATAAAAAAAAAAAAAAAAACACGAACAAATCCCAGACCCAACTAGCAAATACCTTAATACAATAAAAAACCTAATAGTCACAAACAAAAATACCCTAAACTATAACAATAAATTAAAATACCACACAAGACTTTACCCATTCAAACCATACGCACCAATATTAACAGGCATACCAAAAATCCACAAACCCGACACACCATTTATACCACTAATAAATTTCAAAACAGCACCATCCTACATAATCGCAAATATACTAGACAAATTAATAAGATCTAAAATACAAATCAACAGCACATACAATATAAAAAATTGATACAAATTAATTAATAAAATAAAAAACATAGAAACAAACAACCACACTAAAATAATAAAAATGACATAACTAATATGTACCATAGTATCCCAATAGAAGAAACAATAGAAATAATGAAAAACAAACTAATACACAACGAAAAAGAAAACACAATAAATAGTATCATAGCACTAACAAAACACATAGTAACCAAAATTACTTCCAATTTAACAATAAATACTATCAACAAACAACTGGACTCCCCATGGGATCACCCATATCATCGTTCATGTCAGAAATATATCTACTACACTTTGAACAAATAATAATTAAACCTATACTAAACATACATTTAATATTTTACTATGGACAAGATACGTAGGCGATATACTTGTAACCAACCCACCATTCACAACGAACACATCATAATACTAAACATACTAAATATATACAACGAAAACATACAATTCACTGTTGAAACAGAAACAAACAGAACAATTAACTATCTTGACATCACATTAAATAAAAATAACAATAAAATAGAAACTACAGTACACAGAAAACCTACTTCCAACAACACTACAATACACTCCAAATCTAACCACCCCTGGACACACAAAATTAACATTTACATAACATGATAAATAAAGCAATAAAATACACCAAGATAACAAAAAAAAAATTAAATTAAGAATTAGATAACATTACAAAAATAGCAATAGTAAATGGATACAACAAACATCTTATAAAAAACATATACAATAAATTTACAAAAAAACCTAAACACAACACAACACTACAACCTGAACACAAAAATAATAAAAATAAAAAAAATCTACCTAAAATATAAATACACCAATAACAAAATAGAAAAACAGAACCTATCAGGAGTTTACAAAATTACATGTAACGATTGCAATGCATTTTACATAGGGAAAACGACCAGATCATTTAAAATAAGATTTGAAGAACATTACAGAGCATTCAAAAATTAAAATACAAATGTATCAAATGTTGCAGCACACCTAACATTTATAAAAACCCACACAACAATTTAATGAACGTACAGACCACATATACAGAAGACATACTATATAAAAACCTCATACATGCTGATCAAGAAAAAATGCGTGTAACATCAACAAATACCAACATCACGGACCGAACATCTACACCAGAAAAATATCAGTGATTCGACAATGGTCAAATGACCGAAAGGTGCCTCATCACAACAAGGTAAAATTATTGCACTTAGTGGTGGATAAAAGTATTTACAATAGTAATATATCAACTTCATAATGTCAGTGCAACGGAAAAATAATGGACACCGTAAAATATCAATATGTATGTATGTATTATAACATATATTTCTGACACAACAACGGGGTTTTTACTATTAAATATTTTTTTGAATGATGATATTTACTTTCTTTTTGAAACAAAAACACTACTCATGAACAATTCATAATTCTTTATTATAACAATTTTTATTTCAACATTTAAACAATACACAGAACAAAAATAAACTTAACAAATTTTAACACAATATACTCAACTCACTTTCTTTGATTTTTTAGTTACAAATTTTCATACCCTAGGCTGTTTCTGAGATCTCTTAGTATCTCGGGGTTTATAGGCATGGGCTATATTTTTAATTCTTTTGTTAATTAAATAAATTTTGAAAAACAATATTAAATTTTGAAATTAGTTTTAATAAATATTTTCCTGATGGAAAAACTTTAATTTGGAATGAGCAAAAAGGCGAAACTATTTGAACTGGATTATGATTCTTCCTACTATCTATTAATTAATTCCAAGATATTCTAATGTACAAATTTAAACTTCCCTATTATCTTAAGAGTCCACTAAAGTTTATTTTTTATAGCGCTATATATACTTAACTTATCAAATACCGAAATTCTACAGGTCGCTTACGTAAGATTCCGTTCTCTTCAAATTTCACTTTTTATACACTTAAATTCGTTTTAGTTCCTTCAAATTATATTACCACTGTACTTTATCTTTAAATTCTCTTATCCTTATTTAAAATTGCCAAGTTTCTTCACAAAACGGTATAATTTTGACGAATTCCTTCCAATGTAAAATTTTGACTGGTCATGGCAGGTCCCATCTCGTAGCGTCACCACGCTATAACCAACTAACGCGTCTTTAGATTTTTAATAATGTTTAAAATATGGCGGCTTCTCCTTCTTCTAAAACACATGTTGCTATAATTTAGTTCGATTTCTTTCCACCAGAGTCGACTGCACACTTGACCTACTTCTTGCTTTCACAGCTGTTATAACAACGAGATTGTTCACAACGGCGTTTTAATTTGGTTAACATTTACTGTTTCAACTTTCCGATCCTTAACAAACCTTCCAGTGTTTATTTAATTACTATTATTAGTGTGTGAAGTGTCTTTGTGTTTTACTTTTGTAATAATTCCGAAATGTGTGTGTTTTGACTGGACTTTTCCAAACATAACCTTTCAATTTTTTGTTTACAATCGCGTATTTTTACCTTACATCTCTCCAGCAATTGTTTATGCCCTATGTTACTACAGTTTACAAATTTGTTTACACATAACTATTATTAGATTATCTTGTTTTTAATTTTATTTGATACAACAAATTTCCTTATGCATTTACAGTTCAAATACCTTGTTTACATTTCTAGGCTTTTACCTAAATTTAGTTTCAATTTAATCTAATCAATCTTTTAATGAATTTCTTTTTTTAAATTTTGTGTGGGTTATTTATAATCTATTTTTCCAATTCTTAAAGAACATTATATAGCCCATTCTATAAATGTTACAGTATATATATATGAAGTTTTGAACATATCGTATATAATGGACAACGTGAAATATCATGATATATATATATATATATATATATATGTGTGTGTGTGTGAGTGTGTGTGTGTGTATGTGTGTGTGAGTGCGCGCGTGTGTGATTCTATGCTCCTTTGAAAAATGTATCACACACCAAAAACTTTGTTATAAGTATATCGATTGCCTTGTAGTAAAAGCTTAAACTCGAGTATCAACACTTTTTGACCCAATAGTAACTATTTATAGAAAACTTTTATATAATTTCCATACCACTATAACGTACGAATGAATGTTAAATACAGTAGGCCTAAACCTAAAGGCTGTTTTTACCAAATATGAAAGTGTTACACTTAAAATATGAAATTTTATCTTTGCATTAGAAATATTCTATTTTTTAAAAATTTTTAACTGTTTTTGGTAACACCTTTTTGTTTCACATCAAAGTTCCAACCGCCTTTGTATTATTCTGGCATAAAAAATCAAAAACTAAGGTTGAGGTATACAATCTGTCCATAAAAACTGTATGGCCCTTGCCTAAATAATCAGGTAACAATCCTGTAAAAAGTGTTATTGAACTGTCTTCAATAGTTTTGCCAGTGTATGCTTCAACACATAACCAGTAAGAGAGTTACAAACTATATATAATTTCAATTCCGTATTTATCAGGTTTATTTTTGTTATATACCCTGAATCTTGCACACTCCCTCAATCCACTTGCCCCTCATCTACACAGAAGTTTTCATGGGGATAATAAGCTTTTCTAAATTCCGAAAGGAGGTGGATGATATATGATCTGAGTTTTGTATAATGGGTTGTGGTCAGGTTGATTGAATGGAATAGCTGTACTATTATCACTTATGTGGAAATTTGATAAAATTGCTAAAAATCTGCGTCTGGACATCACAGAAGCTGCATAAACAGTTGAAATAAACTTGTTTGTAGACTAATAGTCTCGTAGTCTGAATTTCTTTATAACATTCAGTGTAATATTATGGAAAAAATAGGTATACCTCATGCAACTTTAGTGTTGTCCACTTTCCCCAGATTCTGCTTGTTTAAAAAATTATTTATTCTTCTTAATTTGTCAATTACAGTCTTAGAATACCTATTGGTTTCTGTTTTAAACAACACAATTAGAGATTAAGGAGAAAAATTTTAAAAATATCAAAAGGAGTTGATGTGTCATTATTCACGTCTTTTATACCGCTTACTTAATAAAAAACGAGCAAAGGTGGTTGAATATCAGAATCACACCAGCCTATATCGATATCTGAAGGTACCTGTGAGCTCCTTTTCCTCTTAGGATTTTTTGAATTAGTAATGGTAGCTGTTGAAAGCTGAAGAGTTTTTAAAAAAATCTGGACCGTTTACCTCAAACTCTTCTTCTGAATTCGAATCTAAAATCGGATCATTTAAATTTTCATTCAGTTCATCAATAAAAGATATGTCGATTGTACCTCAACCTAGATTAGTTTCAATGTCACTGTCACCGTCTGAAATCAACATATCTTATTGAATCGCTTCCTAAAGTGGCTTTAGCTGTTATGTGTATAACGTTGTTTCTCTGATAATACAAAATTGAATAAACTAAACTGATAGATAAATTTAAAAATCAACAAACTCGAAATCTAAACAAAAGTCACATACTAAAAATTAAATAAACAAAATTAAGATAAAATTAAAAGCAAACAACAACAAACTCGAAGTGTAAACCACTCCCAATAATAAAACATTCACTGTCTGACCACACCGACATTTGTCAAACAACTGTCTGATAGCTCTTGGTCATCATACTTCATCAATTAGGTTTTTGTTAGTAAAAACAAGTCTGATTGACCTAAAGGTAAAGACATGTAAAGTAGAGTAACCAATATAAAAAACTATATTGACGTAACTGAGATTACATGAGAATTAAGTTGCTATGGAAATAAAAACGGAATCTTGAGCTATACGTTGGCATAGGCAACTAACGTTAACTACATGACCCGATCTATACCCAGGCTTAAACTTGAAAGTGTTAATTGAAATTATTTATTAAGTAAGTGAAATGAAATTTGTTGACCTAAGTAGGAATTGACTTTAAGTTTTTTTTTCTATAAAACTTGTTATATCTCTTATTCTCATTTCCTTGTACTGTCCAGCCTTTTGACTTTTTATTCGTTTTATTTTCTTTTAATTGAAATATTACTGTCTTTCAGGCTTTAGTGGAGAAAAATCTTGGCAATGAAGCTTACAAAAGAAAAGATTTTGAAAAAGCTTTGCAGCATTACAATAAGGCTGTGGAAATTAACCCGACCGAAATTACTTATCTTAATAATATAGCTGGTAAGGAAATTTTAACCATCTGTGAAACTGCTATGTGTGATTAAAATGTATCTCATCTCTTTCAATCTCATCATTTGTCTTAATGAAAACTTGTTTTTCAGTTGTCAATAGTTTTCTAACAAAATGAAAATTATAAGTATTTTTGAAAAATTTTAAAGTAACCTCTTTAGTTGCTTGAATATTATACTGTATCATGTGATGATAACAATCATTGAAAGATATGATGTTGTGACTAGCAACGTGTGGAGCAGTTGGCCTGTCTATGTTTATGGTTCCAACATCATGTCTGTGGCCATTCATTCTGATGCTCAGACCATCCAAGGCCTATGTACTGTCCCGGGCAAAATTTACACTTACATTGTGCCGGATAACTGGTATATTACATTTTTGGATATAAAAGTATGATGGTCATGTCCATATTGGTTGTTACGCTATGGAAACTATTTGTTGGGATTTGTATTGGACATGTCTTGCATCTAGGTCTATTGCACGGAAAGGAGCCATGAGGGAGTTTAGGCAGTTTTTCAGTACTTGGATCTGGTAATTTTTAAATGTACTAAAATATTTTTCAACTTAGAAGGTTGAACCAAATATGTGGTGGATTTGAGAAAAGATCTTTGGTGTGGGTGGAAGCTTGAAGAATCTTGAAGCCATCCTTTAATATATTCTTGAATTTTGTAGTCCATTAGGTTCGGTGAATCTTATTAATGACTATCCGAATTTTAAATTTTGTAAATTTGTGAAAACTTACTGAGACGGAATGTTTTTGATCGCTATGTGCCGATCTTCATCAGTGTCTTCTGCTTGGAGATGTTGGGTCAAGCAGTGACGGTTTTAAAGGTAGTTTTTTGATAGTATCAAAGAGTATGTTTAATTTTTATTGTGTTTGTTCGTTTAATATGTTTGTACTTTGTGTTTTTGTGCATCTGTAAATTTCATATTGTTCTAGTGTGTTGAGATGTGTTCCTTTATTGTTGATGTGTAGGATTTCTAGGTTATAGTAAATGTCTGTGTATTTATGCCCTGTTTGTTTTATGTGATTGTTAGATGTTGAGTTGGTGTTCTGTTTGTGTTCCTCGACTCTTTGTTTAAAGCTGCTACCTGTTTGTCCAATGTAGAATTTGTTACATTCGTTTAGTTTAGTTTGTATTCGCGTGGTGCTTGTAGTTTATCTTTGTTGTTGGTGTTGTATTTTGTATTGTGACTTGTTATTAGTTTTGTTTGCTATTTTGTATTATTTTTGAAATTTGCGGGCTATTTTGTTTATGAACGAAAACAACATCACACTCACCACAGCAAAGGCAACTCCACAGTAATTATTAATACAAACAGCCTAAATGACAAAATCAATGATTGCATAATAAATAATAATATAGTACAACTACATACAGACCCAACAGAGAAATATCACAACCATCAAACAACTAATTAATACATCTAAATACATTATCAACAAAAACAAAAAATCCCACCTAAAACAAATCCACTCTAAAGCACCTACCCTCCGCGCTCTTCCCAAAATTCACAAACCCAAACCCATCCGACCCATTATCAACTACCAGAATGCCCCCTGCACATAAATTAGCAAAATACATGGACAAAATAATCAGACAATCCATAAACTTAAACACAGAAACACACATAAAAAACAGAACAGACCTCATAAATAAAATAAGACATAAACATACCTCAAAACTCAACACTACTATCACTCGACATAACAAATATGTACACCAACATACCCATACCCAAAATGCTCAACATCCTAGAAACGCAATTAATACAGAACATCATACCTAAAACTCACGTTACCGAAATCATAAACATCCTCAAAACTATTTCACCCACAACTCAAACTTCTATTCTATTCACAACCAGATTGCCTACCCATGTGAAGTCTTTTGAGTAGTGTCCTAAGCGAAATTTTTCTACAACACATAGAAAACACCAAGATTCTCGCAAACAATACACACGCACACAAAAATATTTACTGGCACAGATACGTCGATGTTATCATAACACTATACAGAGGCATCTTCCCGTCAATACGAAAAACTCCTCACCTACACTAATAAAATACACCAAAAACTCCACTTCACTTCAGAGATTGAAACCAACCGATCCCTAAACTTTCTCGACCTAACCATAACAAAAAGGCCACACACAAAAACACAGCCTCAACATTTACAGGAAACCCATAATGACAGACATACTTATCCACAACACCTCAAACCACCCTATCCAACACAAACACGCTGCCTTCAGATCCATGCTCCATACACTTAAAGAACTCCCAATGACCACAGAAAACATAAACAAAGAACTAGATACAATTAAATATTAGCATACACAAATGGATACAACACCACAATAAGAGACATTCTATGGTACAAAATACAAAAAAAACATTAAAATTAACACTACAGACAGGGAAAACAAATACATCATATTACCATTCATAAACAAAACAACAAACAAAAATAGGATACAAAATAGCATACAAAACTAATAACAAGTTACAATACAAAATACAACACAACACTAACAACTAAGATAAACTACAGGCACCAGGCGTATACAAACTGAACTGCGACAAATGTAACAAATTCTACATTGGACAAACAGGTAGCAGCTTAAAACAAAGAGTCGAGGAACACAAACAAACATCTCCAAGCAGAAGACAATGATGAAGATCGCCAATGATAGCGATCAAAAACGTTCTGTCTCAGTAAGTTTTCACAAATTTACAAAATTTATAAAGTTCGGATAAACAAACTATTGTTAAAATAATTAAAAATTACCAAAGCAAAAGAGTTTTACTTTTCAAAAACAATTTAGGCACATCATGAAGCATACTGTATAGTATGTTATCTGCAGTTTTTTCTGATTCGGAGTAATTGTCTCTTTCTTGAAAATGCACTAGGGACTACTTTTCTGAATGCAATGTTTGCAAGTGTTTAGTATGCATGGAAACTGTGAAACTGTGAAACCATGGCTTCTTGTTGTGAAGAGTTTTATGCAAAAAGTTAGAAAAAACCACCTCAGATACAACTGAATTGTAGCAGATGTACAAGGAAAACGTATGTTCATTAATCAAACTGTATTTTATAGAAATCATAATGTGAATTTACATTTATTTTGTGATCCAGTGAAATTTGTGAATCCTATAAACTTGTAATATTTAATATAAAAATATGTCTTATAAATTTTTAGTTTTAAATATATGTATTATTTATATTTGTATACATTTTTCAGCTGTTTACTTTGAACAAAAAGAATACAAAAAATGCATAGAGCAGTGTGAAAAGGCTATCGATATTGGCAGAGAAAATAGAGCGGACTATAAATTAATTGCCAAAGCATTTTCTAGGATAGGTAACTGTTATCGAAAACAAGAGGTGAGTTAATAAACATCAATTAAGATTTAATAATATAAAAATGTGTTCAGTAATTTTTTAAATTCATTTCAAGTGCACTTTTAACAGTTAGGTTTATAATAGATAATTAATAAATGCTACACAATAATTTTAAGAAAAAGGGACAGGAATGTGCTACACTTGGCTTGTCTGTTGCATCCTGTCATTCAACCCTTGATTGCTGAATGTACCAAGGTAAAGTTAAGGTCTTAATATGTGCTTCACCTCATCTGAAAAAATTTTTCATATTTAAAAGAAGATTTTTATTGTTTTTATAACATAATACAAAATTCTTCCTTTAATAGTAAAAAGGTTTTAAAAGCAAGATGTTGAACAGTAGTTATAAACAACTTTCCTTTAAGGTGCAGGATCATAGGGTTATTATTAAGATGATGTTTACAAATTGAGTTGGGGTTGTGCTCATTGCCTAAAACCATATTTTGTGATGTGTGAATATTAAATGTATAAGTCTTTTGAATGCAAATGCTATAAAGAAGAGCAAATATAATAAAAACCGATTTGTGAAGAAAAAAAATAAGAGACGATCACCTTCCTATTCTCCAATTAAAAAATGTGATAAAATTATTTGACAGCAATACAATTTAAAGAAAATATTTAAAATTTGTTATTATCATACTCTGATACATAAATTTAAACAAAATGAAAAACATTTTTATTAAAAGGAAACAACCGAAATTGTTTGCATAGCAGCAGCATATGTATTAGGCTAAATACATACATTTTATGGTATATATAAATGTTATATATAGACAGACATCCCATCGTTCATTCAGGTGTTATTTCATCAGTAAGTAGTTTCACTTCACTTATTTAGCATAAACAAATATGCTAAAACAAGTGGAATTTCTTTAGATATGTTCATGATTTTGTTCCTTTAATTCTGCATTTGAGTTAAATACATAGCTAAAATAATGCTTTTTTTCAGCATAAATCATTGTCAAAGATTGTTTATTAGAATTAAACAATGTGTAAATAATTTAATAATATTGTACTGAAAAAGAGGTATTAAATTTATTAGTACTAAATTATTTCCCCCATTTTACAATTTGTAAATTTCAGAGATAATATATGGTTGTATCAGGAAATTTTCACAGTGGAACTTATTATCCACTATCTCTAGAATATAATGGCTCATAGAGTACAATGCATCTCATGTAGAAACAAATTAGTTTATTGTGCTAACAGAGATGAAAACAGATGTCCATGTTTTATTAAATATATTGATGCTAATGCAAAATTGTAAGTTCTCAAAACAAAATTTAATATCATTAAAAGCTCTTCATTTCTTAGTAATTCTTCAAGCATTGTCAACTAGTTTTGTTAGTGAGCAGTTTTGTCAGCACTAACAGAGCAAACTGTGCAATACGGCAAGAATCTCATTTCATTAGGAAATAATGATACTAGATGTAGCATTGTATGCAAATTTAAACTGTACATGGTTTTGGTGCAGTTCAAAAGTCTGTTTTTTAGTTAACCTAGTATAATACTTTCTGTATTATACATAAAGAGTAAATTCGCCGTTTTTTTATACCAAACAGGAAGTTTTGTCGCATTATCTCACTGTAAATTTTTAGGGTAATTATAAAAATTCATAACTTTGGAAATTAATATTCAAGTAAAATAAATTACGAAGGCTATTCAGAAAGTAAGGAACGTTTCTGTCTGGCGCCGCTAGGCGCACGCCGATCTTGTACATTTTGGTGTGTGCGCACTCGGCAACTCAGTCGGAGTCCGACAACGGGAACATTTCTGTGTTGCCCGTTTTATCACAATTTCAACTATGATGTGCACTGCGATTGAAAATCCCGCCAGTTGTGAAGTGCGGTCAGTGATACGGTTTTTGTTGGCCAAAAACTTAGACATTTATCGCCAAGTGTGTGAAGTTTACAGAAACAACATAATGAATGTAAGTTCTGTGCAAAAATGGTGCATTCAGTTTTAAAATGGCCGAACTGACGTTCATGACAAAGCAAAGAGCGGACGCCCAAGCATTGTGACTGATGAACTGGTCGCTAAAGTTGATGAAAATGTTCGCAAAAACCGCCGATTCACCATAACGGAGCTTTCGCTTTGCATTCCACAAGTTTCACGGACTTTGTTGTTTGAAATTGTCATACAAATGTTAGGCTACCACAAATTTTGTGCAATATGGGTGCCGAAAATGCTCACTGACCGCCATAAAGGTCAGCGAATTAAGGCAAGTTTGACATTTCAGGATGCCTACGACAGACATGGGGATTCACTACTGGATCGCATCGTAACTGGTGATGAGACATGGGTAAAACACTTTAATTTCAAAACGAAATTATAGTCCGTGGAGTGGGGACACACAAGCTCCCTCAAAAAACCAAGAAAATGTTTGCAAACATTGTCAGCAAGGAAGATTACGGTAAAGGTTTTTTGGGACAGGCAAGGTGTGCTTCTTATTGACTTTCTTGAAATTAGTGCAACAATAAACTCTCAGCAGTACTGTGAAACTTTGCACAACCTTAGGAGAGTAGTTCAAATCAAGCACTGAGGGAAATTGACGTCGAAAATTTTGTTTGTGCTTGCCCAACCTCACACAGCAAACCGCACCAAAGAACTCCTTCACTCATTCAAATGGGAGGTTTTTCCTCATCCACCCTATAGTCCTGACCTTGCACCAAGCGATTTTCACTTGTTTCCAAGAATAAAGACCTGGCTAGCAACACAACGCTTTGACGATGACACAGACCTCAAGGTGTGCATCACTGGTTGGCTGAGATCGCAGGCGGCAGACTTCTATGAAGAAGTAATTTCAAACTTTGTCCACCGCTACGATAAGTGTCTCAATTTGTTTGGCGACTATGTAGAAAAGTAGTATTATAGTTGCTCTTTCAGATGTATATAACAGAAAATTTTTATTGTACTTATTTTTTTTATTAAAAAACGTTCCCTACTTTCTGAATAGCCCTCATATATATCAAATAGAGGAGGTGAAATAAATTTTCACAAAATATATACTTTTATATCTCTTAGACTATTCAGAATAATTGTATAGGTGATGGACTGCATCCTTGTCAATCATAAAAAAGGAATATTTTTTCACAGATAAATTTATTTCCAGATGTCACATAATTTTGTTAGCTTACTATATATTAATAAACCTTAAAGGCAAATTGTTATACACAAAGACTATTCAGAAAATAATTACTGAAATACTATAGCTAAATAGAGTGCTATGCAAACATTAAATATGCATATATTTCACATATATTTACTCCCAGCGTGCGTTACACATTAAACAATACTACATGCATTGGTATTTTCCCAGTGTGCTGAATAAGGTCCCCAAAATTTTAAATTTATGCGCCTGCTGTCAAGGAACATTTTTCAGCAACACAAATTAACTAACAGATAGTGATGTGTATTGCTTGCATGTGCAGAGTGTAGAGTGAGAGCTTTCTTAAAGATGGGTGAAAAATGTCCTAATTGAATCATGATTTGGCCTGCAATCATTGATCATATAAGATTTGTTTAATGAAGCAGATGGAACAATTCTTGAAGAACGGCAATTAACAATTTCAATTTCGGCATTGAAATTTTCAAATCTGAGTAGAACAACTTGCTCAAAAATTTTTCTGAATTTCAAATCTTACTCATGTTGGGTATTCAGTCCGCTTACTGAGGAATGCTAAATGAAAAGAATATTATGTGCTCTTCATTTTTTGAACTGATATGATAAGGGAGGGGATCAAGTTTTAGAGAACCTTGCCACAGGTGATGAGGCGTGAGTTTTTACACAACTTCAGAGAGAATATATCAGATGGTGGAATGACAATATTTAGGGCACAACCAAAGTTTAAGGAATTTTAAATTTATAGTTCTAGAAGCAGAGCTTAGAAAAATAAAATGAGATTACTTGAGTCAAAGGAACTTGAAACAATTTTGAAGTGAAATCATATCAGAACCATTTTAACACTAACTATGAATTTAATGTTATATTACTAAATAAGAATTAGTATTTTACAAGTTACAAACTGTAATTTTTTAAACTTCAACTATTCAAATTGCTGATTATCCTAAATGCTTTCAGATTTTCAGAAAATAAATTAGGACAGAAACCTAACTGCGATTTCCAAAATAAAGATCCTATATACATGTGTGATTAGTGGGCAATTTTATGTGAAGGTAGTGAAGGCATATAGTAAACATTATTTGAGCGCTGAGTCTGTCTCAGTGCAGTTCTGTATATTTGGCTGTTGTCTGTCGTCAGGTAGCCGGCTCTGGTAGACTACTCTTTCGCATCAGTGCATTGTTTTATTAATGTGTGCATTTTGTCGACCACCATGGCTTCTATAAGAAAATGAGTTGTCTTGTCGTTAGCTGATAAACTAATTATAGATCAGTCAGGTGAAAGAGTTACAGGTAAACATTTGGTTGAGATGTACAGTGCTAAACAATCAACGATTTCAGACATTAAAAAGAGCAAACCTACGCTTTTAAACTTTGTGTCAGTGTTTGAAAATGAAGATGAAAAATGGAGATCTTAACAAAGAATGTTTCAGATACTGGTCAGGTCTTCATTTTTACTCAAGGAGTAGATAAACTCTAGAAGTGTATGAAGAACTTCTATTATTCATTCCATGACTAGTGGTGAAGATATTTTTAAGGGAGTTGAAAATTCCATTAATAAAAAGAACCTACGATAGAAAAACTTTAAATCTATTACAACTGATAGAGCCAAAAACATGTGGTAAAAATAAAGGAATGAGTTAATTTTGTGTCAAAGGCTGTAGAAAATGATGGTTCTAAACCATTAGTGTCTTATATTGTATCATTCATAAACAGTCACTGTGGAAAAAATGTTTGGATAAGTCTGAAGTTCTAAAACCAGTCACATAAATTGTTGATTTTATCAGATCGCATGAAAAAACATCGTAATTTATCCAAATTACAAAATAGTGAATATAGACGTTACCACTCTATGACAAATTGACAACACATTTAAAGGACCTAAATTTGAGGTTGCGAGGAAAAAACCAGTTTCTTCCTGATTTACTAATGTCAAATTGTTCTGCAGAAAATAATGCTGTTCCAATCATAATTGGGTAAAAGGTATTCCACAAATATTTAAACATGTAAAATATTCTTCAAATATTATAGAGAATATTATGTCATACAGACTCCATAAATATCTCGATCAAACAGCATAAATAAACAAATTATTTGTTTTTATTTAGAAAGAAACCTAGAATTTACAGTTTTGTGTACATTGTGAAGTAAGGATATATTAGACTTTTTTTTCAGAATTTTCAATATTTATCAGCATAAGGTTTTATTATTTTCCAAAGAAGTAGTTTCTGTTTCCTCAGAGTTCAGAAAAATTGTTAAAGAATAGTAAACATTAAAAATCATGAAGGCGCTAAAAACTGAAATTATTATAGTGGCTTAGTTACTACAGTATTGTACAATTACAACAAAAACAATGCCAAAGAACCTCAAATTCTTTTAAACTTCTGAATTTTCACTTTATTGGTAACTTTTTTAGCAATAACCAGCAATTTGTATTAAGTATTATATTGGCTGACAGGTGTTAAATAGCTTATGTTAGTATATTCATAAAGATAATTTATAATAAATTCATGAAAAGAGTTGCTAACATATTCCATATAGGAATTAGATTCAAATATATTTAATTAAACATTTTGGCAAGACAATTATCATCATTAAATTACAATAACCCTTGCTACTAATATTTAAGCTAATATTTACATCAAGGTTGTTTAAATCTTTGTAGCAAGGGTTATTGTTTAATAATTATAATTACGCTACTGTGCTCTAAATAGATTTTCGTAAGATAATTATTAACAAAACATTTCAACTTACAGGATTGGAAAACTGCTAAAACTTATTACGAGAAAGCTATGTCTGAACATCGGACTCCTGAAGTCAAGACAGTTTTATCAGAATTAGATAAGAAAATAAAAGAAGAAGAAATGAAAGCATATGTAGATCCGGTGAAAGCTGAAGAAGCCAAGGAGAAAGGAAATGAATTATTTAAAAATGGTAAGCTACTTTAACCTTCAATAATCTGACAGTTATTTTTTCTGTGCTGACAATAGATTTTCTTGCTCTGCACATTAGTTTTTTTCTAATTGTTTTATAAATAGTAAATACATTAATAATTATATCATATATGCCATTTTTTTAAAAAAAGGACAAGAATGATGTAATAATAGTTTTAGATGCAATACTGTAATAATAGATGTATAATACTCAGATATCTCAGCGAAAAATAGTCAAAATTCTATTATTAAACTCTCTATTGCTTGGAAACTGCTATCTGAAGGAAAAAACATGGGTTGTTTGTCTTCAGATGTTTAATGTTTCATGATGACACCCAGCATATGCACCGGTACTAACTCAGGACAAGCTTTGATCTAAAATGGCAAAAGTTCTTTGACATACTTGTTAACTACATTGAATAGTGGATTCTAGTACAAAGACAAATAAATTATTATGTTAATAATTTTTTTTTTTATTTAATGCTAAACCTTTTTTACTTTCTGCACAGATTTTGTAAGAATTATAATTTTGTCCCTTTATTAATGTTGAAATCTACCAATTTTGTTCACACTTTAATTAATTTAAATACAAATTTACAAAAAATGAGAATGCTAGACAATACAATTTCTTCTCTTACTAGTGAAATCTCAAGTGTGCTTTTTATCTTATACAAACTTAAACACACTATCATTAACTTAAATAACTTTATAAGAAGCTCAAGTAATTCTATTGTTTGTTTAGGTAACTATGCTGAAGCAATTAAATTTTATACTGACGCAATTAAACGCAATCCTGATGACCCTAAATATTACAGTAATCGAGCAGCTTGTTACACCAAACTAGCTGCTTTTGATTTAGGTCTTAAAGATTGTGATGACTGTGTTAGACTGGATCCAAAATTTAGTAAGTATGCATTTTACCTTTTTATGTCTATACACTTACATTAATGTATTTATGGATCTATTTTATAAATAAGGAAACAATATTATTTCAGAATTTCCTTTCAACTTAAGACCCAGTAAATATTTAGGCAGATATAATTACGTTATATTTATCAAGGCATGAAGGCAAGTCAGGGGGCGGAGACCAGCTGGAAAATAGTGAGATAAATTCTCATTTAGTTAAAATTTAAGTACACAATTTATCATAATTTAAAATTAAATTAGGTTTTTTTACATAGGTTATCTTATTGACTATGATGTTCAGAAAATTTAAATGAAGTATATGCATTTATAAAAGAAATATAAGTAAAGGTTGTGCAAATTTTGTTATGGACCGAACTTCATTTTGGATAAAACATTTAAAAGTTTATCAAAGGCAGCTCTTCGATTATGCTTGCCCTTTTCAAGCACCTGCTGGTGCGAAAAACATTTTCAGCACTTGTTGCAATAAAAATAAAATATAGAAATGAACTTGATGTTGCTAATGACTTGCATTGTACCTTTACTAAAATAGAACTTCAAATAGGCATGCTAGTGAAAAAAATTCAAGCTCATCCATCTCTCTAACAGATTTCCTCTTATCGGCTAAAACTTACCTTGTGAATTGAAATTTGAAATGTTATGTTTCTTGTGAAAGTATGTATAAACAAATAAATTGTTTTCAAAATAAATAAATGTGTGTGTGTGTGTGTGTGTGTGTGATATTAAACGTTGACCATTAAGATTTTAAGCGCATTCAAAAGTAATAATAAAAACGCATCAAACTAGCAGAACACTTAGTATCACACAAGAATAAAATAACAATTAACAAAATAACAAAAATAACCTAACTATACTTGAAATAAGCAATCCAAAAGAACTAATCTCACTAAAAAAATAATACATATATAAAAACAAACACAATAACCTAATTAACCAACAGACAACATACAGATGATAGACTTTTCAAAAACGTCTTGCATAGAACACATGATGTCAGTAACAAGTACCAACATCATGAACTGCAAAACAACAGCAGAATAATAATACAGTGCAAAAGGTGATTGCACCTAATGGTAGAATAGTTGTTTACAATTAATGTATAATAACTCTCATATATATATATATATATATATATATATATATATATATATATATATATATTTGTAGATTATGCAACACTGTTTTCTTGTATACACTTATCACTTTCACTTATGTACTTAAACAAGAATCTTACTTGGTATTTATGCTAGCGCTTTCAGAGACTAGTGAGTGCCTCCATCTTCTGGCATACTAAACACAATCTTCTACCAATACACAATAGACAATCCAAAACCCCCCAAAATGAACGCCCTCATCAAAATACATAAAATCAACTATCCCATAAGACCCTTAATAAATTTTAAAAACGCACCTGCCTATAAAATATCACAAACAATAGCCAAAAACCTAAAACACGAACTTAAATTGGAAAATAAATACACCATACAAAATTCAATTGAATTAACGGAAATACTAAATACAATAAACATAATCAAAAACACCAAATTCACATCATTCGACATCACAAACATGTACTCTAATATACCAATTAACGAAACCATCCAAATAATAAAAAACAAATTAACTGACCTTAAAACCGACCCCAAATACACAAACCAAATCACAAAATGCCTAAAGACCATACTAAACCAAAACTATTTCATATTCAATAATAAAATATATAAACAAACAGACGGCTTAGCAATGGGATCACCACTTTCAAGTATAATATCAGAAATTTACCTCCAAAAACTTGACGAATTAATCACACAAACCATAAAAACACACGACCCCAACGGACATTGGATACGATATGTCGATGACGGATTATACATTTCACAAAATAAAGCAATAAATAATAACATCATTTTAAATGAAATCAATAACTTACACCCTAACATACAATTCACCATGGAGGAAGAAATAGGCAATAAAATAAACTATCTAGACCTAACACTAACCAGAAATACAAATAACATCGAATATTCCATTTATAGAAAACCCACACAAACCATTAATACAATACCAAACCACTCCAACCATCCCCCACAACATAAAATGGCCGCATACAACTCACTTTTATACAGAATGCTAAAATTGCCTCTAAAAAATGAAGAAAAAACAAAAGAAAAACAAATAATATATCAAATAGCCCAAAAAAATGGATACAATAAAAAAACTATAGATAAATTAGAATTTAAAATATTAAAAAAATTAAATCAACCTAAAATCGAACCACAAACAACAAAATGGGCTACATTCACATACACAGGATACAACATAAAAGGAATAACTAAAACACTAAAAAACAATAATATTAACATAGCCTACAAAAACACAGGAAACAATCAACAAAATAAACCAACCAGAAGAAATATGTCCCACACTTAATAACGGAATATACAAAATCGAATGCCCAGACTGTAATAAAATATACATAGGCCAAACAAAAAAAAAATTAAAAGATAGATATCAAGAACACCTCAATGCATACATCAAACCGGAAATTTATAATTCAAACTTAGCCACACACGCAATCAAAAACAAACACACATTCCCCACATTAGAAAACATACACCTAATAAAAAAAGTTCAAAAAGGCCTCAAAATGACAATCTGGGAACAACTAGAAATTTATAAAAATAAAAATAACATCATCAACGAACAGATACAAATAAAATCAAAAAACGACAAATTATTCAATCTATTAGACAGAATAAACCCCAAGACAAACGCTAAAAACTCGCACAGTGCAGTGAAACTAAAAATAGAAGTTAACGGTACATCAAGGTCAACAGCAGATTCCAAGCATCTCGCAGCCCAAAATACGTTTAGTATGCCAGAAGATGGAGGCACTCACTAGTCTCTGAAAGCGCTAGCATAAATACCAAGTAAGATTCTTGTTTAAGTACATAAGTGAAAGTGATATATATATATATCTTTAGGTTAGTTTTGGTTGGTAAAGATTATTTAGATTTTTTGGACTAGGAGACTGACAGTCTTACCTTGATTTACCAAGGTAAGTCTGTCGGTCTCCTAGTCCAAAAAAATCTATATATATATATATCTTGATATTTTACGTTGTCCATTATTTTTCCGTTGCACTGACTTTATGAAGTTGATAAATTACTATTGTAAATACTTTTATCCACCACTAAGTGCAATAATTTTACCTTGTTGTGATGAGGCACCTTTGGGTCACTTGACCATTGTCGAATCACTGATTATTTTTCTGGTGTAGATGTTCGGTCCGTGATGTTGGTATTTGTTGACGTTACACGCATATAAGAAGTTGATAAATTACTATTGTAAATACTTTTATCCACCACTAAGTGCAATAATTTTACCTTGTGATGGGGCACCTTTCGGTCACTTGACCATTGTCGAATCACTGATTATTTTTCTGGTGTAGATGTTCGGTCCGTGATGTTGGTATTTGTTGTAGTTACACGCATGACGTTACACTTCATGTTATGTAAGTGTTAATTTTGTGTGTCCAGGGGTGGTTAGATTTGTAGTGTATTACGGTGTTGTTGGAAGTTAGTTTTCTGTGTTCTGTAGTTTCTATTTTATTATTATTTATATTTAATGTAATGTCAAGGTAGTTAATTGTTCTGTTTGTTTCTATTTCGACGGTGAATTTTATGTTTTCGTTGTATGTATTTAATTTGTTTAGTATTATGATATCTTCGTTATGAATGGTAGGTTGGTATATTACAAGTTTATCATCTACGTATCTTGTCCATAGTAAAATGTTATGTTTGTGTAATATAGGTTTAATTATTATTTGTTCAAAGTGTTGTAGATATATTTCTGATATGACTGATGATATGGGTGATCCCATTTGGAGTCCATTTGTTTGTTTATAGTATTTATTGTTAAATTGGAAGTAATTTTGGTTACATATATGTTTGGCTATGTTAAAATTATGAATATGGATAGACCAACAGCTCAACATGCTGCGAGTCACAACATCACAACTTTTGATGACTGCTATACCACAAAAATAATTAAATCACTCCCCCTTGATTGCAATCCCTCAGAACTGAGAAGGTGGGAACTATCATACCAGTGGTATACCAAGTCCAGAGAATCCCCTAACCTCAACATCAGATAAATCCATTCATTTTTTTTTTTTCTCCTAATAGCCTTATCTCTTTTCCCCTGACAGACTTATATAAACTATAATCACTCATATGCTCATGGAAACAATATATATATATATATATATATATATATATATATATATATATATATATATATAATTTTACCTTGAGTGATGAGGCACCTTTCGGTCAATTGACCATTGTCGAATCACTGATGTTTTTCTATTGTAGATGTTCGGTCTGTGAAGTTGGTGTTTGTTGACGTTACGCGCACTTTTTCTTGATCTGTGTGTATGATATTTCTATATAGTATGTCTTCTGTATATGTTATTTGTAGATTCATATAACTTCATATATATATATATATATATATATATATATAGATTTTTTGGACTAGGAGACTGACAGACTTACCTTGGTAAGAGTCCACACTGTAGTCTTGAAATAGAAACACATAAAAGCACTTAAACAATGATATATTTCAACCACACAGTGGTCTTTATCAATCGAAGAGAAAACACAAAAAGAAATATGAGAGAATGAAATAAAATAAATATCATGAGTTATTTATTTTATTTCATTCTCTCATATTTCTTTTTGTGTTTTCTCTTCGATTGATAAAGACCACTGTGTGGTTGAAATATATCATTGTTTAAGTGCTTTTATGTGTTTCTATTTCAAGACTACAGTGTGGACTCTTACCAAGGTAAGTCTGTCAGTCTCCTAGTCCAAAAAATCTAAATAATCTTTACCAACCAAAACTAACCTAAAAATATATATATATATATATATATATATATATATATATATATATATTCTTGATATTTAACGTTATCCATTGTTTTTCCGTTGCACTGACTTTATATATATATATATGTATATATATATATATATATATATATATATATATATATATATATATATATATATATATCTTTAATCTGTGCATCTGTGACATCTGATTTCTACTCTACACAATCTGTGATTACAATTATTTTATTTCATTCTCTCATATTTCTTTTTGTGTTTTCTCTTCGATTGACAAAGACCACTGTGTGGTTGAAATATATCATTGTTTAAGTGCTTTTATGTGTTTCTATTTCAAGACTACAGAGTGGACTCTAACCAAGGTAAGTCTGTCAGCCTCCTAGTCCAAAAAATCTATATATATATATATATATATATATATATATATATATATATATATATGTGTGTGTGTGTGTGTATATAAATTTATTAAATAATGATTATCCGAACACTAAATGTTTGCTAGTTTAAACAACATAACAAACATAGTTGATAAAAAACCAAACATCAGGTTTTACATAAATTTACAGTGCAGTAAGCCGTTATTTATCAAGTTCAAATGTAAACTTTTTGATGATCGTCATGGAGAATAAAATCCATTAGAAAAAAAAACCATTATATTACAACTAGCATGAACTAATATAACTAACCCAATAATGCCCAGTGTCCTATAAATGGACGTTCGCATCTTAATTTTTTAAATTTGTCTCATAATATATTTTGATTTTTGGGTTAATATTTATTGGAGGAAGATATTAAATTAATAGCATTATAGTTACTCTTTCATTGAATGTACCTTTACAAGCACTTTAAAACAGTTTGGTTTGGAAGTATTATTTCATGCCTGGTGT
Source organism: Prosapia bicincta (assembly GCA_036971475.1). NCBI lineage: Eukaryota > Metazoa > Arthropoda > Insecta > Hemiptera > Cercopidae > Prosapia > Prosapia bicincta. The sequence goes on along the minus strand of JBAIZL010000005.1, from coordinate 45,852,926 downwards.
AATTTTCATACTTTTTATAATAAACTGTAACATATATAGAATGGGCTATATAATGTAGTTTAAGAATTGGAAGAATAGATTAGAAATAACTCACACAAAATATGAAATCGGAGAAATTCGGAGAAAGAGATTGGTTAGATTAAATTAAAACTAATTTAAGGTGAAAGCCTAGAAAAGGTTTTAACATATAAAAAAGATTCTGAACTGGAAAGAATGCATTCGGAAATTTGTTCGATCAAATAACCTAACAAATAAAATTAGAACAAGATAATCTAATAATAATAAAATAAAAAAAATTTAAACTTTGTTAACATAGAGCATAAGTAATTACTTCAAAGAGAAGGTAAAACACAATTGTAAACAATGAAGTGAGATAGGGGTTAGGTTGCATTAACCTATGCCAAACACACACATTTCGGAATTATTACAAAAGTAAAAAGCAAAGACACTGTACACACAAATAATAGTAATTAAATAAACACTGGAAGGTGTGTTGAGGATAGGATAGGTGAAGCAGTATGTTAACCAAATTAAAACGATTGAAAACAATTTCGTTAGTTCATCAAATTTAATCCAAGAAAGTAGGTCAGTGTTACAGTCGACTCTAGTGGGAAAAAAGGAACCTCATTACATGAAAGCAAAGGTTTATGGGTAATTAATATGGAATTTGGAGGAGGAATCGGCGCCATGTTCAAACATTTTAAAAATGAAAACGACGCGTTAGTCTGGCGTGGGCAGCCGAAGGGAGCAAAGCCATTTTTAGGAGCCAAAATCTCGTTTGGAGCATATCATCAAAATTATATGAATTTGTGAAGAAACGTGGCCAAAATAAAACGAAAATAATTGAATTTAAAACCTATAATACAGTTTATTATAATTGAAGTAACAAATAAGAATTTAAATGTGTGTGAAACATAAAATTTAAAGAGAACTGAATCCTATATGAACAACCAGCAAAACTCCGAAAATCGATAAGTATATAGAGCTATTAAAATAAACCTTTAGTGAACTTTTAAAGTTATAAAACGAAAATTGTAAGAAAATCTAAAATTGTAAATTATTAGAATATCTTGAAATAATATAATAGTTTAGTAGTAAGAAAGCCTAATCCAGTTCAAACAGGTTAGGGACCTTTTTCTTATTCCAAATTTAAGATTTTACATCAGGAAGCTAATTATTAAAACTATTTTCTAAACTTAATCTTATTTATTAAAATTTATTTAATTAACCAAAGAGTTAGAAGATATAACCCATGCATAAAACCCCGAGATAATAAGAGATCTTAGCAAATAGCCTAGGTTATAAAATCTTGTAACTAACATATTAAGAATTGAGTTTTGTCTATTTTGTTACAACTTGTTAAGTTTTTTTTCCTGTTTATTGTTTAAATTTTAAAAAATTTTTAAAATTAAAAGAATTTAAATTATTCCTGAGTTTTTGTTTTTTAAATTTAATAGAAATTAAATTATTCATTCATTCAGTAATAAATAATAACTAAAAAGAACAAACATTATAAAACATTCTTTTTTTCAAATACGAAATGTTTGTCAGAACATATTACTTATGCTTCACAGAATGTATATTTGAAAGAGAGAGGTTGTAATTTTGTTTTATCTTTGTGTGGGATGTCTTTAATCATGCTGTCCTGGGACATTAAGACAACAGTTTATCTCGTCAGGCACTGAGTTTGTATAGTGCCGACTGCTTTCTCATTTGTTTGATGACTCATCATTTGTCTTAAATTTCTTGTTTTGTGTTAGATAATTCATTTGGTCAGGTCTTTCTCTGTGTGAGACATGGAAAATGAAGCCTGTTTACATTTCAAGTAAAGCAGTCATATAGTTTCTTGGGAGTTATACGACAGTTTAGTTCTATAAAGTGGATTATGTTTCAACTTCAATTTATACTGTGGTGAGGAAGTAGCTCAAAACAAAAAAGAAGATTTGGTTTTAGGGTCCTGTGTTGTTTAAATATGTTTGTCCAGTTCAAGAGCTCAGAAGCCACAGGGTATTTTTCAACAATCTCTTTACTAGCAAAAGTTTGTTTTTTCATTTGAAAGATGTTGGTTTTAGAGTTGCTGGTATTCTAAAGCAGAACTGTCTGTGTAAATGTCCTTTGAAGGTTCCGAGGATTTTTCTAAAGAGCCAAATTTGACACAGTTTATCCCCTGCGTTGTGCATCATGGGGGAGCAGGACGTCATGGCAGAAAGTGTCTTTTCCACAAGTAGTACTGGTATTTATTTGCACAAATGCTTGACATGCCAATTGTAAATGCCTAGATTGTTATCAGGAAGGGGTCTCGCTCTATCATGGTTCTTCTTGAATTCAGAGGAAATGTTGCCATTGCATATTTGAAAAAAAACCTTTAAAGTTAGAGAAGGTAGGCACCCAATACATCTTCTTCAACATCCATCACAGACATCAGATATGATAGAAGAGGTAATTTTATATGAAGACTAGATATTTATAGTCCATGCCAATAAGATGTCAAAGAGAGGACTACGATGGAAAGCATCTCACTTTTTCTAAAAAGTGTAATGCAGGTTTGAACAAGGACTTTTTTATCTCTTACCACTTCAAGGACAGATACATTCAATTTTCAAGTTTAACATTTCATTTTGATAAAATAATTTTTAGTACTTTAAAAACAACCATGATCAATAATAATTGTCAATGATATTGTTTCTGAATTTACTTTCATAATTAGTGCAATGTTACTTGATTGTCCCAGTGCCCTATTGTTACGACCACTCTGCATTCGTAACAGGTGAGAGATATTTTTGTAAAATTATACATACAAACAATTATAAACAAATTTTCAAAAAAAAGTTTATTTTAAAAATCAGGGGCGTTAATGGGTTAAAGTAAATTTATTAAAAATATATTGATGTAAAATAATTTTGACTGCTCTAGTCATTGCATTATCAGTGTCACTAGTGCAGCCAAAAGTATTTTGTTTCAATTAGTTTTTGTACACATTTACTTTACTACATGTAGTTGATACAAGTCATTATAAAACAAAGTCTCTTTGTAGATTGTAGAGATTTTGTAGAATGCCATGGGCAACAAAATTCAAAAGTAAAATAAATATTTTGGTACAAAACATTGTATCCAAACCCTAAAAATATTCTGATAATAGGAATATTTGATATTTACAATAGTTGGCTACTTCATATTCTAATCAGTTATAATTTTCAGTTAAAGGATGGATAAGAAAAGGAAAGATATTGCAAGGTATGCAGCAACAAGGCAAGGCTATCTCAGCATACCAAAAGGCTTTAGAAATAGACCCATCTAATGTGGTAAGTTGTGAGATACTATTGAATGTATGTTAGGCATATTATATTTAAATTTTAAAAACAGTAGAACTCCAATTATCCGACACAATTGGGCAACAATTTTTCTACAATCCGTCCGGATAAATAAAAACTCAGATAATTGGATCTTTTAAAAAAAAAGTCAGTTTTAATTAATAATGTGTGTATGTATGTTTGTAAATGGGAGGAGAAAAGTGAATTCTATATAGTTTTATATTTTTTATAAGTTTTTGGGTTTTCTTCAGAAAGAATCAGACCCAAAATTGGGTTTCCCATAGAATGTTACGGCAAAAACCTCTTGAAAACAGCATCTTCTAATTCATTGTTTTTGTTGGCTTCATTGATTTTCTTAAAGCACTTAATCTCATTTACAAGCACTGACACAAAGTTTAAAAGTGTAGGTTTGCTGCTCCTTTTAATGTCTGAAATCATTGATTTTTAAACACCGTACTTTTCAGCAAACTGTTTACTTGCTACTCCCTTACCTAATTGACCTATTATTAGTTCATCTGCTAACAACAAAATGGGCTCACAAACAAAACAACAGACCAATGCGAATCAAGGACACATTATTTGCAGGCCAGCCAGTCAATTATGAAAACAGAATTCAGCATTCAAATAATGTTTGAACTGTGCCTACACTAGCTTTATGGATTAAACAAATTTGAAAATCGCAGTACATTTCTGTCTTAGATTTTTCCTGAAAATCTGAAAAGGACTCGCATAGTTGGGGCTTTACTGTAGTAATTTAGACCTAGATTAGTTTTGATAAAAACAAAGGCTTCGATTTTTTTAGATTAGATATACTCCTATATCCAGTTACTTTACACATCTTACTATTTGATTAATAGTAATAAATAATTTATAATACATAAAAGCGATTACAAGCTATAGGCTTGTGAGGGCCTCTTTTTCTCACACATCCAACCTTTACGCTCCTACCTAACTGCAGGACACTGGCTGTCCCTTCTTCTCCCACGTCCCTTCTAACTTCTACATTCCTCGTCTTCACTGTTTCCAGTGTACAATATTATGAATGTGAACTCCAGTATTACAAGTGTTAAAGGCAATTGTACAATATTTATAAGTTGTATTGTAACTGTTGTGTATGTTATAAGTAGGCTTTTTTCAACTGAATAAATTATGAAGTGTTTTTTTTACAGCACTTTCTACTTTAAAGGATAATGTTAAAAACTTAAATCTCATACTAATTGTAAATAAGAAGAAACTTACTTATAGTACAATTTTATAGTCAGGTCAAAGCAAGACACCTTTAATGATTAATCAGAAAATTTCTAAGCACACTGATTTGGTTGGCAAGCCCGTTGAATTTCTAAAAGGAAAGCTACAATTTTTAAGAAAGAAAATCAGTGAATACCATAGGTTGTTAATACTGATGTTATGAGGCATATCTGGCAAGTAAATGTACTGAGGCTCTCACTGGGGGGAGGGGATTTTATTTTCAACATGGTGGCTACACTCCCGTGTAGCCTGACATCTCCCTCTGCAACAAGATCAGTTTGAGGTCAGGACGTTGAGAACTATCGATGCAACAGCCTGTTTTGTGGAAAATGTCAATCCAATCTCCTGCCAAGTGCAAAACACGCTGTGTCATCCATTATCTCAATTGGAAGGGAAAACCTATTGTTGATGCGCGTAGTATGCAACCCAAATTTTATTTCCAGTAACAATGGAGTGGAGAAGTTCATCTCTATGGAGTTTGCAGCACCTCAAAAACTCTTGTCCAGTCTCTTCTCAATTCAACTTGTGTTGGCCTATCAACTGATTTGGGTTCCACCTCCAGGACAGCTTCTCATATCTGAGGATGTCTGTGATGGTTCCGTGTAGTAGAGATATAGAAATTTGCAGAAAGTTCATCTACAGTTAATCTGCGATAGTCACAGAGCACATTTTTAATTTTTCAGCAACTGATGGTCTTCTGCTCCTCTGATCATTATTCACAGACATACAACTTGCAATGGTCAATTTGACTGTTGCAAAAATCTTGGTAATTGAACAGAATAGCCATGTAGGCCAAAGTGCCTAGATTTGTAAGGATTTTAAATAAATGAAACTAATATTGTAAAATAGGACAGAATGAATGAAAGTAGGGTAGAATAGCCCTATATTTAATCAATTATAATTTTAAAATATGTTAAAACAACTAAATTAACCTGACAATCATAATCTAAAATTCTGGCTATAAAAATATAAAGTTATATTTTGATGAACAAAGTTGCTAGAATCTAGTTGTTTATAAAATCTTTAAACATGGGCATGAAGGCGCTGCAATCAAGAAGACTTGCTAAAATAAGACAAGGTAATAAATGAATTTAGAGAAATATAAATAAATAGATGGTTTTAACAAAATTTAAAAATTCAAAGCAAAACATTTAAAGTAAAAGAGTCTAATAAAAGTCAAAATAAAATAATTAATCAAAATACAATCGAAGTGTAGTCGAGATTATAAATAAACAAGCTTGTGCTAAGACTATCAAAACTCCTATAGGTTAATTAATGCAACTGGGTTTACACAGGGACAGAGAAGAAAGTGTGGGTGCTAATTCATACTCGTAATGAAGCCATCAAAGAAAACAGAAGTATTGTATTAAACTATTGAAGTTATGAGTCTAACGATGTATTAAAATAGTCCAAGATATGATAAGAAAGTGTTAGGATATTTGAGGTATATGCTCAACCTGTAAAATGTGAAATGATAAAACGCTGAAATTAGTGAATTTGGACAAAGACATTAGTGAATTTGGGAGTGTGTGACAAAGATTAAATTCACACTAAAGCTATAAGGAAAAAATAAACAAAAATAGGTTGGGCTGTTTCCTGGAATGCAGGTTGTGGAGTAATGAGCCAGATATAAAATCTGACAACTAGAAAAACATTTTCTTAACAAATAATGATTCGTGCGGAGAAAAACTTTGCATTCCGCTCTCTCAAAGGTTAATGAACCCCGACCATAAGTCATCAGTATAAGGTTTTATAAACAATAATATTCATTTAAATTACACTTTATTTCGATATATATTAATTCGAATTTAAAATTCACTAAAAAGAAATAAACCACTCTTAAGCTAACTAAATTAAAATTTAACTTTTAAAATTGACTCTCCATCCAACCGTTTGCCTGAAATAGAGAGAAATTAAATAATTGAGTAAAACATGTTCAATATGACTATTTCTTGTACAAATAATAGAAATTCTTTATTGGTTATATTAACGTCGTAATGATTATAATTGTGTTTAAGTAAATGTGTTTCAGTATGTATAACCAAATGCTAATAGAAGTTAACCACACTTTAAGATAAATCTTTGCTAGGTAAGTAACACATAAGTAAATTAAAATTGTTTAATTGAAATATAAAGGATATGATATGTTAAAAATTATTATTAGGTGTTATATGTATAATAATATGATAATAGAGTGTGAAAATTAAAGCCTAGGTTAAAATGAAAGCAGATAGCCTAATCTAAATATAAGGTGAATAACCTATAAATATAAATATGGTAAAATAGATAATAATTAGAATATAATAAGGTATACATGTTTTGGGAGGGGGTATGTTTAATTTTAAAAACAGTTTGGTCCTAAATTTAAATAATCTGCTATTTGTCCATAAAAAGAAATGCGTTGATAAAAAAATTAGGCAAGGCTTAGGCCATAAATAAAATATAATTTGCTATTTGTCAATAACAAGCATTTGATTGATTAAAGTTATTGCAGAAAGAGTATTGGTCATATTTTAAATAAGATCATAACTGTAAAACAAAGTAAATAATTAATTAGATAATAGAATAAATAATAAATAAAAAATTGTTATTTTCCAATTAGCCTTGAATTTTATTTCATATAAAGTAAGTTTCATTGGGTGTCCAATTATATTCTTCAAGTCAGAAGTGTCTCTCAAAGAAGAATCCATAACCCTGATAAAAACCTAAAACCGCTTATAGGTAGCTAATTAATTGGTTTTTGTTTTAAATTCAGGAGTTGGTTCTCCTGAGAGGTTTATTCCTTGAGCTACAAGTAGTAATACCAGAGTATGAAGTCAAGGGGTAAACCATTACTTTCTTGCAGACTAGGAGTGGTTTAACATCATAGAGTAAGAGCAGGAGGAGGAGTAAGAGCAAAAGTCCGCAGGAAACAGTTTTTAAACTCGCGACACCACTAGTACACACTTGTATGATTCATAGCTTTATCACCATATGCAGTTTTCACTTCATTATAAACCTAAACTGAAGGTTTTCCTTTCCAAATGAAATAACAAATGACGCCGTATATTTTGCATCTGGCAAGAGATTTGATTGACATTGTTCACAAAACGCGTTGCATCAACAGTTCTCAATGTACTGACCTTAAACCAGTCTTACTGCGAAGAAGAGAAGTAAGGCTACACAGAAGTTTAGCCAACATGTCAAAAATAAAATCCCTCTGGCCATGAGAGCCTCAGTACACTTTCTCTCCAGATACGCTTCAAGTAAGTAATAATTGAGCTGGCTTGTGAGATTGAGCTGGCTTGTGAGTTTAGGTTATACTGACAAGATATGACATAAGTAAGTCATCGAAACACATATGACAATAAAGTATATTATTTTGTGAGTTCGTTATCAGTTATTTATTTACTTAATACTGATAATAGTTATTATAATAATACTGATAAAGGCATTCCTTGCTAGTTATAGAATTGCAAAATAAAGGCATTCCTTGCTAGTTATAGAATTGCAAAATATAGAAAGCCTCACACAGTAGGTGAGACACTTTTTACTACTAGTCCCTATAGATATGGTCCAAACTTTGTTATAAGTAGTCATTTATTGAATACATGAGTCTTAAACTTATTAATTCTTTTCTCAAAAAAGTGTTTGCTCGTTTTGTGCATTAAATTCTAACATTTTTTGTACTTTTCTAAAAAAATTTATATGATTTTGGATCTAAGATTCCTACTTAAACTGTAGTGAACGACTTTCATTTTCTAATTTTGAGAAAGGAATAAACATTAAATTAAGTAATTCATTTCCCACCAATTCATTAGATTAAGCAATTATTTCATTTTATCTGAGTTTTATACTAAAATTGATCAAAATAAATACGGTTTTCTCAAACTGAATAGTTGTAGTTTCATTTTGAGACAAGTAATTGCCTTCAATTGTTGTGATATTTCAGGAAGCTTTAGAAGGTTACAAGTCCTGTTCAGTAGCAGTAAACTCAAACCCTGAAGAAGTTCGTAAACGTGCCATGGCAGACCCAGAAGTACAAGCTATTCTTAGAGATCCTGCCATGAGAATGATTTTGGACCAAATGCAAAATGACTCTAAAGCCTTACAAGAGTAAGTCGTATTAAATTATTGGCCATTTCATAAAAAATAGTAATTAATCTAATTTTTGTTTGCTTTGTGTGCGGCAACACCTTGTGTTGTGGTATCCTGGGCAACTAAATAAGATATTTTAAGAAGCTTTACATTTTTAGGAAAGGAAGAGTAGAGGACCATGAATGTTACCAAACATACCACCAAAGCATCGTTCTGGGCCCTCCAAAAAGTTCTAAAGCTATTGACTTATTTCAAAAAGATACAGATTTTTAAATTATTTTAAATGGCTTCCCTAATTATAGAGCGTTCAAGTAAAATAACTTGATGGAACTAAACAAAATGCCCAAAAACTAAAGATCTAGTGTTAAATCATCAATTTCCCAGATACATCCTAAATCGAAATACCAGAGATTGTTTAAAGAACAATTAATTATTAAAGTTAAAACAACTAATACTTTTATGAGAACAGGTAATAAAAAAATAACGACCCACACATAATCAATAAGGATGTCAGTTATAGTTTCAAATGTTTTATTAGGTAGGTGTGTGTGTGTTTTGTGACTTGAGGTATAAATGAATATTTAGTAAGGATGAGAGATGTTCATGACTTGTGAGAAGAAGGTCTTCTTTGTCGTGCTAATTTTAAAAAACCGTTTCGTCTACAAAACAAGTGCATTATGAAGAAGCCAATTTTTGTAGGTAGTTCCACAAAAATCCCCACTACGCCTCCTTTAACTGCTGAAACTGTTTTGTTATCTGAAACATGTTTAATTTATTTTTTAGACACTTCCCTAAAGTGTAATTAATTTGTATAAATCTATTTTTAACAAACCTTAGACACCATATAGCACTAGCACCAAACAGTATATAGAGTGTGTACTTTTACTAGTGATCAAATTTTTGTGAAAAACTAGAATTTATACACACTTACTTTTTGCTTGTGGTATCTTGAGATGTTGTAATTCATAAAACACTTCTTGTGGAGACTGCCTTATGAGGGGTACAGATATATAGCCCCACTAATATAATTATAACAAAACTTTTATTACCTGTCTAGATAAAAATCATGATTAACTTCAAATAATGTTTTATTGTATGAAATGTAATAATTCTATTTGTACTCAATATTTAAAAGTGTTTTATTAACAACATAGCCCCATATGTTTTTGTTGTACGTGTTTCCTTAAACGTGATTAACTTGCCACATTTTTCTTACATTATCTACTAGACAAACTGATATAATCAGGATGTTTGCATTTATTGAGAAATTTACTATAAGAAAGCTTACTATTGTTCGCTTACGGCGAACAAAATTCTGAATATTAAAGGCTTCAAATTCCAAAAGTCACAAATGTTTGCATTCTAAAACCAAGTAAGACGTAAATATACCAATGTGGCCCGCTCTACATATATTCATAAAATGGTAATGATTTCTGATTTAAAAATGTTATAGTTAAAACTTCGCAGAATTTTGGCCCCAAATACGGAATTCGTTTTTTGTTTATGTCTTAACATTTTACAAAGTTAACACATTACAAGTTTAATATATTCTATAACTGTATAACGTATGTAAATATAATTTCTTATTAGATATTGTGGAAATTTAATCTTATTTTTCTTATTGAGTATCTGGAGACATAGCTCATCGAACTAAATTGCTTACTATTTACTTAATATTTAAAGTTAGTATTTAAAGTAATCTAAATTATCGGAATGGAATATAGGCCTTCATTGTACACATGTTACATATTATTGTTACTTTTGATATTAAAGAAAGGGTTTTTGTTTTTTAACACAAGATAAAAAGTTCTGTTGTCAAAATTTAAATTCTTAGGAATAAACTGTTAGAAATGAAAACCAAATTGATTTTTTTAATCAAGAGTTGGAAGAAGAAATTTGAAATTTGTAAAAAATAATGAAATTAAAAATTGGAGATATAACATAAAATTTCTAACACCATGTTGAAAATAACAGTTGAAAGTAAAAAGGATTAAATCTTATAGTGAAAAAATCTATAAATGGAAAAATGTAAACATTTATAAAACAATCATTTCTTTTCATTATGCCAGTGCTTGAAATTTTTATTAAATTTCACTTTCACCAACATTAACACATATTTTGTTCATTATTTCACTAACATAAGCTATTTAGCTGTCAACCTAATTTATTGTTCCTGGATTTCCTAGATGAATTTATTTTCAAATTATTAAGAATCCCTAAATTGAGGTATCAAAAACATGCCTAAATGAGTTATTCTTTTAAATTGTCTACTTTGTTAAACATTTTAACTAACAAATCTGTAAATAATTATATGATTTCACAAATTTGTGTTTCAGTACACCATTTGACATGTTATTACTGTAAAGTGATAATTTTCTTTAAATAATGTTACTACCAAATTTGAAAGTTTTAACGGCTTCCAAACTTTGACCACAATAATTCTACCTGACTGTTCCCGCGACTTTTGTCTTGGTTCCACAATGGCTATTAGACCTCAATACTTTTTCTATTATTTTTATTTATATTTACCAAAAGTAAATACAGTACAGTCTCACTAATCCGGACTTGATGGGACCGGACCCTGTCCGGAACAACGAAAGTCCGGATTAGACGGAAAAAGCCAAACAAATGCATACAATATGTGTTTTAGGCGGGGAAACATATTGAAATTGTAGTTTTAGTAAAATTGGGGCCTAAATATAGCTTACAGTACAGTATTTCATAGCTTATTTAGCAAAAAATCCTGTAATTGTAACAGAAAAGGTATGACATGAATAAATATCAAAGCATCTTTCTCGTTGAATAAATGTATTCACATAAAGTTATTTACGCTATACTGTATAAACGCACAAAAAACTCGAACAAAAATAAAACTGAAACAAAAATAACGATGAATGACGTCGTTTCACAGTACGATCTTGTAGGCGTTTCAAGGTCAGTAGATCCGCAGTTGACGTATCACTTTGTTTCTCAAAGTAGGTCATCAACCCCTCCAGCATTGCAGCCACCTAATCATGAGTTGGGCTGACCAGTTCGTCTGTGTAGTCTTCCTCTTCCGAGCTGTCATTTTCTACGTTTTTCAGTGCACACCGCTACGATTTTGTCCTCGTTGAGCACTTGATGACCAATGTCATTATCCCTGATAATCCACTCAGAAATATCGGTGTCTTTCAACTTGGCACAACCCTCCAATTGTTGAAAAATCTGAAGAAATTCAGCGTCGTCATTAGTAGGTTGACTGTCGGTTTTTTCACTTTCCTGTGGCATTTCAGGCCACAATTTTTTCCAGCTCTTTTGGAGTATAGACGATTGAATTTCCTCCCACAATTCTGCAGCCATATAAATGACATCCTTTATAGTCACTTTTTTAAGAATTTCAATAAATTGTGTAGCTGGATCTGCTTCTTGTTGTTCCAAAAGCGATAAAATTAACTTTTTCCCATATCACCGTTTTATCGCCTCTATCACGCCCTGGTCCATTGGCTGAATGAGAGCCGTGACGTTAGGAAGAAGAAATTTAGCAAAAATGTCACCATGACACAATTCTTCTTCATTTGGGTGGCATGGGGCATTATCAATTGGTAAAACCGCTTTTCGAGGTAGTTTATTCTCTTTTAAAACTTTTATGTTGTTGGAACAAAGTTTTCAAAAAACCAGTCCTTAAAAATTTGACTGTTCATCCACGCTGATTTTTGGAACTTGTATTGGGCTGGTAGAACACTTGAATTTACATTTTTTTAAACCCTAGCCTTTGCGGATTTCCCTATCACCAAAAGTGGAAATTTTAGATCACCAGAAGCATTACTGCAGGGCTGCAAAGTCATATGTTCTTTCTTAACTTTATTTTTTTTTTTTTGCTACTGAATCTAATTTGGAAGCTAAAGTTTTTTTTGGGAACATTTTATAATTTAATCCAGTTTTGTCAGCGTTGAACACCTGACAAGGTTGTAAGTTTTCATCTCTGAGAAACATGCCAAATTTGTCTTTGAATTTTTCACTGTCACCTGACAAAATTTCACCACTTATTTCGAGTGACGTCTTAAATTGGGGTTCCTGCCTTCTGTTTCCGAATTAGTTATTATCCGCTAAGCATTTTATTTACTACTGTCTTTCTGTTTCAAATGTAATAAGTGTTAGATTAGTTGCTTCAGCTACCTTGTTAAAATGTTTTAAGTGATGTGTAAGTTTTAATGTTTGTTTATTAATTTTTGACTTGAGTCTGTTTATAGTTATAATTTTGTATAAACCTATGTTTATAAGTGAATTTTGTTTTATAGCGTGTATTTATCTATCATTGTTATTTTTTAAACTGTTTTAGCTTTGTTTAGGGTTTGTATATTGATGATGATGCAATATAAGGAAAAAAAGAACAAAATAATAATAACAATAGTGTAAAATAGATAACTCTCCTGAGTAAGGAGTTTTGTGCTCTATAGTTAGATTATTTTTTTTGTTGCTTGACTTTTTATGTTTTATCTCGTTTGTAATAAAGTCTCACAACTAATTATATAGACAATTTTTAAAACAATAGAAATTATCAACAATTATATCTCATTGTTTTGTTCCAGTCATCTGAAAAATCCTCAGATAGCAGCCAAGATACAAAAACTACTCGAGTCTGGACTTATTGCCATTCACTGAAACTGATCTCACTCATTAGAGCATTTTGAATTCATTCCGAGAAGTTAACATTGGCATCGATGATGGTTTTGTCCAAGAAAGACAATTGCACCATTACCATATTTTTTTTAAAAATTTTGATATCAAGTCATAACGTAATAAGTATAAAAGAGTTGATTTCAGAATATTAACCTAAAAAAAAGTTTATACTGAATAACATCTTCATAATGGTTATTATCTATATAGTTTTAATACTAGCTTAAGTTAGTTTTGCTAATACCTTTATTATAAATTTATTGCTATTATTTCTTTGATTATTCTGTGTTCAGTTAAATTTTAAAGTTCTTCCGTTATTATAATAAATAATTTAGCTATTTCAAATATGCCAATAATTGCATTTGGAATAAAGCAGTTTTTCTGTTATTAATGTTGGTGGTTTATTTGTACTTTCACTTATATAGATTTTTTTGAGTGAAAAATTAACCCATCAGAAAAAGTAGTTTTAACCATTAACACAAATTAGTTAATAATGGTTTTTATCAATTAATAAAAGAAACCCCATATAGAATGAGAAATATTTCATATTACTAGAAAGTATGTTACACACATCTAGATATGTTGTAATATATTACAACAAACTGTTGACTAGCATCTTTGCTGTGTTTATAAGGTTAAATTTACTTTTATATTTTTTGTGTCATTCTTCTTGTGGTACCTGCCTATTGATTTAAGGTTGCCCTTGAGATAAGGTACAAAAATATGAAAATAAGTTTATTTCACCTTTTGGAGGTGAAACAGACATTTCAGTGTCCCTTCCCAAAGTGATGAAATTTCACTATCTTCAACAATTTTATTATTAACCTATGAACCTTATATTTTGTAATATTTACATTCTTTCTGCTGCATAAAATATTCAATTCTAAGTAATTACTATATGTAACTTGCAAATGAGAGAAAAGCTTATATTTTTTTCACAATGATAAAGTCTTAGTTTTTCATAATCAGGCCCAAAATCGGGTTTCCAGTAGAACGTTGTTCTATGGTTTGCGAAAACCACATAAAAATGGCATCTTCTAAATCTTTGTTTTTTGCTATCTTCATTGATTTCCCTAAGAACTTTCGTCTTCACTTTTAAGCACTGACACAAAATTTAAAAGTGTAGGTTTGCTCCTTTTGTGTCTAAAATTTTTGATTGTCCAACACCCTACATCTCAGCCAACTGTTTACCTGTAATACTTTATCTGATTGGTCTATAATTAGTTCATCCTCTAATGATAAGGAACTCGTTTTATCACAAACAAAACAACATACCGATCCCAATCAAAGACACACTAACTTACTAAATCGAATAGTAAGTCGTTTCAGGCCGGCTACCTGGCGACAAACATCTGTCAACTACTGTTTACAGAACTACACTGAGTTGGTAACAGCATTTATATAGTGCTTGTTCTGGGCCTAAACTAGCTTCATGGAAAAAAGGTCAATAGCACATGTAGACAGAATAATTATTTTGGAAATCATGCTTAATTTTTTTCTTGGAAATCCAAAGAAATTAGAATAATCAACTATTTGAATAATTGGAGCTCTGCTCTAATGTTTATTTAATTGAGTCGGTCTTTTTTCATCTTTAATATACTTGTATTCAGTAAATATCCATGTACATATGCCCTTGTATAGAATCACCAACTAGCAGGAAGATACATTTCTTTGCTTTGGTTTTGAATGTAGGTCTACTTCATAAATGGTTCTACCAATGACCATTCCTAAAATGGATCCAAATCCAATCCCCTCTTTCCATATCCTCCTTCACTTGGGTTTGTGCTTCCTGTATAAACACATTTATAATTAATATTATTATATATGGTAAAAGCTAAAAGCCTTAAGAAAAGGTGTAGGCTTTAGAAAGAGCCTATTTCATGTAGTTCAAATAGTTTAAAACAGAAGGGATTTTGATATTTATTGCCTACTGTATACTAATCTTCAAAATGACAATAAAGTCAATAGTTCTTTTCAAATAAGTAAAGGAATTGTTTCTAATTCTACTGGATTTGGTGGGTCCAGAAATCTTGAAACAGAAATTACGGAAAGTGTAGTGCAACACAAGAAAGACTCATAATTTGCCTCAGTTAATTGAATGCAATTATTTATTTCAAAAGAGTTTAGTCAGTATAATTATTAAAATGTTATGATAATAATGAGGGATGATTGACAATGGTTAAATTCTAAGAACTTGTTTCTTTAGTAAATTGCACTAAACAAAACCAATCATGAGGTTGAATACAAAATATCTTCAAAATAATATGGTTGAAAAACTTAGTTTTCTGAGGAGGAAATGTTTAAAATTTAAATAACATATCACGGAGATGAGGTTATTAACTTTAAGATAAGAAAAGACAAGTAATAATTTTAAAGATTGATTCTAAAAGATTTTAGTTTAAGTTTAAAAATGACATTATTTGCAAAAGGTAGTCAAACTAATAATTTTTAAAAACATGTACTATTATACAGCTATTATAAATTGAAACAGCTAAAACCTAATAATGTACAATCAAGTAGATATGGCATATAGAAATATTTTTTAATGCTCAAAACAAAATCCTGAAAGAAACAATTATAACATATACATTATAAAACAATAGCTTCATTACAGGTCTTTGAGTAAGATATTTTTTTTTGAAAAAGAAATATAAATTTGACAATTTCTCTCCAATGACCCTTTATCTCTCACATCAAACACGGAACAATTTTTTTTTTTACTAAATGAATATCATGTGATTGATTCATCCTTTGATATCTGAAAAATATTCTGACCGCCTAAATCACATGATCTTGAATTAAGATAGATTGATCTGGATTTAGATATGTTTTAAGTTGAACTGAATCTGGGTGTGTTTGAGAGGCATGTCACTAAGCTGAATCATGGTGAGTCAGATTCATTATGACCAGGACTGATTCTATTTTATCTTGATCCGTTTAATAGAATCCTAGTCTTCTTGAAGTTTTTTGTTTTATGTTATGGTAATGATGTTATATAATTTTTGTATTTTTTATTTTATGATTTAATTTTAGGCTGTGGCTACTATAAAACAACACAAGATTTAGTTTTCTTAAATTTTTGTATGAAAAAAAGTTCTTTAAAAATCACTTCTACATGACTATATCATCAATATGTTGACCATTTCATCATATAAGACTCGAACAACTATAAAATTATTTACCAAGTAAATTTTTTTTATCAGTTTATAAATATATTCATGAGGTAAAGTAAACTTATTAAATTGTAATTTTACATTAATAAAATTATTACAATTATCACAGTATTGGATAGAAACCTGTATTTATTGTTTTAATAAGAAACATACAGGTTGTAAGAATATTCCTCAGATGTGCAAACATATGAGTCCATCAAAACTGGAAAAATCGTTGTAATTTGTTGAAAATATTATTTTTTAAAAAGAGAACAAGGTTAATAATAATTATTGGGAATCATTATGAAAATACCACTTTACAACACCAGCTGCTCGACCTGCAACAGCAGGCCACTGACATCACTCCCCTTTACATCTCTCTTGTACCATTCCTTTATATGCTGTGTCATTTGAACTTTTAATGGCAAAAAAAAATTATTTTACAAACAGTGAAATCTTCTGGAGATACAACAATTGCTGAGAAATTTGAATCAATAGCACTTTCCGTCGAAACTTTACAAAGAACGGTACATGAGAGACCAATTTAAAAAATAATTGATTAGTTTGGTTAAAGAAAAACCTTGCTTCTCACTATGGCTCGGTGAAAGCATTAACTTATTAATTTTTGTAATGTTTGCTCCTTTGAAGATTACAGTAGTTATTAAGGAGCTATATAATATATTATTTCTTCAAGAAATAGCAAAAGAAACTTATATGGTATCATTAGAAAATCTGTCGACTATGTTGAAGGTTTTAGTAAATGTGGTTATTTTTCTAGTTGAAGTGGCAGCAGTGTTAGGACAGACAGGTCTAATAGAATTACTAAAAGAAAATTGTGTAACTTATTCTATGGCTCACTGTTTTGTTCACACAGAGCGTTTTATAGGAAATTTCTGAAGAAAACCAAAGTTTTTAAACTTGTGGCTAACATTATCAAGATTAATCAATTTTACATTAGTTTATGACTATCTGAACTTTAAATTTTGTAAATTTATACAAACCTACTGTAAGTTTGTTTAAATTTACAAAATTTAAAGTTCAGATAGTCATAAACTAATATAAAAGTGTTTAATAGGTTTCACCGGACATAATGGACTACAAAATTCAAGAGATTATCAAGATGTTAATAAGAGGATTATTGAGCCTTTTATCAAAGCCAATTAACATATTGACTGCCCAACAGTTTTCAGATAACCTTGAAAACAATTTTTTTGTACTTTTCATTTAAATAATGACAAAACAATAATGTTTTGTCTTCTAGTGTGTTTATTCATTTAAGCTGGTTTATTATATAAAGTCAGACACCGGTGACTGTCATGGCCCAATGTGAATACTTATACTACGAAGCGCCGCATCGGTCATGTTGTCGGGCTTACACACATTCCCTGTTCAAAGCTGTTCTTCCTAATGAATGTAAAATATTAAAATTTTTATTGTATTTTTTTCAAGTATAAATATATACTATAACGTATTTTCACATTATTATTGATATTTTTAAACAATAAATATAGCTGCTAGATTTTTCTCACATATATTTTTAAGTTTTCAGCATAACCGTATTTTTGTTTGAAAATATTTTTTCTCGAATAATTAGCTTGTAAGTATAATCTGAACCTTATATTTATGTTAGTATTGTTTCAATACAAGTATGTTTTAAATTGAGTTGATTTAACAACTTATAATAATAGAATGTCTGGTCACAAGTAATTTTTAAATGTGATAAGTGATTCACAATTAGCTCGTCATTAATAACAAAAAAATTTTGTAAAGTTTTTAGTTTCTAATTTTCGAATTGTTCAGTTTTTATAGGGGAATTTTTTTTATAGGCTCAAATCAAAGGTAACACTATTCTAAAACATAATGTAGTACTACAAAGAAGTGTAAATAAACACTATTTCCTTGTAGTTCTGAACTTCTTGTTTCACAATAATTATAGTCTTGTAGAGCAAATGTTTTTTAAATTTCTGAATGCCAAGTTGCAGGAATACACACAGAGGTTGTTTCAGACACCTCATACGATTAAATACATCATGAATGTGCCCGACAGCCTTGTATGATGTTCTAAAGTTAGGTCTACATTGTCGGTCATGGTGGTCAACGTGTTAAAGATGTGTTTGATGATTATGGAGATTTGCTGCTGAGAAATTATGTAGCTCTGTTACAGGAAAGTACTTTAATGGTTATTTGTTATTCAAAAGGAAATCATTGAATGAATTTTTAAAAAAAATTAATAACTCCCAAACAGATGTGACAAACTACCTTACTTAACACATTAATTTTAAATCTGAAGAGAGATCTGTATATTGAGAATATTAAAAAGATTTTGGAACAAATTGAAAATATTTAAAAAAATTTTTCATAAAATGAATTGAAAAATTTTTCCAGCAGCTAACATTTAATGGTGTAGAACGGCCTAGACACTGAATATTTCAATTCACACATTCAAGAAAACTGAAAAGCAGTACACAACTGTTTATGAATCTGCTCGTTTAATCACAGAACACGAATGTGACTCATAACTTGATTGTGTGAACTACACAACAATGAGTTTCTCTAGGCCAGACAAGAAAATGGGCAGTGTTCAGTTACAACACTTGCCTACAAAAGCACTTTGTTTATTGAGAATGGCTTTTTCAAGAGATGTATCCCATTGTCAATTCAGACCATAACTGACCTCTTGGATATTTTAGGTGGTGGTGGTGAAACTTTTGAGATTGGTTATGATAAGGTATTAAGAGATTTTTGAGGGGGTTTTGGGTAAATTTTAATGTAAAACCACCCTCACCAGCACAAACTTTCCGCTTACAGCACCAAGAATTAAACAACATAAAACTTATAGCACGAGTTAATAGATACAACACTGATTATTGATAAACTATATTATAGCCTGAAAAATAAACTCAGTAATCCCAGAAAATACATAACACTAACCATACACATAAGATAAAACTCATAAATTAACCAAGACATTTATTAAATAAAATTACAAAATACTCTCCACCAAGTACGACAACCTACACAAATATTGCAAACCCAACATCACAAACAAAGATATTTACTATTCTGCTGCTAGACATAAAATTAACTTGCATTTTCGGTATCAATTTCTATATTGGCCATTTTAGGCGTATTACCAAGAATACATAATACATAAAAAAAAGGTCAAACCTACAAATTAGAAAAAAATAGCAGACTCCATGCAAACATTTTAAGATACATATATACTCAACATCCAATTTCATTATAATTTACACATACTTTTTAACATCATAGTTCACATATTTTTTTTAATATTCATCCTAACCCATTTTTCACCTTAACCTAAAACAATCAAGAGGGTTGTTTCGATCTGAATTGACAATAAGATTCATGTCCCAAAACAACTGTCCAAAAAAAAGTGCTACATAGGCAATTATCACATGGTAATATAGCGTTTAGTGTAAACTAGTAGCTCAATTTGAAAATGGAATCAAATAGTGATATTTTCAGAGGAAGGCCCTGTGATTTTCCCAAAATATATCATAAGCCTTCAATCTTTTACCTTTTGTGACAGCCGTCAGTAGAGGCTTCGTAAATGAACAATTGTTTTGAAATGCATCACCAAGTAAGTTTTAAAATATTCACTTAGTTGAGCAATAATTTGGTTAGGAGTGGCAGAGATTTTTAAACCCATTATTTTACATTGATGAGCGAATTCAAAGCCTTAGTTTTAATAAAATTTATCACTTAATCGCTATAGCTTCTCTAGCAGAGCTGAGTAAGTATAATTCCCTCAACCTAACCTGGATTCCAGGACATTCTGGCTGGATAGGGAATGAGAGAGCTGACGCCTTAGCAAAAAAAGGGTGTATAACTCAAGGACCGTTGCTGAGGGCAGTGGGCATGCCACCTCAGGAGGGGTGCAAGAGGATCACGGCACATATAGACAGGTTGTGCAGGAAAGAATGGAATGCAACCTTGGGGTGTAACAAATCCAAGGTACTGTGGGGTTACTCAGGAGATTTGAGGGGCAAAGAACTACTCTCCTTAAGTAGATAACAACTCAGAATTACTGTAGAGCTGGTCACAGGCCATGGGAATCTGAGGGGATTCCAATACAAAATTGGAAAATCTAGGTCCCCTGATTGCAAGAGATGCGACGAGGACCAAGAGGAAAGCCCAATCCATGTACTCTGTGAGTGCCCTGCTTTGGGAGCTGCAAGGAGAAAGTGGTTTGGCTGGCAGGTATGTACAGCAGAGGATATCAGAAGATTTAGCATCAGGTGGGTACTTGATTTCTTTAGAGAAAGGTGGGAATACGTTTTAGAGAATGATGTATCCTGTCAATCATGTAGAGTGTAACTTTACACTGTTGGACAACTTTTACTTTGAAGCAAACTCAAATTTCTAAATATTTGAACTAAGGGAAACTTATTTTAGTTTAATAGTCATCAATAAGTTTTCCAAATATAAATTTAATATATTGTAATAGTAAAAAATAATTTAAAAGTAAAGCTATAATTGACTCCATTACATGTTGAAAATTATGAGGATCCTCGTGAAAATACAAAAATAGCTGAAAGTTTATCCTGTCTTGGATGGTAAATATAAAGTACAGTATTGCCATATAATTATTAACAATACCAATTTTCTTGAAAACTGAGATTGAATCTAACTTGTGTCTACTTCAAAAATTCACTCTGTGCCAAAGGATGCACCCCTTTTAGAGATGAAAATGCCCCTAATTGGAAAATTTGTAAAACTTTAGTTTACATCAAATTGAATGAAATGAGTCATTTTTAGATCCCTTGATAATCAAGAACATGATTTATGCGGCATTACAGAGTTCATTTGGTATTATAAGTGTGTTCTAAAACGGGATTTTTGCAAAATTTCAGTTTTAATTTAGTTATTGAATACAGTTTCTTACCAAAATTTAAAGTTCAATGCCAGGTTTAAAATTTAAATGTAGCTTGATACCATATCATGAACAAAATTCACACATTTTGCAATTATATTTTGTAGATGAAGAGGTCAGAATTGCAATTCTTATGCTTCAGGGAAAGTACTAGGTATAATGAAGAGGATTAATAAGTAATTTTATCCTGTAACAAAGGATTTACACTGACGGTTTATTAAAATTATGTTATCAATAAGAACTGACCAAAATGAAATTAAACCAAGGTGTCGGTTTAATTCACTGATTGAATTATAATTAAGTAATACATAACTAATTACTTACTCATAGAGGTTTAGCTTCATATAAGGAATGATTTTTTAAAAGTCCATCACCAAGTAAGCTCTTAACCCTTCGGTAGGCACGTAGGTAAAAGTAACACATTTAGTAACCACTGTAGCCCACTTTTTATTGAAAGTTTATTATTTTAAAATGTTTATTAAATTTGTTATTGTCGTAACTGTTTCCTAATATACTTTGTAACATATTTGTAAAAAAATAAATAAGATTTTAATTTTAAATTGGTTATAAACATTGTAATCTGATTATATTAATTCTATGCCATAAAATACTCCCAACATTGGTTGCATAAAACTAAAAAAAATTAAGATAATGATACCATAAAACTCGTTTATTTTCAAATATAATTTATCAAAAATAGTATACGGATTTAAAAAAACAAAAATACATATTTATATGTAAAAAAGATTTTTACCAAATAAATACATTTTATGTTGAATCGGTAGGACATGTACTTACAAACAATGATGTTATTATTTATCACTTAAACAATAGTTTATGACTATCCTAACTTTATATTTAGTAAATTTGTTAAAACTTACTGAGACAGAACGTTTTCGATCGCTATGTGCCGATCTTCATTAGTAATGGACTACAAAATTCAAGAATGTTATTATTGTTCTTTCCAATGTTTTATTGGTGTGTAACTTCCATACAAATATCATGTACTAGCAGTGAGTGGTCAGGACATATCTCCATATTGGTTGTAGCACTCCCAGGTCGATCTATCCCTACCTTTACCGCACCTGTAGCAGCCCCCAACTTTGTTGTCTATAAGTTGATGTTCAGGCCGGGGTTAATCATTTACAAGAAGGTTTCTTGCTCGCCTCTTTAGCTCTACAGATAGCATAGTAACATTAACCCTTTAAGAACAATTAGATTCCAAGCAATGTTAGTAATAAACTCACTTATTGACAATGGTGACCCTCCAGCTTTATTAGCAATGTAAATTCTGGACGCGTTGATGGCTGCTATATTTAGAAAATAAAAAAATAGAACCATAGGCCGTTGTTTCGTATTTCTTACTAAATCGTATTTGCCACACATTTGTTCTAATACATCAACTCCAATTTTTGTCTTGTTATAAAAAGTAATTATTTCACGTTTCTTTAAATCCCTTGAATCTTCGTCAATCTTATGCTCGTCATGCATCATAGACAGAAGTATTACTACCTTCTTTAGTTTGGTGGAATAAGATACAAGGGTTTCCTCTTCATCTGACAAACAATAATGCATAAGTTCATAAAAGATACCTGCACATGATAACCGGGCACGCTTTGGTTCACTTATAACACAAAAGGTCGCATGGGTTACAGGTGTAGCCCAGACAACTTTAGTCGTAAACAATTACAAAACACACACATTTTGAGCGACAATCACCGACTCAGTGAGTAGGATAGATAACAAACAACAGCTAATGACGTAGGCTTCCCTCCACTAATTTTAGGAGATGCGTTGCAGCTTAAACAAAACCACTGGGCTACACCTGCAGCTCATGCGGCTACCCGAGAGTTAGGCATTTACTTATCTAGGTATTAATTAATTATAGTTATATAGTTTCTTGATGTAATCATCTTGAATTCACTGATTAAACTAATTTTAAATTACTTAACTAAGTGAATACGTAATTGCTTACTTGCTAACGCGTTTCAAAACAATCGTTCCTTTTACGAAGCTAACCCTCTACTACCCTGAGTAGAGGGTTACCTTCATAAAAGGAACGATTGTTTTGAAACGCGACAGCAAGTAAGCAATTAGGTATTTACTTAGTTAAGTAGTTTAAAATTAGTATAATTATATATTAGATATGTTTAAGGAATTACAAATATAGGATGCCAGTTTACCACTAAATAAACAATCTTTCTTCAGTTTGTAAAAGTAAAATGAATTACCATTTGTTTTTTTTTCTTTATATTAAATTTTATGAAATCCAACTACTGATTATAAAAAACTTATTTAAAATATTTGCTCTTTTTTTCTTTATATTAAATTGTATGAAATCTAACTACTGATTATAAGCTTATTTAAAATAGTTAAAATACACATAAAAGTTTCAGAACACCTGATTTCTTATTGAAAAACCTTTATTGGAATTTTATATCACATTAGCTTTTGGAAGAGACTAAAGGACATCTCAGTATTAAATAATAAAATGTAATCATTTAAATTGCGCTGGTTTAAAACATTGATTTTTAATAATTTAAAAGGCAGAGCCAAGGTAAACCTTCAAATAAAATATAAAATGGGAGAATCGTAAGTAAATATTATTTGTTCTAAACAAAATTTGTCTGTTTTTTTTTGTTTGTTTATTATTCATCAAAGAAGTCGGAGTATTTACGTAATCTACTCAATTTAAATTAGACGTATTTATTAATTTTTACAATTTTATAATAAGAGCAGTTATGAGAATCAGAAATGTATTTGTGATTATACTGTATTACATTATTTTAGCCTTTGGTAAAGTGTATGTAGAAATGATCAAGTGCAAGTCAGAACATCGCTCAGCGTCTTTTAAATATCTTGCACATTATATATATGAAATATCAGTGTGTAATTTAGTTGAATGTAATGAGTCACGAGAAGGTGATAACTATTAGTAAAGAGGTGCATACAATGGTAAGTTATTAATTTGAAAATAAACGGTCGTCATTGAATTTTCAATTTTGTAATATGTATTGAATTTTCTTACAATATTAATTTTTTTGGTTTAATAAAAATTGATAATTATATAATAATATTTTACTGGAAGTGATGTTCGAATGAGAATTGCGTCATAAAATCTTCAAACATTGTACAGTACCATTTGCCGATAATATATCAAAGCTAACCAATCACAAGCTTTATAGGCATATACTAACATTGTGTGGCACGAACGAGACGCCATTTTGTTATTATGTTCGAAAATATTTAGGTTGGAATTAACTAAAAATTGCAGTTTATTTCGCTATCGTTTAAACGCTAGTTTAATGTAAGTAAATGTTACTTTTCATTATTTTAAAGTAACACATTATATTTGTAGTACTTGATGTTGTGTTTTATTAGTGTTTTTTTGCCTTACGCCTCGTGCAATGTGTATTCAGTAGACAACTAACCGCGCGGGAAGATTGTTAACATTTTAGGCCTAATATTTATTGGTAGTGCGCAGTTTTATGAAATATATTCTTTGTTTTATTACATGTTTTAACATTATTACTGTGAGTAATTGATTTATTTAGTTTTTCAACCAAAACTTGTAACATACCAAGTAATGGTTATTACTAAATGTTTGTTTATACCTTGTTTTAGCTCTGTACCAATCCACCCTAAACGAAAGGATATTTTTTGGAATAATTGTTATTACTGACAGCAAACAATTTATATGATGTTTCATACAACATTCTGAAATGTACAATCAGTCTTTTGTGTTAACATTAAAATATTCCCAGGAAATTGGTTAAAGCTTAGCTATTCTAGGTAACTAGGCCTATTTTAATAACCAATTTATCACTACATTTTGTCTTGCAATAAATTGATGTAACTTATTTATTTTAGAAAAAGATTCTGTATTAACAAGTTTACATTTATGTCAATAGACAAAT
Organism: Prosapia bicincta; assembly: GCA_036971475.1. Taxonomy (NCBI): domain Eukaryota; kingdom Metazoa; phylum Arthropoda; class Insecta; order Hemiptera; family Cercopidae; genus Prosapia; species Prosapia bicincta. The sequence goes on along the minus strand of JBAIZL010000005.1, from coordinate 45,827,668 downwards.
TTGTATCAGTAGGTTATTTAGCTAAAGTTTAATGATTTTTGTCTTACAGGTTAGATTTGAATATGTGGAATTTTTCATACTAGCTTAAACTTTGTACTTTTTAAGCTCCTTAGAATCGTACTGAAATTGGTTCAGTGTAAGCTTCATTACCACTAGGATATTTCTGAAGTTTTATTTTAAAAGATTTAAACCTGGAATATGCAGATTTTTCTGTATTGTCAAGGGATTTATGCTCTGTACATAGGTTATTTTCAATTGTTTTATCAAGAGTAAATTACAGTAGTTGTTTATGAGCGCAGCCACCTACGATATTTTGGAAATTTGTTCAAAACCAAAAAGGACGATATCGACAAAACATTTTTTTTGTCTGAGGAAAGTTACTTTTTAAAAATTTAAAGTAGGGTAAAAAATTCACAGCAGAGGCATAAGTTGTGTATGGGCGCACAGTGATACAAATGTTTTGTTATATTATGCCAGCTCTACTAAAATGCCTTGGTTGTGGCTCCGAGAAAAAACATTTTCACTTATTGTTATGCTTTTGGCAATTATTATGAACTTGTAACTCAGATAACTACCTAAGTTACACATATGTCATTCACATTGTGATATGTTTTCAGAAAACAAGGAATAATGTATTAATAAGTTTAGGTCTATAAGTGTTGTATAAAAAATTTAGGGGTTCTAATTTACATTTAGGAACTAATTAGACGAGTATGAAAGCATTTCTAAACATGTCCTGAATCTGTATTGGTAATTTTTTTGGTCAATGTGCATTGTAGTGGCTACCTACGATATTTCTGAAAATTGTTCAAAACCACCGAATAGGATGATATCCACAAGAATTTTTGGTATTTATTTACCGTGTCCACGTGTACGATTTTTGCGAAAAAAGTTATACCGCCCGATGCAGAAAGTCATCAGGGATACAAAAAAATTATTACAACTCTCGCTCACGCCTAAAAAAATTATTAATTTTGGAAAATTGTAATTCCTCCTTATGTAGTGCTAATAGTGGTGGTAAAAATGCACATTGCCCACCCTCATTACAATGCTTATAATCGAATCAAAAACTATTGTCACGGAAGGTTAATTTTATATATCTATGAAGTATCCAGTCAGGATAGATTTGGTTATAATTTTATATGTATAACCAAATGTACACATATAAAGCTAGAATAGAGATCACGTGATGTCACCTGCAAAAAGTATTACTCCATGGAAGTAGAAGTCTAATTAGTTTAAGTAATATTGTATAAAATTACAACCAAATCGATCCTGACTGGACCCTTTACAAGTATATTTTAATATAGGTATATAGTAATTTATAAAATTACAACCGAATCTATCCTAACTGGAGACTTTATAGCTTTATTTAAATATACGTATACATATTACGGCACGCTGTTGATACGCGAACGTAGTACTGACTACTCCGCACTGAATTTTTTACCCAACTTCAATTTGATAAAATGGTATTTATTTCCCTGAGCATGAGTTTTTGTTATTTTTTTCGTATGTCTGATGATTTTCTGCGTCGGCTTTTTTCACTAAAATTGTACACGTGGGCACAGTAAATAAATACCGATTTTTTTTTTATTGACTGAGGAAAGTTACTTTTTTAAAATTTAAAGTAGGATAAAAAATTCAGTGTAGAGGCATAAGTTGTAAATGGGTGCGGAGTGATACAAATGATTCGTGACGTCACAGCGCAGAGCTTTAAGTTGTTCATCGGCCACAGAGTGATACAGTGATGTCACATATACCTTATGTGTGTAGATATTTGAAAAACATATTGGCTTAATTTTTATGGAATATGCTTATAAAGTCTCCAGTTAAGATAGATTTGGTTTTAAATTTATATATTACTATATACTTATATTAGTTTTGGTTGGTAAAGATTATTTAGATTTTTTGGACTAGGAGACTGACAGACTTACCTTGGTAAGAGTCCACTCTGTAGTCTGGAAATAGAAACACATAAAAGCACTTAAACAATGATATATTTCAACCACACAGTGGTCTTTGTCAATCGAAGAGAAAACACAAAAAGAAATATGAGAGAATGAAATAAAATAATTGTAATCACAGATTGTGTAGAGTAGAAATCAGATGTCACAGATGCACAGATTAAAGATATATATATATATATATATATATATATATATATATATATATATATATATATATATATCTTTATTACTTATATTACTAATTATATACTTATATTAAAATATACCTAAAAAGTGTCCAGTCTGGATGAATTTGGTTTTAATTTTATACACTACCTAAATGGTTAAATGTATAAAATTGGAACCAAATCTATCCTAACTGGATACTTTATAGGTATATTTCAATATAGATATATAAAATTCAGAATTTCATTATCTTGAGTTTACGACAATTTATAAGTGCAGTATTTATTCATATAGGTTTATATACATTCCAAATTCATATAAATGGTATACCAATTTTATCATACTGGTATTGGACCCCAAATGGACTAATCATTTATCATTATAAACACACACTTGAAGTTTTATTAAATTCTCTAGCTCACACTCTCCTTATATATATTTGATACAAATTTTCAACTATTAATAAAATACGATTTTTTCATGCAATCTAATACAAATACATTTTTAAAACCAATAGTGGATGACAATTTATGATAATACAGTTTTTGAAATATTTATTCAGTAATTAAATTATAAAATTTGTGAGGTCCAGCCGGATTCGAACTGAAAATTTTCATGACGGAAGACCTGGCACTGCGCCAACTTTCCAACACCTAGAAATATATTTCTCAGAGATCTATATGAATTTTTCCCCTAATCTGGTTGTCCTTGAAACCTCTATTATACAACTTTTAACTGTTGCCTATATTACCACACAATACCATAAATAATGCTCTAGGTTAACTACAATAAAAGTTTTCTTTGTTAACCTCAGTAGGAATTTATTAAATTTTTTTTATATTACTAGGTTTTAGAATCAAACATATGTGTTCCCATTATATATACAACCCATTGCTGATCTAATTACATGGGTGCGTCTGACACTAGTGGGCACGAATTAATTACTTGTGTCATTTGGGTTCTATTTCGCTACAAAAATATCCTCACTTATAAAGGACTAAATATTAAATATTTTACACTGATGCAATTTTTTTATTCATTATTTTGAACCTTAATTAGTGATTAATTAATTGATAATTAGCAAAATCATTAAAATTTACAATTTGATGATTTCTTTAGATTCTAGGCCCCCACTACTATATTGTTCATTTTGTGCGTACACAAGAATACACTAACTATATATAACTACCAACAAACATCAGCTACTGACTGACGTTGAGTAAAAGCACTACTCTGAGCCCCTTACTCCAGTTGACAAAAACTGCTGTAACATTCTAAAGCACTATTATCTAGTCTTGTATGTGGCATATCAAAAATAAACTCTCTTGAAACTAACAAATTAATCAAAAAATGAATACGTTCATGACTAGCTGGGCTAGTTTTCATTCCCAGTACTAATTAAATGTGGCGACTAGCTGACATAGACCATAAACCGCAATGTTTTATCACAGCAAAATGTGGATAATTTGAAATTGCCATAATTTGAAGCCAAACATGAGTTCAGTTGCATAGCCAGTGAATAAAAGCATTACAATAAATTTTAAGCATTTTTATGGGGACTTATTGTTCAAACGTTCTTTAGTAAACACCAACAAAAGTTTGAAATTGGATTTTCAAGCAGCAAGAATGTGTCAATGCATTGTCCAAAGTTACTGAAATAACAATAGCAAATTGTTTAAAGGTTCTTCATAATTTGCATGAGTTTTGATGGTAAGTTCTTTTAGGTATATTTCTTCAAGTATAACACATAAAACCTGTTTGTATTGTAAATATTACAGTAGTTGTATTTTCTAACAAAACAACAATAATCTCGTCCTTCCTACGAGATGGTTTATTGGGTTGGGGTATGAATTCCGTCACAGTCTGATTTGGTCGGCCTGGTTGTGACAGGGGCTTCTGGTGCATTTACAGAAATTATCAAAACTCGGCTGAGCGTTTCAGTTAGTGAAGTTCGGATAAGAGGGGTTTTACGGTACATATGTTGATACAAAAAAAATCAAAGACAACTTGCATTTGGTCGAGTATTACCTAAATTAAAAACTTTAAACAATTTAAAATTTGCTTTAAAACAATCATTATATTTGAAATTATTGTTGTCTTCGTAATGAAAGCTATGTATTTAGAAGTAAAATATTGAAGTAGTAAGATTATAAATTGTAATACTTTATATGAAGAGATAATCTGTTACAATTATTTATAGACAGCAGTATTAAAACAATACACTTTGTTTAAATCAATTGATGTCTCGAGAGAGAAATAACAGAGGGCCACTATTTTTTTGTTTACATAACATTAATTTTATTGATATTGGCAACTTAATTATATTTTTATAGCCAAATTTATCTTACCTCGATACTTTTAATTTATTGTATATAAATTTTAATTTAGTTTTATAGTAAAGTGGTATAACATAGTGATGGAGTAATTTCTCAACAGTCAGTAATTTAAGAAGCATACATAAAATTGATTATACTTTTAAATGTTTCTATGGCAATTTTTAACAAAAATAATGCTGCCTATTTTTAAACATTTTGGGAACCTTATTTTATGAATAACCCACGTATATAAACTGTACAGTAGTAACATCTACTTTTTATGAAAGAAGTTTTTAAGTTACTTTTATGTTGAAAATTCAAGTACCATTTATAAGGGCTGCCCAGTCACAACCTTCTTAATACGATAAGCTCAGTTTGTATAGTCTCATCCTGTTCCTCAAAGTAAATAATTCATATAAGTGCGATGCTCTTTCCTCATGAACAGGTCACAATAATTTTATTTTCATTAAGTGTGTCCTAAGCTATCTCACTGTCTGCTTCTATCCAACTTTCACATTCAATTTCACGGTTTAACAACAGTACAAACATCTACTTTCTAAAGTACTTCCAAAAATTTTGAGCTTGTGCTTTACTCTGGGAAATATTAGTTTCCCTCTATTTGGTTCAATCTGACAAATCACTTATATCAGGCTTTCCACTCCTGTAAGAGGCTGTTTTAGCAGAATGTTCCCAAGATTTTGAAACTATGCACAAAACAGTTTTAACACGTTGGCTGCGGCAGAAGCCTATCAGCTTTCGAGTGGGGGCTTCTCGGGTGCGGCGGAAGCCTATAGGCTTTTCACGTCCGTGTGCATTCGTTACATGTCAGGTTTACGATTGCAGTTATTGCTTTAGTTTGCTGATTTCCTTACAGCGTGATGGGTGTGTACGTGTGTAGCAATAGTTTCCCATTTCGCTTACCAAAGGACGGTATATTATTCATTTGTTTTTGTAAATAAAGTGTTAGTTTTAGTGTTTTATCACTGTAAAATAATGGCTGGTACATTTGGGGACATGGTTTTAAATGTAAATAGTGCTTTGAACGATGTTGGTGACTACTCCGAGACTAGTTCCGGTGATGAGTCAATCCATTGATGCCGCCGATCTAGATGGTGAACCTATATCTACAGACAATGAAAGTGAATCAGATGATGATGATTCAGACAATTACAGCCCTACTTGGTGTCATTATAACATTATTGGTATGAGAGACCATTTACTCGACAGAATATTCTTTTATTAATAATTTACTATATATAACAATAAATATGCAAAAGTGTATTGAAACCTATCGGCTTCCGATAACTGTGCCGTCATAATATTAGCTGAAAAGCATTCAAAATGTTTTTTTTTTCTTCTGATTAATTATTTATTTCATTATTATTTATGATATATGACAATTAATAGTTATAAGTAAAATTTCTCTTACAATGTGAACTTTTAGCAGCGCTGCGGAAGCCTATTGGGTTCCAAAAATTATGACTACATTTTATCACCTGAAAAGTACTAATATTATATATATATTTTTTTTTCTGAAAACTGTCTTTTTTCATTAAATTAAATAAAAAAATTTCAGGACCGGTACAACGTATGCCCCAAGTTCTGCCGCAGCGAAAGTGTTAAAAGATATTTTACTAATTTGTCTTCAATTAATAAACTTAACTTATGTCACCTATTAAGTACAATATACCTTAAGGTAGCAGTGCTTCAGGCAGTTTAAACCCGCTCCCAAGTTTATATGTCACCTATAGAGATGCTGGATGCTCTCAAAAACAATCTTAACCATTGTGTAGCAGTGTAGTCACATTACATTATATTTTACAATATGCCCCCTTGATCATTGATTCAGCTGCCAAATATGTAAGAGCATTGCCAATAAGCAGGACAATGAGCATCGTCATTCATTACTAATAAGCAGGACATTTTTAATTGGTTAACCATGCTCCCTTAAATATTTCAATATGATTGGATCTAAACATTTTAAAAACAACATTCTCCATCCACACTTTTTTGGGATATCTAGATGAACTGATAATGATCCATGATTAATATTCTTCAGTACATGCGGTTTACATCATTTTTGCATATTCTTTTTCAAATTTTTAAGTCTATTTAAGAATTATTGATGTTGTGAAAGGTAATAATTGGATGAATTATAATCAGTGTTGATGCCCTAATGGGCAAACATTTGATTTCTTCGTAAAGGTTGTAAAAGATTTGATAATTCTTTATTAAATCAAGGTTGAAACAAACTCATTTGAATTTTAAGACTCAAGAATTAGAATTAGTTTTAATTTAATTTGTGTGTTTTACCATGTTTACATAGTAAAAGAAATAATTCAAAAAAATTGAAATAAATTTTTTTAGAATAACAATTTTAAGAAAGTATAAATTTTGATTTATGAAACCATTGAAATTTTTTGGAAGATGTGTTTGTTCTAGTTTCAGTATATTGGTTAATGCTAAGAGTATATGAACTAAGCTGTAATTTTATGACAAAGCATTAAACAATTGCACTGAATCTTAGCAAATGTGCCTACAAAGAAGTTTCCAAGTTATTTTTTAGTCAATTATTTAAATTTAAAAAGATGATTAATTTTGCAGTATTCTAAAGTTTATGAAAGATCCATGAAATATTTTTCTAAGATATATAGAAATTAAATGTGTAAGCAGTGAATCATGTATTATTTTTGATGAAATTCAACTCATATATTTATTGAATCATTTATATTCCATACAAATTTTTTAAATATAAATTTAAAATTACAAACTAAATCAGTGTTTTTGTAGGAAGCATAGGTATTGTTTCTCTTATAAAAAATTTCTCATATTATCTTCATTCCACTGAAATTAAGAGATATTTCTTTAATCTTGGTAAAAGTACACTTACCTGAGAAAACTTGAGGCGTGGTTTGAAAAAAAAAAATTAAGAACAACTTGTAAGAAAATTATTGATATTGATTGTGTTACAATTGAACAGGTATATTGGTATTACAATAGTAATAACAATTGAACAGTAATAACAATTGAGAATAACACCATCTGAACTATAACGAAATTAAATTTTTTGTTTGTTTCTTAGTTACATGTTTTGCATCCTCATTTTATATTAACTCTTTTGATTCCAACTAATTTTTATGTGTACAAAGACATTTTGTGCTTTTACTTAGAAACTGATTTTTAATTTGATTTACTTTTTATAAAATGGAATCAGAAAAGTTTGGAAAAATGTTTTTTAGTGAGTAACATTTTTCTCATAATTTTTATGTTGCATGTTTATTACATATAATTTTAGATAAGTATATGTTATAGTAGAGTCTTAGAGAAGTAAATTTAAAAAAGAATCATGAAAATCCATTGATAAATAAAAATATGGTGTAAGTTTTGTCAAAGCACTACATTTTCTATATATAATGGCCAGGACTGAAGGAGATGGGCATGCAAAGTCCCGGGATCCAAAGGGTTAATATGGTAATACCCTGAAGGTTTCTCCTTCATAAATGGTAAATTTGCATGAGTTCTGAATCAGAGAGCCTCATTTAATTTAGTTCTGTTGTATATTATAAAATTAGGTAGTAACTGATAAACTGTATTATTTTTAGAAATTTTGTAACTAAAATGGAATTTTATTTACATGATTTTGTAATTATTACTCAAGATCATTGCTTTTGACAGTGATTTTCATTTTTTCATTGACAGAGAAATAATGAATAATAATAAATAAAGGGAAGTGATAACAGAGAAATTGATTGTTAAAATATTAGCATTGAGTAAGATACTTACAGTTATCATTTTGTTTGCATATATCTGTATGATTCATTGAAACAGTCTTGCTGTTTAATCATTCCCTTCAGTAAGAAACACATTGTTTCCTTTCTATTAAAGTCATACTTTAATCATCCATATGATGAGTTGCATCATTGATATGATATTTATTCTTAATCTAGTAACAGTGAATTTGTATAGAATTTATTTGAATGAAACAGCTGAGTCATAATGTATAGTTTGAGGATAAAGGTCAATGAGTGTTTGTTGATAAACAAAGTAAATGAATTAACCATAGTATTTTGTAAGTAAGATATTGGAAGTGGATTTATCTGATATTTAAATCGATGAGTATCAATTAATTAATATCTATTAATTTCTTTGATTTAGAACTTTAATGTAACAGTATTAATTTTATTAAATTTTCAAATGCCAGATACAATTTTCTGTTCAAAGTTTGAAGTTACCTCAATTATATATAAAACGTTATCTATTAACTTAACATGTTTAGTACCTAAATATAAATATAATAGCTGTAGCTTAACGTTTTTGGTGTATCATTTTATCAAAGGTCTGTTAAAAATACAAAAATAAAAAGACAATCAGTAAATGGCTCTTAATATACTAGATTTTTTTATTTAACACATATACTAATAATTTACTGTTCTGTTATTCATGTTTTATACAAATATTTTTGATTTAAAACATTTACTCATCCCTGTTTTATAGTGACATATGTTGGACTATTTTTTAGTGCCCAGAGGCATGCATACATCTAATGAGTTGCTCTCCATTAGTTTTGTGTGGTTACTGTGTGGTGTGTTATAATAATAGATTGCTTTCTGTATACATTAGATTGTATTATGAAATGAAAAATTGTTATAAGAGAAATTTGTATGTTGTTTAAATTTATCAAGGTTAAACTTTTTAGTATTTATATGTTAAAAAAATTTTTTCTTGCGTTAACTTTCTTGAGTTTATTTAGGATGTGTAAAATATTAGGTTTGTGTTAATGTTAATCTAGCACATGTTTTCGATTCAAACTTATGATTAAGTTTTACTACCCTAATGGTAGAAGTCTGAATTCTACTGTAATCATAATTTATTTTTAACTGTTATCACCATACACTATGTAAGTCTTGAGTTTTACCTCAGACATGATGAATGTTCAATATATAAATGTTATTTAAGCTAACCCTAACGGAAGCACTCTTTGCTAGTAAGAGAAAGGGTTTAAAAATACTCATTGTTTTATTCCCAAAACAATCATTTATCAACTGTCATTGGTAAAACCTAGCATCATCAAAGTTCTAATTTATAAAATCTTAACGTCTACCAACTCATAAATCTGAAGTTACAGGCTTTTACAGTAACATATACACAACTTATTTCTAATTAATATGTTTTACTATATATTTGTGTTATTATTCTATTAATATCTTTTACATATTTTAAATTAGTATTTTGAAATAATATTTTAGTTTGTAAATAATTTCTCAGTTGGTTTTATTTCATTCCCTGTAAATTAAATTTGATATAATATAACTAATAAATTTTTTATTATATTGTTACTCTTATTGTAATTATGTTATTATTCAATGTATCCATAGTCTTTTTTATATGTATTTTCTACAGCCTACTTGATAGCTAATAATTAAAAGTCATCTTTAAAAATATCGGTAAATTTTAACTTTTTGTTCCTTTTTTTGAATTAAAATGAAATTATGGAAAGAACCTGAATACCACAAAAATAACAAATAAAATTAGTTACTTAAGTTAAACCCTCATGTTCTTACTTGTAACATAACTTCTTGTTTGCTAGATTGTAATTTTGAAATAAGAGCCTCTGATGATGCCATGGCCATCGAATGTTAAGATTTTCATCATATTATATTGTGCTACTGTGCTCTTGAAATTGTATACCTTTTTTTGCAGCATTAAGTTTTCATCGTTAAACATTTTTGAAAATGCATAAATACCTAATGAGTTTATTGCAAGCAAGAAAATAGATTAAGAAATGTTTATTGCTTTATTGTCAAAACCAACATTTACCATCTATCATCGGTAAACCCTAGAATATCACAAACTCTAATGGTAAAAGCCATACATTTACCAACTCATGTGAACAAATTCTAAGGCTAGCCATACACTGGACACCACAAGACAGCTTGTGATGAATCATTTTTGTCAGTTACTGACTCAAGTACAAAGTGTTCACAGATTGTTATGGGTCAGCTGCATACTGACTGCTAAAAATTGTTAGAAGCAAACAAGTGATTAAGTCTGAAATTGTTGCACGAGTTATTTCACCTTAAGCATGCACATAAGCACTTGCTAGTATATCAACATTTACAGTGTTTAGTATTATTACATATTTAATTTATTGGGTGTGTCTGTTGAGTTTTAGTAGGTAGGCGTATGTTCTTGGGGGTGTATGTGTTTGGTGATCATCTATATATGTGGCAAAGCTTAGTTCAAATTAGATAGTTTCAATGTTTTTTTACATGTTCCTTGTATCAAGTGGTATTGTTTTTACATGTTGTCTTTTGTTAGCTGAACCAATAGTCACATATGATTTTGTATTACTTCCGGTATGTTGAGTTTGATTCTGTTGTGTCTTACAGTTGTATTTTAAAGTTGTGTGAAGGTTTGAAGATATTTTAAATTTGAGTCTACGGAAGGCTTATTAATTGTATAAAATCTTATTTTTACCTAATTTAAGTATCAGCTGTACATCATAGCGCGATTACCACCATCTATTAATTATTAATTGCGTCTATATTAATATAATTCTTAGTTTCAATATGAGAGACTGAATGCTCGGTCATACAAGTATGAAGTAGAATTTTAAATGTTTTTAATTTTTTTGGGAAAATATCGACTTAGGCACTCCCAATTGGGATACAAAATAAGCCACAACCTTAGAAATGTATTAAAAAACTTCTTAAAGTTTTATATGAATTTAAAGTTTAATTAATAAATTTAATTAATTATTTTAATAAATAATTTTTATTTTTATTTTGCTATTTAATATTGTACTTCTGTCATGTATATACATATTTATATTAATTTTAATTATTTAATAAAAAGTAACTAAAACAATTTTCTTTGTTGATTAAATTAGAAATTGACTTGATTTTTTAAAATATTACTTGTTATGAGTAAAATTGATATTTTGTGGATTTTAATAAACTTTATTCAATGAGCTTCACTTAATTCATAAATTAATAAATAAAATTAACTGTTTTGAATACAAACAAAAGTAATTATTGAAAACGTATCAGGAAATTTAAAAAGTAAACTATCTTTCCTGCATCTGAAGGTTTCTTTAATGTTGATTTTGCTTTAAAAAAGTGCCAAAACTATGTACTGTACTGGTTATGCGCTGTTGCTAGTACCATTGATGATGGGTCAGATCCAGCCAGGGAGCATAGACGGGGCACTGAGACTTAGATTCAAGTTATTAGAATTTCAGGTAATTAGCCGGAGAAAGTTATGTATAAATGTCACTTATTTTATGAAAAATCTTCAAATATAAAAGCTGATATTCATTTTGATAAATTTTACTGTTAATTCAATAATTTCATATAGGTACAACCTTATTATTAAGCCCTTCTTATTGGGTTAGTTTGTATCATGCACTTCACTCCGAAACTTAAAACACACCTCTGAGGCCTTTGCAAACAGCAATGGGAACAAATAGAAATTGAGAAAACTATCTAATAAGAAATAAATATATCACAATGATATATAAGAAGGTTATGATCAGAATCACAATTATAATAAGAAGGTTATGATGATGTTTGTAACAGGGTGTCTAGTGACAGGGAAAACCGGGAAAACCTGGAAAAGTCAGGGAATTTTAACATTCTGGAAAATTCAGGGAAAAGTCAGGGAAAATTTTAAAAAATCGGGAAAATATTTATTTTGATTAGAAACAAAACTAGTGGCAATTGCTCTCGAATATTTGGTATTGTAAGCCAGCGGTTTAGGGTCAGGGCAGTCAGGAAATAACACTTCTTTATTTAGATGCCCATTATTTATTTGATAAGCCCATTGCTATGACTTCAGGACATACGTCAATAAATATTAAACGTGTCGAGTTGGTACGGCTGGGAGGTTTTAGCTTGGACCGTGGCCTTGGGGTGCGCAGTGGTTCTGTTATCATATGGACAGGTGGGGATAACAGATAACTCAGTCTGTTTCTGACCACACAGAACGCTGTGTAAACATTCGTAGCCAGCTATTTGCCTAGACTCGTGATAGTATGTGTTTTATTTGACGGTGATTATTTTTACACGGTTTATTTCAACATGGAAGGTTCCAGTCTTCATTGCAGTAGCGGGCAAGCGCGTCATGCAGATGTCGTCATTACCTCCCCTCCTTCCTTAGAATAAATATAAACTGAAAGATGAAGTGACTGAAGCAGAGATTATATGGTGCGTGAATTTAGTAATGCAACACTTCTTTACGCAATGCAGAAGGTAGTGTGTGCCTCTTTCCAAGGATGTTCCCTGATAGCACCATTGCACAGAACATGAGATTGGGGAAAGATAAAATTTCCTATAGTGTTGTATTCGGTTTATCAAATTATATTAAAGACCTGTTACTGACATCATTAAATTCAAATTCCAACTATGTAATTGGCTTTGATGAAAGTTTAAACAAAATATCACAAAGAGCCCAAATGGATTTGAGTGTTAGGTATTGGGATGCAGAGACGGATGAAGTGAAAGCTCGATATTTTGGTTCTGTGTTCCTTACAGACACAAAAGCAAAAGAGTTACTCAATTCGTTCTTCAAAGTCTGGATTTATCCAAGATCCTTCAGATATCAATGAATGGGCCCAATGTAAACTGGGCTTTCTAAAAGAGGAAAAGTCAGGGAAAACTCAGGGAATTTCTTCAAGCTATTTTACTAGATACCCTGGAAAAGTCAGGGAAAACTCAGGGAATTTCTTCAAGCTATTTTACTAGACACCCTGTGTAACCTACTGATGGTGCTAACTGTGTTAACGAAAGGTACATCAAGGTTGTTCAAATATTTGTAGCAAGGGTTATTCTTGTTAATTGATTATATTTATGACACTGTGCTCTGTATAGGTTTTTGTATTTTAATTAATAATGGAAGTGATTTTAAATGTGGAATTTGGGCAACCCACAAGATTACCAAGCGTTTAATAACTCTTTAGTAAAATAGATTTGTTTCCTTAATGCTTTTGTTTCTTTTTTTGTAGTGGTTACTCAACATGTTTCTACAGTTTTATTTCTGGAGTATGTTAATGGGCCCAATTTTCATCTATGTTCATATGTGGCACAAATTTGTTTGTTAGTTTCTCTGAAAATAGGTCAAACATTGTTCTAACATTTCTAGTGTAATAATCTACCATTAAAAGTTCTGCACCCATCTAGCAGATGATTTTCTCATCTCCAATTCCACTTTTAAAATATTATATGGGCATTCAGATAGCATCTTTATAACTTTAGCAATTTCTTTCACATCAATTGAGGATTTTGTACACTTTTTAAATAAATTTTGGATATTGACATTTTGGCTAACCATTAAACGAATTATAATCAAAGCTCTCCTGACCAAATTTAAACTTTTTATTCCACTTGATAGCAGATGAATATGAAGACACCTCAGTGTTGTGAAAGTCGATATGCACTGAGGTGCATATCATACCATTCGATATCATACCGTTTTTTATGAAGTGTACTTCATCACTGTATGAATCTGTTTTTTCATGTTCACAAATCACTATGTGGTAACAACACTATGTGATATATGCTTACACCAAAGCAGTCTGGTCAGAGTGCTATCATGCCACTAGTTTACTGGTAAAGGATGGCCTTTATTAAAAGCCCCTAATGCTAACTTCTCTTGATATTTCCTAAAACCTTTTAAATTGCACCAAGGTATAACCAGAGCTATCTTGAAAATATAGTTTGCTTTGTAAAATATATTTTGTTGCTGTATTTTATGGTAATATAACATAGTGCTGTGTTTAAAAGTAACCTGGAGTTTATAAAGTTTTCGCTGAGTTGGAAAGTAAGGTTATTTTAAACATTTTTTTATTTTGGGGTATCAGTAAAAGTTTTATAATTTGTGTGTGTTCTTAAGTATCTTCTACATTGCCAGGTATAAATAATACAACTATAGTCATTAAAGAATTGTTGAGTTTGTTACTTTTAAACAATAAATCCATTATACCATGTTATCCTTATATATAAACTGAATCACTTACTCTTATAATTCTTTTGTCAATACAGAAGAACTTCCAATATTTTGGACCTGTTTATTGCAGATCTCTGCATAAGCCAGACCGGTTTTGTGGTATTTTTTGATATTTTAGAAATTGTTATTGACATTAAAATTGCAATGATTGATGTTAAAATATTAATTCTGGACATAATACTGTATGTTTATAAGCCTTGCAATACAATATGTATAAAAGTACTTATCCTTTTATATTGTAATTGTGGCCAGTCACTATTCCCAGCATAGTGCGTGAATGCCATGCAATGCAGTATCGACATGTGTGCGTTGGTACGACAGCCGCCTGTATACTCCCATATAATTTATATATATGTATATATCATTCTTACTACATAAAGTTGATTTTCTGTAAGTATGTGTTTTATATCACTGTTTTTAGGCACTCTCTGGTTAATCCGGATTTTCATTACTTCGGTCCCAGTTACTTCTAATTATCAAGGCTCTAACTGTTGTAAAGTTTAATAGTTTTAAAATTGAGTTAAGGTTTTTGTGTTTCAGTGAAGCAGAGTTGATCTGCATCATCTGTTCAGAGAGAAAGTTATGCATTAGAGTCTACTGACTGACATTTGTGTGTTTGAAGTGTGAGTATTTACGTACACATTAATTTGGTTATATTTATTCTTCATTTTATAATTTGTATGTTTTATTCACAAACAAATTTTTGCCTTAGCGATTTTCCTAAAATTTTCTTCATTAATTGTTAACAAAATTTATTTTGTTTTAATGTAAGTAAATCTTGGCATGGCTATTTTTCTATGGCCAACAGATATGGCAGAAGCTTGATTTTTAGTGAGAATTTTGCAGGCAGTCTGTTAAACCATACTTTGTCACCCTCTTCAACAGAGATGATACAATCCTTTTTTTGTTTGTTTTTTTTTTGTAAATATTTTTTAATCAGTATTCTACATGAGTTTATAAATGCTTCAAACAGATTAAAGCAGTTATGTATCATAAACATTTTTTTGTTTTAATTTTTGATTATAATAATTTTTAATTTTGAAGGTCAAATTTTACAAAGTATATTGCTTAAATAAAATAAAGTCTGTCATTTTACAAATCAATAAAGATATTATAGTTTTCCTTTTAGCGATTTTGAAGAGCACCAGTAAGAAAGATTACTTAATCTTTTTTGATAATTAAAACAAATTTAAGGTTATGAGATGGTTTCTTTATTGTTGACATTTTACCCAATCGTAATAATATTTGAGAAAGACTAAATAAACTGATTTTGTTTAATTTTTTTTAGATTCTAAACAACAAGAATGTGATTTAAATTTTGCAAACCAGAAATAGTTTTTAAAACCTAACATTAATTGTTATACAATCATAACTTCAGTGTTAATTAATTCAATCCTTTATCAAGTTATTCTTAACGAATTGTACATTAACTGAACAAAATATTAACATTAACTATGTAGCTATATCAAAATATAAATACAAGCTAATTGTTACTAGGATAGTATTTTTCTTAGAAAAAAAGATTAAAGTAATCTTGTAACTCATTAAAGGATAAAATTGAAGATTGACTTCAGTCTTCCAGTTAGGATGTGACTGATTTATGTTTGTAAACTCAATTTTGTGTTTTTTTAATAACCAAATCATCTTTACCAGATACTTTGTAATGTAGCTATATAATAATGCAGCACAACAGTTTTTTTAAAATTTCAAATCTGTTCATATAGTTTTAAGCTTATTTCCAAGTGAAAGTAACATTTATATTTTTTCAAATTTTAAGCATTAATTAAAGTTGTTATTTAAAATTACTTCTGCTTAAAATATGGATTCTATTTTTAAATAACTTATGTGAAAAAAATCTGAGTGTTAAATTGCCCTATTTATACAAATATTTAGTTACAGTACAATTCCGATCATTCAAACTCCAACTATCTGAATCTTTGATAATTTGAATGGTTTTCACATTTTCAGAAAAAAAATTAAGATAGAAAGGTACTGCGACTTCCAAAATAATTTTTCTGTCTATATGTGCTATTAGCTTTTTCTTTGCAGAACTAGTGGAGGCACAGTACAAAAATTATTTTGATGTTGAATTGCCTTCTTATTTCTGTTCTGTGGTACAGTAGTTAGTTGTCGTCTGTCCCCAGGTGGCTGGCCTGGCCCAACTGTCACTATTTGTTTTAATTATTCAGTCAGTATGTCTGATTGGCATCGGTCTGTTGCTTTGTTTGAGTTCACCATGGCTTCTATAAGAAAATGAGTTGTCTTATTGTTAGCAGAAAAAACTAAAAATTATAGATCAATGAGATAAAGGTGCTACAGACAAACATTTAGCTAAGATATACGGTATTGAACAAATAAAGATCTCTGACATTAAAAGAAGCAAACCTACACTTGTAAAGTTCATGTGAGTGTTAGAAAATAAAGGTGTAAGCTCTTTACGAAAATCTAGAAAAAATTAGATGATTTTTTCAAACAGTTTTTGTAACAACGTTTTTTTGGGAAATATGATTAGAATTTTATTCTTTGTGGAAAAGCTATGATCTTAAGATTTTTTGTGAGAAAGCTTAGAAAAACAAATTAAACAAACTATAAAAAATTTCTCTTACAGTAATTACTTGAAATTCGCCCTCTTTTGGAAAAAATCCAGCTGTCCGAATAGGCCATTGTTCCAATTAAATCAGATAATTGGAGTTCTATTACATGTTTGTTTTGATAAATAGTAATATTGGTTTACATAGTGCATCATAATTTATGTGTGAATCTGCCTAAAGCAATTGTGAAACCATTGTAATTCATTATTACTAAGGATCACTTGAACAAATTCCTTAACCTCTGTAAGGCATTAAACTTAATTTTAACCTCTGTAATTGTCTTTTTCTAACGATTGTGGTATTTTTATCTGTGTAGTACTTACCTCCATGAGTAATAAATTGGAGGCTACACTGAAAAAATTGACTTCTACTAAGTTTGGTAGACTTCTACAAAGGGACTATTTCCTTTAGATAACACTTTCCTTTGTGAATACTAAGTTTAAGGTTATACCGAAAAAAATTAATACATACAAAATTGAACCTGTTGTTTTTGTCAAACCACAAAACAAATCTTGAAAAATGATTAGTCTCAGAGAAAGAGTAATCTGGTGAAGCGATTAACCTGGAGCAATATAACCTTGATGTAGCAGCGTTCTCATCACAACTTGGCAATTTTGCACTCTTAATAAATTCATAATAGTGGCTAATATCAACAAATGGTCATACAGACATGGAATAATAATAACTTTAATGAATGTTTATGGGTTTTCTAAATTATAATTCATCTTAAATTCTATGTATAGTATTTTAGGTTCTACAAATTATAAAGGGCAAATAAAGGTTTTAGTTTCTTGATGTAGTTATAAATTTATTTAATCTCTCTAAAAAACTAAAAAATGTTTGAATTTCTTTCGTATACAAACATTTCTTAAAGTGATTTAAATTTAATTAATATACTAAAAGTTATAATTAAGTAAATTTTTATTTAAGAAAAACTAAAATTAATATAAATTAACAAAAGTTAACAAATGAGAATGTATATGATTAAGCTATGTACAGAGTATATAGAAACAAGATGTAGTAAGAGTTAATTTAGAGTTATTTATTAACAGAGTTAATTATATGACGATAAAAATTTCTGTAATTTGATTTGAGATGGAAAGTGGTGTGTTAAAAATTTAACCGATTTAAAAATTTTTAATACGTAGAAGATCTAACAGACCCTCTAGAGTTTCTTTAAATTTCTAAATGTTTCAATTTAATTTTAATAATTTTGTTTATACATAGGAAGTTGCTTATTACCCTTTTAATATACAGTTAAAGCATATGACTTGGCCAAGAATAGTTTATATCAATCAGTATAAAGACATTAGAAATGTTTTGTGATAGGCCGAAAGTGTAAATTGTTAATTTTGTATTTAAAAATTACCTCTTGGAAAAATAACGAGGTTATAGTAAATTTTAACATTGGAAATTTTGTTGCAAGCTTTCTTTTACTTAATAATAATTCCTTTTTTTTTAATGTATTTGTTATTTATACATTTTTTAAAAAGGTATACTTTTAAAAAAACAGAGTTAATAAATGTTTGTATTGTTTAGTTGATTAAAGTTTTATCATTAATATTTTTAGGTGAGTGAATCGTAAGAATGACTCTAACAGATGAAGCTGCTCGACTGTTGGACTTCAACCAGAAGCTCGACATAAACTTGTTGGACACTGTTGTGGGGGCAATGTATTCTGGAAATGGAGAACAGGTAAGCCCTAGATGACTATCTTAAGTGTCTACTCCTGAATCATAAGTTGCCAGAAGTGTGTTTATCATCTGCTATTGGTTTATGATTTATCACTGTATTGGCTTTAACACAATTTTATTCAGGTTCTGTTTAGAAGACACATTTTTATCTTTGATTTCTAGCAGAAACACTAGTTTACAAGTACAGTAAACTCCCGATTATCCGTGGAATAGGGTGGCTCAGCAATCGAATTCCCCGGATAATCCGCTATGAACAAAGAATACGCAAAACGATCGATAATCGATTATTATACCATAAGTTACATTAATAATGACCCCGGTTAATGCAATTCACAAATAATCTTCAGAGGACAAAATAAATACAGAAAATAATTTAAAATGTCGACATATTTTGACGGGTTATAACATGTACATTTATATGTCTAACTATTTACAATACATATATAAGTATATGTCAAAAGTAAGTATGTATGTACATATGTAATTTCCTTTACACGTAATACTTTCACTTTTTAACAACAAATCTGTCACTTTTGTCTGTTTTTTTGTGAGCATTGATTTAGCTTTAATGTGCAATCTAAGTTTCTTGAGAACCACTTTGTCGCACAGTGAAGAGTCGTCATGCTCTAATTATTGTGTCCGTTGTTTTCATCTCAAAAATTTTATTTCTACCATATACAGGTTTATTTGGGACATTAAAACAGTGTATTAGACATTAAAATGTTGTTTTATTTATTGGTTTACAATAAAAAAAAGGAAATTACATAAAATACAACTAATACAAATGATAAAATACTGCATGACAAAAAATAAAACTCAAAAAAAGACAGAAATAAAAATAATGCGCAAAAATTCAAACTACCTACTACTAAAATAACCACTCAACGTTCAACATGGAATGTTTGTTTCTACTTGTGTTACAAAGCCATAAAGATCGATAATGTATATGACAGACATGGATAATGCATATGTCACGTCCTAGACTATTTATAGCCGATATTAGATGACATTTGTTTACAATCTTACTATACACATTAGGTTTTCGGGCGTCCAAGCATTTTGTCATTGTCTCTTATATACAGTAGTCCGTTCCCACCTCGAGTCGGTTCATTCACTCTAACAGGACAGTTATCGTTTATCCTTGTGTTATTTGAGAAAGCTTAGTTTTATTTTTATGATTGTTGTTTTTACCGGATATTGTGCCACGTTGAGTGGTTAAAAAAAAATTAAGAATCTGATTGGAATAAAAATTGGATATTTGTAAAACAATGGCAGACCCCGGTTAATCCGCAAACCAGTTAATCCGCCCACGAATAATCGGGAGTTTACTGTATATAACAAAATTTTATTTTTTATTTAAAAATTATTAACCTATTAGTAATTTAGTCGTTACACCTATAAAGCAATTGTATTAAAATAATAGTTCTTTGTGTTTTGGATACAAAAGCAGTAAGTACACTTTGCGTTGATACAGTAAATGGCGATATTGATATCTACATCACCAACCAGAATACAATATCTAGGCTGTCTTATAGGTGGGGGTAGTGACCTGCTCATGGGAAGAGCCTTGTTTTGCCTGCCATATCCCGAGACTCCAAGAAGTAATGTTTTAATTTTGCCACATATACTCTCATATATTTATAAAGTGTCATATATTTATAAAGTGTACTCTCATAAAATATATATTGCCACTACATTCTCTTTTGTTGTAATAGATAATTCAAAAAGGATAGTAAGTTCCTTGTTTTTATGTATTTTTTTCCATATTGAAGTATTGGTAATTAATTAAAGTAACAGTAAAAAAAGAAAGATTTATAAGGATACTTGAAAAATCCATCAACTCCCATCAACTTGAATTATTGTTCAATATTCTGAATGGATTACTGAACAGAACTTCCAGTTAATGAGAGCATTCTGAAAGATGTTATGTATAAAGATCTTAATCAAGGTAGGAATGACAGAAATATTATAGTTAGAACAAATCGTCTTTAAACAAAGCTGATCTTTAAATGCAAAATTTGAAAATAAAAATAATCAATTTATCTTGTACAAATTTAATATTGACAGAAAATAGTTGTCTAACTAAACATGCTGGCTGTCAACACTTAACAAATGAAATTAGCTTTTATAGGGTTAGCTTGACATTATTTTTTTTTTACAATACCTTTTTTCATAATTTAATATTTTTTTTCATAAATTTTTCATAATAAAGTTCATTACAAAACAACAAGGTAGTCCTGGATTTTATCTGACTCTTTCTTCATATATTTCAGGCATTTTAGCCTGCACGAATGATACATTCTTTAACAGGTGGTTTTTTATCCCTATTTATATTTATAATCTGTGTGTTATTTATGGCTGACAATAGTCATTCTTTTTTATATTCTTCAACTGTAGTCAAATTTCAATGCTCTTCTTCCTTGACAAAATTTACAAACAGAACCTAAATAATGAAACTATGAGCCTAGAATATACATATTTCTCTTTTAAAGCTTATTTTCTATAAATTACCCAAACTAAATATTTTAAAATATCCAAATTTTAAAACAGCCAATTCAAGGCAATTCTAAATTTATCATTTAGCATTTTTTAGACCTTTTGCAGATAAATTAACCCCATAACCCTTTGAACAGTTTTTAACTTCTTGAAATTTCTCCTTCAGTAAAATGTATTTTAAAAAAAATCAATTTCCTTCGAGTATTTCCATTCGAAGTGATCCAGAACAGAATTATTTTGTTTGATTCTCATCATTTTTTAAACTGATAGCCTTTTTGTTTTATAATACATGCTGGTTTTGGGGGTTGTATTAACATGTATTACTCAAGTTGATGTCTTATAAATTTAATAAGTTTCGATAGTTTCAAATCCAAAAAAATTTAAGCCTGGATTGTATTTTTTTTGTAGTAAAATACTTTTGAAAATTAATAATTTGTCAATTTGAAGTCAATACTTAAGTGACATTTTTACTGTATTAAAATGATAAAAAAATTCAATAAATATGTCCTCAACCTAATAGTTTAGCAGATGTCTTGACTAAAAGGGATCTTGTTTCATGAAAGGATCTTGTTTCATGAAATTAGGTTTTTATTAGTACAGTGTAATAATACTTGAATGCAAACTTCAAAAAAAGTAAAAATCTAAATGTTCTATAAAAGAAAAAATAGCAGTGTCAGATATGCAAGAGAGATAAAAATCCATGAAAACTCTGTATTCATATAATTTATAAAGAAAATTGATAATAAAACTATCAAGCACCTCCTGTAGGTAAAATGGATAAATAAAAAATCAGACCCCTCTTGAATTGTTTAAGTTAATCAAAATTGATCAAAGTGCAGGGGTTCACCTGAATCATCGGTGGGATCATGAAAAGCAAGAGTATCGTAATTTATACGGGAATTATTAGCGTCAGAAAAAAAATCAGGGTTTATTACAACTGAATTTGTAATTGGTTTTTATTTCTAATTTTATTATAAATTCGTATTATACACACACAGGCACACACACACATACACACTCTGCAGATTATATTTTGACATGTATTGCCGACCGGAGCCAGCCGTGTGCTAATAATGCTTGCCAAAATCTGCCAGAGAACCAGTCACTGGATATTATTTAAAAAACCTAACTGACAGAGATTTAACCAGTTGGGTACTGTTTCCTGGGGAATGAATTATCAGCTAATGATCAAGGTGTCGGGATATATAAGAAAATTGTTTCTTAAATAAATTTGAGCTCAATTTGCGAGTTATTAAAAAACACTATTTTTTATTTTTATATCAATTTTTACTCTAGCACAGATTACTCAATTTTACAAAATTTAATTTCTTACTAAACTACTTGTTATGTTATACAGAATTTCTAAAACACAATAAAATTTTTATAAAAGAGCTTATTATTTATTGCTTAATGACTTTGACCTAGCTTAGTTAATTTAATTTTTTAATGTCTTTAAACAGTTTGAACCCTTTGGTTCTAGATGTAACTCTTTAAAAATTTATACCTAATTTTAGCATACATTTATATCCTAAAAACTTACGATTTACTGTTACATTTAAATTATAGAACAATACACAAAATATTCCTGGAAAAGAAACATATTAACATTTTAAATTTCATAAGAAAAGTCACGTATGCAAATAAATCACATTTTACCAGAATGTTTCACCTATTCAAATTAAAAAAGTATACCCTATATTTTCCCATATTAATAATGTTTGATGGTGGTATGAAGGAGCGCAACATACCATACAGTGTAAGAATTAAGTATATTTAGGATTCTAGGGCTAATATAATTTTACCTTGAAATTGGGGACACTTTTTTTGGTTATTAAAAAGTTAGGTTCTGGGGCATCTCTTACTGTGCTTGTATATGCTGACAGTTTGATTATTGCTTCTATTCTTAATTCCGGCGAAACTAGATATTACCCTGGATACTTTGGGCGATGTATATTTGATAGTTGCTGTGTCTACAATTCTATCGGGATACAATTTTTAAAAAAAATAGACGGTCAAAATTTTTATAGATAAAAATATTTAATAACTGTATAATTAAAGAGAAACTTTTATATTGCAAACCTAATTTTTATATAAGTTAATCTATCAAAGGTCACATTCAAGAGCTTAGTTTTGTCACAATACAATTTTGATAGCTGTTATAGTGACCGGCCCAGTCCATCAGAAATGCTGGTTCTTGAAAAGAGTTTATTTACAGTGATGTATCATATTCAAGACTAGTTGTCTGACATTTCTCTAACGTTTATGTAGCTTCTCAAAACTTTTAGCCTAGAAAAGGAAAGATATTTATAGCTCATAATTTGTGCTTTTGTCAGATAATAAAACATTTCATCAGTTATGGTATGGTTATTATTTTACATAATTTAATTAATAATTATTATTTTCTACTAATAATGATTACAAATAGTCAATTAAAAAATAATAAATTAGCATACTACAATTCAGGTGATATGAGCATTCAAACTTGTTAGGTCATTCGGAATGCAGCATATTTGGGATCGTAGTTGAATGTGTTTGTATTACGAAAAGTAATAGCCCATAAGCCGATATTAAACTAAATTAATTATACTGGTAAAAATATTATTTTAGTATCTCGCTAGCAGTTTTAAATTATTGTGTAAGTTAATACTTAGACTTAATATAAATATAATGAACAAAATGTACTCAAGCTTTTGTCAAATATTTAAACCTATAAAAAAAAATTTACAATTATAGTAGAAGAGTAAGTAACTGATATAGTATACATTTTAATATAATACACTGTGGAAATCAGCAGTTGGTGTTTCTTGTAAAGTAAATACTGTAAATAGAGTGTTGAGATCTTGTCAATTTTAGTATAATTTATTTCTCATATAACTGCAATTGTATTTTCAGCAACGAGTGGCCCAGGATGTACTGACGACTCTTAAAGAACACCCAGATGCTTGGACTCGTGTGGATACAATTCTTGAATTTTCCAACAATCAACAGACCAAGTATTACGCATTGCAAATTTTGGAACAAGTCATTAAAACTAGATGGAAGGTTTTGCCAAGAAATCAATGTGAAGGTAGTTAAAAAAAAAAAAATTAATATTTCTTTTACTTTAACCGTTTATGTAAAGCAATAATAGTGACAAACCTTGAAATACAACCATAAATCTTGCTCATCAGATACTTAATATGTCTTATGTAATTTGTTTTTCACTGTTTTGTTAAGAGAAAACTAAAAACAAATGCTGAAAGACTATAGTCTCTGTTTAATATAAAGAAACTATCAAAACATTAAATAAAAAACATTTTTAATAGTTTATAGTTCACATGAAACATCTCACGGTTTGAAATAATTATTGACAATTTATTTTAAAAATGTACCTATTTTATTTGTTTCTATTTTAATACAACATTTTTAACTAACGCAAAATACAAACAAACTGTATCAAACTTGAACCAGTTAATAGCCGGTTATTTATAATTGGTATCTGGTAGTTTTAATTCTCTTCCTTAAATAGAGTAGTAACCTTTGTCTTGCATATAGTTTGTAGTATACTCTCTCATTATCATTATTAGTTATCTAATTCAAGGATCAAACTAGGGGATGTGGAAGGTTTTCAGGAGAGAGGCATAGTTAATTACACTGAAAGTGCTTACAGACAAGAGATGTGAGTTTTCAATTAGGTACACCAGTGCCTAGACTGATGTGACATTAGCATACTGAACTATGTCATTGTTCGTTCTTTTGTAGAATGTTTTACACTTGATAGTCCCTTGTCATTGAGTTATGGTCTCTATGGACAAGGATAATACCTCTAGAAGATGGTATGATCCTTTTCCCCCATTTTATTGTGAAAACTATGATATATATATATATATATATATATATATATATATATATATATATATATATATATATATATATATATATATATATATATATATTAGGTTAGTTTTGGTTGGTAAAGATTATTTAGATTTTTTGGACTTACCTTGGTAAGAGTCCACTCTGTAGTCTTGAAATAGAAACACATAAAAGCACTTAAACAATGATATATTTCAACCACACAGTTGTCTTTGTCAATCGAAGAGAAAACACAAAAAGAAATATGAGAGAATGAAATAAAATAATTGTAATCACAGATTGTGTAGAGTAGAAATCAGATGTCACAGATGCACAGATTAAAGATATATATATATATATATATATATATATATATATATATATATATATATATATATATATATATATATTGTTTCCATGAGCATATGAGTGATTATAGTTTATATAAGTCTGTCAGGGGAAAAGAGATAAGGCTATTTGGAAAAAAAAGTGCAATGTTAAGTGTAACACTTAATATAACACCAAAATACGCTAAATTACACTTAAAAAATAAACAAAATAAAATTATCAATAAAGCAACAAAAATGGCCGAATTACACATAATTAAAGAAAACATTAAATCTGCCTACCATAAAAAAAAGCCAAATCAACTTACAACTTTACACTACTAATTTGGAAATAATGAAAACTTTTGATACTCTCACACCTATTATACACGAAAAACAACAAATTATAATAAAACATAAAACAAACAATAAATAGACAAAACAGAAAAATCGAAAATTTATCAAAACAACAACACAATCTAAAAAATAGCCTAGAACCAATCCACACACCTAACAACAATAAATTCATAAACTTAACTTAAACACAGTTTACTGAAATAGAAAAAATAATAATAACAAATCCCTTCAAATACAACCTACCTAATTTCAACAAAAAACAAATAATAAAAAACCTAATAGTTGACACAGAATCTAACATCCACAAAATTACCCACCAAAATACTGAACACATACGAAACAATATTAATAACAAAATTAACCTAATAAAAACAGAAAAAACAAAAAAACGGAACAATATATAAATAAAAAAGAAATTATAAAACTCAGAGAAAAACTAGAAAACAACCACTACTTAATATTAAAATCCGATAAAACAAAATACACCAGTAATAATAGAAACTACCAAATACGATGCAATGACTAACTACAAAAAAGAAAATAAATGCGAACAAATCCCAGACCCAACTAGCAAATACCTTATTACAATAAAAAACCTAGTAGTCACACACAGAAATACCCTAAACTATAACAATAAATTAAAATACCACACAAGACTATATCCATTCAAACCATGTGCACCAATATTAACAGGAATACCAAAAATCCACAAACCCGAGACACCATTCAGACCACTAATAAATTTCAAAACAGCACCATCCTACATAATCGCAAAAATACTAGACAAAATAATAAGATCTAAAATACAAATCAACAACACATACAATATAAAAAATGGATACGAATTAATTAATAAAATAAAAAATATAGAAACAAATAACAATACTAAAATAATAAGTTATGACATAACTAACATGTACCCTAGTATCTCAATAGAAGAAACCGTAGAAATAATGAAAAAAAAACTAATACACAATAACGAAAAAAGAAACACAATAGATAGTATCATTAGGCTAACAAAACACATATGTAACCAACATTACTTCCAATTTAACAATAAATACTATAAATAAACAACTGGACTCCCCATGGGATCACCCATATCATCAGTCATGTCAGAAATATATTTACAACACTTTTAACAAATAATAATTAAACCTATACTAAACACACACAATATTTCACTATGGACAAGGTATGTAGACGATATACTTAATATACCAACCTACCATTCACAACGAACACATCATAATATTAAACAAACTAAATACATACAACGAAAACATACAATTCACTGTTGAAACAGAAACAAACAGAACAATTAACTATCTTGACATCACATTAAATATAAATAACAATAAAATAGAAGCTACAGTACACAGAAAACTTACTTCCAACAACACCTAATACACTACAAATCTAACCACCCCTGGACACACAAAATTAACAATTACAGTAACATGATAAGTAAAGCAATAAAATACACACAAGATAACAAACAAAAATTAAGTGAAGAATTAGATAACATTACAAAAATAGCAATAGAAAATGGATACAACAAACACCTTATAAAAAACAAATACAATAAATTTACAAAAACACCTAACCTCAACACAACACTACAACCTGAACACAAAAATAAAAAAAATCTACCTAAAATATAAATACACCAATAACAAAATAGAAAAACTAACAAATGTATACAACAAAGAATACTACACTCCAACATAAAAACCAAACAACAAAATAATAAAATATCTTAACACAAACCACAAAACAAATACAGAAAAATATAACTCATCAGGAGTTTACAAAATTACATGTAACGACTGCAATGCATTTTACATAGGGAAAACGACCAGATCGTTTAAAATAAGATTTGAAGAACATTACAGAGCATTTAAAAATAAAAATACAAAAGTATCAAATGTTGCAGCACACCTATTATCACATAAACATGAAATAACAAACTACGAAAGTAACCTAACCATACTTGAAATAAATTTTGAAGCCATCTCTCAATATCTTGTTGAGTTTATGTAGACCAGGATGGTAGTCTGTTATTAAAGACAGTTTATTTTGTTCTGTTTGTGGTTTATCTATCCACGGTTCACCATAAACCACAAACAGAACAAAATAAACTGTCTTTAATAACAGACTACCATCCTGGTCTACATAAACTCAACAAGATATTGAGAGATGGCTTCAAAATTCTTCAAGCTTCCATCCACACCAAAAATCTTTTCACCGATCCACCGCAAATTTGGTACAAGCAACCTCCCAACTTGAAAAACATCCTAGTACATCCTAAACTACCAGAGCCTGATACAGAGAAACTACACAAACTTCCTCATGGCTCCTTCCCATGCAATAGACCTAGATGCAAGACGTGTCCAATACACCCCTCAGCAAATAGTTTCAACAGGCAAACAATAAAAATGGTCTTCAAAATACAGGGTCATCATAATTGTACATCGAAAAATGTCATATACCAGCTACAATGTAAACTTTGCTCAGCACAGTACATAGGCCTGACCACGGATGGTCTGAATATCAGAATGAATGGCCACAGACATGATGTTAAAATTATGAATATGGATAGACCAACAGCTCAACATGCTGCGAGTCACATCACAACTTTTGATGACTGCTATACCACAAAAATAATTAAATCACTCCCCCCTGATTGCAACCCCTCAGAACTGAGAAGGTGGGAACTATCATACCAGTGGTATACCAAGTCCAGAGAATCCCCTAACCTCAACATCAGATAAATCCTTTCATTTTTTTTTCTCCCCCCCCTTTAATAGCCTTATCTCTTTTTCCCTGACAGACTTATATAAACTATAATCACTCATATGCTCATGGAAACAATATATATATATATATATATATATATATCCCTTTAATCTGTGCATCTGTGACATCTGATTTCTACTCTACACAATCTGTGATTACAATTATTTTATTTCATTCTCTCATATTTCTTTTTGTGTTTTCTCTTCGATTGACAAAGACTACTGTGTGGTTGAAATAAATCATTGTTTAAGTGCTTTTATGTGTTGCTATTTCAAGACTACAGAGTGGACTCTTACCAAGGTAAGTCTGTCAGTTTCCTAGTCCAAAAAATCTCTCTCTCTCTCTATATATATATATATATATACACACACATATATGAAGTTAATATTCAGTGCAACGGAAAAACATTGGATAACATGAAATATCAAGAATATATACATATATATATATATATATATATATATATATATATATATATATATATATATATATATATATATATATATATATATAGAGAGAGAGAGAGAGAGAGAGAGAGAGAGTGATTCGACAATGGTCAAGTGACCTATAGGTGCCTCATCACACAAGGTAAAATCATTGCACTTAGTGGCGGATAAAATTACTTACAATAGTAATATATTAACTCCATAAAGTCAGTGCAACGGAAAAACATTGGATAACGTTAAATATCAAGAATATATATATATATATATATATATATATATATATATATATATATTTGTAATTTAGAAAAAATTACAGCTACACAAATTTAATAGTATACAGCTACACTAACTTGCAATTCATAGGACAAGTTGTAATAACTGTACGTGTGGTGGCGTAAGAAATATTTTTTTAAAAAGTATTTTATATGAAAAAGGTCTAAATAATTTATTGTTTATTTGAAACATTTTATAACATGGATTTAGAACGCCTGCCAGGTACAAAATTACAACCAGGTACCCGAAATTACAAATACATAACCTACGTTATTTGCAATTGTTCAAATAACACAATTCAAATAATTACAATTTTTCAAGATAATTTGTTATTCAAAGCCCAAATCAAATATAGCACTGTGGATTTGGATCAGTACCAGCATTATTTATATATTATATAAATACTTGTTAAAAGTTAAATAAAATTATCTGCTCTACATTTGATGATACATTATATTGATATAAAACTATACTGGTAGATGACATTATTTTTGTTAATTTCAGAGTTAAGATCCCACCATGGGTATACTACAACGATGTGTTTACTTC
This sequence comes from Prosapia bicincta, assembly GCA_036971475.1. Taxonomy (NCBI): domain Eukaryota; kingdom Metazoa; phylum Arthropoda; class Insecta; order Hemiptera; family Cercopidae; genus Prosapia; species Prosapia bicincta. Next base: position 45,797,851 of record JBAIZL010000005.1, on the reverse strand, counting down.
TCAGTAACTTGGCATTTTCATAAATCTGGCATTGCTTTGATCTTATATCTGCTAGATTATTGAGGGAGCTGATGTATTTCTCATATAATTTCTCAATTTTAATTTAATCAACAAATTTTAATGTTAAAATTGTTAAATAAAGAGTTTTTATTTTAATTTACAATGCTTTTACCTGTTAGGAATCAAAAAATACATCGTGGCACTGATCATCAAAACTTCATCTGACCCAGAAGTTATGGAACGGGAGAAAATGTATCTAAACAAACTGAACATGATTCTTGTACAGGTAAGTTTTTTGTTTTAATATATTTCAGTATCAACTCAAGTTTTGTATAGTCAAGACTATTTTGTGGTTGGAAAATGTCAATTACTACAGTTGGCGCCGCTTATTGTGATCATATTTGTCAGAAGCATATTTGATAACAATAACCGAACGCTTAATCACAATGTAGTCTAAAGCCGTACTGCATAGAACTCATTGTATTATGGCCACAACTGTTTGTTCTGAACGATATGTAAGCCTATCATTACATTAAGTAATTCTAATTCTGTAACTATAATTAAACTGTAATTACAAAATTTTGATGCTATTCCAGACAGTTTTATGTACAGTAATAGAATTTCTGTAATTTAGTTTTCTACTTGTTAAAATTAGTGGGCATATTTCATGTCAGTTTATTTTATTCCACTGTAAATTTTTTTTAAACACTGAATCTAGCATAATTGAAAAAAAATACAGTAATAGAACTACGTAAAACACTTGATCAAAACATTTTAACACATAAAACTTCATTATAAAACACTTCAATCTTATTTACACTTCAAATTTACATTTACTTTTTCTCGAAGAATTCCTCTATATGTGACTGTCTGTAGTCTTCTCGTAAAATATTGTTTATAAATTGTTATATTCATAATGTTTGTTGAAATTTTCTGCTTTTTGTTGAACAAACTGCCTTATAAATCTTTGGCCATTCGTATTGTAACCAGTCCTCAGCTCCAACAAAATCAGCATTTCTTTTTTCACCACACGTTTTCTTCTAAACAATGTTTTCCCTTTTCTTCCATCTATTGAACCATCCATCTGTGGCTTTAAAATCCTGTTTTCCTATTTTTTGGCAAGATCCTCAGCTTTTAGACTCATAGTCAACTAGAGCATCTTTTTTGCGAACATTTTTAAACCACAATTTCAAAGCTGATTCCACTTGCGGATCCTTCCCAGAACGATGTCTTTTGTTGTCAACATTTGCATTACACTTTGATAATGACAAGATTTCTTCTTTGTTGTTCAATATTTTACATAAGAGAGGTTGAGAAACACCAAGTTGAGAAGCGGCGTTTCTTTGACTCATTTTTGGTAATTTACTGTACCCATCTAGAATATTAAATTTTTGTTTCAGACTTAAATTGCGTTGTTTCTTTTGAGATTCGGACATCTTGCTATACTGTCCTTTGAAACTTCAAGTGACACTAAACTCTACAAAACAAACGAAAAAGACCTTTAAAAATTAAGTTATGTAAAATCACACTGAAATACTGTAATAAACGTTCATAAAAGTTCACTGTTAAAAAATACAGTAGGACTGTACTGTAAATGGTTCAGTAGTAACATCAACTAATGTTAACAAACAACTAGAGTCGACTCAAGCGAGGCTAGGGTGTTTGCGTAAACAAAGAGTAAGGGAGACATTCTGAGAACTGTGCTAAGTGCTGAAACCGTTATAAAGTATTTCTGTCATTCTAAAAATAAACATTCTATGAATTGGGTGCCATTGTGTGTTGCACGTGCTGTTTACACTACTTTGTAGACATTTTTACTTGGTCTATGTTAGTATACGTTGACGCATATGATTTTGAATGGCAAATTAAACAATAATAATAAGTGAACAGATGATTACAATAAGCGGCCTAATTACAATGTATTAATATACGTCCGTGTTTGTTTTTCAATGGAACGATAACAATAACCGAATGATAACATTAACCGTGATCACAATAAGCGGCGCCGGCTGTATTAGACCAAGTAACCATTTAGAGCCAAAGAGAGAAATACTAGTAGCACTACTACCGAACTGAATGAATGACTACTGCTACTGTGCTGCTAGTGTTCCCATCTTTGCCTGTAATGTTTACTCATTCTTTAGTAGTTTAAGATATTTTTCATTATCTTATTATAATATTCATTATCTGAAATATTGTATTATGCAAAATTTGTAAATCCCTCTCAAAGGGTAAGGAAGCTAATCAATTAAGCACAATCAGGTAAGATTGTGCAAGCAAATAGTGAAAATACTTTTTTTAATGCTTGGCTTTTAAGATTGTATTAAATATAAATAAATAATAGATTTACAAAATAACTTGTAATTGTAATGCCAAAACAATAAAGATGGCTAATTTGTGTGCGTGCGTGCCAGTCATCTAATTTAGAAATTTATAAAACTAGCTTACCCATTAAACATTGCGGTATCAGAAAAAAGTAATATAAAGGAAACTTGTTATAAAAAAATTAATTTTAAATATTCTATTTTATTGGAAATAAATTTATTTACATTGGAAAATCATTTCAAGTATCCTAGCATTTCCAGTTGCTACTTTGCCTCTGATCTATTAAATAGAAAACAAAAATCTGTGATTCAAAGCATTAAGCTATAAACAGGTTTGTGTGATAAAGTTTGATTTATTTACATTGACATATGCAAGTTAACTATTTTTCAAGCTGTTATAACTGAAGCTTATTCAATTTTTCAACTTTTCACTTTTTATAAAAATCTTACCCATAGCTTTTAAGTAGAATATGATATCTATGGTTTAGATATTTTTTTGAATCACTCATGGATTCCATAAAGGACATGTCTTATAGGTTTTGCCATGATAAAATTCAATTATACTTTTCAGTTTTGTGTCATGATTTTTTATCACTATTAATGATATCTTTGCAGAAACTGTTGTCCTACAATTCCAGAGGTACCACATTGACTGTGTTGAATTGATCTATATGCCCATTGACAGGTTTCTGTCCTGCAATAATTGCAATTTTAAAATTGCATTCAGACAACATTCTGTCTTAGAATATTTTTAAACATTTTTTGGCCTATACATTTATATCCTGTAACATATTGATGTTGAATGAGATAGTATTGCAAGTACTCATTTTTGAATGTTTTGCCATTTTACCTATTAAAAATTTGAAATCCTATAAAACCCTTTTGCAGTTATCCTCTACATTATGGTACACTCAACATTTCTAGTTCTTAGCCTTAATAGAATCAGCTGTGTGATGATCAGTCATTATGTCAATCAGAACATTGAATTTTATGTGGAAAGTTTATAACATCTTACTCTTAAATTATATATTCTTATATCTATTTACATAGTTATTTGTTCATAAACCTTTAAGTATAACAAAATATAGGGAGCGATCAGAGCTCATTATTATGAATAAACATATAAATAATGTGTTAATGTTATAAAAATACCAAGTTAAAAATTTTATTTATATGAAATAATAACATTTTATACTGCAGTGTTAAGAAGATGCAGTAATACAAACTATAAAAATAGTATAGGCTGGCTAGACCGGTAGAAGAAATGATACAGAGAGTGACAATTAAATGTGTCTGGAGAAGGACTGTCTGCTGATTCGGCGGTTGTGTCAATTTTTGTGAAAAATTTCAAAAACAAATAAAAAAGGAAAATCTTTCTCCTAATACAACTGTGATGAAACAGGGCTCACTTTTAATATGCTTCCATCAAAAACTCTTGCCTTTCATGAAGGAAGTGCAGGTTCCAACCACAAGAAAAGCAAGGAGAGGATAACATTCTTAGTTTGTTCTAAGGAAAGCATAGACATAATCTTATAGTTATAGTCAAATCAGCTATGCCCCGGGCGCTTCAAAACATTTCCATGTCAGCATTTCCGGTTTTAAATAAGAACCAAAAATTTGATAGGATAGACAAAGAACTATTCAAAGAGTGGTTGTTTTATTAATGAGTTTGAGCCTGAAACTGATAAGTTTTTAAAAGCAAAGAATTTGACTTGGAAGACAAGGAAGTTGTGTACTGGATGTACGAATAATGGAATGAAGTAAGGGAAGAAACTAGGGATGGGCCGATTCCGATTCTCGATTCCAGGAATCGTCGATTCTAGGTGGTATCGAGGAATCGTCGATACTCGATTCTTCATCATAAAAGTGTCGATTCCGATTCCTATTTTGTTAACTATTAAAATATGTGTGTGGAGTAATTTATTAGAAAAATAATTAATTACCAACTATATCTTACTTATGTATTGGTTGATTTGAATGAATTATATGATTAAAGTAAACGAAAATATAACGAAAATATTATTATTTATGAAGCAACAGCAATCAAGATCCTAACCATTTCTGGTCGTTTGACATCGCTCCTCTCTCTCTCTCACTAGAGCGGGTTCGATACTCTCTCTCTCTCTCTCTCTCTCTCCCCCCCCGCGTATCTTACCTCCACTGATTTATAGATGTCAGAACAAAACACAAAAAAGTACAGTAAAAACTCGATTAACCGTGGCCATGATGGTTGAGCGAATAGACGGATAACAGAAACACCGTATTATTCCTCCGAAACTTAACCTCAATAAATTATATTATAGACGGTATTCGGTTCAGGCTACTGGCCGTCGCGTCAATTCGATGACAGTTAACAGAAACTGACGGTGGAAAACCACATAATATATCAAATATGAAAAAGCAATTAAACAACATTCATTTTGCCCAAATTTATCAACAAAAAAGATCTATACTTGAAGAAACTTTATCCTTAGACACAGGACCTACAAGTGATAGTCGGTTAAAAATCAACTGGGATTGAGGAATAAATACAAAATAGGCTTGAATCAGTTGCACTTGTTCCAGACACCTGCAGAAAAATCGTCCCACCAGATGTGGAGAAGGTATGCCCCACTAATCCAGAATGTTGAGGAAGAAGGTACCCCAGGGGAATTGACAGTAGAAGAAGAAGTAAACAATTATCTGGGGGAACCATTAGCCAGTCCAGATTGTGATGTTGGGAAGTATTTGGCAGTACAAAGTGCCAAATACCCTCATTTAAATGCAATGGCAATACAATACCTGTCTGCCCACTCGCGACAGTGTTTTCTGAAAAACCTTTCTCAACTTCAGGAGTTATATATGACAAGCAATGAAACTAGCTTGACCCACAACGTGTTCAAATGCTTGTGTTTTTGAACAGAAATGTACATTACCTGCCAGACTTTTAAATATTAAAAACTATCCTATTTGTATTAATTTTTTACTTTTTATGTTGTTTGTTTGTTTTTAATTTTTGTTTTGTTTGGGAGACAATGTAAATAGGCTTAGGTATTTTTTCAAAACATCATAAAATAAGTAAAGTTCACATTTTTAACTTTAAAATAAGTCATTACTTTTATCTGATATGTTTTTAGGCTTTTAAAAATTCCTATTGATAAATCAAGGTTGAAGGTTTTGTGTAGCCTATTACATTAAAACAGAACTTTTAAAAGGTTTTGCCATATGACCAAGATGTTAACTAAATTAATTATTAGAGAACTAGAATGTAAGCTAATATAACTTGAGAGAATCGAGTAAAGAATCGAGAATCGAATGGAAAATTTTAGAATCGGAATCGGAATCGAAAATTTTAGGAATCGGCCCATCCCTAGAAGAAACATCAAGAAAGTCGTGCAATAAAATCCTGAGTTATAATGAAACTGTTGATTCTTTTATTGATCCATAGGAAGAAACAAACTTGACATTTCTTATCAAGAAACTTTCAGGTTGTAAAAATTCAAAATTATTGAAATAGTACAAAAAAACTATTGAAGGCAGTGATGACGAGAATAAACATCAATGTTCGAGACAGTACATAAAGGTTTCCCTTTTTCATTAGTCTGCCTTGAAAACTGCACTGTGCTATATTGAACAACAGACACACCATGCCAACAGATATCCTTATGCTAAGACGTCTAGACGCAGAAGACACTTCACAATTTTTTCCAAAAAATATAGCAACCGTGATGAATATTGTATTCCAAAGCAACTTTAAATTTATCTAAACTCTGTAACCAATAAAGTTCTATAAATTTATTTTGTGCATTCTTAACTATAGTATTTGGGTTCATTAGCAACTCCTATTTTATCAATATACAGGAACATATTTTTGTGTAATCCGTGTTTTCTATAATCTGATAGTGTCTACCTCGAATTATCAAGACTGTACTGTACTTTCAAACTTCTCTAATATATACATTTTTAGTGCCCCTAGCTGTGGTCTGTCTACAAACTGTTGAGTAGAAAATAATACCTGTAGGTTAGAGCACAATGTCTTAATCTCATGATTATTCAGCTGCATGTAATTTAAATAAATGGTTAGATATCAAAGAACCAGTACTTTACATAGCTGTTTTTAAGTTGACCAATTTTCACAATAACAGAGCTTCCTATTATCATTATAGACCTACTTGTACTTATGGGTATATGGCCAGTCATATGAGTAGGCTGTAATATTTATATAAGTATTTTGAGAATTTTTTTCTCAAAAGAGTACCATTTTGAATTTTTGCTTTTTTACCCGTTAAATAGAAAATTTTATTAAATCCTTTCTTAGTTGCCTCTGTTAAGAAATGAATTTACCCTTAAAATTTTTAGTTTCTAGCTGTAATGGTTTCAGCTATGCATTGATCTTTCAGTTATTGAATCAGTCAGGACATTGTATTCCCACACAATTTTTAAGTTAGGAATCTATATGTTGATTTATTAATAATAATTTGCAAATTTTATTTTTCATAGAAAGAATTTTGTAAATTAATGCTTCGCATATGCTCATTTAATTAAATGCCTAGGCACTTGTTATAAAAGGTTTATTTTGCCCTTTAAAATGAAAAAAAGAAAAAATACATAATCTTTTCATAGTACAGACCTTAAAATATAACAAAAGGTTCTTTCGAAGTTTCAAGTTTCTACCTTTTACATTTCTGGCGACACGTTGGTCAGTCAGTCAAGACGTTACTTTTTATTATAAAGATCACCTAAATAGTGTTGTAAATAATAATTAACAAAAAACAAAAATTTGTCTTTTAGGTTTTAAAAAGAGAATGGCCAAAGAATTGGGAATCATTTATCCCAGATATTGTTGGAGCTAGTAAAACAAATGAAAGTCTCTGTCAGAACAATATGGCAATATTGAAACTCTTAAGTGAAGAAGTATTTGACTTTTCAAGTGGCCAGATGACCCAAACCAAAGCCAAGCACCTAAAGGATACCATGTGTTCAGAGTTTTCACAGATATTCCAGCTTTGCCAGTTTGTTTTAGTAAGTAATATTTTATTATATTGTGTACCACAATTGTTCCAATATTTTTGTTTGATATCAGTATTGTATCAAAAACAATGATTCCATTTCAAACACTATGCAAAAAATACTCTATACAAAACGTCTTTAAATTGAAATATTAAAAAAAATGAAGATTACAAAAATCTATCACAATTGTTCAATATATGCTCAATTAGGTGTTTGAATGACATCTATTCTTAACTGAATGAATCCAAAATTGTATCCACCTACTGCGCAAAGAGTTTAAAGTGCGGTCTTGGAATCTTGTGCACCTTATCAATGTTAAGGCAAATTTTTATTCAGGAACCTGAGTATGGCCTTGTGTCAATTTTGTTAAAAGATGTCTACGTCAACTGTAAGTTATGGAAATTAACCAGTTCTTTAACAAAGCATTATATGAGGCGCCATTTCTGTTTCTACATCAAACCGTAAACTTCGGTTTATGAAACTGCATAAAATACTATCACTAAGAATAAATCTTTTTCATGTTGATTGGTTTAACAAAGAAGTTTGAGTCCCGATACAGTTATGTTATGTTAGTTATCACAACTGCTAATATGAAATATTGCCTTATTCCTAAATTTAACCATGGCATGAAAGTTTCACCTTCTATGTCTTCGTAAGATAGCAATGCCTGAGTCACCACACTTCAGTTTGTCACAAGACAAACTCTTCAAAGCACCGTTCAAACATCCCCACATGATTCAGACTCACATAATGTAAAAGTTTTCTTTCTACTCCATATTAGATGAATTTACTGCAGTAACACAAAAAAACGTCTGCCATTTTCAAAGGCTTGAATCTCACTGACTTCTAGTTACACTAATTATAGTTTAATCTAAGTAAAACTTTCCCTTTCTTCTTTTCCGTTTATGTCCTATTCTCCATTGCTTTGTCAAAACAAAGTAGCGTTGTCATAGCAACAAAAAACTTTTCCCATGTTCTCAATACTTGTTCTTTTATTCTTGTTATTTGATCTTTTGTAACAGCTAGTATTATTACAAAATATATTTTCAAATTTCTAGTTTTGTCCTTCTAATTTCCTCGCTTTTATTAGTCCTTATTTACTTAATCTCATCTTCAACTCTGTAATTCCTTACTCATAGAGCTGTGTCGGCATGTTTAGTAAGAATTAAGAAACCTGTTCCGCTGATGAATATGTTCTTATGGCAATATAGTTTTGTAACCTGTTTTAAGGCTATGATTTTTTTCAATCGTTTGTCCCTAGTGGCAAAGGATATCTTTTCGATTTCTATTTACTAATTTAGGCTATTTTTACAAATTTTAATAATCTAAATAATTTTAATGTATTGAGTTTAAATTTAGCTTATTCTAATGCCGTATTGTTTGTTTCTAATCGGGCTTAATCTATTTTATTTAAATTTTGGTAATATTAGTATAATTTTGCCTGATGCCCACTTTCTAAACTATTACCTTTGTTTGCGATGTTCACTGTGGTTGTTCCACAATGTAATATTTTTACTTTCTTGAACTATTAAAGACCTAACACTGATAGCAACAAAAGTGGAATATGTAAGAACTTAATGTGTGTAGTGAATATGTGGAACTTAATGGTCATAATACGGGAAAGGAATTTTTTTTAAAGGAATTAGAAAATTATTCCTAACTTTGTAAAATATATTTAGCTTAATGGAGATTATGTTGAAATTTATAAAGTTAACATAAAACAGTGTATTTTTTTCTCATTAAATACAATTCCAAAATTTTACTAATCCTTGTTTTTTTATGTTCTGAATATATCTGGTCGCATCCAAAAGTGGTAGGATTGATTTTTTTACAAGAATTTTATTGATGATATATTTACATCGACTTAATAATCTTCAAAGTATGCTCCTTGAGCAGCTACACACTTATTATAACGTTGCTCCCATTCCCCGTACGCCCGCTGGAAATTTTCTTTGGGAATGCCGTAGATGACCGTCGTTGAAGCGTCTTGAACGGCCTTTATCAAGTCAAAACGTCGTCCCTTGAGCTGTCTTTTCATCAGGAGGAAGAAGAAGAAGTCCGGTGATGCCAAATCGGGAGACCAGGGCAGGTGCGGCAACGTGGCAACACCGTATTTGGCCAGGAGCTGTCTGACGACGAGCGCGCCATGGCACGGCGCGTTGTCATGATAAAGCACCCAGCAGTTTGCGATGGCCGGTCAGACTTATTTCACGCGTTCTCAGAGGCGGGTGAGCACCTGCACGTAAAAGTTCGCATTCACAGTCTCCCCTGGTGGGACAAACCCCTTGTGAACCACTCCATGACGGTCGAAAAATACAATCAACATCATTTTGATTTGCTCATGCGAGCCTTTTTTGGACGTGGGGACGCGGAAGTGTGCCAGTCCGCGGATTGTCTTTTCAATTCGGGGTCATATTGAAAAACCCATGTTTCATCACATTGTCCAAACAATTTTCATCTCGGTGCAAATTGGGTAACACATCTTCGGAAGTGCACACACGGGTTGCCTGTTGGTCGACACTCAGAATTTTCGGCACCATCTTGGTGCACACCTTGCGCATGACCAAATCCTGTGAAATAATGCGTTGGACGTTGGATGCAGACAGACCCAACTGGTCTGCAATTTCTTCACTGGTTAGGTGTCGGTCTGTGTTCAGCAGTGTCCTCACTCTGTCTACATTCGTGTCGGTTCTTGCCGTTGATGGCCGTCTGGAACGATGGTCCTCTTCAACGAGCTCCCTACCCTCTTTCAACAACTTTCGCCACTCAAATACTGTGGAACGGCTTAAGGCAGTGTCCCCATAAGCCTGCTTGATCATATTGAGGGTCTAAGTTGCCGTCTTCCCAAGTTTCGCACGAAACTTCACAGAATAACGTTGCTCTAAATTCGGATTCATTTTGTTTTTCGACGTGGACAAAAAACTTGCTTCAATAAAAACTGTGTCCTGACTCAACGACAGCCCGCAGGCGAATGAGGTTGGTGTCAGTCTGTTGCTAAGAGCTCCCCTCCACCTTAGCCTGCCAGGCTGACCCCCTCCACCACTCCGTTCTCGCCAGAGAAAATCAGTCCTACCACTTTTGGGTGCGACCATGTATCTAATAATATCATGCATATATGTGTTCTTTAAACTTCATTTCTATTATTGAATATAAAATTTCAATAATGGTGGATAATTATTAAAAAATATGATTCTTATAAGTTATTATAATTATAGTTTTTATTTATATTAAAATTTAAATCAGATTCCATGTGTAATTTCATCATTTCCAAGCTAAAGGGGCAAACTAGTAAATATAACTTTCATCATTTAAAATACAATGGCCACACTAATTAGCTAATAGAAAATATTTCAACTTGTTTTAGGATCAATCCCAGAATGCACCTTTAGTTGCTTCTACTTTAGAAACTTTGCTTAGGTTTCTGAATTGGATTCCTCTGGGATATATCTTTGAGACTGATCTTATTAGTACCTTAATTTTTAAGGTAAGCTGAAAATTTAGTATTTTCTAAGAATTCATGTTTTTTTTCTAAATTTAAAATTATATAATAAGTCAATGACAGTATGTACATTTTTTGACCCAATTTTCATCTTAATCTTTTTACACTTATACATATTAAGTGTATACATATTAAGCGTATGTATTTATGTTAATTTAATTTATATTATGGATTGCTTATAATAGCATTTTACTTTGTGCCTACAGTAGTATGCCCAAATTTAAACAAAAAGTAACTTACTATAGACAAGTGTTCACATATTAATGTGTTAAAGTATAAGGGAGAGTATGAGCATTAGTCAACAATAATTCTACAAAGTTTTATTTTTAAATGAACACTTACGCTAATGACCAGAAAATTAAACTGCTAAGTTGCGTGATGTACCAGCTGATCAGTTGAATGTATTGGACAATGACAATAAACGTATCTCTTTTTAGTAAGAGCTTAGGTCTTAAGGCAAAAGCTATATTTTTGTGTAAAATATTTAGTTTCAGTGCAGTTTTTGGAACTGGGCGTATTGTCTTTTACACAGGATATAAAATTCTTATTTAGGTTTCTTAAAAATTTTAATATTTGACTAGTATGAATACAATTTGGTTTGCTAGGAATTTGCACTTTTCATATTCATTGCCTGTGTACAGTACAGTGTATTTATGAATACAAAATACAGTCGGACCTCTATTTATCGAACTTTTTATATCGAAATTCTCTATTTATCGAATTATTTCCAGTCCCTTGAAATTTCAATGGAAAAATGTTTCTGTATATCGAAAAGAAATTCTATATATCGAACTTAATTTTAGAGAAAATAAAACTACTGCATATACCTATTTTTAAATATTGAATATAAAATGTGTAACAAAACGTGTTATTGAATGTCACGTAATCCTCCCGTAACACATTATTCATTCAGAAACATTGAGAGTGAGAGAGCAACGTAAGAATATGTTGACATCTGTTAAGACTTTGTCCGGGTGGTTGGGCTTGACTAACATGACTAATGGCTCTCTCATACACTCTTACTCATTTCTTTCAGGGCAGAGTGCAGTACTGTATTGTATTTCATGTGAACAAGTTTTGTCATTCGGTTATTGGTTAGTGGATGGTCTGGTTTGTTTAGATAACTGAAAGTCGGTGTTCTTTTTTTACCGTTTAATATTGACTGTTTGTTACGTTTAGTAACATTACTGTAGTTTTGTTGAGTTTGGTTTTGAGTTTTTGTTGACGTTATGTCCAAAAGAAAGTCCTTGAATGTTACGGAAAAGGTACAATTATTAAAAGACGTTGATAGTGGAATACGAAAAAAGATGTTTGCACAGAAGTTTGGCGTTCCACCCAGTACAGTGTCGACGATAATAAAAATCGTGAATTTGTTTTTAAAAGTTAAAAATCTGTAGGAGGGGACAGAAAACATTCAAAAATATGTAAATACGATGATGTTGACGAGGCGGTTTTCAAGTGGGTGAAAATTGTACGAGATAAAAACATGCCTGTTCCAGGACCTCTCATAAAAGAAAAGGCAATTGAATATGCGGAAAGATTAGGACACAAAGAGTTCCAAGCAAGTTTGGGATGGCTAGACAAATTTAAGAAGCGCCATGAAATCATAGAAAAGGTTATTTCGTGAGAACGCGATGTGTATCCGAAGCAGATCGTAGCCAGTGGAAAGCTACAATTTTAAAATCAATTGTAGAAGAGTATGAGCCTGACAATATGTTTAATATGGATGAAACTGGCCTTTTTTTCAAGTGTGTACCAAATAAGAAGCTAACCTTTAAAAACGATAAATGCTTTGGAGGTAAACACAGCAAAGAGCAACTTACTAATGTGGTATATGCTAATATGTCAGGAAAAAAAATGTAAAATTTTGGTCATTAGGAAAAGCAAGCAGCCAAGATGTTTTAAAGGAGTGAAGTCGTTAGAAGGTGACTATGAATACAATAAATAATCATGGATGACGAGTGACATTTTTGAGAGGTGGATATTGAAATTGACGAAGTAATGATTAAGCAAAAGAGAAAAGTCATTCTTTATTTGGACAATTGCCCTGCACATCCGTCTTCTGTCTCAAAAAAGTTGGTGAACGTGAAGCTTGTTTTTTTCCTTCCAAATACCACCTCGAAACTGCAACTGATGGACCAAGGCGTCATTAAAACTCTTAAAATGTATTATAGAAAACAGGTTCTTAAGAGACTTATTCGTGCATTGGAAAATGACAAACCTATTGAAAATGTTATCAACTTCTAGGCTGTGTATATCACAATTAGTAAAGGAGTGGCCTAATGATGTTGCGGGATCGACGATAAGAAATTGTTTTTTAAAAGCCGGCTTCTCTGAAATATCTGTTGTGGAAGAAAGTAATGTACTGCCGCAAATTGAGGAATGTTGGAAGCATTTACAATCGGCAGGCACGATCAACGACAATGTTTCGCTAAACGAATTTTTAAGGGTGGCTGAAGACGTTATTGTAGCTGAATATCCAACAAATGATGATATTTTAAGTTCTTTAATAAATACTGAAGTTGAAGATGAGGGCACAGAGACAGAAAATATAGAAGTTCCTAAACCTTCCAAGAAAGAAATGACGGCAGCATTTGAAACGATTCGTCATGGACTTCAATTCGTAGAAAACGAATCTGATGAAATTTTCCAGTCTCTTACCAAATGTGATCATCTTTACGAAGAATCTATATCAAACTTTGTACAAAAGGATATTCGAAGTTATTTTACTACCCAACAATAAAATGCAATATTATTAAGGTATGTACATAGTTCAGTATTAACTAAATGTGTGTTTTTCATCACTGTTTGTATTTTATAATTTTCCAGCTTGTCATGAACAGCAACAAAATTTCGTTATTAATGTATAGTTCGTAGCCCTATAATACTGTAGAAGAGAACAAAATTTATTGTAAACAAATACGGTAGTACTGTTTCTTAGGCATTATAGTTTCGTTCGCGTAAACTTGTGTAATACTGTAGTATGAGTCTTTACGGAAAAATCAGATTTCTCTTTTTGAAGTTTCCATATATCGATGTTTTTATAAGGAATCTACAATTTTGATATATGGTCCGACTGTACATAACAAAATTTTATATGATATTCATAAATACTTTCATACTATATAACATGTACCTAGTTATACCTCACACACAAGTGATGCTCCACAGACCAGACACCCTACCCCATTGAACAAAAAAATTCTAATAATTCAAAGAGTGAGCTTTAAAAGAAATTTGAAAATTGTCATAAAGAATGCAAAAAAAAAATACTTTTGTGTGAATGTCATTATAAAATAAAAAGACGTATATTTATTATTGTAGATTGCACATGGGGGCGGTGCACCACAATAACTGGTTGAAATCCTCATTATGGGACCAATGATTTCTAGACTACATTAGTAAATTTTGTATGGAATAATATATATATAGCTCTTATATTCATTATTAGGTTTCTTAAGACCGTAGTCAAAGTGTCGATGCCCAACTCATCCTTGAGTTATGGCATATCTCTTTTTTAATAAAGTTTACATATAAATAAGTTTTTGTGTGTATTATTAAATGATACCTTGGAAAAAAACAGTTTGATAAACCTAATTTCTTAAATGCAGGTTTTTAAATTGCATGAAGAGATTATGCAGTTAAACCCTATAACAACATGGTTTATTAACCTTAGAAAGGTTAATAAAATAACAGGAAAAATGCAGCTTTAAATAGCTTGTGAAAGCAATATAAGCCAATAAATGAAATTCCAATCTTTTACAATAATTAAAAAAAAAACATTTATAGTAAAGTAAAATGCATACAAAATTTATTAATAAAAAAATGTGTAACAATAAAAATATTGAAAACAACCCAAATGCTACAAAATTATTTAACAATACAAAAAACAGATAATACACGTTACTTAAGATTGAACCCTTTATTATTATTTTTGTGGTATTGGGGTTGTTTTCAATATTTTTATTGTGATATTTCCACTGTGCTCTTGATATTGTATACAAATTTGTAAGTTTAACTAGTTAATGTAAATTTTAAATTTTAAGAAATTGACAGCTGATTATCTAGTTGAAAACAGGTGAAAAGAATGCTCTTGGTGTGTGTGTGTGTGTGTGTGCATGCATGCGCAGACGTGCATCTCTGCATGTGTGTAATTTATATACAGTCAACTCCCGATTATCCGGGATAATTACCGGCAGGGCCGTCACGGATAATGCGAAATCACGGTTAAAACAAATACCATAATATCCACAGCCCTACTTCTACCCAATGACTGTAAAAACAGCTGATAAATAGTATCGCCTCCTGTTGTCCCGTCACTACTATACAGTTCGTTTTGATCAGAAGCAACGCATAGACTGACCACTGAGGAAGGGTAGTGTTTACGTTCGACTCGAGCGATCCCGTAATTCCGCGAATTCGGCGTTCGGATTTATTCACCGAAAAACGCCCGCTCGCGCTCGGGGTTATCGCACCTCCATGCATCACGTTCGATGTTTCGATGTGCTCTGATCTGATTGGACGTTGGAGATCAACGCATAATTAGGGATTCGCGCTTCATAGAACCGCGTGAATTTATAAAAGGACAACAAGAAATATAACGTAAACTCAGACATGCTGACCGAAACTCTGCCCGCGATTGCGCGTCGCGGGGAAACAGATAGGAAGGATTTAGGACACGGGGTGGCGACTGCGGGCGAGTTGACAGTCTATAAATGATTCCGTAAAGGTTACTCTATGCCCCAACGACCGCCCGCGCTCGCATCCGTCCGCCGCGTTCACATTTGACTCCTCCCGCCCCACTGCTTCAAGTGGAGCTGACGATCCCGGTTGATCCGCAACCCGGTTGATGCGATCCCGGATAATCGGGAGTTGACTGTATATGTTAAAAACATGTAAGCTACAAAAACTACATAAAATATAATGTGAAATATTAATTTACTATGCTACTTACAAAAAATTAACTATACGAAAATCAATAAATATTAAATAAAAATAAAGTAGATAAGAGCAAAAGGGTGGATAAATCCATTACTGTTTCCCAATTGTAAGGAGGCAACTTTAACAGTACTTGCTACTGGTTTTAATATTGAATACAAAACTACAATACTTTGGGTTTTATCTTTTCTTACTGGGATTCTTCAATGGCACTCATTAAGAAAATATGTAAATTTATTTATATTTCAGCGTAACAGTGTTATGTAAATAATAATTTCTAATATTATTGATAATTAATAGTACTGATTTAACAATATTGATAAAGTGGTGAAATTAGTGTGTTATAATCTGCAATATTATCTAATAATAACCAATGTTTATAATAATAATTTTAACATTTTCTGTGAAAGTCTGTGTTATTGCACCTGTTAGGTACAAATCTATCACAATTTTACTCTTCATACTTTATAAAATTTTTTGCATTTGTTTTTTTTGCACTTCCCATCTAGTAGATTATGCTGTTCATCCTTAAATCATTAATTTGGTAATAATAAGAATTTTTAGACAACATTGAATTATGAGAGGCCTATTCTTAATGAGCAATTTTCTGTCCTGGCAGAAAAACTTGATAAATGGACAAACCTTTTTTGTATCATATTTTCTCAAAAGACGGAAATTCAAATTCAAATTTGTAAACTTCCTTTGAAGAAATCTGTAGTGCTTTGTACATATTTTCTTTCTAGGGCTCATTTGTACCATTTGGCAAGTTAACAAACCCAAGCATGGTATGATTATTTACAGCTTTTCAGAAATATCCTTTAATGCCTCGCATTATGAAGGCTTTTAAGTGTCTATTTCAATATTTTTTTCAACTATGTTCAGAAAACAGTTCCAAAAATTCCTTTAGTTAAAAAAAAAAAGAAAGTTAAAACCGATATTTGCATGGTGACAGAAAAATAAAAGAAACTCTTGTTGTTGAAATAAAATTGAAAAATTCTATTAACTGACACTAAGCTCTGGAATGAAAGTAACGAATTTATGTTTCCTTCAGACTAATTCTATCTGGAATAGTAAAATTGAAATGAAAAAGATTTGGTAATTTTTAAAAGTATAAATAGTTGGTCATATAATCTAAAGGTTATTTATATCATTGAGTTTTACCACAAATGTCAAGTAAACTCATTAAATTGATAGTTTTTTAATTTTAATAAAATACCAAAGAAAACTCCTGTTTAAGGACATAATAAATTATTTAAAAATATTGGTATACATAATAGAAAAAAACAATAAAACTGATCTCTAAAACGAGGTAACAATTAAAATTGAAATATGTGATTGTAGTAGGAGGCTAAATATAATTAGAAAAAGTGGAATCAAATTTTATAATAGATGGTATAATATACCTAGGAGATATAAGC
Source organism: Prosapia bicincta (assembly GCA_036971475.1). Taxonomy (NCBI): domain Eukaryota; kingdom Metazoa; phylum Arthropoda; class Insecta; order Hemiptera; family Cercopidae; genus Prosapia; species Prosapia bicincta. The sequence continues at coordinate 45,780,683 of JBAIZL010000005.1, read as the reverse complement.
TACTGTATACATAAACGTTGATCATTTTAAGAAATGTAGGAAATGTCTATTCTTAGATAGCTAGAACATTTCATTTTTAATCTTGCACTGGCATTTGTCATATTATTTTATTTATATTCACTTGAGACTAGAGTTATTTCATATTTTTGTTTATAGAAAAGTTTTATCTGTAGAAAAGCATGATTATGAAGAGTACACATATGTCCCTCATTACATAAGGCATTATATTTATAAACTTCAGTTTTGATCTACATAAAATACAAATATACAAAAGCACATAAAACATTTACTGAATTTTTTACTTTATTCAAAACCTCTAACCTTACCAATAGAAGACTATTGTACAAGGACTGTAAATATATGGGTTCCGTTAAATAAAAAAAAAAAAAAAAACACTATTGATGAACCATACCAACTTTATATAAAAACTTGTGCATGTAAATATAAATACTAAATCACAATAAAATATATACAGTAAATAAGCAAATAATCAATAGTAACAATAAATATTAATTTTTCTGCAATGAACAATTTAATAATACTAATTTTTAAGTTGCTTTTCCTTGCCTGATGCTCGAGCAACAAATCTCTGAAATTGAAATTTTGTAATATAGGAGAAGTCAAAGTATAAGGTTTAAAAAATTTGCTAAAATGTGCTACAATATATATTTCTGAAATCCTTTACATATTTGCAAGCGACTACACAGCAAAACCTTTTTACTTCAGCTCCAATAGAAAAAGTTAGTCTTTCTTAAGGATTTTGTGATGATTATTGGGCATAATTGTAATTATATGTTACTTATTACAGCTCAGTATAATGTTACTAAGAAGTAGCATGTATTTGTTACTTACTACTTTTACTTGGCAAAAAACCGTTACTTACATTTTTCAGCAGACATGTTTCGAATTAGGTCAGTAAGTAGAGGTTTTTTGGCCAAGTGATAGCAAAAGTAAGCCTTAAGATGTACAACACAAAAACTGCAAGTTTTATGTATTTTTGTTGACATGTTGATTTTTGTGTTGACCTGATTTCATTATTATGTAAGGTACTTCCTTAGTTTGATAGCAGTACACTTCTTGGTATATCCATCATACTACTATAAAAAACAATTTGTTACATACAACATATACTATATACATTTACTTCTGTTTAAAAAAATTTTAACCTCTTTTAATTTTCTTGTAAATTTTAATAATTTAGTTATCATTTCAGTAGTCAGAATTTATATTTAATAATAAATTTCCTTGGTTCAGCACAAACATAAGGGAAAATATTAGGAAATCTCTCAGGAACTACTGTTGTGTAATTTTGACTTTAGCAATGTAACTAACTGGTATTGCATGCATGACTTCCCTATTTAAGACACAATTGCTGTAAGAATAAGAGTCAGGACTTTGCAATGTTATGTTTTTCACTTGGAAACAAAAAACTGTTCTATCACTCAATTATACATTGAAAAGTTGATATAAGAGTATGATTTTTGTTATAGTTTCTGGATGTTCCGTTGTTTCGCAATGTTACATTAAAGTGCCTGACTGAGATAGCAGGAGTAACGGTAGCGAATTATGACAACATGTTTATTAATCTGTTTACACAGCTGATGAACCAATTAGAACAGGTATGTGTCTAGTTATTTTATTTTCTTATTTGGTAATTTAAAAAAAAAAAATATTTATTTCACAGTAAAATTTTGTTGACGTGAATTTGAGGCATTTGTCTAGTTATTTTATATTCTTACTAAGTAATTTTGTTTAAATTTTCATTTTACAGTAAAATTTTATTGACATAATGAAAACCTGTATTTAAAAAATTCAATATGAACCATTACTTACACATCACAAACATTTGTTTGTTGAAAATGCTATTAAAAATAAAAAAGTGCTGTTAAATTAATGATCTTTTCAAATTACAAACATTTTGTATTTTATATTTTATTTGACAACCTTAATCTAAACATTAAGTATTGATTTTTATAAATTATTTTATTCAAAAAGTTATAAATTAGTTCATTAAACTGTAAAACTTTAGCACGAGTTAGAACAGTGCACTTTGTTTTACATTATAGCTCTTTATCAGACATTTGTTTTTCAATTCAAGAGCATGGGTAACTAATGATAATATTTTGGGTGGTAATATAAATATAAATAAATCTTTAAAAAAACTAGGCTAACTATAAATATTAACGGGATTATTAAGAAATATATTAATTGGATGTGAAACAATTGCTACTTGTCTGTAGTTGGAGGATTATAACTCTGGCCATGTTCTCCAGCAGGCGATGATATTGGTATTATAACAATTGCCGAAAACAGACACAATTTTTTTTTTTGTGAAGCAGCTCCTGTAGTTATGAGGAATGATGTATCTTCTTAGCAAAGTACGTATTCCACAACATGCATCGACTTCATCTTTACCATTATCAATAAAGATCTATATGGTCACTGCTGGAGAACGGGAGCAGGGTGCCAGCTTTGTGATATATTTGTCCTTTGATTTTAAAAGTTTGGATTAATTGAGTAGTAATAGTTTTTGTAATAAATGATGTCATTTGAAGCAAGAGTTATATTTCCTGGAGTTTGATTCAGCGTTATAGGTAATGCTTCATTTCAGTGGTAGATCCACTAGTAAGAGTTTTTAATGGCTATAATGGTGTGATTTAAGGCAATTTGATTTTTCTGCCAGTGCAACATATCCCTTTTGTTTCATTATTGAATTTTAGAGACTGCCAGTAGATAGGCCTACTGACATGACTCATCTGGCCAATGACATCATGCCCACCTAGACTATAATCAATAGCTTGATTTTGTCGGAATGCTTGATGATTGTATTTTCAAATTCATATTTGCAGTTTTTTCGGATAAATGTTTCAGCTATCCTCACTCTTTTGCGTTCATTTCGTTAAGAACAAACCAGTTCTGTTGCAGCAGAACATGACTACCATGTTTGAAATCATGCTTCCTCAAGCCTGGTTATTATCTTTCTGCAAGATCTAAGCTGGTTGGTGCTTAGTTGGTTCCCCTCTCATATGAATGCCCTCAGAAACAACTGAAACTGGTAACTGTTGATGCTTTTGATTTCTTTTGAAGAGTTTGTGTTATGTGTTTTAAGATTCATTTGGTCAGGTCTGTCTTTGTGTGATTTGTGGAAAAGAAAGCCAATTTCTGTTTCAAGTAAACCAACCATATAGTTTTTTGGGGGAATCAATCGTAGTTCTGTCATATGAATATTGTTTCAACTTAAATTTACACTGTGGTAAAGAAGTAACTCAAAACAAAAGAGAAGATCTGGATTTATGGTCCTGTGTCATTCTAAATATGTTGATCCCGTTCAAGAGCCCAAAAGCCACAGGTTATTTTTCGACAATCTCTTTACCAGCAAAGATTTGCATGTTATCTGAGAGATGTTGGTTTTAGAGCTACTGGTACTCTTGAGGCAGAACTGTCTGTGCTAATGTCCTTTGAAAGATTCTAAAGATTTGTCCAGAGCCAAGGGAGACTTTTGTTTCAGTATTTGATTTAGAAAGTGAAGTTCTGTTTCTGAAGTGGAATGACAACAAGTGTGTCACAGTTGGGACAAATTTTGACACTGTTTACCCTCTGTGTCATTCATCATGGTGGAGCAGGAAATCAAGGTAGAAGGTGCCTGTTCTACAACCAAATGTAAGAAAATACAACGAATACATAGGTACAGTTGACTACAATTAGAGAAGTATAACGTTACTATTCATGGTATAAATACGTAGTGGTGTTTATTTATATGGATGCTTGACATGCCAATTGCAAATGCCTGGTTTGTATCCAGAAAGATGTCTCACTACCATGGATATCCTTGAATTCAGAAAACATGTTGCCATTGGATATTTGAAAAAAACTTTTAAAGCAAGAGAGAGCAGCCAATAAATACATCTTTATCAACATCTATTACAGATGTCAGAAACGATGGAAGAGGTAATTTTATATTAAGACGAGACAAAGACAATACGAAGACAATACAGAGCTGAAATACGAAGCCTCTCACCTTTTATAAAAATTGTAGTTGATTTTTATACAAGGACCATTTGATCCCTTATCACATCAAAGAATGATAAAATCTAATTTTAAGCTTATCATTTCATTTAGAAAAATAGTTTTTAGTACTTTTAAAACAAATGTGATAAATATTATTTTTTAAAAATATTTCTGAATATATTTTTATAATTATTTTAATTTATGACCCACATCCTATTTTAGCATACCTCAGCATTCATAACATGTAAGGGAAATTTTTGTAAAATTATACACATGGCTTCTTTACATGCATACAAGTAATTTAACAGCAGATTTTCAAACTAAAGTTTATTTTAACCCTTTCAAACCTGATTTTAATTGCGTAGTAAAAAAAAATATTTGATGTCATATTCAAATTCTAGGTATTTTTTTAATAATTTACAAATAAATTTAAATGTTATCAATTTACCTATTGATAAGTTATCATAATGTACTCAATTGAGTACATCAGGTCCCTACAACATTAAATTAATATATTACACCAAATTATAAAGTTTCATTACAGTTTGAAATAAATACTGCAGTTGTTCTTTTATTATGATACATTTCAAGTTTTAAGTAAAATAACAATTATTAATTCTGCTATTTACAAAAAAACACCTATTTCATGCTAAAAACGCTACAAATATGGCAAGTTGTGAATGATAGAAACACTTTATATTACAATAACAATTATAAAGGCTATTATTTAGAATGAAAATTTAAATAACAATTTCTGTCCTTATTCAAACACAAATGAACATTACATTTTCTGCATCTAACCCTTGATCTACCTTTACATTGCGGAAATTTACACCTAGTTTGTTTTTCTGAGTTATCATGTAAGGGTAGGTGATCAGTCATGTCAAACTGAACCTCCTGTTGTGGTCTGACTTCTCCTCTTTTCCTCTGTACAACTGGTGTCGCAGGTGAAGGTGATGATGAACTCGGCCTGCCTCGCTTCTTAGAAGTTATTGTTCTGTTTTGGTACATAAGTCCGTCGCTGACTCTCATTCTGAAGTGCATTAAGTCAAGAATTTCTTTGGCTGGTGTTTTTAGGGCTTCTGCATCTTGTCTGTATTCTAACCAACTCTGAACAATCGCAAAATCCACAGCATGAAAAATCATTCTGAGAGTCCATTTACGAGATCGGATAAAGATTCTGTAATAATTAACAAGTTGATTGAATTTATCGACGCCTCCCATTGCTTGATTATATTTTTTTATTATTTCAGGTCTATCAATTTCAATATATTTTTTTTCTTTTTTGTCCCACCTCCTTACTCTGTCAGTAGTTCCACAACCAACCAAAATTGGAACCCATAGTTACAACTTTGTTATCCACCCATTTCACCAACACAATGTCATCCAAGCTGGATGTTTCAAATGATGAACCTCTTTCTTTTTTTAATGCTTCCTTGTCACTAACTATTGATACTTTAGAAAATCGATTCATTCTCACAGTCCCTGCTGCTAGAATATTTTTCTGAGCTAGAGCTTGGAACAAATGGTATGTAGAAAAAAAATTATCAAAATAAAGTTTATGGCCAGTTTCACCTTGTATGCGTTCACAAAGTTTAAGCACTACACTTGCGCCTAGCCCATAGATTTTAATTACATTAGGATTAAACTCAGTTGTACTACCTTGATAAAGCATAAAGTCAAATACTTGACCATTCTGACCACACAACATAAATATTTTTATTCCCCAAGGAGTTGGCTTCCCTTTGATGTACTGCTTTACACTGAATTTCCCAGTAAATGGCACCATTGACTCGTCTACACAAAGATTTTCTACTGTTTTTAATTCTAGACACCTTTTTCTTATAATATCATAGATGGGGCGTACTTTAAAGAATTTATCTGAGCACGGGCTAGGCATTTCTAAATTATTGACAACGTGTAAATTAGACCTTAGTTGAAAAAATCTATCACGTGACATACTTTCTAAGAATACATTCATTTTTAAAGTTGTATCCCAGTATAGCTTCACTCTAGGGAACTTCAACGCGCCCACTACTATATGAAGAGCAAATAATGTTTTGAGTTCATCAGACGTTGTTGGCTTAAAATTGGTATGATTATTCTGCAAAGCATAGATATTTGTCATCTCTGACATTAATTCAAAGAAAGTTTCTGGAATATACCTTTTAAAATAATCTACTGGTGATAAGAAAGTGTCAGTTTCATTATGAGACATGATAAAGTCATTGTTTAGTTTAGGCATTGTTCTATGTCGCCACTTTATGTCACTCTTAGGTGTTAGAAAAACATCTGAATAAAACTCAGGCAAAGCTGACGATAAATTTAAATCGACATCTGCATTTTCATTGCTGACATCTTCAATAACATCTGAATCACATTCTACTTCATAGTTAGGAGCTTCTATCTCAGCTCCTGCTCTTGTACTACATGTATATATTTGTACACCTGGACTATCATTATTTTCTTCATCAATTTCATCATCTAGCATGTCACACTCAGAAAGGTTTTCATTAAATAATAGGTCTAATAATTCATTTTCATCGATACCTTTAAAATTTAGATTAGAGTTCAAAAGATTTTTACCAGAGTTGTTGCAAGACATAGCTGCACAAGATTTTACACTAAAGTTAGGATATAGTAGTTTACTTCACTAAGACCTGTTGTACTCAAATGAGTACATTAACAAATGTGCGTCTGACAAGTTATATTTTAGTCCCTTAAATGTTTTGTACATATAATTATAACACAAAGAGTATTCTTTATCAGAAAAAAAATAACAGAACAGTATAAACCAACACAAATTGTAATAATTATCTTCAGGAACTAGCACAACAAAACATAACCTTACTAACAGTGTCAACAGAAACTAAACTCACTTCAGATAGTTCCCATTTCACTCTAAGATAGCGTTAGTGTGCATGACAGATATATAACAGTTATGTGAAGATGAGGGAATTTCTAAAACTAAAAAAAATCCCTTCTGTTACATAAAATGGGGTTTGAAATTTAATGTACTCATTTGAGTACACCAGGTCTGAAAGGGTTAAACATCATAAGTGTTAATTAATGGGTTAATATCTGTTAAGTATCATGATAGCTAACTTCACTGATAACTAAATAGGGGAGTATCACTTTATTAAAAATAATTTATAAAAATAGTCAAATCTTCATAAAAAGGTTGATTTCTGATATTTTATGACATTTGATAGTAGTCTTCAACTAGTAAATGGTTGTGAATAACAATAATTGAATAATATTCATATTTTAAATAGTTCTGGATTACAATGGTAGGAAAATAGTTTTTAATAATAAAAAAATCTCAATCTGAAGTATTCATATAACTTCAGCAGATACATTCAGAGAATAGACAAAGGCTTGTGCAGGTACTATTATCTGCTTCTTAAAAATCTTGATAAATAATTAACTTCAAAAATAAAATTTCCTTAAATACTGAAGTTTTTTAAAGAATTCAAAATGTTTTTATTTTTACATTGAAGAAACAAGATATAGAAAGTAGCTTAAACTAGAGTCTCATAGTTACATAGTCAAAAAGATGATCAGGAGTAGTTCAAAAGCATTTTTGTCTTGAATTAGAATTGAATGATTTTAGATGAGTTCATCTCATATTATTTAGATAGTTTTTTGGTATTTGTCTAACTATCTTTGACAATATAATTTTACTTTGTTAAAGGCGGCTTTTGTTATTTTACATTTAAGGTTAACAAATGTCACTACTCTCTTCCCAGTCATTAAAAATGTTATACAATCACAATAATGCTAAATTGGAAATGAATTACAAAAAGTAGAAGAATAAAATCACTGTCAATATCTCTCACAAATACCTATATTAATTACCTCATATCTTATCTTTTTATCTTACTTTATAATCATTATCTGTCTCATCTTAATTACCATTTATTTTGCTATAAATTGATTGTTTTAGATGCTGCCAATTAATACAAATATCAGAGAGGCATATGCACTAGGACAAGATCAGGAACAGAATTTCATTCAGAATCTAGCAATGTTCCTTTGTACGTTTTTGAAAGAACATGGAAGCCTTATTGAGAAGAAAGGGGCTACAGATACTCTAATGTTGGTCAGTACATTAATCATTCATATAAATTTCTTTTAAAAGTTACATTGAATTTGAATACAAAACACAAAATGTTTTAAATGTTTATGATGAAGTGTGTGAAGGCGATGTCTCCCAGGGGTTGATATAGCAATAAGCTTACTGAGTCATTTGACAGTTGTTTGTACTGCATACTCTGCATCATTGAGCATATAAATGTGTGTAAAATATAAGTAATAAATTTGTGTTATCTGACTCCCCTCCTTATCTCAGTCAAATTATTCATACTTTTAGTTTCTATTTCAACAACGTTTTTTTAAACATTTCTACATTATGATACATTAAAAGTGTCTGCCATAGACAAAATATGCAACTGATGCTAACTTCAAAAGTAATAATCAATAATTTTACTATCATGATCCAAATATCTATTTATAACACAAAAGTTTTAAAGTAGAAAATAATGTCTGTAATAAGCTACTTAGACATAGGTCGATACTCAGGGTGGGCACTGTGAGCATTTTTTTTACAACTTTCCTTAAAAAAGCTATAAAAGGGCCACCCTCAGCAGGAAAGTTGTAAAATCACTACCAAATGCTACCCAAATTTAAAGAATTACACAATAAAAGGATACAGAATTATATTAACAACCGGAAAATGGGCAAAAACTAATTAACTCATCAGCAAAGTAATCGTGTCTCGTATATGGTAAGTTGAAAAGTATCCAGAAAAAGAAGGAACCAACCTATTGATATTTTGTCGCTTGGAATTAGTTATAGAATTGTTATAGTCAGTAAATAGGATACTTTTCAAACAAGCCGTTTTATGGGGCCATGCTAGGCTTAAAGTCACCCTCTTTATAATAATTGTCTTCACTACTTTCAAAGAATAATATAAGTTATCATTTGAAATGTTAGAATCATTGTCAATAACATGTGTAACAGCTAAATTTCACTCAGAATCATTGTCAGTATTGTGTGCAACAACAAAATCTCATTCAAATATAAATATAAAGTAACAAAACATTACCTAACATGCAAATACAAGCAACATGATTAATTACATAGCCTTAAAGGCTGACTGTCAATGTCCATTCATAGCGACGTATTCTTTGGCTTGTGGTTAGGGATTCGATGCAACTACTCTCCATGATGATGTGATGTGGTGGATGGTGGGGGTGATATTGTTTTGGGAGTTCACTCCACAGTCCAGTGTCAATAGTGAGTGTCCAATGCAATTAAAAACTATGTGCATGTTTGCATTGACGATGATTTCTTTGTCGTCATATTGTATACTTTATGTTTTATAGTATTATCATCCAGGTAGTTTTTAAATTATATTGTGTCCACAAGTATTTATCTATCTTGTAGTTTTCTACTATGTTAAGCTTTTTGCTTTTTTTGATGTAGTGTAGGATTTTTAGATTGCTCTCTATGTCAGATACTTAGTGTGAAACGCGTCTGATGTATAAATCAGTAAGTAGTGGTTTTTTGCCAAGTTATACAAAAAACGTATAGTTTATACAAAAACTTCAAGATGTACAACACATAAACTGCAAGTTTTTATAAAATCAATGCAACAAAATAATAATGTGGGTTAAATATCACACACACACACACACAAACACACACACACACACACACACACACCACATACACACACACACACACACACCACACACACACACACACACACACACACACACACACACACACACACACACACACACACACACACACACACACACACACACACACACACACACACATAAAACAAAAGTAATTGGATCTCATTACTACTTTATATTAATTGTTAAATATTTTTTTCACATTTGGATCTGGGAGTATCTGCTTGTTTAATGCAGCAAAATGTATAACAAAAAAACATTCATGTATATAAAAAGATTAGTGTCTATTGAAAAACGTTTTTGTGATTTACAATATTTTTGTTTCAGGCTTTACAATATTTAGTTTTAATATCAGAAGTTGAAGAAGTAGAAATATTTAAAATATGCCTTGAATATTGGAATGGTTTGTGTGCTGATTTATACAGAGAAACTCCATTCACTCCAGCATTACCCATTTTTCATGCAAAAGTAAATACATCAATTAATGCTCCCAGGAGACTATTCTATGCTCAAGTTCTTACAAAGGTAAATAGTTGTAGTTTTTAGAAGTTATTTTTCAAATTAAAATTATTCAAGTTTCTATTTAAGAAATTAATTTCTATTGTTAAAATTAATTTTGTTTTCAAATTTTTAACCTCTAGCACAGTCGGACATGTTTGGATCAGTTATGGATAAAATAGACGAACTAAAATCGTTAATTAAAAAAAAACACCAAACTTTTGAAATTATTTCATCATTTAACACATAATATGATAACCATGCTGGTCCTAGCAGCTTTTTTAGAAACTAAATTTAAATTTTCTGTATGTACACAGTACGGTGTAAATAGTCAATTATGAACAGAGCTGGTTAAGTAATCGCTCTTCAAATTATTGGAATATTGATGGATTTTCTAGAAAGACAATGTTAAATTTCCTTTTAACATCCAAAAATAATTTTCTGAAATGTGTGCATCCATCACTTTTAACACAATGAAGTAATTCCTGGCTAATGTTGACATGGTTTCCTTTTTGTTCTCTTTTTAGCAGTTGTGGCACCATTTTTGCTCTGTATAAAGTTTTCATTAAGACCAATCGAGAGCGTATATAGGTCCGATTGCATTATTTAGATTGAACCAATCAGAAGGTCATTCTAACGGTATGGGAAAACTAGGCATTTCAGAAGATTCTAGTAAAGTGGTTTTGGAAGAGTGGCAAAACTGTAGGTTACTGGTCGAAGGCTCGTTTCATTCCAGAGGTAGGATGGTGACTTGTCTAGGCCTTACAGTAAAGCCCCCCTTAACTCTTACATACTGGTACCTCGTCTCTTAGCATGAAGTTCCTTAACTCTGATGATGTAAGTTATATGGCTTCAACAGTTTAAGATCTACTTTGAAGTGTGGAGCTGTTCAAGAACCCTCATGGGCTATAGAGGCAGGCTTTGTTTAGTCAAATGGTTGACCATTTGAGTTAACCCCTTTAATGGATGACTTTTTTCTTAAAAAAAAATTATGACTTGAAATACACTCTCCTAGCTAGATTAAAAATGTTAACAAGATTCTAAACCTTATATGACAGATATTTTAAAGGGTTTAGGGTTTTGTGCCATATATGGGGCAGTATGCAGTAAGCGGTTCGACCCTCTTCTTTTTGTTGTCTATTTGTTTTTGGGCATCATTGCTGTGCCTGTCTTGTTTTTAACATAATGTATCTTTGGCTGCTACAAACTCTTCTTTTGGTATAAGTAATAATCTCTCGCACATTTTTGCCAATAACGGATGAATCTTGAAAAGTTTATCATGATTACGGTCTCCTACAATGACTAAATTTGTGTTCCTAAAAAAATGTATGAAACATTTTATTCTTCTTCATCGATAACATGACATTACCTCACTGACATAGAATGGCCAGGGTAAATGCACCAATAGTGCCTCGTTGCTGGAAGTTGGAATGTATATGTATAGAAATGAATAATATTTACTGATTGGTTAGGTCTGGATTGCACAGAATATAAGTTTGATTGCCGAGTTTGGTATTGCATGATCTCCTTTGTAACTAAACCATACATGCATGATGCACCATATCTGTCACAAACCTATTTAGCAAGATTATAATTATCCAAATAGACAAATGTTTAAACTAACCTTTCTATAATTGTCCTGATACATTAATGTAACCACTGCAATATTTTTCATATATAAATTAAACTTTCACAACAAAACACCTCTGTAATCAAAAATAAAGAAATTAGATGTTAATACAATGTAAAGATGTATCTAAATAGTTAATAACTTTCTCAAGTGATGGCATGAGCTGGTCATTCATTAGTGTCTTGAAATTCAGAGTCCTGATTTTTCGAGCTTCCGTTAAATTCGAGCCTATTTCCATTTGATCCTATTTTCATATTTTGTCTATTTGAAAGGAAATTTAAAAAAAATTTTTGTTAGACAATATATATCATCGCATCACACTCTGATGATATCCGTGCCTTATATCTTTCTGCATATTTTATGAGCTGGGAAGGCAGTGATGATGAGAATAAAGATTAAGGTTTCACTGAGACAGTACAAGAAAAGAAAATTAGTTACAATGGAGGACTATCGCCTGGAAACTGCACTATGCTATATTAAACAACAGACGCCATGCCAATAGACCTGCTTCTGCTAAGATGTCTACGCAACGCAGTTGTGCTAAAATGATTTGATAAGCAGGTGCAGTAGACACTTTAACTTTTTCCAAAAAAATTAGCAACCATGTTAAACAATGTATTCCAAAGCAACATTTAATTCATATAACTACTGTAATCAATAAAGTTCCATAAAGTTATTTTGTACGTTCTTATAGTATTAGGGTTCATTAGAACCCCTTCTTTTTCTAATGCACAGGTACATATTTCCGTGTAATCTAAGTTTTCACTAATCCGAGGGGGTCTCTGTCCCATCTATCTCGAATTATTGAAACTCCACTGTTAGTTGTTCTTGATTGTGTACCATATGTGTCCCACCATTCAGTTTTGATATACTCCTTTTCATGTAAGCTATATGAACAGAAAACTAGTATATGCCATATTTGTCACAGCATGCAGTAAGAGGCTAACTATAAAAATTTCGTAGCATGTTCCCAAAAGAAAGCATGTTTTAAAATTATGACAGTTATTGGGTGTTTTATCTGTCAAATCTTTAAAACATACTAGGTTGGCTGATTACATTTTACTGCAAAAACTTGATGTGGCATTATGTATTTTTAAGTTTTTAAAGATATTTATCTATTTCAAAAAATGTTTTTCATTATTGTAAAAAACCCCCCAAACAATATTTCTAAATACAGATGTTAGTAGTTGTAATATATTTAATGTGAAAAATAATCAGCAAAGAAAACTATTTAAAGTGTTTTGAAATTGATAATTGTAATGCATAGCATATAATTTGAATTAAGTACTAATGTGAGTGGTAAATATGAAAAACCATAATCATCTAAAAGAAAAGCTTAGTTTTGCGAACAGATTTTCTCTAGTAAGTATCATTGATAATAAGTTTATGGGGGAAATCATGTCGATTAATAAAATAAGGTTTAAAAACTTTATTGGCAACGATTTCTATTTTTTTTGTTACAGATGAGATACACAATGATAAGTAGAATGGCAAAACCTGAAGAAGTTCTAGTTGTAGAAAATGAAAATGGTGAGGTTGTAAGAGAGTTTATGAAAGACACTGACTCTATTAATCTTTACAAAAACATGAGAGAGACTTTAGTGTATTTGACACATCTTGACTATCTAGACACAGAACGTGTAATGACAGAGAAGCTGCAGAATCAAGTTAATGGAAGTGAATGGTCTTGGAAAAATCTAAATACTGTGAGTATAAACATATTCCAATTGGTTTTAAATCTATACTTAATCTATAATTAAAGAATAAAAATATGGTACAACTCACAAATATAAAATTTTTTATTTCATACTCGTTTCAACGACTAATTTGTCGTCATCCACAGTAAAGATACATAAATAAATTATATATATATATATATATATATATATATATATATATATATATATATATATATATGAAGTTAATATATTACTAAGTAAGTAATTTTATCCACCATTAAGTGCAATAATTTTACCTTGAGTGATGAGGCACCTTTCGGTCAATTGACCATTGTCGAATCACTGATGTTTTTCTCCGAGAAAAACTTGAGAAAAACATCAGTGATTCGACAATGGTCAATTGACCGAAAGGTGCCTCATCACTCAAGGTAAAATTATTGCACTTAATGGTGGATAAAATTACTCAAAAATAGTAATATATTAACTTCATAAAGTCAGTGCAACGGTAAAACAATGGATAATGTTAAATATCAAGAATATATATATATATATATATATATTCCTGATATTTAATATTGTCCATTGTTTTTCCGTTGCACTGACTTTATGAAGTTAATAAATTACCATTTTGAGTAATTTTATCCACCATTAAGTGCAATATTTTTACCTTGAGTGATGAGGTACCTTTCGGTCTTTGACCATTGTCGAATCACTGATTGTTCTCTGCTGTGGATGCTATGTCCGTGAAGCCGGTGTTAATTTATTAACTTCATATATATATATATATATATATATATATATATTACATATATTGGTAAGAGTCCACTCTGTAGTCTTGAAATAGAAACACATAAAAGCACTTAAACAATGATATATTTCAACCACACAGTGGTCTTTGTCAATCGAAGAGAAAACACAAAAAGAAATATGAGAGAATGAAATAAAATAATTGTAATCACAGATTGTGTAGAGTAGAAATCAGATGTCACAGATGCACAGATTAAAGATATATATATATATATTGTTTCCATGAACATATGAGTGATTATAGTTTATATAAGTCTGTCAGGGGAAAAGAGATAAGGCTATTTGGGGGGGGGGAAATGAATGGATTTATCTGATGTTGAGGTTAGGGGATTCTCTGGACTTGGTATACCACTGGTATGATAGTTCCCACCTTCTCAGTTCTGAGGGATTGCAATCAGGGGGAAGTGATTTAATTATTTTTGTGGTATAGCAGTCATCAAAAGTTGTGATGTTGTGACTCGCAGCATGTTGAGCTGTTGGTCTATCCATATTCATAATTTTAACATCATGTCTGTGGCCATTCATTCTGATATTCAGACCATCCGTGGTCAGGCCTATGTACTGTGCTGAGCAAAGTTTACATTGTAGCTGGTATATGACATTTTTCGATGTACAATTATGATGACCCTGTATTTTGAAGACCATTTTTGTTGTTTGGCTGTTGAAACTATTTGCTGAGGGGTGTATTGGACACGTCTTGCATCTAGGTCTATTACATGGGAAGGAGCAATGAGGAAGTTTGTGTGGTTTCTCTGCATCAGGGTCTGGTAGTTTAGGATGTACTAGGATGTTTTTCAAGTTGGGAGGTTGCTTGTACCAAATTTGCGGTGGATCGGTGAAAAGATTTTTGGTGTGGACGGAAGCTTGAAGAATTTTGAAGCCATCTCTCAATATCTTGTTGAGTTTATGTAGACCAGGATGGTAGTCTGTTATTAAAGACAGTGTATTTTGTTCTGTTTGTGGTTTATAGTGAACCGAGGATTGTGCTGAATGAATTTGGTTTTCAATGAGTTTTTTTGGATATCCTCTTCTCTGGAAGGCTGTTGATATCTTTCTATTAAAATCTTCCAATTCCCTATCATTCGAACAGATTCTCTTACCCCTGATTGCTTGACTGTATGGAATGGATCGTTTTATGTTTATTGGGTGGTTGCTGTCGAAATAAAGATATTGTAGGTGGTTTGTAGGTTTGTTGTGAATTCCTGTGTTGATATTTCCATTCTGGAGTGCTACCTCTACATCCAAAAAGGTGATGGCTGATGTAGATTTCTCCCAGGTAAATTGAAGTGTGGAGAATTGTGTCAGGCTGTCTAAAAATGTCTCAAGTGTTGAAGCACCCTGTGTCCAAATTAGGAAGATGTCATCTATATATCTATACCAACATAATGGCTGGTGTGTTTGTGTCTTTAGAAAACTTTCTTCCAACAATCCCATGTACAGATTTGCGTACGATGGTGCCATTCTGGTACCCATTGCTGTTCCCTTTATTTGAAGGTAGTTCCTTCCCTCAAACTGAAAGTTGTTCTTCTCGAGGATGAACCTGGTCAGGTTCACAAGAAAAGGTGTAGTGGGAGAAGGCTTGCCTGGGCGTTTGTTTAGAAAATTCTCTATTGCAGATAGGCCATGTGCATGAGGGATGTTGGTATAGAGAGAGGTGACATCTATGGTGACCAAAATAGTTACCGGGGGTAGAGGTACAGATATTTGTGAGAGTCGATCTATGAAGTGATTGGTGTCCTGGGTATGTGATGGAAGGTTCTTTACTAAGGGTTGAAGGTGTGAGTCGAGGAAAGCTGAAATTCTTTCCGTTACTGAATTGCAGCCAGCAATTATTGGTCTACCAGGTGGAGGGATAATGTTTTTGTGGATGTGTGGTAATATATAGAATTGAGGAGTAGAGGGGTTTTCATTATATAATAATTTTAAAGATGTTTCCAAAATATTTTGTTCAGGAGCTGTATATTTGAGTAGGTCCGAGAGTAAATTGTTGAATTCTGTAGTAGGGTTATCTGTAAGTATTTTGTACGTTGTGATGTCTGACTGTTGCTTATTTGCTTCTTTGATATAGTCTTCTTTGTTCATGATGACAGTGGTTGAACCTTTATCTGCTGGAAGAATCATAATATCTTTATTGTTTTTCAACGAAAATATTGCCGCTTTTTCTAATTTGGTAAGATTAGGTTTAGTCTTCAGATTTTTAGTGAAATTTATATCGGTGATGCTTTGCATGATAAAGTTGATGTAAAGTTCAATGGGGTGATCAGGTGTTAGTGGTGGTGGATCCCAGTTGGAGGGTGGTTTGAATTTTGCAAGACATACGTCTATGTTTGTATCCGTTTTGAAAGTTGGTGTCTGAGCTATATAATTTTTTATCCTAAGTTTTCTGGCAAAGCTGAAAACATCTTTTCCTAACTTGAATTGGTCTATTTCCTTAGTTGGTGTGAATGACAGGCCCTTAGAAATTACTTGTAGTTCTTGTTCCGAGAGTGTGTGGTTCGAAATATTGTGCACGGCAACTGTTTTTGGTGAAGGGTTATTTCTTATATCGGGACTGTTATTATTATTATTTTTGTTATTTAGCAATAATGATTGGGTTGGCAGTTTAGGGAGTTGTCCACAGGGTACTGGTATCTTGAAGAGAGAACTTAGGCTAGGTTTGTCACAAACAAGAGGTGGTTTGTCGGCAGGTAAAACTGGATTATCATATTTTTTGATTTGGCCAAAAAGATTTATTTCTTGAATGCAAAGTTTTGAAAGTTTATGTATTTTATTCTTTGCAAGATTGCCTTGCAGTATGTATGCTTTATTGAGAGTATCTTCAATTGATAGACCAACAGCTCAACATGCTGCGAGTCACAACACTACAACTTTTGATGACTGCTATACCACAAAAATAATTAAATCACTCCCCCCTGATTGCAATCCCTCAGAACTGAGAAGGTGGGAACTATCATACCAGTGGTATACCAAGTCCAGAGAATCCCCTAACCTCAACATCAGATAAATCCATTCATTTCCCCCCCCCCCAAATAGCCTTATCTCTTTTCCCCTGACAGATTTATATAAACTATAATCACTCATATGTTCATGGAAACAATATATATATCTTTAATCTGTGCATCTGTGACATCTGATTTCTACTCTACACAAGTAGATCTAGATCTGTGATTACAATTATTTTATTTCATTCTCTCATATTTCTTTTTGTGTTTTCTCTTCGATTGACAAAGACCACTGTGTGGTTGAAATATATCATTGTTTAAGTGCTTTTATGTGTTTCTATTTCAAGACTACAGAGTGGACTCTTACCAAGGTAAGTCTGTCCGTCTCCTAGTCCAAAAAATCTAAATAATCTTTACCAAAACTATATATATAAAATTATGTTAAAATTATAAATATGGATAGACCAACAGCTCAACATGCTGCGAGTCACAACATCACAACTTTTGATGACTGCTATACCACAAAAATAATTAAATCACTCCCCCCTGATTGCAATCCCTCAGAACTGAGATGGTGGGAACTATCATACCAGTGGTATACCAAGTCCAGAGAATCCCCTAACCTCAACATCAGATAAACCCATTCAATTTCCCCCCCCCCCTAATAGCCTTTTCCCCTGACAGACTTATATAAACTATAATCACTCATATGCTCATGGAAACAATATATGTATATATATCTTTAATCTGTGCATCTGTGACATCTGATTTCTACTCTACACAATCTGTGATTACAACTTGTATTTATTTATTTCATTCTCTCATATTTCTTTTTGTGTTTTCTCTTCGATTGACAAAGACCACCGTGTGGTTGAAATATATCATTGTTTAAGTGCTTTTATGTGTTTCTATTTCAAGACTACAGTGTGGACTCTTACCAAGGTAAGTCTGTCAGTCTCCTAGTCCAAAAAATCTAAATCATCTTTACCAACCAAAACTAACCTAAATATATATATATATATATATATATATATATATATATATATTCTTGATATTTTACGTTATCCATTGTTTTTCCGTTGCACTGACTTTATGAAGTTAATAAATTACTATTGTAAGTAATTTTATCCACCATTAAGTGCAATAATTTTACCTTGAGTGATGAGGCACCTTTCGGTCACTTGACCATTGTCGAATCACACCAGAAAAATATCAGTGATTCGACAATGGTCAAGTGACCGAAAGGTGCCTCATCACTCAAGGTAAAATTATTGCACTTAATGGTGGATAAAATTACTTACAATAGTAATTTATTAACTTCATATATATATATATATATATATATATATATATATATATATATATATATATATATATTTAACGTTATCCACAGCTACTAATATCATTACATTAAATAACATATGTTAATTATAAATATTTAATTTTGATGAGCTACTGATTACTTGATTACCTGATTATTTGAGCTACTTGATTACTAGTAAAACAATAATAACAAAATTATTTAAAAAATTTAAAAAAGATAGTATTTAACAATTAATTAATTAAAAATATTATTAAACTTTCACTCATATAGCCAGCTCGAATATTATTTATACTTAATCTGTATATCTGAAAGGCTACAGTTCCTATCAAGCAAAAGTTTTTTTTAGTTGTATGCAAATAACTTTTTCAAGAAAGTATGCAAAGTACAAAGGTATTATATATATAGTATATATTTCACTTGTCCATTTTTTTCCATTGCACTGACTTTATAACGTTATTATTGTTAATTGTACACAATTATTCCACCACTAATCAAATACTATTTACACTAATCAAACACATATGTAACCGAAATTACCAATTTAACAATAAATACTATAAACAAACAAATGGACTCTCTTATGGGATCACCCATATCATTAGTCATGTCAGAAATATATCTACAACACTTGTAGTTGTTCCCAGATTGTCATTTTGAGGCATTTTTGTAGTTTTTTTATTAGGTGAATTGAGATGGCCAAAACTGTCTCAAAATTTACAGATTTTACAAAATAAAAATCTGCAAAATGAATTAGAATAAAGATTTTTAAAACGCAATAGTAAAAGTGAAAGTAGCAGACAAATCCCACCTCGCTATCAGAATAGGTAAATAAAACAAGTCCAAAGGGCTGTATTTGGCTAACGAAATGAAAGAGTGGGAACCCCGTTTTATTAAGAGGAGAGACGTATTTGAGCACTAGAAAAAGACGGGCGTTTCCTTTTGGACATCCTGAACCATGAACTGCCAGATGCCGTTCTGAGGCTAAGCCTTAATCTATACCCCAAGATGAAAGTGGAGATGCTCAGCTCTTCAACCGCCATGATTCGTAATATAAAATTTTTTAAATGTAACTAGTCAGTATTAAAGACAGCCTTAAAATTGTTTATTTGTGTTCGCCAGAACATTTCAGACTCCAGGGAACCAACCTGGGAGAAGAGGAGCGAGGTGCAGTGAGGATTTGTGGAGCAAGTCAAAATTTTAAAAACAAAAATAATTTATTAGTTTAAATACAAATTTCAAAATTATAAATATAATTTCGTTATATACAAAATGATTATCAAATGGATTTTTCATTAATTTAAAAAATATATAAGCAAATGACTATATTTTTGGAAAAGTATCTAAATGGTGGAGGTTAAATATAAATTAGTCAAATTTAAATTGTTACAAGGTCAAATTTAACAAGTTAAGACAAAGAAAATCTAATATCATCAATAAAATTATATATTTAAGTTCAACCAGAAAAATTGAATGAGAATTTCAATAAGGAAATGAAATTAAACAACTGGACTCCCCATGGGATCACCCATATCATCAGTAATGTCAGAAAAATATCTACAACACTTTGAACAAATAATAATTAAACCTATACCAATATTTTACTATGGACAAGATAGGTAGACGATATACTTGTAATATACCAACCTACCATTCACAACGAACACATCATACTACTAAACAAACTAAATATATACAATGAAAACATACAGTTCACTGTCGAAACAGAAACAAACAGAACAATTAACTATCTTGACATTACATTAAATATAAATAACAATAAAATAGAAACTACAGTACACAGAAAACCTACTTCCAACAACACCACAATACACTACAAATCTAACCACCCTTGAACACAAAATTAACACTTACAGTAACATGATAAATAAAGCAATAAAATACACACAAGATAACAAACAAAAATTAAGTGAAGAATTAGATAACATTACAAAAATAGCAATAGAAAATGGATACAACAAACACCTTATAAAAAACATATACAATAAATTTACAAAAAACCTAACCTCAACACAACTCTACAAACTGACACAAAAATAATAAAAATAAAAAAAATCTACCTAAAATATAAAAACACCAATAACAAAACAGAAAAATTAACAAATATATACAACAAAGAATACTACACTCCAACATACAAACCAAACAACAAAATAATAAAATATCCTAATAACACAAACCACAAAACAAATACAGAAAAACATAACCTATCAGAAATTTACAAAATTACATGTAACGATTGCAACGCATTTTATATAGGAAAAACAACCAGATCATTTAAAATAAGATTTGAAGAACATTACAGAGCATTCAAAAATAAAAATACAAAAACATCAAATGTTGCAGCACACCTAATATCACATAAACATAAAATAACTAATTACGAAAATAACCTAACCATACTCGAAATAAATAATAACACAATAGAACTAAACTCACTGGAAAAATACCACATTTAAAAAACGTACACAACAATTTAATGAAGCTATCGACAACATATGCAGACAACGTACTATATAAAAACATTATACACGAGGCTGAAGAAAAAATATGTATGACGTCAACAAATACCATCACAGACCGAACATTCACATCAAAAAAATAATCAGTGATTCAACAATGGTCAAGTGACCGAAAGGTACCTCATCACATAAGGTAAAATTATTGCACTTAGTGGCGGAAAAAATTATTTATAAGTAATAATAATAACTTCATAAAGTCAGTGCAACGGAAAAACAATGGATAACGTAAAATATGAAGAATATATATATATATATATGTATATATATATATATATATATATATATATTATAATTTTTTTTTTATAAAGGAGAATTATTATATTTGAATATTGAATGAAGATATTTTCTATTAAAAATTATTATTATAAAAATTTAAAATAACAAAAAACTCATTCTTTTAATTTTAACAATTTTTTAAATTACACAATAAACAGAACAAAAAATAAAACTTAACAAGTTTTAACACAATAAACTAAACTCAATCCTTAATATTTTAGTTACATGATTTTATAACCTAGGCTATTTTCTAAGATCTCTTAATATCTTGGGGTTTTATGCATGGGCTATATCTTCTAACTCTTTGGTTAATTAAATAAATTTTAATAAACAAGATTAATTTTAGAAAATAGTTTTAATAATTAGCTTCCTGATGTAAAATTTTAAATTTGGAATAAGAAAAAGGTCCCTAACCTGTTTGAACTGGATTAGCTTTCTTACTACTAAACTATTATATTATTTCAAGATATTCTAATAATTTACAATTTTAGATTTTCTTATAATTTTAAAAGTTTACTTATCAATTTTCGGAGTTTTGCTGGTTGTTCATATAGGATTCAGTTCTCTTTAAATTTTATGTTTCACACACAATTAAATTCTTTTTGGTTACTTTAATTATAATAATACTGTATTATAGATTTTAAATTCACTTATTCTCGTTTTAATTTGGCCAAGTTTCTTCACAAATTCGTATAATTTTGATAAAATGCTTCAAACGGGATTTTGGCTTCTAAGAATGGCTTCGCTTCATTCGGATGCCAACGCTAGACTAACGCGTCCTTTTTATTTTTAAAATGTTTAAAACATGGCGCCGATTCCTTCTCCAAACTTCATATTAATTATCCATAAACGTTTGCTTTCATGTAATGAGGTTCCATTTTTTCCCACTAGAGTCGACTGTAATTCTGACCTACTTTCTTGGCTTTAAATTTGATGAACTAACGAAATTTTTCTCAATCGTTTTACGGTTAACATACTGCTTCACCTATCCTATCCTCAACAAACCTTCCAGTGTTTATTTAATTACTATTATTTGTGTGTGCAGTGTCTTTGCTTTTTACTTTTGTAATAAATCCGAAATGTGTGTGTTTGGCATGGATTAATACAAACATAACCTCTATGTCAACAAAGTTTACAAATTTTTTAATTTTATTATTATTAGATTATCTTGTTCTAATTTCATTTGTTAGGTTATTTGATCCAACAAATTTCCTAATGCATTATTTCCAGTTCAAACTCTTTTTATATGTTAAAACCTAGGCTTCTAGGCTTTCACCTAAAATTAGTTTTAATTTAATCTAACCAATTTCTTAATGAATTTCTCCGATTTCACATTTTGTGTGAGTTATTTCTATTCTATTCTTCCAATTCTTAAACAACATTATATAGCCCATTCTATAAATGTTACAATATATATATCTCACTTTCACTATATGTACTTAAACATGTGTTTATTACAGTCTGTGCATTATATTTTATATATATCCCGTTATTAAGTGTGGGACATATTTTTTCTGGTGTGTTTATTTTATACATTGGTATAAAGGAAATTAAAAGACAGATATAAAAAACACCTCAAATCATACATCAAACCTAACAGTAACAACCTCAATTTAGCTACATGCACCATCAAAAACAAACATACATTCCTCACATTATAAAACATACTGATGCAGCCAAACCCCCCTGCTTGCCGCTAATCTTGCATCCAGCCCCTGTCACAAGACCCTTAGCCGCATATGTTTTACGCTCTACTTTGACTTATTGATTATGGGGGCTGTAGAGCCGAAACACATCAGTTGAGCCGCAATCAAAATATGATCCCACCCGACTTGCCAAATCGTGGTAATTTGTCGTGCTTCGAGCCTGATCTGCCAGCAGGTAAATCCCTGGACCTCATTTATAAAACCAACCATAATGCTCTATCTCATTTAGATAGATTTTAAGCTCATTATTAATTATTTCATCATTAATAAAATGAATATAATTATTTGCTATTAAATAAACATTTATTACAATTCTCTTTTCTAATTTTATTTGAAATGTTTGCTTTTATTCTTTAAAATGTTTGGAAACATTTTAGAAATTTTATTACTGATTTACCACAGTTTAATAATAATAATCTCATCTTTAATAATAAAACTCATCTTTGAATTTTAAATATTACATAATACAACAGTTGATGATGCAGTCTTCTACACAACTTTTGTAATGAGCGACTTTATGTCATCCAGCTTGAAACTTGTCCAGTTCACATTGGGTCACCCTAAGTGATGTTTATTGTATGTTTAACCTCATTGTGTATATGATAGTAACACATCATGTTGCTCTGTGTTTAAATCTTTACAGATTGGTATAATGTTGTCAAGGTGAATGGCTAATTGAGTTGGAGAGGGTCTAACAAAATCTTGTTCCTGGTCCTAACAAATCTTGCAACGGCACTGGCATGTGCATTATTATTGTAATAAGACCTCTCTTTGGTTCCAGTAGAGAATAGTTCTGTTTAAGAAAAGTTATCCTACCTATGGGAGCCAAGTTGCCTCAGAGGAATTCATTTTAAGAAACCTAAAAGTCAGAAAATGTATTGTGTAGGAACTTTTTGTATAAAAAATGTACTGTGTTAAAAATTAACTAATGAAGTAGCTAATTTTTAATGTAAATTTCTTTAACTAGAGATGAAAATGTTTTTTATGTAGTCATTGATTGTGCCTGGTGTTATCTCTGATTCTATACAAAATTTGTTTCACTCTTATATAGCTACACAAAAAATAAAATAAACTTTTAGTGGCTATATACATAGACTTGAGATGTATATTGTGATCAAACTAAACGATTTTTTGCTCTACAGCTTTGCTGGGCAATTGGAAGCATATCAGGAGCTATGCATGAAGAAGATGAAAAGAGATTTTTGGTAACTGTTATCAAAGACTTGCTCGGTCTCTGTGAACAGAAGAAAGGAAAAGATAACAAAGCTATAATCGCATCTAACATCATGTATGTTGTGGGCCAATACCCTCGATTTCTGAGAGCTCATTGGAAGTTTTTGAAAACTGTTGTCAACAAATTGTTTGAATTTATGCATGGTAAGTTGTCCTAACACAATATCTAATATCACTCATACTTTCCCTTTTTTGTGCAAATCAGATTCAGATAATCATAAATGTTTATGATAAATGTGGATTTTAGAGTTCAATAATTTTGGGTTGCAGAAACACATGATGGTGTTCAGGACATGGCTTGTGATACATTCATAAAAATTGCAATGAAATGCAGACGCCATTTTGTTACTATTCAAGTTGGTGAAGTATTACCTTTTATTGATGAAATTTTGAACACAATTAGCTCTATTATCTGCGATTTACAAACACAACAGGTATGATTTTTTAAAAATAAGTTGTTAGTTTTTATTAAGTTTGGCTATCTCTTTCATATACCCATTTTCATGATGATGGAACTTAATTTAGCATGATAAATAGCCAGAAGAATAAAGTTGGTAATATTTTGTGTGCTGTGAGAGATGTAAATGACTTATATTAACATCAGTTCACAAGCCATGTTAATAGTGACTGTTGATAATATTTAATTTGAAATGCCAATTGGATTACTGTTTACAGATTGAAGGTTGTTATTGAACATAAGATATTTATATGAAGGTATGTACCATGCTAGCAGCAGTGCCAAATATATGTGTATGCAATGTTACGAAGAACATTGGAGTTATTTATCATTTGATTTAATAAATTGTGTTCTGCAAAATCTTTGTTTCGTAATACAAAGTTTTTTTTATCATTTTGCGATGTCAATGCAACTATCAGTATTTGAAATTTATACTGAATTAATTGGTATTTATTTGAGGGGGAGGGCATAATTTCCTTGATCAAAATCTTTATTGCAGAGACTTTTTTACTTTGATCATTTCAAGATCTGTGTTGGGTACGGTGTATGGTATTCATGGTAAATTCATCAAATTGGTACAGCTGTATGTTGTCATTTGCAGCACTGTTTTCTGTGATATGTCGAGCATCAGCATCATTTTGATATATAAAATACTTGAGCTCATTGAATATTGCATGATTCAGTCCACATGTGTTCTAGAAAGATATCTATGTGTCTACCACCGTGCTGCGCTCTTGTCTCTAAGGCCCATCTTGTAAGACCTTGTAATGACAATTGAATTCACTTGCTGTGAGATGTTTTAGGCTTAAGGGTGTAGTTCATTAAGCACTATTCAGGGTGCATTAAGTGGTATCCAAGGCATAATATAAAACTAGTATTTTTAAAAAAATACTTCAAAAGATTTTAAAACTTGTGTACTTGTAAAACTTGATTCCTATCTTACATAATGTCATATTTTCCTTGAAATTTATAAATTTTACTGGAATTTTTAAAACCCTATTCCCAACTACATGTTTGCTAGGCTTCACATTCATATATTGAGTTTTATAAGTTTTTGCTATGCATTGTTTTTCCCTAGCATTGTTATATTTTTTTCTGTTTATCCATTTTGGAGAATATTAACCGATCAGAAATTTATAGATATTTAAAATAATAATAATAATAATAATAGTTATAAATTTTAATTTTCAAACATCCTAGTATATTAATTTTAAATTAGTTTAATTTTAAACAAAAATAATTAAGATTTGTAAATTTTTAATTGTATTGAAGCAATTTTTTATTTTCCTGAATTACTGGTTCGTCATTTCTGGTTTCTATTTCTGTACTAGATTACGTCTTTTTTTAAGAGGTCACAAAGTTTGAATCAAGTTTTTTTCCTTACATTTATATGATCTTCATGTGATCGTTATAATTAGTTTAATTTTTTTTCCTATTTGGTTACATACATTAATAAGATTGAATAATATCACAAACTTCATTCTTAATTTATTTGTTATTTCCTTTTATATTAATATTTTTATTTTGTAATATTTATGTTGTGTTTCTAACAACTTTGCATTTTTAATGTGTATAAAAATATACATGTATATTTTTAAATTTTAAAAAAGTATGTGAGAAGATATGATATACGTGTACTGCAATGTGCGACTGCTAGCTACTGATGTGACCTTGTAGTAATCATTTGTATTATGTTATTTATATTGTGGTAAGTATAGGTTATTTCTTGTTATTTATTTTGCAATTGAGTGTGTGACCACTATTACAACTTCTCGTCTTTTTTTCATATTGTATTTTGGGAGCTCTCACTTTATATGTACTGACATCCTACCTTTTTACTCTATTCATTTTTTGTGCTATTTTAGTATAGCAACCTTGATATCTATAGACTTCAAATAATTATTCCTTTGTGCTTTCATATCTTTACAAACTTTCTCTTACTCTAATTTGGGAATTTGAAATTTAAAACCTGTAAACTGACCTGTCTTAGATCACCTAGGAAATTGAATGTCTAGATTTGTATAAAATGCCAATTAGCCATGCATTGCCTCAAATATCAAAATACTCTTGTATTATTTTAAAAGGTGTTATCAACTTGAAAACCTTTTAACTAAGGTATTAACTTAGATAAAACTAATAACTGCTAATTGGAGACTAAAACATCTTTTTTTAAAATTTTGTACCCATGCTTGTATTAAAATGGCAGATCTGGCCAAAAATAAGAAATGGAGGCTTCTAGCATCCAAGGGCCTGTTGCCCAGAACCCTACCCTGTATGGAATCTGTTGCCAGATTTTTCCCACTACCTCCAAAACCATTTCTACCCGATCAACATAGGGGAAGAAGCCTCCACATGGTCCCTCTGCCAAAATAGCAGAAAGGATGAAATACACCTAAACTCTTGTTCAGGTTCTCTCCAGATAATTTGAATACTATGCTGTCTGTTACTGGGAGGTGCTGCGTCGAATTACTAAATGTCAAGAACATTTTTGAAAATAAAGATGTATATATAATTACACCCATTTAAACTATAGTAGGCTTTGATATAATAAGAATATCCTTGAACTATTTATGAATGGTATTTAAAGTGATGAATAATATTATAGGTGTATTACAAATAGGGATGGGCCGATTCCGATTCTCGATTCCAGGAATCGCCGATTCTAGGTGGTATCGAGGAATCGTCGATACTCGATTCTTCATTATAAAAGTGTCGATTCCGATTCCTATTATGTTAACTATTAAAATATGTGTGTGGAGTAATTTATTGGAAAAATAATTAATTACCAACTATGTCTTATTTATGTATTAGTTGATTTGAATGAATTAAATGATAAAAGTAAACGAAAATATTATTATTTATGAAGCAACAGCAATCAAGATCGTAACCATTTATGGTTGTTTGACATCACTCGTCTCTCTCTCTCTCTCTCTCCCCCACGTGTCTTACTGCCACTGATTCATAGATGTCAGAACAAAACACACAAAAAGTACAGTAAAAACTTGATTAACCGTGGCCATGATGGGTTGAGCGAATAGACGTATAACAGAAACACTGTATTATTCCTCCATAACTTAACCTCAATAAATTATATTATAGACAGATATCACTCTCACAGTAATGTAATATATTTGGGAGCGAAAAGAAAATAAACACGATTGTAATAGCAAATGAAACTATTTATTACATGATAAACAGGTCCGCACAGTAGCTACAAATGTAGCAAAATAATGTACAGTAATATAAACTTACAGGTGAAATAGTTCGTGTAGTTTAACAAACAAAGCGAACGCGTCACTGCACCTTAACCCCTTAACGGTCGATTTAAATTTCACTTTAACAACCCAAAAGGGCCTATTTTTTTTATTACTTATTTTTATTTGTTATAATATTACACAACTATTAAACATAAAATCAAAATTTAAAAAAAATATTTTTATGGAAGAAAGTGAAATTTACTTACATTTTGACGTTTTTTACAGAATTTCAGTTCTACATATCCATATATTCACTAATACTAGAAAAAAAGAAAAAAAACACTAGGCTAAAACTGTACATCACAAGTCTACAATTTTACACATTTTAGAAGTTTTTCTGTGTGTGGAATATTTTAAAGCATGGTGAAACGCAAAGTGCCGCGTCACACTCATTACACTGATAACGTGACTCACGCCGTATGTTATGCTTGGAACACACAGCACACCTCCTCATGGCATTTTCTCTTTTTTCTGTGAAAAATTCTTGTTGCACAATAATATCAACCAACTCATCTGTGATAAATAACTTGAATAGTTAATATGGATCATTATGATTTTGTATCGTTACCTTTATTCCTGGATCTCCAGTGAAAACTTTTTCAGTTAATTTTTTTCCAGCAGAGTGGTAGTTTTCCCAAACAAAGCTATTTAGATTTGGAAGGACAGCAGTTGCATTTACTGGGTTTGGATTTTGCACCTGAGGCCCTAATACTAGAGGAGCATTGTCTTCTATCTCAATTTCCTCCCCTAAATCATCTATTTCATCTTCTGGAATACTTTAGCTGCTGGCCACAATATCTAATTGTGTTGTCATAGAGAATTGCCAAAATATTTTAAGCTCATTTTTAAATAATGTGTTCTTATACTTTGTTCCCCTGTCATATCTAAGTATGAATATACGTTTCTTATAATATTTATAAAAATATGTGTCGGACCAACTGGCCCAACATAGTTTTTTCCTACCGTAAATGAAACGTAAATAAACTCTGTCGGACCAATTGACCTGACATTGTTTTTGATTTAATTAAATTTTATTATCTGTGCAACACTGTTTTGATATTTTTTGTGTTTTGTGTTAGCAAGAAACAACAAAACCATAATTTCATGTCCCGGTTATCCAAATAATAAACTGACTGGTGATAAAAGTGTTTTGGCGCCTATCACTAACACGTAAACGTGTCACATGTGATTGATTTGTGAGTTTATAAATATTTTGAATATAAAACTGTAATATATTCTCTCTCTGATAAGTAATGCTACAGGTCCAGCAAATACTATCCAAGATTCATATTAAGTAAAAGTTTTAACACCAAATAATTTACTTGTTAAGGAATTTAAGTTATAATTTACTTCCTAGTAAGGATGAGTTTATTTAAGTGTATCAATGTTTGTACTTAACTTTCACAAAGTACGTTTTTAAGGATTATTTTACCACTAAATATTTAGTCAATATTTCCGACTTACTTTTAAGGTTTTGTGAAATTTTGAAAATAGTAGGGAAAATCATTACAATACGTTATAACAAATATGTGTGTCGGCCCGTAACTACGGACAAAAAGCTTTTAGAATAACATCATGTTTTTAATCCCGTCAGCGTTTATGTATCAAACAAAAACCGTCGTAATTACATCTGTAAGTAGTGTGAAGCTTGTTAAATACTGTGCCTCAATTTTGCCAAAAGTAGCAATACCAGCTGAGTAGTACTAATAAACATAAAGTGTTAAGAGGCCTGACGGTATTCGGTTCAGGGTACTGGCCGTTGCGTCAATTTGATGACGGTTAACAGAAACTTTCGGTAGAAAGCCACATAATATATCAAATATGAAAAAGCACTTAACAACATTCATTTTGCCCAAATTTATCATCAAAAAAGATCTATACTTGAAGAAACTTTATCCTCAGACACAGGATCTACAAGTGATAGTCGGTTAAAAATCAACTGGGATTGAGGAATAAATACAAAATAGGCCTGAATCAGTTGCACTTGTTCCAGACACCTGCAGAAAAAAGGTCCCACCAGATGTGAAGAAGGTATACTCCACTAATCCAGAATGTTTAGGAAGAAGGTACCTCAGGGGAATTGACAGTAGAAGAAATAAACAATTATCTGGGGGAACTATTAGCCAGTTCAGATTGTGATGTTGGGAAGTATTGGGCAGTACAAAGTGATGCAATGGCAATAAAATACCTGTCTGCCCACTCGTGACAGTGTTTTCTGAAAAACCTTTCTCAACTTCAGGAGTTTTATATGACAAGCGATGAAACTAGCTTGACCCACAACGTGTTCAAATGCTTGTGTTTTTGAACAGAAATGTACATTACCTGCCAGACTTGTAAATATTAAAAACTATCCTATTTGTATTAATTTTTTTACTTTTTATGTTGTTCGTTTGTTTTTAATTTTTGTTTTGTTTTGAGAGACAATGTAAATAGGCTTAGATATTTTTTCAAACATCATAAAATAAGTAAAGTTCCCATTTTAACTTTAAAATAAGTCATTACTTTTATCTGATATGTTTTTATGCTTGAAAATTCCTATTGATAAATCAAGGTTGAAGGTTTTGTGTAGCCTATTACATTAAAACAGAACTTTTAAAAGGTTTTGCCATATGACCAAGATGTTAACTAAATTAATTATTAGAGAACTAGCATGTAAGATAATATAACTTAAAAGAATCTAGAATCGAACGAAAAATTTTAGAATCGGAATCGAAAATTTTAGGAATCGACCCATCCCTAATTACAAAGGTTAACAATTTCCAAATTTAAGTTTTTCCATGTAATTTTTAAATTTAGAAAAAATTGAAGTTTCATTTTTGTTTTTTATTATATTATTTATCCCAAAAATTTCTTCTATTTTCCAAATTTTTTATTTTGAGTATCAAATCAATCACCTATCTTATATTGGTATCTTTTTAGTATGTTTTTTCTTTAAAATAGTACTTTTAAAAAAATACAGGAAAATCCTTCAAATGTTTTAAAATATAAATATACAAAACCCAAATGAAAAATTACCAATAATAGAGATTGAAAATTATGATATTGTTTTGTTTAGGAGTGAAAATTATTACAATAAAAAGGGCAGTTAAAAATATGATCAACAAAATGTAGGTGGAACTAGTGAGAGGCCAGAACTAAACCCCTCCACTAAGAGCATGACTTAGTATAGGTGTATAAAGAATTTTCTGACCGAGGGATTAACAGTACATAGAAAGCTTTGACTTGAGAGACTATACAAACAATATCAGAAGGAAGAAATATGATGTCATGTGTGACAATTCTACAGTACTAAACAGATCTATTCCAATAAACCTCTGTCTCCTGAAACAAACCCTGTACTAATAGTTTAATTCACTGTAACAATTTTCCGCAACAACATCATTCAATACATGTAGAGAGAAAAGACATACATTTTGTGATGTGGATTCCTGAGTATGTTAAGAAACTCTTCCTCCTCTTTTCCCAAAGTATGCATGTCAACACTTAGAATATAACCAGAGTATTTCAGTAGAGGCAGAACATACAAAAGATAAAAGGATATGGGTTTGGGTATTTTCAAAAAAATGTTTTATTGTATTTTGCCAAGTAATTTACAAATATTTGAGCAACTTATTTTAAAACATTTACTTCTTTAAAAAATTGGACTTCTTTCTTAACCTTCTAGCTTAATGGAGGTCCTAGAGCAATTTTGTTCTTGCAGTTTTTAGTAAAATTTTGGAAAACTTGGAATAGTTATTAAAAACCAATGACCTTTCAGAGACATTTTCCATTTCTCCAAACATGTGTGAATACTGTATATGTTTATCAAATTCATGAAAATCTGAAATGATGAAAGTTGGTTTCATATTCTCATCACAAGATGGTAAGGTTCTGTGGTAAGATGACCTGGAATGACTGATGATTTAACAGACAGGCTCTTATTTTCTATATGATTATCACACAAGATTAAGTGTGTGATCTTAATATCATATGGTACTTTTATTTACAGATACATACTTTTTACGAAGCAGTAGGATATATGATCAGTGCGCAAGTGGATTCCAATGCTCAGGAACTTCTGATAGAAAAGTACATGATGTTACCAAATCAAGTATGGGATGAGATCATCAGTCAGGCATCAAGGGTAATTATATTTAGTAATAGTTGTCAGTATCATCCTGACCATAAACTGAAATTTTGTTTTGATTAAGCAAGTTAATTGTTACAATACAGTATCTACATGCATTAAATAATTTCATTCTAATATTGTTGAAGTAGAGTGGTTGAAAATAAATTGAACACACATTATTTAACAACACTTTTTAATTTAGTTCTATGTAGGAATAAACTTTGATGTACTACGGTACATACTATTTTGTAGCAAAGAATAACATAAAAAAACATTATAGATCAAACAATTTTTTAAATTTAAAATATGAACTTAACTTGAAAGTTCATTTTTTGAAAATTGTTTTTACTGTGATTTTGTTGTACCTTTGTTCAATAAAATTAACAAAAGACATTTTGATTTCAGAATCAAAATATTGAAAATTAGTAACTGGAACATCATGTAGAGTTAAATACGAGTGAATGGTGTCTAAACTTTTATTTATTTCTCCAAATAATACTTTCTTCTTTAGAGGTTTTTTCATCTCATTGACTCTTATGTGAATTGCAGACTGTTGACGCTATTGCCTTTATATTTTTCACAGTTTTTGTTGTTAGAAAAACGTTCTTATCTCAGCAGCAAAACGTTATCAAAATTAACATAGTCATCAATATCTATCCGAATTTGGCAACTGATAAGTTTAACAAATTATTATGATAAGTTTGTCTGATCGTAAAGTGATGTCTTTTCACCCCTTGTTTCTCCATAATGAACTGATTAACTAGAATACAGTACATTAGAGGCGTAGTACGGATTACTGTACCATGACTTGGCCTTGAGAGATCGGAGTAGGCGAGACGGGAGATAGAGGGTCAGTATAAAATATTTTCTTACAAACATAAGGGCTGCCATAACACTGACTTCTATGAGACTGCCAATATTAGATTAATTCGATGATTAATTAGCTTTGGTATGAAATAAGAAACAATCTTGAAATATGTGTAGACAGATCGGATGTAGAAGCTGTTGATGTATAGAACATTCTGTAACATGTTTTAAGAAGTGGTAGTACACAGGAAATCTTGTGCAATCTCTCAAGGCCAAATGCATGGTCATTTAGTTCGCACTTTTTTCAAAACTCTGTGTACTATAGAATTCTTTATAATGATACAGATTATGAGTAATTTATATTACCTTTCAAATACGGCGATAAACATGATCCTTTAGAAATTCTAATTATATTTTTGTAGTGTGAAAATATTTCATTGTACCGAAATTTACGTGTTTCTGTTTCATTAAAACGGGATTTGTTACATACTTATTCATGTGGCAAGCCGATCAAAACACAATAGAAAATTTTTAATTCTTAAAAGTTTGTTATATTGGTATGCATTATAATGGGATATAACCTCTAACTCAATTTACAAAGATTATTTCAGCTTCATCAACTAAGGCTGGTCAGATAAGGTTAAGTTAATTTTAAGTAGTATATAACTATATTATTATTAGTATATGTTTTTAAAGAATTAGATATGGAGAAAGAAAATGCTCTTATTTAGATTGTTATTAACAATAACACGATGGAGAACTCTAGTGATTAAAAAATAGAATCACAATAGAATAGTAGTAATTGAAGAATACAATTGAAAAATTTTTCAGAAAGAAATTCTATATAAAATATAAACTTTTGAAGGAATTTTACTTTTCATGAACAGAAGTCTAAAAAGGACTGCGTCATCCAATACCTAGATTTAATGTTGACTTGTTTGCATGTCACTGTAAAGGTCTGTATATTGATAAATTTTAGATTCTTCAGTAAAACCCAAGATTTACCAACAATACATACCAATACTATATCTCCAAGCCTATTTTACCAATACTGTATCCTAGTCAATTTTTCCAAAACAAGATCTTGGTTATGTTTATAAGATATTTTTTTAATATAATTGAAATTTCTCCTTTTTAAAAAAATGTAATTAAATAATTTGTTGTTGTTGTTTATTAGAATGTTGAGATACTTAAAGAGCAGGATGCAGTGAAACAACTGGCCAACATTCTGAAAACAAATGTTCGAGCCTGTAAAGCTTTAGGCCACCCTTATGTTGTTCAGGTGAGTTATATCTCTTCATACTGTATAATGTTCAATCAGGTTAGACCTTTTATGCTATACATTTTTTTGTTGTTGTTAATTGTACCTGTAATGGCACTAAAAGGAAGAGTCTTGTAAAGAAACAGGTTAAAAAGTGTTGGGTATACTGAGCGGCCAAATCTGTCTCAAAGTAGCAAATTTTGCAAATTATACAAAATCTTTAAAATATTTTTTTAAAACTTGAAATAAATCAGCTGGAAGTTGTCTAATAGTAGAAGAGAGCAAAACCAGAAGTTTTCAAGGCTGCTTATCAGGCTTGTGTATATAAATATAGCTGTCTGGCAAACCAACAGGCTTATTTTGGAAAGAAAAGTTTTTTAGAGTTAGAAAATAATTATTTTTCCAAAATTAAAATAAATTTAATTTTTACTATTTAAAGAAAATTAAATAAAAATTATATAATGTAAAAACCACCACAGTC
Source organism: Prosapia bicincta (assembly GCA_036971475.1). Lineage (NCBI taxonomy): Eukaryota > Metazoa > Arthropoda > Insecta > Hemiptera > Cercopidae > Prosapia > Prosapia bicincta. Next base: position 45,745,964 of record JBAIZL010000005.1, on the reverse strand, counting down.
TATGTAGGCAGAAAATATAAAACAAATAGTGGCAGAATATTGTAAACAATAAAATCATATTAAAAATTTTTTTCAATCACAATTTGTAATTAATAAATGGTTACTAGATTACCCCAAAATTATAAAAGTGTCGGGTGCGGGACTTTTATAGTGCTGATAAAGTATAACTACCTAACAGAATGGCGTAAAATCATTCAAGTTTCTAATAAATTCTAGAAGTGTGAGACGAACCGTGCCGCTAAAAAATATTAAATTCTTAAACCATAAGAGACAGTTACTGTAAAAGTGTAAAAACGAGCACAAATCCCGGAACAAGAAGGTACAGAGTTCAATAAGAATGCAAGTTCGAACGGTAACTTACAAGTAAATATCACGAACAATACCCAGGAAAAAGTAGTGGGGAGGCTGGATCAAAGAACTCTCGTGGCGAGCAGAAGGTTTTTATTCATATCCAAAACGAGAAACTATAAGATGCTGGTTCGTGCCTAAAACCCAAATCTAGCCAAAGATTGAAGTAGAGGTCTATCTACAAGCATCTGTGATTCAAAATTGAAATTTTAAAAATATATTAACTAAAAAAAAAACAGTTTTAAAGGCGGCTCTAAAACCAATCACTAGCAAGTGCAGCAGGATTCCATCCTCAAGGAACACCAGAGGAATTTTTGATCCAAGACTATGGAACGTTTTTTATGCGTCAGAATTTTAATGACTATATAACCATTTATTCAGTTTTGAAAAATTAATAAATTCAGATTTGTTAAAGTAAAATTTTGATAATTAATTGATTATTAATAATTAAAAAATATATAAGGAAATGACTTTCTTTAAAACCATTAAACAGAAATATAAGTGGTGATAATAAAGCAAGAGAAATTTATATACAGAATGCCAGTTTTAATTTTCAAGATTAATACTATAGTTATCACAAACCAGTTAAAACAGGAAATATTTCAAGTTCATTTGTAACATAAATAATTAAATTCAAAGTAATAGAGAAAAATAGAATGAAAAATTCATAAAGAAAATCAATAATTATAAAATTAATATAAGTTTTGTTTTTGTAAAAATAAGATTGGAAAAGTGTAATCCTTGAGATTTATGTTTGGGCGTATAAATATAAATTCCTTTGGAAGTAATGTTGACAAATACTTCTAGAAATATATTTATGGGCACAAAATTAATTTGTATAAATTGTTATCATGTTGTATTTAAATATGTATGTCATATCAAACCATCAACAAGAACAGAAGTCAAAATTCAAATCAAGCTAAAATTTAAAAAATTGTTCAAGTAGTATTCCTGGAATTGCAAATTAATTTTACAAGTAAACAATAATTACTAAATATATTTTCACATAATTATGGATTGAACATTTTAGTTGCTTTTTAAATAAATTCCAGGAATTTATTTATCCACTGGCAGATCACGCTTGAATTATTTTGCAACAAATACATTGACAACAAGAAAGATTTTAATGTTTTCATATAGTTTGAAAAATTTTAATATTATTTTATTAGAAAAAGTATAGTAGAATATACAGAAAATATATATGATAAGATTGAGGATATACCAATACATAAAATTTATAACATGAATAATGTTTGTCGTTTTATTAAAGTTGACACAAAATGCAGAAATTCTTTAGTCCTCTTAGAGTAGTTTCTTCCTTTCGTGGTTTCCTTTGAAACATTGTTCTAAGAACAGTTCAGGACAAGATGAGCATTTGTTGATTGTGTTCTTCCTCATTGCCAAGATTCTGCACATTCTGCATTTTTTTTGGATGGTTTTCCCATTAGGACCCGTTGAACATTTTGTTACAAGATGTTCCCTTCCTCTTACTGAATGAGATGATGTTAATCTAGTAGGCATATTTTTGTGAGTCAAGATATTTGTGATGAGTTGAAGGTGAAAGTCATATAGATCAACCTTGTTGTTGACAGCATATTTGTTATACAAGAAAGAGTTGAGAACCATTAATTGAAGATTATAAAAAAATATCTTCTTTCACCATAATATTGATTTTCAGTCACATAGATAATAAGATAGCATCTGGTTGGTTCTATCTATCCCACACATGTAGCTGTTATACTGAATAACTGGCAAAGGTTTCTTCAGCTGCTAACCACGTTTATTGATAAACTCTATACATCATTCGTATGATCCGTGGATATGTGTACAAATATCCCGCATTTCACATCATTTGGCGACCATGATACTGGTTTCAGAGTATTTACTAATAGTCCCTTCCTTTTTCTAGTGGTGCCTTGCTTACACTTTTTGGTGCATTCTTCCTTGAAGCGTTCCTTCCTATACAGTGTTTTTCATTTTCCAGTAATGTTAATGATAGATTATATAAATTATAAAAGTCGTCCATTTAGATAGAATGGCAATTACTACGAAGGTGGTTTCTAAGTAAGTGGAGTACCTTTTATGTATGACCCACTCCTTCCGTCAAATAGTCTACATTCATAAAATATAAACATATTCAGGATAAGTCCATTAGGTTCACAAAGGCTATACATTTTGATTCCATATTTGTTTTTTATCTTTAATATATTGGCGGAAGATCAGTCGTCCCCACCATAAGACCATTCCTTCGTCAACAGATAGCTACTTTCCAGGATAATATATTTGAGCCATCTTGTTGTTGAAATGATCCAGAATGATGAATCGTATTATGTACACCATTCACGCATTAGCATCGGCCACTTTAAATATCTTGACCAAAAAATTGTCATCTAGAATATTACTAAAGTAATCAATAGGTTCTTTAGTGTTTGGAATGAGGACAAGAAGTTCATTTAACTTCTTTTTAACTAAGTACATTTTGTAATTGATTATGATTATCTGTTCAAACTATAAGCAGAACAGAAATAATTGTAGCAATTGAAGGTTTTATTCTAATAGTAAAATATCAAGAATATTCTTATAAAAAGGAAAAGATCCTACAGTTTTAAAACAAATATAAACTGCTAGAATTTAGTTATATTCATGAGTGTTTGTCCTTAGTTCTGTTGATATATAAATATATTGAGAATTGATGTTATTATGATACAAATTGAGATAAATTGTTGCTTAAAGACATAAATGTTAAGCATAGATTTGTTAAAGTTTCTATTTATAAGTTATTAAAAAATAACTGAATTCAACTTGCACAATATCTGAGTTTACAGAAACAGAATTAAGAACAAGCTCTTCTAAATACTTTTTTGTTATACAGTATAACCATTTTTCTCTGTTAAATTTCAGCTTGGCAGGATTTATCTGGATATGCTCAATGTCTATAAAGTGATGAGTGGAAATATAATTACAGCAATTTCCACCCATGGAGAAAGTGTTACAAAGCAACCGCTTATTAAGAGCATGAGGGTTGTAAAAAAAGAAACATTAAAATTAATTTCTGATTGGATCTTCCGATCTAACGATCACGGAATGGTAATTCTTTATTGTATTCTTATTTAGAGTAATTTAGTTAAATGTTTTACATTTTTAAATAAATTTCATTTAAAGGAATAAATACTTTATTGTATTGTTTACTGAAACAAACTCTGCTCTCTCTAAGGTTTGGAACCTTTTTATTCCACCTTCTATTATTGTTTCTGCTATACTTGCCAACTGCCTTTTAGAGTAATAATTTTAAAGATTATTTACAACTACATTTATTTGACTAAATTTTAATGGTAAACAAAATTGATGAATCAAAGCTGGAACTCATCTTGCAGAGGCTTATAAACTAATGCATACAAATTCTTTATACATATTTTTTATTCACTATTATTATTTTTTTAATGGTGTAAACCTAGATAAGTGTGCTTTTTTTATGATTGGTGTATGCTATTTTAAAGTGGCATGTACTTTGGTACTAAAAATAAGTGTGGTGATTTTTTATATTGAAATAAGTATTAATTTTTGATTATGAGAAAGCATTTACTGAGATGTAAGTAGTAACCATTAAATGCTGTAGAAAATTATTTATCTGAACTGAGTTTTAGTATAAATAGGTAATTTCGCTATGTGAGTTTAACAAATGGGTTCTCATCCTATGTTAGAATGAAATAGTCATTTATTAATGTTCTTAACCCAAATAGACATGAGTCTTAACTCACTGCACCCATTACGGGGCTGGATGCTAAGGCACAAGTGTAACTTGAAGTCGAAGTATATTTAATAAGAAAATTTCTTATTTCGCTGCTAGATCTTGTTGGCATATCCTCTTTACACATTTTAACCTAGCCAGCCTATTACTGGTGCATTGTTACAATATCGTAGGCTAGGGTTGTACAAGCACACACTCTGTTTTTTTTGCACACATAAAATTTTATTTCTGTGTAGGGTATATTAGTTGCATTTTCATAAACTATAGTACGGCATGTTTATTTTATATAAAAACTTCAGTTATTTACATTTAAAAAAGTAATTAAATGTTTATAAATTTATAATGACTATTTGTGGCAAAAACAAAATTCTGAAAAAAATTAATTAAATTTATCCCCACAAATAATGATTTTACGTTAATTTAAAGGAATGTAAAGACTTGTAAATTATTTTTCATGTCCGTTTGTGTTGTAGGTTCTAGAGAACTTCATTCCACCATTATTGGATGCAGTTCTGATGGACTATAATATGTGTAGTGTAGCATCTGCTCGAGAGCCAGAAGTACTGTCTGCAATGGCTACTATAGTTAACAAATTAGAAAGACACATCACCAGTGAAGTTCCCAAAATTTTTGATGCAGTTTTTGAATGTACCTTGGAAATGATCAATAAAGATTTTGAGGAATATCCAGAACATAGGACAAATTTTTTCATTTTACTACAGGTATATCTCAAGATTTTTAAATTTTATTACAGATAAGATTTGTGGATATTACTTCAAACATTTTGACATGAACCTACTAATTAAGGTAGAACAACTAAACTATCAGGATAATATTAAGTCATATTACATAAATTATACTATAAAAGTTTCTTTTACTAAAAATTTGATTTAGATTGAATAACTAATGTTAGTATAATGAACTAGTATTCAATTTTTAATATTGAAGAATAGTAATATTCATTCTCTCTCTCTCTCTCTCTCTCTCTCTCTCTCTCTCTCTCTATATATATATATATATATATATATATATATATAAGAAATTCATCCTTGAGAAGAACAACTTTCAGTTTGAGGGAAGGAACTACCTTCATATAAAGGGAACAGCAATGGGCACGAGAATGGCCCCATCGTACGCAAATCTGTACATGAGATTGTTGGAAGAAAGTTTTCTAAAGACACAAACACACCAGCCATTATGTTGGTATAGATATATAGATGACATCTTCCTAATTTGGACACAAAGTGCTTCAACACTTGAGGCATTTTTAGACAGCCTGACACAATTCTCCACACTTCAATTTACCTGGGAGAAATCTACATCAGCCATCACCTTTTTGGATGTAGAGGTAACACTCCAGAATGGAAATATCAACACAGGAATTCACATCAAATCGACAAACCACCTACAATATCTCCATTTCAACAGCAACCACCCAATAAACATAAAACGATCCATTCCATACAGTCAAGCAATCACGGGTAAGAGAATCTGTTCGAATGATATGGAATTAGAAGATTTTAATAGAAAGATATCAACAGCCTTCCAGAGAAAAGGATACCCAAAAAGACTCATTGAAAACCAAATTCATTCAGCACAATCCTTGGCTCACCCCAAACGACAAACAGAACAAAATAAACTGTCTTTAATAACAGACTACCATCCTGGTCTACATAAACTCAACACGATATTGAGAGATGGCTTCAGAATTCTTCAAGCTTCCGTCCACACCAAAAATCTTTTCACCGATCCACCTCAAATTTGGTACAAGCAACCTCCCAACTTGAAAAACATCCTAAACTACCAGACCCTGATGCAGAGAAACCACACAAACTTCCTCATGGCTCCTTCCCATGCAATAGACCTAGATGCAAGATGTGTCCAATACACCTCTCAGAAAATAGTTTCAACAGCCAAACAACAAAAATGGTCTTCAAAATACAGGGTCATCATAATTGTACATCGAAAAATGTCATATACCAGCTACAATGTAAAATTTGCTTAGCACAGTACATAGGCCTGACCACGGATTGTCTGAATATCAGAATGAATGTCCACAGACATGATGTTAAAATTATGAATATGGATAGGCCAACAGCTCAACATGCTGTGAGTAACAACATCACAACTTTTGATGACTGCTATACCACAAAAATAAATAAATCACTCCCTCCTGATTGCAATCCCTCAGAACTGAGAAGATGGGAACTATCATACCAGTGGTATACCAAGTCCAGAGAATACCCTAACCTCAACATCAGATAAATCCATTCACTTTTTTTCCTAATAGCCTCATCAGACGTCTCCAATCTCTTTTCCCCTGACAGACTTATATAAATTATAATCAGTCATATGCTCATGGAAACAATATATATATTTTTAGGTTAGTTTTGGTTGGTAAAGATTATTTAGATTTTTTGGACTAGGAGACTGACAGACTTACCTTGGTAAGAGTCCACTCTGTAGTCTTGAAATAGAAACATATAAAAGCACTTAGACAATGATATATTTCAACCACACAGTGGTCTCAAATCTCGAAGTGGTCACAGATCTCGAATCACTCCTTCGATTGACAAAGACCACTGTGGTTGAAATATATCATTGTTTAAGTGCTTTTGTGTGTTTCTATTTCAAGACTACAGAGTGGACTCTTACCAAGGTAAGTCTGTCAGTCTTATATATATATATATATATATATATATATATATATATATATATATATATATATATATATCTTTAATCTGTCTATTTGTGACATCTGATTTCTACTCTACACAATCTGTGATTACAACATATATTTATTTTATTTCATTCTCTCATATTTCTTTTTGTGTTTTCTCTTTGATTGGCAAAGACCACTGTGTGGTTGAAATATATCATTGGTTAAGTGCTTTTATGTGTTTCTATTTCAAGACTACAGAGTGGACTCTTACCAAGGTAAGACTGTCAGTCTCCTAGTCCAAAAAATTTAAATAATCTTTACCAACCAAATCACCTAAATATATATATATATATATATGAAGTTAATATATTACTAATTTTGAGTAATATTATCCACCATTAAGTGCAATAATTTTACCTTGAGTGATGAGGCACCTTTCGGTCTTTGACCATTGTCGAATCACTGATTGTTCTCTGCTGTGGATGCTACGTCCGTGAAGCCGGTGTTTGTTGAAGTTACGCGCACTATTTCTTGATCTGTGTGTATGAGGTTTCTGTATAGTATGTCTTCTGTATATGTTGTTTGTAAATTCATTAAGTTGTTGTGTATGTTTTTATAAATGTGGTATTTTTCTAGTGAGTTTAGTTCTATTGGGTTGTTATTTATTTCCAGTATGGTTAGGTTATTTTCGTAATTTGTAATTTCGTGTTTATGGGAAATTAGGTGTGCTGCAACATTTGATACTTTAGAATTTTTATTTTTGAATGCTCTATAATGTTCTTCAAATCTTATTTTAAATGTTCTGGATGTTTTTCCTATGTAAAAAGCGTTACAGTTGTTGCATGTGATTTTGTAGATTCCTGATAGGTTATGTTTTTCTGAATTTGTTATGTGGTTTTTGTTACTAAGATATTTTATTATTTTGTTGTTTGGTTTGTAAGTTGGAATGTAGTATTCTTTGTTGTATATATTTGTTATTTTTTCTATTTTGTTATTGGTATATTTATATTTTAGGTAGATTTTTTTATTTTTATTGTTTTCGTGTTCCGGTTGTAGTGTTGTGTTGAGGTTAGGTTTTTTTGTGAATTTATTGTATATATTTTTTATAATGTGTTTGTTGTATCCATTTTCTATTGCCATTTTCTATTACATCAACAACACATACAATATAAAAAATGGATACGAATTAATTAATAAAATAAAAACGATAAAAACAAACAGCAACACAAAAATAATAAGTTATGACATAACTAACATGTACCCTAGTATCCCAATAGAAGAAACCATAGAAATAATAAAAAACAAACTGATACACAATAACGAAAAAAGAAACATAATAGATAGTATCATTACACTAACCAAACACATATGTAACCAAAATTACTTCCAATTTAACAATAAATATTATAAACAAACAACAGGACTCCCCATGGGTTCACCCATCTCATCTGTCATGTCAGAAATATATTTACAACACTTTGAACAAATAATAATTAAACCTATAATAAACACACACAATATCTCACTATGGACAAGATATGTAGACGATATACTTGTAATATACCAACCTACCATTCACAACGAACACGTCATAATATTAAACAAACTAAATACATACAACGAAAACATACAATTCACCGTTGAAACAGAAACAAATAGAACAATCAACTTCCTCGACATTACTTTAAATATAAATGATAATAAAATAGAAACTACAGTATACAGGAAACCTACTTCCAACAACACCACAATACATTACAAATCTAACCACCCCTGGACACACAAAATTAACACTTACAGTAACATGATAAATAAAGCAATAAAATACACACAGGATAACAAACAAAAATTAAATGAAGAATTAGATAACATTACAAAAATAGCAATAGAAAATGGATACAACAAACACATTATAAAAAATATATACAATAAATTCACAAAAAAACCTAACCTCAACACAACACTACAACCGGAACACGAAAACAATAAAAATAAAAAAATCTACCTAAAATATAAATATACCAATAACAAAATAGAAAAAATAACAAATATATACAACAAAGAATACTACATTCCAACTTACAAACCAAACAACAAAATAATAAAATATCTTAGTAACAAAAACCACATAACAAATTCAGAAAAACATAACCTATCAGGAATCTACAAAATCACATGCAACAACTGTAACGCTTTTTACATAGGAAAAACATCCAGAACATTTAAAATAAGATTTGAAGAACATTATAGAGCATTCAAAAATAAAAATTCTAAAGTATCAAATGTTGCAGCACACCTAATTTCCCATAAACACGAAATTACAAATTACGAAAATAACCTAACCATACTGGAAATAAATAACAACCCAATAGAACTAAACTCACTAGAAAAATACCACATTTATAAAAACATACACAACAACTTAATGAATTTACAAACAACATATACAGAAGACATACTATACAGAAACCTCATACACACAGATCAAGAAATAGTGCGCGTAACTTCAACAAACACCGGCTTCACGGACGTAGCATCCACAGCAGAGAACAATCAGTGATTCGACAATGGTCAAAGACCGAAAGGTGCCTCATCACTCAAGGTAAAATTATTGCACTTAACGGTGGATAAAATTACTCAAAAATAGTAATATATTAACTTCATATATATATATATATTGTTTCCATGAGCATATGAGTGATTATAGTTTATATAAGTCTGTCAGGGGAAAAGAGATAAGGCTATTAGGAAAAAAAAAATAAAAAAAAAATAAATGAATGGGTTTATCTGATGTTGAGGTTAGGGGATTCTCTGGATTTGGTATACCACTGGTATGATAGTTCCCACCTTCTCAGTTCTGAGGGATTGCAATCAGGGGGGAGTGATTTAATTATTTTTGTGGTATAGCAGTCATCAAAAGTTGTGATGTTGTGACTCGCAGCATGTTGAGCTGTTGGTCTATCCATATTCATAATTTTAACATCATGTCTGTGGCCATTCATTCTGATATTCAAACCATCCGTGGTCAGGTTTATGGTGAACCACAAACAGAACAAAATAAACTGTCTTTAATAACAGACTACCATCCTGGTCTACATAAACTCAACAAGATATTGAGAGATGGCTTCAAAATTCTTCAAGCTTCCGTCCACACCAAAAATCTTTTCACCGATCCACCGCAAATTTGGTACAAGCAACCTCCCAACTTGAAAAACATCCTAGTACATCCTAAACTACCAGACCCTGATGCAGAGAAACCACACAAACTTCCTCATGGCTCCTTCCCATGTAATAGACCTAGATGCAAGACGTGTCCAATACACCCCTCAGCAAATAGTTTCAACAGCCAAACAACAAAAATGGTCTTCAAAATACAGGGTCATCATAATTGTACATCGAAAAATGTCATATACCAGCTACAATGTAAACTATGCTCAGCACAGTACATAGGCCTGACCACGGATGGTCTGAATATCAGAATGAATGGCCACAGACATGATGTTAAAATTATGAATATGGATAGACCAACAGCTCAACATGCTGCGAGTCACAACATCACAACTTTTGATGACTGCTATACCACAAAAATAATTAAATCACTCCCCCCTGATTGCAATCCCTCAGAACTGAGAAGGTGGAAACTATCATACCAGTGGTATACCAAGTACAGAGAATCCCCTAACCATTTTTTTTTTTTTTTTTTTTTTTTTTTTTTTTTTTTTTTTTTTTTTCCAACTAGCCTTATCTCTTTTCCCCTGACAGACTTATATAAACTATAATCACTCATATGTTCATGGAAACAATATATATATCTTTAATCTGTGCATCTGTGACATCTGATTTGTACTCTACACAATCTGTGATTACAATTATTTTATTTCATTCTCTCATATTTCTTTTTGTGTTTTCTCTTCGATTGATAAAGACCACTGTGTGGTTGAAATATATCATTGTTTAAGTGCCTTTATGTGTTACTATTTCAAGACTACAGAGTGGACTCTTACCAAGGTAAGTCTGTCAGTCTCCTAGCCCAAAAAATCTAAATAATCTTTACCAACCAAAACTAACCTAAAAAAATATATATATATATATATATATATAAGTGGTTATTTTTTGTAACATTGAAATGTAGGTTTTACTAATTTCTCATTTTACAGGCCGTGAACAACCACTGCTTCCCTGCATTCCTCAGCATACCCCCTGCACAGTTCAAATTAGTCTTGGATTCAATTATTTGGGCATTTAAACACACCATGAGGAATGTAGCAGACACAGGACTCCAGGTAAGAAATTGATCTAACATTTTGTTATTTATTAATTGTAACTAATTATCTGTAGCTCATTTTTTTAAATTTTTCTATAGTATACTTTAAAATAAAAACTAGCATACTTTTTAGTAGCAAACGCTGATAATCAGTGTTTTCATTTAGTGCTCTTGTTTGGTCACCTGAAAAAATTATTACTCTCAGTCAAAGTGAAAATGATTTAAAGAATTTTTCTAGACTGCGGTATGTAAATATGTTATTTAAATTTAAATAAGTAATAGATACACAACTTTCTGTTCATAACTTTGCACTTTAAAACTGTGTTTTAGATTATGCCTTTTCACAACTATAGAGTTATGTTTGTATTATACCTCATATCATGACATGATATTAAATTTTTTATAACTCATTTATGTAAAAATTTCAGTTCCACTGTAATTTTTGATGGTATGTTTATTAAGACAAGTATAAATTGAAGGCAAAGCTGGAATAAATACTTCATCTGTTTAGAAAGTAAAGAACGTTTGCACATGACAGCATTTCCCCACCACCATGAGAACCAGTTCAGCAGCTGGTGCATCAGTGTGAGCAGAGTTTCGATAAGGTGGGGTTCAACCTTAACATTCTTGTGTTAATCAACCTTAACAGAACACGCTTTGATTTTTTGTGGATTTTCAAAAGTGACGACACCAATAGAAAGCTTTGGCAATTATGTCACCATGTGCCAATAAATTTTTTTAACATATTGTAATAGGAGATAGTACTTTGGTTTTGTGAACGCTGGTAACAAAAAGCCAATTTATAGAAAGCTTCGATCAAACTCTTCTTCATAGCCCAGGAAAGAAAAACCAAATCTGACACCAGAAAAGTGATGGCAAGGGTGTTTTGGACTGGAACTGTTTATACACACTATGTTTATACCTACAGCCGTCCTTATAGCCCTAGCCTGGCACCTACCGATTTTCACTAATTTCTGAAATTGAAAGACTTTTGGGGCGGAAAACAGTTTTATGTTGAAGAGATCAAAGCAATAGTGCATTATGGATTTTGTTGTTGGCAGCCATAATATAACAGAGTATAACATTGGCATCAAAAAACTGGTTACATGCTACACGTCTTGACACTTACTGACGCTATTTTGAAAATAGATTAAGGTAGAGTGTTATAATGTTGAAAATTAAGTTTTATATTGCTGGTTTTTTATTCTATTTAGTGATAGCAAAATATTTTGTACATTCTGGATGACCCATTTACACTACTGAAGTAATTGAAGTTGGTAATAATTCGAACACTCCTTCAGTAATCAGCTAATTGTTACAAAAGCTATTTGGCACAATTTTAATATGAAATATTTTATGAATCTGAAAACTTGTAAATGTCCAAAGCTGATAATAAACCCATCTGAAAATATGTTATAAAACAGGTGATATATTCAGAGAAGTATCCATAGAATAGATTGTAACCATGTGAAGTTTACTAATTGAAAAATAGCTACAAAAATAAAGTCTCTCATACTTTGAACGATTGTACTGGCTCTCTTCTGCCCACATGTTACTATAAAATTTCTCCCAATGTTCTTTTTCCAAACAACAATATGAGGATCATATTTTTACCATTTAATATGAGGATCAAGTGAGAGGGGGGGTAAGATAGATTTTTTCAAATTCTGACTGGGGGGTTTGCTCAGCATCTCAAATATAATAAAAATATCTTTGATATATGCATTCATGCAACAATATTTTCATCCACATTTGATTTGTCCATTAAGAATGTTATTCACTAACTTCTCAATTTTTCACTTTAAGTGTCAATTGTAATTCAATTAAAAATGTATTTTTACTTCTAATATAAGCATTTGTCTAATTATTTTTTTATTGTTATTGATTTATAGCAATAAAATACAAAACTGCTAATGAAAAAAAACCTGCAATGTTTTTTCTTATCTGCATTTAGTGTCAATGAAATTTTCTAAACATGTTATTTTTACCATGTTCAAGACAAAGACAACCCCCTGATTTCTAATTTCAAAGTTTTAGTAATCAGATGCTATTCAGATGTCAGTATATAGGTTATTATTACCTCATAAATTTATTTTACATTTTAAAAAAATTACTATATTTTGAAAAAAGTCATTTTTTGTTTCACAGATTCTTTACCAGTTGATGCTTAATGTTGAACTCCATGAACAAGCATCACAAAGTTTTTACATGACGTACTTCACAGATATTATTCAACACATATTTGCAGTTGTCACAGACACTTCCCATACAGCAGGTACAAGTAACAGTAAATTAATAAATAAAACGATATATCTTAGATATTTACAGAAATTGTTAAGAAAAAGTAAATTTTCAGTAGAATTTCTTGCTAAATTTATTTTTAGGTTTTTGAGTATATACTTACTCCTTTCGTTTATATTTGTTTTACCCCCCTTGATTGAATTTTTAGAGATTATATTTGGGTGCAGAAGGAATAGGGATGGGAACTATACAAATTCAGCTCAAAGGTAAATTTGGAATTAGCATAGTGGATAAAACATATATATGTAAAGCTGTTTGTTCAGTTCAATTTCAAGCATGAGTATCGCTGGCTTCGGCAAATAAAAATCAGATATACTGCCCTTACAAATTGTGTAATGGCCCTACAGTAATATGTCCTACTATAGAAATACTTCTAAAAGAATATGATCTCATGAAGTTGGTCTAAGGACCTAGGGATAAGAAAGAAGACTATAGAAATAGATTAGGTAACTTTGATTCTACTAGCTTTTCACCTCAGATCATTATTAATGTATTAGCAATTCGCTTTGCATCCGTTAAGCACATTATTCATGTGCTAACCAATTTCATTTCATAATTGAATGACAGATATTATATAATGATGACTACAAAGAGAATCATGGAGTGTTATACTAGAGAGTAATAATGTAACAATCATTGAGCAGTGTAAAAAAGGCGTGTCTTGTAACCAATTATCCAAACGAAATAATGTTAAGAAATTGGTTTTTTTCTGAAACCTTCATTTAAGATAAGCAGAATATTCCTGTTATCGTAAATATCCCTTTGTATTATTGTAAGCAGAATATTGTGCTATTGCCTATAAGAAAGCATTGTTAACTTCAGTAGAATGCGTTAGAATGTTTCTTTAGTGTTTGGTAATTATGTTGCTAGTTTTATCAATCCTTTTAGCTGTTGGCAGACGTAAACAGTTGCGTTTTGCTTGGCTTTGTCATATCGACACGCATTTAGTGGGAAGCCTGTACACAGCTAGCGGATATATTTGCTCTCTGGTGCGACAGCAAGCAGTTATTTTTGTTTATTCAAGCAGTTATTTTTGTTTATTCAGTTACTTGATTTTTTTTTTTTGATATGTATAGTTTATGGATTTTGTTTTTGATGTATATAACGTATATTTTAATAATTTCAAAAACTTTATGATTTTTATTATAACTATTGTAAATAATAAAAATTTCTAACCTGTTTTGACCGTAATTATGAAAATCTTCTAATTTCATGTTAATGGCCTTTTTTTACAAGTATTTTAGACAAACTTCAATTTATAGAATAAATATATATATATCTATATATATATATATATATATATATATATATATATATATATATATATATATATATATATATATATATATATATATATAGGTTAGTTTTGGTTGGTAAAGATTATTTAAATTTTTTGGACTAGGAGACTGACAGACTTACCTTGGTAAGAGTCAGTCAATAATATTTCTTTTTGTGTTTTCTCTTCGATTGACAAAGACCACTGTGTGGTTGAAATATATCATTGTTTAAGTGCTTTTATGTGTTTCTATTTCAAGACTACAGAGTGGACTCTTACCAAGGTAAGTCTGTCAGTCTCCTAGTCCAAAAAATCTCTCTCTCTCTCTCTCTATATATATATATATATATATATATATATATATATATAAATTAGTGATAGGTCGATTCTCGATTCCAAAAGTTGTTTCCACCGATTCTGGACACTGGAATCGAAAATCGATTGCAAAAACCAATTCCAAATACCTCAATTTCAGCATGACCGCGGTTTACACATTTGGGGGCGAATATTCGTTGCCACTCTAACATAATGTCGCAATAATACATCGGGCAGTAAAATATCCATTACCACTGTAATAAAATGTCGCGTTTACACATTGAGCGTTAAAATTTCCGTCATCGCTCTAACATAATGTAGTGTTTACACATCAAGCGGTAAAATATCCGTCGCTGAACCTGAAATTTACATTTCCTTAAGGGCTAAAGGAAAGCATTTAATTAATTTTCAGTTTTCAAACTGTGAACATTGAATTAGTTTTCAACCAAAAGTGTCTTCTTACCAACAAAAGTTACAAAGTCTGCTAACGGACATAGAGCTCAAGTGATTTATTTATTAGTGGTTGATGTGAAGCTAATTTTATAGTCAATCATTTATGAAAAAGTAAAAATTTATACTGATTATAGTTGGGGTTAACCGATTTTTTGTATATTGTGTAAAAAATACAGTAAAGCAAACGAATTAGTCAAATACATTGGCAAATGGGTCTTTTAAACTAAACTTCTAAAATGTAAGAAATTATTTAGTAAAAAAAATAATTATGATTAACTGTAGATTAAGAATATATAGATAGTAATCTACTTTGTTTTCTCACTTATTTAGAAAATGTTTAGTACATGGTCTGTTTTGTATGTTTAGTCTCAAACACTTGGTTAGCCCTCTGTGCGCTAGTATTATGTTACTTTGTTTTTTTTTTAAATGAGGCTATCACAATTTGCTAGTGAGTGAAGTATATTATTCGCCTAAACTCAGTTATGGTAACCACCTGTAACTGTGAATACAGTTTGTGCTTCATTAGAGGAAGAGATTTTTTGTGATTTGAAGTAACAATGATTGTATGAATGAAATAGATGTCTCTGATCTGTCAATATTATGCTTGGAAGAAATTAGCTTTCAACATCATGGGTAAACTCAAATCTCCAGGTTTAACTCTACAAAGTATTGGATGTGCAGTTTAAAATTAGAGTGTTTTGTATTTGTGCTAGTTGAGCATTGTTTTACTGGTTTTTTTACAGATTAATTTTTTTTACAGGTTTATTAATGCATGCCACAATATTGGCGCATATGTTCAAGTTGGTAGAAATGAATAAAGTTACCATTCCACTCAGTCCTAATCCTGCATTGGAGAACATCACATACGTTCAAGAGTTTGTTGCTTCGTTGTTGAAATCTGCATTTCCACATTTATCAGATAACCAAATTAAAATCACTGTACAAGGCATGTTCAATTTAAACCATGACATACCTGCATTTAGAGAACATTTACGGGATTTTCTTGTGCAAATTAGAGTGAGTAAAGATTTTAAAAAATATATGTATCAGATTATCATAAGCTTTTTTTATAGCTTTTAAAACAATACAAATAATGTGTAGATTAAGTCTGAACTCATACTAAGCTTAATTTTACTGTAGATTAGCTCCTTATAAATCTGTTTAGTGAAAATGAAGATGTGTCCTAACTTTTAAAACATTGAACATAAGTAAATTTTATCACAGATTTAAACTAAAATATTCATATGTATATTTTCTGTACTGTAATTTGAAAATAAAGACATTTTATGAATAAATTATGTTGTTTAGGAATACACAGGAGAAGATGACACAGATTTGTTTTTAGAAGAAAGAGAAGCTGCTCTTAGGACTGCCCAAGAAGAAAAGAGGCGCATCCAGATGTCAGTACCTGGTATTATTAATCCACACGAAATGCCCGAGGACATGCAAGACTAACCATTCTCAGGTAGCAAAAAGACATTTTAGAGCATAGAAAATATATCATGTTATAAATGTCATACATATTTATTCTTATAACATAGACTTTTTTTAAAGGCCTTATTCAATTTACCAGAATTTCTTAAAAAAATTTTTAATTGTATACATATTTGTCCTTTGAAAACCTTTTGTAAGTTATAAAGGAAATTTTTGGATATCTCCCCATGCCAATTCTAAAATTTGTCGCTAAGTAAACTCTGCAGTATGTTTACCATTTGGTGAAATTTTATTAAAATCTCTGGAATTATTGAAATTTTGAAAGTCCATTGTGATTTGAGTGTACTGTTATTACATACAGTTTTACATAAAGTAAAACACACAGTGTGCCAATCAATAAAATAAAATTAAACTTATGTATCAAACTTTTGAACAAAATTATAGCCATAAGATTATTGTCATAAAAATATTCAATTCAGTATCTAAAGAATATTGTATCATTTCTATTATTTTAACCTAACATGATAGTAGGGACTTAATAGTGGGCAAACATCTTCGTATTAAAAAGTAGGACCATGTAGACATGTATCCTATATTGTTTATTACAATTTTTACATCTTTCATTAATGATTACAGTCAACTTCAAGGTCAAACAAAACAATTATTTACAAGAAAATTTACACTCAGTCAATACTCCTGCTTCTTTCTTAATTTGATTTGTACATATTTTTTAGTAGCAATACTGGTATTAAATTTAAAGTAGCTTTTATGTTGACAGGTTTGTAAAGCCATTCAGTAGTTGGTGCAGCTGTGTATGAGAGGAAAGCAAAGCCGATAGATATCTACATGACTCCTGTCCAACTTGTGCCCCAAGATGGGACCAGTCACTCTTTCTGTTTTATGTGTTTTGTTTTAGTTTAAAGGCAGTAAAATAGTTGCTGTCAAGAAAAATTCTTTTTTTTAACATTACAGAACTTTAGTTTTTAAATAATTTTAAACTAGTTAAATAACTGTAGATTTTTAGCATTTGATAGGCAAAGCATATTTCTAAGTATAAAAACCTATGTAAGGATTTTTTCTTCATTGTCCTATACCACCAATGATAAACATTTATTACAATTTTAAAGGTGTGTGTTTACATTTTCATTATAGCTCTTGTTTATAGTACTTTGTCAAGAGTTAACTTCAGTTTTTTTTAAGCCTAATTTCTACCTAAATTTCTTATTTTTTTAGAAATGTTTTAATTTTAATTTTGAAAGATGCAGACTAAAATAACTTTATATATTAAGTAGCATATTACCATATATTGTTTTAGTATATTAAATGATAACAGAGGCCTTAGTGACTGTACTTTGAATGTTTCAGTAATCTGTGCACAGTTGGACAGTGTAAGTTTGTGTGTAGGTTCAGGTGTAGCAGTGTTTTAGTGTATGCCCTCCGTGAGGTGCGCAAATGTGATTTGTAACTTTCCTCGCCTGCATTCAGACTGTTTAATAATGTTAATACTATATTTTGTTTTGAATGTTATTACAAGAGTGTTAGTTTAGGTTGAGTGTAATAGAAAAGTGAAAAGTTGGATGTAAATTATTGGCACGTACGAAAGAACATTTGTGGAGTGGTTGTTTTAAATTTTTTTAAATATGGATGTGTGAGAAAATATTTGATAGAGAAAATCATTAATATTTTGTCATAAGTGTAACCATATTTGACTATATTTTTGTGTTTACTTAACTTTCAGAAATTGTGAGTGTAAATATACACAAAAAATATATATTGTCTAAGTATATCTTTTATGAATATTGTAACTAATTTTCTATTTCTTATTGATTTTTTCTAATTTTTTAAAGGGGGAAGCCAAAATTATCTTTTTTTTAATAAAAATTTGGTTCAGTGTTTAAGAAAAGGATGTCAATTTTGTGCTAGATTATTAAGAGGCTTATTAAACCAAGTTTGTTTAAAAAATTATAAAACCTAATTTTTAATCAATTTCTTAAAATAAAATATTTGCTGTAAAAAACAAAAAAGGTATAAATAAAATTTAAGAAAACAGTAATTTTTTATTTGATGTGAACCAACTTAGGATTTTAATAGTTCTGTTTCTTGATGATCATTACAACTATTATATGATATTATTACAAGTATTATATAATTTTGTATCATGTTGAAGTGAGCTTTTTTTATGATACTAATGCTCCAGTTATGTTGTAAAGTGGCAGTTTAAATAATATAGTTTAATTTTAAAAAGTTGTATTATTGGGTAGGCTGTTGAGTTACCAGTAACAAGCAACGGCATCAAGTAACTTGGAACACTTTTCTAAGCTCTAATGTTACAGAATTTGATAAGTTACTATTTATTGTCATTAGTTGGTGTTTAATGTTTAACTTTATAAATTTAAATAGGTATACTGTGGCATATTTTCAGTTTACAAGATTATTGAAAACAGTTTGTAGGTTAACAGAAAATACCATCTTGATAAATTGAAGTTTTTTTTGTAGTAAAACGTCCATTTATAAACACTTGTTGCATCTTGTCGAAATAATCCACCTCCAAAGAAAATTCCATTAAATGCTGCACAGCTTATGGAAAAAGATTTAATGTATTTAGGCTAGAATGTATTATCTTAACATTGTATGCATTTGTATGTTTGTGTGTATATATTTAAAAAGTACACAATAAATTGTTTAATATGTTAGAAGCTTCTAAGTTTATACAAATAAATTGACATTTATCTGAGTAAGGTTGAGAAATATCCTGTATTAATTTTAAAATACTATCATATATTACTTTAAAATTCAATATTCATTTCATTTTTAAAAAAACTGCCAATTTTTGTATTACCTCCAGGTAAAGGTTAAAACCTTGATGAAGAGTAGGATCTAACTAACAGTCGTCTCCACTGGTATTTGTTTCTAAACACAAATAGGAAACTTTTTTTCACATTTCTTCCCAGTACTACTAAGTACTGGTCTGTGACACTTTGTTTAGGTTTCATTAAACATTTATATGTTTTTTTATAAAAGATATTTAAGAAGTACTGGGCTTATCTCTACATGGCCTAGTATTGTATGGCCATTCATTTGGTAGTTATATGCTTTGTAGACTGTTGTTTGTTAGACTAATATATATATATAATAAATTTAAAATATTTTTAAAAAACAAGAATAGTTTTAAATATATATATATATGAAGTTAATATATTACTATGTAAGTAATTTTATTCACCATTAAGTGCAATAATTTTACCTTGAGTGGTGAGGCACCTTTCGGTCAATTGACCATATTCGAATCACTGATGTTTTTCTGTTGTAGATGTTCGGCCTATGAAGTTGGTGTTTGTTGACGTTACGCGCACTTTTTCTTGATCTGTGTGTATGATATTTCTATATAGTATGTCTTCTGTATATGTTGTTTGTAGATTCATTAAGTTGTTGTGTATGTTTTTATAAATGTGGTATTTTTCTAGTGAGTTTAGTTCTATTGGGTTGTTATTTATTTCAAGTATGGTTAGGTTATTTTCGTAATTTGTTATTTCGTGTTTATGGGATATTAGGTGTGCTGCAACATTTGATACTTTAGAATTTTTGTTTTTGAATGCTCTATAATGATCTTCAAATCTTATTTTAAATGTTCTGGTTGTTTTTCCTATGTAAAAAGCGTTACAGTTGTTGCATGTGATTTTGTAAATTCCTGATAGGTTATGTTTTTCTGAATTTGTTTTGTGGTTTGTGTTATTAAGATATTTTATTATTTTGTTGTTTGGTTTGTAAGTATTATCAGGGATACCTAAAATCCACAAACCCAACACACCATTTAGACCACTAATAAATTTCACAACAGCACCATCTTACATAATTGCAAAAATTCTAGACAAAATCATAAGATCTAAAATACATATCAACAACACATACAATATAAAAAATAAAAACGATAAAAACAAACAGCAACACAAAAGTAATAAGTTATGACATAACTAACATGTACCCTAGTATCCCAATAGAAGAAACCATAGAAATAATAAAAAACAAACTGATACACAATAACGAAAAAAGAAACATAATAGATAGTATCATTACGCTAACCAAACACATATGTAACCAAAATTACTTCCAATTTAACAATAAATATTATAAACAAACAACAGGACTCCCCATGGGTTCACCCATATCATCTGTCATGTCAGAAATATATTTACAACACTTTGAACAAATAATAATTAAACCTATAATAAACACACACAATATCTCACTATGGACAAAGTATGTAGACGATATACTTGTAATATACCAACCTACCATTCACAACGAACACATCATAATATTAAACAAACTAAATACATACAACGAAAACATACAATTCACCGTTGAAACAGAAACAAATAGAACAATCAACTTCCTCGACATTACTTTAAATATAAATGATAATAAAATAGAAACTACAGTATACAGGAAACCTACTTCCAACAATACCACAATACACAACAAATCTAACCACCCCTGGACACACAAAATTAACACTTACAGTAACATGATAAATAAAGCAATAAAATACACACAGGATAACAAACAAAAATTAAATGAAGAATTAGATAACATTACAAAAATAGCAATAGAAAATGGATACAACAAACACATTATAAAAATTATATACAATAAATTCACAAAAAAACCTAACCTCAACACAACACTACAGCCGGAACACGAAAATAATGAAAATAAAAAAATCTACCTAAAATATAAATACACCAATAACAAAATAGAAAAAATAACAAATATATACAACAAAGAATACTACACTCCAACTTACAAACCAAACAACAAAATAATAAAATATCTTAATAACACAAACCACAAAACAAATTCAGAAAAACATAACCTATCAGGAATTTACAAAATCACATGCAACAACTGTAAAGCTTTTTACATAGGAAAAACAACCAGAACATTTAAAATAAGATTTGAAGAACATTATAGAGCATTCAAAAACAAAAATTCTAAAGTATCAAATGTTGCAGCACACCTAATATCCCATAAACACGAAATAACAAATTACGAAAATAACCTAACCATACTTGAAATAAATAACAACCCAATAGAACTAAACTCACTAGAAAAATACCACATTTATAAAAACATACACAACAACTTAATGAATCTACAAACAACATATACAGAAGACATACTATATAGAAATATCATACACACAGATCAAGAAAAAGTGCGCGTAACGTCAACAAACACCAACTTCACAGACCGAACATCTACAACAGAAAAACATCAGTGATTCGACAATGGTCAATTGACCGAAAGGTGCCTCATCACTCAAGGTAAAATTATTGCACTTAATGGTGGATAAAATTACTTACAATAGTAATATATTAACTTCATATATATATATATATATATATATATATATATATATATATATATATATATATTCTTGATATTTAACGTTATCCATTGTTTTTCCGTTACATATATATATATATATATATATATATATATGAAGTTAATATATTACTATTGTAAGTACTTACAATAGTAATATATTAACTTCATAAAGTCAGTGCAACGGAAAAACAATGGATAACGTAATATATATATATATATATATATATATATATATATATATATATATATATATATGAAGTTAATATATTACTATTGTAAGTAATTTTATCCACCATTAAGTGCAATAATTTTACCTTGAGTGATGAGGCACCTTTCGGTCAATTGACCATTGTCGAATCACTGATGTTTTTTTCCGACAAAAAAAAATGATTCGACAATGGTCAATTGACCGAAAGGTGCCTCATCACTCAAGGTAAAATTATTGCACTTAATGGTGGATAAAATTACTTACAATAGTAATATATTAACTTCATAAAGTCAGTGCAACGGAAAAACAATGGATAACGTTAAATATCAAGAATATATGTATATATATATATATATATATATATATATATATATATATATATATATATATATATATATATATATATATATATATAGGAATTTCTTGGACTTGATAGGAGACTGACAGACTTACCTAAAGGCAATAGTCCAAAACTGCAATCTCTTGGAAATAAGCACATATAAAAAACACATATAAAACACTTAATACACTTTTATTTGAAATAAAGTGTATTAAGTGTTTTATATGTGTTTTTTATATGTGCTTATTTCCAAGAGATTGCAGTTTTGGACTATTGCCTTTAGGTAAGTCTGTCAGTCTCCTATCAAGTCCAAGAAATTCCTAAATAAGCTTTAAGCTCTACTAGAACAAACCTATATATATATATATATATATATATATATATGAAGTTAATATATTACTATTGTAAGTAATTTTATCCACCATTAAGTGCAATAATTTTACCTTGAGTGATGAGGCACCTTTCGGTCAATTGACCATTGTCGAATCACTGATGTATTTTAACTAAGGAAAAAAACATCAGTGATTCGACAATAATCAATTGACCGAAAGGTGCCTCATCACTCAAGGTAAAATTATTGCACTTAATGGTGGATAAAATTACTTACAATAGTAATATATTAACTTCATAAAGTCAGTGCAACGGAAAAACAATGGATAACGTTAAATATATATATATATATATTTTTAGGTTAGTTTTGGTTGGTAAAGATTATTTAGATTTTTTGGACTAGGAGACTGACAGACTTACCTTGGTAAGAGTCCAGTCTGTAGTCTTGAAATAGTAACACATAAAGGCACTTTAACAATGATATATTTCAACCACACAGTGGCCTTTATCAATCGAAGAGAAAACAAAAAAAGAAGTATGAGAGAATGAAATAAAATAATTGTAATCACAGATTGTGTAGAGTAGAAATCAGATGTCACAGATGCACAGATTAAAGATATATATATTGTTTCCATGAACATATAAGTGATTATAGTTCATTATTATAGAAACTATAATCACTCATATGTTCATGGAAACAATATATATATCTTTAATCTGTGACATCTGATTTCTACTCTACACAATCTGTGATTACAATTATTTTATTTCATTCTCTCATATTTCTTTTTGTGTTTTCTCTTCGATTGACAAAGACCACTGTGAGGTTGAAATATATCATTGTTTAAGTGCTTTTATGTGTTTCTATTTCAAGACTACAGAGTGGACTCTTACCAAGGTAAGTCTGTCAATCTCCTAGTCCAAAAAATCTAAATAATCTTTACCAACCAAAACTAACCTAAATATATATATATATATATATATATATATATATATATATTCTTGATATTTAATATTATCCATTGTTTTTCTGTTGCACTGACTTTTGTCACTTTTATATATATATATATATATATATATTAAAACTATTCTTGTTTTTGGAATATTTTTAATTTATTAACTATATGTTATAAATTTATGTAGTACATTTAAAAGTCCAAATTTAAACTTTTTCCTAAATTAAAGAAATAAGATGAAATTCTTCATCCTACTTGGTAAAGAACTATATTATAACATAAAACGAACTTGCACTTCACTCTTGCGATTATACACCACCACCTCGCTTCTTTTATGTTGAGAAATAAAGTTATAAAAATATTAATTAATTTTTGTTTTTTTTGTTATTAAATATTTCTTTTAATTAATTTGTGCTGGCCACCAAATCTGTATTCTAAACAGATTACAATTAAATAAAGACTTTCTGGATTTAAGAACAACAAAAACTCAATGAATTGATTCTAAAAAATCACTTTTACTATTAAATTAGAGTTTACTACTAATTTGCATTTTATAATTTTGCCAGCTACATTCCACGGTAGCAAAACAGCAAGAACTCTGTGCAAATTAACAGTTGTCTTGAATCTAATCTTATCCTAGACACAACCTGTGATGAATGTATTATCTCTAGGGACGAGGTTAACGGTATTATAGCTTGTAATGTATAACTACTTATTATGGTAATTTCAAACAATTAACTTCAGTGATCCTCACAGTTCCTCTTTATCCTTGTGATCCGCGGCGTTGTTCTTCAATCCTCTCCTGTCTCTCTGGCTCCTAGGGTCGGACTCCTCTTTGACTTTCCATAACTGCACTCCTTCTCAGTTTCCTCGAACTCCTTCGACCACCTAAACTGGACTGCCCCCTTAACTTCCAAATCTGAACTCTCCTCGACTTGTATCTTCGGCACTAATACTGGCCTCTCTTGATTGCATTGTTCTCTGCATGTGTTCAGTTTGGGAATTCCACTGTCAGGCCACTGTCAGACTACGGTTTTACCCTTTTCAAATCTACTATTGTCAGCCAGTCTATTATTCCCATTCCTGGTTTAGAACTTTCTATACTTTTGAAAACCCCCTTTGTCTCTTCAACTAAAGGTATCCCTTAATCTATAGTGTTATTTGACGAAGAGGACACACAAGAGACCTCAACCATAAAACTCATATTGCTTTGTTTTAAAAAGGTGTGAAGAATTATATTCAGCCTAAGTTAAGAAATGCTAAAAAAAAAAGTGCTAAATGATCAGTTGAAAAAAAGGTAATTGTGAGTTTTAGCGGCCATCTGAGATATTTATTGAAAATCGTTCAAAACCACAAAATAGGACGATGTGCAGAAGAGTTTTTTTTTATCATTTGTTGATTCCATCTTCGTGTGAGCTACTAGTAATCACTTGCACTTTTAAAAAATGTTTTAACTTGCCTATAGTAGCACTTTGCTTGTTGAGGACGGCCGTTTCGGGAGATGTGTCCCTTTGTCAACTCAGACCGTAACTGATCTCAAGGTTTACTTAGGTTAGGGTGGGGGTGGGATATTTTGGTGGTGTGGGTGTATTTTGTGTGTATTAGGAGTTATGATGTGAAAATGTGCGTGTGAGTTGTAATGTAATTGTGTATTGAGTATGTGTGTAGGGTGTAGACAAGGAGGTCATTCTACACACGTTACCAAGAACATATAAAAGCACTAAAAAACAATAACTACCAATCAAACTTCGCCGATCATCTCAACTCCACAAAACACGACTACATAGACATAACATCTAACCTACAAATTCTTCATAAACAACACAGAAATAACCAACGCTACACAACTGAACAATACGAAATATATAGGCACTTCAAACTACACCCTACACACATACTCAATACACAATTACATTACAACTCACACGCACTTTTTGACATCATAACTCCTAATACACACAAAATACTCCCACACCACCAAAATATCCCACCCTCACCCTAACCTACGTAAACCTTGAGATCAGTTACGGTCTGAGTTGACAAAGGGACACATCTCTCGAAACGGCCGTCCTCAACAAGCAAAGTAAGTGCTACTATAGGCAAGTTAAAACATTTTTGACTTCTAGAGATTTGAGAAACAACGTTTTGGTTTAATTTGTATAGTATTTGCATACATATATTTAAAATATACTTATAAAGTGTCCAGTCAGGATAGATTTGGTTTTAAATTTATACATTAGTATATACCTATATTAAAATATAGCTAAAAAGTATCCAGTCAGGATAGATTTGGTTGTAATATTATTCATTACATAAATGGTTAATTAGACCAAATCTACATGACTGGATACTTCATAGGTATATTTCAATATAGATATATAAAATTAACCTTCCCTGGCAATAACAAAAATAATAGTTGTCAATATAGCTTCAGGACATGTTTTTGATTCATAAAGTTTAGATTACTAGATCACCGACTACAGAGTTGACGCCACTGTATCACTCAGCGACCAATGCACAACTTATTCCTCCACACTAAATTTTTTATCCTACTTTAAATTGAAAAAAATAACTTTACCGAGTAAAATTTAAAAAAAATTCTTGTGCATATTGTCCTGTTTTGTGGTTTTAAACAATTTAAATTTATATCTCAGGTGGCCACTTACACTCACAATTACCAAACAAAATCGGCAACAACTTAATCTGGTGTCAAAAAACCAATCCTAAAGGATGGCTTGGTAGTACTACTTCCTCACCTAATAAAAAAATTCCTTGGATTCCATACCCAAAGTGGTTATGGAATCTAGGATTCCAGGACCGAAACTATTTTAAGCGTCCTAAGCAAAACAGAAATCCTTAATGACAGATACATTCTATTAAAATTCAAAATCATGTCATCACTAAGTGAATCAGTGATACAATGGAACATCAATGGAGTTAGAAATCATATGGAATATTTTAATGTTATTGTGTGACATCTATCTCCAATGTTCATATGTTTTCCAGATACACATCTGCATGGATCTCTTAACTTCGATAAAAGGATGTCATCAAGTTTTAATGGCTAGTGGTGGCATAGCAATTCTAAACTGTGACTATTACTCTTTCTCTGAACTACTCCCTTGCAAGCTGTAGCCCTAGTGTGGCTAAACTATAACCGTTCGAGGGCCACATTGGAAAAACAAAAATTTTTTGGCACACAATATTTTGTCAACAAATTGAAATAAAAATTAACTCTGTAGTTTTACTAAAATAAATTAACTTTTTTATTATTTTTTTTAAAGTTAGATATGTAGACATACTTGTTTTAAATTTTTTTAAAGTTTTGTTTCATTTAGTTTCGATTTCATTAAGATGGAAAAATTCATATTAATGAGATGGATGATTTAACTTTTGTTAAACAAGCGATTCGATATCGGGTTCAATAGACAAGTCTAATTCTGAATGCATTTTCAAGATGTTTGTCAGTGATCATTCTTTCTTGAAAATAATTGTTCATAAATATTATAGGTACTGCCAAAAGCTAGACATTAATAAAGCATGATTGTGAAAATTAGGATACTTATCATGGGATATAACTCCAGTAAAGAAACATTAAAAAAATTGTTTTGGTTGAATATCACTTTGCAGTTCAATGCATTTCATTTGAAGGTACAGTAGTCTTCATAATGAAAGTCCCTATTTTTCGAGCCTATTTCTATTTTATCTATTTGAAAAGAAATTCAAATTATTTACTGTTAGACAATGGACTGTTGCAACTGAATGAAGATTAACTGCGGTCTGGTGATATCCTTGCTTTATATCTTCCCGGAAATGTTACAAGCCTCATCCATCCAATGGATCAGGGTGTTCTGGAATGTATGAAAAAAAATTTCACATGTTACCTTTTAGAATCTCTTGGAAGGAAATGAAGGGAAGAGAGCATTGTAGGCTTCCTAAAAAAATACAGTGAAGGAAGTTGTGTACTGGAGAGCCGAATCATGAAAAGAAGTAAAAGCAGAAACATTAGGTATGTCATGGAATAAATTCCTGAGTCATAATAAAACTGTTAACACAAGAAGAAACCAATTTGACATTTCTTTTCAAGAAACTTCCAAGTTGAGAAATTGTCAATGGATGAGTAAGGACGAACTTAAGTACGTAACAATAACACATATTATGACTATTGAAATGGTACAAGAAACTACTGAAGGCAGTGAGGATGAGAATAAAGATAAAGGTTCGACCGAAACAGTACAAGGGAAAATTGATCACGTTGAAGGAATGAACGCCTTGGAAACTGCACTCAAAAAAACTTTCTGATAAGCAAACACAGAACACACTTTATAACGTTTTCCTAAAAATGTAGCAACCATGATGAACAATGTATTCTAAAACAACATTAAATTTATGCAAGTACTCTAATAAATACAGTTCTATAAATGAATTTTGTGCAATATTAATTATAGTTTATTACACTTTGATATTACTTGCGACCAGACTTTTTGTCAACTTTAAGTTGTTAAATTGTTAACTTACACTTACACAATTTAACAACTTATATTTAACAAAAAGTCTGGTTGCAAGTAATATCAAAGTGTAATAAGTGATTAAAAACCAGCTCGTCATAAACAGCAACAAGATTTCTATATTTAATTATAGTATTAGGGTTCATTAAAACTCCTATTTTGTCTAATGCACAGGAACGTATTTCTGTGTAATCTAAGGGGTCTTGGTCCCATCTACTACGAATTGTCAAGAGTATACTGTAATTTTTTTATTACTAGATAAAATATAGTAGAAAATATTTTGAAATGTTCATCATTTTTTCTAAAATTTTGAAATCTACTTTCAAGCTCTTGAATTAAATAAAAAATGATGCAGCTCATTTTACAATTTTGTGCTAATTGCTGCAGTCAAAGTACTCAAATGTGTCAAATCTTTTACTTTTATTTAATTGTGCTAAAATTTCAACTTTCTGTCAAACCCTCTTATTGTTTGGAACATGTTATGAATAAATTGATTTTTCTCTTAAAGTCTCAAACGTTCTGTCAAGTCTGCTAAAGAAAATAAATCTACGCCTTTAAATTTGGTCACAGGTTCCCTTTTGTCTCCATAAATATTTTTATTTCACTTCTTAAATCATAAAATCTTTTTGATCATTTCCCCTTTACGTAGCCATCTTTCTTTTGTATAATTAATATCTGCTATTTCAGTACCCACCACCTTAAGAAACTCTTGAATTTTTAAGACCTTTTGCTCTTACAGTATAACACCGATATTTCGGACCTCATTATTCCGGATCTCCGCATAATTTGAACAGATTTTTGTGGTATTTTTTGATTTTTTAAAAATAATTTTTGATGTTTAAATATTAATTCTGGACATAATATTGTATGTTTTATAAGCATTACAGTCAGGTACATACCGTAAAAGTACTTGTCTTTTTATATCATATTCTTGGTTAGCCGCTATTCACAGCACAGTGCGTAAGTGCGATACAGTGCAGTATCGAGATGTGTGCGTTGACGCAAAGGCTACCTATGTACAAACGATGACAGTGGTTTCAAAATATTTTGTATCACTTGAGAACAAGGATTGTCTGATTTCCATTCATGAAATGGTTTATACTTTCACCAAGACTATTTTGAATGCTACTAAATACATCTTTACATCCATGTCACCTACCTGTTTCATGGTGGAATTACGAATGCACAGAAATCCATGGATTATAACAAGAAGCCTTAAGCAGATTTTAATAGACAAGAGAAAAGCTTGAGAAATATAAAATGCTTCATATGGAAAATGTAAGGCTTGATTTAATGTAAGCCTCTGTAATGGGTTTAAAATTTGGAATAGATTGTCTATCTGATGACGACAGAATGGAGAATTCCATGACTAGTCTGTAGGATTAAAACTAGTAGTAATATGTGATCATAAGTGTGCAGGAGTTAAATCTTGTATTTCACCTACATGATTAGATATGTATATGTTCAATCTTTAGGGAGCAGTTTGTTTCCATGATAATACTACAGCAGAATTATATCATTCCTTTATAGATCTTATATTAGTGTTGAGGCGGAATGGGATTTTCCAAATAGCTCAGGGATCTTCAGCAAATCAGTTTTACTATCTTCAAGTTTTTTATGTAAAATCTAGTAGAATCAATAAAAAAGAAGAGGCAATAAGATGTTCTCTTCCTAACAATAAATATGCTTCATAGCTTGCAAGGTTAGACTGTTTTTTTGGCATCTTGAAATGAAAGTTCTAATACTTCTATAATTAGAGCCAAAGATGCTGGGAAGCTCAATTATTTGATTTTCATAATGAGCTATGATATTGCTATTGTTTTTGTACCTACTAAAGAGAATTCCTCAAGCAACAGCAGAATTTGTTTGATTGATGGGGAGAATTTTAACAAGGTAAGTTTCACTCTCGAGTGAACACAATAAATACTGGAACCTTTCAATGTCTGATAAGCTGAAGTTTTTATACACAATCGAATAAATTCACTATGAAATGACAATCTTTATAATTTTCAGAACTAGTGGAGGTAACTTCAGTAAGCATTAAACTCAGTTATGTTAACTACCAGAAGATTGTTTAAAGGAGATAAGCAGACTATTTGTAATGGTTTTAGCTCTGACTGAATTAGTGTAAAGATAGTAAGCTTTAGTGAATGATCTCGGCTTCATTCGTATCAAAGCAACCTATATTGAAAGATTTTTCAAATTCTGAATATTAGGCTTAGCTACTTCATCATACTGAAATAATTCCTGCAAATAATCCCCCCCTAGTAAAATCATCAAAAACTTAATGCTGAGATCTATCTTATTTTTATTTAACAATTTATAGAAAGTCTTTTAAAAGTTGAGAACTTCTTTTTAATTTATTACTTTGTACTGAATTAAACAAATGCAAAATATTTTGCTTTGAAATACATACAAATTGTTTAAACTGAGTAGGTTGGACACAATCACTGTATGTCAAGGTTAGTTCAATGTAAACATTGCCTATAAAATTTATTTACCTTTTAATCCTTTACAAGAATAAAGATCTGAATTAACACTACATCTGCCTTGTCAGTCCAATACGCCTGATCACCCTAAGTATGAATTACACTTTTAGTATCACATGGTTTCACACTAGGTCAGTGCATTGTTCAATGCTGTGAGTGACACAAGACTGTTGTGTTAGAGTGTTCATAGAGTAGTTGTTACTTATGTGTTCATATAGTATTTAATTTTGAGTGTTTTTGTTGATTAGAATGTGTTGTGGATAGTTTTTGTGATGTTTGTATATCTTATAGTTTTCTGTTGTGTTTAGTTGTTTTTTTTTATGTAGTGTAGGATTTGTAGATTAGTCTCTATATTGGAGTGTGAGTGTAGTGTGTTTTGTATGGGTATGGCAAAATTTGATTTGGGTTGTGTCTTTTTATGTGTTCTTTATAACATATCTTAAAATTCCTCAAGTCTTGTACATAGTATCTTGTATGCTCCAGCCTTGTCGTATTTATTCTGGTGTGTTTTTGTACTGTGTAGGTGATTTTGGTTGTCTTGGATGTCTTAAATGCTACTTTGTATTTAGGTTTGCGGAACAAGGAAGCTATTTTTTGTGATGTGTTGTTGTGATATGTCAGTTTTTTGTGATATGTCAGTTTTTTGTGCATTAGGTTGTCTATCAAGGTTTGTTTGTATCCGATTTTATAGGCTATGTATTTTATTATGTTGAGTTTGTTTCTTTTGTCTTCATTGTTCCATGGGTATGTTGATTAGTCTGTGTATCATGGAGTGAAGGGGAGCATGTTTGTAATTTTAAGTGTATATAACTCTGTCAGTGGAGGTGGGCTTCCTGTATATTTTAAATATGTGTTTGTTGTTTTGTTTTGTTATCGCGAGATATAAGAAGTGTATTTTTTTTATGTGATTGTAGAAGTTGTTTTTCTGTCATATGTTGCCTTTATATAGGATTAGGATGCCGTTCTACAGCTCTGTAGCAATATAGTATTTTGTGAAATTATTTGTTGTTGTTTATGATATATTTTTGTTCTAGATTGTGTATATTTCTGATAATATGCTTGAGATGGGGGGACCATGAGTAGGCCTTTGTTTTGTTCTAATCAAAAACTGCAACCCTTAGTCTGAGCCGAAAACCATCGGGCCACTACGTTCGACATGGTTGTCTAAGCAACATTTATGTTTATTAATACTACTCAACTGGTGTTGCTACTTGGAAAAATGAATGCACTGTATTAAACAATCAGCTTCACATTACTTACAGAACCAATTATTATGGTTTTTGTTTGATAGAAGAATCCCTTTTGCATTATAAAAATGGTGTTATTCTGAGACCTAGTGGTTGTGAGTACGACGTGTCACACTTTTTTGTTGACAATTTTAGTGGAACACACGAATGAAATTTTTATTTTTGATTTGTTAATACCAATAAAAGTTGATTTATTGAAAGAAGTTATTTTCATACATTTTAATATTGAAATAAATATTTTATTATGATGTATTATACTATAATGCTAGGCCTATATATTGTTCAGTAAACACTTATGACCGTAATACAGTAAATTCAATGCAGAACTTCTGTACATCAAGATTACAAAGTCGGTTATTGTTTTCAAATATGCTTCTAACAAATATGATTATAATAAGCTGCGTTTATTGCATACATATTTTGAGAAAGTCATACATCTTAGAGAAAATTAATTCAGTGATTTGACAATGGTCAAGTGACCGAAAGGTGCCTCATCACATAAGGTAAAATTATTGCACTTAGTGGTGGATAAAAGTATTTACAATAGTAATATATCAACTTCATAAAGTCAGTGCGACGGAAAAACCATGGATAACGTAAAATATCAAGAATATATATATATATATATATTTAGGTTAGTTTTGGTTGGTAAAGATTATTTAAATTTGTTGGACTAGGAGACTGACAGACTTACCTCGGTAAGAGTCCACTCTGTAGTCTTGAAATAGAAACACATACAAGCAATTAACCAATGATATATTTCAAACACACAGTGATCTTTGTCAATCAAAGAGAAAACACAAAAGAAATGTGAGAGAATGAAATAAAATAAATATAAGTTGTAATCACAGATTGTGTAGAAATCAGATGTCACAGATGCACAGATTAAAGATATATGTATTGTTTCCATGAGCATATGAGTGATTATAGTTTATATAAGTCTGTCAGGGGAAAAGAGATTAGAGACATCTGATGAGGCTATTAGGAAAAAAAAGTAAATGGATTTATCTGATGTTGTGGTTAGGGGATTCTCTGGACTTGGTATACCACTGATATGATAGTTCCCATCTTCTCAGTTCTGAGGGATTGCAATCAGGGGGGAGTGATTTAATTATTTTTGTGGTATAGCAGTCATCAAAAGTTGTGATGTTGTGAATCACAGCATGTTGAGCTGTTGGCCTATCCATATTCATAATTTTAACATCATGTCTGTGGCCATTCATTCTGATATTCAGACCATCCGTGGTCAGGCCTATGTACTGTGCTGAGCAAAATTTACATTGTAGCTGGTATATGACATTTTTCGATGTACAATTATGATGACCCTGTATTTTGAAGACCATTTTTGTTGTTTGGCTGTTGAAATTATTTGCTGAGGGGTGTATTGGACACGTTTTGCATCTAGGTCTATTGCATGGGAAGGAGCCGTGAGGAAGTTTGTGTGGTTTCTCTGCATCAGGGTCTGGTAGTTTAGGATGTACTAGGATATTTTTCAAGTTGGGAGGTTGCTTGTACCAAATTTGAGGTGGATCGGTGAAAAGATTTTTGGTGTGGACGGAAGCTTGAAGAATTTTGAAGCCATCTCTCAATATTTTGTTGAGTTTATGTAAACCAGGATGGTAGTCTGTTATTAAAGACAGTTTATTTAGTTCTGTTTGTGGTTTGGGGTGAACCGAGGATTGTGCTGACTGAATTTGGTTTTCAATGAGTCTTTTTGGGTATCCTCTTCTCTGGAAGGCTGTTGATATCTTTCTATTAATCTTCCAATTCCCTATCATTCGAACAGATTCTCTTACCCCTGATTGCTTGACTGTATGGAATGGATCGTTTTATGTTTATTGGGTGGTTGCTGTCGAAATGGAGATATTGTAGGTGGTTTGTCGGTTTGATGTGAATTCCTGTGTTGATATTTCCATTCTGGAGTGTTACCTCTACATCCAAAAAGGTGATGGCTGATGTAGATTTTTCCCAGGTAAATTGAAGTGTGGAGAATTGTGTCAGGCTGTCTAAAAATGCCTCAAGTGTTGAAGCACCCTGTGTCCAAATTAGGAAGATGTCATCTATATATCTATACCAACATAATGGCTGGTGTGTTTGTGTCTTTAGAAAACTTTCTTCCAACAATCCCATGTACAGATTTGCGTACGATGGTGCCATTCTGGTGCCCAGTGCTGTTCCCTTTATTTGAAGGTAGTTCCTTCCCTCAAACTGAAAGTTGTTCTTCTCGAGGATGAACCTGGTCAGGTTCACAAGAAAAGGTGTAGTGGGAAAAGGCTTGCCTGGGCGTTTGTTTAGAAAATTCTCTATTGCAGATAGGCCGTGTGTGTGAGGGATGTTGGTATAGAGACAGGTGAGTTTACAATTAATAATAATAACTTCATAAAGTCAGTGCAACAGAAAAATAATGGACAAAGTGAAATATATATATATATATATATATATATATATATATATATATATATATATATACATATACATACTATTTAATATTATAATCATAAATATAATATAATAATAATCAATATTATGGGAATTCAAAAACATGCCTGAGATAATAAGTCTTCTTTAATTATAGCTATTCTGTTCTATAAATTAAATGATTTTCTTCAGGTTGAAAATATTCTTGAATAATGGCGTCTATCATATCTTTAAGTGTTGCTTTCACTTTGTTCAGATCTCTGTGAAATGAGAAAAAGAAAAAACATTTCAGTTTTAATTGTAAACTAATTTTGTAGAAAATATTTTAATTTAAAACTAAAGTTAAATATAAAGTGTCAGAAAATCAAATATACTACAAATTATCATTGTCAATGACAGAAATTACAAACACTTACTGTATTTCAGGTGCTGCACATAGCTCTGTATAATATTTCACTTTAGGCTCAGTTCCACTAGTTCTTAAAGTAGCTACTAATCCATTGTCAAATGTAAATGTAATCATCTGATTGGAACGAGATACTGGTAGTGTTGCTTTTTTATCGGGTTGTGATGAGTCATAGCCAGTTGTTAAATCTCTAACTTCAATTATTTTATATTTTCCTTTTAAAAGTCCATCTGGATACTGAAATCACAAATTAAATATCACTTACTTCAATTAATGTGTGTACAGGTGGATGTAGTCCTATTGATACTTGAAAGTTATTCTATCTTTTCATATTATTTCAAATTTTAACATGTTACTATATCATCTTATTACTTTGTATATATATTTAAATCCAGTACATGGTAGTTGTTCATAGATACTTTTACTTTATATGTTAGCTAAGGTTTTCACTCTTGAATTTTGTAGTTTATTACGTTCGGCGAATCTTAATTAATCACTTTAACATTAGTTTATGACTATCCAAACTTTAAATTTTGTAAATTTGTAAAAACTTAGTGAGACTATGTGGCGATCTTCATCAGTGTCTTATCCTTGGTGATGTTGGGTTAAGCGGTAACGGTTTTTAAGGCATGTTTTCAATAGTATCAAAGAGTATGTGTGATTTGTATTGGGTTTGTTCATTTAGTACGTTTGTACTTTGTGTTTGTGTTTGTCTAAAAATTTTATATTGTTCTAGTGTGTTGAGATGTGGTCTTTTTTTGTTGATGTGTAAGATTTTTAGGTTATTGTAAATGTTTCTGTATTATGTCCTGTTTAATTTATGTGATTGTAAAATGCTGAGTTGGTGTTCTGTTTGAATTCCTCGACTCTTTGTTTAAAGCTGCAATCTGTTTGCCCAATATAGAATTTGTTGCAGTTTAATTTGTATACGTCTGGCCCTTGTAGTTTATCTTTGTTGTTGGTGTGTTGTATTTTGTATTGTAAATTGTTATTAGTTTTGTATGTTATTTTGTATTCTGTTTTTTGAAATTTGTGGGGTATTTTATTTGATATTTTGTTTATGTATGGTTTATGTAAGGGAAAACAAATACATCACAATATCATATATAAACAAAACATAGCAATCAAAAACGTTCTGTCTCAGTAAGTTTTTACAAATTTAGAAAATTTAAAGTTCAAATAGTTATAAACTAATGTTACAGTGATTAATTAAGTTTTTCAATTTTTCTGTATTTGATGTGATTTTAATTTCAAGACACTGTTTCTCTTTCAGAGGTTTTGACCAATATGAGCTATGTCTATTATGGCCAGCCTATAGTAATGACATAGTTCTTTTGTAATTTTTTATTTTATTTAAACCTACTGTACACTCTTATTTTTCTTCCAGATATGTTTTATTCAGTGTTTGTAAATAAATTTAAGATAAGATGATAGGATTCAATATTTATTGGTAGTATTTAATTTTACAACATTCTCTTTACATTGCTTGATAATATTTTTTTTTATCTTGAGAATATGGATTCAGTTTTCTTATGCAACTGAGTAGGAATCATTAGCAAAGTGTTAATCTTAATAAAACTAGGTACTTTGTGTATTTTGAATATTACATATTATTGCAAAGCTTTTAGTTAAATGGAAATTAAAACTTTGCCCTTAAGGGATTTGACTGACTGTTTTCCTATCCTTTTATCCTTTGGTGGATAGTTTTAAACGGTTAATAATAAAGTTAATTTTTCGTGAATGTAGTAGA
Source organism: Prosapia bicincta (assembly GCA_036971475.1). Lineage (NCBI taxonomy): Eukaryota > Metazoa > Arthropoda > Insecta > Hemiptera > Cercopidae > Prosapia > Prosapia bicincta. Next base: position 45,709,123 of record JBAIZL010000005.1, on the reverse strand, counting down.
ATTGATTTCTCAATATAAATTGTAAAATACTTTTTTGAACTACCAGTATAAGAAAAATTTTAACAACAAACTAATTACAATTTGTGTCAAAAGGAATATCAAAAGTTATCAATTAATACTAATTCTTCAGTACTATATCCCATACATTAAAAATTTTTATGTCTATATAGATTATTGACATGCTGTTCTGACTTTCACCTAATACTGCACTGCCTATGGTACAAACTGAAGCCTGGAGTAGTGATAAACCAACTGATTAGTTGGTTTATGCCGGTCATAAATTTTTATACAGAAAAACTCGACTAACCAGCATTGTTGGAACTATGGTCATGATGGTTGAGCTGATAGACGGATAACAGAAACCCTGTATTATTCCTCTAAAACATAACCTCAATCAATTATATTATAGACAGTTTAAAGAGTGACGGTTAAGCTTTTTTTTACTCTAGAACTAATTGTCATCACACAAAAACCTATACTGCTCAGCTTGACCAGACCACTCCCGACAATTAAACCTTATTAGCGGTTTACTAGGAATGTTATTGTGATAAAATTTCAATATTGATTTCAGTGTACTTATTTGTATTATTTGGAGAGCCTATTATTTTGTACCGCTAACATTGAGACTCCTCAATTCTTTTGAAAAATGTCTATTTTAGTCTGTTTTGTGCCACTATTTTTAATACGAATCTAATAAATAAGTTGCAAATCAACAATAATATTATAGTAATACAATATAATTAGCTCTTAATATTTACTGTTAACATTAGAGAAATTGAATTGAAAATTCAGCTTGAAACAAGATTTCATGATCTTCTACTACTAAGGTATGAGTAAAAATTGACCAGTCTCTTACAAAATATAGCCTAATATAACATTCATCTGGCCTATAAATCGCAAAATTCATGTAATTACAAAACTTAAAAAGTATGTAGTCTAGACCTAAAAAATGATCACTCATATTATACTATGGATTTTGAACTATTCACTACTTTCTCCTTAGTGTACTTGAAACATCAAATTTGTTGTTCACTATGAATTCACTAGAATTGAAGAAAAGTGTGAGCAATAAGTAGCATTTATTAAGAAATAATAAATCTATAACAGAAAAATGATCAAAATGAATAAGAAACTATAGTAAAAACAGTAGTCTGCAGCATAGAGTAATCACAATGCAAAGAATTGTAGTTCCATTTTCAGGCGCGCAGCGGAATAGAGTACCGAAAAATGTAGAAATCATCAACACAGCTAATAGCAAATGAACTATCGAAGGTAAAACAGTATGGGACCCTGAGATCCCGTAGATAGTATAAGGAACATGGAATAGGCAACATCACAATTCATAGTCCTTTGTTACCAGTTTATGAATTACACGAAGTTGCGGCATGGAGTAGAAACGGTTAAATCTCTATTATAAATACATTGAATAAGGACTTATTTTCAGACTTTTTGCCTGAAATCTTCATCTCATAGATTAACTCAGAGAGTGAGTGTTCAATAAACATTTTAATAAATTCTTTTTGTCTGATAATTGTATGTCTCCAGAATTTCCAATTAAAATAGTTGTTTATGGCAAATAGTGAAATTTTTATTTGTATTCATCTATCTTATTTTTAAGTTTATTTGTTTTAAAAACACTTTAAAAACCATATGACTTTTCTGGAACCAATTACCTGATAATTCAGAATATTCTCAAAGGAATATTCTCAGAATATTCTTAATAGAATTGAAAAATAATAACTCAAATGAATGATTTAAAAAAATAATAAATTGTAAAAAATAATACAACTATAAGAAAATGAAATAAAACTAATGATAGTTATAAATTCAAAATCCTAATATAAATAACTGAATATGATAATTTTCATATTTAATACAGAATTATTTTCCTCTAAGTTGCTGACAGGCTGAAATGGTCAAACTCTATTGTTAATTATAAACTTACTGTATTAGGAGATCCATTAAAATTACGCAGTCTTTTAAATATTTTGTCAATAATTGATGGTTCATGACAAATAAAATATGAATTCTCAGACACATGTTGACCATACCTGTAAATTAAAACCAATGACGATTACAAGATTGAAAATTTGTTTTTGTTGTATCTATGAGAATGATGGCAGTTTTTCAGAAACCCTAATCAAATTAGCTTTATATATATATATATATATATATATATATATATATATCAGTTCACAATATTTCCGACCACGTACTTACACAACTGTCTTATCTATATATATATATATATATATATATATATATATATATATATATATATATATATATATATATATATATATATATAATAAGTAAGAAAGTCAATGAAAATAATATATGTAGAAAAATAGTCTATGTGGCACGAATCTGTTCATGTAAGCCCAAGATTCTCTTTACCTCTTTGCAAAAGTTCTATCTTCCTACTGATCAATTTATCTTTCAGAAGTGAAGCCCAAGATTTTCTTCAGCTACCTCTACCAGTTCTACCTTCTTATTAATAAGGCTATCTTACAAAAGTGAATCTGTTCATGTAAGACCATGATTCTCCTTACATCTTTGCAAAAGCTGTACCGCCCTACTAATCAATCTATCTTTCAGAAGTGAACCCAAGATTCTCTTCATCTACCTCTACCAATTCTACCTTTATATTAATAAGGCTACCATACAGAAGTGAATCTGTTCAATTAATCCCAAGATTCTCTTTATCTCTTTGCAGAATTTCTATCTTCCTACTAATCAATCTATCTTACATAAGTGAACCTGTTCATTTGCGCCTAAGGTACTTTCCATTTCTCTGTACAGTTTATACCTTTCTGCTACTTAGAAAATGATAATTTATATGTGCTTTTCTTAAAACTTGTTATAACACCAAGGGTGATGCTAAAATTAAAGTTACTGCATTTCAACAAAAAAAAAACAATTTTTTTCAATAGAAGTTGCTTTTCAAATAATTTAACAAAAGTTTTATTGATGATAATTTCCGGCTGAATACAGTTCTACAGGGTGACCCATAAAAACGGGAATTTTTGTAACGCGTCGTAGCAGCACTGCGGGACAGCGACAATGTACAAGTAAACAAGCCGCCATTACAGTAGCCATGGACCAGTGGAACGGGCAACAGCGTGCGTTAGCTATAAAAATGTTTTATAAAAACGGTGATAGTTTGAAAGCTGCCCAGATTGAGTTCCGACGTTTTTACAACCTAGGACGGCATGATTCCGTTCCGTCAAAACATGCCATTAGAAGTTGGATTAATAATTTTGAAGAGAATGGATCAGCTTTAAAGAAGAAACCAACGGGACGGCCATGAAGTGCTCGTACTGCACAGAACATTGATGTTGTACGCCGATCTGTATTGAAGAGACCACGCCGTTCGATTCATAAGCAAGCAGCTGCGGTTGAAATGTCCCGTGAGAGTGTTTGCAGAATTCTTCATTTAGAATTAAAATTTCACCCCTACAAGCTGCAGATAGTGCAAGAGTTGAAGGAAAATGATTACCAGTCGCGATTGCAATTCTGCCAACAAATGTTAACACACATAAACAATGACTGATGTGTTAACACACATAAACTAAGCAAGTTGTGGATGTCAGATAAGGCCCACTTTCATCTCACAGGTTATGTTAACAAGCAGAACTACAGATACTGGGCAGACACAAATCCTAATGAACTTCATGAGCTCCCTTTACACGCTAATAAGGTTACAGTATGGTGTGCTGTTTCATTACATGGGATCATCGGACCTTATTTTTTTGAGGATGAACGGGGGATTGCAGTGACTGTCAATGCCGATTGTTACGTGGAAATGTTACAACGTTTTGTTACACCTGAATTGAACAATTTTCCAGACGTTCAAGAATCCTGGTTTCAACAGGATGGTGCGACATCACACACTGCACGGCGATCAATGGAGGCTGTGCGAGTATTGTTTGGTAACCGTGTCATCTCAAGATTCGGTAACGTTTTCTGGCCCCCTAGATCGCCAGATTTGACTGTGTGCGATTTCTTTTTGTGGGGCTATCTCAAAACTAAAGTGTTCACAACTCGACCAAGAACTGTAAATGAGTTAAAACAGAGAATTCGGGATAAAATTCACAGTATTCCAGTTGAGATGTTGCAGCGGTCAATGAGGAATCTCCACCGCAGATTTCAAGAATACATTCGTAGAGGAGGACGCCACCTAAAAGATGTTTTTAAAAAATCATAAATTCCATCAGTGTTTCATAAATGGCAAGTTTTGATATTTCATGTAATATAAATAAAACCATTTTCTTCCATCACTCTTATATTTTTAGAATTTTTTAAAAAATTCCCGTTTTTCTGTGTCACCCTGTATATCCTGAAAAAATATATATTTAAAAATTACAATAAAATAATCTCCCCACAATTTAAACATACATAAGGAAATAATTTAAATGGGTTGTTTTTATTTAATTGATTAATTCAAATGTAGTTAACAAATATAATTGCACTTGAATTAATACAAGCGTCAGTCAACTTCCATTAACTGTACTAACTTATGCTAACATCTATGAATTACTGCATACATTTAACAATGTAAGCAAGCAACAATCTAACAAGTTTAACATTTAGATAAAGTGGAAATAATGTGTTTTACTGACATGAATAACTTACATAACAAAAATTTAATAATCTATAAAGGGAATTATTGTTGGTTTTCAAATCTTAGGGGAAACAGTAAAATTTCTAATCATTGAGTAATTTGGAATAGTAAGGTTAAACTTAACAAGAGTCATCATTGGCGAACTTAAATTTTTGGAGTTAACCTGTGCTGTAAAACAATATCATTATTTTCATGTTATTACTTTAAAAAATACAACTTATAAAATAATATATTTCATTAAATTAACTGGCTAACAAAATATTACAATGTCAGCCACATTGAAATCTTTGAACTGAATGACAGTTTGTGAGCTAAAAAATGTGAGCCGGCTCAAAAGTACAAAATGAGTATACAGTATTACACCAATCCATACATGAAATTACAGTTATCTATCAATTTTAATTGATTTCCACTGTTTAAATATTAAAAATTACTATATTCATACAGACATTTAACAAAAAACCTTCAATAACTGTTTCAACAACCAAGACTGAATAAACAACAAAATGAATAACTTGCATGACATTTAATTTTGTAGATGGAGCAAAAATTTAATATAAGCTCTGTAAAAACATGTATGTTTTAGTTCTAACAGTGTGTTCAGGGTTTATAAAAATATATATTCTCTTTTTTTGCTCTGAACAGCAAAGTTTTGTGAAATACTAAAACCGTCCACGTTTCTACCAAAATATTCTCTCTCTCTCTCTCTCTCTCTCTCTCTCTCTCTCTCTCTCTAGTGTGTGTGTGTGTGTGTGTGTGTGTGTTTTTCTATGACCTAACACACACACACAAAATATTGTAACTACTATATAATACACTGTTTATGATAAATACACCAAAATTTTGTTTTTCTGAAATAGACATCTGTTTCTTCAACAAAATTTACTTATCATAAACTTCTATATAAGATACACATATATTAATAAAACAAATAGTTTGAAAGTTTTTGTATAAAAACTGTCAAAAAATGTATTTGACAGGGAGTGGAGGAAAAGTATAAAACCAGCACTAATCTGTAGTTGCAAGATTAAGAGTGTAGTAAATCAAATATTTGAATACAAAAATTATATGAAAAATAATTCATTATAGAAAGTTTGTTAGGTTAGCTTTTGGTAATTTAATCAAATTTTATTCCATCTACTATGTAGATTTACATTTGTCTATGGGTTAATAACAGGACCTTCAACCTTGATTCACCATTAAAACTAAAGTTTGTAATCAATTACTTATAACCATATAAAAATTACATTAAAAGAAGTTCCGGTCTGTCTTTGACAAGATGTTTATTACAAAATAACTAACTATTATAATTTACCTCAAAAGACAAACTGGTCTCACTAAAAAGGATTTTTTATGCTTAAACAACAGTTAAACCTTAGTTTTTAAAATACTTTAACTTTGAAATAGTATTTTTGCATTAAAAAAAAAAAATACAAAACTATATATATTTAATAATTTTAGGCAGTGGCAAGTGGCCAGATGAAGCTAATGAACCACTGGTTCAGTAAAAGGATTTGGTTAAAGTATTTTGTACTTATAATTGCTAACAACAGGCATTGGTGATTTTAGGGATTGCCCTTGTGTACTCTAGGCATTGATTGCGACCCTCTAAATGTCTGAAGCTGAATGCTTGTAGCTTGGATAGGTAGGCTCAGTATGCAGATATAGTGGAAGAGGGGTGCAGGAGAGGAGGCTGAATAAACTAATGGCGGATGGTAGCTAGCTTATATTAGCGTGTTGATTGAAACATACGAGTTAACCCAACTGCCGAGAACAAAAACATAAAGTAGAAACAAACAAGTGCCATATGTTGTTATATTGTCTCTGTTATAATAGTGGTCAAATGTAAATGAATTATGTTATTATATATGTGATAATATTAATCAATACATTAGTGCAGGTATAAAATAAAACTCTAGTGTACCTGTGTTTAGTATGTTTGGAGTGGTAGAGTGCGTTATTAAAATTATTATAGAATTTTTTTTTTGAACTTTAGAAAATAATGAAACTTTGTAGGTTTACTCTAAACTTGCCTAACCTAGTGCTGAGGTAGAAAGTTTACCCAGTGTTTATAGTCCAGCTTAAAAAAAAAAATAACACTGGTTAGCAAGAAGCACAGAGTTACAAGAGGTTTTTTATTGGAAATGTTTAAAGTTTGGAAAAGATAGGAATGTAAGCTGGATAAAAATGATAACAACTTATTCAAGAAATATCTTTGGTTAACAGAGGCTCTTTCACTTAGGCCTCATATCCATAGAACGGGAACTATTATCACATTCTAAAATATGATTAAAACTTTTAAAAAAATCATTTTGACTGCATAGTCAATATATTGCTAAGGACATTAGAATGGAGTTTGGTTATGTTAGTGAAAAATTCATTTTGAAGACTTTCTATACTTTAACTTTTTACTTTAAAGTAAACTTTTTCACTTTAAATAGACCATATACCTACTGGAGGAAGATTTAACACTTTATACCTTTGTCAGTTTTTTCTTTAATATTTATTTATACAAATACAAGTGTTCAGTTATACTAATTTATTTACTTACTTTTCCATTTTATCATGATGTATAACCTAAATATGAATACATTAATAATCAATGTCATCTTAAAAATTCTGTTACAAAAGTAAGATTAAATCCCCTTTTTACATCCCTACCACTTTGTGAGCATTGCTTCACTCAATAAATATACAATCATATGTAACTGAATTCAGGTAACTGGTAATTTTCTCAGAAAGGTTGAATACTAAAACTTTTAATATAGTAACGTATTTCATATTGTACAACTTAAAAAAATATTTACAATTATTTATATTTCAAATATATTTCCATAAAAAATACCTACATTGCATATATATCCTTCAGTTTCTCTGTCAATGTTAAGCCTTGATTGTTGAGAAATGTTGCTAGCTCTGCAACTCTGACTGCTGCAGAAACTCCATCTTTATCTAATACAGCTGTACCACACATAAAGCCGATAGCTTCTTCAAAAGCAAACAAAACAGTTTTTCCTTGTGCAATCAATTCACTGCTTCTGTTCCCCATCCATTTGAAGCCAGTCAATGTTTCCTACAAAAAAAAATAAATAAAAAATAATAATAATAATATCAATGTTGTCTACAATGAATTATCTAGAAGTTCCCTCAAAACCATTTCAAACAACATAAGGTTTCAGAAATGAGAGTATTGAGGTTCTCTAACTCGACTTAAAATATATCTGGGACAGACACTGAAAAATTGGTGAAAAAAGTTCTCCCATTTGGGAATTTCAATCAATAAAGAGCTCATATTGTAAGCTATCCATTTTGCATATTATACCTTGTCTAGGACAAACAGGATCTAGAATACAGAAAACTTATAGAAATACATGTGCATTTAAGGATAGATTTTATAAACAGCAGATAAATATTATAATCATCAAAAAAGAAAATAGAAGAAACAATCAGAAAAAAACCGTAATTATTATACTAAACCCTTATCTCTAGTCAATAAGTACCTCATCACAAAAAATATATTTTCTATAATTCAATCTTTAAAAGAAATATAGTTTATAGAGGTAAAGTATAGCAGTTAAAAAAATCAGGAAAGTAGTTAAAACTCAAAACAGATTACTGGTGAATAGCAGCCAGAATTTCATGACTAGATAGAGCGCAAAATGCGTAATTACGGAACTAATGAGTGACTTGTAACATGCCAGTGTTATTTATGCTGGGTGGAGCTACCAATGTTAGATGAATTTCTATATCAAGATTACATACATGTAAAAACAATATACATTGCTTTACAATAAAAGTCAAAATACATTTTTATAAGTAAACTTGGATGATTTTAAATGTGTTTGGAATATGAAAAATATATATATTTTTTAAATAGTACCCAAATTGTTGGGGGTGGGGGTAGGGGTAGGGGAATTGCCCCTACTGCCCCCCTCCCCTGGAGCTGCCATTGCAAAGATGGCAACTAGGAGCTTTAGAGTGTAGACTGAATATTATATAATTTTATTTCATTGTAGACAAAATTTATCATGGATAAAAAAACAAATATTTTCTTATGACAGAAAGACGTGTAGGAAGAATATGAATATTCAGGGTATAAATTGACAAATAAATACACACAAACATAATGAAAATGTGAAAAGTTACTATATATATTATTAAATCTTTATTTTAAAGTTAAATGTTTGAATGGTAACTTTTTTTTGAAACATAAGTTTAATACGTTGTAATATAAATTTGTGTTTTTAAATGGTAACCTTCATCAGACAATTAAAAAAATGTGTTATCCTAGCACTGCTAAATACTTGGTGAAAAACAAAATAAGCACTTTTAAAATTATATTCTTTATCATCCAAGTTAAAAATAAAATGAAGAACAAAACAATCTTCCTCATACGTCATATAAGTATAAATACTAGTTTTATTAAAACCTTAACACATGAAAGTGTAATATTGAGAATCTCAATTTCAAAATAAAACAAATATGGCAAAATATACATTTTCAACTCATAATCAAATAAAGAAGTTCACCTAATAGTGTGAGAGCATTACCTCAAACTGAAAATGTTCTTGCTTAGAAATAGATTTTAGTATTTTGGAAGACACAGTGCTAGCTAGCATGTACACATTGCTGAGGTCAGAGGTTGGGTGTAATTGTTTATGTGTATAAATACTCCACCAGCCCAATAAAGCTCCCAGTTCATTACCAGTAAACACCTTCCATCCCCCTTCTCTGTAATGTAGATAAAACAAAGAGTTTTTATTAATATGAGGTCAATGGACCTCATACAAAAATACAAAAATGCACAATTTTTGGGAAAAATAGATTTATGATCATACTGGTACAAACCTTAAAATTCATCAAAATACTCTGCCCCACCATCAATTCACTTGCAGATACATGTCTGACACTGCTAGAAGACACCCTGAAACTCCTCGATGAGAATGTCTCTTAGGAATGTTGATACATAATTTTGGATGTCTTTCCCAGACTCCCAATGCTTTCCTTCCAGTTGGCGAAACAAAAAAAAATTTCACAAAACCAATTTAGGGCAGTAAAGGGCCTGGCAACCAACAAGGTGTTACTCTATGCCAGGAAGTTGGATAGCGACAATGTCATTGTGGAGCTCCACTGTTTCTTTGATATCAACCTTATCGCTTGCAACCTAACCTAGCATTTCAATCTCTTGAGCGTCTCCAGGTAAAAGACTGAGTTGACAGTTTCTTATTACGAAACAAACTTAAAATGGAAGATTCTTCATCTGTTCTAGCTGGTGTTGGGTATCCAAAACAGGTTTTGTCAGCAACCTCCTCCCAACCCTCCTTGAATGCCTTGTTTTTCCACCTCCCGAACTGTAACCTTAAAATACAGTTTAAGCCTATTAAGCATCTGGAATGTTTTAGTTGCGTTATTTTCAAGCCACACAAAACTTGATAAGACATTGCCATTGAAGCAAATATTTTATCGTTACAAAGTTGAGAAACAAACTTCACGTGAAAGCATGTTTTTCACCCTGTTTTACACTGCTGGATTGAATAGTCATATCACATTAAAATTGTGTTTATTACTTTTATAATGGACCTTGTATAAATAAGTACATAGGTATACACTCAAACTTGAAACACATATTGTAGTTATGTATAACAAACATTTGAATCCTAATTCCTACATAAGCAAAATATCTGATTCTGGCCTATATTAGAATTTATTATACAAAATCTGTTACACTTTATATTTTTACTAAGGTATTGACTGATACTAATGTGAAACTACTGAGTTCCTAAACAAAATTTACAAAAATGATATACCTGTGTAGTTTTTCAGCAACTGCAAGTCTATCAGCATCAGGATCATTGGCTAGGATAATCTGACTTCCATTGTTATTAGCTGTTTTTATGGATAAATTTAAGGCACTCTTTCCTTCTTCAGGATTTGGGAACTTTACTGTTGGGAACTCAGGATCTGGCTCAATTTGTTCTACCACTGGGAAAACTGGCTGAAATCAACATTTCATATATTTTAGATATTTTTGTGTCTAATTAAATTACACTTAACATATTTTATGGCTTTATAGTTTTATTGTGTACTAGTTAAAGGTCTATGTTAATGGTGCACTAAACTTGTGGAGAGCAACAACGATCAAAATTCCTTTACCCGGCACCTTCGCCAGTTTATATAAAAATACCATGAGTGGGACTTTTCTAATACTGGAAAATTGTTTCAAAAGAGTGGTAGGAAATATATCTTAATTTAGTTAAGCACTGGAAATATATCTTCATTTAGTTAAACACCATTGGATGTGTAATATAGGTTGACTAATTTTGATCCTTCTAAATGTTATTATACACACATGTATATTATGAATGGTTGGAACTTCGCTTGTGTAGTCAACATAAATCTTTGTATTACTATTATTATTATCTATTATAATACTATTATTGTTCTATTACCACTTATTAAGATAACTTTCTTAAATAAAAACTCGGTTGATGCGTGACTCAAAGAAACCTGATTTATTCAAAATTTGGCAACGTTTTGATGACTATTTAGTCATCCTTATTCAGGCCCACAAGTATAATAGACAGAACTACATCTACATCATGAAAATCCATAACAAAATTAATATAAAATCAAAAACATTACAATAAGTTATTAATACTAATAAGTCAACAACACAAATAAATTAAATAATTATAAAACACTATAAAACTTAATAGTTCATAACTAAAAAAAAAATTATTAGTAATAATAACTTATTATAATGATTTTGATTTTATATTAATTTTGTTGTTAATATTAATGACATTGATGTTAGTTCTGTCTATTAAACTTTTAGGCATGAATAAGGACAACAATTAAGTTATCGTAATGTTGCCAAATTTTTAATAAATCAGGTTTCTTTGACTTACGCATCAACTGAGTTTTTATTTGACAGAATTTTGTGAGTGTACACTCCATCATGTAAGATACCTTAGTTCTCAAAATATGTTAGAAAGTTATTAAAACTTTTACTGTGGGATTTTGTATGTTTCACATCCTAGACATGGATATTATTTTTAACAAATATTTTTGTTGCCTAAGTTGCTATCAATAGATTTCAATCGATATGTTATTGGTAACTTATCCTTTTCAGAAGGAAATAAAACAGACTCTGGTAGAAAAAATTGATTCCCATTAATTTTATTTTGACTTTTATATCTTTGGGGTTCCCTACAAGTTCTTAATATTCTCAACTGTTAATCCACTATGCATACCTTAGTTTAGGCCTAACACTGATGGACTTGAGGTCCATCACTTCCTTATAAGTCTGACATTGTTACATGATGAATCTGTGTATTTATTGCCTGATTACTAAGTGGTCAGCTCTGACTTTTGTAAAAGTTGCTGTAAGGGTGGGTAATTTAGACACAAAAAACTTGATTATGCTAAGTTTAATTTTGTAAAAAAATAATAGAGACTGGAGCAGTTTGATAACAATATATATCATATTGTTTGTGTTCACACACCTTTCCTAAAAAATTAATAAAATGTAGGACTGTATTTTATAACACAATAAATTGATAACAAATTGGAAAAGACTTGTAACTCCACATGTTGATGCAAAGAATTGACATGGAAAGGAACTAACCCTGAGACAAGACCTTTGAAGTTCTCCTTACATTTTTTTATTTTGAATTATTAAAATGAATTACATGAAATGTAAAATTGCATTACAATTGAAAAAAGTTTAAAAAATTCAAATTAATATTACAAAACCTATTACAACTATGTTGCAGTTACAATTTTCTCTAATAAGGCAAATTAGTGATATTTTCTAAATTTAGAGTCACCTAAAAACAACTGATCTTCAAAATAAATATTTTTAATGTAATTATATTTACATTAGATAAATATAAGGGATGTGGAACTCTTTATCTGTTCAATAGTTTTGAACTACAGTCAAATGCTGTAGCCAAATCACAAGTGCTTATTGTGATCATATTTGTCACAAGCATATTTGATAACAATAACCGAACGATAACAATAACGATGTATCACGCTTAATCACGATGTAGTCTACAGCCATTCTGCATTGAACTCACTGTATTATTGCCACAACTGTTTATTCTGAACGATATGTAAGCCTATCATTACATTAAGGAATTCTAATTCTGTAACACTATAATTAAACTGTACTTACCAAATTTTGATGCTATTCCGGACAGTTTTATGTACAATAGTAGAATTTCTGTAATTTAGTTTTCTACTTGTTAAAATTAGTGGGCATATTTCATGTTAGTTTATTTTATTCCACAGTAGATTTTTTTTAAAAGACTGAATCTAGCATAATTGAAAAAAAATATATAGAACTACGTAAAACACTTAATCAAAACATTTAACACATAAAACTTCATTATAAAACACTTCAATCTTATTTACACTTCAAATTTACATTTACTTTTTCTCGAAGAATTCCTCTATATGTGACTGTCTGTAGTCTTCTCATAAAATATTGTTTATAAATTGTTCATATTCATAATGTTTGTTGAAATTTTCTGCTTTTTGTTGAACAAACTGCCTTAGAATCTCAAGAGCTTGGTGAACTTCCTGCTTAGATCTTTGCGGTACACATTTATCATTTTCGTCATCATCGGTGCCTTCTTCTTCTTCAGTAACTTTTGATGTTGAAGCAACTACCTCACAAATATCGTCTTCAGTCATTTCCGCTGCTGTTTCAATACTATCGTCAACTTCCATCCACTCAGTATATTCTTTTAAGGACAAATCGAAAGGCTTCAAGTTCTCTTCAGAGTCTTCCTCAAAAAAATCACCTTTTCTAAAGCAATTTTTCACAGTTTTTTCAGAAACGTCATTCCAAGATTTTGCTATCAGATGAATAGCATCGAGTAAAGAAGTTTTTTTAGCCAATTCATTTGAGGTAAGGGTTTGAAATTCATCCACATTTTCTATAATTCTAGCACGCATCTCTCGTTGATAAAAACTTTTGAGATTTTTAATTATGCCTTGGTCACATGGCTGAATAATTGATGTAGTATTGGCTGGAAGGTAAATCACTTTGATGTGTTTTAGCGTAGTGCTTATGTCATTATGTGCAGTGCAGTTGTCTAGTAGAAGGACAATGTTGCGTTTGAGGCTGGTATCCCATTTAGTCAGGCATTCATTAAAAATGTTTGATGTCATCCAAGCATTGGAGTTTGAATGATATTCAACCGGTAGCTTTTTGATACCTTGAAAACAACGTGGATTTTTAGATTTACCGATAATTAAGAGTTTTTCTTTATGACCAACCATGTTAACACAACACAAAACAGTTATTCTTTGTTTACATATTTTACAGCCGTTAGAACTTTCATTTTTAAATAAGTAAGTATGTTCGGGTAAAGCACGATAATAAAGTCCTGTTTCATCTGCATTGTATATGCAGCTAGGAGAATACTCGGCCAAAATCATTGGCTATTCGTATTGTAACCAGTCCTCAGCTCCAACAAAATCAGCATTTCTTTTTTCACCACACGTTTTCTTGTAAACAATGTTTTCCCTTTTCTTCCGTCGATTGAACCATCCATATGTGGCTTTAAAATCCTGTTTTCCTATTTGTTTGGCAAGATCCTCAGCTTTTAGATGCATTAGTGGGCCGTCAACTCGAGCATCTTTTTCGCGAACATTTTTAAACCACAATTTCAAAGCTGATTCCACTTGCGGATCCTTCCCAGAACGATGTCTTTTGTTTGTCAACATTTGCATTACACTTTGATAATGATAAGATTTTTTCTTTGTTGTTCAATATTTTACATAAGAGAGGTTAAGAAACGCCAAGTTGAGAAGCAGCGTTTCTTTGACTCATTTTTGATAATTTACTGTACCTATCTAGAATATCAAGTTTTAGTTTAAGACTTAAATCGCGTCGTTTCTTTTGAGATTCGGACATCTTGCTATACTGTCCTTTGAAACTTCAAGTGACACTAAACTCTACAAAACAAACGAAAAAGATTTTTAAAAATTAAGTTATGTAAAATCACACTAAAATACTGTAATAAACGTTCATAAAAATTCACTGATAAAAAAAAAAGTAGGACTGTACTGTAAATGGTTCAGAAGTAACATCAACTAATGTTAACAAACAACTAAAGTCGACTCAAGTGAGGCTAGGGTGTTTGCGTAAACAAAGAGTAAGGGAGACATTCTGAGAACTGTGCTAAGTGCTGAAACCATTATAAAGTATTTCTGTCATTCTAAAAATAAACATTCTATGAATTGGGCGTCATTGTGTGTTGCACGTGCTGTTTACACTACTTTGTAGACCAAGACTTTTTTACTTTAGTATACGTTGCTAGTATACGTTGCTTAGACTCTATGCTAGTATACGTTGACGCATATGATTTTGAATGGCAAATTAAATGATAATAATAAGCGAACAGATGATTACAATAAGCGGCCTAATTACAATGTATTAATATAAGTCCGTGTTTGTTTTTCAATGAACCGATAACAATAACCGAATGATAACATTAACCGTGATCACAATAAGTGACTGTATAACGATATGCTAATGAAGTAGCTTTATAAAATTCTTTATATTATTAAACCCCTTCCATTTGGGGTTTAGCCCGTCTTCACTTCACAATAATAAATCTACATGTATATCATGGACTAGTGAAATAAATATTCTCAAATGCTCATACTTGCTACATACAAGGAAGAAGCTATAATACTCCAAACTAGTAGATTCATCAGTACTTTTGAGATTTTGACATTATTATAAACAACTAGCTGTAATCTGTCATGCTTTATCGTGGCATATTGTGGTTACATGGATGAACAAAACAAAGCATATGTTGATAGAAGTTCAGTTTTGCAATTCTTCAGAGCCTAAGATAATACAGAGATATTGCTAGGTCATTTTTTGATCAAATTGATGCCAAAACCAACCTGATAAGAAATGCTTTCCCACTTACTCTTCCAGTATTCAAGAAGTTCCCTCTACTCCACCATTTGCATTATGTGCTTATAAATGCCCCTATGTTCACGTGTTAATTTGAGAATGCTTGATTGGACATGACTAGCGGTCACTGGTGTTGTAACTCTATTCACAGCATTCATTAATACACATCAAATGACGCAGTCGCAGCTTGGGTGGGTACTGGCATTCCCAAATAACCTCTACTTACGATTTGATGAACAACACAGCTCATAACCAAACATAGGTCAATATTTAATTCAGATCTAAATGGGGTAGAAATGAATATCTTTGTTTTTGTTAATGAACAATGTAATTGAGAACAGGTAATGTTTCATAAGTAACTGTAGTTATTGTTAGTTAGCATCACAAATGTTCCTCTTACTTGCGGCAGGTAGCCAAGTTTCTGATATACAGCTGATTGTTAAAACTGCTGTTATCTCGCAGGCATGAGCATGTTACTGACATTGACAATAGATACAATCTTTAAATCGGGTTGTATGTTGTGTCGAAATTTGAGCTCAATGACTGCACAACGTTTTGAGTTTTTGAAGCATATACAAACCACTTAACATTTTTATATATAGATATTATTGATTTCTACAAGTCTATAGGAGTCAAATTTGTAATAGAGAACTTATTAGTGTGTAGTAATTCCTAGTGACCCTAATCACTAAGTTCTACTTTTAAAAAAATTTTCAATAGCTGCTGTTGTATTTGAAAAGGTGGCAATTCAGGTTGATAAGATCTACCAAATATAAAATAAAGGGACAATGTTTTCTTATAATTCATTGGTTATTGTTGATCACTCCAATATTATAATGATTTCATTTAATAACACACCAAAAAAAAATATAAATGGTATGTAAAATTGTTTTTATTTATTCAGGTCTACTAGAGTGAGCAATCAAAAACAAAAGCAAAACACATAGGTCTAAACAGAATGTTGTCTTACTGTAATAATGTTACTGACATTGACAATAGATACAATCTTTAAATCGGGTTGTATGTTGTGTCGAAATTTGAGCTCAATGACTGCACAACGTTTTGGGTTTTTGAAGCATATACAAACCACTTAACATTTTTATATATAGATATTATTGATTTCTACAAGTCTATAGGAGTCAAATTTGTAATAGAGAACTTATTAGTGTGTAGTAATTCCTAGTGACCCTAATCACTAAGTTCTACTTTTAAAAAAATTTTCAATAGCTGCTGTTGTATTTGAAAAGGTGGCAATTCAGGTTGATAAGATCTACCAAATATAAAATAAAGGGACAATGTTTTCTTATAATTCATTGGTTATTGTTGATCACTCCAATATTATAATGATTTCATTTAATAACACACCAAAAAAAAAATATAAATGGTATGTAAAATTGTTTTTATTTATTCAGGTCTACTAGAGTGAGCAATCAAAAACAAAAGCAAAACACATAGGTCTAAACAGAATGTTGTCTTACTGTAATAAGGCCAGTCCTAGAAAAACAATACACATTAAGAGCAATGCAACCCTCGCCTTGTCTACCAATATTTGATGGTCAGTAGTTCTGCCTCCACAGACGATATTTCATAAGGCTTCCTATCAGTAAAACAAGAAAAAAAATGAAAAAAGTTACAAATAGTCTTTATATCAATTTACACCTTATATTCATTCACGTTTGAAGAAGTATGATAATATGAAGAGCTTTTAGTTATAGGAAACAAATACATTTTATGTAGAAATGTATTATTAGTATGTCTGTTTGAAGCTAAATAATTGATTTTTAGGAACAAATTTCTACACTCTAGAGAGATGTTTTTTTGCTATTGTTGTACTACATTTTGTTACATGTATGAGAATGTCATTGATAATCACAATCTTTATCAGGTTAATAGCTCTTCAAATACAACACTGTATTATTTGAATTTTGTATTGCTACCCGTTCTTGATAAATTTTTTATTGATTTGCTGACCAACTATTACTTTTATATTTAAACCATAAATTATATTTGACAAAAACTTAGATATTCAACTGCCAGTGGCTAGTTTATTATACAAACCGAAATTTTCATTTCTAGGAAGAAATATTTACTATGCAACAGTTAGGTTCATTATTATTATTCACTTAAAATTTGGGGGTGGCTGGTTGGTTCTTGTCTTGTCTCTGGATAGCTGTTTACAGGGAACCGAACTCCAGCAGTAAAATGCAACAGTTCTTCAGCAATACGGCTACATTCATACGTTTTCTGAAATTTTAATGTGCTTCACTAAAGGAAAAACTAGATTATTAAATTAAAAATAAATTTATAGAATTCAGAAAAGCAAAGCATAAAGCTTTGCGGGAAACTTTAAACATTGACAAAAACCTCATAATGAGGAAGAGAGGAGCTGGTTTTTACCAACACGCGAAGATCTGGAACTCGAACTTTAACTGTAAAACTATACGAACAATTGAAAACTAAACATCATACAAAAAGACATATTTCAGTTAGCCAAAATTACTAAGAAAGAATGTAACATACCAAGGAAAGTCTACAAAATTTCAGGTAGACAAATTTAGTCAATGAGAAAGACTACATTAAAATAATACAATGGAATGCAAGATCATTCCACAAGAAAATGGATGAGTTGGAAAGAGTATCATCTAAATTTAAGAAATGTTCATTAAAATTGCTGGCATTCAAGAGTCATTGCTACCATTAAATAGTGAACATCAACCTGAATTTAAAGGTTTTAAAATGACGAACCTTTCAAAATAGCAAATAAATGGCAATGCACCTATCACTAGATGCACTTTGAAAAATAATGAAGAAGATGGTTTGAAATTTCTTTCTGAGATCTATAAGTAATTCTATAGAAGAAATATTTCAAGAGCCGAGAGTTTTGAGAAAAATTAAGTACACTAAGAAAACAAATCAAATAATGGACAATTTTTTTAAAATACTTGTTTTTCCCTTCATCATACCTAGGTAAGTTTTTGCAATTTTATATTCTATTATATTTACAGTAATGTTTGTTTTTTGTTAATGTTCATACATAGTACAGTATTTAAAAATTTGTACAAAATTAATTTTAAATAAATTTACATATTACATTTATTGTTTTCTTGTATAGTTTGTGGAACCCTTTTATGCCACATCACGGCTATAGTGAGTAGTACTAAGGTAATTCATAAAATAAGGTTCCCTATGCTGCTAAGAAAGAATACGGAGTGCTAGGAGAAATGAGGTAACACTGTCTTATTTATCAACTCCCTCTCTCTCTATCCCCATTACTCCCGTTCGCTACATTGCTCTGTGCTGCGCTAGCAGCCTTCGAAGTTGGAGCTTCCCATTGCTGTTATCGACAGTTGCGAAAATCATGCTGTGATACGTTTTTTAAAATGCAAAACAGATTTCACCTATTGACATTTATCGTCAGTTAATCGAAGGTTTTGGGGAAAAGTGTATATCTGTTCAACATGTTTTCAAATGGTGTAGAGAATTCAGTGAAGGTCGCATGAAAATTCATGATAAAGTTGAAAGAATATTGCTTGAAGATCGGAGGATTGATATTAAGGAACTTGCTTTGCATATTCCTGAGACTTCCAACACCACAATTTATAACATTTGAACCAAAAAATTAGCCTATCATAAAGAGTGTGCGCAAAGGGTATTGCAAATGTTTACAGAAAACCACAAACAGCAACGTGTCGAGTGTGCCCAGCAGTGTGAAGACAACAAAGATGAATTCTTGGATTCCATTGTTACAGGCGTTGAAACATGGGTGTTTCACTTTACCTCCAAAACCAAGCAGCAAACATATGAATGGCGTCACTCAACTTTGGCCGAAGCCGAAGAAGTTTAAACAAACACAGTCTGCTGGGAAAGCCATAGCAACCGTATTTTGGGACAGGAAAGGCCTGCTTTTAATCATCTTTTTGCCTCATAGAACAACAGTTAACTCTGACAGATATTGCGACATATTAAGAAAAATAAGACTTGCAATCCAGAACTGCCGGAGAGGAAGATTGTCCAGTGGTGTGAGGATTATCCATGATAACCCTCGACCTCATGTCTCACATCAAATTCAAGAACTGCTAACATATTTTGGCTGGGCTGTTGTGCCCCCCCCCCCCAGTCCGGACCTAGCCCCGGTGATCAACATTTATTCCCTAAATTGAAGGAACACTTGGGTGGCTTATGCTTCAGTACTGAATATGAAGTCAAGGAAGAGGTTACTGATTCCTCAAAGGTTTGGCGGCAGAATTTTATAACATGGAGATAGAAAAGTTGGAGCATCGTTTTCAAAAGTGTTTGGACAGAAACGGTGATTATGTGGAAAAATAGCGCAGATTTTAAACTTTAAAATGATGTATTCCATTAAGAACAAAAATAAAGCTGCCTATGTTTCAAAATTAGGGGAACCTTATTTTATGAATAACCCTCGCACATTACCAAACGAATTTACTTGATTCCATGGAAATTGTTTTACTTGAGTTTGACTGTATTTGTTATTACTCTGAACTATATTTGCACAAACAATAATTCTTGGAACTCAACTTACAGGAAAATGACATATTTTGAAAACATCTTGAACATAGGGATAGCCAACTCCATGCATGGCTGTGTAAGTCATTTTAATGGAACAAGAATGGTTTGCTGTTAGGTCAAAAACAGCTTCCTTGACTCTCTTATAGTACGTCTGCATTGCAGCTGTCAGAGGATCTTCTTGCTTTACTTGCCACACTGTTGCCGTATTGTTGAAATTAACTTTAGGTTCTAAACTCTCAAGAATATGTTTCTGGATATCCTTGTCAACTGGTGATTTTATCTGAAAGTTTAGTAAAAGTGTTTAGTCTAAACTTGAAAATTAATCATGAAAGATAATAAAATTACATTATGTAACATTAAGTATACGAAAATATAGGCATATGTTCATTTTATGCTAACATTCATTCTAAAAATATTTAGAATAATTAAAAGAAAGTTATTTATTGTATTTTTTACTTGCATAAAAACCAAAGCAAAATACAAAACAAAGCTAAGAACAGATTAATGTTAAACTCAGGTAAAGCATGTATTGTATATTATTATTTTTTTTAAAAATATATCCTGGTAAATATGTTGAAGAACAATTTTAAAGAACTAAACCCTTTTACAACTACATTTATATTTTTATAATTTTAACCCTTTGATTAGCAACATATGTCTCCCCTGATACGGCTAATGGGAGCAAAATATTTTTGAAAGATTTTTTACACTTTTTCTTTTTTATAATTTTTTCTTTATTTTTATCTAATTTTTTAAATTATAGTAATATTTGTTATTATGTTTTTTTATTTACTTATTTTCGAATATTAACCAAACTTTACCGTGTTTACTGACAATTTCTTTGCTAATATCTATTAATCTTTATTTTGTAAAATACATATTCATTGTAAAATAACGCACAAACTTCGAAACGATTTGTAAACAAGTGGGAAAAACCATAAACTTTAGATGCAAAACAATTTCTTCACTATTCAATCGCCTATTCATTTTAAAATACTGCACAAACTTTGAAATGAACTGAAAATACTTGGGAAAACCCATAGACTTTGGTCACAAAAGAATGGTGACTATGTACTCTATGCAGTATCTACAGATAGTTGCAAATATGTAAGCTAGAATACAGCACAAAACACAGGAAAACAAATCGTAAACATACGGCAATGATAATCTGAGAAAAATTGTAGAACATACATTTACAGGAATGCTCTCGCTGGCTGTCACACAATCTCACATTCTGGTACATGAATGCTAATCAAAGGGTTAAATAGGCTTCAAGTTCATCTTCAAAATGTAGTCTAAATTATTTAGCACATTATGAATTAAGAGCTAAAGAAAGGAGTATAGGCTAATGATAATTATAGTTAGGCATAAAATAGATATGTATAACAGATCATCTTATGAATATGTATCTTTTGGTTATCTATGTTACTTATATCGTGCTTCTCAAAGTACTAAAGCACTTTTAGGAGATAATTAATTAAATTACTTCTACTTAAATAAAAATTAGTTTTGTCAGGATTCTTTTCTTGTACCATTTATGTCTTTCTTTTGTTAGCTCTATTTTTTAAATAAAAATATCAAAAGCCCAAAAGAGAACATAAATATTTCGCCTAATATCTAACCAAGTGAAGGTATACCTGAGCTCCATTATGTCCATATACTTTATAACCATTGTCTTCTTTCGGATTATGAGAGGCAGTTATCATCACCCCAGCCACATGGTTACAATGTAAAACTGCAAAAGGAACAAATGGTGTAGGACAAACTTTGGGATAAATGTTCACCTTAACTCCTGCTTGGAGAAAGATAGCTGCAGTAAGCTCAGCAAACCTGAAAATGTCGAAGTAAACTATGTAAGTTACCACCCAAACTTTTAAAAACTTAAATTAGTAAATAATATCTGTTTCACTAGAAACTGTAACAAACATTAAAATAAATCACTTGGATACAATTACATTTTATGTGATATAAGCCACCAAAGCATAAAGACTCTCTATATAACCCAGTTCTACAACCTTAATAGTAAACCCAGCCCCTCCCCCCTCAAGCTACAATTTTTTTTACAGCTCTTATTACAAAAAACGTTCAAGGTCTCTTTTTTTAATCCTATTTATGTAAGATTTATTATTGTAATTTATACATTTAAGTGCACCAGATCTACACTTTCTTAAGAGACTTTGACAGAGAATATCTTCATCCCATCTCCAAGCCAGGAGTTTTTATGGCTATGACTAAAAATATAATTATTTTCTCATCTCATTTTGTAAATATATATATATATATATATATATATATATATATATATATATATATATATATATATATATATAATATATATACAAAAGAGTCTCAATAATTCGAGGTGAATGGGACCAATACCCCCTCGGATTATTATATAATCCCCCTTGAAAGTGAGACAATACGGTAAAGATAGTGACTATATATGATAGGGGACAGGAAAATGAAGTCAGAAACTTATAGAGTTAATTTATGTACAATATACCTTAAGGTAGCAGTGCTTCGGGCAATAATCAAACCCGCTCCCAAGTTAAAAAAAAAAAACTTATAGAGTTAATAATTAGTTAGAAATGTCTATTATGTATGTTGTTTAACCAAGAAAAAAATGTAAATTTTAAAATAATTCTAGGTTAAGAATTGTTGAATGTTATGTACAGGGTAATAATTATGTTTGTGTGTTTAGGATTAAGTAAAAGAATAATCAAAATTTCTATATTTTTAAGGTAGGGGGGGTGTTGCAAATGATCATTGCAAAAATAGGAAACAGCACTGAACAGGAAATTAGTCAAAACTAATGAATATTACCATAAATTAAACAAAATTAATTAAGACAAATTAGAAAGAGACAATGCAACAAAACTAGAATAAGCTACATTTAAATTTAATTCATTATCAAAATAACACAGATTATTGAAATAGCCAAGATTTTTAAATAGAGGTCATATAGATATCCTTGCTCCCAACGGACAAACAACTGAACAAATAATAGCTTTAAAAATGGTTTCAAAAGAAAAAAAAGCCATATGGAATGTATTCATCCCTGTAAATTGTTTATAGACGTCTGTCAAACAGAAGCTCTGTTACAGAAACAGAAACAATCACTTCTCAGAATTACTTCACATACAACTGCAAATACTACACACAAAACAAAGGCCTACCCATGGGACCCCCCCCTATCTCAAGCATATTATCAGAAGTATTTATACACAATCTAGAACAAAAATATATCATAAACAACAACAAATACGCCTATAAAATAATATATTGGTACAGATACATAGATGACATCCTAATTCTATACAATGGCAATATAAGACAGATAAACACCTTTCACAATTACAAAAACAAATTACAAAACATAAAATTCACACTGGAAACAGAACAAAATCAACTTCCTAGATCTCACAATAACAAGACAAAACAACAAACACACATTCAAAATATACAGGAAGCCCACCACCACTGAGAGAGTTATACACAACTCTTCCAATCACCTCACACAACACAAACATGCTGCCTTCCACTCCATGATACACAGACTAATCAAGATACCGATGAAAAACCAGAACAAATGAAATGAACTTAACACAATAAAATACATAGCCTATAAAAACGGATACAAACTTCATAAACATAATGCGCAAAAGACAACACATACATATCACAACAAAAGTAACAATAATACAAACACAAAAATACATATAACACTTGCATATCACAACAATACATCACAAAAAATAGCTTCCTCGTTCTGCAAAATTAAGTACAAAGTAGTAATTAAGACATCCAA
Source organism: Prosapia bicincta (assembly GCA_036971475.1). Classification (NCBI taxonomy): domain Eukaryota; kingdom Metazoa; phylum Arthropoda; class Insecta; order Hemiptera; family Cercopidae; genus Prosapia; species Prosapia bicincta. The sequence goes on along the minus strand of JBAIZL010000005.1, from coordinate 45,685,219 downwards.
TACAACTAAAAAACACCTATACTGTACAAAAATACACGAGAATAATCAAAATAGGGCAGGAGTATACAAGATTAGATGCAATAACTGCCCAAGCCTTTATAGGACAAACAGAGAGAAACTTTACCATAAGATGCAAAGAACACATAAAAGACATAGAAAACACACAACACAAATTAAATTTTCCCATACACATACAAAAAAACACTACACTCACACACCAATATAAACACTAGTCTAAAAATCCTACAGTACATAAAAAAAAACTAAACATAACAGAAAACTATGAGACATAAAATGACCACAAAAACTATACACAACACATTCTAAACGACAAAAGACACTCACAATCAGATACTATATTTGAACACATAATTAACAACTACTCTATGAACAATAATACACCGCAGAACACCAATACACCACAGACTCACACCAACACATCAATCCTGAGCAACAATCTTGTCCATAGGTCACTGCATTGAACAATGCAATGATCTATTGTGACCGAGTCTGCTGAAAAATATCAGTAAGTATTTTTTTTCCTCCAAGTTGATACCAAAAGTGTAATTACGAGAACGACCTCAAGATGTATAGCAACAAAACTGCAAACATTTTAATTATTTGCAATACTTGTTTTTAAGAATAGCCTGAATATGCTATTCAGTGTTAATTTTACTACTATTGTAAGTGATATACCCATGTGTATTTTAATTAATATTTCTTTTTGAAACTTTTCTGGATGGTCAATTTTGGTTATGGTATTTAGGTCTGTATATGTAAAAGAATATAAAATTATATAAAATGTAATAATAATGAAACTATATATCCAACTTAGATATTTATATATTAATCCCAAATAATTTTCAAAGTTATATATAAATATTGCTAAGATTTTTCCTTTTATATGCTTATTTTACATAGAGCATTGGTTAATATTTTACATAGAAGTTCAAATGAATTCAATAAATCAAACAGATTAAATTGGAAAATGGTTAAACTTCTATAGAAACCCATCAACTATACTTTTCACTCCTTACCATTTCTGTCAACTAGTCCCCATTGTCACATTTTCAATAAAGTATGCCACCTAAATAAAGTAGGCATTACAGAATATTAAGGAAGACTGCATATCAAATGGTAATCAAATACTCTAGGAAAAATAAAATCAGAACAAATAACTATAAAATAGAATATCAAGAAACGGAAAATCTGAAATTAAAGATAAAAGTATCAAGATTTCTACAAATCATATAAAAATACAAAATGTTTTAATTTGTTTGTAGTTTTTAAGCGAACAGCCAATATGATTAATAGCTTCTACGAAATATAGGAAAGAATTGTGAATATAACTAAGATTAAAATATGGACATAAAATCTCCTGCAGGATATAGGGGAGATATTATGACATCAAATTTTAGGATTACATACCTTGAAAAAAACATATATATATATATATACAGTAAACTCCCGATTATCCGTGGGCGGATTATCCGGGGAGTGCCATTATTTTACAAATATCCAATTTTGATTCCAATCAGATTCATGTGTTTAAATTTCCAAATGGTGAATTACGACGTAAATACATATAAGGCTTAATAGAAGTAAAGATGAAGGGAATAGATATGTAAATATGTACATACTACTTTTTACATTGAAAGGGAAGCATCCCGACGCGGGCCAGCGAAATAAAAGGGGCGAGCAAGGTGGCTGTTAACATGTTCAGCACGGCGAGCGTCCCAGCACGTTCTGGGTTCCCCTGGTGTGCTCTCCTCTTCTCTTGCAAAGGACGGCAAGCACTCTGGCAAGCTCACTCTCAGTCTAATTGAAACTTCTCTGGTGTCGCTAAATGTCTGTTTGATTTTTTCGCCAGTGCTTCAGAACAGTTTGGAGAACATTGTGCCTGCGTAGATTTTACATCTGACCATTGCAAATTAACTTTTTGGAGATTCGAATATTGGGTAAGTTATTAGTGCTATATGTCTCTTATTTTTGTATTTTGACGTTTATAATGTTTTATAATTGCATTTTTGTAAAGACTTATTTTTTCCCAAAAAGTGTTGGTTTATTTTTGTTCTAATGTTTTTGAATAAACGTACTATTTTGTGCATTTGTTATTAAATTTTATATTTTTGTGTATTGTCTTATGCACAAAAAGGCTTGAATGGACCAAAAAATATTTATTGAGTGGTTTGAAAAGAAATTCATTCCGCAAGTTAAAGAACATCTCTGGTCACAGAACTTACTCTGAATGCTCTATTACTTTTAGACAATGCCCCGTCACACCCAGGGACAACAGTTTTAAAATCAGAAGATGGTAATTTTTTTGTCAGGTTCTTACCTCCCAATGTCACATCTCTTATCCAGCCGATGGACCAGGGCGTAATAAAGTATAGGACCAATTTACTGCAGAGGAGGATTGAAGAGGGGAGTAACCTTCAGAGCTTATGGAAGACTTTAAAAATTCTCTACAGTATTTATGATATAAACACAGCTTGGGAGGGAGTTAAACAATCCACACTGGTAAAGTCTTGGAGGAAAATTTTACCAAGTGTGATTGATCCTTTGCAAGAGGCTGCTGTGGTTGAAGAAATTGCTAAGGTAGATTAATTGGCTAATTTAGCAAACTCTGTTCCTGGAGGTGAAAGTGTAGATGAAGAAAACATCGTTGAATGGATAAACTGTGACGCAAATGAACCCGGTTTTGAACATTTCACTGATGATCAAATCATCGATTCGGAATTAGGTAAGTCTTCATTCATACTTATTTTTTTCAATTTGTGATTTATAAATGTTCATATATCTGTGTAAGATCATTTATTTATCTGATAGACAAGGTCTTGGAAGAGAGTGAAGATGCCTTATTCAGTACATAGAGGAGCAAGATGACTCTTCACTGTGCGACAAAATGGTTCTCAAAAAACTTAGATCGCACATTAATTATAGCTAAATCAATGCTCACAAAAAAACAGACGAAAGTGACAGATTTTTTTGTTAAAAAGTGAAAGTATTATGTGTAAAGGAAATTACATATGTACATACATACTTACTTTTGACATATACTTATGTACGTATTGTAAATAGTTAGACATATAAATGTACATGTTATAATCCGTGAAATACATCGACATTTAAAATTACTTTCTGTATTTATTTTGTCCTCTGAAGATTATTTGTGAATTGCATTAACCGGGGTCATTATTTGTGTAACTTATGGTATAATAATCGAGTATCGATTGTTTTGCATATTCTTTGTTCATAGCGGATTATCTGGGGAATTCGGTTATCCGGCGTTGCCGGGCCATCCTATTCCATGGATAATCAGGAGTTTACTGAATATATATTGTATCTATCTGTTACACTTCTATATGATAAGAAGGATAGATGGAATTACAAGATCTGATGGTATTGAGAATAGGGAGAAATTATGACATCATGTGGGCAAGATTCCTTATCTGAAGTTGACCCGCTCATAACCCAAGTAGAAGGAGAGCAAGAGAGAGAAGAAAGATTTTGATACTACCCACAGCATGACAAAAATATTACTAGTGACAGCAGAATAAAGAATAAACTCACTTGGTAGAAAGAAGTATTTGTATTCAGTATGAAAGAGAAAAGAGCATAGGGAAATTTATAGAAAAGATGGGTGAAGAGATAAAAGTGAGTAACTGTTATTGACAGTTTTTAAGAAACAATGATTATGTGATTAGAGATGAAACAGACACTATCTATAACTATATGAAGCAACTGTGGCGTAATGTTTATTTTTAAATAAATAAAACCTATAAATCACAAATAACATTTATTCAAACCTTATGTACATTTCGATTGCTCAGCAATCATCTTCAGAGGTATTTAAAAAATACAACTAACTTTAAACAACATAATACAACAAATATATAGGCATAAACCTGTAACTACTTCGCCATGCCCCTTAAATTTAAAAAACTAGTACGACCAATCACGTTGCAGTAAATACCCCCTCTACAACTTGGTCCGGTCTTCCAACTCTCGTGGTGAAGAGTTACATTTACAACCATTTCAATTTTACTAAAAAACAAAAATATTATTTATTAACAAAGTTATAACTATCTCCTAATTAATGAATATAACTGAGATTTAGGGATAGGCCCTTTATCACAATTTAATAAATTATTTCCGTCATATTTGTGAATGTACAAACTTTCAAAACTATTCAAAAGACCTTTTGAATTAACAGTTTTCAATAATTTTAGATCATTTAATTCTAAAGTGTGTTTAGTGTTTAGAATATGTTCTGCAACACTAGATTTTTCAGGTCTTTGAAATTTTATATGGCTAATATGTTCATTAAATCTGGTTAATATTTTCCTTTTTGTTTGGCCAATATAAATTTTACTACATGAATTACAATTTATTTTATAAATCCCAGATTTATCTATCATCTTTATTTTATCTTTAGGGTTACCTAATACATTTTTTAAGCTATTTAAGCTTTTGTAAGCTACTTTTAAATTTACCTGTTTAAAAACTTTTTCTAGACCTTTTGTTAAATCCATATCGAATGGTAGGCTAATGAATTGATTTTTAATATTTTCTTTTTGTGTTATTAAGGTAGTAGAATCGTTTCTAAACTTTTTAAATTTTTGTTTCCTTAATATATTATCTATTATTTTAGGATCATATCCATTGAATTTAGCGATTTCTTTAATTTTGGCCAACTCACATTTAAATCTATTTTTATGCAATGGAATAGTAATTAATCTATTAACCATAGTATTAAAAGCTGCTAATTTATGGGATTTGCAATGGTTAGAATCTACCGGGATATATCTATCATTATTTGTATGTTTCCTATATATATCAAATTCAATTTTATTATTATTTCTAATACATAATACGTCAAGAAACGGTAAACATTTATTATGCTCTATTTCAAAAGTAAATTTAATGTTTTTATGTTCATTGTTAATTAATGACAAAAAATGTTCTACGTTAAACTCTTTGGTATTAAAAATTGCGAAAACATCATCTACATATCTAATCCATACTCTAGGAAAATACGGGAGTTTGTTTCTTAATTCCTTTTCAAAATTTTCCATAAAAAGTTCGGCTATGGAACCGTCTTCCAACTATTCCCCATAGCTGTACCATCTTTTTGTTGGTAAAATACATTGTTAAATGAAAAATAATTCTGAGTCATACAACATTTAGTTAATTTTACATATTCGTTAACTTCATTAATCTCTACGTTATTTTCAATTAAAAATTCTTTTAACAAAATTAATGTTTCAGCAACTGGTATAAGTGAACAAACGTCAAACGATACAAATATTTTGTCTTCTGTCAGTTCAATATTTTTCAATTTATTTATAAACTCACCTGTATTTTTTATTGAACTGGATTCTATATTAAATTTAAAATTTCCAAAAACTTTATTTAACCATTTTGACAAAAGATAAGTTGGTGAGTCAATCCCCGAAACTATCGGTCTCATCAAATTACCTTCTTTGGGAGGCAATATAACCTAGGTATAACTGCATTTGAAACATTAAATTTATAAATTTCATTTTTTGGAATAACTAAATTACAACTTCTAATAATATTTACCGTTTCTTTTACAAATTTGTTTATTGGATTCTTTTTTAATTTCATGAACATTTCTTCTTTTAACAAATTATTAACTCGATTAACATAATCTTCTTTATTTAAAATTACAATAGTAATTATAAATAAATAAATTGTAATTCATGTAGTAAAATTTATATTGGCCAAACAAAAAGGAAAATATTAACCAGATTTAATGAACATATTAGCCATATAAAATTTCAAAGACCTGAAAAATCTAGTGTTGCAGAACATATTCTAAACACTAAACACACTTTAGAATTAAATGATCTAAAATTATTGAAAACTGTTAATTCAAAAGGTCTTTTGAATAGTTTTGAAAGTTTGTACATTCACAAATATGACGGAAATAATTTATTAAATTGTGATAAAGGGCCTATCCCTAAATCTCAGTTATATTCATTAATTAGGAGATAGTTATAACTTTGTTAATAAATAATATTTTTGTTTTTTAGTAAAATTGAAATGGTTGTAAATGTAACTCTTCACCACGAGAGTTGGAAGACCGGACCAAATTTTAGAGGGGGTATTTACTGCAACGTGATTGGTCGTACTAGTTTTTTAAATTTAAGGGGCGTGGCGAAGTAATTACAAGTTTATGCCTATATATTTGTTGTATTATGTTGTTTAAAGTTAGTTGTATTTTTTAAATACCTCTGAAGATGATTGCTGAGCAATCGAAATGTACATAAGGTTTGAATAAATGTTATTTGTGGTTTAGAGGTTTTATTTATTTAAAAATAGACACTATATATTTTCATATTTAGCAAAACTGAAAATCTATATTATTAAATAATTATGTCAATAAAGATAATTATTACTAAAAACAACATTAAATAAATTTATCTTATACAGATCTTGAACATGAGAAACATGGGACACAGAACCCTAAACTCTGTATAAAATTAAGTAAATAAATAAAAGTATAAAAATGCATTCTATAACTAGGGCTTTCAGGTTTAAACTGATTAAAACCAGATTGAAAGGCAGATGTTTGACACCAGATTTCAAAAACATAGACCCGAGCATTAAAAGATTAAATGGATAAACAAAGATTTGTTCACAAATAATTTAATCTCAACTTAATGATAAAGCTATAATCCCAGTGTCCTTCAGCCTATTTTAATAAAAGTGTTTATTTGTTTACCAAACAACAGAGATATTTTTAAATAGTAAGTTAAAAAAACCTGAAATGGAGAATATTTTAGGGATAATTCCATACTAATTAATAATGTAAGTTTCACTATAATATTTGTAATATTTTCAAATAATAAACTTTTATGAAGATCATTTTCCATGAAGCCTTCCTTAATTTTTATTTTTCTTATTGTAAAATTTTCAGAGAGATAAGGAAACTTGTTCTAGCCCATTATAGAATCTTAGTAATCCAAGTATCTGGGAACTCATTTAGGAAGCATACCTCCTAACAGTAAGCAAAGAGTCATGTGTTCAATCTCAATTCATGGCAAAAAGTTTATTTCAGGCGATTATATCTTTTATATATTTAAGTCTCATTTTCAAAACTGACTAAAATCTACATGTTCTAAAAAAAAACTTATCAAATTATTTATTAGTCATTTTCCTATTATTTTTTGCCTTTTATTATTAAACAAACACCACACAGAGTATTTTCTAGCTTTGTCAATTTATTAACACTGGACTTATTTTAAGACACCACATCTACATCATCTTCTCAACAAAGCTAAGAACATTTTAGCAACAAAATAATATAGTTTAAAAAAACTAAATAAAATATTTAAAAAATGTTACAACAAAATGTTTATAATATAATTTTAGAAATAATAGGCATCTCTTTCCATTTTGATCATGATCATACTATAGTGTGAAAGAAAGATAACATTTAAATTTATATTTTAATAGCTTTGTTATCTCAGTGACTGATTAAAAATGACCCCATAAACAGTTTCATATCTTTTGTTTACACATATCTAAATGTTTATAGAGTTGTTTCAATTGGTTTTATTTTGTAAAGATGGATATACTTTTAATTATATTACATTCCCATAAATTATTTTGTAAAGATGGATACACTTTTAATCGTATTACATGCCCCTAAATTATTTTGTAAAGATGGATATACTTTTAATTGTATTACATTCCACAAAATTATTTTGTAAAGATGGATATACTTTTAATTGTATTACATTCCCCTAAATTATTTTGTAAAGATGGATATACTTTTAATTGTATTACATTCCCCTAAATTATTTTGTAAAGATGGATATACTTTTAATTGTATTACATTCCCCTAAATTATTTTGTAACTTTTTTTGCAAAGAACCAAAGGAGGTTGCTTGGACAAAATTATGAAGACCAAAAAACTATAAGAAAAGTAATATTTAAAAAAAGGAGTAGATAAAAAATTAATACAATAAACAAGTAAATAGAGAAACAAAAGGCTATTTATAAAAATTACAGTAGAATCTTGTTTAAGCAAGAATTAATTTTATAACAGCAAAAAATTTAATTCCGTGCGCGCACGTACACACACACACACACACACAAAACACATACGCTTGAACATATAGGATTTTCATAGCGATAAAACCTATAGTAAGAGGTAACACTGACAGTACAATAACCACTATATGAGTCATTGTATCGATTCATAACAGGTAAATGATTTATTTAATGTTCCTTTTTAAATTTGTTAATAATTCGTACGTTTATTTGAACGCACTGTCCACTTCCCTTCAGAGAATTTTGTCATTTAATTGTGCTAATTAAAATAATATCGATGATTTTCCCGTTTTATTAAATCCTCCTATAATAGTGGCGGAGGATATAATATTAAACTCTCCTAAATCCTTTTATATAGTGGCGTTTGAATATATATATATATATATATATATATATATATATATATATATATATATATATATATCACTTACACTATAATCTCCTTAAACAAAAATCTTTCTTTGTATATATGCGAGTCGACTTTTGAGGACTAATTACATAACTTGCATATATACAAAGTAAGATTCTTGTGTAAGGACATTATAGTGTAATTGATAAGTCAATACAAGAAAACCCTGTTGCAAAATTATATATAACTCATGATTTAATTTGATATAAATGTGAAGTTGTTTTACCTGAGAAATTGTCTTCACAACTATAGGTAATTCATTTTATATTAATCATCTGTAAATTAAGTAAAAGCTTTTGTTTACTCGTATTTATTTACACTCTGAAAGCCCAAAGAGAGTTATTGTTAAAAATCCCTCTTACAAAGGAGCATTCTAAATTTTGCTTAGGGAACAGAATCAGTAATTAACCATCCTAGTGGTGGTGGTACAACTTTTATCTATTTTTTTTTTTTTTTTTTTTTTGAGAAAATACAAAATAATAGTTCCTTTTATACAGTGTACAATTTTCTAATACCTTACAAATACAAAAATCTCATGGCAGCAAAATAAATAAGTAACACCTTCTCATATTCAGGAAAACTAAACAAAACAGGAAATAAATGATTAGCTATAATGTAGTCGAAATATAGAGTACTAATTCTCCCTAAAATTTTTACAACTTATACAACTCGAATGAAAAGATCAATTATCAACATAAACTATTATAAAACAGCATTTACCTTCAGAAGATTTCTATCTTCATGACAAATATGATTCATTCAAGTTTTTAGCAATAATATTTATTATAAATTTTTGTGTGCATTTTTTAAACATTTGGAGATTTTAATTTAAGGTTTTATTAAATATTAAGAATATACAAATATTTATAACTACTAATAGTTCCATTTTTAACAATTATTTTCATTAAAAAGTATGACTGTTACACATGATGGGAACTTTATTTATATTCAAACACACGGAAGATTGCACACAAAAATTTACTGCTAACTTCATTAGCTTTGCTTCAGAGTTTTCACTCACTATTTTTCTATATTTCTGTATAAATAAATTAAAATTATTAGAGCTTTTTAATGGTGCTTCAAACCATTTTAAAAATCTATTATATACACATTTTTCAAAAATATATGTAAATAAATAAATTTTAGGTGTTATTTATAACCTCTATATAAATGAACTTGGAGGACTCATATAATCTGCAGATAAATAGATATTTTGAAATATTAAGGAAAAGAACAACACATAGCTCTTATTATCTGTAGGCAAAACGAAGATGAAATATTAAAAAAATTACAGTTTTAAAAAATGTTTTAACTTGCCTATAGTAGCACTTACTTTGCTTGTTGAGGACGGCCGTTTCGGGAGATGTGTCCCTTTGTCAACTCAGACCGTAACTGATCTCAAGGTTTACGTAGGTTAGGGTGGGGGTGGGATATTTTGGTGGTGTGGGTGTATTTTGTGTGTATTAGGAGTTATGATGTCAAAAAGTGCGTGTGAGTTGTAATGTAATTGTGTATTGAGTATGTGTGTAGGGTGTAGTTTGAAGTGCCTATATATTTCGTATTGTTCGGTTGTGTAGCGTTGGTTATTTCTGTGTTGTTTATGAAGAATTTGTAGGTTAAATGTTATGTCTATGTCTTCGTGTTTTGTGGAGTTGAGATGATCGGCGAAGTTTGATTGGTAGTTATTGTTTTTTAGTGCTTTTATATGTTCTTGGTAACGTGTGTAGAATGACCTTCTTGTCTACACCCTTCAAACTACACCCTACACACATACTCAATACACAATTACATTACAACTCACACGCACTTTTTGACATCATAACTCCTAATACACACAAAATACACCCACACCACCAAAATATCCCACCCCCACCCTAACCTACGTAAACCTTGAGATCAGTTACGGTCTGAGTTGACAAAGGGACACATCTCCCGAAACGGCCGTCCTCAACAAGCAAAGTAAGTGCTACTATAGGCAAGTTAAAACATTTTTTAAAAGTGTAAGTGATTACTAGTAGCTCACGCGACAAATGTGTGTATAAAAAAACCTTACTTTTACCTTTTACTATTGTGCCTTCCATCATATCCAATAACAATACCTCTAGCCTTTAAATCTGAGTGAGTGTTTGCAAGATATTTTAGAAGTCCTTGCCCAGTCTGTATGATAACGAGATCATTCATCTGAGAGAATCCAGGACCCATTCGCCCTCGAAGGCCTGCAGTACCAAACTCCATTCGATGATTAAGCAGTTTAGACAGTGTTTTCAAGTCATTACAATTAACTAATTCCTTTATTTCATTGTTTTCGGATTCATTCTGTAAAATAATAACTATCAATAAACAAATAAAATAATAAAATTCATTCTTCCCCTACTATATAAAATTTTTTTTATTAATTGAGTATCTGAACATATGTTTTATGAAATAGTCAAGGCACAGGAGTAATATTACATTGTTATACAATCTACTGCCATATACAGCTAGTTAGAAATAGTTTATTTACAATTATTTGATAAGTTCTCTTATTCTCTGAATAAAGTTTTGTTTAAATTGGATCAACCTGCAGTTGAAACACATCAAGTATTAAAAAATCTTTTGAAAACCAATCCAACAACATTTTTTAATGGGGAAAGAGTTTCATGAATAATAACAAATCTATTGAAGATATATTTAAAAACAAATAGAATTTCTAAAATCTTTCTTCCAAAGTTACTGCTAAAAAAACAAGAAGATTTATATATATATATATATATATATATATATATGAAGTTAATATATTACTATGTAAGTAATTTTATCCACCATTAAGTGCAATAATTTTACCTTGAGTGATGAGGCACCTTTTGGTCAATTGACCATTGTCGAATCACTCAGTGATTCGACAATGGTCAATTGACCGAAAGGTGCCTTATCACTCAAGGTAAAATTATTGCACTTAATGGTGGATAAAATTACTTACATAGTAATACATTAACTTCATAAAGTCAGTGCAACGGAAAAACAATGGATAACGTTAAATATCAAGAATATATATATATATATATATATATATATATATATATATATATACATATATATATATATATATATATATATATATATATATATATATATATATCACAATATGTATTCTTGTGTATTAATAAGGAAATAAGTCAAAATACAAATACAAGAATTATAATTGAATTTACAATTCAAAGCTTTTCGTTGGCTAACAGTACCAACATCATCAGGAATATTAAACAATTAAAATTAACATATGGTCAAATTGGATCAAATAAATAGCTATGCCAAATTAATTACAATGTTGTTAAACTTTTATTTTGCTGCCCTGACATTACAAACACTGAATATATTATCAAATTTAGATTTTACTTGTATTTGTTCATTTATCAACTCATTATTAGTATTATATTTATGTATTTCTACAGCTTCATAAAAATTCATTCTCAGGCCTTTGTTAATTTCTTTTACAAGTATTGGGAAATATGTGATTATTATTAATACAATGACTAGCAAAGTTTGATTTATAAATTTCTGGCTTTTTATATGCATTAAAATGCTCTTTATATCTATCTTTAAGTTTTTTCTTAGTTTGTCCTATATAAACTTTATTACAATAATCACATTCTAATTTATATACACTGTTTTTTACATGCATATTAATAATATTATTATTATTCATTGTATTTATTAATTTATTATTACTATTATATGCGAATTTTATGTTGCTACCTTTAAACAATTTTGTGATAAAAAATATCATATATATATATATATATATATATATATATATATATAATTATTTTAAGTATGGTGATATGTTTTCTTGTAATATAGTTAATAAATTAAAAATATTTCAAAAACAAGAATACTTTTAATACATATATTATATAAATATACATGAATTCGAATAAAAAAATAAACTAAATTATTTAGATATTACAATTACTAGAAACAATGAATAATTTGATTATAATATAGAAAACCAACGCAGACATATCAAATAATACCAAATTATTCAAATCATCCATATAACCAAAAAATGGCAGCGATGTATAATTTATTATATAGAATGCACAAAATATCAATGAACTTGAATGATCAAATGAGAGAGAAAAATATATCAAATTGGATTAGAAAATATAGAAGGAAAACTATAGATAAATTAAATAATAACATAATAAGAAAACAGAAAATCGACAATAACTTTATAAATAATACAAGAGAAAAAATTTGGACAACTTTTACATTCACTGGTAACAAAATTACAAGATTATTTACAGAAACAAATTTACAAATTACTTACAAAACTGATAATTAAATTAAAAATTTAATAAACAATAAAAATAATAAAAACAATATGCACAAAAGAAATGGTGTATATAATATAAAATTTCAAGATTGTAATAAATTATATGTAGGACAAACAAAAAAGAAAGATACAAAGAATATTTAAATGCTTATATTAAACCAAACATATACAAATCAAATTTAGCTACTCATTGTATTAATAATGGACACAAATTTCCTGAAATAGAAAATATGAAATTAATAAAAGAACTAAACGAAGGATTAAAGATGAATATATGTGAAACACTGGAAATTTATAAACATAAAGTTAAAGACAGATTAATTGATACACAGATTCAAGTAAGATCAAGGCACCAAACTATTTATAAGGTCATTGATATTATAGAAAAAAATTACATTAAGTGCAATACTTATAAACATATGGTTGTTTGTAGTACATATGATTTATTTTTGTAAAAATATTTTGTTACATAATTATTTTTCCTGAAGATGCTGGTACTGTTTTATCGGCGAAAAGCTTTTAGTAATATATGTATTAACACTCTTACCGAAACCCTATTTTCATAACACCAACCGAAACCCTGGGCCTGAGAGACCCATTTAGTATTAGTACCCTATTTTTTCCTATAGTGATTTTTTAAACCTAATATCAGGAGTTAGCTAATAAATAAATAACTCCAGTATTCTTAAAGAAATGTATTTACATTTAAATAGTCTACATTTATATGTTTTAGTAGAACTTAACTACAAAAGGACACAATTTTTAAGCGATACTGTAAGACAAAATTAGATACAATTGTAAAATGCACACAAACAAGCAAAATTTACTGGTTTATATTTACATTTAACTTACTTTAAACTGTTTATTTACAAGTCTCAAACTACTACTATCGCTAACTATTATAAAAAATTTAAAACTTGCCTTTTTAACTATTTGCCTTTAAAAATTTGCCTGTATTCATCACTATTTGATTAATAATATTGTTGTCAAAAAGCAGTTCCCAAACCTCTCGTTTTGTTGGTTTGCTTCCCAAAGTCCTAGCTCTTACTTGAATTCCGGGTAATGTACGAATAATATTTCTGGCTGGCACTCTTACATTTTTGTGTGGCGGACGACTGCACCATGCATTTGGCACACTAGCCTCAGTTTTTTCCTTCTTTCTAAAAAGTACATATTCGGTTAGTTTTCTTGAGGTATATTATGTGGTAAAGATTGACCACGATTTTCAATTTCTAACAAATGTGATTCATTGTGTTCATCCTCAGATGTAGAGTGACGATTCTCGTCTCCACTATCTTGTCCATAATGTTCGTCAACTGCTAGAATAAAATCGGGGTCAGCATCCGAGTCATCAGCTTCACTGCCTTCACTAAAATCATCCTCTTCTTGAAGGAGATCACTGTTCATCCTCAGATGTAGAGTGACGATTCTCGTCTCCACTATCTTGTCCATAATGTTCGTCAATTGCTAGAATAAAATCGGGGTCAGCATCCGAGTCATCAGCTTCACTGCCTTCACTAAAATCATCCTTTTCTTGAAGGAGATCATGTATAGTGTCACTAAAGTCAGGATTAGAGATATCTACTCTCGTAACATGTTGTCGTGTTCTTCCTGATTCACCTGATGGTCCACATTGAATACTGGAGCCCTCCATACTAATTCCGCATACAAAGACACAAAAAATACAAAAATAGTTCAATATATATACAATTAATAAATAATAAAAACTCACTGAAAACTGTCTTTGACACTATCCGGGCTGTCAAGGTCACAAGCTTCATTCAAACTGAACAAACAATGGTTGTTTGTGTAGGGCTAGAGAAGGGAGGAAGGTACTAGGGAGGTGACATTCCTGAACTCACCAGTTCAGCCAATAAAAAACACGGTAAAATTCCCAGTGGGTCTGATAGACCGGGGTTTTGGTAAAAGTGTTAAAGTATTCTTGTTTTTGGAATATTTTAAATTTATTATATATATATATATATATATATATATATATATATATATATATATATATATATATATATATATATATATGTTGATTCTGTCTTCACGTGAGCTACTAGTTTTTCAAATAAAAACTCTTGTAAATGTTATACTTGCCTAACTATACCGGATAGTATAGTAGCATTTACTTTATAATTGTTGAGGACGGCCGTTTCGGGAGATCTGTCCTATCGTCAATTCAGAGCGTAACTGATCTCAAGGTTTTTGTAGGTTAGGGTGTGGGTGGGATATTAGGGTAAAGGTGGAATATTAGGGAAAGGGTGGGATATTGGGGTGGGGATGTGGGTGTATTTTGGTAAGTATTAGGAGTTATGATGTCAACAAGTGTATGTGAGTTATAATGTATTTGGATTTTGAGTATGTGTGTAGGGAGTAGTTTGATATGTTTGTATATCTCATATTGTTCGGTTATGAATCGTTAATTATTTTTGTTTTGTTTGTGAAGAATTTGTAGATCAGATGATATGTTTGTATAGTTATGGTTTGTGGATATGAGATGTTCGGCGAAGTTTGATTGGGTGTTTTTGTTTGTTAATGATATGTGATGTTAGAGATATACAAACATTTCAAACTACACCCTAGACACATACTCAGCACCCAATAACATTATAACTCAAAAACACTTTTTGACATCATAACTCCTAATACTCACCAAAATACACCCACATCCCCACCCTAACCTACAAAAAGGTTGAGATCAGCTACGGTCTGTGTTGACAATGGGACACATCTCTTGAAATGGCCGTCTTCAACAATTATAAAGTTAGTATTAATATAGGCAAATGTAACAAAATTACAAGGGGTATTAGCCGAGAAAAGAGTTTAGAAATAATAATAAAGAGTATCATGTATGATATGTTAATGCACAAGAACATGTGGCCACTTGGTGAAAAAGTAATAACACTGACACTAAACCATCAGTATTACTTAACACTAGAGTTTAAATATAGGTGTAAAACCAAGTTCCATCAAAGCATAAGACAAATGAACAAAACATTTCCAAAATGAATTTGAATAACTAATATAATTTAAAATGTATAATTATTATAGTTTAAATGACAGAACTACAAGTTAATTTAAAGAAGTTTGCTTGCTCTACCCATAGAATAATGTTTATGTCAGAAATGATTTTATTGTCTCTAGTCACGGATCTTCCATAAATGATTTCCCCCCCTAACTTTTATAAAATACTATACAAAAGATCAAGAAATAATTATATTGGCACTGTTGAAAAAATATATAAACAGAGAATCAGCTAAGCTCTTACATTTTGGAAATATGTTTAGACAAAGTAGAAGCAAAAGATATCAACCATGACAGTTTTTGGGTAAAAGTGTATTGTAATTTAACACTTTAAAAAAATAGTGCTTAACTTTATAAAGATCATTCAGTTTACATATGAGCATGTGCAATTGAATACTAAGGTTATGTTTGTCTTTTCCAACTTTAACCTCCACTTATGGTTTATAACACTTAAAATCACTCCACTTGGCGAGAATGTATTTTACAAAAGTAGTTGGTCAAATCCTTGCTATACCATTTTCGAATCAATGAAATTTTTATCTTTACTGTTAAGCAAACCTAAATGGTTAAACAAAAGAAACACTTACCTTATTCCACTGTAACCATTTTTTAATGTTTTCATCAAGTTTTTCATCTCCAGTATTTAAGCTCATTTCAACACTGTAAATGAAATTAAAAAAAAAAATTAGATAAAACAGAACAAATACATACACACACACACACATATATATATCACTTTCACTTATGTACTTAAACAAGAATCTTACTTTGTATTTATGCGAGCTAACTTTCAATGGCTGGCTGTGCCGTCATCCTCGGGCATACTCTCAGAGTATGCCCGAGGATGACGGCACAGCCAGCCATTGAAAGTTAGCTCGCATTAATACGAAGTAAGATTCTTGTTTAAGTACATAAGTGAAAGTGTATACAAGAAAATAGTGTTGCATAACTACAAATATATATATATATATATATATATATATATATATATATATATATATATATATAATACAAATATATATATATATATATATATATTATACAAATATATATATATATATATATATATATATATATATATATATTTTTTTTTTTTTTCTATCCATTTTCTGTTGCTATTTTTGTAATGTTATCCAATTCTTCATTTAATTTTTGTTTGTTATCCTATGTGTATTTTATATGGATACAACAAACACCTTATAAAAAACATATACAATAAATTTACAAAAAAATCTAACCTCAACACAACACTACAACCTGAACACAAAAATAATAAAAAAATCTACCTAAAATATAAATACACCAATAACAAAATAGAAATACTAACAAATATATACAACAAAGAATACTACACTCCAACATACAAACCAAACAACAAAATAATAAAATATCTTAATAACACAAACCTCAAACAAAACAAATACAGAAAAACATAACCTATCAGGAGTTTACAAAATTACATGTAACGACTGCAATGCATTTTACATAGGGAGAAGGACCAGATCATTTAAAATAAGATTTGAAGAACATTACAGAGCATTCAAAAATAAAAATACAAAGGTATCAAATGTTGCAGCACACCTAATATCTCATAAACATGAAATAACAAACTACGAAAATAACCTAACCATACTTGAAATAAATAATAACCCAATAGAATTAAACTCACTAGAAAAATACCACATTTATAAAAACACACACAACAGTTTAATGAACTTACAGACCACATATACAGAAGAAATACTATATAAAAACACCATACACACAGATCAAGAGAAAATGCGTGTAACGTCAACAAATACCAACATCGCGGACCGAACATCTACACCAGAAAAATATCAGTGATTTGACAATGGTCAAGTGACCGAAAGGTGCCTCATCACAACAAGGTAAAATTATTGCACTTAGTGGTGGATAAAAGTATTTACAATAGTAATATATCAACTTCATATATATATATATATATATATATATATAGTGTTGTCAGTTTTGTATGCTGTCTTGAAGTTTTTGAATGTCGAAGAAATTTTGTGTTTAGTTTGTTTTGGAGTAATGTAAATGCATTTATTGTTTGTTTTGTAGTTTGAAAATGTGGTTGCTTAGATATGTTGTTTGTGTTTACAGTAATTATCCTACAAGACATTGAGAACACCAAGATACTCACAAACAATACACACGCACACAAAATTATTTACTGGCACAGATACGTCGATGATATCATAACACTATACAGAGGCAACTCCCGTTAATGTGAAAAACTCCTCACCTACATTAATAAAATACACCCAAAACTCCACTTCACTTCAGAAATTGAAACCAACCGTACCCTAAACTTCCTCGACCTAACCATAACGAAAAGCCACACACAAAAACACAGCTTCAACATTTACAGGAAACCCATAACAACAGACACACTTATCCATAACACCTCAAACCACCCTATCCAACACAAACACGCTGCCTACAGATCCATGCTCCATAGACTTAAAGAAGTCCCAATGACCACAGAAAACATAAACAAAGAACTAGACACAATTAAATATTGAGCATACACAAATGGATACAACACCACAATAATAGACAAACTATGGTACAAAATACAAAAAAACACTAAAATTAACACTACAGACAGGGAAAACATCACATTAGTATTCATAAACAAAACAACAAACAAAATAGCCCTCAAATTTCAAAAGATAGGTTACAAAATACCATACAAAACAAATAACAAATTACAATACAAAATACAACACAACACCAACAACAAAGATAAACTACAAGCACCAGACGTATACAAACTAAACTAAACGAATGTAACAAATTCTACATTGGACAAACAGGTAGCAGCTTTAAACAAAGAGTCGAGGAACACAAACAGAACATCAACTCAACATTTAACAATTACATAAAACAAACAGGACACAAATACACAGACATTTACCATAACCTAGAAATCCTACACATCAACAAAAAAGGACCACATCTCAACACACTAGAACAATATGAAAGTTACAGACACACTAAAAAACACAAAGTACAAACATATTAAACAAAGAAACACAATACAAATCACACATACTCTTTGATACTATCGAAAACCTGTCTTTAAAACCGTCACCGCTTGACCCGACATCTCCAAGCAGAAGGCACTAATGAAGATTGCCACATAGCGATTGAAAATGTTCTGTCGCAGTAAGTTTTAACAAATTTACAAAACTTAAAGTTTGGATTGTCATAAACTATTTATTGTTAAAGTGATTAAATAAAAAATATAAGTTAGGTTTGACTAATAAGTGGGCTTAGATAATCAGAAGTTTTAATTGGAACCACTTAAGGCAAAACTCAAAATGCAATAGTGGTATAAGATATCTAAGATTATAATCTTGCAACCTTTTTACAGCCTGTTAATTGCACATGTAGACAAAAGCAGGCGCTTAGTTTAATTCCCTGCAAAAGTAAATTTGATTTTTCTGACTTAAATTTTAGTTGAATATTTAATATAATAACAATGAATCATTTAAGTGTAAATTTACCACCTAAAATTTGGTAGAATATTTGAAATTACTGTGAATACTGTTATATACATGTCAACAGATGATAAAGAATCTCTACAAGGCTAGTTTAGTCACCGCTTGACCCAACATCTACAAGCAGAAGAGACTGATGAAGATCGGCACATAGCGATCAAAAACGTTCTGTCTCAGTAAGTTTTAACAAATTTACTAAATATAAAGTTCGGATAGTTATAAACTATTATTTAAGTGATTAATAAGATTCACCGAACGTAATGGACTACAAAATTCAAGAAGTAATTATGAATTTGGTGAGGGTGATAGTTGCTTGATGAGTTCTTGTGGAAACATCCATCCACAAAACTTTCCATAAAAACTCATTAAAGAAATTGTGCTCTTCCACAGTCTTGTTTTGAACAATGTGTTGTGGTCAATTTTAAAATTATAAAAATTATATTGGCATTTATTATTTGCTTTGTTTTTACTCAAGACGTAGCTGTTGGATATGTTTTGCTATGACATCTGGTTTTTATTATAAAAAGCATTTTCACGTTCTTGTTCATAGCCTTTCCATCAATGTTTCAAAGGTGATCTTAACCCTGGCAATATTTAGACGCATTAGCCCACTTATACGTTCTAGAGACGTAGATGAACATAAGTAACAAATGACCCCTTAAAACATTAATAATAAATAATTGGTTATGACATGTCAAAACGATGTTACAAGCCTATGTAGCTACTCTAGGTGTATGAAAAAATGAATAGGTAATTTACAAAAACATATTTAGTAGAGGGAAATTAATATATATATATATATATATATATATATATATATATATATATATATATATATATATATATATATATTATATTATATTAAATATGGTGATATGTTTTCTTGTAATATAGTTAATAAATTAAAAATATTTTGCTGATAAAACAGTACCAGCATCTTCAGGAAAATAATTATCTAACAAAATATTTTTACAAAAACTAAATCATATATACTACAAACAATCATATGTTTATAAGTATTGCACTTTATGTATTTTTTTTCTATAATATCAATGACCTTATAAATAGTTTGGTGAATTGATCTCACTTGAATTTGTTCATCAATTAATTTGTCTTTAACTTTATGCTTATAAATTTCTAATGTTTCACATATATTCATCTTTAATCCTTTATTTAATTCTTTTATTATTTAAACCTTTTCGCTGTATGCATTAAAAGTATTCTTGTTTTTGAAATATTTTTAATTTATTAATTATATATATATATATATATATATATATATATATATGCTGATACGTATTCCTTCACGGAAAAATATGATGAATAGTTATTATCTGGAGTACAACCGTAATTTCTGAAGTGCACAAAATCGCAGTTCCAACGTTTCGCTAGAATCTCATCTAGCATTGACTAGGTGATAACAATAACAGTTGAAGGGTTCACCTTCTCAATGCTAGATGAGATTTTAACGAAATGTCGGAACTGCGATTTTATGCACTTCAGAATGAACGAATAAAAACGGAAGAAACATTTTCGTCTTACGACTTCATCAGCCTCTATTTTTGCCGCTAGGAATGGTGCAGTTGTGCTTCCTCGGAACCATTATTTTGAAAGTTAGGAGTGATGTGATTGAAAAGTATGTGTGATCTATGCCGTGTTTGTTCATTTAAGATGTCATTTTTATGTGTGTTGCTATGTCATACTGTTCTAGTATTGCGAAGGTGGATTCAATAGTAGTGTGCAGTGCGCTTTTGCGTTCTTTATATCTTTCGGTGAAAGATCTGCCTGTTTGTCCAATATAGAAATTATTGCAGTTGTTGCATTTTAGTTTGTATACTCCTGGTTTATTGTATGTGTTGGTATTGCTATTAATGCTGTGTCTGATAGCCGTTTGTCTTTTATTTGTTGTTCTGTAAGCTACATTGTATCCTGCTGTTTCGAATTGGTGTGCTATTTTATTTGTGAGCTTGTTTATGTATGTGAGGGTGATGAATTTATTTGTGTTCGTGTTTTTGTTGGTGTTACTGTTCTTGTTGGTGTTACTGTTCTTGTTGAGTATTTTTCTGTGTAGTTTGCCTATTAAATAATTGTCATATCCATTTTTGTGAGCTAAATATTTCATTGTGTTTAGTTCCTCTTTGTAGTTAGTTGTGGACATAGGTATTTTTATTTTGTTATTAGTTTTTTTATTTATTTCCACAACAATCTCAAAAAATCAGGATACACTGTAGCTTATAGAACAACAAATAAAAGCCAAACGGGTATCAGACACAGCATTAATAACAATACCAACACATACAATAACCCAGGAGTATACAAACTAAAATGCAATAACTGCAGTAAGTTCTATATCGGACAAACAGGCAGATCTTTCGCCGAAAGATATAAAGAACACAAAAGTGCACTGCACACTATTATTGAATCCACCTTCACAAATCACCTCATGGGCACTAAACACTCATGCAAAAGTATGAAAAATAAGATGAGCATACTCCACACATGCAACAAAGGCCATAAATTAAACAAAGTAGAACAGTATGAAATATATAGACATAGCAACACATAAAAATGACATCTTAAATGAACAAACGCGGTACAGATCACACATACTCTTCGATCACATCATTTCTAACTTTCAAAATAATGGTACCGAGGAATCACAACTGCAGCATTCCTAGCGGCAAAAATACAAGGCTGAAGAATTCGTAAGACGAAAACGTTTCTTCCAAGTGTAAGTTAACAACTTTTACTTAACAAAAAGTCTGGTCGCAAGTAATAGCAAAAGTGTAATAACAATTAATAACCAGCTCGTCATGAACAGCAAGAAGATTCCTATATACTACATATATTTTTTACAATAACTATTTACACCAATTTGAAGATAATGTTTTTATATGTTTGCCACATTTACTGGTATTGAAATATAGTCATATTTCATTTCAACATTTTTCTTTTTTTGTAGCTACATCAGTTGCAATATTTTGTTTTGTTCTCTTGATCATCCATAGAAGTTAGAGCAGCAGTCGCAACACTAGTTTCTGCAGTAGTATTCCATTTTAAATTTTTATTTGCCAAAGAAACACCTTTCAACCCATTGTTTCAGATCCTTTGATTTTTTTTCAGATGCCAAACAATTCTTCATCCATTTTACCATAAGCTGTTTGCAAAGCTTCTCCAAGAAAAAAACAGTTCAACGGTTTTTCTCACTGATGGGCTTGTATTTGTTTCTTTGTAATTGTTGTGTATATGTACTACAAATTAATAGATTCACACAACGTTCAGCATATTATAAAAATCTTTTTATTCCTGTCCTAAACTTCTAAAATTCACATCCAGTGTTAGATCATTGTCATCCACAGTATCATCAGGCGGCTCATAATCTGGATCTTCACCAGAGTTTTCTGAATCAGTATCTAATTCTTTCTCAGGCTCATCATTTGGGTCACCCTCTCCTCCAACATCTGATTTCAATTCATCCAAAGCCTTTATATTGATGTCTAATAATTCTGTCTAATATTGGTTCATTATTATATAGAAAACTTCTTCAAACATTTAAATTTTATGAATCTTACAATACAAAAATTAATTATTACTACCAATATAATATACACATCAAATTACATTTGAGAGAGATTATACTTGCCTGTTTTAATTGAGAAATCTTAAAATATACTGCTTAAGCCAACTTCTATGCCCCAGAGACATAAAAAAAATCAACTTGATAACCCACTTATACTTTCCACAGAGACCTAGTGACTTTTATAAAAACAGTTGTAACTTATACATAAAACATGTGGAGCATCCAACTGTATACTGATTTGACAATGCACTAGCCATAAGAAGAATACCTAAAATCTGGGTTGTCTGGAATCTATAGGGGAGTAGGGAGAAATAAAAAGGTTTGGCTATATGTCTGGGAGATGTATCGGTGGACTGTCAGGGTTAACGTCTCACAAAAACGATATAAACCACATTATGTTTACTTTAAGTAAAACATCTATATAAGCAAAAGTGCTAAAAACTGTTCCTATTGATGTGTTTAGATTTATTTTCGATTTGTGTTTCGTGTTCAGAAGTAGATTATACTAAATCATATGTAACATTTATATGGTTTATCATTATTTTTTTAATAGCTTTGTTAGAATTTGAAAACATTTTACAATCTTAGAAACTAAATTCTACTACATATAAAAATGATACATGATTGTAAAAAAATATGACAGCATTTTCTATTTAGTTAACTTTAATTGTAAAATTAATAATTTTTTTTTTAAGTGGCACTGCACATTTACCTAATTTATATAAAAATCGTTTTGGCAAATATATTTATAAATGTTAAACAACTGTTACATGCTTCCCTGAATAAATAAGTAAATATATATATATATATATATATATATATATATATATATATATACATATAATTAATGTTTACATACATTATATAAATAAATTGCTTATATTTTAAATGTTATTGAATATTTAGAACTGATAAAAATACTCCACCAGATAGCGATTTTCTAGTGGTTTGTGACTTGCCAGATACTGAGTTAAACAAACTCTGATAGTAATTTCCTGTTTTCTATTCTTTTAAGAGAAAAAAACTAATGAGAAATCCTAAATCATGTGTCATTTTCTAAATATGACATTTTCATTGAATACAACAAAAAATTCAACTATGTTTACCTTAAATGTTTACCTACCTCGAAACTACAAATTCTTTAGTTCATATAACACCGGATTAGCAGACGACAGTAATTGTATAAAAATAAATATAGGTTACGTTTGTTATAATTTTAGAGTTAATCACTGTCAAATTCTTAAATAAATTATATTATTTGGGCAAAATCGTAGACTCCATACAACTTAATTCCTGGGTTTTCGTTATTACGATTACAATAGGTTATAAGTAAAACTGACAATTGTCAACTCTGTTGAACATTACAAATCTAAATACCAACTCCTCTAACTTCTAACACAAAAAATTATTTAAAGGCCTATTTTTGTGTATATAGAACGTTAAAAAAACATTTCATACCGTTAGAACATAATTCAAATAAATGTTTATCTCTACATCTACATGAAAAAATTGTATTAAAAATATATTACATGAATAATCTATGAATACTTATAACGTTTTTAAATTTAATACCCGCCATGCTTTAAAGTATATTTTTTTAAATACGAATATTATTTGAGATTACATATTAAATACTAATATATATATGTGTGTGTGTGTGTGTATGTAATGAAATTTATTTCAAATACAGAATATAGGTTATCAGTTATTCTATTACGCTTGAGGTGTGAGAACTAAGTATAATATCAAGACCTCAACGTCTGTATTCGAGTATTAGACGCGCATGTGTACATTTAACCAAAATCGATTTCATGCTTAACAATATTTGTTAGTACCATAGAAGTAGTGTAGATAAAATCCTAGTTGCAGTGATTATGATTAATGCAGTGTTAAATCCATGGTATTAAAAAATATTGTTTAATCATTTTAAAAAAATTTGCGTCCTAAATTTTGTTTTTCGATTTGTTTCTAAACATATGTTTGAATGGTATTGTTTGGAAAATATTACATCTGTTATGAATAATGATAATGTATTATTTTGATAAAAAATAAATATGTATTTAAAAATTATTAGAATAACTACAGTTTTATGGCTATTACTAATTTATTCTTTAAAGGTGGAAAATTAAATTAGGTTTTTATTGTTGAATATCAGTCAGCACCATTCAAATTTATATTTATGTAATTTTTTACTTCAAAATGAAATGTATCAGTAAAAATAAAGTTAACTAGATGAGTATGTTTAAGTTTTGTTTAAATAAAGTAAGTTTTGAAAAAATTTTGTTTTAGGGTTACTTATTTAAGTCCAAATGGATGTTGGAATTAAGGTAGCAGAAGACAAGGACTTTGAAAATTTAAAACAGCTAATTGATAATCACAATGGTTGGAAACTTGATTATGGTAAAGTTGGTGTAAATGTTTGGACTAAAAATGCAGCAAGTTCAAATTTTAAAATGGTTAAGGTAAATAAAGTCTTATATCAGAAAAAAATATTTGTTTGCTTATTTAACAAAATAAATTAGCAGACCACTTACAACTGTTAACAATAAAATGTTACTTACTATAGTAAACAGCTTAGAAAATTTTAAAAAATTTCAAAATTAAATTTACAAGCTGCAACAGATGAAAATGCTTTAACAGAACTAATTTAACCCTCTATGATATATGTATTACAATTTTAAACTTCAAATCAAAACTCAAAGTTTAAATATCTAAGTTGCTATAAAAAAAACTAAAAATTTATCCATAAAAAGTAAAAAACAACTGTACTTATCTGCTGAACCAATTGAATGTTGTTGCAGCAATTACATTAAAGTATTTTGTAATTTTGAGTTTATGAGCTGGTATTAAGTATTTAAGTATGTTTAAAACATTTTAAAATTAATTCGCAATTACTCTACAAAGAATGCATAGCATCTATTATTTAATCTTTCACCATGACATTCATTTATGTTGACAATATATAGATTTCAACTACTTTTAAGCTAATCATTTTAATTTTAAACTTAACAAATTAAAAGACATGTCAATCTTGTAGTATTGAAATTGCTTCTTGTAATCTACTTGAATTCACTTATTAAACTATAATTAAATAATACTTAACCAATTGAATACATAAGGACTTACTTGCTGAGACGTTTCAACAGTCGTTCGTTTTACGAAGCAAAGCCTCTACGTAGAAAACTTTTGCACACTATACATTCAAATTGATTGAAATTGTAGTAAATTTATTTAAAAAATTGTATAACTAATTGTATACAAACATTGTTCTTATGAAGATTTACCAAATAATCTTGACAAGACACTCAAAGAGTATCATTCATTATTTTGTGCCAATAGAAGATACCCTTAAAACATAACACCCTGTTTCATTTTTGTAACTTGTATAGCTATTAGTAACTTTAAAACTATTCTATATAGCAAAAATTCAATTAAATTTTTTTTATAGGCAGGAGGTTCTTTTTATATTTTACAAAAGCCTTTTTCTATAAATACTGTACTTTCTATAATTTGATTAACCTGCGAATGTTTACAGATTAAACTAATTTTAAACTACTTAAAATGCTATCTGTTTACAGATGCTAATTGTTTGGAGTAATTGTTTATTAGTAGTAAAACCTTTAGATAAAATTCAAACTAGAAAATTTTATAAAATTATTTGGTATGATTAGTAATTGGTATTTAACAAAAATTGTAGCTTTCATCTATTTTCATGTATTGATTTAATTAATTAACTTCTTTAATCCTCACAATGCTTTCCTATATACAGCACTTTGATTTTTTTAACCATCCATCTACCCATTGAATGCTTTTGGATAACTTTACTGTTTTTATCTCATTGATAGACCTATTATCTTCTTAAATTTATTTTGTATCTTTTTCTCTACATTTTTTTTGAGGATATGTATTTGCTTTATATCTAAGTATGTTTTTAAAATAATATTCTCATATTTATTATCCTGTCCAAATTTCTTTCAAAATCTATATATTTTAAATTTATGTTGTCATTCTTATGTTAATTAAATTATTGATACATATTAATCAATTCTTCTTTTATTTCTTCCAGCCAAAAATATCCAGTTTATTTCTGTCTATCCTATCAACAATTTTCTGTACGTTTGTTGTTACTGCTATAATATTCAAACATCCTAATCATGTCTGATTGTGTATGCTTTTAGATCCTACTAATTTTTTAGAAATAATTTATTTTTCCATTTCCTTTTTTTTACCAGGCTTACTATAGCAGATAGACAAGTCTCTTTGACCTTGCTAGAAAGCAAGTCTGCTGTCTTTATCTATTGGAACAATTACTCTTTTACACTTTTTAAAAAATGTTTCAACTTGCCTATAGTAGCACTTATTTTGCTTGTTGAGGACAGCCGTTTCGGGAGATGTGTCCCTTTGTCAACTCAGACCGTAACTGATCTCAAGGTTTACGTAGGTTAGGGTGGGGGTGGGATATTTTGGTGGTGTGGGTGTATTTTGTGTATATTAGGAGTTATGATGTCAAAAAGTGCGTGTGAGTTGTAATGTAATTGTGTATTGAGTATGTGTGTAGGGTGTAGTTTGAAGTGCCTATATATTTCGTATTGTTCGGTTGTGTAGCGTTGGTTATTTCTGTGTTGTTTATGAAGAATTTGTAGGTTAGATGTAGTCGTGTTTAGTGGAGTTGAGATGATCTGCGAAGTTTGATTGGTAGTTATTGTTTTTTAGTGCTTTTATATGTTCTTGGTAACGTGTGTAGAATGACCTCCCTGTCTGGCCTATGTAAAAACTAGGGCATGAACTGCAAGTTAGTTTGTAAACTCCAGTGGTGTTGTAAATGTCGTTGATTTTGCTGTTGGGTTTAAATTGTTTGTTGAGAGTGTTGTGTGTGGAGTAAGCTATTTTGTAGTTGTATTTTCATAGTGTGTTGGTTAGATTGTGGGTTTTGGATGATCTGTATAATACCATACACATCTCCCGAAATGGCCGTCCTCAACAAATATAAGTCAGTGCTACTTCAGGCAAGTTGTAAAATCTTTACAAGTGTTTTGACTTAATAATAATATTGATAATAATTGTCTGAAATTCACTTTTTAATTGTTTTCAGTTTTATCATTTTTATTAGTAAGTGATAGATGTTTGTTTATAAATAAGGCAATGTTTAACAAAGATTGTAACAACTACAGTTTTTTTTTACATGTGGTATGTAAAAATATTTGATGAGCAAAAAGAAGTGATTTCGAGAGTCATGAACAATAAATGGTCTTTAAAATTTGAAAAAATACAGATATATCCTCAGTACACAAAGATATATGAAACTATAACCAGTGGCAGCTGTAGAATATTATCACTGGTGGGACCAACCAGCTTAATTTCAGTTTACAGCTCTCTTGAAGTAATTTAATTTGTTCAATTGAGAATATGTGTATTATGAAATTAATCAAGTGAAATTATTTTTATTTAGCAGTTACTAAAAATGCTAAATACTTAATAAACTGTTTTGGATTAAAATTGGATAATATATCAAACACAAACAACATTGACAAATAACAATTAGATATAATAAATGCCTGGGTACAGATCACTAAAATTTAAGAAGCACAATGAAGTATTGTAAGATAAAATTTTTAAGAAGTAAAATTAGAAGAACTTGAAGGAACTGTGGTGTATTTTTAAAAATTAAAATAAATAAAAGCTCTAACCACAATAAAACTTTTTATTTGAATCCTTATTTAAATTTCAATTGCTAAACAATCAGGTTTAGAAGAAATTATTCCAAAAATAACCTATTGTAATAATATTATACAATACTAGTATATTGTAATTGTAAATATTTTAAAATAATTAAAATTATGTTTCAATATAGGATTCAGTCTTAAAAAATTATTCAGTTAGTTATATAGTTAAATCAACTGGCTCAGATATGAACATGTATTTAAAAAATAAAATCAGTGATACTGATTTTTAAGACAGATTTCTACCTTCCTTCTAAGAATAAATAGTTTTTATGTTATAATGAGAACCACAAAATTCAAGAGTTATAATGAAGTTATAGTACATAAGGTATTTAATAAAAATATTTCCTTATTGATTACACTTAGCAAAAACCAATTACTTACTGATGTTTTTCAACAGTCACATTTTATACTAGATAGGTGCACTGTTCAATGCTGTGAGTTATGTGTTTCTCTAAAAAACCTGAAGATTTACATTAGATTTTTAAATATCGAAATCTTATTGCTGTTCATGACGAGCTGGTTGTTAATTACTTATTACACTTTTGTTATTATTTGCGACCAGACTTTTTTACCTAAAAGTTGTTAAATTGTTAACTTACACTTAGAGGAAACGTTTTCGTCCTAGGAGGCTGAAGAAGTCGTAAGACGAAAACGTTTCCTCCAAGTGTAAGTTTACAAATTAACAACTTCTAGTTAACAAAAAGTCTGATCGAAAGTAGTAACAAAAGTATAATTGGATTTTTAGTTTGGACTAAAAAGACCTCAAGATTTACAACCTTAAAACTGGAAGACTGAATTAAAAAGTTTTATTTATGGTCAAGAGGTTTTATTTATTTAAACTAAAAGGTAAAATAATGTTCAAAGAATGAAAAAAAACTGCTAAAAAGAAATTTCTTCAAGTATTATCGAAGGAAGAGTTACAACAAATAAGATTTTACATGTGGTAAAGTGGAAAGCAGTAAAAGACTTAGATTGTAGCAAGTTGGGTATGCATTAAAGAAATAATAACTTGATCATTGAAACGTTGTTACTTTCGACTTTTCAGCTAAGCATTTAAACACAGACAGATAATTAGACTAAACTAATAAGAATGCATTTGGTATTTGTTTAGGTTAAAGCAACATTCACTGAAATCACTCCAGACCTGTTATATGATGTCCTCCATGACCCAGAATACAGAAAAACATGGGATCAGCATATGATTGAAGCAAGGGATATTGGGTGTTTGAACCCTAATAATGATGTAGGTTATTATTCAAGTGAGTAGGCTTTTCCAAAAAAATTATTCCATGAATAAAAACAATAAACATTTTTTTAAACTGTAAATTTATTATTGTTTTACTCCTTCTATATAAAACTCCAAACTATTGGAACAATCGCTAAATATCTCTTGGCTTTGTAATAAAGTTAATTATTACATTCATTTAACATTGTCTGGATTAAATAATGAATACTGTACACAATAAATTGGTTTTTATTTATGTAGATAAGTGCCTTACCAGGTTTTATTAAATAATGAGCCACAAAATTTTAAGTTAAATACCTTATTTCATTTAATAAATATTTGATATAGCAATTGCTATTTATTGAAATAGGATATGCTTAAGTGATTTTACAAGAGTTATTTCAAGTACTTATTATTATTAAAATATGGAATTGTTTCAGTGTCTTGCCCAACCCCACTAGCCAACAGAGATTTTGTACTGCAACGTTCCTGGTTAGACTTAGGGAAAGAAAAGTACATTATTAATCACTCAGTTATTCATCGTAGTCATCCACCTCGTCAGGGATTTGTTCGGGCAACTTCTCATCTTACAGGTGTGTAAGCTGTTTTGTTTCATAATTTATTCAATTTTTAAGAACTACAATTTAATTTTCTAAAAAATGTCTTCAATTTATGTTATACAGTGCTTTAGAAAGCATATATACTTTTAAAAAATATTTGTGTGGTTTTTTACTTGAAAAATTTTCAACTTTGGTTCAATCTGGTCAAGTGTCTAGTATTATCAACATTTTTGCGGTCAGTATTGGACCATAGCTTAACATGTATCTTAAAAGGAGTCTACCATAAATTTGTAACATATCATGGAGAGAGGATTGTTATATAATTATACTGTTACACCAAGGTAAATTGTAAACCTCACTTTTAGATTATGCTACACACCACTCACTACTTAAAACTTTTTATGCTAGCTATAAAATATACAAATTTATTAGTTTAAAATATTCTGTTTTAACTATTTGTTTATGTATTTTATAGACTTGTTTTTTAAATGTTTAAATATATTTTTATATATTTTAAATTAAAAATGATACATTTTAGCTAAATTGTATGTGTATATTTATCAAATTAAATGCATAATATAAAATAGAATGACTTTTTAAAAACTTACAGAGAAGATTTATAATATGATGTCATAATACGGATATATTAGAAGAGAACATCTTATATTTGGATTATTGTTATGATTTAATTGTTTTGGACAACATTCCCATACAGACAGATCCTAAAACAGTATGATCTCTGTGATGCCTTACAGACCATGATTATAATCAAATCTATTTTGTTTAAGCCATTTTAGAAGATTGGTGCATTTTTAGTATGTTAATTTAGTGATATTTTATTGCAAATCTGAAGTTTATGAAAAATATAAAATTCATCTGTTTCAAAATTTGATTAAAGTGTACAAACCTAGACTCATGGAGAAATATTCTTTTTTGTACAAAGGGGAATATTACAAATTATTTGGGAAGGAAGGAGTAATTGATACATTAAAAAGAGGTAATTGGATTAAAAAGAGGATGGAATTTCAAAATAGTGTTTATACATTACACAATTAATGTATGTCTCCATTCAAATCATCTAATGGTAAAGATTAAACAAAGTTCATTTTCATATTATTCTTTTTTGTTAATATTACCTAGTTAAAGGTTGACACATTAATATTGATTTATTATGCTAATGTACTCAGTTTGTTTTATTAAGGTTTTATACCAAGTTTTCCATCAATAATAAGATTTCATTGCTCACTGGTAACCTAACTTTCAAACAAGTTCGAACTTTCTTCATGCTTGTTCATAAAAAAAATATACATTAAAGAGTAAAAAAATTTCTAGAAATGTTCTAATTTATAACAATAATTCTAGACATAGGAATTCATTCCAATATATTTAATAGAATTTTTGTAGTGATATTTCTGAAATATATTAATTTGTTCTACTTTTTTATACCAATTTTAGTCATAGAACTTGTATGATAACAGTTTTCATGATATATTGTTTTGTGAAACACTACAAGAGGAGAATAAACAGAATAATAATTATATGACAGACAATGGGATGAAATAAGGGAAATGTGGTGGTTTTATTTTGGTGGCAAATTTAGTTATAGAACTAAACATATAGCATATAATAAAGAATTTCAGTTAATAAAAAAATTGGAAGAAAGTATTTGTTATACATTAAAATGAGACAACTGATATTTAAACTATTTCGTTATGGTAGACACTGGGATAGATTGAGGGAAGTGCAGTGGTTCTGTTTGTATTGTGGTCATTACCTAATTGGCAGAGTAGAGTAGGATACCGGTAATTAATATAAGGAAAAAGAAAAAGTCAAGTAAACACTATCTGAGGTGAGTAGATGTTTTTAACATAGGGGTTTGTTTCAGAAAGAAATTAATTGAGATTTAAATCTGTGCTAATTTTATTTTATTAGTTTTTTTAAAGTTCAAACTTGTAATAACACATTTTCTTTAAACCTTTTTATATAGGTGACACATATATAATCTGCTTGTGCTACTTTTAAAATTGACTTTTTTTAAGAGCAAAGAATTCATGTGGTCATTTCTTTCAAGATACAAAGTTTTACAATGTGCAGAGTTTGCTCTATTTTAAAAATAAGCTTAATAAGTATACATATCTTTTTTCTAAAGCTCGCAGCACCAGTGTTGTCTGTGCTTTAAAGGTGAATAGACTTTAAACAATGTTACAAATGGGTTGTATACTCTACTTCTAAATTCATTTGTCACATTTTATTAAAATAATATTTTCAATTTATGTTTAAATTAATGTTGTTTTGACTTTATACAAAGCCTAAAGTTTATTTTGATGTTATAATTTCTGTTTGTCTTCAAGTACTTATTAGGTCACATATTAAAACAAATTGTTTCTTATTCCTGTTTTATTTATTTAACAAAATTCTTTTAATTTTTCATTACATTATTACCATAATTAGCACATTTAGTGTACTTCTTTATTATCCAAAACTATTAACTCAATTAAGAAGAGTGGGACAAAAGTACGTTACCTAATTATGGTGGGGTTGGTACTACTGTTACCGGTTCGTTAAAGAAGTAGGAAGGGGTTAAAATCATCCATTTTAGTGTTACGTAATTTAGGGATATTCCATATACTAAAATAAAATTTTTAAGATACCTTTGCTCAAAATACTTTTAATTTATTTGAACCAAAAACAACAAATTTTTCCCTGTTTACAATTATTTGTTTATAGATCCTAAACAATAAGTTGTAGGTAGAAATGTTTTATGTACAACTTATTTAATGATTCAGTGGGATAACAATTTCTTATATTCCTACATATGACAAATTTATAAAAAATTTTTTAATGAAAAATCTACAACTAAGAACAATTCTTGCATAGTAGATGGTTTCTTTGTTTTGTAAAGCAATTTTTCATAAACCATAAGCACAAAACCTATGGTATTAAATATAATTTTTTTTAAAACAAGAGAATTAAATAGTACTTGAAGTTTTTGTGTTGTACACCTAGAGGTTTTAAACAATTATTTTGATTGATATCAGTTGTCAACAAACCACTACTGATATTTTTCAGCAGACGCATTTCTTTCACGCTAGATCAGTGCATTGTTTAATCTATAACCATAACTCAGATAGAGAAAAATATCAGTAAGTAGTGTTTTATTTTGCCAAGTGAAATCAATAAAAATTTTAAAAAAACAATATTTGACACAGATCTTCATCCAAAATCTTTCTCTTTCATTTGCACAAAATTATTAGATTTCACCTTAAAATTTATTTCTCCTTAGATTTCATTTCTTAAATATTTTGGGTGTATGAAGTCATTTATCTCACAAACAAATAAAGTTAGTAAGAAAAAAGGTAATAATATTGTTAAAAGTGTAATTATAATAATATTATATGAACCTGGAGTTCTTAGAAAAGCCATTTTTATACTGGAATTTCTTACAGTAAAATCACTGTCAGTATTTAGTTTTAGTTCTGGGGCTAGAGGACAAACACAAATCATGCTCATAGATCAAAATTGCAAAAGGTACACTAGAGCCAGTAACACTGGAATTACTATAAGTCCATTCTCACTGTCACTACCACTGCTTACATTGTCCAATATATTATATCGGAATAATTGCTGTTTCTCATCTGATCTTGACACTCCTTTCCTCGACCATACAGATAGCAGATTGACTTTGGTCAATTTTAAAAACAAAATATAAAATAACAAATATAAAAAAACTCAAATAAAGAACTCTACCTTTAAAGCAAAACTTCAAATACCACAAAGGTCAGTGACATGTGTTGTTATTTGTCTAATACAGTTGATAAGATATGTCAAATAATGTTTAGTTGACTATGCAGAGATAAAGAATGAGCAGAAAAAGATATTTGTATATGTTTTATTGATATGAGTTGATGGGCTTACCAGGAACAAGAAACCAAACAAATGGCAACTTCTACAGTACTTTCAACATATGTAGAAATACAAATGTATTGCTCTAAATTCCTACTAGCATTTGGAAATTTATGAAATTCCTTTTGTCACATGACTTCTTTTGCCTTTTTAAATGTGTTGCATTATTTGTAAGTACATTTACTAAAATTTAACATTCAAGCTTGAACAGTTTGGTCTGGAAACATGGACTCTTGAAATATAACCTATATTCAATTGTTCATTCCCATCTTAAACTTGAGGTACTAGTGAAAACATATATAACTCACTTCTACAATCTATAACTACACAAAACATATCAATAGCCTACAAATTTTACAGTAACTCAATAAGACTTATAACTCATAACAGACTTTTGTAACTGTTATCTACATTAACTTATAACGTCATAAAAATTGAAGCAAATTACATAAAATATACATGCATCTTATACTCAACACCAAACATTCATACTCTATACAATTAAATGGGTTGCCTCCTGTAACATTCTAAGTGCTGAATTATAAAAAACTTTAAGAGTAAAAAACAATATTATTGCACTGAATATTTATATATAATTATTGTTTCCTTACCCAATAATGTAGAAAGTTAACTATTAAGGCAAAAATGTAAAATTATAAAGTTTCACCCAATAACAAAGAGTTATGACAAAAATGGGAATATTTAAAATTCCATAACGTTGTAAACGACAGTCACTTACAACCTATTTGCAAGTGAACAAAGTCAAATGGTGGTTACACTGTTTTTGTAGAGCATAATAACATTGCTATGTTGTAACATAAAATGTCATTTTATTACAATGACTATAAACAGAACCATACAAAAAATCCAAATTTATTTACTAAATTAGTTGTTGGCTTAGTCATCAATAGTTGTTATGTTGATTTAAAATTTCAAAACTCCGAATGTGGCACCATAGCCATTAGGCTGTCTTTCTTCGCTTTCTTTATCAAAAGAAGTCCATCTTAAAGCCTTGGAAATCTAGATACTGTTACGAGAAAGAGGTTGACTTTATTGTTTCCTGGTGTTTTCTTTGCAAGACAATGCGTGGTCCATGGTTGAAGGGTATTAAGAAATGGTCCAGATTAAAATGAAGTTGGATCATCATGTGTTAGCTTAAACCAGACCAAATGAGTGATTCAAAAAGTGCCTATCCTCAGTGAGTTTTCAACGATGCTAAAGACTTTAATATCTTGAGTAGGCATTACATAAACAGAAAATATTTCTGAAGCCGCTTCAAGAACTTCTACCCATTGAGAAGGAACATAAATCATTGCAGATTTCTTCTGGTGCTCAATGAGGGTGAAGTCCCTGTCATACAGTAAAAAACTGTGAGAAGGTACCATGAATTTCTTTTCAACAGTGGTGAAGATTCTATTTAAAATAAGATGTTGTATAAAGACTATCATTTTCCAGTTATTATTCTGGCCTATGCACTGATCTGACCATATAAATAAGTTCAAGGTCATGTTGCCGAGTAAAAGTGTGAAATGAAGAGCTACATATGCAAAGATACACGATGCAATTTCTGCAGAGCCTCGCTTTCCTTTAGTCTCATCCCAAAGAAACATCATTGCTTGGTTTTTGCCTTCATTATGAATACACAAGTTGTAGCAGGATAACTGTCTTTAGTCAGACTATTTCAATAGAGGACTTGTTCTAGATCAATATAAACAAGACTGGTGTCTTTGTTAGTTTCATCTGTCTTTTTGTCATTTTCAAGTGTCGTGTATGCACTATTGGGTCTATTAACCTACTCTCAATTCTGTTTTATTTAGCAAATTTGGATCGCCAGTTGATTTAATTTTTGATAAAAGAGAACCACAGAGTTTACATGTGTCTAATCGAGGGATGACAAACCTTAGATCAAACTTTGTATTAAAAATGTCCAGATAATAATGTAAATTAACTTTTGTATCGGGATACCCTCCTTAAAAAGGTTCCACATTTTTTGTACAGTCAAATCAGGGGATAAACACTGTTTCTTACTATCCTTCCTAGAGTAGAGATTATCCTGGAAAGGAAATGAAGCAATATGGCTCATAACATGACCTCTACTTTCCTCAGGAATCTGATTTTGTCGATTATCATTAGTGCCATGACCATCATTCAATGGTTTGTTAAACCTAATGTTTTGTATTAACATTTGAATTCTATGAGGAGTTATCTGGTAAATAGGGCACAGAGTCTTCCTGCAAACTCAAAATGAGGAGCCATTAACTTTAATGTACTTTACAGGACAGTGTCTCATAGAACAGTTTTCATTCACCTGGTATTGCTTTATATTACCAATTGCCAAACAAAGCTTATTAACATACAATGTTTGCTCTTTATAGTCTAGTTTTTAGAATCTCCCTTAGACATAGAGACTTTGTCTTCGTCCTGAATTTCCCCACACTTATATTGGCAGCTACAAACTCTTCCCTGAAACCAAAACAAAATATGAAAT
This sequence comes from Prosapia bicincta, assembly GCA_036971475.1. Lineage (NCBI taxonomy): Eukaryota > Metazoa > Arthropoda > Insecta > Hemiptera > Cercopidae > Prosapia > Prosapia bicincta. The sequence goes on along the minus strand of JBAIZL010000005.1, from coordinate 45,648,374 downwards.
ATTCTGCCTGAAAAAGGTTATTTTTTTATAAAAATATCTAAATAATAATGAGTTGACAACTTATTGTTAAAAATATTGTTGTACTTTAGATCATTGTAATGATGTAGCCCATTACACTCTGCATTGTAATCAAGGGGTTTAGTATATTAGTAAACAAGGCATTTAGAACGTTGCTGTACTCACCTCATGTGGAGGAAGTTTTCCTGGCTTTGATTTCTTTTTCTCTGTCATGTAAGGTTGTCTTGGATATCTAGCACCCTTATGTATATTTCTAGTCCACTTTAAAATGTTGATTGACCTCTATTTGCTACGATTTACTACATCGTATAGAGACAACCAAATGCACTGCGGAGTCGACATCCTTAGACACTTGGAACGCCACTGAAACTGGCAGTTTTATACCAGTTGCAAGGCTCCCATTCCAATATACTTTAACACAAAAATACCCTACACTTGTTTACAATGTCGTATAGAACTTTATTCAGAAAAAAGACGTTACACACATTAAAAAAAATGTGTCGCTTAGAACGTTACTGGTGAAACCCATTTAATTATACAACAATGTGTACACATTATTTGACATAATTATCCATTTTAAAAAACTAGAGAATCGCAAAATATACTTTCCTCCCTTTATAATTCAAAACCAAGAAATTAGTTATAGTCTAAGTTGGAAGGAAAACAACTACTGTATAAAAACAAAAGTAAGTGTTACTGTAAACAAGTTTTAGTATTTTTTATGTGTTATTTTTATAACCTATAAAATCATTATTACATATTCTTACATTGTTATTTTTTAGTTCTAGATTCAATAAAATCGTGAAATTTAATTATATTAAATGTTTTCAATTCCTGAACCCTTCATTTTTTTCATATTACAATTTTCTTTTTACTTTACAATTTTTAAAGTTTGTGATATCATTAATATTCTTAAAACTTTTGAAAATTCCTCATTACTTTCTATCCTTTACACAGTTTAATTTCACTTTATCAAAATCATTTAATATAAGATAAACAGATTAGGGTTGGCTAATGTTCAGGTTACCTTGTGCGGACACTGCCAGGATCTCCTGGCTGTGAGTTGGGCTATATCTCCCAGACTGATCCTCATGGCACACTTCCTCCTTGGTTAGTTAACAGGGTTACACAGATATTTGGTCCAAAGGTAAGGGTGTTATATTAACATTTTGTGGTAAATTTGACAATTTATAATTTATATTGCTTCAACATTAATATTATTTAATCACTTAGACAATAGTTTATGACTATCCGAACTTTAAATTTGTAAATTTGTTAAAACTTAATGAGACAGAACATATTTACAAAGTTTAAAGTTCGGATAGTCATAAACTATTGTCCAAGTGATTAATTAAGATTCACTGAATGTAATGGACTATACAATTCAAGAATTAATATTATATTTTAAAAATAATGATTTTGTCAATATATGTTCATGCAAAAGTTGGCAACTATTTAAGAAGTTTTATAAAGTAATATTTTTAAAACGTTTTTTACACACCTGATGACATCTTAATTATGATTTAATTAAAGTAATTTTATGTGACAAGTTTTCTATATCTAAATTTAGACTGAGTATTATTTATAATGCATAGTATATTTCTATGAACCAAAATGTATTATCTTTGAAAATTTCAAGATTTTGCCGATATTTTCATAAAGTATTTGACTTTTATTCAACTTTTTGATGCACTATTCTCTAATTCATTCAATTTTCTACTACACCATTTTTTTTTAATTCTACTATACTCTTTACCTGTTTTTTTTTTTTTGGTTTTTTAAAACTATTGTTTGTTCTATAACCTATTTACTACTACTTGTTCTAAGTTACATGTTTCATTAACCTTTTTATCAGTATTGCCAAATATTCAATTTGCCACAAACTTTAGTTTAACCCTCCGCCGGTCGCGTGGCGACGCTGTGTGTCGCCTTTTCACCTATTCGTTATCAGTTCTTACAATCTTGAAAGGAGGCACTTGCCATTCCTAGTATTTGTTGTTGACTATATTGATAATAGAATGAATCATCTATTTTGGTTAGTTTTATCTCAATTCAGTTCCCAAGAGTCTTTGATCACAGACACATCCTCGTTGTAGCACAGAATACTCCACGCTACCAGTCATGTAAGTATATTATTATTATATTTCACAATTATTTTTTATAATTTTGTTTTAAAACATATAAATTTATGCTATTTATTATTTTAATAATTAATTTAGCAAATAATTTCTAAAATTATAATGTAGGTATTAATTTTTTTTTATAGGGACAGGATTGATGAAGAATATATTTGTATAAGTAATCCCAACTACGAGAAAATAGTTTCACAATTATTAGGTGATTCTGACAAAAAAGTCGTCAACATAGACAACAATATACAAAGATCAGGAAACATTCTACGTTAGTAATCCTGTGGCCCTTCCTAAAAAAACCAAGTAAAAAAACAATTTCAAAATATTTTCTGGACCTTCAAGAGAAACCAAAAACTTGAAATTACCTTTGGACATTTTTCTAAAATTTGTTTCTAATGAAATGATTGATAAAATTGTGTTTTATACAAGTATAGTTATCAGTGAAACTGTCACAATATTCCCGAGAGAGGGATTGCAAACTTACTTCACATTCTGAAATCTGTGCGGTTTTTGGGGCTCTTTTTTTATTATCTGTAAAGAAAGGTAGTGACACAGATGTAGAAGAGTTATGAACTACCGATGGTTCAGGATTTATAAAACTAAGAGCTCTATTTTCATACAAAAGATTTTTGTTCCTCTTACGTTGCATGAGATGTGATGATCGTCGCTAGTGGATCTGGAAGATGTGTTTGCTGCTCAAGAAAACGAAATACAAAAACCATAGTTCGTTGTTCAGAATGCACCAGATTTATTTGTAAAAACCATTCTAAAAAAATAATCAAGTGTGATGACTGTTCAAATCAAGAAAGTAAAATCAAAATGTAAAAGTTTTTTCTTTTTTTTACAAAAAAACATAAGTTATTGTAAGTAGTTGTTCTTCTTGTATATTAAAACACGTTTCTTTTAAAAAAAGTTGTAAAATTTAATCATTTACTATCAAATACCCACTTGAAATAGGCGAAAAATGATGGGCGGCACTCCATGCTCCACACGACCAGTAATGTAAAAGTGTAATGCCTACTTTTTATCTAGGGATGGGCCGATTCCTAAAATTTTCGATTCCGATTCCGATTCTAAAATTTTCCTTTCGATTCTCGATTCTTTAGTCGATTCTTGATTCTTTCAAGTTATATTAGCTTACATGCTAGTTCTCTAATAATTAATTTAGCTAACATCTTGGTCATATGGCAAAACCTTTTAAAAGTTCTGTTTTAATGTAATAGGCTACACAAAACCTTCTACCGTGAGAGTGATATCTGTCTATAATATAATTTATTAAGGTTAAGTTTCGGAAGAATAATACAGTGTTTCTGTTATCCGTCTATTCGCTTAACCATCATGGCCACGGTTCCGACGGTGACGGTTATCGAGTTTTTACTGTACTTTTTTGTACTGGCATTTTTTGTTTTGTTCTGACATTTAGTGCGAGAGAGAGAGAGAGAGAGAGAGACGAGCGATGTCAAACGACCAGAAATGGTTACGATCTTGATTGCTGTTGCTTCATAAATAATAATATTTTCGTTTACTTTAATCATTTAATTCATTCAAATCAACTAATACATAAATAAGACATAGTTGGTAATTAATTATTTTTCCTCACAAATATAATAAATTTTGGTAATAAATTTTGTTTGGTAATAAATTACTCCACACGCATATTTTAATAGTTAACAAAATAGGAATCGGAATCGGCACTTTTATGAATGAAGAATCGAGTATCGACGATTCCTCGATACCACCTAGAATCGACGATTCCTGGAATCGAGAATCGGAATTGGCCCATCCCTACTTTTATCAATAGTATCACAGTGTTGACCTGTGTTAAAGTTTAGTTACACAGTTAGATTATTTTTCACTATTTAATTATACATATCTGTCATGTTTAGGTCATTGCAACAGAAAATCAGACTGATGTCAAGGTTCAACCTATATTGTTTCTTAAATATCCCTTGAAGTTATCTGATGAGTTAATCTGATATACAAAACTTTCATTATACTTGGTATAAATGACATCTCTCTCTCTCCCTCTCCCTCCCTCTCTCTCCATCTCCCTCTATCTCTCCCTCTCTCTCCCCCTCTCCCCCTCCGATCTCTCCCTCCCCCTCTCTCCCCTCCCCTCTCTCCCTCTCCCTGTCTCTTCCTCTCTCTCTCTATCTCTCTCTAGATCTCCCTCCCTCTCTCTCTCTCACTCTCTCTCCTTCTCTCTCTCCCCCTCTCTCTCCCTCTCTCTTTATCTCTCCTTCTCTCTCTCCCTCCCTCTCTCTCTCTCTCTCTTTCTCTCTCTATCATTTTGACAAACAATTCACTATATTAAGGTTTAAATAACATAATTTAATTGATTTAAATACATTTTTGGCATTCAATATATTATTTTGTATGATACGTAATCAGCTGAAGCATACAGTTAACCTCCGTTTTTTAAACTCTTAGGTGTACTACTTAGACTAATAGACTAATTATCTGAATCATAACATAAACTAAAAAATATTTTTTTTTTTCTGATGAGCTAAAAATTACTTGGTACAAATTAAATCTGAATTCTAAACTGCTAATAATACATTACTAAAACACTTGTAAATATTTTACAAATTTGCCTATAGTAGCTCTTAGTTATATTTGTTGAGGACAGCGGTTTCTAGGGTATTTCTCAGCTGGTAATATGAAAAAATATAATTCTTGAATTTTGTAGTCCATTGTGTTCAGTGAATCTTAATTAATCATTTTAACAATAGTTTATGACTATCTGAACTTTAAATTTTGTAAATTTATTAAAACTCACCGAGACAGAACGTTTTCGATCACATTGTGGCGACCTTCATCAGTGTCTTCTGCTTGGAGATGTTGGGTCAAGCAGTGACGGTTTTAAAGACAGGTTTTCGATAGTATCAAAGAGTATGTGTGATTTGTATTGTGTTTGTTTGTTTAATATGTTTGTACTTTGTGTTTTTGTGTGTCTGTAAATTTCATATTGTTCTAGTGCATGGGCGCCCATACACACGGGCAGGGTGGGGCCGTGGCCCCCCTTAGCTCCCAGAGAAATACGAATTAAAATTATTAAGACTTTCGTACAAATATTTCTTTTTTATTTTCAGCTGATGTGGAAGAACTATATTTTCATTATAATAAATTTTCACAGTATTAACAATATAAATAGTATATTTATGCGATTCTGCTATATTAACACCTTGACTGAACGAAGTAGGTTTTAAGTCAGAAGCTATCGAATATCTATATTATGTGATTATGTCAATGTGGACCAGTTAATGGTTGCATCAAATAAAGGAAAACAGTTAAACAGGACACGACTAATATCCTAGACGCTGACACAGCGAGCCAGCTATCCCAATGATAAGGAAAACGTGACAGAAAGGACAACATAGGCCCTTCCGACTACACGCTGCATTTCTTCTCCGTTGCATGTCATCTGCGTTCGACATTGTAGTACTGTTTTGGGTACATGTAGGAAGCAGGGAGATTATATATTGAATATAGTGAACGGTACCGTGTTACGATTTACAAAATTGATAAATTATTAGCCTAATTGGTAAGGGAAAACACTTTCTAGTAACGAAACATAACAAACGTCAAGTACGTTTAAACAACTTTTGTTATTATATTCTCTATTTGATTACTTGAATAGTTTCGTGATACATGTTTGTTTCAACCGGAACAGTTCTTGTTTGTTCAACTTATATATTTTGTCTTACTTATTTATTATACTTACTTATATATTTTCAACTTATTGTTTTTCTTGTTTGTTTAAGTTTAAGAGATGTACCCTACACCCTACACTACCGCCTTTTGTTCTACGATAGGACTCATACTAATGCCTATGCCAGTGAAAAACTTTTACTTTGCTACTTCTTTATTCATAACATAAAACAAAACAATGGAACAAACAAACCTTTTATGAAGTAGGTATAATAATAATTGATCTAATACAAGATTTGCATAGTACTATAATTTAACTTTATACATTCCAATATTATTTCAACCCATTTACCCATACATTCATATTCTATTAATATAGCCATACTATAGGGGCGTTTCCTTTTATCTCATAGCTTTTTATTATATTTTTTAGTATTTTAAGGAATAGAGATTCACACATTCTATAAAAAAATTAATTAATCGATACAAAAAAAAACCTGTAAAAATTAGAAGTTTCGAATTTTCTAAAGTGCCTTAAAACTCACCATTTTAACCCTAATTTTTCAAAATTTCGGCGGAACCCCCTTGTCATAGAGGGAATCCCATCCCCCCAGGTATCATATTTGGCCCCCCCTATAAAATTATACATGGGCACCCATGTTCTAGTGTGTTGAGATGTGGTCCTTTTTTGTTGATGTGTAGGATTTCTAGGTTATGGTAAATGTCTGTGTATTTGTGTCCTGTCTCTTTTATGTGATTGTAAAATGCTGAGTTACTGTTCTGTTTGTGTTCCTCTACTCTTTGTTTAAAGCTGGGACATGTTTGTCCTATGTAGAATTTGTTACATTTTAGTTTGTATATGCCTGGTGCTTGTAGTTTATCGTTGTTGTTGATACACCCAAAACTCCACTTCACCTCAGATTGAAACCAACCAATCTTCCTCGACCTAACCGTAACAAAAAGCCACACACAAAAAAACAGCTTCAACATTTACAGGAAATATATAACGGCAGGCACACTTATCCACAACACCTGAAACCACCCTATCCAACACAAACACGCTGCCTTCAAATCTAACCTCCATTGACTAAAGAAGTTCCAATAACCAAAGAAAACATTTACAAAGAACTAGACATAATTAAATATTTAGCATACACAAATAGATACAACACCAAAATAATAGACAAACTATGGTATAAAGAAAAAAAAACACTAAAATTAATGCTACAGACAGGGAAAACAAATACATCACACTACCATACATAAACAAAACAACAAATAAAATAGCATACAAAACCAATAACAAGTTACAATACAAAATACAACATAACACCAACAACAAAAATAAACTACAAGCACCAGGCGTATACAAACTAAATTGCGACAAATGTATCAAATTTTACAATGAACAAACAGGTTGCAGCATTAAACAAAGAGTCGAGGAACACAAACAGAACACCAACTCAGCATTTTACATTCACATAAAAGAAACAGGACACAAACACACAGACATTTACCATAACCTAGAAATCCTACACATCAACAAAAAAAGACCACATCTCAACACACTAGAACAATATGAAAGTTGCAGACACACTAAAAAACACAACGTACAAACATATTAAACAAAGAAACACAATACAAATCACACATACTCTTTGATACTATCGAAAACCTGTCTTTAAAACCGTCACCGCTTGACCCGACATCTCCAAGCAGAAGGCACTAATGAAGATTGCCACATAGCGATTGAAAATGTTCTGTCGCAGTAAGTTTTAACAAATTTACAAAACTTAAAGTTTGGATTGTCATAAACTATTTATTGTTAAAGTGATTAAATAAAAAATATAAGTTAGGTTTGACTAATAAGTGGGCTTAGATAATCAGAAGTTTTAATTGGAACCACTTAAGGCAAAACTCAAAATGCAATAGTGGTATAAGATATCTAAGATTATAATCTTGCAACCTTTTTACAGCCTGTTAATTGCACATGTAAACAAAAGCAGGCGTTTAGTTTAATTCCCTGCAAAAGTAAATTTGATTTTTCTGACTTAAATTTTAGTTGAATATTTAATATAATAACAATGAATCATTTAAGTGTAAATTTACCACCTAAAATTTGGTAGAATATTTGAAATTACTGTGAATACTGTTATATACATGTCAACAGATGATAAAGAATCTCTACAAGGCTAGTTTAGGTTACAGTGAATGGAAAGCCAGTCACAATCCTCATTGGAAACCATGGCACTTCCCTGAACAGATTCTTTCTCCAAGGATTACAATGCAAGAGGTAATTATTAAAATTAAATTATGTTGATGTTAAAAAATTGTTCCAAAGAAGAAATATAAAATGCTTAACTATACTGGGCTACTATATTTATATTTTCTGTTAATTCAAGGCTGTGTAATTGATTTGATTTTTTTTGTGGAAGTGTCCTTTTAAAGATTTAGCATTAAAGAATACAATAATTATTTGGAACCAAGTCTCCAATATTAAGTTTTTAAATTAATAATTATTTATAATTTTTAGTAATCTTTAAATTAAAAGAAGTAATCGATTAAATCGTAAATATTAGAAAAATCATTATAACGGCGACTATAATAGACAAACAGGAACAAGAATCGGGGACTAACTTGTCAGTAGATTTGGAGGGAACCAAATAAATGACAGTAGAGAGAGCCTAATATATCTATGCCAAAATAACAGTCTTAAATTAAGGAATGGTTTCATTAAGCATAAAGAGATACATATGTTTACATGGACACAAAGTTCCTGACAGACAAAGTCAATAATAGGCTTTGTAATATAAAAAAACACGAACTTCAAAATAAATTATGTCAGAGCTCATAGAGGAATATATTGTGGAACTGATCATTACCTGGTACTGGGAAAGATAATGTTTTCATATCAACACAGAACAATAACAAGAACTAGAAAGAGCACAGGAGGCCACAAGAACATGGAGGATCTAGAATTACCAAGATATAATATTAAGCCTTAGTGCTCGGATTTTTTTAAAATGCTTTGCTTCTCCACTTGTAATTAAATTAAGACAAATTCCTCCCCAGCAAGTTGCATTATTGTTTGTGGAAAACTTTGTTTTCTCTTACATGATTTTAGTAAACGAAGCTATTTTTATTCACTAATACATTATGTACATGATTTTATTATCTTATTTGTAGTTTTGCAGAGTATGATATCTCTGAAAACAGTCTTCCGGATAAAGTCCTGGTTTTCTGCTGCATGTTTTGCAGTGAAAAACTGTTTCCCTTCTACCTCCTTTTATCTTCCTGTTACTGCAAAATACACAATCCTTACTTTTATCATTTCAAAAGATTAAATGTAATTTTCAATTCAGTCTTTCTTCTTTGTCAATAGTTGATGGCCGACCCCTCTTACTATACAGGTTATTCCTGATATCACCAATGCGTTCCCTCACCAAGTTTTAGCAAAATTATTTTTGTTTAACAGAATTTTCTCTCATTTCTTTTTTATTGTTATTATAGATAATAAAACTGTTTACTACAGCTACATCTAATAGCCAGAAAAACATTTTCCTCCACCATTTATTTGTTCGTCTTGTAAAACTGCACAGTTCATTATATTGAACAGCTAAATCTACACCACCCATAAACTGGTTATATTTACAAATACCTGTTGGCTTAGTTATTTTTTTTATTAAACTAAACTACATTCTAATAAATCAGTATCAAGTGAAAGATCAGGAACTTCAGAATCACTAATTGTACGTGAAGCCAAGGCAAACTACGAGTAAACAAATAACCGGCAAAACTGTTACCTACTTGCAGCTTACAACGTAGCGGCAAACTAGATTTTGTGATGACTCACATATTCCTAGACATTTTCAACTTTGTTCACATTATTGTCAATAGAGTGTAGCACCAAACGGTAAAAGATTGAATGTCGTGGGCTTTGGATCAGACGAGTTATAGGCCTTTGAAAATCGTGTCGGGTGACCCCCGACATACGAGTAAACTGCAATATACACTTGGGTTGAGTGCTAAGGGTTGAAGGCCGCATAGACTTGACCAAAAATTAGAAGAAATACCGTATGAAACTATGGAAGAACTAAATAAGAACACCAAATATGCAATGCACCAAGCAACAAAAGAAGCCCTAGGAATGATAGTTGAGCCAAGGAATAGCAGACAAAATTGGTATAACTGGAATATAGGTGCAAAAGTCAGTCACAGGAAGAAGGCATACCTACATTGTAAACACAAAAAGCAACAGAAATAGAGCGGCATACAAAGAGAAATGAAGGGAATAGATGGTACCAATGATGTAGAGTGATAGAGACACAAATCAGGTGAAGGAGAAGCACTGAGGCCAAAAAATTCATGAACAAGATAAAAACCGACCACAATCCAAGAATCCAAAATATACCATTGGAGGTATGGGAAGAACATTTTACAGAACTCCTAATGAAAGGTTGAGCAGAATTCATTAAAGGGAATACATCAACAGAAATAAAAAGGAGAGCTGATTGAAGTAAATTTTGACAAAGTGGTTGGAGCAATAGAGCAACTGAAGAATGGAAAGGCAAGTGGACTGGGAGAGTCAGTGCGGAAATGATTAAGAATGTCACAGATAAACTAAGAAGAATGATTTTGAGCCTTATAAATGAACGTCAACAAGAAAATAGTACACTCGAAGTATGGAAAACATAATAGTAATATACAAACAGAAAGGCTTGCTGTAGATGGATCTGGAAAAATTGATAAGTTACCATGGTATCGTGGTACACACACATGATTTTTACAGAAACAAAGTAGAACAATTGGAAGCAACTCTTGTTCAAAGTTTATCAAAAGTTACCAATGAATTTGTTGAACCTCTACCAACATTTAACATGTACCGGTTATAACACTTTAGTTACATTTCCAGCTTAGGTATATGTTGAAATCATGCCCCCGACCCAATCGGATTGGAAACATACAGTTTTAAAAAATTATAAAATATTAATTATTTGGAACGGTACGAGCATTTTACAGATTTACACTATTACAGATTTATTGATATTTGTTGATTCCATCTTCACGTGAGCTACTAGTTTTCTCTAAACAATTATAAATATTTATGAGCTAAGCGTTACAATAGGCAAGTTCATAAATATTTATAATTGTTTAGATTTATTGAATTAAGATTACTTGGACTAAGATAAATTAATAGTTCAATTATACAGAGAATGCTGTTATATATTGATTTTTGCTTTTAAAGTGCTTTAATATATGTCTAAATTTCTAAATCTGAATATTTTTACCAACTGAACATTCACCTAATTCATCCGGTAAATATCATTTTTCCATTTTGTTTACAAATCACATCAGGAATGAAAATTACAATAGTCATTATTTAAGTTATTTATCAATAGAGGATTATCACTGAGAAATAAACATTATATTATTATGTTGCTAGTATAACATATTGAATTTTTTATTTTATTTTTTATGTAGGCTAATGACAGATCATAGAAAATTTTGGTTTTTTAAACACTCAACATTTCGAATTTCTTTCCGAAATTCCCTTTCAAGAACTCAGTTTTAATTAAATAATTATACAACATAACCTACGATTTATAAAATGCATAGCACTAATTGTTGTATAGTTGTTTTATTAAAACTGAGCTCTTGAAAAGGAATTTCAGAAAGAAATTCGAAACATTGAGTGTTTAAGAAAGCAAAATTGGCTGTATTCTGTCATTAGCCTATATATAAAAATAATAGTTATTTACAGACATTAAATAAAAATATTTTTAATTTTAATTTTATGTGATATACTCTATCATTAACATTGTATTCTATGAATAAAATGGAAAACCTTTACATTATAATATTCGATTTATTAAACATATATTTATAGTATTATAGTAATGTTATTAAATTACATTTTAAATATGATTAATTGCATATTACTGTTCATTTATGTTCTTGTTTGAAACATTTCTTAGATACCGTTTCTTAAACAGAATTAATGCTTCTCAGGACAAAGCTCACATAATGTACTTACTTCAAATTTTTTGTGTATTGAAAACCTTTTATTAGTGGAAGTTTTCTTGTATAACATTTTGTAATATCGTGCTGCAAAATAAAGAATTTTGTAATTCCTTCTATTAGTTCACACTCTCCTTATATATGTATACAATACAGTCTCGCTAATCCAGTCTCCAATGATCCGGACGTCCGACTAATCCGGACGGCCCAAAATTTTTGTTTAGTTATAGTATTTTACAGTGCACAATCAGTCTGCTGTTCACAAAAATATTTATTTTTATATGTCTATATTTGTTATTTTTCAAAGGGGTTTTCCTTCTCTAATAGATATATAATATAATTTATTCATTAAAATATGAATTTACCATATTATTTGTTTCTTTTTCCTATTAAAGTAGGAAAAACTTCTTTGAAAATATATATTCACATTAGATCTCCCAACACTACAACGCACGTGACATCAGAGATATCTTGCGATAAACGAAAGATAAAGGATCGCTGACTAAACGGATAGACAGTCTATCCGTCTGGCGTCAGGTCAGTTGTGTTGTCGGACAGATGCCACCTTTACTGCTTCTAACAAGATATCTGCTCAGTTGTCATTTAATTCTAGTGCGATATTGATGTGTGTTTTTTATTTATGTCTCGTTCAGTGTTCAGTGAAAATGGCGACCAAACGTAAGTCAGTGACAGTGACAATGGAACCAAAACTCCAAGCTTTGTTTCATATTGATGGAGGTGAATCGCTTACTAAAATTGCAAAAGAGTTAGGTGTGGGAAAACAAACTGTTTCCGATTGGAAAAAAAGCGACAGGAAATTTAAGATTTTTGTGCAAAAATGGTTAGTAAAGACAGTTTAGGCGGCAGAAGCACTTTGAAAAAACTAAAAAATGAAACCCTAGACAATGCTTTGTATGTTTGGTTTTGCCAACAACGGGAACAGGGTATTCCATTATCGAGTGTAAATTTGTAAATGATCGCTGAAACTGAATGAAAAGTTAAAAGGAGACCCTAATTTTACTCCCAGTGTGGGTTGGCTGTCACAGTGGAATAGAACGACACAGCATCCGTCAACTCGGAATAAGTGGTGAAATTTTGTCAGGTGACAGTGATGCCAGTGAAAAATTCAAAGATAAATTTGGCAAGTTTCTCAGAGATGAAAACTTACAACCTTGTCAGGTGTTCAGCGCTGGCGAAACTGGATTAAATTATAAAATGTTCCCAAAAAAAACTTTAGCTTCCAAATTAGATTCAGCAAAAGGCCATAAAGTTAAGAAAGAACGTATGACTTTGCTGCCTTGCAGTAATGCTTCTGACGATCTAAAATTTTCCACTTTAGTGATAGGGAAATTCGCAAAGCCTAGGGTTTTTAAAAATGTAAATTTAAGTGTTCTACCGGCCCAATACAAGTTCCTAAAATCAACGTGGATGAATAGTCAAATTTTTAAGGACTGGTTTTTTTAACTTTGTACCAGCAACAGAAAAGTTTTTAAAAGAGAAAAAACTCCCTTGAAAAGCGGTTTTACTAATTGATAATGCCCCATGCCACCCAAATGAAGAAGAAGTGTGTCATGGTGACATTTTTGTTAAATTTCTTCCTCCTAACAACACGGCTCTCATTCAGCCGATGGACCAGGGCGTGATAGAGGCGATAAAACGGCGATCTAGGAAAAAGTTAATTTTATCACTTTTGGAACAACAAGAAGCAGATCCAGCTACACAATTTATTGAAATTCTTAAAAAAGTGACTATAAAGGATGCCATTTATATGGCTGCAGAATCGTGGGAGGAAATTCAACCATCTATACTCAAAAAGAGCTGGAAAAAATTGTGCCCTGAAATGCGTCAGGAAAGTGAAAAATCTGACAGTCAACCTACTAACGATGGCGCTGAATTTGTTCAGATTTTTCAACAATTGGAGGGTTGTGCCGAGTTGAAAGACACTGATATTTCTGAGTGAATTATCAGTGATAATCAACGAGGACAAAATCGTCGCGGTGTGCACTGCAAACGCAGAAAATGACAGCTCGGTAGAGGAAGACTATACAGGCGAACCGGTCAGCCCAACTAATGATGAGGTGGCTGCAATGCTGGAGGGGTTGATGACCTACTTTGAGAAACAAAGTGATACATCAACTGTGGAGCTACTGACCTTGAAACACCTAAGAGATCGTACTGTGAAACGACGTCATTCATCGTTAAAACAAAAGAATATTACAGACTTTTTCCACTAAGTTTTTTAAAGTTTATTTTTGTTTCAGTTTCATTTTTGTTTGAGTTTTTTGTGCGTTTATACAGTATAGTGTAAATAACTTTATATGAATACATTTATTCAACGAGAAAGATGCTTTGATATTTAATCATGTCATACCTTTTCTGTTACAATTACAGGATTTTTGCTAAATAGGCTATGAAATACTGTACTGTAAGCTATATTTAGGCCTCAATTTCACTAAAATTACAATTTCAATATGTTTCCCCGCCTAACACATCAACACATATTGTATGCATTTGTTTGGCCTTTTCCGTCTAATCTGGACTTTCGTTGATTCGGACAGGGTCCGGTCCCATCAAGTCCGGATTAGTGAGACTGTATATATATATACATATACATATACATATATCTTGCTTAAATTTTCAGTTGTTAGTAAGATACATTTTTTAAAACTTAAGTATAGCACTTGGCATTAATATAGTTTTTTCAAATATTTATTCATTAATTAAATTTAATAATGAATTAATTTTATGTGTAGAAAAACTTTTCACAAAAGATAAAAGGCTTGAAATATAGTTATTTTGTCCTATTTAGCTTAAAATAAGTGATCACATATGATTTAATAAAAAGGCTACATTTATATTATGGGTTATGTGGTAGAACAGCTGTTTAACACACAGGTTTTGATTATATTTGTTGATTCCATCTTCATGTGAGCTACTACTTTTCACTAGTAGCTCACATAATTATTGTAATTATTTAATAAAAAGTAAATCAAATGAAATTTTTTCTTTGCTGTCTTTAAGAAAATTACTTGAAAATTTTTGTTTTATAATACGGGTTTTTTCTTTCACCAGTAAACATACTTGGTTATGTTAAGTAGTGGTGACTAGTTTCTTTAGCATTTCCTGCTGTGTTATTTTGTATACCATAGTCCATTACCCATTTTGCCTTATTATATTCTACAATAACCAAGGATTATAGTACAGACTGTCTCTTCCTCGTTTTTTTGCCTATATCAATGAACTCAAAAAGATGCAGCATCTTCATCAATTACCATCACTTACTAAATAACTTACTAAGTAACATACTAATTACTTACTAATTACTTACTAAGTAACATTGATATAATTATCAATGTCACTAAAATTCATCAAGTCAAGGTCACGGGGTAGTCAGCAATCGATCTGTTCAAGTTATTAGCCATCACTATTACAATCTGTGAAATACTCACCTAACCTCAAATAATAAACACCTAATGCAGCTGCTGGCTGATGTAAAACATGGAATTGGTAGTAACGCAATTTTTATAAAATGCCCGATGATGCTAAGCTGCCCATTGGGTACAACATCACCTGTACAATGTCTCTAATGTTGGGACATTAGGGCAATAGTGAAATTTTACAAGACGAAAATAATTCCAAAATGAATCCTTTGATCTAGATAAAAAATTGAATTTATATTTTAATTCCATTTAAATTATATTATGTATTCCATTAATCTAACATACTCTTCAGTCTTTGAGAAGGACTCATGTGTACAAATACAAAATAACCGTTTGAGGTGTTCATTAAATAGTTTTAATAAATATTTCCTGATGAGAGTATGTAAATTTATCATCAGATTAGACTTCAGTTATTTTTTGCACAAGTTCACAGATTATATTGCAACCAAACATGAAGGTAATATGCAGGCAATATGTGCCATATGCAGGTAATATCAAATGAATTGGCTTCAGTTTGATAATTTTGTAGAATAAAATGAATGATAAATAATAAAACACTATTTATTTGATATAAAAACAATTTAATTAGGAATAAAATAGTCATTTAATCAATATTATTACAAATTGTTCTACCAACAGTCACCACCTTAGTAATTACAATAGACCATTGCTTACAAAATTAGTAGTCTGAATGTAAATAATTAGAGTGAAAGACAGAAAATAATTTGTGTCTTTTTGAACCCAAAGGAAAATATCATATTTTGCCCATGTAATACATGAATGCCCAGTACATCCTGGGTTTCGGCATCTAGGAGCAGATGATGGCAGATTGCCTGTGAAAGATGAAGAGCTACCATAGTTTCTCTATTTACATGATGTGGAATAGGTAACTCCAACAGGTTTTTCTTTAATAGAGCAGGTACCTAATCTTCTTCTGATGATGCATTTTCTTCGAGGATATTGTCTGGATTTATCAGATATTGTGGAACTCGTGTTTTAAATTCTTGAAGATCGAAAAAGTTTTTTTTTTAGGAGTCAGAACTCAGCTCAATTATCTTTATATTGCACCAATGAGTTGATAGATGCACTATGGAGGAAGTCCTTCAGGATCCTATCAGGCCATTTTTTCCTGTGGTAGGACCAGTCATGTGAAATGTTCTTGACAACATATTTTGTGGCTCTGAGCAGAAAGAATCTGTCTTGATTCATAGTACACTGAAAATAGAAATATTTAAATGCTTAAGCCCAGTAAAAGCTAATATGGAGATATTGTAAGCAGCTTATTAGAAAAGTAAATCCAACAAATTTCTTTATCTCTATTAATCTTGTTCTCAGCATACATCAGGTTTGCATATAGTGGTAGCTATTGATCTGCTAAGTAAGTAAATTTAAAAAATCATCATTATAAATCTGATTGACGTACATGATTATGATCCAATCTTCTCGTTTCTGCAAATTTTGTACAATTCTTATACCTGAAATGGCAAACATTCATGTGTTAAATTACCAGTCTTTTCAATCAAGCTCTTGGGCCAAGTATGATTCTAGATTCCCCCTAACACTTATCCTTGTAAACTTTACTTTGGTTTCCTGGAAAACGCCCCTGACTTTTACTTCTCCTCTAGAAGTCAGAGGTGAAGATGAGAGCTGCCATATATATTATGTTCTACTAGAAAAGGAATGAAAACCTCAGTGATACAAACATTTTCGTTTCTGATTGTGAATATCCTCTTCAGTTTCATTGCTCACATTTGTGCATAAATTATTTTATTTTTGTATAGCAAGATAATGTTTAAAGTTCCCACCAATAATCAATAATAATTTATTTAAAGTTCCTAACTTTCACTTACTATTAGTGATAGTTAAATATGACGGTTGTGTGGTTTGAACAGAAGTAAAAAACATAGAAGAGACTGCTGAAGGTGATGGATGTGAATGTTGAAGCTTGAATAGAAGTACTAGGTATAGATGTAACAGGTGGGTGGACCCCTTATGAAAAGTTCTAAATGAAAGGTCAGAAAAGGTAATTATGTGTCTTACTGTTTGCTGCTGTGTTAAATTCTTCATTTGTATTACAGAATAAGTAAAGGGGAGAAATATCATCAAACAAATGAGGTCCTATATTTCCATGCTGAGATTGTGGGGATATGTGACTATCAGAAGCCCCGAAACTTTCATTCTCTTCATCTGAAAAAGTCATATAATCTCCATCAGTGTCTGTGTTATCGCTTCCAATTAGTTCAACATCACTATCATTGTAAGAGTATTTTGTTTTCAGTAACATACTTCTGAGATCCTAAAACAAAAATATTTTACAGTAAAATTCAGAAAACTTCAGTATTTATACTGCGCAAGCTATTTATACTAGTTAAGTCATTGAAACCCAATGTCTATTCATATTTTTTTATTATTCGGTACATAGACTATTGTGATAAGAAGCATTTGTATGCAGTGAATTAAACATAAATCGGTATTTTTTAATCGTTGAAAAATCAGATGTATAAATCAGAGTTTAAAAAAATAGCTGAAAGACAATTTTGAAATTGAGAATCATACATAATTCAATCTCAAAGTTACTTTCCAAAAAGAATTTATAAGGTCTCAAAACACATTTTGGATAGTTGTAAATACCTGAAGATACTTTGTAGAAAAACACTTTGGATTTTTGGTCAACAACCTTGAAAGATTGCATGAACTTAATTTGCATAGACGTTTTTGAAACCAAAATGTGTGATTGTGGCATGATAACATGTTTTCAACAGTGGAATGTCAGACTACTTCTAAAGATCACAAACTGCGTAGATGTTATTGTCTGTGAACTTTAAAGTTCGGATAGTCATAAACTAATGTAAAAGTGAATAATATGGTTTATATTTGTTTCACCCAGGTAAAATTATTTTCATAAAGTTTTATATTTGTTCATTCATTTTTATTCCCTTACTATTATAAAATTTGTTACTTATTAAAAATGTTGATATTTTATATTAATTATAAATTTGTTTAGTGTATGACAACACCCACAACTGAGCTGTGCACAACAAATCAAATCACAGGGACTGAAACAAAAAACGAACTGCCTGTTCCTCGAAACAAGAAAAAGCTCAAAAAAGATAAACTGAAATCTAAATAATGTATTCTTAGTTTCTACTTGAATACTTGGCAATCAAATTTTCATTCTTTCTTCTTCCATAGAATAGATAAGTTTTTACAGTTTTTGTGACAGATTTATAATCAACATTTTTAGATAGTTTTATATTATATTGTTACAAATTCATAGTATATCAACGGAAATTGTTGCATTCATTCAACTAAAATAATTTATATATATATATTCTAAAATAAAAAATGTTTTTCATAAAACTGACTTGTTAAAAATTTATGAGAGTAATATTCAGTTAATCCTACTAAGGATCAAATTGAATTTAACGAACCAAACATTTTATTATAACTTAATGAATTGTGCTAGTATATCTACAGAACTTCTTCTGTACAAATAAGCTAGATCATAGTATTCAAATTAATTTTACTTCAAACTCTCTACTTTTTTAAAGTGTCAGTGCTTCTTACAGGTTATTTATAAGCAAATAGTTCTATCATATGCATCTGTATAATGTAAATAATAATTATAGCTTTTTATAATCTCTATAAAAAAAATTATTCTACAAATTCTCATAAGGAGTATTGAAATGCTTCATTGCTAATCTTATAAAATAATGTAAAACGATCATTAATACTTACAAGTTACTCTTATGAAATATAAGACTTAGATACTTAACGTAACAATATACCATAAAATCTCACTTTACTATGATAGGTAAATGAGATAAGGTTTTAAATTTCATTATCCATTTTGCCATACAACTACATTTATTCATGGCAATTATTTGCAATTTGTATAATTTGTTTTACTAAATATTCAATTTAATATTAATCCAAATAAAATATGTGAATTCTCTAAACCCAAAGAGAACAAAACAAATACAGCAGAGTCTCAATAATTCGAGGTAGATGAGACCGAGACCCCCTCAAATTACCAAAAATTCAGATTACAGGAAAAAAGTTCCTGTGCATTAGGAAAAAGTAGAGTTTTAATGAGCGGTAATACCTTAAAATGCACTAAATGTGTTTATAGAACTTTATATGAACATTCTTCTAAGCCTGAATCATTTCCTTTGCATGCCGTAAGGTTATAAACATTTCTTGGAGGCCCAACTCCTTTCCTATCCATACCATATTGATATAAAGATTTCTTGGATGCCTGGCTTACTTCCTTTGCACACAGCACTGTACAAACATATTTTGGAAGCCCGACTCATTTCCTTTGTATACTGTATGGCTATAAACATTTCTTGGGAGCCTGACTCAAATCCTTTGGATACTGTATTGATATAAATATTTCTTAGAAATCTGGCTTATTACCTTTGCACACCATATTGATCCAAACATATCTTGCAAGCTCGGCTCATTTCCTTTGCTTACCGTATGTATTGCCTATAAACATTTCTTGGAAGCTTGATTCATCATTCTCTTTCAAATAGATAAAATAGGCTAGAATTTAACAGAAACTAGAAATATTAGTACTCGGAATCTCGATACTCTACTAAACATAGTTTATTGAAAAAAATCGGGCTTTGCTGAATGTTTTAATTGAGAATTGCTTAATTATAGCCAGCTTTTCCTAAGAAGCTAAAATTTATGATTTTGACAAGCTTTCTGTATGTAACAAGCTTGTCAGGAAATCTTTTCCTGAGTTTTATTTAAACTGATCTTTCTAGCTACTTCTTCAATTTTTCTTTCCCATATTTTGGCAGCCTCAGGACATTATACAACTTTACTCTAAGATTAGCCATAAACTGTTAATTGTTTAGTAATGAACAAAGAATGTAATATCTGGTCTGCCAAGGGTCAAGCCAGCCCATATAAGCAGCAGTGGCTCTTCGGCAACAGACACTCCATTAACATCTCAATTATTGTTAATTTTCTGTTCAGGTTCTGCAGAGCATGAATATTTCTGGCTTTTGGTTAACATTATTTCTTCCTCATTTTTGTATGCTCAGATCCCTTACATTATACAAATTGATTTATATGGCTAAAGTACTTTAGAAAAGAGCTGGTTCTCTCTTTAGCCATATTCTCCTAAACAAAATAAATTATTCCTTTTGAATATGCAAGTGATGTTATTTACTAAGCTGTGGCAAATGAAATAAGTTAGGGTGAGGGAACAAATGTACAAAAAACAAAATTTATTGACAATTTAATAACTGTGTCAGAATGATCTTTTTTTACAGAAATAACAGGAGGAATTAATCTATTGTGATCTTACTTAAAATGTGTCTTTTTAGCTTTATATTGCTTAAGAATGTTTATTATACATGTTTTTCTAAGAAGACAATTGTGATAAACTGTTATGTTTTAGCTATTAAGTTTTTGTGTGATTACTTTTGTTTTCTATAACATTAGAAAAGTTTAGAGGAAGTTTAATTGACTTTTTGATGTGGCTATAAAAATAGCATTTGTATTTTTAAGATTATATCTGTGATATTTTGCCATATAAATTTAGACTTATAAGTTTGGCATTAGCTATATGATTAATAGATTTACTGATTTTAACTGTACTCTATAATGCATAAGTATTATAGACTGTATTATCTATTGGATTTTTGTCTAAATATATATCAAATAGTTTATTGGATTTTTTTTTGTAATATTTTTAATTTTGTCTGAAAATTTATAAACTTTCTACAAACTCAATATACTCTTCAGTTTTGATTCACAATAGCCAGTGTTTCTCATTGCTATAATGTAGATGGCTAAAAGAAATTTATATAGAGTTAGGAAAAATATGAAACTAATGGAAGTTAGGTATGGTAATGTGGTAAAACACACATTTGTGTAATGTGGTATGGCTTATTTGTAAAACAATTCATTTTAACCATATATAGTAAGTACTTCTTAAATCAAGATCAGTGTAGAATAAGACTAGGTTTTTGTTATTATTTTGAAATAATACAACTATTTCTCATGCAAAAATGTCAGATTTTGAATTTTTATTTTAATTTTTAGTTTTGTTACCAATATTTTAAGAAAAGGTGGAGAAAACATCTGATAAAATTTTACGGGTAGTAATTGAGGTATTTATGTTGTTTCTTTGAAAGCTAATCATGATTCCTTTCCATCCACTTCTCAATCATTAAAAAGCATGTGTGTGTGTGTGTGAGAGAGAGAGAGAGAGAGAGAGTAAATGTGATTTACTCCAAATGAAGTTAAATATAACTTGTATCTTGTTCAATATATTATCCTCTACTGCCTTTACATTAATCTATTTATTTCTTCCACTGTTTAAAGAAATTCTACACCTCAACACTTGGCACACATGTTCTTCAACTCTACCATGTTTACTTGTTCTACAGACAAAAAATTTGTTTTTTATTCAATGTATTTTTCACTTCTGGAATAAATAAAAGCTACATGGAGTGAGATCTGACAAATGCGAGGTAGATGAGCTCTTTACTCCTTCTGTCTGTTAAAAATGCTTATCAGCAATGGCTAGGTGTACAAACAGTCATGTATAGATATGTTGATGACTTACCAAATTTTGTAAAATTGAAAATTATAAATTTTGATATATGTAAAAATAAACTTATAAGATACATGAAGTTGTTATTTTGTTGAAATATGGGAATTATCCATGAGTAAGCTGTTCTCTGTTGTCATCTCATCTAATGTAGTGCTGCTGCTGTCTTTCTAAACAACTCCGCCATCACTTCCACCATCAATATCTTTTGTGTACCTTGGCAAGTCATCTCTCCAAATAGTGTATATATAGCTCTTTCCGTTTTCCCTTGGTAGATGACATGGGTCATATGTAGTATCGTTTAGTAGAAGATTATTATGAAATTATTGACAATATTTCAAGTTACTTAGAAAGAACACTTCTTGTTTTTAGAAAATTGGCAGATTGTTTTTAGAAAATTGGCAGATTTTTAACTTTTAAATTCATCCAAGTGTAAGACTTTTTCTGAAACCAAAGTCTACCTGGAGAAATTATGGTCTCAGACTCATAAGATGTAATCATTTTTGAGCAACAATGTCTTGAAAATAAACAGCATGATATTTGAAATAGCTACTTTCCATTGCAAAATTCCTTGGAATTTAATAGAGTTTTGTTGCACAAAGACCATTTACAAAATGCTTTTATGAAATATTTTGCTTAGCTGAACTTATCTGCAAGACATCGTCCACTGATGCATCGGCTGAGAGATGTTTTGGGTCACTTAAAAAAATCCACACACATTAGAGATTTACACATGAAGAGTGGTTGAGCAATCTACTATTACAATCCACTGAAAAGAAACTTTAGGACAAATGAAAACTTTTATAATACTGTGATCTATAAAACCCTGTTAGGAAATCAGAGTTCATGTACAAATAAAGTATATGGGTTGTTTTAATTTCATTCTATAATTTATTTTAAACGTAATTTAAAAAGTGAAAAGTTTACTAGAATCAAATTCTTGGTACAGATATCATCCCTATAAAAATTCAATTTTGTCTTCCTTACCCCTTCCTTCATCTAAATCAAGGTTTTATTGTTTTCAGGATAATTGATTTCAGCAGGCTCACATGCAATCATGATAACACTTCACATAATTAAAACAATCAGTTTTAACTGATACATTTGTTGTTTTTCAATCCTGGTGGTCTGGGATTCTTCCAATGCATTAATTAACTCTTTGTTTTGGGGTTATTAATTTTCAATTATTAATAATTGTAAATTACTTATAATTTAAATTATTTAATAGTTTATTCCTCCTTCATTATTATTTAAATGTTTATATTCATACAAAAAAAAAATATTTATGCTTACAAATATTTAACATTATTACAATGGATTTAAAATGTAAGAAATAGTTTTTTCAAACTATATATAAAATAAATTTATAAATACTATTTTGAATTGTAATATTTAAGTATTTTATCACAAGGTTTGGCTTGTTTTGTACAGTATACTCGTATATTATTATGTAACACCATTACTAACATAATACTGGCGTATTGCATTGTAAGGATGTGAAAACTCCTACCTCATGTTATATAATTTATGAATGACACCTTAGCTTCTTTCGATTCCTACAGATGAGTTTTTGGGAACCAACATATTGTGAATAATACCTTCTGTTTTAAAGTACTATATATGTATTTGTTATATTATCACTGTGATTATTGAACTGTGATGCTTGTTGTAATTGTTGTAGAAATGTTGGGATTAAATAATAAATAAATTGTTAAATTATCTTTTCATGGCTTACAGATTTATTTGTACACTACTTTAATTAATGAGCAACTTAGCAGTAAAGAAATTTTGGTAATACTGTACTATTTGCATCTATCTTAAAACTCAACTAATAAACATTATAAAAACATAAAAAGTATCATTTACACTTAAATAATCATGTAAGAGATCTGATTCAGGACAAGTGTTATATTTTTCAATGGGGAATTGAACTGGCACAATATTTAATTTCATTATGTGAATAGAAAGGAGGAGAGGGTAGGTGTGCTCCACCACACTAAAGCATGAGGGGAAATACATATAGTGTCAGTATATATGATTAATAACAGGTGATTATGTCAAATATTATTTGAGAATTGTAGAGTAATTAGAAGTTAAATATTTGTGTGTTGGTGTGTTTTAAAATGTTTGCATATTCCATATTGGTTATGGGAAAGTTTTTGTCTTTTTTAATGTAGTACAGTAGAGTCCCGGTTTTTTCAAGCTTCAGTTAAATTCAAGCCTATTTCTAGACCCTATTTTATCTATTTGAACGAAAATGGTGAGTCTGACTCCCAAAAAAACGTCTGTAGCCATATGGTATACAAAGGAAATAATTCGGGCTTCCAAGAAATGTTTATATCGATACGGTATGCTAAGGAAATGAGTCGGGGTTCCAAGAAATGTTTATAGTCATAAGGTATGTAGAGGAAATGGGTCGGGTTTCCAAGAAGTGTTCATATATAGATCTACAAACTTATTTAGCGCATTTTTAATTATACAGGGTGCGGCAGTGAAACGGGAAGATTTGAATAACTTGCAAAAAAATAAGTTATGGGTATTCATTTCATTTATTAACCGAAATTCATAGCACACTAGTGGAAATTAGTGTTACAATTAAAAAATTTCACTTACGTATTATTTTTTGAAAATGGTGCTAGCAAGATGTCTCCCTCAGTTTCCTATGCATTCTCGAAGTCTGGCGAAAAAGCTGGCCATAACTGTGCGTAGCATATCCAACGGAATTCTGTCTATCTCTTGCTGAATGCGCTCCTTCAACTCGTTCTTAGTTCTCGGTTGGTTACCCAAATAAACTTTCGATTTTAAGTACCCCCAAAGAAAAAAGTCAGGTGCTGTTAAGTCTGGTGAAAGGATATCACCATTTCTGCTAATCACACGGCCGGGAAATGCAAGCTTCAACAAATCTAAAGCGATTTTAGCGGTATGACTAGCAACACCGTCTTCCTGAAACGAAGTGTCTTCATCCACGTATTCATCAAGTGTGGGTAGTGCAAAAGTTACTAACATGTCCGCATAACGTTGAGAGTTTACTGTCACGCTGTTACCGTTTTCACTTTCGAAAAAGAAAGGTCCAATTATTCCTCGAGGTGACATAGCGCACCACACAGTAACTTTTTCTGAGTGGAGAGGTTGTTCATGAAGATTATGTGGGTTTTCTGCGCACCAATACCGGAAATTTTGTTTATTAACGAATCCACTAAGGTGGAAGTGCGCCTCGTCACTCATCCACATGTTATGAACTCGCTCTTCATCTTGCTCGATAACATTTAACATAAGTTGACAAAAGCGTAGCCGGCTGTTGAAATCTTGAGGTTTGAGAGCTTGGACTACCTGCATTTTGTACGGATGGTAATGAAGTTCGTTTTTCAAAATTCTTCTTACTGATCGATCACTAAGCACAAGTTCTAAGCTGTGTCGTCTTGCCGATTTTCGCGGGCTTCTCACTAACGCTTCCCGCACACGATCAACGTTCTCAGGGGCTACGACCGTTTTAACACTGCCACCTCGTTTTCCTGTAGCACATTTGCAGAAGGTACGGGATCACATGGAGACAGTTGAAATTCCCGACGGAAAGCCTGTTGTGCACCAACAGGCATTGTTTTTATAAAACGCCTTTACAGCGAAAGCACATTGTTCGTTCGTCCAACGATACATGGTTACTAAAATTTCCAACTGTCTAGACAGCCAAGGTCGCATATCTCCCTCTCTAAACTCCCTACCAGGCCTGCCAACCATTTTTCAAATCTTCCCGTTTCACTGCCGCACCGTGTAGTATTAGGCTTCATTAAAACTCCTGTTTTTTCTAATGTACAGGAACGTATTTCCAAGTAACCTCAGTTTTCAGTCATTCGAGGGGTGTCTGTCCCAATTACCTTGAATAATCGAGATTCTACTGTATTTGAAAAATGTTTAATATATTTATGGTTTATTGAGATGAGGTATTTGACAAGTTGTGTTAATCTTGTTTTTTATGTAAGAAAGCATCTTAAGTACTTGTTAATCATAGCAAGTAATAAAACTATAATTATAAGATACTTAACTAAGTGAATATGTAATGGGCTTACTTGCTAAAGCGTTTCAAAACAATCGTTCCTTTTACTGAGTAGGGGCTTTGCTTTGTAAAAGGAACGATTGTTTTGAAACGCGTCAGCAAGTAAGCCCGTTACATATTCACTTAGTTAAGAACCTTTTAATTATAGTTTAGTTAGTGTGATTAGATCAAGCAACTTTAAGTAATAAAAGTTTACTGAATATCTTATTTCCACGTACCATTAACTAAAAATTATATTATGATAAAACCTATTATGTAAAAATGATTATTAAAGAAATAAAAAAAAAAATATGAAGTTATTTAATTTTATATGTTTTTAGACAAAATAAACTTGGTTTTTATTTAAACGAATACAGTAGAGTCTTGATAATTCGAGGTGAGTGGGACCAAGACCCCCTCAGATTACCAAAATATCGGATACAAGTTTCTATGCATTAGAAAAAATAGGACTTTTAATGAACCCTAATGCAGTAAAACCCCTCATATCCAAATCAATGTCGTGAAAGTTGATCTGCATTTATTATAGTAGGGAATAAAGACCAGTCCAGCAAATCATGAGTGTCGTCATTGTTTCATTGATTTGTTTGCTGCAAGAGAGTTTATTTTCTGATATGCTACACATAAGGATAGACATTTTGTGCTTTCTAAGGGACCTTCTGTCAGACATCTAAACATAACTGATATTCAAACACAACTGATAACTTTGGGTAATGCACCATTCTGTAGAACACTAGTGAACTGAATGATACAACAGAATTGGGAGGGAAAAAATACCATATTGATATAAACATTTGTTGTTTCCATCTTCGTGTGAGCTACTAGTAATCACTAAACACTTTTAAATGTTTTAAACTTGCCTATAGTAGCACTTACTTTGCTTGTTGAGGACGGCCGTTTTGGGAGATGTGTCCCTTTGTCAATTCAGACCATAACTGAACAGGCCGTCCTCAACAAGGAAAGTAAGTGCTACTATAGGCAAGTGTAAAACATTTAAAAGTGTTTATTGATATAAACATTTCTTGGAAGCCTTAGTATTTTCCTTGCATGACGTATTGATATAAATATTTCTTGAACGCCTGGTTCATTTTTCTTTATGGCTATAAACATTTCCTCAACGTCCCACTCATTTTATTTCAAATAGATAAAATGGCCTATAATTAATTGATACTTAACTAAGTGAATATGTAATGGCTTACTTGCTGACGCATTTTGAAACAATAATTTTTTTTAATGATGCAAAGCCTCTACTCCTTGAGTAACACAGTTATTGAAAAACAAATACAAATAATATAAAAACATAACACTGTTTTTAGCATATTTGATGATATCTTAAAAATAAAATTAATAGAGAATATTGGTAGTTGTATAATCAAGCAGATAAGAAATGCATTAGGTGATCCTTTGAACATAGTACAATTATATGAACAGTCAAGATGTAGTCGTAGAACTCATGTTATTTATAAGTTTGAGAATGCTGGCTCTGTAAATCAGCTAAAAGCTCCACTTATTTAGCTTAATAAAAATGTATTAAGAAAAACAAAAATTATATATTCTGGTTTATAAAAGTGTTATCCAACCATATATATTTCATGCTGTCCATTATTTTTCCGTTGCACTGACTTTATGAAGTTTTATTATTACTTATAAACTTCATATATATATATATATATATATATATATATATATATATATATATATATATATTATAGCATAAACATATGAGGCATATAGTATAAATTTAGTTAGTATTCAAAATAATAGTAATCAGTAGAAATATTAAGAAAGGAGTGACCAAGGGTAGCTTACTAAAATACTGACAAAGAGGGCTTAACCATTTTTATGTTTCGGTTGTAGTCATAAACCAGTCGAGGAAAATTTATTGACAAAAGAAGGCTACAGATATTTCTAAGGGTTAAGTGTTTCGGGAAACCAAGAATAGCATGGGAAAGTAACACTGTTGCAGTGTGGGAACAACTTGTAAAAGGTGTGAGAACCACCGAAATAACTGAAATACGTAAGGATTGATATTATGCTTGTTTTTAAAAACTAAAATCAACGGGCAAAGGGACTAAGTTTTTGGGAAACATCGAGGAGTGCAGACGTATTGGAAGGGGGCAAAGTTATAAGCAATGTTTTGAAAAAAGGGGTAAATTGGTTTAGAAGAGTTAAGGGAATTGTTAGTTATTTATGTATAGAAATTTAAAAGTGCAATGAGAAATGAATTAGGCAGATAGTAAAGAAAGTAGGGAAGTAAGTTAATTATTGTGTAAAAGTGCAGTGAAGCAGTTAACCGGACAACAGTTTCAGTGAGTTCCAGGAACACAACACTAAGTACAGTCTTTCTTATATTAGATTCAGCCAACAAACATTTATAAGTTAGTAAATTTAGAATCAATTTAAATCCATTAAAAATTAAATCTTTTTTAAAAATTAATCTAGTTTTTTTTCACCACTTTATCCTTTATTTATTAAAATTTATTGTATTAAAACCTAAAGCCTCAAGAGTCCACCTTTTTAGTAATTGTAGTATTAGTTATGCAATCAATCAATCTGTTTCATAATAATGTATTTGAAGGTATAATTTGTAATAATTAGATGTCAGATGAATAGATGTAGGTGATGTTAAGTTTATCGGATTGTTAATTATTTAGAAACCTGAAGGTGTGACTATAGAAAGGTAAGGTAATTATAATATAATCTGAAGGTAAAACATTTAAATAATGGTTAGGTTTTAATATATATGTATATACGAGTATATTTCTTAGTTTTGAAACAAAGTTAAGAAACACTTTATGCTGAGACATTTTAACAAATGAATTATTTAACAAGGTTTATCAGCAATCCCTGTGTTTTCATTTTATGAGTGTGTATGTTTGACGTAATTGAACTGAATCAAATACAAACAGCATTTCAATTCATGTGTTAACAAATAGTGGTCTTATTGTAAAATTCAATTGCTGGCCAACTTCGGATGATAGAAAATTCAATGTCATACAGATATTAACTTTGATTTTTCAAATTAAGTTATAATAGTCATCACAAAACATTATTTTTATTGTTAAATCGATTATACTGCTTAAATCACAAGCAATTGATTGATCTACACCTGAGCACAAAAGAAAAAGGCTCAGAAACAGGCATATAAAGAAGAACAAGGATATTGGAAATCAACCAAATACATACGATTCAAGCCCGTTTATGTGATAGAGCTGAGGAGTGGGAATCAAAACTAAAAACCTCTAAAGTACACACTGCTCATCTGAAATAGACAAGCTACAATTAGTAAAATTTGAGACAGCTCAAGTATTCTCTATGCTTGAGTATACCAGGTATACAAGTATACCAGGTCCTTTCATAAACATAATTGAAATAAAACACTTTTTTCTTTGAGTAGCATTGAAAATCATGGCAGGTACTATATAAATAAATGAAAAATTACGAGCTTCATAAAACTGAACAATAAGAACTATATAAACACCTCAAAATTACACCCTACACATAATCTCAACAACATTACACTATAATTCCCATATGCTCTTTGGTAATCATCATATATAGGCTATTTTCTACATTTTTTAAAATTCATTTCATGTCAAATTACTGTGCATAACCTATTGCATGCTATCTACTCGCAAGGACTACTGTGCAATTCTCTTACCATTGTCCTGCAGTGTGAACTCAACTCCTGACATTGATTGTCATGTGCCTTCTCCTCGCTCTTTTTCTACACCATTTTGGGTAATTTCTTAGAGGATTTCATCACATGGTTTTCATCAGATTTTATCTGCTTAGTCATTGACCTAATAAGTGTTTTGAATTATCTCGTAACAGATTTAATCACTTTAAATAGTTATTAACCTCACATTGTCATTACTTTATATTGAACATTTCAATTACTACATGGTAAAGCTTTATTAGTGAAACTCTGAATTTAGTGAATTAGTGAACATTTAAAATTACCCTTTAATGTATTTAGAGAACAGTTCTAGTGGTGTGCACACCCTACGACGTCATCTACATCTTTAAAGAATGTTTTATTGTAAGTACTTTAGCCATTTTCTTTGTTCATAACCTCTTTGATACATAACTTTAGGGCAACTAACAGATTTCCCATTTTTAAATTTATCTTTGTGGTCCTCCTGTAATTTATTATTATTTTTTTATTATTTTCTGTCTTTGCCTCAAACCTGGCTGAACGTCACATAGGCTATACACTATATTTCCACTACAATCCATTAAATCCATCCTTTCCTCATCTCCATTTACATCATAAGAAAAAAGTAATATGTCAGTTAACGTTGAATTTAAAATGTGACTTGTCACTCAAAAGTCTTACATGCTACTTTTAGAGTTAGAGTGTTTCAGAACTATTATTATACTATGTTATATTGTGTTAAATTTTACCAAAAAAGTACTAACATTGTGTATTTAAATTTTTATTAATTAAATATTCGCATCAGTTATTAGATGTGTAGAGACACTTATATGCTTAAGTAGATTCACTCAACATGTCACTTTCCAGATACTACCCTTGAAGGGTAGTACAACTTGGTTGTCTGGTTAGTGCTCACTTATAACATGTGTTTCCTCCAGGAGTCTCAGATATCTTTCCTTACCCTTTACTCTAATATGGTATTTGAAAATTTGCACCAATCATCTATTCCAATAATTATTTTAATACAATGCAAAGGTTCCATATAGACCACTTAAATCTTCAGGTTGTTTGCTTTTGTTGTACGTTCACCTCTGATGTCAACTGGTGTTCTTAAAGCTTTATGCATTTATTTCAACTTACAAATATATGGTGAGGTCTGATTTGCTCCTTACATCAAAATATGTTCTTGTCATTAGGATTAATCATAGATAAAGACACAAGCAACCCGTACTCCGATTCTACATAAATTAATAAATTACAATGATTATTTTTGATATATAGGTCTTGAGTCTAATTTTTTGGAGTTTCAATGGAGTTAACAGTCAGAGTTGACACATCTTCCGAAATAGCCGTCCTCAACAATTACAAAATTAAATGCTTCTATAGGCAAGGGTAACATATTTACCTGTTTTTAGTTAAAAACTAGTAGCTCATATGAAGATGGAATCAATTAATATTATTATAATATTTTCTATTAGTACTAATTTTTATCATTGCTAACTTTATTGACCTTTCCTTTATTCACTTGAGCATTTCAGAGAGTTCCCATTTATCTAAAGTATTTAATAATACTATATAGTCTTGGCTATAATTCTTGCCAGTGAGTTGTGCAACTAGAAATATCCGATGTGGGTACTCTCCAAAGAATCTAGAATAAATGTGCAGTATTCGGGATAAGAAACATGGTTCAACTAGACATTCCAAACCTGTGCTCAGATGAGACACCACTGTAGTGTAACTGCTGGCACAGAGAAGAGTAACTTTTGTTACAATGATGTTGGATATGAACTAGCCTAATATTGTCTCACCATATTTTGTAATGGATGATGTAATTCTTGCTTTAAATAACTGAAATATTTGGTATTAATCCACAAATGTACAAACAAACTAGAATGATTGTTCTCAGATACAAGCAAAAGATAGGGGGAGAGAGAATTAATATATCAATTTATACTTTGATTAGTAAAGATTGATTTGATTTGCAGATGTTATAATAATTGTTTTATAACTAAGTAAAAAACCTGAGTAACATAGTTGTAACTTATTTTTAAGTATAATCGGTAAAATTATAATAATTCCAACCAAATTTAAGTATAAATAAAAGCAGCAGTGTTTAACCAATAGTCTTGTGTATACTATAGGTAATTTTTTATTTACAGGCCTTTATATTTAAATACTCTATCATTTGAATTAAATATTTGTTTTAAAATAACAAATTAAGTTTATAATAGAGTTATAAATAAAATAGCATGTTTACATATCTTTACCTATTTATTTGTATTGCCAAACAATATTTATAAAGTAAAAAATAAATATAACAAAATGATTATCTTCATTGATGTAATTCCCTAAAAACATTTTATATGTTATTAAAGTGATTAATTATTCATTGTTATTATAGCACATACTCTTTACATCTGTCACTCAAGTAGAAATTCTTCAATAATTGAGTCTCAATCGATAAGCTAAAGTAAAAGTGATACAACATTTGTAAGGCATTTACATGCAAAACAATGGTAAATTGGAATGAAAATATTTATATAAAATTACAAAACTGTGTGCTTCCTTTCTTTTTCGTGCAATCGCCATGGTTGAAGCAAAGTTTAATATCAAAATTCTTCTTATTCTTATTTTGGTGCTTGGTTTTAACAATGTCTTACATCACTGTTGTTACATTTTCAAAGGACGTGATGAACCAAACAGTAACATCAGTTAAGCAATTGTTGTTTTTGTGTGCTCATATTTTGGAAGTTCTGATCAAGCTATATACATTTTTCCACTATCAGATTTGGCAGAAGAATGCTATGATTAAATTCACAGAAAACTACAGCCCTCCAAATGTTGATGTAATATCGATTTCACAAATTTTCCATCTAACAGCATTGTTTCTGGTGATCATTGGCCTTGCACTGAATATGACTATACACCTTGTTTTGAACTTTACAGTGCAGTATCTTTTGGCTTGGTTCTTTCACTTTTTTAAGTTTGCTTTGTTCTTTGAATGGGCAATACTTGTGTCCATGATACAGAATCGGTATACCCTTCTAACAACAAACATGGATTCAGACAAGGTGTTCAACACCATTCAAGTATACCGACGCACTAGAGACAATCAGACACTTGTCAATCGACATTTCAGTTTGGTTTTTAGTGTTTGCAATGTTTTCTCTACTCTTGAGATGATAATGCTAGGTTTTCTCATTTGGCAGGAAAGTTGCTATGAAAATCGTCAAGTTTTTGTAATTTTAATAAAATTTTTTTCGACATTTTACCTTTGTTCACTTCAAGGTCTGGTGAAACTTACTGTCTCTAAAAAGGTAAGAAGCTTTTAAATTGCTAAATTAAAAACCTCACTCAATTTACTTCTAAATATAAATAATAATTATAGTTATGGTAATTATCTTATTAAAAAATACGAGTTCTTTTTTGAAGAAGATGAAATTTATTTAGTTTTTTAAACAGCAAACATTAAAATTATTTCAATTTTTGTATTCAGCTCTTTAAAAGTAGAAAGTATCCATACATTTTCTTTATATATTAACAAAAAAGTGTACTCTGTTTTTTCAAAAAATCTAAAACTCTTTACAATGTCAATCATTTTTATACTAAGTAATTGATAAACAAAATATAATTTGGTGACTCTTGTTTAAAATAAATTCAGGGTGTAGATTTGAAACGTCCAAGACGTTTACAAACTGTTTTATTAATCGTATTACAGAAATAGTTTTGTAAAATCTATTTAACTTGGGGCAATCTTATTAAAATTACTGTAAAATATCAAACAAATTCAAAATACTTTTGTAGCACAAATTTATTATCGATGTTTTATATATTTCAGTAAATTAAATTATAAATTTATTGTGTAAATATTTCACTTGTCATTTCTACTATGTTAATTTTACCAGCTGTCTCTTTTTGACAATCAATTAGCCTATTTCAAGATGAAGTAAAAAGGGAAAACAGATAAAATCGCCATTGAAATTTCATAAGTTGCAAATTATTTAAAACAAAGAAAAGGGATTTTTTTCATATACAGTAGAACCACTCGGCACAATGTGGACTTGAAGGTTGTCGAGTTTTGAGGTTGTCAAGTTTTAGGGAACTTAAATAAAAATAACTAGCAGTTGAATAAAAACGCTTATTTAGAGTATTAAAATTGTACATTTATTGATTTATTATATACAATTATATATTTATATCAACATTTATAACTTATAATCAAAAAATAAAAATAAAATTTGGGACAAAAGGCCTAGTAGAATCTGAAAATACAGTGTTCATTACAATTATTACTGAAGTTGTTTATGCTGCTTATAAAAAGGACATTACAATTAGTTATGGGAAGTTTTCTGAACACTAGAAGAAAAGTGTAAAAGTAAACTTACAGAGGTCATTTGAAAAACCCTGTGATTGAAGACGGTTTTTCTGTCCACACTGTGTCTTGCAGCTTGATCACGGAGTCACCTGAGGAACAGACTCTCCATTTCAGTCGCATTTTGCTGCTCTAAGTACTGCAATGTCCCTTCAATAAATTTCACAGCCTCACTGTGGCTAACTTTTCTTTCTTGTCAATGGTCCTCTTGCTCTTCTTCTTCCGAATCGTCCCCTTCTACGTCACGCCCTTTTACAGCTGCGATGATTTCATCTTCTCCTAATGGTTCTGATGCTCCGTCGAGATCCGTCCATTCATTGACATCATTGTTTGAAGACTCTTCACACTCTGGGATTTTTTTCATGAGTTCAATCAAGCCGCTATTTTCAGAATTGATTCCATCGTGACGCGACAAATCATTGCCTTTGTGATCTAGAAGTTTCCTCCAAGAACGAATGAGGGTTATGGTCTCAAGCTCGATTAAGATTGAGAGACCCATCCAATGACATCCAATGTCCTTACCCGATTCCTAGGACAACACTAAAGATGACAAAAGCTTACGTTTGTACATTCTCTTTAACGCTGCCAAAGCTCCTTGGTCCATCGGTTGACAGAGAGACGTGATGTTCGGCGGTAGAAACATTGCTTTAATGTCTTTGTTCTGTAAATATTGCACATCAGGCTGAGTCGTAGAAATATTTGAAAATCAGTAGAGCTTTCCTGGGAAGATTTTTTTTCTTCAGAAACTTCTCAACCTCTGGGACGAACTATTGAAAAAACCACTCTTTAAATACTGCTTCGCTCATCCATGCATTAGATTGATTTCTATACCACACTGGGAGTTCAAAGTTGCCATCACTTGTGCATCTGGCAGTTTTAAATGCTCTTGGTTTTTTTGCTTTTCCAATTAGCGCTAATTTGAGTTTGTGCTCTCCTGTTGCATTACTGCAGGCAAGAATAGTCACACGCTCCTTACTTCTCCTAAAACCTGGTGCAGCTTTTTCATTTCTCAGAGCTAAACTTTTAGTAGTTAGAAAGTTTAGTCGTGACTCATCTGCATTGTAGATTTGATCACCTGACAGTCCTTCTTTTCCAATAAACTCGTGTAGTTTGGTCTTGAAGTCGCTCACGTTGTTAGGGTCAGCTGACAGTTTTTCCCCGCACTGAGCAGCTTGATTCCATATCGTTGTTTCCACCTTGACAACCAACCACTGCTCGCTGTAAACCCAGGCTCTCCTTCGTCCTTAAATTGTTCATAAAACTGAAGAGCTTTCTCTTGCAGGATGGGTCCAGATATAGGCGTTCCCTTCTCCCTGTGCACACGGAACCATTGGTAAAGGGTTTTGCTGACTTTTTCGAACTCTACACTTCTCATTGTTTTTCGTTCCGCGATGGATTCTGTACACTGTCTTTTCAAACACCAAAATTCAATTTCAGATTTCTTTTTCTTCCAACCGAGCACAATAGACCTACCGATGTTCAAGTCCATTGCTATTTTATTTACGCTTTCTCCACGCTCAAGTCTTTTTAGGGCACCAAACTTTGCTTCCATTGACACTGACACTTGTTTCCTCTTTTTCTCTGCCATTCTGTCGCTCTATATTCCAGCACAAAACACGTTTAAACAATGGTCAACCACTCTCGAACAAAAGCAACTGACCACAACTGTGTCTCAACAAACACTAAACTGAACGCCCAGTGACGACAATGTAGCGAGGGTAGTTTATGACCTGCACGGGAATCCCAGGTCAACGTGCGCCTCACGATAAGGAAAGTGGCCGCAGAAATTCCCGAACGTGTGCAAACAATAGCCCGCCCCAGCAGGGCAGGTAAAGGGTGCGTTGAACGACCTTGGAAAACCCAGTAACTTAGTCTGAGTCTCCAGCGCTCTTGGGTAGCCTATGTACTGATAGAAAGCTTTACATTATGGGCGGTGTAAAAAAATTGTTAATTCACCATTAGATCACCAGCCCTGTCGAGTTTTACAGAATGTCGAGTTTTCGGGAATCGAGTTTGAGAGGTTCTACTGTACTATGTAATTGTTTTACATTTTATTATGTTTCTGTGTTTCCTTACTACCATATAAAAAATTAATTTACCTAAAAAATTTAAAATTCCAAACCTATAATTACCTTTGTCATTAGAGTTCAAGTTATATATATATATATATATATATCTTGTAATGTTTAATTTCAGATAAATCTTTTAAAAACTGAGGTGGACAAAATTCGTGCATTCAGAGATAATGTCTATGACCAAAAACAGGTGTGTTGTGTTAATAGTTTTGGTTTTATGAAGTATTTTTTGTAATATTAGTAGTAGTAGAAAAGTATAATGTTCGAGTTTTTAAAAAAATGGGTGTAATTACTGGTTAATAAATAAGAGAGCATATAATTAACATAGAATTTGAGTAACAAATAACAATTTTGTAACCAAATGTATTTTCTAAATATCATGCATATGCTTTCTATCTCCAGTTTATCTTTCTAGATATATCTTTGTTTTTAGAAACATCATTTACATATTAAAGTAAAACTATTATGTCACTTTCATAGCAGTTTGAGAATTAGAGGCTAGCAGGGAGACACCTCTCAATGCTATGTAAGATATAAAAGTCTGCCCAAGTAAGTTATGACTCCCTTATTAAAAGAGGAACTTGATGCTTCTACTTCAATCCTGTTTAAACCACCTTTTGGTTCCACTTATTTACTGCATGAGGTTGCAGATACACACCTCTCTATGATCCTGTTTCAGGAAAGTCTACATTATATGAATTACTCTTAGCACTAGAAGAATTTTTGAATCTGAGTGAATGGAGTTTCAGATAGTCATTGCACTATAATCCTGTTTAAGTACAACTCTACATTGTAGAATTTATTAAGCCTACAGCATCAGAAGAGTTTCTTGTGACTGACAGCATGATGTTGCAGATAGGTAACTCTGTATAAACTGGTAATCCGGATAAGTCTACATTGTAGAAATTACTCATCTTACAGCACCAGATGTTGTAGTCTACTTGCCTTGCCATATTAAAAACTTTTAGACACAAAATAAAATTAAATGAGTATTAAAATATAATGTCAGGAACTAAGGACTTTTGTCTTTTAAAAGGTAGAATGTTTATATTTTATTATATAATAATTTAGAGACAAGTCCAGCAAGTTTATAATTATTTTAATAATAAATTTTAATCTTTTCTGATCGTCATAAACAATCAAGTCCAAAAGTTTTTATACTGTTATGTCACCCTTACTACCTGATTTCTATGAATGCCCATCACATGAACAACAAAAATATTACTTTCATGCTTATAACTTAATACTATACTCACTGCTCGGCACCAGTTGATGATTCAGTTACTTCCTTTGCTACATTTTTATTTTTCTATACTTTAACTGCCTGAAGCTGCACTGAATTCCAAAAGTACAAAAATTTTATTTTTTCCCTTGGCTTTTTGGTGTCTTAATTAAAGTTAGGTTATTACTGTATTTTAAAAATGTTTCAGCTGTCTCTCTTCTATTTGGAAGTAGAACATCATGATGTTGCATTACCATACTTCGAGTATAACACACAGTCACTCTTGTCCGTAAGTTAAATAATATAACAAGTTTGTTAATATTCTATTGATACAGCATGCTTTTAGAACTATGCCTATAAGAGCTTAATAAAAATATTGTAGCTATGGATTTAAAACCTAATTACATAACCAAATTTATCCTTTGTTCAATTAGTGTTGTACATTTGTCATGCAGAGTATTTAAGTGTTTGAGTATGTTAGTATTTTCTTAAGAAGAACTGTAAAGTTAATTCTTTTTAAAACGTAATAAAAACATTTGCCCATAATAACTGTGTAAAATGTGTAATTGTTAACTTAGTAATTAACAATATCAATATGTAATTTAATATCAGCATTTATATTTTCTCTTTAGCCATTTATCATTTGTATATTTTCAAAACACTACACTAATAAGAAAAATCTTTTGAAAAAATAATATCCTGAAATTTGATTAATTTTTATTAACTTTAAACATATAATATATTTTTCTGGTTTTTTTTCATTTAATTTTAGTACTGTGTTCCGATACTTTAATAATCAAAACTTTTCTAAAAAAGTACACAATTTTAAAATATTTTGACAATGGTTTAAAATTTTTCATTTATATTTAAAGTATAAACAAATTTTTACTTTAATTACAGTAATAAAAACTGTTACACAATAATTTTTTTTACATTAGAAAAATATTTTTTCACTGTAGAGGACTTAATTCTGTAGCATAATTGACCAGATTAATTTAATTTTGTTTCAGTTACGTGCACTTATGATCAACTACATCATCCTCCTTATACTGTTGTGGCAATTTTAAAAACGATGCTGCTAATGCAAAGCATAATGAAAAGCCTCTGTTTTGCATATTGCATCTATTTTGATCAAATTTACTGGACTGAGAATACAGCACTCCATTTTTTTAAAAAACATTTACAAAATGGGATTTTTATTTTTGTTATTTAATATGGTATAAATATGTTACACCTTAGTTATTTGTTGAATAACCTACAGTCCTTCAAGAATCCCTTTTCACACCAGTCTGGGCTTTCTTGAACCAATCTGCTTCAATTCTAGACACATTTTAATTTTTTTTCTACATTTTCTTTTCCTGTTTAGATTTTAAAAAATATTTTTTTGACATGAATAATATTTTAATTCCTATCAACCTTTTCAAGTGACCTAACTATTTCTAATATGCGACTTTAATTTCTGTCTTGCAGATGTAACTTTCTCAGTTTTTTTATTTGTTTCAGTTCCTCAATTTTCATTTACTTTAAATGCATCCAATAAATACCAGAGTGCGTTTCTCTCAGACTCCAACCTCCTTTTTTTTGTAAATCATGTAAATTAGATCCTTGTTATATATAGGTAATTAGTTTTTTGTACACCAAATTCATATTACTTGTAATTATTAGAACACTGTAGTGTGAAATAACATTTATTTCCCATTATAACACTTTTTACCACATCTTTCCAAAGCCCAAGTATATAAAACGATCAACTTGTTTGAATTTTATGTTATATAGAGGTATGAATTATTGGTCTCTGACATTACAATATTAATTCTTTAAAGCATTTATTCAAGATGTTCATGCATGCTATCAGAACAATTTCGTAAAAGTAGTATTAGAGGGTGACGTTCAACAGTTGATTTCCTTGTTCCACACTCTACATAGTTATAGGCTAAAAATTTAAAACCTGTGTTTTTGTCTATGCAATAAAAAATATTGTGATTATGTATTTTTTAAATATAACAAATGTAGTTTAACACATGTAGTAATATCTGAATTGTAATAATGGTGTTAATAAAAACAACTTAATAAAAATATTTGAACTATGCATTTAAAACTTAATTAAATAACAATATTTATACTTAGTCCAATTAGTTGTGTACATTTGACAAGCATAGTAAATTAGTGTTTAACATACTTTCTTAAAGAAAACTGTAAAGCTACTTCTTTTTAAGACACAATAAAAACTTTTGCCAATAACAAATTTGTAAAATGTCTAGTTGTTAATTTACAACTCTTTTTAGAGTTACTGTGACATCAATTAACTAAGTGTTTTCAGTGCTTGGAGTTCCTAGTAGTCAAGTAAAGCATAATTTGTAAGAAACATCAATAGCTCTTTAGTAATCTAATAATTTTTGGACAAGATTAGCTTGTGAATTCAAATAAGATAAAGGGCTGATAGAAAACAGTATTCCCAGTTAGACAAGTATAATATCTAACAGTTATTACTCGCTTACTTGTTTTTTACACTATCAATCCTTTGCTCCTTCAATATTGCATTGATACTGATCAAATATTTTCATACAGTCATTATATATCCACCTGAAGACATAGTAATATATTAGACAATACTTACTACTGAAAAAAGCTATATACCTCTTGCATCCAGTTGAAAAATGTTGGTTTTTCTATTTAATTCAGAATGTATTTACTTTTTTTTTCCATACACATATTTTTTCCATATGTAAAAATCCATATACAAATGTATAAAATAATAAGTATGATTTGTTGTAATTTAACATTATAATTTATAATATAATTTTTGAGATATATATTAATACAAACAATAAAAAGTAAATTAATTTTTATAAAATTGCTTTACTTTTTCAACACAAAGAATAATAATATCTATTTTATTACTATTAATAATTCGATATTAGATATTGGATATTCTGCCTTACTATTTTGGATTTATATTTAATAAAATATATTAAAGTGTGTAATGAAAATGAATAATATTATATATTTCTGGAGGGGCCTTGGCCTCCTTGACCTCCCTTAAATATGCCAATAATTACTGTATTTTTCACCATTTTAAAAAGAACCAATTCATTTTTCAGGCAGAACCATTTGTGCAAAACCTCTCGTTTGTAGGTTATCAAGTACAGAAGTAATTGGAATTATCTCAATAATAACTTGATGGTCACCAAGGCAAACAAATTTAAATGTCTCATAATTTTCATATCTTATATTTCATTCCATTAGATAATGTTGTCCTAATTTCTTCATAAACAATCCTATACTTTTAAAAGATATGTTGTGGAGTTAGATGACATGTAGCTGTCAGTTTTGTTTCCTTAATTATATTAGCTATTTTATGAATCATGCTGAAAACTAGTAAATTTCTTTTGTTTTCAATATATTGCAATAGTTATTTACTGTAGAAACAAAAGGTATGATGACATTTCTAAAATGTCACATGTAATATCTGACAAAAAGAAATTATCATGTAGTAAAATGTGAACTTATAATCTTTGATTTTGTTTAAAAAAGAAATTAGGAAGAACAGATTTGCTGTTTGATTGTTTACAAGGCACAAATACACATCAGATTGAAAGAGCAGAATTAGTCAAAATGCACACTCAAAGCCTTTCACTTAAATGTTTTAGGCTTGGATTATTTAACAGTGACTCCATAATTACTAAAGTAATAGCTTCACTCCTTACTAAAGCAAACCAGGAGCATCCATCAATAATATCTTCATTGCCAATCACATCTTGCTCTGGAAGATTAACAAAAATTATTTTAAAAAAGATAATAAAGGGGTGCTAGAAATTACTACCTTTTATAACAAAATAAAACAATTCTAATAAAAAAATTTTGTGAACTACATTTGTAATTTATAAAATAAGAAAATACAATTGGTTAAAGTTATAAAAATATAAAATTGACTTTACTAATAACTACTTTGTAATTTTAAAAAAATAGTAAATTTAGCAACATTGAATTGGCGAAGAATGTTTGGGGTCTGAAACTGCTATTGCTTTGCATTCTAAAACAAACAAAAAATTTACTAAAAAATGTTGGCAAAAATAGTTGTTTATTATTAAATGAGAAGCCACTCAGGCTGGTTACAAAATAATGCAAATTTATTTTAAAGCAAAGTAAAAAGAATATTATTCTACTACAAATTATAAAACATGCATTTTGTAAATAAAATACTCCTAAACATCTAGAATACTAATATTCATTTTACTAATACAAATATTGAATTAAAATTACAAATAATAAATTGTTTGCAGTTTTTGATTTGTTCATCTTGAAACCTTTTTAAAAAATGTTTGGTTGATAATACTTTGGAAAAAACCACTACTTACTGGTATTTTCCAGAAGGCAGATTTCACACTAGATCTGTGCATATTTCAATGCTGATAGTCTTATCTGTGACTTACAGCATTGAACAAGATGCGTGCGTGAATTTACAGCGTGCGTGTACCTGGGGTACCATAAATAATATTATACTTTAAAGGCTTCATTGTATGTAAACCAAGACATGGTCCAATCATTGGAGAGGAGATTTAGTTGGATATTAAGGGACCTATATAGATTTATGGAGAAAAAAAGCTCTAAAAATGCAGAAAAACCACGACCAGCCAACACCTTCAGCTTGGGAAATTTCCAGAAGTTTCTACGCAAGCTAAAGAGAAAGCCAAGAAAGAGACAATCTCTGGCATCATAAGGTAGCCAATCAAATTTGAAAAAGGGATTAAACCCGTACAAAAACTATCAAAGGAAAACAGGAGAGAAGTTAGTCAAAATCCAGGACTCGAGGGAGAGACACTTTCATTTTTTTAACAAGTTTTAAAATAAAATAAAAAATTAAAGTCCCCAAGTAAATGTAGTAAATGGTATTAAGTGGCGGAGATAATTAAGTGGTAAGTGATATTAATTGAGGGAGATATTACGGAAATAAAATTCAGTTACGCTATAAAAGCATTGGTAGGGAATAGAGAAGGTGAAATTAAGTGAGGGGAAATATTAGTAAGTGAATGGGCAGTCATTGAAGTGAAACAAGAAACCAACACAATAAATAAGAGTCAACAGCTAAAAGTATGAGTTATATTAAATTCAGTAATGTTCAAGATATCTGATGAAATACACAAACCACGTCCTCAAAAAACATGTTACATTATGGTTTTAAGTGCAATAACTTTTTAAGTGGTTAGGAAATATGTACAATTCATATACTAAACTTGTTTGGAATTAATTCTGAAAATGTAAATTCAGCTAATAATAGATAAACAAACATTTTTTAAATAATCCTTTTTTAATAATAATAATAATAATAATAAAGGTAAT
The DNA here is from genome assembly GCA_036971475.1 of Prosapia bicincta. Classification (NCBI taxonomy): domain Eukaryota; kingdom Metazoa; phylum Arthropoda; class Insecta; order Hemiptera; family Cercopidae; genus Prosapia; species Prosapia bicincta. The sequence continues at coordinate 45,605,826 of JBAIZL010000005.1, read as the reverse complement.
TTTTAAAATAATGCTCTATACTTTTTTTCTGGGTAAACCAGTGCAATACTGCAATTCACCTTGTACTTGTCCCTGAACTGCATTAAATATATGCTGAATCACTTGAGTTCATGATTTGGTTGGTGTTCAACAAAAAACTAACTTGTTGGAAATGGCCTATTTTTCTGTGAGGATTTATACCCTTAAGAAAAAGATTTTCCATTCAGACTTTGTCAATGGTGTATCCAGTACTTACAGGTTAAATTATCCAACCAAATTATCATGCCCATAAAATACATCAATTTATTCAGCACATTCAACATAGTCCATGGTCAAGTACAGAGGAAATTAATTGTGAATTGCATTGGTTTATCTGGAATAAAGTGTGATATATTATTTAAAATAGTTATTTTAAAGTTTGTACGTGTCTATTATGGGCTTATTTTGGATGACTCTCTTTAACTATCTAGAAGTTTTGGTTACAAATTTGATGTATATGTTAATCATTTAGCAGAGTTAATGGACTTCAAACCTACCAAGGTTTGCTTATTTTGACAGATGATTTAAAACTAATTGTAGCTACAGGTCCGGGCCCGTTTTATTCATTTTATCAGACCTTTTTATGTAAAATCCACTCAATTTTAGACCTCAAATAACACGCTACAGTTTCTAGAGTGGTTTCATTTTAATGGGGGAACTGAAATTCAGGTAAAATCTTTTGAGTTTATAAGACCTCATTATTTTCAACTGAGAAACAAGTCTTGTATATACAATCTTTTTATTAGTTGATTTTATCTTCACGTGAGGTATTAGTTTTTAACTAAAAACACTTGTACATAAGTATATACTTACCTATAGTAGCACTTACTTTTACGATTGTTGCGGATGGCCATTTCAGAAGTTGTATTCCATTGTCAACTCAGACCTCATCTCAGTTAGAGCATAAAGGGCTTATTGGTTTTAATTATAAATTGAGGAGTTGGTTTTAACCTGAGTTATAAATCCAAGAAGTAGATCATTACTTTCCTATGGACATGGTGTGGTGTGGTAAAGTGGGAGGATGATAATGAGCTGATCAGAGGTAAGTCGAGATGGAAGATAGAGGTTGGGCAAAAGAAAGGTTTGTAGGAAAACACAGATACATATACATGTGTATTATTGAATGTAAGAGAATAATCAGTTCATTTCCTATCCTTAGAACACAAAACCATATGTTTTTGCTGACACAAAATGTTACTTAAATATGAAACATTCTCTAGAAACAGCTCTAAAATGCTTTACAAAGATTCTTTTAAATCAACTTTACCAAAAACTACAATGTTGAAAAGTAAATTGATAAAAATATTCTAGTAATGTACCTTTATCTAGTGATGTGTGTCAGTTTAAAAAATCCCAATTTTTGTTTATACAAAGACAAGGTTTTAATTAGTTATTGAAAAGTGAAAATAAATGCTAACAAAATATACCTATCCATTGATTATCACAATGTGTAACAACTTGTTCAGTGACTAGAGTATTAATAAAGAAAGACTTTATGTTGATGGTACCAGATAACACATTACAAATTAGAACCACATTCTTATCTCTTTGTTCTAAATGTAGTATTTTAAACCTTCATGATTTTCTTATTCTAAATAAGTTCAATACACCAATACTACAGAAATACTACAGCGAAGAACTCAATACCATAAAATAAATTGCTCAACAAAACGGCTACCAACAAACACTCATAGACAACATACTCAGGAAAATTAAACATAAACATTATCAAAAGGCCATGCAGACAAACCACACAAAAAACAACAAATACATATCCCTCACCTACCACAACAAAAACACACACAAAATAGCCTCTACATTCAAAAAACTCCATTACTAAATATCCTACAAAACAAACACTTCAAGACAGCACATACAACCTTTCCAAAAAGAAACTGAGAAACACAAAATCTCAGGTATTTACAAATTAACTTGTAACGATTGTACCAGCTATTAGATTGGACAAACCAGTAGGTCATTCTCTACACGCTTTGAAGAACACATTACCCAAAGAAAACAAACAAACCCAAAATCTAGCTATGCAAAACACCTAAAAAACATGCAACGCACACACACGGACATAATATTAATTTTAATGTTCTACACACATTAAAAAATAAAGTAAAAAGCTAACCACCTTAAAAAAATATGAAATATACAAACACTATGTAACAGATAAAGAAAACATATCACATGATCACACATATTTTGAAGCCTGGGCTTTTCCATTATATGACACACAACCAAAATAATAACCAACCCTATTCCACAGTCATATATCCATCCTGTTAGAGTCTTTATAACTAACCCATACCGCCAGTAGAGGGTTAGCTTCGTAAAAGGAACGAATGTTTTGAAACGCGTCAGCAAGTAAGCAATTACGTATTCACTTAGTTAAGTATTTTTTAAATTTAGTACTAAATAAGTTCTTTATTTCACTGTTTTTATGATTAAAACTTAACTTATGTAACTAATGTATTGAAGTTACTCAGCAGACACATTTCCTTATAGTTCAGTAGCTTGTAGTTCAAGATATAAGAAACTGAATATATTCTATACTGTAGATCCAGTTTTCAAAAGCATTGAACATAAAGAAGCCTCATGACTAGTGAGAAATGTCAGTAAATCAGTGGTTTGAATTAATCTCTTCATCATGAAAGTAGAAAAATTATAAATATCTTTTTACTTTAATTCCCTAGATATAGTACGATTTTGTAAAATTCAGTATTGATTTCTGAAACACAATTTTATCACAGTTGATAAGTCATTAAACACTTTATTTATAGCACCTGAAGTGTAAAGTAAAAATAAAGAGTTTAATAAATAATAATTCGTTTTTTGTGCAGTTTAAGAAAGCAGCTAAGAAACAAAAATGAGGTACTTTATGTGATGAGTTGCATTACATTGTGTAGAGACCTGGAATAGTAAAAGAACACATGGAGTAGTTTAAAATGGACAGATAGAACGTTTAAAATGAGTGAAGTATGAAAAACACAGAAACTATTCAATAAATGGTAAAGATAAATTAGAAGTGTTATTAGAGAAACAAGGTTCTAAACAAACGTGAAAGAAGAAAGCAAATAAAAGGCAAGTTTAAATTGGAAAAATTAGTTAGCCTACATGTATATAAAAAAACACTTTTCATCATCCAGTGCCTATTTATAATGATATGTCTGTATTGAAAGATATATCACACAATACAGGTCATGATTATTTATCATGATCATGACATATCATTGAAAGCCAATTTTTAATCATAAAAAAAGGTTAATACGCCTACAAACAGTTGTATATATGTATTGCAAACTTAATACGTAAATGAGTACATATATTCAGGACAGCAAGGGCGAGGATAAATACATCGTGTAATAATATACAAATTTATAACTTTTAAAACAACGATAAAATTGAACATTAAGCCTAATTTCACTAAATAAAACACACATGAATTAATCTTTAATGCCAAGAAGTGAATCTCTGAAAAAGTTATAATTAATTCAAGACCACACTTTTTAACACATTAAATTATCCCCGTTATTTCCAATCGCATGTTGAAGGCGAAGGTTTAATTTTTTTTTATATATGTCGTTCTGGAGTTACAAGAATTGAGTGATGAATTAAAGGTTCCGAGAACAAAAAGATATATCAGTTGTTGTGGTGGGGTCGTCGACCTTGAACTTGAGTCGACTCTCCATTCCTCTTAACAGGTTAGATGTTAGTCTAGTCTAACATTTTGAAAGTTGAAAACGAGTTTGTTGTTGTTGTTGTAAAGAAAACTCCCTTCTTTCGCATGATTTACATTTTAATAAATTATTTCTACAGTTGAACAAAGTTTCAACATCCAACCATGTTTTCTTTATAACGGGGGAAACATTAAAGTAACAAATATTTAACTATGGGCCTCAGATTACAAAATTTGTATTTGAGACTTTAGACCCCGAATTATCTACTATTGTATGATATTCTTTAGAAAAATGTCCTCCTGACTTTCAAAGTGTTTTAGTATCTGTATGGGAAAAGATTTCAGATCAAACCTTAAGATTTACAGATTTTTACACGTCTGTAAAAAAATCCTTCAATAAATATCACAAATCCTTAACTTCCCTCATATTATCATTCTACTTTCTCTCGTCTCTGTTTTTGAATCTTCTTTATTTACTTCTAATGTATGTTTCAGCAATTTATTTGCCTTTTCTTAAACATTTTCAGCGTTTTTCAACTTTTCCAATTTTTGAAATTTTACAAGTCTATTTAATCCTCTCTAGCTGTTCTCTGCATTTTCATATAATCCAGGTCTTCAGGAACTCATAAATCCTTCAATACATGCATCTAATGACTTATATGAATTATAATTATAATTGAATCTAAAAAAAAAACAACACTAGTAGAGCTATGATTTTTTCAAGAAAACGCTTCAACCGCTATTGATGCCCCGACCAAAATTTTAAGTTGTCAGTTGATAAAAATCCCTAGAAATTTATAGCCTTGAGAAGGATCATTGGCTTATCCCTTTCGCTAGAAGCAACTAGGCCTAAAAACTCTTCAATTTTGTACATGTGACCTAAGAATGTCTCAAAACTGTAAACAATATATGATGACATTTCAATTTTTTTCACATTTACCGATGTAAAGACAAAAGGTAATGAAAAAAAGTTGTTATAATTGTCTCAAACCAGAAATAGTGGTGAAAATGTGGCAAACAACAATAAATTGAATTTAGAAACATAACGTAAATCGGGTTATAGCGTGTTAAACATATTTTTTGCAGTATGGTATTACAAATAGCTGCAAAGTATCAGGGTATGTCTTTTTTATTAATCAAAGAAAAGGAAATTAAGTTTTCTGCCATATCTAACCCAAATTGAACAAGAGACGTCCATTTTCTTGGTCTTGTAACAACACAGCTATGTATTAATGTCAAGTCGTGAGTGATCAGCTGAAGTTAATAAATTTAGTTCCTTTTTACTAAAAAAAAACTGTTCTAACCGGAATCTTTGTTGATTTAGTGTGAAACTAGAAATATTAATTTATGGAGTATAAAATAGTAGTCCATTTTGTAAAGAAACATTGAAGTTTTACGTGGGTTTGTAAACTTAGATTATGTATGTTTTTTTTTTCAAATTTTGATCACTACTTTTGTTCTATAACATTTATAATATTTGTTTTAAGGTATTTTTAAAAACATAGGCATAATATGACAATATGAAAAAAAAATAGAGCAGACATTATTCCTAGTGCTTTATTGATGAGGTTTCTTTGTAACATAACGATAAATGCATCCTCTGAACAAGGTTTTAACCTCAAAATGCCTGATACAACGAAACCCGCCCTCTATTTGGATGTAACGGAATTAATTATGTACAGTTTAAATATGACAAACTGTTAGGATAGTACTGAGTAACAGGCCACAAAGTGGTAAGTATTAGCTAAACATCACAAGAGCTTGGAAATAAAATGAAACAATTGCATTTGAGCCGTAGGCCTATTGGATGATAATGAAAATATTTCAATACATCCACATCTAAAGAATCCTTATTTTATGAAAAATATTACTGGAAAATATAAATAATACACATTATATATTGTAAGGCTTGTTTGTCCCTTCAGTTCTACTTCTAGAATAGGGTACAACTGTAGCATAGGTTCCTTATGTCTAGAAAGTTTGCATCGTTCAGTCTATTTATTATTTTTTTAAATTTTGTGACGGTCATTGATTTTTCTGTTTAATTTTCGGCTTGTATTTAAATGTCACATAAACCCATAACAGAATTGCCTTGAAAATAACCTTCATATGCCTTTGGGCCTTTAGATTACATAAAATATAAGACGCATTTTACTCAGCAATTTGCAATGAAAACAATCGATCATAGGATAAATCTGACCGGCACGGCGCTCTCAATACAACGGAAGTCAGTTTGCGGCGGTGTACTTCCGCTTTACATCATTTCCGTTCTGGAATTAGTCTACTATATGTTCACATTTATATTATACTACTATATACCGCCCGTGCGACTATTTATAGCCATTCTTCCCTGAGGGAACATGCAGATGTATGTGGTGTGGAAATGTTGCAAGGACTCCTTTGTTACTCACCGCAGGTTGGTCTTCACTATGACTTTAGTGGAGAAATCCCCATCTCCTAGTACATGGATTGTGCAAGTTCCTACAATTAACCTTCTAACAGATTACTAACTTGATCCGTTAATTATCCCTTATTTGCCTATGTTACAATCAAAACAAATTGCTTGCTCAATCATTCCGTATTTTCAAATCCTTTCAAAAACATATCCGTTTTTCCGGTGCGAGAACATCTTTTAGATCTGTCATTAATCCATTTCAGCCTCCTTCGGTCCACTGTTAGTTAATAACATCGGTCCAGCTCAACTGAGCCTTCCAATGCACTAACCATTCTTTTCTCGAATCAGTGTTGCTGTAACACATTTTATTGTCACATTGTCTATCGGTAGACAATTTGATTGAAAATTGGCAACCAGAGCCATAAAAATTCCCTACGCGCAATAATGGGGGATAATTATTTCTTATCCTTAGTCCTTTCACATTACTTTCTCTATACTTTGATACATTTTATTTCCTGGCGAAAAACCAATTGTGGTTATCATCGCCAATCGGAAACTAAGACTAAAACGCAATATTTTAGATAAAACAAAATAATAAAATAAAATTTAAATAAATAAAAAATTACAAAACAAACAAAACTTAAGCATGCCAGTAATAACATAAAATTAAATATGTAACCATAAATATATAACAATAAAGAGAAACATAACAATGAAAAACAAAAAATAACAATAAATCTATAACATTAAAAAAACACTTAATATAGAAAATAAATAGAAATATTGAAAAAATAACTATAAAAAAATAAAACTATAAATAACAAAATAATGACAATGAGCAATATAACAGTAAATAAATAATAACAATATTTAAAACATAACAATTGGTAACAATTTAACAATAAATAAATTTTAATAGGACAATAACAAAAACATAAAAAATATTACATTTAAATCAATAAAAAAAACTATACGCAAAACACACACACACACACACAAAGAAATATATGTATATAAAAGCATATATTTTTAAATGTTAAATTTTTAAAAATATGTTCAAGTGGTGCAAGAAAGCGGTCACTCGGTCATTGGCCAAGGCATCGTCCCTTAACACCACCTTTAAACTAACTTCCACATTAAAAATGTCACTAATATAGGCTAAACCAACACAATCCACCATTATATATTTTATTGTGATGATATCACCACAGTACTGACATACTGATGGATCTTCACGACGCGACGCATCAAATATCCATGAGTTGCAAAACAGTAGCTAACGTGAAGGCGTGTAACCACCATTTCATCCCTACGTTTTGAACGAATATAAGACCTCCATGGGCGGATGGTATCTTTAATTTCCCTCAGCTTATTCTAAATCACTGTATTCCATTCGTCATTTCAGGCAGCGAGCAATAAATGTTTTGCAAAACACACATAATCAGATGCCATTACTCGTTGAGTAATTGGCAAAAAAACTTGTTGCATTCTTCGCCGCTTCATCCGCTTTTGTGTTTCCGAGTATTCCGCAGTGTCCAGGAACCCAACAGAATGTTACCCCTACACCCCCTAATTGAAGCCTGTGTACAGCACACAAAATGTCCCCAACTAAAGGGTTAGCAGAGAAAAACATCCTAAAGAGCCTGAAAAGCACTTTTAGAGTAAGAACACAAAAGGTAGGGGGAAAATCGAGATTTAAAGACAGTTAATTCTTTAAAAAAGGCAAATAGTTCTGCCGTGAAAACACTACAAGCTGAGGGCTATTTGTACCTGTAACTACATCCCGAAGCACAAAACGCACACCCAACACTTTGTCCAGCTTAGACCCATCAGTGAAAATAATTTCACTGTGTTGATGAGATTTATAAATAGATAAGAATTCCAGGTAGAAGACCACATCAAAAGTATCGTGTTTTATGAAACTGGACAGTGAGAAATCGAGGTGTGGCGCTATCCATGGAGGTAGATAGCACATTGATCGTTCAAACATTGTAGGAATTGCAACTCAAGTTTATCCATTATTCGTACCGTTCGTATGCCGAATGGAACGGTCGAACGTCGACGTGCATTGTAATCTTCATTTAGAATGTTTTTAAAGACCATTTTAAATGTTGGGTGATTAGGTTTGCTTTGAAGACCAGAAATGTAAGATATTTGTAGCATCTGGTGTCATCTTAAAAGGGCAGGCTCCACAGCATCGACAAGAAGATTGGGGATTGGCCTATGGGCTAGTTCTAAATGCTCCAGTAGCAAGTCTAAGTCCAGAGTGGTGGACGGCATCGAGAGTTTTCATCGTGTGGATGAATGGGCTTGACAGCCATAATCTATGCTCGATCTAACGACCGCGCGATAAAAGCGAAGCATACAAGTTCTGTCTGCTCCCCAGTTCGTACCACTAAGGACTCTTGACATATCCAATTTCTTGCTGGATTTCACCTTCAAATCACGAACATGTCAGATCCATGAGCGTCTTTTATCAAACAAAATACCTAAAAATCGAACACTATCCGTGGTTTCAAGCTGAATCTCGTCAAGATAAAGGATCGGGTCCTGGTGTTGCCTACGACGACTAAATGCTACACATTGGAACATCGAAGAAGAGAATTTGAAACCTGTAGTCCTTGACCATTCCTCTAATCTGGTTATTACTAACTACAAAGATCTCTCCACAGTTGCCATACTACGAGCAGGCTCATATATACAAAAGTCATCTACAAAAAGTGAATAGTGTACCGGAGATTGTATATTACTAGTGATACTATTTATTCCAACGGTAAATAGCGTGACGCTCACCACGCTGCCGTGCGGTAGACCATTCTCCTATTTATAACTGTTTGAATATGTGCCTCCAAGACGAATGCGGAAAGATCTGTTTGATATAAAGAAAGCGATGAGTACTAGGATATTTCCTTGTATACCCCATGATTTCAAAGTGTTCAGAGTTCCTCTTTTCCATGCGATATCATATGCCTTCTCAAGGCCGTCTCAGAAACGAGTGTTTGATGCAAGAGAAAGGCACCTTGATTAGCGGATTCTAAGTAAACCAATAGGTCAGTTGATGATCGTCCTTGCCTGAAACCACACTGATCGTTGCTAAGAAGTTCGTTGGTTTCTAGGTATTAGACAAGACGGCGGTTAACCATCTTCTCCAGCAGTTTGCACAAGACTTTTGTAAGAAATATAGGCCTGCAACTACTGGGATTGCTCTGATCTTTACCTGGCTTTAAAAGAAAAATTACACTTCTAACCATGCATCTGAGAAAGACCACTCCTCGATTGTATATTCGAAGGAGGGCAAGTTTCGCCGATGATGGTAGATGTTTCAGCATGGAGTATACAATGGAATCAGGACCTGGTGTAGAATCCCTCGTTGACGCGAAAGCTGACTCCAATTCCCTTATAGAGAAAGGAGTGTTCAAAGGAGGGTTCCCAGACAACTCAAAAGTAAACGATATTCCTTCTTTCTTCAGTTTATGTCTCTGGAATAATATATTATAGGCTGTAGTAGCAGAAAAGTTAGAAAATGATTTTGCCAGTACATTAGCAATATCATACCTGTCTGTGGTCAATCTCCCATTCGGTTGCTTCAACGCAATGACTGACAACAGAATGGAAGTACCACAAACTGATCTTAGTTTCCTCCATACTGTGGAGGATGGAGTTGTTTGTCTAATTGTGCTAATGTACTGTGCCCAAGAGTTCATCCTACTGAGCTCAAATATCCTCCGTGCTTTTGCACGGAGTATTTTATATTCCTGAAGGTAGTCATTTGTTGGGTTTCGCTTAAATCTCCTTAGAGCTGCTCGTCGTAAACGGCCGACGGAACAAAACATTTTCATTTGTTTCATCAATAGGTGTCATATAATCCATGTCAAGTGATAAAAGGTAATTCGAGTAGGCGTCCCAGTTGGTTTTTCGCAAAATCCAACGGGAATGTCGAGCATAACAGGGTGAGGAATCACATAAGGTGATCTTAATAGGCACATGGTCGCTTCCATACAAATGATTGAGTACCATCCAGTGCACCTAGTAGCTAAATGAGGGTTTCACATCGATAGGTCAACAGATGTCCATCCACCAGTAGATGCTGCTAAATGAGTAGCAGACATTCAGCAGACAGAAGTCCAGTTCCGTTCTTACACTCTCTAGAGGTTTACCTCGAGAGTTGGTAGTCGAAGATCCCCAAGACAAATGGTGGGCATTAAAATCTCCTACCAATAAGAAAGTGGTCAGTAACTGGTATATTAAGTTCACTAAGTCACTGTGTTGCAGATTTTCTTGTGGGGCAAGTAAACACAACACACAGTGATTTTATACGGGACAGCTGTTTAAACGGCTACGACTTGTAAAGGAGTTACTAAGTTTAGAGAAACAGCTACGTTAGAGTCACGTGCTAGGATAGCTACGTCACTTCTAGCTGTATCTTCTGTAACGAAGTCTTATCTAAAAACTGAATACCCCCTTAAATGAAAATTATGCGATTCGTGGAGATGTCTCTTGTAGACATACAAGCATTGGATACAAATCTCACGCGAGTATTTTAAGATCTTCTATGTGACTCCTAACACCCTTGACGTTCCATTGTATCACTGACTAGCTAATTGCAGACATTTATCAACTTAGCAATGGATTGATCTGACAGCCATTGGGGCTCTCCATTTATTTACCTTGGACGTTGACAGACGTCCTAGGCTTAGATTCTTCCAATTCCATATCCACCCGTTCAGGGATGGAATCCGAGAAAGTTTTGGATTCAGGAGGGGAGGTTTTAACATGCTCTCATTTTATAGTATTAGTTTTATTGGCAGCTGCTACTGCCGGGGTCGATTTAGAGTGAACACTATTCCCATTTTTGTCGGCATTACAACATTCGACACAAAAGGCTTACAACCAGATGACAATTTCTTCTGCGTCGAACTACCAGTGTCGGTCAAAGACCTGCTTCTTCCACCGACCCCTCCCGTAGAAAATCTTGGGTTTATGCCCTCCCAGGACCAAGTACCTAATCGAAGAATCAGGCCATTAGATAGACCAATCGAGAATGGGTAGAGGTCTGATTGCACTATCTGCACTAATCAGATATGATACTGAGGAACGGAAAACCTAGTTGTTCGGAAGATTCTATTATTCCCAAGTCGATTTGGAAAAGAGGTTGAAACCGTAGGGTCTGGTTGGAGCCCGTATAGTCCTAGTGGTGGGCCAGATACCAATTCAGACCTTACAATAAGGCCGAAAAGCTCTTATGGACAGATACTCACAGGTCGTGGCACCAAGCCTTCTGCCTCGGACCTGACGCTAGTTACACGTGCGGGGTCTCGAGTTTGAGATTGGATTCTTGGGGGCGAGGTCTCAATATTCTACATTGTAGATTCTCCTCACTAGGCATCTATCTTTGGGTTCCCTAATAAGGACGTTGGGTCGTGAGATAGAATTCCTTGTAGACATTCTTCATTTATCACTATTCTTTCTTCTAAACTTAACATTTTTCAAAATAAAAACACGCTAATATTTCTTACGTAAACGGTATTAAAAATATACATCCGAATAAGCATAGACGCTTTCGAAATACGTAAAAAATAATAGAACTTAGTTGCTACGCAGCCAATATTAAAAAAAAAACTTCACTTTACAACACACACACAACTTTATAAATTCAAGGTTTCCTGGTAAAACAAAACACCATGTTATAATACATTACAATATAGTTACAAGGTATCCGGTCAGAAGAGATTTGGGGTAAAAAATAAAATACAGTTTGCTATCACAAGCTGGTGATAAACGTTAAGAGGTCAAAGCTATCATAAGTTGATATTTTTTAGTTATTGTAACATAGCTGTATTTAATATAGTATTATAACATAGGGCTCTGATTTAAAAAAAAACCTCAAATTTTGTGTTGCAAAGTGAGGTTAAATAATAATTTTTTACAAAACCTTCAATTTTGTGCCACCGACCGGTTTTATTATCTATTGTTCTATGCTTCTGAGGACTTCTTTTGCTCCAGGCATAATTTTTTTTTACAATATAATTTACATGTAAGATCGATATAAATACTAAATGTTACTTTTTGAGAATGTTAAGACAAACTTGTGAAACTTTTAATTTAATTTCACTTTCGAAAATTATTTCAATTTTAATCTGTTATTTATAATAGATATTTGGTAATATCGGTTTTGTATTTTTATCCTGAATTATTAAATTTCTTACATCCTCGATAAACAATATTCTTTAAACAAGAATAGGTAAGTTAGACGTAATTTGCCAGTGTGTGCGTTCAATGTTAAATTAGGTATGAGTCCTAATACGCCAATGTCAATTCAAGGTTACAAATTGTGATAGCATCAGTTACACTCAGTAATTGACCAATATGTAGAACCACAGAACAGTGTGTTGGTTAAATAATTAAAGTGTTCACAGACGAGTGAAAACAAGGCGGATTTGAGCAACAGAAAAATGGGCACCTTGAAACAATGAAACATTTCAAGTTTGCTTAGTAAAAAAATAATATTAGAAGTAAATAAAATTAGTTGAAATTTTGTTAGTTAAATTTATATTTGATTATAAATTAAAAATTTACATAAATATTAGAATTTAATAAACTGGTAGAGTTGTAGAAGGTTTCAGGTTTCACAAGGTTTCGGGGAGAACTTTTTACACCCATTATTTACATGTGTAATACAATATGATAGGAATAAACAAAAGTGACGTTTATTGACCATTCCAAAAGAAGACTATTACATTACATTAAATTTAACAACTTTTTTCGGGGGGACGAATCCAAAACCATTTTCACTTTTATTGTCTCACACACACACACACACACACACACACACACACACACACACACACACACACACACACACACACACACACACACACACACACACACACACACACACACACATACACACACACACACAAACACACACAAGTGCGCGCGCACATACGCACATGCACACATGTGACAAACATTTTACTGTCACTCGAGGTAGTGTTATTAACTAAATAATGCTTTATACTAAATAAAGGATACTTAATTATGTTTTAACACTAAATAAAATACTAAAATAGTCAACGTTATATTTTCTTTTCTTATGTGTTACTTATACCTACACTAACAAGTCACTTGTCCTATCCCATTCCTGTTAAAGGATACATGAGGCATTAATTTTTATATGAGCCATATTCTTCCACAAATGTCAGACATAATGTATTCCCTGCTTTGAAACCTACTCAAATATATATCCTTCAATTAATTTTCAAGGATGACATTAATGTTGGACGTTAAGTCTATGTTAGACTATGGCAGTTTGGGGTATTACCAACTTTGTGGATGGATCCGAAACAACATTTAATTCCAGAATTAGATAATTTCTTTTCATATTTTATACATCCTAATATAACTATAGCTTTATCGTAGGCTTACATCTTTTTAGACTATATTTAGAGAATTTTCTTTCAACTGACTTAAAGTGAAACTAGAATAAAGAAGCTCTTAAAGATGTAGCTTCAAGTTACTAATTTGCCCTTGAACAGTGTTGTTCTACTGGACGAACTGTTTACAATGCTACACATTGTGTACCTAACCAATTGTTATGCCAAAGGTAAAAGCATTGTTGACATGTTGCCAACATTGAAGAGTGAAATTCCCACATCTCGCATAATGCTCAGTTGTTGCCAATGGACTTTACACCTGATTAAAATCTGTAGACAAGGTCTAAGCTATTTTTGTAATTTTTTTACACAACGAATGAGTTTTTTATTTAATATTTTTGTTAATAAATAGTGTGAATAATTATCGAACCTTCGTAGTTTGAAAAATGCGAAAATTAATTGGTAAAATTGTAACATGTTATCTTAGAGAGTATTTTCCTTAGAAGTTGAAACTGACATTTTTAAACTTTGAAATCATGTCAAACTGTTTCAGAATTAGTAGTTATTTTAACAACCAGTTGAATAAATTTAAAACCCGTTTATAAACAAAAAAATAAGCAATTAAAATGCTATCGTAAGGGTAATGAAGGTTATTAAAATAATTTTGGGATTTGAATTTATTATAATTAAAGTAACTTTAAAAAAATCTTACTCACTAAAAATAAGAGCTACAGATGATGACCGCTAGTAAAGCGATACAATTACAAATTCGTGCAAGTCTTTTTATAGTAATACAGTATAGTAAATTAACGTTCAAATAGAAGGTCTGAATAAGCACATCCTTGGCAACTTGCCAAACCAATTAATGGGTTTTCTTTTAAATTTTCCGCTTAACCGTACCCGTAAGCGATATCTTATGTTATGTAATTATGGTACTAGAAATGCAATAGGTTTGTTTAAATGTTGATAGCCTTTATAAACCAACTTCTACTTAAGAAACCCATAAATGTGTAATGAAATTGTTTTATATTGATAAGTAAAAGTGAAATACTAAACTCTTAACGACGTAAGATGAAATGTGGCATGTTTGCGTAACAAATATCGATTATGAAAGGAAAAAGGTTATCACTGGTTATTGTAAAGACATTTACAAATATTGTTGTTCTCAAATAGGTTTCCAACAATCATCACAACTCTTTAAAAATCTTATGTTTTTACGATGGCTATAACACAACCTACAATTTAGATCAGTTTATGACTCCATTTATTTGGTAGAGGGCAGGCAAAGAAGGAAAATTATCGACGGTTTTCAGGAAGAAAACTAAAAGATTTGGCATGAGCATTATGTAGAGTTGGAAACACAGAAAAGGGTAAGTAGGAAAGCAGAGGAAATGAAATAATAAACTATTGAAGACATAAGGAAGTGACTTTGGTTATAATAAAGATTTATTATAAAGTGTTTAGGGTACCGATGGAGAAATACATTAATCATGTGAATCCAACATTGCTAAGATGTGTATTGACAGAACTGGCAGTAAGCAACAAAATATTAGTGACGTGTTCTCACATGTGTCACTAATACACCACGTACATTACTAATCTTCTTTAACGTTTAGAACCGCATTTGTACAGAAGAGCAAATTTCTGGAACAAATCGTGAGCAAGGAATTTCCAATGCTGTACTGCAAAAGAGATGTAATGAAACGTTCAGGGAATGTATGAGATTACAGTGGGACACCGTGACCTTGGTACAGGTCCTCCACACACACACGTGCACACACACACATTCACACACACATACTCACACAAACACACACACACACACACACACACACAATTGTGTTAGTAGTGTTTACTAAGATGAAGATGGAATGAAATAAATATGTAGCCAATATCAGGTATAGTCTATTTTGCAAATTCGATTTTTTTGTGTTGAGAAAATTCTTTCGAAAACGAACAAATTATGTATTCAAATTAGTAATTGTTAAAAATATTATTAAAATAAATAAATGTACAAAATAGAACATATAACACAGTAGCCTCCCGCCTATAAATAAATACAGTTAACTATAAGTTGTTGTTTAAGATAATAGCCTATTATCTGACTACCTCTGACTTAAGGCTAAACTGTTAAATTACCGTTGGAATTGCTAGCTGGCAATTGATTAATTTATAAAGCCTACAGCCTAAAACATGTAAATTAACAATAAGCAACTTTTTTAGTGTAATTGAAGTCCAATTAAATATGCAATCAGTTGTTTGTTAAGTCCAGAAATTCAAATGAATCTTTCAATAAAAAAATGTAAGAAAGATGTAGAGTTCACTCTAGAATATAGCGCAAAAGGGTGTTTTGAGTTTAGGCTAGTGCAGTATTTTTCAACTGCGGTTACGACCTCCTGAGGCTCGTGAAGCCCTTATAAAGGGGTCGTCGGTTCAAAATAACTTATGTATTATTTAATGCAGTTGAGTAAATAAAGAAATGGTTGATTAAAGGTTAGATACATTAATCATTAATATGATGGTTGCGCCTATTTCATGTTGATCAATATTCCGCATCGCGTATCTTGATACGCAGAGAATTAGATCTTTTTATAAACTTACGTGATTTCTTTGATTGCCATTTTTTGAGGTATCGCCGAAAACGTGTTCTCGCACAAGTAGGAAATGGATAATGGAATCAAACATTTCAAAGCTTTTATGGATAGCTGTGGATAAACTACTCGGTTTTTATGTTATTCAAGAGGTACCCAAGTAACAGACTTGGGTTCCAAGGATAATATTCCATCAGCAGGTAATTCCAACAGATCTTCTTTTGGGTTGGTTTCCAAATTGGCCTATTATGTAGCTGCATTTAAAAATGGATTTATATACACCTTTGCAAAGTGCTATAATTTTATTGAAAGTTATTGTTTCAGAAAATTATCTTACCGAAAAATAATAATACAATTTTTTTCCAACTTCTACAAGATAATTTTCATATCAGGTATATATAATTTTATGTTTATGACAATGCCTACTTTTTTATATAAAGGAAGTCTAAGAAAATAATTTAAAATTGTCTTCCATTATAGATAATGTCAATAGGTTTATTTTTCCTTATACCCATCAGCATCGGGTCGCATATTATTTTTCCGTGGTAAGGGAGCGTCATGTAGAAAGTTAAAAAAACACTTGCCTAAAAGATGCCTTTCAGAACGTCACATTTGGGCACCTACAAAATGGGGTAAGTCTCTACTCCCCAAGCGGGACGACAATCATCTGCTTCCTCAGACGGTCTAAAATTGTCTTGGTATCTAATTAATCAAATCTGTTTTACGACTTATTATAAAAATAATTATTAAATTTTATATAGACTACTAAGTAAAGAATTAGGTCCAGTATTCTTTTACAGTTTAAAAAATATAAACGTCACTAGAGATAGAAAATGAGGTCACCCTCATGCAAATTGAACTGATAGTTTTAGCAAAAAAAGTATGTATTAAAAAAAGGCAAATGTGAATAGATTAATAATCCTAGGAACATGGAAACAAGTTCTGTTTTCTATTTTTGTGAACATAATTTCTTACGCTTTAAAAATGTATACACGGAATAAAGCAATGTTTGAATCGTGTATCAAATTGGAGAAAAAAGTAAAATGATGAACCAATGCCTCATAATTATTTTCAAGTGAGATATTTGTTACATTTTCAATTCTATAATATTTTTTATTTTCCTCACTTGAATTAAGCAATCACTACTACATTAGCATATGGAAGCTCGTTATCTTCTTCCACATTGGTTAATTGTTACATGTTTTTGGAGGGGGTTAAGGCCAGCTCAGAATCACTATTTCCGCCAAGACGATGAGATTTGTCATTTTTTACTAACTGATGGCAGCTATTATTCATAATTTCTGAACAAACTGATTACGGTTTTAAGATAATTATTACTTTACCCAATTCGCACTAAATATTATGAGTATTGATTAGATAAAGTAATTATTTCTCTAGTGATTTTGCGCAAAATCTAAATATTTAGTATAATGGAAGTATAAACATAATAGCTGTAGCATATAGCATATAACTATTAAATATACATGTAATTTCATCATAATTGTTACGTCGGACTTAGCATAAGATAATCTTTGACTAACATATGATATCACTGTTAAGTTTACTAGAAAGGTCCAACGGATATTTACCAACAAATGTTGGAAATTTCCTATTTACCATTGATGATTTAAGCCTGATTCAAATTAGAATAGTTTTACTAATCTAAGTAAAACAAAATATTTGATTCGTTGAATTTCCAAGTCAACAAAAACATAATTAATGTAGTTTATTCATATGTTACATTTTTAACCATCGCGGAAAAGTTACGGGTATTACATAAGTGTTATTACAATTATTGACTGACCATTAGTGTATTACAAACAATTAATTGTAGCATCCTATACAACTAAACAAAACCCTTATTATTCTTCACAAAATAATTATACCAAAACCATAAATCCTTGTATTCGACCTTCCACGATGGGAGAAGGATTATTAGTTAATTCCTAGCTTTTTCCAAGCAAGGGGAGCTCCCCACCCATCGTATCTTATCCCTACCCCTATGCAATGATTCGACCTTGCACATGTGGAGGATTATATGTTAATCCTTACCATTTTCCAAACCAAGGGAGCTCCCCCTATCGTTCCTTATCCCTACCCCTATGCGGTGATGCGACCTTGCACATGTAGAGGATTACGAGTTAATCGTAACCATTATCCAAGCAAGGGGAACTCCCCCACTCATCGTTCCTTATCCCTACCCATATGCAGTGATGCGACCTTGCACATGTGAAGGATTATGAGTTAATCGTAACCATTATCCAAGCAAGGGGAGCTCCCCTCCATCGTTCCTTATCCCTACCCCTATGCAGTGATGTGACCTTGCACATGTGAAGGATTATGAGTTAATCGTAACCATTATCCAAGCAAGGGGAGCTCCCCCACTCATCGTTCCTTATCCCTACCCCTATGCAGTGATGCACCTTGCACATGTGGAGGATTATGAGTTAATCGTAACCATTATCCAAGCAAGGGGAGCTCCCCTCCATCGTTCCTTATCCCTACCCCTATGCAGTGATGTGACCTTGCACATGTGAAGGATTATGAGTTAATCGTAACCATTATCCAAGCAAGGGGAGCTCCCCTCCATCGTTCCTTATCCCTACCCCTATGCGGTAATGCGACCTTGTACATGCGGATTATTATGAGTTAATCGTAACCATTATCCAAGCAAGGAGAGCTCCCCTCCGTCGTTCCTTATCCCTACCCCTATGCAGTGATGCGACCTTGCACATGTGAAGGATTATGAGTTAATCGTAACATTATCCAAGCAAGGGGAGCTCCCCTCCATAGTTCCTTATTCCTACCCTTATGCGGTGGTGCGACCTTACACATGTGGAGGATTATGAGTTAATCCTTACCATTAACCGAGCTAGGGGAGCTCCCCCGCCCATCGTTTCTTATCCCTACTCATATGCGGTGATGCGACCTTGCACATGTGGATTATTATGAGTAACTCTTACCATTTTTCCAAGCTGGAGCAAATTTTCTTAGCATTTTTCCTGTTTACCATCCGTTACCCGTATCACTTCACAGGGATGCAATCTTGTACACATAAGATCTTTCCCATATTGAACTCCACGATGATTCAGGTTGTTACACTTCCATTTTCGCATCTTCAGAGGCGATTATAAGTTGAAGCTGACAATGAACAAAAATATCCACATGTTTTCGGAACTTGTTTTTCTGTATAGCTTTATTTACCAAATGCCAGATTAAGAGGGTCTAAAATAATCTCACAAATAGCAAGAGTGTGGTGAGCTAGGAAGAAATATCACCATGGACAAGCACGCAGGAGATACAATGATAGTGTCCTAGCTTTTAAAGTAAAGCATTTGCATAGCGATTAGTTAATTTTGCGTCAGTGTGCAAACGTTATTTGGAAATGCTGTATTTGTAATGCCTAATTACCTGCCAAAGGGCGGTCATTCACCTCTGCTTTAGGCTTTGTCCCTGTCTCCCGAACCCAACACATTCCTCTAATGACCGGCTCCCAATCGCTTCCAGTTGTCCAATCACTACCGTCAACAGATACAGATGTCTGCGGGACTGAGTAAGTAAAAATCATACTGAGAGTTGTCGCAAAAACTCTCTAACAGTACTACACATAAGTCCGTAAATTTATAAGCAATTAAAGAAGTAAATAAATTTGCAAAAGGAACTTATTTCGAAAAATTGTAACTACTTTAATTTGTTAAATATTAAAATTTGAGCTTAGCACAAGAGCAAAAACAAATAAGTAAGTAATGATTAAATAACTACTACCAACTCACAATGAATAATTTATTTTTCGTAGTTTTACAATGACAAAGCCATCAATTAAATATAACTTAACTACAGAGATTCCAGAGCAAAATTACGTCCCATATTTATACCTAACCGATGATGGATGACTGCCATTGAAACGCGTAAGAAAATAAGTTATTGGTAGTGAATATTCAATTGATTTGAGTCCTTAAAAAACAGATTTAGGCCACCATTAAAGACATTTGAATTATACATGGGATCAATGAAGATTCGCAAATCTTTTCTTTTAATGAATTTGTACAAAATATTAAAATGAAATTAGTTTGTTTTCATGAAATTCAACAAATCTGTTAAAAGTTGGTAAGTAAGATTGTAACAAGAGTTGGCAAACAATACTACTGCTTGATCTGTCGTCACACGCTAAACAACTTCATTGTCGTGGGAGAACTGTGGGATTTTCCGGTTTGGTTTCGCATTCTTCCGGTGCTGCAACTCAGTAACCACATTACTATTATTAAACATCAGAAGTAATTATTTTAAAGTGGAATGACTATCGTAAAATTATGATAATATTACGTGAGTTTTTATTCTTGGTTGTGAAATAGGTATTCTTCGGTCTTCTTCCTCTTTCTTACATACACACACTCTCTCTCTTTACCTCCCTCCCTCTCTTTTTGTGTGTCTAAGAGAGAAAGAATGACTAGAACATTACGTGTTTTCTATCCTACAATACATACAAGGGATGCATTTAATAAATATAATATAATTACTAACTTGATACTTCATGAAGAATTCACTACAAAAATATCACAAATAAAATAATTTCAAAACAAAAATTAAAAATCGGAACAAAAACTAAGAGCTTAATTCATTGTTCAATGATGATCTATAGTTGAAACTTCAATGTTTTAGCTACACACTTAGTGTCCTAATTCAAGATGGCATGACTAATTAAGAAAACAATATGCTGTGACTGTCCGACGCATTATCTCAGCTAGTTCCTAATTGGACAGTTTAAATAAACAAAGTAATTATCAATTTTAATTATTTAATGCCTTTTAATTAGTTGAAAACAAGACGGGTCTGTGTAATAAGCGGGTGACACTAGTGGATGAATCTACGGGCGAAGAGAAAGTTTCACTAAATAGAGAGCAATAAAATCGTACATAAATACGAGTTGCAACCTAGCCTCGTACAACTGGAGGCATTGTACTAGTTTTATTTATTGTTTTTATTTATTATATATGCCAAGTTTCTCCAAACGTTTTAGCCTAGTGGTCACACTGATTACTTCAGTGAGTTCCAAGGCTCAACACAGTTTTAATTTTCCTCCCACTACACTCGTATATAATTACTCTAAGCTAGTCGCCGAGTACGCGCAATGAGCGAGCATACGCTTGGTAAATTCGCTAGTCCAATCACTCACTATATTGTTGTACCACGGGCGCTAGAACTAGATTCTTATTGCAAGATTCTTAATAGAGCCTTATTCTAGTAACCGAGGTGTTGTACGGTATTGTTACGAGCACGATATATTGTTACGCGGTTTTGTTAACACTTGACGATATGTGTTAGTTACACAGGGAAGTGTGTAGTGTACTCTCTCAATCCATTCTTTCAAATTGTGTTGAACCTCGATGGCTCGAAGAAGTTCTGATGTATACACTCACTTCTTACTACTCATTTCTAGATGGCAGTAATTAAAATATAAAAACTCTTGCTCCGCGACTGCGAGTCATTTTAATCCAGGCCTCTCCAAAAACCCTGATCCAAAATTCCTACCCGCACCCAGTGTCGCGTGACAGATGCTGCAAAACCTTGGGGCCACCAAACCCACGTCCTCTGTGGCTGACCCAAGTCATTCCAACTAGGAAAGCGAAGGAAGCGGTCCTGGGTTGTGAAATAAACTAGCAACGCGTAACTCCTTATCTTAAAATGTATTTGTTCGTGTTTGAAAGATTATCTTCTTAACAGTATTTTGAATTATTTCTGTGTGCGATTTACTATTATGGAAAAGAAGCGAAAAATAGACAGTGAATGCAGAACAATCAGTGGAACTTACAATATTTCGTAATTGAGTACAGCAAGATGGCACTGTCTTTGATTGCAATGAAACCCCCACCGTTCTCAAGGAATATAATATTAAACGTCATTATAAAACGAATCATTTTAAAAATTACTCAAAATATACTGGAAGTTTGCTGACAGAAAATTATAAAGGTTTAAATCTGTCACTTTGTCAGCAAACACCGAGTCTCGGAGGGTAGAAGCAGTTGCAGAAAGTGTATCAACTCAATCGTCTGGCAAAAATGCTGATCTTGAGTGGTTTTTCTGACCTTGGATTAGTCAATGGATGTAACAAATACTGCTCAGGTATTGATTTTTGTTCGAGGAGTAGATAAATGGAGGCTATGAAGATCTTCTAGTATTTACGGCATGACTACTAGTGAAGTTGTTGTTAAGGGAGTTGAAAATTCCATTAATAAAAAGAACCTTCGACGGAAAAACTTTAAATCTATTACAACTGATGAGGCAAAAGCATAATATGTGGAAAACTAAAGGAGTGGTCACTCTTGTGTCAAAGGCTGTAGAACATGATAGTGGTTCAAACCCATTAGTCTTACATTGTATTATTCATCAACAGGTTCTGTGCGGAAAATCTTTGGATATGTCTGAAGTTCTAAAAGCCGTACTAATTGATAATTTCATCAGATCCACTGGGCTGAATGACAGGGAATTCCGCGAGTTTACTGAAGCTCTTTTATAATATCATACTACCATACGCTGGGTTAGTTGCGGAAAAGTTCTTTGATCTTCGAGCTAATTTTGAATGAAAATAATCGTAGTTCATTCGAATTACAAAATAGCGAATGGCTGCGAAAGTTAGCATTCTACAATTTGACAAACCAAAAGTTATAAGAGAACGAATTTCTGGTTGCAAGGAGAAAGTCAGCGTCTCCCTGATTTATAACCTAATATCAAATTGTTCTAAAAATAATACTGTTTTAGTCACAATTGCGTAAAAAGTATTTCATAAATGTTTAAGCATGGGAAATATTCAACCACACTACTGAAACTCAAATTCACGTCGATTCTGCAGTCGAAGCTTTGAGTACTTTGAATATTAATTTTGATACTCGTTTCTCAGGGCTAAATGTCATGGCGAATAAAATTAAGATTTTTCAAAATCTTTTTTTACCAACATTGAAACCCTAGCTCCAGAACTTCTAATGAAAATTACTTATCTACAGTGCAGTGGCAGACTGTTTAAGAACAAATAATTATCAAAACTCATCTTTATTAGAATTTTTATAAGAGTCTTCCACTGGCACATTTTGATAATTTTAATAAATTTGCTTGTGGGCTGTTTTCTGTTTTTGGTACTACTTACTTGTGTGAGAAAACATTCTCCAAAATATGTACGTAAAGAATGTTTAAGATTTAACTAAACTGATGAACATCTTAAATCTATTTTAATAATTGGTACAAATAAAATTGGTCCACAAATATAAATTACTGCCAGTGGAAAATCACAACTACATAAATCTTATTAGTATTTTATGTTATAATATTATTTGGAATAATTTCAATTATTTATTAGTTATTGTGCTTAAGTTAAATTCTCTGCGTATTATACTTGTCATTAAGCCTTGCCCATGAAGTAAATAAAACCAAATTATTATCGTTCTGTGTTTCACCCAACTTACCACAACAATAAGCCATTAGTTGTCGCGGGCCGGATTGATGACACTGGCGGGCCGGATTTGCCCCGCGGGTTTTAGTTTGGAAACCCCCATAACGGAATGCATTAAGCTCAGAGTTTAGCCTCTTGACATTGCCAGTAGCTCAACTGTCTGAAAATATATCCACTAAATCCTCCTTTTCTCCTGAAGACATTCCACCCCGGGACTTCAGGGTGGTCTCTTAATTAGTCTTATCTAGGACTTCCATCTTACTATGGACCTAACCATCCTTCCTCCTTTTTGTAAAACAGGTAATACGTATTTTGAAACGACGTGCGACATTCCATTTTGCTTCCGATTCTAGTGCATTCTCCGGAGAAAAATCCTTAATCAATACTATCATCTAACTTCTTTGGTTTGAGAAATGTTCATACTAAAAAATACGTATGAGTGACGTCATCAATCTCATCCCTATACACTCTACAGCTCATAAAATATCGTTTTTTTCCATCCCAACAAAATACTATATATAATATCCGTCGCTCTTGCAGTTTTTTTTTTATATCTTGAGCTTTTTTAAATTTATTCTTATTGATATCACCTGGCAAAAAAACCACTACTTACTGATATTTTTCAGCAGACGTGTTTAGCACTTGAATCTTGTCCGTGACTCACAGCATTGAACAATGCATTGATCTATATGATCTATATGTGAATATATAAAATTTCACATCCTCGTGACTTTGCTCCATTCATTCCACCACCCTCTTTATCAACTCGAACGTTCATCTTTCTGTGAATAATTATCACATCAGTGCTGCCTCTCGCCCATTTTATTTACTCTAGCTCGCTTCACCACCTCTTCTCTACACATCTTCCTGCTATCAGTAGATATAAGCTTTTCTCTTTAATCAAGAGTTCTTTTCGATGACCCTCACCGCTTCTTATTAATTCTTATTAATCCTATTCTCTCGATCGAAGTCCAATGTTTTCGGGTCATCATCACGTCAGGCCAGGCACCGTAGCTTCAGGAGTTGCGCCACAACGATAACCAACAGATGTATTATAAAATATTATTATATTATAACAAAAATGTTATTTCTGTTACACTATTACAACTCAAACGGAGATGATCCAAATGCGTTAGTTTTAAATTTATCATTATTCCCAAGTATATATTCGTAAAAAAAATGGTTTCGGCTCCTCCAATCATCAATAGGATATTAATCAATAGCCTATTGATTATCAATCATGCCATCGATAGGGTTTCTGGGGGTATTAGCAATAGGTTATTGCTTGGCATACAACAGCGAGGAACATCGAGGAAAACATTGGACTTTACCATCAGAGAAAACGTCTTAAAAAACCCTTCCACAAGTGACAAATGATTCTCTCTTGCCTTCAGGCAGCGCGAGTATTCATTTCCCTGCCTTATCCCGTCTATGAATCAGTACCCTTCCAACATTAGCAGAAACATCAAAACCCTCTTAGGGCAAGGATAAAGTGTAATGGGTTACACCACCGAGACTTTTAGAATTACCTAGCAGTAATTTTAAGTGAACTGTGTTACGCCTTCCCTAAATCAGGATAAAAAAACGGAAAGGAAACTTCTTAAAAAAAATATACCTACTATACCTGGTTACTAGGCACGTAGCCAGAATTTTGGTACGGGTGTTCAGTCAAGATAAGTGACTCCCGATAGGGTTGTGTGGGGTAGTTCATAATTTTTTTATTATAATAAGTTTACGAGTAAAATCAGTTAAATTATGGTATATGTTCGTAGTTTGTTGGTTTCAAATTAAAACGAATGTTTTTACTTCATTTTCGGATTTTACGGGGAGAAAATTATAAGGGTGGAAGTAATCACATGACCCTCACACCTTTTCTGTTTATTTCCCGCTACGGTAGAGCAGGCTATTGTTTATTACGCTTCCATTTCACTGTTTAATTTAAAATGACAGTCATCTTAATTTTGTGTAGCGCAAAGCACAGCGGTAGTTTTGCAAGTGGTTGATATTCAAACTGTTCCATCTCTAAGTCTAGTACGTTGAAATATAAATTGTTTTACTGTGTGCATAGTTAGTAACCATGGTAAGAAAAAAGGTAATCCATCTTTTCTATTGTTCTATTATTTTTGTCCAGACCCCTACCCCTTGGCTACGTCCCTATAGCTACCCAACGCTAATGTAAATCTATACTCCTCATTGTTGGCCATGAAACTGAATATTTAGAATATTACTTTATCGTTATCTATACAAGCATCTTCTTGCTTAGAATACTAAGGAAACTGATAGGTTTTCTGCATGAGAAAATTTGTGGGAAAAAGGAAACCATACGCAAGCTGGAGCAGAGTGGAGACATTCGACATACAAAATAAATCAAAATGCCGCAATACAAAATAATCGTTGAAAAATTGAAGAATTAAACTGAAACTCAGGTTGTTCACACCTCAGGGTTTTCACCTTGGATCTTGCTACTTGGGAACACTAACGACGAGCTTCCTAAAACTCAGATTTACCTGAATAATGCTAATACTTGTAGACTAACACACCCTTAGTATTGCTTTTACTTACAACACTGAACAACAATGTAATTTATCAGACTATCCTACTCTTAGCTATCTTTAACCATATAACTCGATGTTAAATTATCGAACGCATTGCGTATTGGTAGTAATTTTCTGATATTATGTTTGAGGATGACTCATGAACTATGTGGGCGTTCTTGTGAGAATTTTTATTCAAACTAAGGTGCGTTTACTTTTGATACTATTATGGACATTCAGTGCTAGCACAGATTAACACCTACAAAGTAAGTGTGACGTTTCTTAGTATCGAGGTAGTATCATGCGTTGGAGAAGGATATTTGTGAGCTTCACGTACGAGTGCTGTGAGTAGACCTAATTACGTAGAATTTAACAAGATTACTACAGAGGGATTTTTGTGAGCTTCATGTACGAGTGCTGCGAGTAGGCCTAATTACGTAGAATTTAACAGGCCTATTACAGAGGGATTTTTGTGAGCTTCACGTACGAGTGCTGCGAGTAGGTCTAATTAGGTAGAATTTAACAAGCCTACTACAGAAGGATTTTTGTGAGCTTCATGTACGAGTGCTGCGAGTAGGCCTAATTAGGTAGAATTTAACAAGCCTACTACAGAGGGATTTTTGTGAGCTTCATGTACTAATGCTGCGAGTAGGCCTAATTAGGTAGAATTTAACAAGCTTACTACAGAGGGATTTTTGTGAGCTTCATGTAAGAGTGCTGCGAGTAGGCCTAATTACGTAGAATTTAAGAAGCCTATTACAGAGGGATTTTTGTGAGCATCACGTACGAGTGCTGCGAGTAGGCCTAATTACGTAGAATTTAACAGGCCTATTACAGAGGGATTTTTGTGAGCTTCACGTACGAGTGCTGCGAGTAGGTCTAATTAGGTAGAATTTAACAAGCCTACTACAGAAGGATTTTTGTGAGCTTCATGTACGAGTGCTGCGAGTAGGCCTAATTAGGTAGAATTTAACAAGCCTACTACAGAGGGATTTTTGTGAGCTTCATGTACTAATGCTGCGAGTAGGCCTAATTAGGTAGAATTTAACAAGCTTACTACAGAGGGATTTTTGTGAGCTTCATGTAAGAGTGCTGCGAGTAGGCCTAATTACGTAGAATTTAAGAAGCCTATTACAGAGGGATTTTTGTGAGCATCACGTACGAGTGCTGCGAGTAGGTCTAATTAGGTAGAATTTAACAAGCTTACTACAGAGGGATTTTTGTGAGCTTCACGTACGAGTGCTGCGAGTAGGTCTAATTAGGTAGAATTTAACAAGCTTACTACAGAGGGATTTTTGTGAGCTTCACGTACGAGTGCTGCGAGTAATTTAACAACCCTACTGTTACTATACGCTTATTGGGGCATTAATCAACGTCAAAACAAAATATCTTTTTGTACCCTTTTTCACTAGATCCAAAATTTCCAAGACTAACCTAGATATAGCAAGTACTTGAAGAATGTTTAAAGCCTTATAGAATGTAAGTAGTCGGTCTTTTAATAAGTTCTATGAGGATTGTATCTAATGGGAGCCAGGCGTAGCGGATAAGCTGTTATACGAGCATGAGTTGAAGGCAATGTTATTTCGTATATTCTGCTCATATATTCTAGAGGCATAGTTTCAATTAAATAAATTTACTTACACTTATAGATTTTGCAATTTCTTAATGATTTTAACTAAAAGTTTTAAGATATCCCTTTAGTTTGACCAGTTTAGTAAAAAATATCAAATATTGTAAGAAATTGTAAATATTATAATTTAAAGTAAGTTTTCCTACACATGCTGACATTAAACTGAGACTTGTATGCCCAAAATAGACTGCTTTGGTGATGGTCATTTATTTGAGAAAGTGTCTGGAAGGACTAACTGTGGCTTTTATCCATGAGTAAATCGCTGTAAGCGATGTTGAAGCTCTTATCAAACTTTCAAAAATTCTCTAGACTCAATAATTCTTACTGTTCTGAATGTATTTTAATTAAGAGCAAATGTAATTCACTTAATTTTTCAAATTTAAGATAATTTTAATTCCAATAGCGCCACAAATGGCATTGGATTTTAAAAAAACGTTTTCTTCGGGGGATAAAATAGTTCCCAGTTTCTTCCTCCCGGAATGCCTAAACCGCTAACTACTGAACCCACCAGAAGAAAGTTTTGACCGCGCTACTGTAGATCTCTTCTAGGTTCTACATAAATCTGTCGAGGGAGATCGAGGGAATGTCGGACATTGGGGTAATACCAGCGAGCTCAGAAACAACAGTTTTTTCTGTGCTCACTGGGTAGTACAGAACACCAGGTTTACAATGTTTAGGAAGCTAGTTTAGGGGCTGTAAGCTTCCGGTAGCAATATGAAATATGTTTAGAGGGACTTGGTGAGAAACCTGAATGCATTGTATTAACACAAAGTTTTGTTGGTGTCTTCACTTTTCTTCTAATATTTAACCCCGTATATGTAAGAGATAAGTACAACTATGTTATAGTTAGAGTCCTAACAATACTTTCATTACAATATTTATCAGGCGCGTATCCAGCGACTTGCTTTGGGGGGGAGGCGATCGATGCATTATATATATATATATATATATATATATATATATATATATATATATATATATATATATAATATGTGTGCGTGCGCGCGCGCGCGTGCGTATATGTAAAAACATAGAACAGAAAAAGTTCTTTCTACGCTTGCGTTAGACGTGATCAAGATTCGTAGCAAATTATACTTTAATAAATAATTATTCCAGTTTCGATAACACCCTTGGCTAGAGAATATTATTAATTTCATAATAAGCTATTATTATAAAAATGGTTTATTAATTAATATAAGTAGTTATTCTTCCAACACGAACAATTCCGGAGTCAACTGCGAATATTAAGCTTGCAAAATTACGTATTGAAAATCATATGTTCGAGACTAAGCTTCACTAGCGCTATCTGTTGTTAAAACGTTTATACGTTTACGAGGGTATGCCGAGGGAATACGTCACATTTTCAAATTAAAAATTAAAATTTTATTTTTTATTTACAATAAAAGTCGAATTAACTTAAGTAAAAGTCTAATTTAATAGAAAGTCCTAATTTAATAATATATTGTCGATTTTTAATCCAAAGTTCTTGAGGGTTGGGGGGGGGGGCGATCGCCCCATCACCCTCCCCCCCTTGGATACGCGCCTGTTTATGTATAAGAGAATGAAGCATTAGACCTACAGTGTCAACTTTTTTAGTAGAATTGTTAGTCAGGTTATGATTTTTAATGTATTTCGAGACAGATTGGTTCAACGCTAATCAGAGTGTACGGTAATGCCCAGTAAGCAATATTATGGTAAAAATTGTACTTCAGATGAGTGATGAACTTCAATCTAACTTAAAATTCTTTAATATAAAAATGCCAATAACCAAATGTTCATTCTAAAGATGGTAAAAATTGGCTACGATTAACGCAAATATCTAGCTTGACTAGATACGACTATATGATAAAATACGTTTTTGCCATTTCCGCGTTGTCATATTTCTTCGTGTAGGCCTCTCATTTTATGGTCAGCGTGCTGAAGGCGAGCCTCGTGTTGATCGTTCAGTTATTTCAGGCAGGGGCACCACGTGCAGGCGATCAACATCACCCCCCCCCCAGTGTTCAATTCACTGCCCATGGGAATCCTAAATCTTCTTGACCACAATATCCCAAAGAAAGATTGTAACCCACTAGAACTAAAGGCTGCAGCCCTCAGAGCCATCAACACAGTCTATCCAGAGACACAGTGGCTACATGTATATACCGATGGATCGTGCCTCCCAGGCAAAGGACAGACTGGAGCTGGTTATTACTGTAATCTTTTCGAAGGATCGCTAGCAGTTGACAACAACCAAAGTAACTTTGACGGTGAAATAACCGCCATACTAGCCGCATCAAACGAAATGAAGAAAATAAAGACACCGGCACAAGCAGTCTTTCTTGTAGACTCAATGGCTGCAATAATGGCCGTAACAAATAACAAGAAGACCGATTGCAGATCCACTCTAGCCTGTCGTCAAAATTTGTCAAAACTAATGAATAGGGGATGGAAAATTGAATTACAATGGATCCCCAGCCACGTGGATATAAGAGGTGATGAATTAGCCGACTCATTGGCAAAAAAAGGAACAACGCTCCCACAGCCGAGCTTAGCAACTTCGCTCCCCTCCATAAAAATACAAATAAATGCAGCAATAAAGAGGAGCACTCAAGCCTACTTAAGGGAAGTATCTCTTAATAAACGTTGGGCTAATCTTGTCAAAAACGGGCCAATTAACAACATGTTACCCCGACGGGACGGGGTTGCACTTTTTAGACTCACAACTGGGCACGACTACCTAGCTGCACACCTAAACAAGATACACGTCTTCTCGTCTCCCAGGTGCACCCTTTATGACAGCGGGGAGGACATGACAGCTGAACACCTCCAGTCATGTACAGCTCTGGGCCATAGACCCTTGAACGACACGAAGGAAGAAGAGATTTCTCGCCTCTACTGGTCAGCGCGCCACCAAATGGCCCAACAGCCAAGAGTGGGCGTTGGCTAGTAAGTAAGCAAGTAAGTATATTTCTTCGTGTTGGCGCGTTTCGGAGGATATTCATCAATAAGAACTTTCTCAGTTTTATGTTCTTACTAAAGGAGATCAAACTCGCCAACAAGATGAAATATGAAAAGGTTAGGCATTGTAAAAACTTATGGTACTCGACAAATTATGTGTGCTGTTTTCGAAGTCAGTAAAATAAAAGGTAAATATTTTACCATTTGATCTTTCCGCAGGAATATTTTAAGATCATATTCCTGAATGATTTTTTTTTAGAACATTTTTGCCGGATGCCGATGTGGACTTTTCATGAAAATTACAAACTTCAAGTTTCTTTTTTTTAAAATTTAGTTACATTAAACTTCAGATAACAAATGATTCTCTTTCTTTCTCGGAAAGTGAGATCAAAGGATTCGCCAAAGTCTCCTGATCCATTCAAAGTTGCGTGGCCGTATTCAGACATCCTTTTGCTGATTTGGTTTGCACACGCGCCAGCACAGCACTTATTCATGTAATCTCCTCAACCAATGACGTCAGATCGTGTGGGCGTGGGTGTGTTCAAAGAACAACAAAAGTAAAAAAAATAGTTTGTAATAACAATAAGAACTGGATGAATGGAAATGCACATGACAAAGGGAGTGTAGTTGCGTGGTTTCGTGGAAACGCCTTCTTCAATAAAACATCTGTTATAAAACTGTTTTAAAATAAAACTTAAAGCTTCTCAGAATAGCTAAAGAAGTGTAGTGATTTCAAGTTTTATTACCCGAGGACAAGTTCCAACAAATTAATTATACTCTGTCAAAATATGCATTAACATTGAAAGAAAGAAAACATCTGATTTGTATTTGCATGTATAAAATGGGCATGCATAGATTTGCATGCTATGGTTTGCTTTGCATCAGAAAGTAAAAATATTTGTGGCCATGAACTGTTTAGACGGAAAGTGTCTGATAGGAGAGTGTGTGTCATGTTTACAATCTTTATAGTTAATGAGTTTGAAAAAAACGTGTTACAAAATTTCAACATTAAATAAGGCGAAAAGTGTGGAGTAATTTTTCATTCTTGTTTCTCTTTCTGATAATTTCCAAAATGGAAATATAACAAGTTTACAAATAGCATAACAAATAAGATGTGTTACTTATAGGTATGGCTTATGTTCATTTCGTATGTATATGTTAAACTTCAATGCTTATTGGCACCAAACATTAAGTGTCAAATTTCACAAGGCTTTTTATTTTCCCAACCCCTGTATTAGCGATAAACAGTCCAAAACACACACACACACACACACACACGCGCACACACACACACACACAAACACACTTACACACACACACACACACACACACACACACACACACACACACACACACACACACACACACACACACACACACACACACACACACACACACACACACACACACACACACACACACACACACACACACACACACATATATATATATATATATATATATATATATATATATATATATATATATATACACACATCTAGCAGTAAATCTATTTTTGGCAGTTACTGTGTAGGTCTTATTGTGCCAACTAAGTCCTTGGAATGATTAAATTTTAGACAAAACCGGAAGTATGGATGAGATAGAGATTTACAGACACCGGAAACTGTTTACAAGGGCGTAAAGTTTCTTTACAAATAGGATTTTTAAAAACAAAGTATACTATACCCTTTTCGGATTAAATTAGATTCAGGGAATTACAGAACGTATCGAGATAACAGGAGATGCAAATCCGATAACACTAACTACATCCAATCAAATATATATTTAAATCATGCCGGTGGTCGTTTCTGTAGGTTTGGTACAAACAACTGGCACCCAGCCATAAGTGGGAACTAAATTCCTCCAAGTCCTCGTCTAAATCTTCATTCATGCTTTTACTAATGGTTCAGTACCGAGTGACAAAAGATTCGTCCCCACTAGTGTCAATTCAATCCGTGTCGCACGGATTTTATAACTTCACAGTCGTCAGACCTCATTGATATTAATTTTGTTGTAAATGGCTAAGAAGGTTTGTTGTACTTAGTTTTGCGTACAGAGTTCTCTTGCATGTAAAAAAGCAGGCTTTGTTTTAGATATGAAAATAAATGAATCAAGCCATTAGCATTACATTTTTGCGTAAGAAAGGTATTAAAGACAGCAGAGAGTTGGAAATGTCGAGTATTACTTTTGAGGTGCCTGCTATGGTTTTGAGTGGTATAAACGTTTCCAAGATGGCTGTAAAGAAAAACACCCCATCATCAGCTACTTATAAAACGTAAAAGGTAGAGAATATGAATATGAACGATCTTCTAACTTTTATCGTTGTATTTGGCTTTGCAATGAAAAAACGTTTTCTCAAGAAATCTGTGGCAATAATTGCATCGGGCGGATTTTGCTCTGGAAAAGCTAAATGATATCGTCAACGCTCAAACTTAGCTACACTCAGTTTCATTCTTAACTACATTAAATACACATTCTCTTCCCAATTTTTTCAACAATTATTAAACAGCTAATAACAGCAAACCAAAAACTATTTCAACAATTGAATACTGAGAAAACAATAGACATATCTATCGGTAGGCTGTACAGATTTTTTATCCACAAGCGAACCAACACGACAAAAAACTTGTAGATGGGAGCAATAAGATCAAGACTAATTATGTCATATCTCTAACCCTACTTAATTCTGCATACATTTCCTTATCCTTCCTTTATAACCCCGACAGAGAGTGGGTTTACACGAAATTGCCTACTTTAGGGACTTGACGCTCAGATCCCCGCTATTCCTCAACCGAGGGGGTTTTAAGAGACTAGCTTATAGACTACTTATTCACATTTTCCTATCCTTCATAGGCGATAGTTGTAAACTAATAGGCCTTTTAATTGATCACTTTAAAACTACTAAATAGGTGATACATCAAAACAAATAGCCTACGTGTAGTGCTCTCCCCCCCCCCCCATTTACTGCATATATGTGGAGTCTGTTGTGTGTGTGTGTGTGTGTGTGTGTGTGGACGTGCTCGGGCTTATTAAGTCGATGGATAATTCAGTTATTATTCTATTGTTTGTAAACTTCCGTTACTATTGTTTTTGTTTCGTTTCTAATTGATTTTATTTTTAGAAGGAAGAAAGGTTTGTTATTGCGACTCACGGCCAGCTGATTGGTGACGTTATCTCACTAATGACAACGTGACTACTAAAGGTGGAATTTTCTGTTAAGCTTTGTCTTCAGGCATAGATGTAGGAAATGCCTAGAAAGCAGTAACTCTCTAAAACCTAACATTTATCCTAAGTTATTACCCTCCTGCAGATTTACAAGCTAGCAAACGATAAAAAAACACTACAAAAACACGTTACATTGTTTCTGCGGCCACTCCTACCGGGTTCCTGGCGACTGTATGACGCTGTTAAAGAACAATTTCATAACCGCAGGTAGATGTGAAGTACGAAGAACGTCAACGAAATTGATTGAAATTAAATAAATTTATTAAAATCGTTATGCACTTACGACAGAATTTTTTAGAGTAAAAGCTCTTACAACTCACTTCATTTGGATTAAACGATACGTAAGTAATGAAACTCTCAATCGTGTAAGCTCAGAGTGATACGAAATCGCTAACAGCTACAGATTTGTTTTAGTTTCACCAGTAGAACTATACTGAAAATGTATTAATTTTTTACATAAGGAATTTTATTGAATATGTAAACCCACAGTAACCTCCTGCCTTTTAAACGATAACATAATTTTTACGGTTGACGCATTTCGGATGTACCTTCCAGAACTAACAATATATTATGAAAGATAAATAGATAGTCCTGATAAAACAAATAGACAGAGGACTGCAGAGGACAAATAAATCGTTAGGACTGCAGCATCTCGATGTAAAGTTGCATCACGACAAGACACGAGTTACAATAGTTGTCAGAGTTGCAACATGACGAAGAACGAGCAATTCTTGTTACATATGAACTACAATAGTTGCCAGGGCTGCAATAATGACCATGTACAGGTACTTCTCGATACATATGGGCTACAATAGTTGTCAGGACTGCAATGTTGTCCATGTACAGGTACTTCTCAATACATATGAGCTACAATAGTTGTCAGGGCTGCAATAATGTCCATGTACAGGTACTTCTCAATATATATGGGTTACAATAGTTGTCAGGGCTGCAATAATGACCATGTACGGGTACTTCTCGATACATATAGGCGACAATAGTTGTCAGGACTGCATTAATTTCCATGTACCAGTACTTCTCGTTACATATAGGCTGCAATATTTGACAGGGCTGCAATTATGTCCATGTATGCTTTTAAATAAATCCGGTTACAATGGTTGTGGGGGTAAACTATTGTAGCTGCAATTATTTCCATGTAGCCTAATGACACATGGACTGTAATTATTTCCATGTACGGGTGTACTAGGATCGATGTAGTTGTCAGAGTAAAACATATCACAGGAGATTATTTAACAAACATTATTTTATAATGTATGAGAACTAATAAAAAATAATTTCTTGATCAAGTCTATAAAACGATTTTTCATTATAGTGCCTAATGTTATCTATATATAACACAGACAGCATAAACTGCACAATAGATTGGACCCTCATTTAACCCCGATTGGGAATGGCCCTACTCATTATGTCTTTTTAAGGCTTACCTAATTCAAATCTTTCCTTAGGTAAACCTTCTTCTTACATGCAGAAATAACATGTAAACAGCTCTTTGTGACACCTATAGAGGATAGGTCTTTATTTTCTTGCTAAATCCTCTACCAGAGGTTTATGTCCATATTTTAACCCTAAATATATTCGAAATACTTTCCTAAAATACTCAAGCAATAATACCCCTGACTTGAAATTCTATAAAATACTACAACAATCGTCTCGCAGTAACTGCTAAAAAAATTCCTACATATTCTGAAAACTTACAAAAATAATGTTCCACCTGTTTCAATTTTACTTGTTGACAACTCATTAAGTTTCGAAGTAAATCTCCAATTACTCATAGCTCTTGATCTGTCATTCTGTCTCACTCGTGCATGACTTGTCATCTGTAACAGATGTTTCCTCATCCCACTCATACATAAACATCAGCCGCTTTAATTAGGATTAATTAGTTTTACTGGCAGTGAATGCATTTTTGTAGTAGAGTACGGCAATGTACCATCTTATTCATAACGAACCAGAAATAGCTGATGCTGAAATATCAATAATACATCGGATTTCTATAGTAGGTCTAAAGTAGAAACAATAGAAAAATTGGAATAGAAAGGGAATTTTGTTAGATTTAACGAAAAGCATTTATAAATTTGTTTTCAAAAATCGATGTTTGGAGAATACTTTGGTGTCTCTTGTATGGATTAGTAAATTATACAATAACAATTTTACTAGTCAAAATGCATGTGCAATAACATTACAATTTGCACAATAACAAATGGTTCAATATCTCAAATAAATCTGTACCAAACTCAATACGATCGCTTCTCTATAGTTCCAGTAGAGAGACGCTGTAGGCCTACTTCAGGAGCCCACTACCCATGCAATTTATAACGTCATATTTTTCAATTCCGTCTATTAAATTATACTCTCCTGATATATATCTTGTACGAATTTTCAATCGTTAATAAAATAAGTTTTTATTCATCCAATCAAATTCAAATACATTTCTTTTAACCTATATTGAACGACAATTGATGATAATACAGTTTTTCAAATATTTATTCAATAATTAAATCACAAAAATTTGATGGGGTCCAGATCGGAATCGAACTGAGTATCTGAGTATATGTTCGAAGTCTAGCGCTTAGCACTGATCCGACCTACCCATATTTAGAAATTCTCTTCTCAAACATATAGAGAAATTTTCTTTTGCCCCCTCAGGTTGTCGTCGAAACCTTCATTGCGCAACTTTAAATTGTTGCCATGGTTACCACACAATATCATGAATAATGCTCAAGGATTAAAAATGAATGAGAAGAATAAAATAGACAAATAGGATTAATGGTATCGAACCTATTGTGAAGGATCACAAACGCACAATGCGAAAGGAAAGGGAAAAGAAACTACAACACAACACAAGCAACGAAAAAAAGAAACCGTATAAATAGTAGCAAAGAAAAATAATAGTCTAACACCATACATAGTAAGGAAAATGGAAAATTGCAACAAATTCGCTTCTAATTTGCCACTTATTATTGTTATTCTGACATATGTATAGGCCTATACATATTTATATTAATTGTAATTATAAAATAAATAAAACAAACTAAAATAAAATTTGGTTTAAGTAGGAATGGACTTTAAAAAAAACTTTCCTTATTACTTGTTTATGATTATATTATTGTTTTCTAATCGTATTGCTAAAGTATAAAATAAACGGGTTGTGATATTTTGTTATCTTTTTTTTACCGAAAAACGACGAGTTTGGTATGATTATTCTAACCTCGGAATCTTATTATTAAAAAAAAATGCTCTTACTTATGTATTGTCACTTACTTGTCGAAACATTAGCTACTCTGAGTCAGACATCCGATAGCCTATTGTCCAGATGGAGGTCAATACCATTATCATGTCAAACGCAAGTTTTCCTCGTGAAATTGGTCTAACTAATAAGTTATATTTACATATTATGCTAATAATATTGCTATACATTTTTAAGGGTACTTAATTTAATATCATTTCGCTAAACCAATTTAATTGTTAGCGTAGGTTACATAAACAGGCCACGCCTAAATTGTTTCTTTAACCAAATTACTTCG
Source organism: Prosapia bicincta (assembly GCA_036971475.1). Classification (NCBI taxonomy): domain Eukaryota; kingdom Metazoa; phylum Arthropoda; class Insecta; order Hemiptera; family Cercopidae; genus Prosapia; species Prosapia bicincta. Next base: position 45,568,455 of record JBAIZL010000005.1, on the reverse strand, counting down.
TGTTTGGCATCTTTATGTTTACATTTTTACGTTCTTTTCAAATGTTCCATAGACATTTTGAAATTATATTTAAGTAAAAAAGTTATTTACTCAGTGGGGATGCGCGTAGGGATCATATTACTCCTAGTGTACGGATCATTAAGCTGTGAGCGGTTGAGGGTGACGGGTAATATTCGGGGCAACCACAGGTAGTCGACAAATCCAGACCAGACTATCATTTCAGTCTTTTCAAACTTAGGCACGTAACTTATTTGACTTTCTTTTTTTTTATGTAGCTTAGGGCTACATTTGGGGAATTATTGTAGTAGTGCAATTGTTCACGGCTTTAGAGCAGTCGGTAATCCCTTCAGGGGAGGGGTTTAAAAGCTTGGACATTCGGGGAGGGATGGAAGCCAATTTACACCCCAAAGGCAAACTTTTCAAAATGAAATACCATGTATGTCTAATTTAAAATTACAAAGGGTTTGAGAAATTGAAAGAATTAAATTTGTTTTTAACTTTAATGTGTTCGAAATTTAAAAAGTAACTCATTTAACATTAAATTTAGGTAGATTCTTATTGTGGTATTTATTTAGGTTATCAGGTTATTTATTTATCAGATTAAAGACTTGCAAGGAACACCAAAGCCTAAGAAGAAAATTCTAAATATTCATTTTAATTAAACTACAATTCTGTAAAGAAATATTGAATTTCGAGACTTCTTTGAAAATTCTTTAAATATTTCATCCTGTGTTACTGCGATTTTCTCTAGAGTAAAAGCCATAATTAGTTCATCTAGGCACCTTTCTTAGGTATTATTTCTTTAATATTGTGACCATCGCCAAGCGAAGTTTTTTATGGGAATTGTACACGTATATTTATTAACAGCTCTCAGTTTATTGTTACAGGAATATATATTGATTTCCTTATGAGAGTTTTATATTTATATGAAATTTGTTACAAACTGGTCAATTTAAATTAATTGATTTAACTGATAAGGTTAAAACAAAACTTTATAATCTTTCTGGGCAAAGATATAGCCTCTAACCACCCCTCGCTGCAACCTTGGTTCATTACCTGTTTCTTTCACAGAGCACTTAATACAAAGGTACACAGAGCACTTTGTATTAAGTGCCCTGTGGTTTCTTCGCTTCAGTATACTGTTACTTATTTCTTACGTCATGGGAAAGACTTTACAGACGTTAACTATTCTATTAATAATAGGCAATATTTATGTTTGAATCATATAAAAGAATTTATCACTACCACAGATCTATTTATGTACGGTGATGTAGAATATATCTCTCGCCGGTATATAAAAGAAAGAACCCTGAACCCGGTATACTATAGCCCAACACATTCGACACATGACTTCACTCACTACATCCCTTCCATTTCCTTATCAGTAGATGATAATAAGCAGCCTATTATTTAATTTAAAATACAACAACTTCTTTCGACTACCAATTCACTACATTCATGATCAAATCATGTTTTATTCGTAGGTTTTATTCCTAAATATCCGAACGATTCTATTTCATTTTGACGCCCTGATGTAAAGAAATCTTCTATGGATACCATTGCCGGTGAAAATACGTATAAGTTTGTGGCAGAAAGCGCAAAGCGCGCGCTTGCCGCAATCACAACCTTTATTTAGAACACACTAAGTTATTTCAGAGAATACAGACGAAGGAATGACGCGTCAGACATTTGTCTGTGATTGGTCAGTCAAAGTGTGACGTCACTATTAACCTCAGCGTATTTATTATTGGGAAGGCTGTGGAGGCACCGAGTTCAGTTGTTGCTAGACCTTTGACTTGAACGTTTTGAAAATTAAAAGCCAGAATGAAAGGTTTTGCAGTTGTGGTGTTTTGTGTGACCGTCGCTTTTGTGCAAGCTCTTCCACGTAAGTTTATAACGTGATTAATTTACTGGTAGTCTACTACTTTGTTCTTAGTCAAATATAAGTTAATAGAAAATAATTAATTCTAAGCAACAATATACCCAAACCGTTATTAATATAGTGTTGACGTATTTTCTAGAAACAACTTGAGACATTAGTATGTTTAAAAATATGCAGTGTCTACTAACGAAAGAGAAATAACCGAATAAACCGATTTAAAACTACAGTATTTATAATCTCATAAAATAATTTTGGTATAGTTTTTAAAATTCCAATGCAAAATAGTTTGTAGTTTTATTTATATTTAACTCTTTTGACTCTTTAATAAGTTTTTATGTTCATAAAAATTTAACTGGTGTTGTTTAGTTTATTTTACATCATACAATATTTATTGCTAGTTTGTATCCATAATAATTAGTTGAAGTTTTAACCTAGTGGAATGTTTTTCAAACAAAGCTATGGATATAATCACATATTTATTTTAATGAAAATGGGTTAACTCATTAATCAATGACGGTCTTATGATTGATTCATGTATTGTTTCAAAAATAGATGACTATGCAAAGTTTCAGCTCAATTAAACATCGTTAAGTGCGCGAAAAATCACTACAAGATTTAAACTATAATAATTAAACGAGTTAATTCATTAATTAAAGTATGTTTTATGGTACTTAGTATTGTCATCGAAGATAGGTGACTAAGCATTATTGTAACTTTGGACATTGGAAAGTGGGCGAATAATTGTTTACAAGGTTTAAACTAAATTAGTCAACATTTATTTTAAACGATTTCGACTTTAGTTTTAAAATAAAATCGTAATTTTTCTCAGGGTTGTCATCGATCATTTAAGCTAAATTACAACTCCTAGCGTATGGGGAAGTTGGTCAGAAATAAGGAAAACTGTACAGTAAAACGTGTACAAAAATTAAATTATTTTAATTTGTTAACGTTTAACGCAATTTCTTGTGCAATATTTTAAATTTCTTTAGTTTTTGTTAGCCTGGGTTACTACGATACTTAGGTATAAGCCTACATAGGGGAATTCAAACTTTCTCTGCGAATTGAAATTTTGAGTAAACAAAGTTTTAAAATTCGAAAAAAGATAGTGTGAAATATTAATTTTGGTGAAAGGTTAAGTTTATTGGTTTCATGTTCCCAATACATTTAAATAATGGCTTGACAATTAACTGACAAATTTACAACGTAATAGCCTGAAATATGACATAGGCCTACATAGTGTACGAGTTGGTAAAACAATATTTTATACTTGTGTTGTAGTATGTAAAACTTTAAAACCTTATTTTTATATTTATGCTTAGTATAAAACACAATATCAGGTTAATGCTCTTAAATTTTAACCAACAAATTCTTTGAATGACATTTGATTCTATCTCTCCAACTTTAGATCTACATGCCTACTCTTGGCTTACATGAGACAAATTTTACAATATCAAAAGAAGTTATTGAAGAACCAAAATAACCCGATAGTTACATCAAGTGACCCGTTTCATAATAATCAAGTGACAGTAAATATATATTATGATAAGACACATCCGATATATATATATATATATATATATATATATATATATATATATATATATATATATATACACACACTACCAACTATAATATATACTACATACTGTAATAACAAACTAAAACACGACACCAACAGCAAAGATCAACTAAAAGCAACAGGATTATAAAATTTAAACTGTACAAGCTGTAACAAATTCTACATTGGGCAAACAGTTTGCTGCTTCCAGCAAAGAGCCCAGGAACATACAAAATCACCAAACAGAACACCAACTCGGCATTTTCCAATCACCTAAAAGAAACAGGATAAACATACAGACATTTACCATAAACTGGAAATCTTACACACCAACAAAAAAGGATCACATCTCAACACACTAAAACAATATGAAATTTCGAACACACAAAAGCACAAAGTACAAACATATTAAACGAACAAACCCGATACAAATCACACATACTCTTTGATACTATCGAAAACCGTCATCGCTTAACCTAACAACTCCAAGCGGAAAATTTAGACACCGATGAAGATCGCCACGGAGCGATCGTAAACGTTATGACTCAGTAAGTTTTTACAAATTTACAAAATAAATTAAAGTTCAGATAGTCATAAACTAATATAAAAGTGATTTATATATATTCTCATTTCATATTTACAGAATCAATATAGGCATCAATAAGGTGTTTACTATTTAAAAAAATATATAAAATATTAAAAATCACAAAGAATACAATGGTAATTTGGTTAAACGGGCGTCATCGATATTGAAACAAAATTATACTTTGTAATTTAGTCCAGAAGAACATGGGGAAAAATAAATCTTAGTGATTTCACCCCAAAAATTAAAAATTTTGAATAAAAAGGTAGTCTAGATGTAACTTTACTGAACTTATAACGTAAACCCCTTATCACTGAACCTAACTGAACTTATGAAATCAAGATTTTTAGAAAATAGAATACTATGTTATAATGGACTGAAATATTGTTACAAGATATCGGGTTATTTTGGTTGTAAGGAAAAACAAAGTTTGACGCTAGGACTGTCATTTCGGGAGATCGGTCCCATTGTCAATTGGCAGTAACTGACATCAGTCAGTAATTTCGTAATTGATATTTAGGGTAGGGGCAAAATTAAATTTCTTGCTACCATTTCGAAAAATACACGAATTTAACATCACTTGCTGTTTGAGTTGACAGAATCGAAGCGACCATATTCATTAAAAATTAAATTCATTTAGCCAAGTTTATACAAGCAAGTCACCACTGGTGGACCCAAGGGCACAAGGGTCACGTCAAATTTACAGTAGATACAATTGCATCGTTTAAAAGTTTATATTTACTTCTGAAATGGAAGATGATTGTTTAAAAACAGTGTTGTTTTTCGAACTTTTTATAAGGAAAATTTATAGACTCAAGTCGGGTCACTTATGAAGGGCAACAATTTTGTTTGAAGGACGCCTGGAAAGACCATAAATGGAATTTTGTATGAACCATTTGATTATCTTTTTTATCTTTCATTCAGTCACGTATCTTGCGGCTGTTATCGTTTCTTAACAATAGGCTATAATGAAACCCATTGTTACCTGACTTCAGTGGCAAAACATAATATACAAACATGAAGAACAATAGGAGGGAAACCCACTTCCATCCTAGCAAATAACCTAGGTTAATAGCTTTAGGTTTAAGCCCAATTCATAGATTAAGCAGTTCTGTCCGATTCTAGCGTAACCCAATTTGTGTGCATATAACTTTCAAATTGAATGCTAAAATGTTCATTATATATTTATTTTTAAAGTTCTGTATGTAAAACTCTATAGCCTAGAATGTTATTAAAATTTGTGGACTGTATATCGTATGAATATTTAAAACAAACGGAATATATAGTTTACTATACTTTTTTTAATACGTAAATACCAACAAAGGGTAACGTCTACATTAACTGTTTAATATGTGTCTCATGTTGAGCTTTCTTTTCCAATGCAGCATTGAGCTTCACTCTAAATAACGTTCAGTGAACCCGTCCTCTAGCAGAGACCTTTGTGGCCCGGATTATGCTGCGCCAATCAGGTGCTGTCTAGCGAGAGAATGAATGCATCTTGTTACCATACAGAGTAGCTGACACCAACCTGCCATACCAGTTACCTGTCTGGTTAAGTTGTGGAATAACGAAGCCTCGATGTTGCTACAATTCCATTCATAAATTCTGTCTTAAAATTCTTCTGTTGCACAGAGCATTAACAATGTGTTCCTTCTCTTGAAACTTAATCAGATTGTTTAAAAAGCGAAATACAGTAAATGATTCTGCAAACTCAGTTGAAATACGTTGGCCTTTCAGGGAACAGTTGACCTACGTGTTTGTAGTTTCTTCTTTAACGATTTCTAACTTTTCGTTAGGTGAATTTTCAGGTCAGAGAAATTCTTTATTTCACTATACATTCCATTAGCTATTACCTCTGCAATGGTATTTACTCTTTGATATTGATCGGTTTCCTAGCGTAATCGATAATCTAAAATATTTAGGCTATATCTTAATAACCACATCTATTCTTTCTGGATACTTTGTAACTATATTGTAGTAGGCCTACACATAGCTATGTAACAACTTACGATGTAATACAAATTTTTAATAAAGAAACCTTCTTTTTATAACTTATCGTGTATTGTGAATTGAGGTTTAATGTGTATTGTTTTTCAAATATTTCAATGGGATGGGTATATTATTTTTCAATATTGGGGACGACTGAATAATCTTTAAGTTTTACTGTGGAAATTGATTTTTGTAAAACAACTTTAAAACATTTTAAATTAATGTAATATATTTTTTAAATATCTCAGTAATTTATAAGGTACGGACGTCTTATCTATGGGTTCTACACGTGGAGTGGACAATGGCAATAGTTACCAGGTAATTGGTTTTCTTAATTAACTTCCTACAACCTACCTACCTAAAGCCAATTAATTAAAATATATTGTTGTTTTTGAAATAATTTTAAAAACAAATGAAACGAAAATAAAATTTAATATCTTCTTCAAGCAAACTTGACACATATGATGCAATGATAAATTAATCCATGAAATCTGTTATAGAAAGAATTTTATAATTATTTTTGTTCAGTATTTAAATATATTAACCTTTGAGTTATCTAATTAAGTTTACACTTTATACTTATTTTTATGTTATTATTACAAAACTTGCATTGTTTTAATTAACACTTATATAAAGATAACAAATTTAAATTATTATAAAAATGTTTACGGATAAAATATTTGAGTGTCGGTTTGGTACCTCGGACACTTCTGTTGATGTTGTATTTTGTGTATCCTATCCTACCCTATCTTGAGTCCTTCTAGTTCGTAGTCTTGTCTTAAGATTTCGTGCCATAACAGTTCAGTACAGCCACATGTTTTATAATTGAAATAAAATATTGTGATGGAGGCTCTGGAGGAACAGAAACTACAGCCAGATTTTAAATTTTTTGATACATCTTAATAATTTTCTTCTTAGTTGAAATTTTACAAAATAATTTTGCCGGTGCAAAATTTTCCTAATAACGTGACAAATTTGTTCGTAATTTTTAATGACTTTTGTACGATTATTATGTAAACTTCGGTAGCTATAACCTAACTTTCTCTGTTTAAAGTGGATAGAAACAATTCATAACACTAGAATGAAATCCATGTCTCAGCATCGGAAGATCTAAGGGAAGTGTATTCAGTATACCCCCAAATGTTATCATTAACGCACCTATTTTACAACTTCCAACTAAACTTTTTAATTTTACACGGCTTTCCCATAATCGTTTAGTATGAGATAGTTTAGTATGTTTAGTGTTTGTATGTGAAGATTTTACACTGACGAGTTCATTTCGATCGCTAGCACTTGTAGTAGGTTTATTTCTAAATGTCTTCCAAAAATCAAGCAATTCCGACTTCTCATTAACTACCTAACCGGTTTGGATTAATCCCATGTGGCAGTTCCCATGAAATTTTAATAAGATTTTTTTTTATACATAAAAAAAATTATAGTGCAATATAATTCAAACATTCTGATTAATCATTTTTATTTAAGATTCAATTAATGTCTCTTTTCGTTTCATTTATCTTAAAATATATACGATAAATCCATTTAACTACATAATTTGTTTAAAAACAAAATGTAATTTTATATTGATGTCTTTCGATTACATAAAGTTTTTTATTTACTTTCGTTTGTATTCTACTCCTTAATTATTTAATTGCAAAAGGTTTTTATAAAACTGTGCCTTATTATAATATACTAGACACAATTTTGTTATATAATCTAATTTTGTTTTTTTTTCTAATTGTCCTTTTTAATAGATTGTTTGAAATTTTTATGTTGGTTTTGAGCCGTTATAAAACCATTTATTATTATTATTTAAAATGTTATTCATATACAGATAACACTTATATTAAAAACCGTTAATTACTGTTTTTTCGTAACAGTTACATTACGACTGGACTGCTTACTCTGTGCTCACCTCAATGTTCAACATATACGTTTGATGGTATATCACATTTTATTTTTTATTGTGTTTTGTTACTTCTTGCTTAAGTTTCACAAACTGATTAAAAATATTTTCAAATTTTCGTTTAAAGTTTCCGTTATTATTATTATTACAATGGCCAATTCATCGGACTGTGCGTTCTTTCTGATACTTGTTATGTTGGATTTATTTTTGTACAGATTTTTATTTATAGGTTGTGCAAAATTTATAGGTTATCTAAAATATTTTTAGATCTATAAAACAGTTGTTAATTTAACGATGCTAGTACTGAGGTAACATTTCCTACTCAACATTACATAACGTCGCCGCAAAATGCTTACCGCAGCATTCTGTTAACCTTCTGAAGCAATTGATATAATTAATTTAATTTCCTTTGGTTGACCTCCTGCTAACGTTATTAAACAGATTAACGAGTTCTACATAAGTGCTACATAAAGTTTAAAACAATTAAGAACGTATAGAGTTACGGGTAGATGACATCAAAGTGATGCTTTCTACACTAGATTCTTCATACCTAAGAGCCCTTGGGTTTCAGACGTTAGACTGTATTTTTCACCTTCAAACACGAAAGGAATGATATACCAGATTTCATAACTGCTTTCAGACCCAGTCCAATAAGATGTTTCTTTCTAAGTAACGGTTATAAAAAATATTCATTGTATTTACCGTCTTGATCGAACCCATATCTAGTTTTAACCGTCATGCTTATTAAATTCCTCCTAATAACTCACACTCTCTTGATATATATCTTGTATAAATTTTCAATCGTTAATAAAATACGTTTTCTGTTCATCCAATCATTTCAAATAATAATTTTTTAACCTATAGTGGTTAAAACGCTATGTGATGTTATTGCACTATACAATTGATGTTAATACAGTTTTTTCAAATATTTATTCAATAATTAAATTATAAAAAATTGGTGGGGTAGAAATTTCTTGGTCGGAATCGAACTGAGTATCTTAATGTTCAAAGTCTTGCTCGTTGGCACTGAGCCAACCTTTCCACATCTTAAAATGTACTTCTCAAAGATGTATATGAATTGTTTTTCATATACATTTTTAAGAAGGTTGTCTTCGAAACCTCCATCGCCGAACATTAAATTGTTGCCATGGTTACCACACAATATCATGAATAATGCTCAAGAACTAAACATGAATGAAAAGAATAATATAAACAAACTGGATTAACGGTATCGAACCTTGATTCACAATCGGACAATGCGAAAGGATAGCGAAAAGAAACTTCAAAATCATGCAAGCGACGAAAAAAGAGCATATAAATAGCAACAAAGAAAAATAATAGTCCAACACTATACATAGAAAGGAAAATGGAAAATTACAAGGAAATTCGCTTTCTATTTGCCATTTAATATTGTTATTTTGAAATATGTATATACATATTTATATTAATTGTAATTATAAAATTTAAAAAACTAACAATTTTTTTAAATATTTAAATAGGAATTGCCTTTTAGAAAAAAAAAATTATATTGCATGTTCTTTCTCTCCCATTCAAATAGTGGCGATAGTCTGTACAAACAATGAGTGAACAGTTTAGCACAGTTATTTCGTAGAAGTACCGTTACAACTTCTAAGAACGTTACTTTGGCTATTTCTAACTTCACATAGCTTCTCCTAATCGTCAATAAACAGTTAATAACAGTTTGAGTTTAAATTTCCCTGCCGCTGAGGAATAAAACTATTGTGGCTAAATAGCTATCTAAGTTTAGTTTTGAATGATATTCATAAAATACTTAAGAGGGTTTGAGAGTTCCTGCGCTCAATCGTTTCAGCCTCCAAGTGACATTTATTTTTGACCACTTCCGCTTCCTCAGTCCTCTTTTTGACCGTTTTGTGATGATCCATGGCAGGACTTTTTTTTTTTTAACTTTCTTTAGTCGTGTTTACAGCAGAATAGGTGTTTTTCTTGAATTTACTTGTACACCACTTTCAACATACATTATATTTAACTCTAGTCTATTATCCTATCAATTGTCGAAACTGGCTGATCTCCAAAAGTCCATTTCTTTTAAAAGAAATTTCCACTTTTATTAATTTGTCACTCTTATAGGTTACAATAGATGTATTTTTATTATTGTTTTTATTTTGTTTCCAAAGTGTCTAGAATGTAAAGCCCTTATTATTTTCACGTATTTATTATTTCTTCTATTTCTTTTTTCACACCTTCCATGACAGATAATTTTTGTTTTTAAATATTCGTATTCTTTAAAAGCTTTGATTTTCTTTGTTGTGCTCTTTATTTCTAAATCTTCACGGTAATCCCCTTTACACACAGGCCGCCTATTCATTGTTTTCTTGATGTTGATGGTTAGTCTGGAGGCTTCATACTCGATAAGTTTACTGGTCAAGTATTCAGAGATCTTATTATGATTGAGGATTATTTGATTAGTTGATCTAAATGAATTTAGAATAGATTTATATATAGCTTTATACCACGTAATAGCTTTATATATATATATATAAGTAGTCTTAGACCTCTTACTAGTATTCGGTCTTCGGACCACCGGTTGGGAAACTAAGTTTCGGATAGAGAAAAATGAGTTATTATAAAATGAGAAAAAGTGAATTATATGATGCTATTACTTCTGGTCTAAGAGCCTAATGACGACGATTAGTAAACAGAACTATTGTAAGTTTAGCACGGAATGGTAGTTTTCTGTTAGGAAAAGAGTTTTATTGCATAAACAGATATATTTATAATTTGGGGACAAACGAACCAGTTGCCTCTATTAATAATGGTTGCAACTAAAAAATTAACAACTGTTACTACATCACTTCATATAATTTTAAAAAATAAAATTGATGGAGTTATAAACCCAACCAGGAGGTTTGTCCCTCAAAAGGTTTTGCGAAATACCGCTCATGGGTATTCCAAAACATTCCGCTCATGGGAGTTTGAGTGAGTTACAGTAGGCTAGAACTGTGGCTAAGGTCAGCCATTCTTGCAGAGCGTTTTGAACTCGTCTATAGACGAGCCACGTCATCTTCAAGGCTTATTATGAACAACTATTGATAATTCAAGGCCTCTGAATTGCGAATTGTGCAATCTTGACTAGAAAAAACCATTTCCGGACACAAGGTGGTTTTGATCACGCAATTATAATTAATAACAAAAGTGAGGTAAAAAAACTTAGAAAACAAATATATTTTATATTTAATCCCGTGTTAATGTGAAATATATTCCGAAAACGTGTTTATTCAACGTGAATAAAAGCCTACTATCAAAACTAAAATTATCAGTGTAGTATAATACTAAAACAAAAACATATTTCATATCCAACAAGAGATTGGGGAAAGGAAGCTGTAAGCCAACAAAACTAATGTTGGGACCCGTATCACGTGACTTAATGATTCAGTGATGCTTTTACCTTAAGAGATGCGTCATTCTCGGCAAGGTCTCCGGACTGGTTTTGTAAGAATCACCGTTAAGAGTCACCACGGAAGGGGTTTCGTAAGATAACAAATATTTGTTTTTCTATTTCTCTATCCAATTATTTTATTGTTTTCGGTCTTAGGAGTTAAGTTTTGCCTCTTACTGTCACTAAATTTTTCAATATCAAAAGATAGTTTCGTAATTATTTTCAGGTACATACTTCCAAAAAAATTTTTTTAATGTTTTTGTTAAAATAAAGTTCTGTAACTTAATAAACTGAAATAGATTTTACAACCTTTCAAATTTGTAAATGGATAAAATAAAAACGCCTGAAATTCTCCTCAAGTTCAAATTACTAAATTTATTAAGGTGCATTGCATATTATTTAGTTTGAAGAAGTATAATCCATTTTCAGAGTTTAGAAGTAGGCCTACTGTAAAAGGTTTTTGTAGCAAGTTGAACCTGGCTCCAACGACTACTGTCGGTGAGGATCGAATATTTTTTAGGATTTCATATACTAAAAATAAATTTAAATAAATAGAGCATATTTAAATATAGTAATTGAGTACTACTATTTATGTTGTCGATATATATATATATATATATATATATATATATATATATATATAGATAGATAGATATATACCCCCTATATATATATATATATATATATATATATATATATTTATTTATTTATTTATTTATATTTATATATATTTACGTCGTCGATGTAAAAAAATTGAATAATAGGCCTAAGTCAGAAGAAATAGATCGGAAACTCGCTTGAGATCTCAAAAAGAAACTATTGAGCCCAGCTAGGGCGTGTGTGTGTAAACATAAACTTACATACATGTTGATAATAGCAGGTTGTTAATGTGGTTTTAGATTTATCTTGGATTAGTCATAAGGCGAGGAATGAATCATGTTTCATATCTTAATGAACCACAGGTGTGACACAACGTCTTATAAAACATCCTGTTGTTACATACGGTTAAGCTAATCGTTTCAAGTTCAATTAAGCAGTGTAATCAATATCAATCAGTGACGTCATGTTCAACGCTAGTTATTGGTTGCAGAAGTAGCAACGATATACGTTTTACACACATTGTAGTCTATAGCCATCAGTGACGAACTGTTCAACGCGAGTTACTGATTGCAGAAGTAGCAACGATATTTTCTTTCATACGTTGTAATCAATAGCAATCAGTGACGTCATGTTCAACGCTAGTTATTGGTTGCAGAAGTAGCAACGATATACCTTTTACACACATCGTAGTCTATAGCCATCAGTGACGAACTGTTCAACGCGAGTTACTGATTGCAGAAGTAGCAACGATATATTCTTTCATACGTTGTAATCAATAGCAATCAGTGACGTCATGTTCAACGCTAGTTATTGGTTGCAGAAGTAGCAACGATATACCTTTTACACACATCGTAGTCTATAGCCATCAGTGACGAACTGTTCAACGCGAGTTACTGATTGCAGAAGTAGCAACGATATATTCTTTCATACGTTGTAATCAATAGCAATCAGTGACGTCATGTTCAACGCTAGTTATTGGTTGCAGAAGTAGCAACGATATACCTTTTACACACATCGTAGTCTATAGCCATCAGTGACGAACTGTTCAACGCGAGTTACTGATTGCAGAAGTAGCAACGATATATTCTTTCATACGTTGTAATCAATAGCAATCAGTGACATTCTGTTCAACGCAAGTTCAAAGATAAACCCTTTCAGACATATTGTTATTAACAGCAATCAGTCCGTTCATCGACCTGTTCGAAATTTTTCGAGAATGTTTTTTAAATAACCTTATTATTTTTCGTTAGTCAACGAAACACAGTGATTTTTCGTCATTCAAAAAACAATGATGGGGAAATTTGAAATATTTGCAAATTTTAAAATATAATGTCCATGATATTTCCTAAAATTATGTTTGTATTTCTAAAAAGTTATTTTGAAAATTCAAGTGCTTATACTAAAATTTGTGAATCAATTAACTGAAAGTTTATTCAAAATCAATGTCTGTTAGGCGACTTCAAGCAATAATAATGGTCTATACCATTCACTAGGGTCCTCATTCAATATGGTCTTCACTAGGGTTTCTTAGAGAGCCAAATAGTTTGCATGAAGGTTTAATCAGTAAAACTTACAAGTGGCCGCAAGTACAAGTGGCATTAAATAACTTACAAACAGTATGATTATAACATAAGTTTGTTACATCACTAAAATAAAGTAACTGTTTTGCATAATAAATGTAGACAAATGTAGGCCTATCTTACTTAACTCCAGGAATAACTGATTTTGTTAATTCTTTGAAACCGATGGGCGAAATCTTTTACAGCTCTCTAATACGGCATATGTTAGCAGGTTGAGAAGAAACTTAAATTCTCAAAATGTTTTCAACATTCTCAACCTAGATCTGTACGAGTTTTTTTATGAACTTCAGCTTACCGAATGTAGATTCACAGACATAATATGTAATACAAAACACATAGTATTCTCTGAACACAGTCAGTTAAGTTCGGAATTTTTGTTTTTTTCAACTGCTTTCAAAAACCGATAGTGAGCTTTATCCTTCTTTTTTTCAAAAATACAATTTCAGCCGAACTGCTGTTTTAATTCACAACAGTTTGAGGGCTGCAAAAATCGTTCTCAGTGCAGCAGCTGCCCGCGGGCCGCGTAGTGACGATGCCTGCTCTATGCTATTCATACTGCATTTTTCCTTGCAGCATTGTTCGGAGGTTGTTGGAGGATATAAAAAGGAGCAGATGGGATAGCGACTCCCTCCCATATTTGACAACTTCGGCCTAATCAAAGTATTGAGTACAAATTCGTGCTTCGGTAATAAGATCTAGACACCTTTTGTAATTACAGGTTTCAATATGTCTAATAATGTAGTTTCTAATTACTTTTAATTTTATGCTGGATGTAAGGTTTGTTTATAAATATGAATGCGAACGTACTGGGACAGCTAAAGTATGACTTGACGTGATACCCTAACCTTCACTGGATAAACAATGCATTGATGCATAAAATAAACAAGTTGCCGGCAACAACTTGCGTCACCTTTGATCTGGGTTACGCCACTTGGTCGGACGACCTTGATGTGAATCAACTAAACATAACCTAACATCCTGTATGAAGTGACTCACAATGGCGCTGCTGCCTTTTTTGTATAGCTCATTCCGACTAGAAAAATATGTGAGCCAAGCGTTTATCGAAATGAAAAGTTTTAAGCTAACGGTTTGAACGAATTTTAATTTGTATTTAGTGATAAGGTTTTTGTTGTGCTAAGCAACATTTATCAGCAAAACATTAATTATGGTCGCTTTGTACGTTTTGTTTTCTTCTTTCTCAGTGAAGAATCAAAGAGGGTTGTAATGTTAAGCAATTCTTAAGACTAAAATTAAACGAACAATTAATTATAAAGATGGAGAGCATAATAATGGTATTGCTTTAATACAGTAGAACATCATAGTTTAAATAAATAAATTAACAATATATAATTAGGACTAAAAATTATCATTGTAATGGTGAAGCAAATTTAGAAACAAAAGAGTAATTATAGGATTACTCCTAAAATTAAACACTAAACACTTAAAATTTAATTAAATTTACATAAATGGACAATTATTTTGTTAAAGTTGAACAAATAGTAGGTTAATTCAACTTTACTAAAATGAGGCATTAATCATAGCCCTATTGGGCTACAATTTAAATACAGGGATAAAGATCTAGTGGCAACAAATAGTGATAAGGAATATAGGGGTTGGGTAATAGGGTGTTAGAAAAAAAGGAGTAAACTCAATCAAATTTTATTGGTCTAGGTTATGAAAAATGTCATTGACATGGTCTTTTAAACTGGCTGAAAGATCATATTGCTTCAAATGTAAGCCAACATTCGAAGACTATATGCTTGGTTGTGATAATACTTTCACAGAAGTAACATAGTGGCATTCTCCTGTTACGTAAAACATTCATGAGGTAACAAGGTGTAGGTGATTCAATGCAAAGACCACAACTCCTCTTTAAGGCTTTAATGAACATTAGAATGGGGGAGAAAATTTCAAGTTTGTACGTACAGTGTTCAGTATAAAGGGCCTGCCAAAAACGTGATCATTTTCATCATTAGAAAAATATATAAATTAAAGAGTAAGAGGCTCTATTTTATCACTGTTATGATATATAATCATGTTTCAACTTCAGAAGATTTTCAGTCATGGCAGGACAGAGATGCACAAGTGCTTAACAACTAAATGTTACAATATTTTAATTTATGTAAGTCGTTCTTGTGCCTTTTGAGTTGTCCTACATTTATATGTTTGTAGATATTTGTAACTGTGTCAGAGATCTTTTAAGATGTTTTTAAATACAGCAAGTAAAACAAGCAAAAGTGACATTTCTTCACAAAAACTCAAAGTACTGTACAGTATTTTACAATTTACTAAATTTAATTTACTAAAATTACTTGGTAATATCCAAAAAACTTTTACTTTTTCCCACAAAACTCACCTCAAATAAAAGAGTTAATTATGATTTTATTTTGCAGAATTCTATGAAAAGCAGTCATCGAATCCTACAGAAGACGTAGAGGAGATAGAAATAGTTCCATATGGGAGGCGATCACAGCTCCCTTCTTTTGATGATGATCCAACCAGGGACATCTTCACTCCCGACTTCACACGCAGCTCCTTTAACCCCTTTGCTAATGATGCTCTAGACAGCTTTGTAAAGCGAATGAATGGTAAGGCTAAAATTTAGTCAACACAATTTCTTAAATCCGCATGTTAGACAAAAACAAACTCTCTGCATTCTCAACAAATGGACTCATCACCAATGTTTTTTTTTCTATCTGTATGTATCCCATTTTGTAATAAAATAAACTTTAAGAGTGATGGATAGTTTAATGGATACATTTATGTTAGTATTAATCTCTCTCTCTCCCTCCCCCCCCCTCTCTCTCTCTCTCTCTCTCTCTCTCTCTCTCTCTCTCTCTCTCTCTCTCTCTCTCGAGAGAGAGAGAGAGAGAGAGAGAGAGAGAGAGAGAGAGAGACTTGAGTCCGATAAACAAAGTTGGTAGGACAGTTAGTACAGGGGACTTGGTTGAAGGAAACGATGTTGGTAGGAATTGTGACTAAGTAGGGGATAAAGTTATGGGGGGGGGGAAATTCATAATATTAAAGTTATTAAAAAGGGTTAAGGGAATTAATTTGTTAAAGGGGAAAGTGAGATAAGGAGTTGTTAAGTGTGAGGAAAGTACTGAAGAGTAGCGAGTCTAGAAACTACCAACCAATCTCAAAGGTGCAGCGAGCGAGAAGGCAAGTCTAAGGATAACCATCATACCAACTCTAGAGAGTAAAGTCCAAGGATAACTCTGGATGTTCAGTGAGCCACATATATAAATTATATACATTTTTTTGTTGCAATAAGTAATAACATTTCCTCCAACCCCCTAAACATTTTTTTCAAATTTAAATATTCAGAGTATGTTATTTGTTATCAATAACGCTTTGTTAGATATTCATCTATGCATCATCCAGATCACAGTAACCTTTTAAACAATCCAAAGTATAAATAACTAAATTGTATTATCTATTGAGAATTAGATAAAGATTGAGTTCAGCTAGGTAACTATTGTGTAGGAGAGATTCTTTCTTTTGTAGTCATTTTGTAGTAGTTGTTAAACATTTTATATGGCTAAATTAACTAGAGTTTGTCACCTAACAGGGTATTACTTTATATTACCTAGTTAGAAGTATATACAATAGTGAAAGTATAGAAGCTGTCACTTAAAAGGTAAATATAATTAATAGTTACACTGGTTTGTATTATCTTGGCAAAAAACCACTACTTACTGATTTATTCAGTGCTGAATAAATCAGTAGGTAGTGGTTTTTTTCAAAGATAATACAAACAAGTGTAATTTCTACAAAAACCTCGAGATGTACAACACAAAAACAGCAAGTAATAATTAATAGTTTGTTAATTTTGATAAGTTCAATAATTATTTAAATCTTTTTGTTTCTAACTGTGTGTGGTTGTGTGTGTGTGTGTGTGGTTTCGTCAAAGCTATAAAAGAACAAAAATCTGAATTTGTTTCTGTTGATTTCTGAGGATGATTGTTTTACAATCAATATGTACCTCAGGTAGTATGAAAAATTATTGTGGTTAAAGGGTGTTTTGTATGATTACAAAGTCATAACAGTTTGTTTGAATATAGTCATCATAAGGTTAGTTTTTTTACGTATATGTGTAGTTTATTATTTTATGTATTTATTGTTCATTACATAGTTTACAGTAAGCTTAAAGAAAGATAGTGGTATTGAGCATGAGTCATTGGTAAAAAAACTGTTACATATTATTAACTAAACTATATATATATATATATATATATATATATATATATATATATATATATATATATATATATATATTTAGTTTAGTTAATAATATATATATATATATATATATATTAACTATATATATATATATATATATATATATATATATATATATATATATATATGTTAGTTTTGTTAGGTAATAATTAATTAAACATATTTTAGATTTGATGGAAGCTCTACAGAAACGTTTCAGCATTGTTGCAGATAGAATACCAGATCTACCCCAAAATGGAACACTTTTTGTATTTGGCGATGGACCAGTTCAAAATAAGTCTACATCCACCACAAAAGTAAGTATTAATATATAATTTTCAATGTAAAATGATATACCTGGTTCACAAACTTACCAAAATTGGTTCTAGAGTGTTGGAAAAAGTTTTGTTTCAGACTAATATTTTTAATTTAATAACTAAAAATAGGTTTAATAAGGTTTATGCAATAGATTGAAATAAAACCTTGAAAATAACCACATAAATCATTTTAGGCATTAAAGTTCTGGCTCAGTTACATATATTATAAATTTGTTAAACTGTTATTTAAGGAGTTCAAACATTAAGGTTTTAAGTAATTACTGAGTAACTAAGTGACTTAACTGTGTGACTAAGTACTTTTCAACTTGTTGATGTAGCAATCGTTTCATTTATGAAGCTAACCCACTACTCGTACTAAAAACTACTCATAGTTTAATCAGAGAATTCAAGATGATTACAATAAGTAACTTTTATAAAAGTTTCACTGATTACCATGAACAACAAAATAAATAAAACATTGCATATTTAAATTAATATTTAGATTTTTTTTTTAGATGTATTAGTTTAACCCTATAATGCACACCAGGGTACTATAGCACCCTAATAGTGTTTGCCTATGATAGCAGTGGGACCCATGATGCATTGTGTATTCTCAGTTGATGAGGTTATGTTTAGAGATCTAATCTTAAAAAGTATTTTTAAGATTTGTTGTGTTTTTTATAAGTTTTGAGGTACTGTGGAACTCTAGTGAGTGAATGAACTTTAGTGGGTGCCATTAAAATCATAAATATACACTAGAACTCCAATTATCCAAATTGCAGAATATGCAAATGGCTTTAAGATTTTCAGAAAAAAAATAAGATGAAAACGTACAGCAACTTCTAAAATAATGATATTGTCTACATTCGCTATAGTTGTTTTCTCTTTGAAGCTAGTATGCACTGCGTAAAAATTATTTGGATGCTGTGTTACCTTCTCAGTGCATTTCTCTTCAGTTGGCTACCGTCTATCGCCAGGTGCCTGGCCACTATTCATTTTGATTAGTGAGTTGTCATTATTAATTTTGATTTGTGAGTCAGTGTGCTTATGACCTGCTACTTAGATAGTATTCTTTCGCATTGGTCATTCGTTTTGTTTGTGAGTGCGTTGTGGCTTCTTGAGCGACACCATGGCTTCTAAACGAAAGTGAGTTGTCTCACCATTAGCGGATAAACTGATTATAGATCATTTTTAGAGTTATGGGTAAACAGTGACCTGAAATATACAGTGTTGGAGAATCAGTGATTTCAGATATTAAGAGGAGCAAACCTACACTTATAAACTTCGTGTCAGTGCCTGTAAATGTAGATGAAAATTCTTCAAAAAAATCAATTGAGGCAGTAAAAAACAAATAATTAGAAGATGCCATTTATGCCATTTTAAAGTGGTTTTTGGAATAATGTTCTGTAGGAAACCCGATTTCGGGTCCGATTCCTTATGGAAAAGCTCAGAAGCTTAAAAAAAGAACTACACAAAAATATAGGTTCTTCTCCCATTTGCAATAAACTTATACATACAGTAATTAATTAAAATTGACCCTTTTTGAAAAGTAATCCACCTATCCAAATTTTTGTTTATCTAAACGAGGTTCAGTCCCAGTTGATTCGGATGATTGGAGTTCTAATGTATTTTTTTATTGTTATAGCATCACCTTTATTAGTTAGAATGGTAATAGATCCTTCTTCAAGCAGGTTTAGTGACTTCATCCTGAATTATTTAAATGAGGATGAAGAGTACTTAGTGATGAAAATGTTAGTGGTTGGGAATATTTCACTGAAGGTTTATCCAAAGTTAAAATTAGTAAATTGTATACTGTACGTTTATTTGAAATTTTTGTACTGGGGATATGTGGGATTTTATATATATGAAGTTCATATTTATGAGCAGATTATGTCCCAAAATAGATTTAAATTCCTACTCAATTAATAAATTTATGAGCATTGTGGACTAAATTTTTAACTAAATAAATAAAAAACATGTATTTCAGTACTTCTGAAGATGATTACCAAGAAGAATTGAAATGTACATGAAGTAATTTTAGTAAAGTTTTTTGTATTGTGGTTAGTGGGTCCTACTCAATTGTTTAAGGTTTGATAATCGAATAACTTGAGATGTCAAAGATCAATTTGTACCTTTAGAGTTAGTGAAATATCAAATTATAAAGCAAACTACTACACACCTCATTCACTGATTTTAGTGATAAATAGAACCAAACCAATGCATACTATGGAGTATAATTTAACATTGGACAAACTCTATTCTCCTTCCTGAAACCTATGTCAAGATGTCTTTCTGATGGAATTAAAAAAGAGCTCCAGTTATAACAACAACCACAACCAGGTAAAAGAGAAGAATTTCGAAAACAATCCAAGTCTTCAGGATGTCCAAAAAGCAATGATAGAAAGACAAATACCTTCTGTTCAAGTACCTTCTGATAGAATAAACCAATATCCACTGAATGAAAAAATGAAGTTTATTGAACCTACGTTGATTGAAACACACAATCTATCGCTTGATAATGAATCTTTAGTAATATCTAATTACTATATGTTTCAATGTTTTCATGGATTTTTATCATTAAAATAATTATGATTTTAGTCCATTTATTGCGGTGCTACAGGGTGCTGTAATATACTATTGTTTTGTGTATGTTTTCTAAGGTTCAATATACACTTTGTTGTTATTCCGAAAAAATCATTTTTTTTCTCATATCTATAATAAAGAATAATCACTAAGAACTAAATCAAATTTAAAAATAGATAACTACGAGTTCAAGCCCATACCTTGAATTAAACAATAAATTTAACAAACAATAAGGATTACTAAAGACAAGAAAGCTCTTTTCTCAACCCATTTTTCACAATGTCACAAATTTTTGTATATTCTTAGAGGCACAAAAAAAAAGTTTTTACATAAAAGTTTTAATTTGGCAGGGCATACCAAATAAATGTATATGCTCATTATGTACTAATTCACATCAGGTTTATTTATTTCCATAATTTTGGGTTTTGATGTTCCATAATTTGTATTAATCTTTCTTACATTACACCAAACATTTAAAAAAAATATTGTTTTAATAAATGGTGATATAGATTTCTTAGTTTTTCAAATAATATCTAAACAACAGTTGAATATTATTTTAAAAATTTCGGTAGTTTGAAATTGTGATGAGTTATATCTATGATTTTGACTATTTATTTAACATTTCATGCGTTTAGGTCATCGATGGAAATGTTGTCACAGTCAATGAAACGACTTTTTCAACAGGAGATAATGTTTTTCATTTAGAAGTAATTAAAGTAGAAAGAAAAGGAACTGATGTCGAAGACAGGATCCCAAGTGAAACAACTGAAAATACTAATGTGCCACCTACAACATCAACAGAAAACAGTAAACCAGAAGAAAACAATGAAATCCCCAAAGAAAAGGTAGGTTCTGAAGTCGACGACCTTAACAAGTCTTAAACCAATCACGATTGAAACGAAATATTTAGTATCTTATAGTAATGTCTAACCTTCAGCTTTATATTACCAACTAAATATAAGTAAAGTAAGGATAGCAGTAAAAACTATAAAAGTCTATACACGGAAAATTCTCTTAATAAAATTACTTGTCTAAAAATAAATAACACTTTTTGTCATAAATTGCAATTTTTATTTCTAAATTTTCAACAAACATAGATTTTTTATATGGAAAGAATTACAATATTGTGTTTCTAAATTTTGTATAGATGCAATAAAAAATGTTTTAAAAAAACTTGTCAAAATTTAAGGATTTTTAAACTCCAAAATTTAGCAAATTTTAAAGTCATAACTATATTTAAAGAATTAATATTTATACAGTTTTCTTTTAGCCTGTTAGTTTTACATTTTTATAATGATACCTAGTTTTAGTTGCCTAATAATGAATGTATTTGCTTAATGTCACAAAATAATATAAATTGGCAATTAGAAATAAGTTGCTTAGTATAATTTTAAACTAACTAAATACTAAGTTTAAACATAATCAAAATAACATTTGGAAATAACAATTAACATTTATAAATTCTCTGTTGCAGGGTTTTAATTGTAATAAAGATATTCAAATGAATTTATTTTGAAAATTAGAGTGTGGTAAAATTTAATCAGCACATATGAAAATCATTGTATATAGATTTAGTTTATTTATTGCATTGTTTTTTCTAACCACACAAAGCAATTTCTTGTTAGCAAAAACTTTTCTGTTCACAGCATGATTTTTTATTTTTGATTACAATTTTTTTTTTAAACAACTACCGTTTTTAAGAGCACAAAATAATGTTTATAATTTTATATATTGTTACTTAAAGTAGTTTGTAGAGATTAAATGTGAAGTAAATTTATTGAATAATTAAATGTTTGGTTTTATAGTGCCAATAAAGTTTTATTAATGTTTAATATTTTGTAAATTTAATTCAGATCCCTTTCACTGGTGGAGGGATTTTATGGTTTTTTAAATTTTCAAAATTTATTTGCACAATTTTGTTTTAGTATGGGTTTGTGCTTGCATGCGTGTTGGTGGTTGTAAGAACCAAAAGCTACTGTATTGTTGTCATACTAAATATCAATAACTAAAATACTGCACTATAACAAACTCTAAAAAACTATTCTGCATAAATATTTATTGTGCCCTTCTTTTTGCAACAAGTATTTTAGTATTACTTTTGGTTCATATTTGTTTGGTTTCGGTTGAACAGTTTAAGGCTTTGTTTTTTTATCTGTGGCTATGCATGTTCTTAGTTTTATATTATGTTTTGATCTTTTCTGTTTTTCTAATACTTTTATACTTTAAAAATATGCAACACTTCCCTAAAGTAGCAATTATTTTGTTTTAAAATTAGAATAGCTGTTTTTTTTACAATGGGATACATGTTCTGAAATTGTTGACCTTCTTCAAAAGCAAATCAGGAGATACTTTAGGACAGGGTGAAACATTTGTATGCCTATATTATTGGCTCTTTTCAAGGTGGTTATATCAATATTAATATTTTGTTGTTATGCTAATGTATTACAATAACCAGTATTAAGTTGGGAAACACCTGAGTCCTACTTACTATGATACAACAATCTGCAGGGTTTGGCAAGAATAATCATTATCCTTAACTCATGAAACAAATTTGTTTTAGTCATACAAACCTTTATTATTGTTTACCCATTTGAGTTATATTCCTAGTTATATATAAAATATTGAATTTATTTAATGATTAGTATTTGTATAATGGATTTTTAAGGTAACGCTGATACAGAAACTAAATTTGAAATTTAGTGTTTTATGTGCACAACTTGGTTAAGGAGCCAGCTAAAGCTTATCTTTTTGGTACACACACCCAAAATGTATAACATCAATACTCAAATGTACTTTTTACAAAGCATTAAGTAATTTCTTTAAACTCAACAATTCAACTGATTTTTCACCAAACTCAAAGAGAGTTGTTTTGTAAATTATTTTTCTTCTCTTAGGGATTTGATCATTTTTGTTAAAGTTCAGACTGACCATTGACTATATCCCTGGTAAATTTATAAACACACAAAACATGGCTAAGGGGAAAAGTCTTATTCTAGAAAAAAATATGATGTGTGCATTTTGTTTCTTAAAATTTAGTTTACCTAGGCAATTAAATGGAGGGACTTTTTAGCAGCCTTGTTTCAAATTATCGAAAAATGTCTTCTCTAATAACTAATCAGTAAATTTGTTTTTTCAATAACTTCATCCTTAATAAACTGTAAGGGTTAGATCTAGGCACCTAGGCCCAGAATAAGAAAAATGTGTTGCACTAGGAAAATACTTAGAATATACTACTGTTGTAAATTTTACAAAAGTGCTAGTAAAAAAAGGTTGAATAATTTGGATAATCCTTTACCTGGGTAGCATCCAAAACTTTACTATGCTTGTAATCCTTGATTAACTCATAGAAAGCTATGTTTAAAATGTAGTTTGAGATACTTAATAAGTTTTTGAGTTTTTGATATTCAGAGTTACCTGTTGGTAAATAACTAAACATTAAAAAAGATATAGTGAAGAAAGTAAAAGGTCTAAGAATTGTCATATAAAAAAATTGGTAGTATTTCTTTATTCAAGTATTATTCCTGTGATTCCAATCCTTCTAGTAGGACAGAGGTTTTAGATAAATTCAAAGCTTGAAAAACTTTTATAAAAATATAATCAATTTAACTAGCCAAACTACTTAAATTGAGCATTAGGGCATGCGTTATAAGTGACAACTACTTTTAATATGTCTGATGAATAGTTTTTGTTATTATAAACATTGACAACATGTATGTACTGTATTTATACAGTTTTAAATATTTAAATAAAAATTTCAAAGGACCCACCAATGGCTTATTGAATTATTATTTCTATAAATAAGTTTAAATAGGTGTGAAAAACTTTGAACAAAATACTGTTTTACATGTAATTGTTTCAACAGAACCTACATTTTTCATGTGAATAATTATACACAAATTAATTTATGAAACATTAACAGCAAATCTATTAAACATCAAATAATTGTAGTTGAATTCCAACTGGTTTTAGCTACCATTGGTTTATAACGGTGGTTACAATATAAATCATTATTTTATTGCTAAGAAGATAAATATTTTTTGTACTGTACAAAAATATTTAACAATACCTTTTTGAAAAATTAGTTTATAATAAAATTATAACAAATTAGAAAAAAATTCTGATTTTGGTTCTACTAAATCTTTCAGATTTTATGCTTAAATTACATCTCCTTGTGGTGATTAATAGTTGTGGAATAAGTTAGTATTTGTATTACCTTCTTGAAATAGCAAAGATTTACAGATAGCTGTTTTCTTTAAATAGCCTTACCACAACTAATTAACACTGACTTCTTAAAACAAGTTTACCAACCTTCAGCAGGATTATTTTAGTACCATTCTTAGTATAGATTATGTTTAATGAACCATAGGGGTTTAGAAATCATAGAAGAGTTCTTGTGTAAAATTGTCAAATACACATGGAAATACTGTTTGAAATTCTAAGTACTCTATTTACATGTGGAAATGTACTTGAAACAACAATGCTATACTCTTAAAAAAAGGCTGTAAAAATTCTTGTTTTTTTCTATATTAGTTTTGATAAAATAAGAGTTCTATTATGGTCAGCCATTATGTAGATATTCTATTCCCAATAAGTATATTTTAGATGAGAAAAGTAGAAACTGCATTTTCTTACACAATGGTTTACTTAATTTTATTATGAAATTTTAGATCCCCTAATTTACACAAAAATATTGCCTAGGTAATTTTCAAAGCATTTGATGTTTTCGTATTACTAACAACCTCCACAATTTTTAAAGAAGGTTATTGAATAATCCAATTTAAAAATCTAAAAATTTGCAGTACCGGTAAGTGATTGTTATGGTTTGGATGCACAAAATGTTTACCAGTATACATTATATAAAGTTTTTAGACATTATAAACAGTTTATAAATTATAATGTTTATAAACAGTCTTGTATTTTAGAAGACAGGTTCTAATCATCTTCATAAACCATTTAGGAATATGTAACTTGGTATAATATTCACATCATATCTAATGATCTATTATTCTGTAAATTAATTTGAATGTCATAACTTATTTAAATGTTAAATTATTAACTACACAAAAATATAAAACATTTTATATTCTAAAAAAAAGGGAATTACAAGCTGGTAGTAAGTAATATTGTAGTACAGAACAACACTAAAATTGACACACATTTTAATAATAACAATTACAAATGTTTGAGAATAAAATTTTAAAAATTTGTTTATTCACGTAAGAAGAAACAATATTTTACATCCAATTTATTTATCAACATCTATGTTTGAGTTCTCTTCTAGCCATGATATGTTTTTAGCTGTTCATCCCAATCAAGATTTTTAGATTTATACTGACAATCCAGATTTATACAACACTATTCATAGTAGGTCCTGATCTATGTGAATTCCACAGGAGTGGAATTTTATACAATAAAATAATAATTACAAGTCTCTTGTATCCCTAATTTGTTTTTGAAGAGTTATTGTATTATTGTATTAGACGTTTTTGACATTAAACCCAATTTTAATAATATTTTAGTATTTGTTGATTCCATCTTTACGTGAGCTACTAGTTTTCACTAAAAACTTGTAAATTTTTACAAATACAAGTGTTATACAAATACAAATTTTTACAAATATTTACAAGTGTTTAATATTTTAGTCCCGATATATTTAATATATTTAATATTTATTGGTCCCGAAAATATTATGACTACAAAAAGAATAGGTTTGGTTTATACAAAAATAAAATACGGCATAAATTATACATTGTATTGTGTGGCAGGAAATGTCACATTAAATATTTCCTTTATATTTTAAGAGTCTGTAGTATTTGTTGTGAGCTTAATGTGACCATGCAAAAAGCTTGGCTTAGTGAATGAATTATTATGAAAATTTCTGTCATTTGAAATTTGATGTTATTTTATGTGTTGCACTTGACTGCTTGATTGTTTAGTTCACAAATTCAAATTTTCCTAATTTTTTTCTATAAACAAAATAATTTTTTCCTATAAACAAGAAACATTTAGCTTCGTAATATGTAAACCGTTTTTTCATATTTTTAATAAGTACATACAGGCATTAATTGCTGTGTAAAAAATGTTAAAACATAAATAGTGAATTTAAGAAAAAGAACATTATAAAAACAACCTAATTTTTATCAGTAGAAAAGTTATCTCTTTTAAATTAACCCCATCTAGTAAATATTTTGTTTACAATAATTATTTGAATGTTATACTGCATAAAATAAATGTTCAAATTTCAATGAAAGACAGAAACATATTATTCCTGTCCACTCTGTGCACGCTTATATGTTCGCTTTCACTCTATCCTGTCAGGTGTCGTTCGCTGAATGGGACTCCTCAGAGACTTTGTCTGATCTGGATTTAACACACAATGAAGTTGACTCAGAAACATTCAACGAGTTTGATGACGTTTCAGTAATGAAACCTGTTCAAGTAATCGACTTGAGCAATGATGTTTTAGTCAATAAACTTGTCTCAGATCAAGCTCAAGGTCAGGGTCTGTACATGATGGATCCGAATGCAGAATTTATAGATGTTGAAGATATAAAGGACAGACGAGATTACTTCAAATACACACCAGAAAAAGTAGTTAGAATATGAGATTATCTCAAGTTGAAATGAACAATTTTAAGTGTATGTTATTTTTATTCAGTTTAAGTTTTAAAGTAATTCTCTATAAATTTCATTGACTGTAAAAGATTCACTGTAAATGAACTTTTAAATTCATAGTAACAAACATAAATTGTATACATTTTTTTTAGTGAAATTAATTATGAGAATTGGTTTTTAAAACATTCAAAATTATTTTTATAGTTGAAGTGCTTTAATTTACTGTCCAAACTGTCAACTCAAAGAATTTATCAATTTACCTAGAGAAGGGCAGTGGTTTTGATTAATTTTTAAATAACTGCAGCTGTTCATTTATAATATTTTTAATCAGAAATTTTGCAGAAGAAAATTTGTAACAAAAAGAATTATTGCATTATTTGCTATGTTATTATATTGTTATAATAATGTGCTATCATTATATCCACGCTACTAATTTTAATCAAGTGTTAAACATAGAAAAAATGAGTGCCTGTAAATGAAAAATGAGTGCTTAATTAATGTGTAATTGAGTTATATTTTCATATTTTTTTAGGGGAATTCTAAATTTGTTTATTGTAACTATTTTGTGTAAATGTACTTGATCTTACAATAATATGTTTTTAGCACTGATAATAATGTAATACTTTATTATATTTTTTAATGAGGATTGTAAATATTTATTTTAGAAAGAGTTCAAAGGGTGAACAAATTAGGCTGTGTATTTGAAAACCATGACATTAATCAGTTTTAGAATTATTTTTAATTTACCATGTTAATAATTTTATAAAATATGAAAATAAATTGTAATCAAAACTCTAGTACCTGGTTTAAATTAAGAAATTCTGCTCAGCATAAAATATGTGTTTTATTCAACATTTTCCTGTAAGTTAGTTCTTACCACACCATATTAAAGAAGTTGTTAACTATATGCTGATGGAAACCAAAACAAGGAAAGTTGTTAGATGATAGTTCAAAGTCTGTGTCTGATGTATCTAAAATTTTAAATCTCTTGAAGTCACATTGATCTTGATGAGCCGGCACTGTAACTTCAAGAAGCTGGCTAGAAATAAAAAAAATGTTGCGAGGGTGAGACATCTGATAAAAACCAATTTTTTCAATATTTTTTGAAAAAATACATCTAAAGTTTATTTTTATTGAAGGTTTGTAGATGGCAACATATAAATGCAATCTATAAAAAATAATAAGTTTTCTCTTAACATGCATTTTTAGTAAATTTTCTGTTTAACTCGTAATATCTCATTTAATTGTGCAGCAATTGATTTAGAATTTTAATATAACAACTTACTGCCATTTCTAAGTACTTTAGCACAACTAGAAATTTTATTAACAATAAAATAGTTTATTTGAGAGTTTTGTGATATTTTTTGAAGTTTTAAATTTAAGTTTCTTGATGTAATCATCTTGAATTCACTGATTAAACTAACTTTACACTACTTAACTAAGTGAATACGTAATTGCTTACTTGCTGACGCGTTTCAAAACGATCGTTTCTTTTTCGAAGCTAACCTTCTACTAGCGGCTTCTGGCTCTTTACAAACGGTATGACAGGGTTGGATTTATGACATTGGGTGAGGTGTCGGCGTCTTGTATGATGTATTTGAAAAGACTATTGGCTTCGAAGTTTGTGTGGTCATTAAGTATACTTTCCCTGTCTGTTGCGTAGTGTTTGTAAACACCATCTAACAGCCACAGAAACAAACCATACAAAAAATAACAAATACATATCCCTCACCTACCACAATAAAAACACACACATAGCCTCCACATTTAAAAAACTCCATTACCAAATATCCTACAAAACAACAAACACGCTAAGAAAACATATACAACCTTTTCAAAAAGAAACTGACGTATACAAACTCTCAGGTATTTACAAATTAACTTGCAACGATTGTCCCAACTATTACATCGGTCAAACCGGCAGGTCATTCTACACACGCTTCGATGAACACATTACCCAAACAAAACAAACAAACCCTAAATCCAGCTACACAAAACACCTAAAAACACCTAACACACACATACCGACATACACACTAATTTAAATATTCTACACACATTAAAACAGAGTAAAAAACTAACAACCTTAGAAAAATATGAAATCTACAAACACTACGCAACAGACAGGGAAAATATACTTAATGACCACACACACTTCGAAGCCAATAGTCTTTTCAAATACATCACACAAGATGCCGACACCTCACCAAATGTCATAAATCCAACCCTGTCATAAATCTAACCCTGTCATACCGTTTGTAAAGAGCCAGAAGCCACTAGTAGAAGGTTAGCTTTGAAAAAGAAACGATCGTTTTGAAACGTGTCAGCAAGTAAGCAATTACTTATTCACTTAGTTAAGTAGTGTAAAATTAGCAATCATTTTAAATTTATACCACAAATTTTTCAAATTCTTATCAAATCAAGGAGTCCTACAGTTTTTGTCTTAGAAAATTTGTGTTCTTAAGAGGGGAGTTGAAAACACCTAAAAAATCATGATTTTAACAATGCTGCATAGTTAAAAACAATAATTTGAAAATTTTCAATACATCTTTGATAAATAAACTTTAAACATTAATAAAAACACACAATTTATACAGTCAATTCCTACTTAGGTAAACAAAGAAAATTTTATTTTAGTTACTTATTATTAAATAATTACAATTATATAAATAAAGCAACATCACCTATAACAGCTGTTCTAACCTATAACATAAAATCAGCTATTTATCATTTATTTTAAGTAAGATAGGACGATATAATTATATTGCATACCTAGCCCTGTTTTGTGAAAAGTTTGTTTCTCATGTGTAAAACTAAAATAATTCATTATTAAATTTAAATAATGAATTAATGTTTGAAAAACTGCATTAACATTGTGTCATCCACTACGTGTTTGAAAAAATTTATTTGTACTTGAGTGGATGAATTAAAAGCATTTTATTAATGATTGAAATATATATATATATATATATATATATATAGGAATTTTTGGACTTGATAGGAGACTGACAGACCCACCCCAAGGCAACAGTCCAAAACTGCAATCTCCTGGAAACAAGCACATATAAAACACATATAAAACACTTTTGTTTTTCTCTTTCTTGACTGAGGAGGATCGTGTTGATCAGGATGTTTCAAGTGGAGGTGTATTAAGTGTTTTATATGTGCTTGTTTCCAGGAGATTGCAGTTTTGGACTGTTGCCTTGGGGTGGGTCTGTCAGTCTCCTATCAAGTCCAAAAATTCCTAAATAAGCTTTAAGCTCTACTAGAACTAACCTATATATATATATATATATATATATATATATATATATATATATATATATATATATATATATATATATATATATAAGGAGAGTGTAAACTAGAGCCATAGTTCTTATGAACATTCTAAACAAATACAATTCCACATTGTAGTTGAGAATTAGCTATGAGAGTATACCAGGGATTCAAACCATGAAAACTCACAATGAATTTAATGACATCTTTAAACTTAGAATGTTGATCTTTACTTATAACTTTTTTTTTTAATTTAAAAAAAACCTCTTAAATATCTGAAGAATATTTCTTTACAATAAAAATATAGATAAGGATTTAAAAAAAAGGTTTTCTGGTTAGGAGGTTTTATTTATTTAAAATAAAAAATTACAACACAGTTGCTCCAAGGGGTTATTTTACTTATAACCTTTGTGCTATATCAAGCCCAGGTCTGCTCAGGCAACCAAAAAAGAAATGTAGGTATTACTTATAGGTTGTAACACAAAGTTTCATAATTCGAATTTCCGTCACTCACATTACATTTACTACATTACTAAAGTTTCCTGCTGGATGTTGTTCTTATTAGTTATGAAACAATTGCTGTAGCAATTTACTTGCCTCTGGTAAAAGTAGAAGAATCATGGCTCAGATATATTAAAATGTGTATTAATTCTTATCTGTACTAAAGCCAGAAAATCCTTTTGAGGGCTATTGGATTTTGAAATTCCAGGGGGGGGGATGGCAGCTAATTTATACTATTTCAAGGTATTATAATGTTTAAAAATATAAACAAGATGATTTTAAAAAACTATAATTTTTCTTGGAGGATTAAACTCAACCCCTGGTTGTTACTTATTTAATAGTAATTTCCGTATTGTTTAATTATATAAGCACACAAATGTGAATAGTTAGTTTGTAAGTTTCTCAATAGGCACACACGATATATATAAATATAACTAATGCATTTTGTTGTCCATGATGTTTCGTGAATACTCAGATAATAACACACACTCAAAGGCACTAACAAAGACTTATATAAGAAATTTTCTACCTCTAAAACTGGCTAAAAAATTACATAAAACAAATAACGAATCACAAAACAAAAAAAAAATGATAAATTCCAATCATCAGGTAAATAGAAACTAAATTATACATACTGTAATAAATTCTATATTCGGCAAATAAGTAAATTTTCAACAAAGATTCAAAAGACATGACACTCATTTTAAAGTGACACTAAACCACCTTTTGTTAACCTCATAATATAATCAAGTCATCGCTTAAGAATCATCACTATAAATTCTCCACATTAAATCAGGGGACATAGGCTACAGATATAGTCTACATTTTTTGTTTTCCCTATAACTCCGTTTTTAGAAAGTATGGAAAAGGTACCACTTCAATAGCTGTTGTTGATAAACTAGTCTGCCTTATCAGTTAGTGTTTGTCATTAAGATAGGATGAAAAGTCAATTGGGATATTACACCTGTAGCCCAAAGATCATTTTTTTTATGAGTTAATAGTACCCCCTCCCCATTACAAGTGTTGGTATTTTTAATAAACTTATATAAGATGACTCTTTAAATGAAAAGGAAACTTTATTGAAAATGTCTAAGAGTGAGTATGTTGATAAAAAATTTCAATTTGACATATTTGCTTTGGAAAGGATTACAACTGTAATCATTCACAAATAGATTCAATGGCTATCAATGAAGGTAATGTGGATGACAAGACTTTAGTAAATATACATTTACCAACAATAAATTTTAAAATGTTAAGAAACAAAAAAAGGTCACCTGATTATTCAAATGTAAGCACAAAGTGGAGAAATATTATTTTACATTTACCTGTACCGAAAAATTAAACCAGAAACACAAAAACTGAATGTTTTGATCTATTTATTGTTAAAAAAATAATAAGTAGCCTATTTATTATTTAGCTGGCACATACAGTTTTGTAAAGAATATTTTCAGTGCGTAAAAGATCCAAGAGATGATATAGACAACAAGTGAGGTGCTGGTGAGAGTAATGTGCTGGTGCAGGTGCAAGAGAGAGGAACTGATTTACCTGGAACAGCTGCAAGATAAATAGATATATTTGGGCACAAGATTTGTCCCATACCAGTATATAATTTTTGTACGGAAAATAAAACATTAAAAAATTACAAAATGTATAATTTTTTACAAAATTTTTTAAAAATTTAATAATTTTAAAAATACATTTCTGACTATCCGAACTTTAAATTTTGTAAATTTGTGAAAACTTACTGAGACAGAACATGAAGAATGTGGTGATCTTCATCAATGTCTTCTGCTTGGAAATGTCGGGTCAAAAAGTAATTTTTTTTCAATTTTTAGAAAAACACTACTTTATCAAATTTAAAAAATAAAAATTGGAGTAGTAAAATTGACGATGTAAAAGTAATCATGTGACAAAATTTAAACATAAATAATCTAGGGTTAAATGAGTACAAACAATAACTATTTTATTTACAACTTTTTTTTTTTTAAAAAAATGTTTTAACTTGCCTATAGTAGCACTTACTTTTTTGTGTTGAGGACGGCCGTTTCGGGAGATGTGTCCCTTTTTCAACTCAGACCGTAATTTGTATTTTGGCGTAATTGGGTGTAATTTTATGTTTTAGACATTGTATGTTGAAAGAGATGTGAAGGGAAAGTTTTGTTACCTTGAGATGTACGTTACGGTATCGATGGATGGTTGATGCTTGGCTTGCAATATTAACATTTGTTGATTCCATCTTCGCGTGAGCTACTAGTAATCACTTACAACTTTTTTTTTTTTTTTAAAAAAATGTTTTAACTTGCCTATAGTAGCACTTACGGTCTGAGTTGAAAAAGGGACACATCTCCCGAAACGGCCGTCCTCAACACAAAAAAGTAAGTGCTACTATAGGCAAGTTAAAACATTTTTAAAAAAAAAAAAAAAGTTGTAAGTGATTACTAGTAGCTCACGCGAAGATGGAATCAACAAATGTTAACTATTTTATATTAATTCAAAATCCTCTAAGCTAGACAAGCAACAGATGAAGAGAACATAACAAAGGTCTATGATGTGTTAATAATAACATTATTAACATTAATTAGAGTAAACTATTACAAATTATTATTTTTTTGTCAAATAAACAAAGGGTTTTAAGTTACATAGTTCTTTGTAAGAACTGTAGTTCTGAAAAGTCCGTTTGTTTAAACAAATGTATTATTAAAATGAAACAAACCTCCAACTAAAAATTTACTGTGAAAATGGGAAAAGGTTTAATAGTTTGTGAACAAATATTTTTTAAATTTGTTAAAAATATTTTTATATTTTTTTACAAAATGACATGCAAATGTAAGTATTTATTGCATAATGAGTGAATAATTTTGAATTTACTTGCTGACATGTTTTGAAACAATATTTTCATTGATGAAGCTGACCTACTACTTGGTACAGATTGATTACTGATAACCACTGGCCACAATTGAAGTTGCTTGTTGTAAACATCTTGTATTCATCTATTAAATTATAAGTAATTATTGCATAACTGATTGATTACTTTTGAACTTACTTGCTGGCTCATTTCAAAATAATCATTTCATTGACAAAGCCGCTATTCTGAGTATTTATTCACTTGCGCAATAAGAACTTATGATTTAATTAGTGAATTCAAGATGATTACCTCAAGCAATTTTAAAATGTGCTTTGTAATATATTCTTTAAAATATACATTAAATATGTTATATTATCTCAACATTTTTTTGTTCATAATATTTCTAATAAATATGTGTAACAAAATTATTTGCACCCTAAAGTTTATTTAGTTTTTGACACAAAGTTTGGGGTTTCATGGTAAAAATGTAAAATATTCAGTTATATTTTTTCAAACTTTTATTAATTTACATTTTAAAGAATTTATTCATCAAATGTTTAAACATGTTAAATAAATAAGTCTCAATAATAATAATAATAATAATAATAATAATAATAATAATAATAATAATAATAATAATAATAATAATAATGAAACATAATATAATTACCTTATTTATTTATAAAAAACAAATTGGGCTACAGTGGTTTCCCATGCGTCTTAGTGATTCAAAATTACATAAGAAATATTAATTTCATTATCAGTGAAAAATTTTCAAACCAATTGAAGAAAATTTAATACAGACTTTTAAAAGTTAATCCTTCTTGGGCTTCACCAAAGAACGTTATTTGCTACTACATGTTCATATATAAAAATATTCATAAAAACTACCTATAGTATCACTTACCTTTGATGGTAAATTAGAAAGGTGGTATAAATAGATGCATGCCTCTACCAAATGCATGGAATCATTGATAATGGTTTGTTCCAATTGCAGATTGAACATATCCTAGAAGACCCTCCTCATTTAATTTCAATATTAACCCGGCAGAGGTTTTTTGTTTAAAATCATAAATTTTTACAGTTTCATTTCATCACTATAATTGTAATATTATGATAAATTTACTTAAACTTTCAATACATTTTGATTCAAAATTGATTCTTTTACTTTACAGTTATTCTAAACATCCAGTACATTTTCTTATTCAGAAATTAGTTTTCTTTCAGAATATATTATTAAACATAAGTGTTTGTAAAAGAGTCCTAATGTTATGACAACTTATCTAAAGTCTTGTATTTTTTTCAAAAAATAAATTTGGTAAATCTTAAAATATTAGCTAGAACTATTTAATACATTATTGTCACAATTAAAACCAATAGAACTCAAGTAAATACATTATACTTAACTATGATGTTTGTATTTTTAAAATAAAATATTGTTCAGTATTTTTTTTCGTATTAATAAAATGACCTGGTCGAATCCACAGTGTGCGACCCCTCACGTTTTATTTTTCACGTAACCTCTGCCGGGTTAAGGGTAGTTTAAGAAAATGTTACGTTTTATATGTATGTTCACATGAACCCTAGCAGTTCAAGTTGATGATAGAAACTAATAATGGACACATATATGGATACTAATTCAAATATTGCAATATGAAATCGAATTTATATATTTTTTTTGTTGTAAGGCAAGAAAAAAGCTATTTTACTAAGCAGAAATAAATAAATCTCCTTAAGGTATTAAGAGAATTAGCTCACAGGGTCAAGCTCCCTGAAGTAATATGAATTTACTTATTCCAAAATACTAATAGTTATGGTGTTGTCATATAGCCCATACTTTGCAGTTTACTTGTTTTGAATGCTTGGCATCTATCAGAATCATCAAATTAAAAGATGAATTAGCTAAAAATAAATATTACTCACAATATCATAACATTTCCAGAAGACAATATACCCCTCTATATCGCTTAAAATAACAGATTTAAAAAATAAATGTCATTTTACACTACTTTATACACACATTTCTGTTATTGTTGTTATGAAATTATGTGTTTTAGTTTTATGGAATGGAGCTTATACTTCAACTATTAATAAAATGAAATCTATAAGATTTAAAGTTGCTTGTTGTACTCATCTTGAATTCACTGATAAAATTATAAGTAACTATAGCGTAACTCAGTGAATACTTTAGGACTTGCTCCTGTTCCCGTGAAGTAATTGACCATTCTTCAACCTAAATCCTGGAAAAGAGAGTAGGCTATATTGTGTAATTTTATTTACTTTCATTGAATTGAATTGATTGGGTGTCAATTTTATTGTTAACTAAATTAGATTATAGTAATTCTTGACTATTAGCGAGTTTTGGTTAACTTGGATTTTTTTTTACTTTTAGCATATCTTATTGGAGGTAATTTGCTTACTAAATAAATGATGGTTAGCAATTGTTATAACTAACAAATTGGCATTGTTGAAAGTGATGTGAACCAAAGAAAGTGCTACTATAAGCAAGTTTAAAACTTTTATAAGTGTTTAGTGATTACTAGTAGCTCACGTGAAGATGGAATCAACAAATGTTAACAAATTGGATTTATTAAATTCATTAAATTTCATTCATTAATCAGAATGAATAAATACTTCATATGGCTGCATAGCTGAGCTATTATGGGAGCTTATAGAGTCTCTTCCTCAGGTGTACAAAGTAAAAGGTGATGATTAGTAATAATACTTTTTTTCAGGTGTGATTAGTAAAATCACAATCACAATGTGCAAAGTTATCAATTAAATATTGAAATGGATCCAAAGCCTTGACAGAAAGATCTTATGATACAGATACATATATAAAAAAATCTCAACTAACTAAATTTCTATTACTAATCTACTCAAATGTGCTACAATTATTACAAATTTGAACTCCAAACAGTCTTCTGATCCTAATATACCTAGACTATTAGAAATAAAAGTATATTACTAAAACACTTATACATATTTACAACTTACCTATAGTAGCACTTACTTATATTTTTTGAGGACAGCAGTTTCGGAAGATGTGTCCCAATTTGAACTCAGACCGTAACACCAGACCCAGAGTTCAAAATGGGACACATCTCCCGGAACAGCCGTTTTCAACAAATGTAAGTAAATACTTCTGTAGGCAAGTTGTAAAATATTTACAGTGTTTTAGTGATGTTATTATTGTGGTGTATCCATTTGTGTATGCCACATATTTAATCGTGTCTAGTTCTTTGTTTATGTTTTCTGTGGTCATTGGGACTTCTTTAAGTCTATGGAACATGGTTTTGAAGGCAGCGTGTTTCTGTTGGATAGGGTTGTTTTGAGGTGTTGTGGATAAGGGTGTCTGTCGTTATGGGTTTCCTGTAAATGTTGAAGCTGTGTTTTTGTGTTTGGCTTTTTGTTATGGATAGGTCGAGGACATTTAGGGATCATTTGGTTTCAATTTCTGAAGTGAAGTGGAGTTTTGGGTATATTTTAATAGTATAGGTGAGGAGTTTTTCGCATTGTCAGGAGTTGCCTCTGTATAGTGTTATGATATCATTGACATATCAGTGCCAGTAAATGATTTTGTGGCTTGTGTATTGTTTGTGAGTATCTTGGTGTTTTCTATATGTTGTAGAAAAATTTTGCTTAGGACACTACTGATAGGACGTCCCATGGGTAGGCCTTCTGGTTGTGATTAGAAGTTTGAGTTGTGGGTGAAATAGTTTTGTTTGGTGATGGTTTGGAGGATGTTTATGATTTCGGTAATGTGGGTTTTAGGTATGTTGTTCTGTATCAATTGGGTTTCTAGGATGTTGAGCGTTTCGGTTATGGGTATGTTGGTGTACATGTTTGTTATGTTGTGTGACAGTAGTGTTGATTTTTGTGGTATGTTTATGACTTTTATTTTATTTATGAGGTTTTTTCTGTTTGATATGTGTGTTTCTGTGTTCAAGTTTATAGATTGTCTGATTATTTTGTCCATGTATTTTGCTAGTTTATGTGCAGGAGCATTCGGGTAGTTGATGATGCTTCGGATGGGGACGTTGGGTTTGTGAATTTTGGGGAGAGCGCTGAGGGTAGGTGCTTTAGGGTGGATTTGTTTTAGGTGGTATTTTTTGTTTATAATGTATTAATTATTTGTTTGATGGTTCTGTGATATATCTCTGCTGGGTCTGTTGTATTATATTATTATTTATTATGTATTCATTAATTTTGTCATTTAGGCAGTTTGTATTAATAATTAC
Source organism: Prosapia bicincta (assembly GCA_036971475.1). NCBI lineage: Eukaryota > Metazoa > Arthropoda > Insecta > Hemiptera > Cercopidae > Prosapia > Prosapia bicincta. The sequence continues at coordinate 45,530,340 of JBAIZL010000005.1, read as the reverse complement.
TAAGGTGTTGCCTTTGTCTGCTGTCGTGAGTGTGATGTTGATTAGTTGGGCTTTTTGTTTTATGTTTGCAGCGATTTTAATTTCATTGTTCATGTTTTTGTTGGTTATGTTTTTCTGTTTGGTTAGGTTTTTGTGTCATGTCGAAGTGAGTCTTAGTCTTTGGTTGTACAAAATAGCATATGAAATACATCATGACACCAACAACAAAGATAAACTACAACCACCAGGAATATACAAACTAAACTGCGAAAATGTAACAAATTCTACATTGGACAAACGGGTCCAAGGAACACAAACGGAACACCAACTCAACGTTTCACAGTCACCTAAATGAAACAGGACTCAAATACACAGACATTTACCATAACCTAGAAATCCTACACATTAGCAAAAAAGGACCACATCTCAACACATTAGAACAATATTAAATTATCAGACACACAAAAACACAAAGTACAAACATATTAGACGAACAAAAAAAAAACAATAAAAATCACAATACTCTTTGATACTATCGAAAACCTGCCTTTAAAACCGTCACCGCTTGACCCGACATCTCCAAGCAGAAGACACTGATGAAGATCGTCACACGGCGATCGAAAATGTTCTGTCTCAGTAAGTTTTAACAAATTTACAAAATTTAAAGTTCAGATAGTCATAAACTATTGTTTAAGTGATTAATTAAGATTCACCGAACGTAATGGACTACAAAATTCAAGAAATCAATAATTAGTCTTAATGCTAACACATCTGTGGCAGCTGATGTGACGCGACCTACAGTCCAGGGTCACGTCGATAAATCTGCTATGAGGACTGTCAACTTCTTACAACTGAATATAAACGGCACCCAGAGAATAGTTGCTGAACTCTCTGAGATTCTACATGCAAACAATATACATGTTGGCTGCTTGCAAGAGACAAAACTTACCTCCAGACTGAGTTTCAAAATCAAGGGATATATATAACGATCAGAAAAAATAGACTTACCAGCACTGGTGGAGGACTTGATAAAGGTGCCTGAAGTGAAATATATCAAATTCCTTCTGATCTTTCTACCCGATACCACCACAGAGGTTCAAGCAATAAATATACTTCTTCCAGAGCGTACCATTACAGTTATTATTGCTTATCATCTTGACACTTCACTTATTGACAATGAACTCTTTCAGGATCTCGCTTCAACATCAGCTGAGAACAAAGTAATTCTTGGCGACCTTAATGCAAAAAACCTGTACTGGAGTAGTAAACATCTTGATGCTAAGGGACAGCTTGAAGACCTTATGGATGATCTCAATCAGACAATTTCTAACACATGGGAAATTACATATGTCCCTAGGACAAATGGAGCACCATCTGCTTTGGATGTCACTGCTATAAGTTATTCCTCTGCTGATAAAACTAGCTGCCAAGCACTTGATTCAGCTATAAGTGATTATTATCCGGCACTCACCCTCTTCTCAATAGATCAAGTAAAGCGCTCAAGGAATTTCTATCAAGCTGACTTGGTCAGATTCACGCTAGAATTGGAACTCCACTGTTATGGTTTTCCTGAACACAAAGATGTTGAATGGGCACATCCAAAAAGCAGCAAAACACCACATCCCAAAAGGAAAGCGGAAAGATTATTGGACACCGTTATGGAAAGATCATAATATTGAAGAACTCATAAATGAGAGGGATTCTATTAGTTGAAAACTGCAGAAGAATAATAGTGGTGAGCTTAGGGACAAGCACAATTAGAAGAGCCACAAAGTGGAAGAGCAGATCTTTGTCTGGAAGCAAGAAAAATGAGCCGAGCAAGAAAAATGTGCAGTAGACTATACCCGAGAAAAAGGACATCTCAATACTGGAACTTAATTAGGATTATAAAAAAACTCCAGCAATCTTCTATACAAGGAAACCTTCATTCAAATGTCCTCTCAATTGATGGTAAATATGCTAGAACTAATAAAGAGGCTGCAAACATGCTTGTGATGCAATATGAAATAGAAAGCAAATTAACCTTTGCAGCAGAAGATACATCAGAATATAAGTTATATAAATCAGTTCTTAAAAATAACAGAAATAACTCAGGACTGTTTTTTCACCTTCGATCTTACTCTTGAAGAAATAAAATCTGCTTAGATTCATAAAAGTCTCCAGGACCTGATGTCATCTCGGGCAAATTATCATTCAATTTGGTGAAAATGCAGAGATTCCTCCTTGAAATATTTGATGTCTCCTGGGGCACTGGCCAATTGCCCAAGATCTGGAAGAATTCTATTACTATCCCAAACCTATCTCTCTCCCCTGCATCTTCTGAAACCTTAAGGAATGTATTATCCAATGCCGACTTATGGAATACCTTGTAGAGCACTACCTACTCAATTTCTACCAAACAGCCTTTTATCCAAAACATAGCACTGTAGATCAGCTGTTTTACCTGAGTTAATCAATGATCGAAGGTCTCCAGGAAAAACCTCACAGAAATTCTGTAGTGGTATTTCTGGATCTATCTGTGGCTTTTGACAGTGTCTGGATGCAAAAACTTGTGAACTTTATTCACAGCACTAGGATAAATGGCAATGCACTGATACAGATGAACGGTTTTCTCAGAAGTAGAAAATTCTCTGTAAGGTTCAATAGTGCATTCTCGAAGTCATGTAGATTATAGGCTGGGGTACCTCAGGGCTTAGTCCTTAGTTCTCTTTTGTTTCTTATTTACATGAACACAATCCATTTTAATATTTATTCAGATACCAAAATTTCCTGCTATGCCAATGACATTGCAATCTGGCACACACACAGAGATCTAACAGTATCTAAAGTGGCCTTGAGTGGTACACTGAGGAACATTACGACATGGACGGAGGATCTTAAATTATCTATCAACATTGTCAAGACCAACTTCTGTGTCTTTTCTAAAGGCAGAAAATATAAAGCACCTTTAATATTGATATCAAAATCAACGATTCTCACAACAAAAGGATAGATTTTCCTACTTACCTTGGTGTTACCCTGGATTCTGAACTTCGCTTCTCAAGGCACGTCAAAAACACTGCTAACAAAGTCCTGAGAAAGTTCAACATTCTCATTGTTCATTTCAACATTGTCAAGACCAACTTCTGTGTCTTTTCTAAAGGCAGAAAATATAAAGCACCTTTAATATTGATATCAAAATCAACGATTCTCACAACAAAAGGATAGATTTTCCTACTTACCTTGGTGTTACCCTGGATTCTGAACTTCGCTTCTCAAGGCACGTCAAAAACACTGCTAACAAAGTCCTGAGAAAGTTCAACATTCTCCGAAAACTATGTAGAACTACGTGGGGATCAAGGCCTGCTACCGTAAAAAGCACATATTGCACCATCATTAGACTTGTGTTTGAGTACGCTGCCCTGATTTGGAATATAAGCTCTGCATTGTCGAAAATCGACTTTGTCTAGCACAGAGCCTCAAAAATTATTATAGGCGCAGTTACTTCAACCAATAATCAAAAAGTTGAACAAGAATGTGGGTTGCCTACTCAGAGCAGACGTAGTCTTTCCACAGTCAAGTCCACCAATAGACTCTGCAGTAACAGCATGGATCATATCTTAGCCAGGGTATTCAATGAATGGAAAGGCTCATCCAGATTCAAGAGATCCTCTACTCTCCAGCTTGATCAAGACATCAGAAGAAGAATTAATTTGGAACATTCCTCTCTGCTATTTCCAGAAAACCACCAAGAGAAACGAGGATTAGTTTGTACCTATTGCAGCTCTGCTCAATAAATAAGATCGAAATATTCTTAAACAAAAAGGTCTTAAAACTATTGAAACACTCGTCCAGGGTAACTTGGCAATTGCATACACTGATGGTTCCTCAGATAAACTCCTCAATAAGGGTTGTGCAGGCATCCTCTTCCTTCTTCCTGATGGGAGTAAACGCCAGTACCAAAAGAATACAGGCCTGATTGCTTCAAATTTGACTGCTGAGCTTTTGGTGATTAAGGAAGTTGTCACTCAGTAGTACTACTATACTACTAGTAGCAGTGGCGGCTCCTTCCCAATTACATTGGTGGGGCTCATGACAAGGGGTCTCCCCAGATTTACGAGGTGCGGGGACAATTTGAAATATGATACCCATTTAATTCGTTTTACATTCGAAGCACCTACAACTTTTATTAAGTTATACTTATTGATTAATATATTAACATTGCTATAACTAATAGACGTATTACGGTGTGATTTACGAAATGTTGCTAGGTTGGGTAGTTAAGTAATTGCCTATGCTAAAGCGTCGAGTACTCAACGAGTAGTGTGAATCAAGTTTTACTTTTAAAAGTATATTAGGCCACTGTATATGCGCATCAAAGAATCTATAAATGGAAACATAGTGAGAACATTACAAATAAGCCTACAATGCTGCTTCCTAAATCATATAGAATTGTAGTAGCAGCACTGATTAGTCATTTCTCAGCGTATGTGCATGACTACGGGACTCCATCCCAGGCCACCCGTAACACGCGCGTTGAGTGACGTCACCGCACGGTTTTGGCTGTTTCAGCTTATTCCACGCACACTCAATGCATTAGCCTGGGGCTCTCTGCTGTGAGCCCCGCGCGGAGCTTGCGGCTAATTTCGTGCGTCAACTGCTTAATATTTTATGGTTTTAACATTGCTTAAATAATTCTAAGCTCTTCTTAACCTAATTTAAGACAAATGAATATTAATTAAAAATTAATTTTTGTAATTGGGAGGGCTGCACCCCAGAGCCCTTTTGGACAAACCGCCACTGACTAGTAGCTATAAAAACCTGCTTGGTATTATTTATGTGTGTATGTCGAGTTAAATAGCAATTTTGGTTTCTTGTGTTAACTTTATCATTTACAAATACAGTATTGATGAATACTTGGCAAAAATTTCAATTTTTAAAGTACCTTTAAGCCAGTTTGTCTGAACAGCAATTAAGTGTTACTTACATATAGGGTATGAATGAATGTACTTGTACTTTATGTATTACTACCTTACAAATCATTTCGAAATATCTATATTAACAAATACTTTTTGTATTTACAAAATAGCGCTTTTCAATACCTCATTGAATAATTTTAATCTATTACTACAAACACATACAACACTCTTCTACCTTATATAAACTATCTGGTAATTCTTTCCTTGGCTTCTACTCCAACAAATATAATCGTATCATATGAGTTAAATTAAGATAGTTCACTTTAAAACACTAAGAAACAACGACATTGATAAAAATCAATGGTTGTGGTCATACTAGAAAAAAAACATTTGAAAACAACCTTACCATAGTGTTCATAATTTAAAAAAAATAAAGATAACACACCCTTTGTTGAATATTGCTATGTTTATTATTTTCAATTTTAATTATACATTTTCTAAGTATATAAGCAGTAAAATTTAATCTCTAATAACATTTTGCTAACTCACGGTGAGTTACGGTCTGAGTTGACAAAGGGACACATCTCCCGAAACGACCGTCCTCAACAAAAAAAGTAAGTGCTACTATAGGCAAGTTAAAACATTTTTTTTAAAAAGTTGTAAGTGATTAAATTATTGATTTATTAATACATGTAAAACAAATATATAGGAGAAGTTTGGCATACTATTATACGTACTTGATTTGAAAATAAACGTTAGGGTTAAAAAATGCTTTTTTAATAAATCAATACCTTTGCAAAAAATTCACTATTATTTTTATATATTGTTTGTGCAGGGATAGATAAGGCTAAAAACTATATTCTGATGGTGAGTTTGTTAAGAAATGCTGAATAGGAACGGTTGGAGTCTTTGGTGATGAAAAATTCTCTAATGGTTTCAAAAAAGTTTCACTTTCAAAACATACTTTCACTAGGAAGGTTGAAGAAATAAGAAGCAATGAATCAAATAAATTAAGTGGCATTATTTAATAAGGCTGGTAATTTTCCTCTAGCCTTGGATGAATCCCCTGATATAACAGATAAGGCTCAGTTGTTAATTTTTATCAGAAATGTAGACAAGCATTTTACAATAAATAAAGTAGTGTTGAAAATAGAGTCTCTCCATGGTACTACCAGCAGTCGACATTTTTGTCGCAGTAATGAAAATACTGATCAGCTGTGGAGGAACAAATAACCTGTCGAGTATTGTTACAGATGGCATCAAAGCTATAGTTGGCTCTCAGCAATATCTAGTTAGCTTAGTGAGAAAGGCTGGAACCAACTGCCCAGCATTGCATTGTATAATACACCAGAAAGCCCTGTGCAGAAAAACACAAAATATGTAAATATGATTAAAGCGAGGAATCGGTTGTTTACCCATAGAAAATGCATGGTTTTTTGTCAGAACTAGAGACAGAGTATAGTGATTTTAGACTATTCATGGAAGTGTTCTGGTTAAGCAAGGCAAATAGTTTAAAACAATTATTTAATTTGAGAAAAGAGGTAACAGTTCCTCGATGTACATGTCAAAATTCTTAACTCCTTGGGAATACAAGAAAAGCGTCTCGATTCACATTTTTTGTGGAGTATGGCCTTTATAGCAGACATATCTCATCACAAGAATGAACTAAACTTGAAATTTCTATCTTCAAATCAAACCATACCTCACTTGGGCACTTGTATTAAAATATTTGGCGTAAGGTTTATTGATTCATATTATTTCACATCTGACTTACACTATATATTATATGTATAGCCTACATTTGGCTCATTGGTGTATGTGTGGAATTAGCTGATCGGCCCTCATCTTCACGGAAAATATTAAAGAAGTCCTTCAAAGTTACGAAGTACTCAAAAAAAAGTCTGTATGAAGAAAGTGATACATTTAAATATTAAATTTATGTCATTTTGAATGTTGTCTGCTTTTGTTACTCTCACAACCTAGGTCAAAAGTAAATTAAATGACTATTCATGATTCCAAAACTTAGTCACTTGATTCTTATTTAGAAAGCATGTTCAAGTAAGATATTAAGTATTAAAATGATAAATTACACTTTTTGTATTAACTTGGCAAAAACCACTATTTACTGGTTTATTCAGCAGATGGGTTTCGCACTAGGTCAACGCATTATTCAAATGTGTTTTGTTGGCATGCCAAGTTAATACAAAAAAGTGTTTATATAAAATGATAAATTTTACTTAGGGATATTATTTTTGTTTTGTTTAGTAATAGAAAAAAAGTATATTTAGTAGTTGACATTTAATTATTTTAATGCGATTTTATAAATTTAATTGAGTTGTATAGTGACACTTAATTTTTGACCAGCCAGCTTTGCTGGAATGATATATCAAAAAATATCAATACAGTAAATGAATTACGATTCTTTTAAAATGAAACTAGAAGCTGGTGAGTTCTAATCCTTACATCTAAAAAACACATTCCTGAAAAATTAATTAAAAAAAAGAAATTGAACCTGAATGATTTGATACAATAGGGTTAAAAGCAGGTTTGAATTATAAGTAATAAAATACTTGCAACTAATACATTACATTTACAGTTAATGCATTTTAAAATGTGTTACCAAAAGCAAAATTGCTACTGTGAAGCAAAAATATATGATCCAATTAACATCCATGGTTTTCATTCAAGAACTCAGCAGTATATAAAGAAGGAATAAGAAAGTTCATCTACATTGAAACTAGTATAAACAAATTCATTATCAACAAGTAAATAGAGTTGTTAATTTAGGTAGCTAATGAGTTTGAATACTGTTTTATTATTTCTATGATGCCTAAACCCAACAAGATAAGACAATCGGTTTTTTCTGTGTCTTGTAAATATATTCATGTTCTAAACATATTTTTAAAACTTGCTTCAAATATTTTACAAATCATTGGATATTTTTTATCTTTTAAATATATAGATGTGTACGAAGTATTCAAAGTACCTAATCCAAACATAAATTCAGGATTGTATTATTTTTGACAATTAAAAAAAATAATTTCTGATTTAATTATCTGTTATCATATAATAATTTATTTTGACTATCTGCAGTATTAAATATATTTTCAAATGCAATCATATTTTTGGAATTTTGTAATAATAAAAAAAAATAATTGATTTGATTTATAAGTTTTGTGAAACCTACACAGTTACAGTAAATGTATAAAAAAACAAACAGAAACAAAATCTTTTCTAGCTCGTTAATAGATTGAGTAATATAATTATACAAAAGTATTGAATAACTATGCTTCACAAGTAAAAAAAATGCAATTTTAAGGATCCAACAAGTTAATCAGGAAATATATTGAATTAGCAATCAAATGCTAGAAAGATATATTTTTTTGCGTTTGTTTAAAAAATTTACAAACATAACACAAAATTACCTATAAAGCCTCACAACCTGCAAGCTTTGCGACGTTAGATTATATGGGTGGTGGATGGTGTGATCTAACTTGAAGAAAAAACAGTCTATCAGCGACTTCTGGTTTAATAGTAATATATTTTCTGTATATAATTACCTGTTTATTTTTAAATAAATAAAACCTCTAAACCACAAATAACATTTTATTTAAACCTTATGTACATTTCGATTGCCCAGCAATCATCTTCAGAGGTATTTAAAAAATAGGGAGTTGTATTTTTTAAATACAGGTTTGATTTCATACCTAATAAAACATATCTGGTGTTCCAGACATACATGAGGAACAGGGAGGACAAGAAATTAATTCATGTAAATGCCCAACACATCAATCAAACTTTTGAAAAAACATAACCCAACACATATGGCATGATAATTTTACTGACATGAAGTGGCATAATGCTTGAATGCAGATGTTACAAACACTATTACAAATAATGGACAAAACATTTTATAATTTTATAATATCATTTTGGTTCACTCTTTTTCCTTTATATGAGAAAATTGACAAAAGGTTGTGAGAGGTCCGATTACACTAATATCTCAAAACGCTCAACCATAATTACCCCAGTACCCGAAGGAACAGTTTTTAATATTACTTGAAATGTAAAAATACATAGAACTGTATAAAACATGTTTGTAAAAATGTATTTATTATCACTGACAGTGAAAATAAATTATTTCATAATAACAGGTAATTATAACTATATGAAGCAACTGTGGCGTAATGTTTATTTTTAAATAAATAAAACCTCTAAACCCCAAATAACATTTTATTTAAACCTTATGTACATTTCGATTGCCCAGCAATCATCTTCAGAGGTATTTAAAAAATAGGGAGTTGTATTTTTCAGTTCCCTTTTACAGTTTTACAGTTTTTTTCAAATATTTATTCAATAATAACTTTATAAAAATTTGCGGGTTCTATATAGAATTAAAAATAAGTATCTTAATGTTCAAAGTCTAGCACCTCTGGCACTGAGGCAACTTTTCCATAGCTGGAAAAGTACTTCTCAAAGATGTATATGAATTCAATCCCCCCATCTAGTTCTCATCGAAACCTCCATTGCACAGCCTTAAATTGTTCCCATGGTTACCACACAATATCATAAATAATGCTCTAGGATTAAAATTGAATGAAAAGAATAAAAGAAACGGCATTAATGGTATCAAACCTTGCTTCACAAATGGACATTATTAAAGGAAAACGAAAAATAACTACAACACAATGCAAACAACAAAACAAAAGAAAGCGTATAAATAGTAACAAAGAAAATTAATAATTCTACCCCTTACATGAAAAGGAAAACGAAAAATTGCAAGGAAATTCGCTTTGTATTTTGTCACTTAATATTGTTATTCCGACATATGTATATATATATTTATATTAAGTGTAATTATAAAATCAAATTTTTTTTGATCATTTAAGTGGCAATTGACTTGAATTTTTTTAAAATAATATTACTTGCTTGTGCTTGATTTCAATTCATTATAAATATTTCATTAAATAAAGATTTAGACATATGGAGGATACAGTTTCTTTATAAATATAATAATTCAAATATTGTTTGTTTCATTGCTTCAACTGTAATTTAAACATAAGATCATGGACTTAATACTGTTGCTATGTATAAACAGCCTATTATAAGGGGTAGCTTCAGGATATATTTTAGGTAGGTACAGTTTAGGGCATCCGTGACACTTGCTAGCGTCCTTCCTCAGAAATTGTTTAAGATTTAAATTTAAATGGTGTGTTTGAGGGCATTTTTACTTTCACAACAAATATGTATAAGCTAAATAAAAAGAGTAATTATTTGCTATTGTATTGTATTGTACAAATATTGCTATTGTATTGCTATTGCTATTGTATTGGTGCATTCTGAATTTTACAATAATATTATGAGGATTTTTTAAATCTCAGATATATACTGCGTATATATATATATATATATATATATATATATTCACACAAATATATATCATTTATCCTTTTAGATTATTGAAAATTAAGAAGGATTTTAACAATATAAAAAAGTTGGGTAGACCAGGGCCTACCTGCTGAAGTCGCCACTGCTTATTATCATTGTATTTTCTAATAAATGTTTATTTTGTTTAGAATATTGCTGAGTTTTTTTATATTGGAATGAATGGCATTTTTTTTGAAATTTCAAGATTTTTTAAAATTAATAAATATTTTTATACCCATTAGTTTTCTTGACAGTTATTTTCTTGTGGCATCTTATAGATAAAAAGTTGCTTGATGTAATAATCTTGAATTCACTGATTAAACTAATTTTAAAAATACTTAAGTGAATACGTAATTGCTTACTTGCTGACGCGTTTCAAAACATTCGTTCCTTTTACGAAGCCAACCCTGTAGAGGATTAGCTCCTCATAAAAGGAACGATTGTTTTGAAACGCGTCAGCAAGTAAGCAATTATGTATTTACTTAGTTAAGTATTTTTATAATTAGTTATAGGTTAATTTAAGCCTGACTCAAATTTAATTTTTGTCTTTTGGTAGGATACAACAGAAGATAAACAGTGTTTCTAGATCAGTAACAAATTCAGAATATCGAATTCTACAGGAAGAGCTAGAGGAAGCTCTTACGTTACTACCTTAAGCAAAAATATTACCTTCAATAATTTTAGACTTCAATGAAATTAAGAGCCTCAAGATGTAAAATCCTATGTTTCACTGAGAAAATGAAAAAAAAAACATGATTGGAATATTGCACTTCATGAAAACAAAAGCTGATCAATATCTCAGGTTGAGAGGAAAAAACTAGAATTATTTGAATTGCATTTTTCCTGGAGGATGATGAAAATTAATATGATATGACTAGTAAATAAAGATCAGATATTAGCTAGAATCCAAGGAAATGAAAAAAATGTTTAACAATGAATCACAACTACAAGTTGAAGAGATATGGTACCTTAATAGAACATTTAAAAAGACATGATGTGTACCACCACAGACTGGTAGAAGGGTTAATTCAAGAAATTATCCCTGAAAGAAGAATTTAGAGTCCCTTCTTTAAACAGAATTTTGAATGATATCCCTACTAGAGGTGTGGCTGGTGTACATATTTATAAGAGAATAAGTACCTTGATTCATTTGCACATAATTGATGTAACACAATTAACTGCAGTTGTCAGTATCCCTGTTCTAGCATCATCACCGATGACTGTAAAAATGTGAGGTCTCCTGCAACTGTTTGTGTAATTAAAATTATACATATTAATTATTAGTTTACAATAATACTTGACATTGCTGGCAACAAAATTACAATGATATATAACTAGCACTGAAATACAGAGAAGAACTGCATGATAAAGATTCATTTTTGTTGATTCTATCTTTACGTGAGCTACTAGTTTTCACTAAAATACTTGTAAATATTTTGCAAACTTGCCTATAGTAGCACTTACTTTATTTGTTGAGGACGGCCATTTCGGGAGATATGTCCCATTGTCAACTCAGACCGTAACTGATCTCAAGGTTTTTATAGGTTAGGGTGTTAAGGTGGGGTGGGATATTATTATGGTGGGGGTGTGGGTGTACTTTGTGAAGATTAAAAGTTATGATGTCAAAAAGTGTGTCTGAGCTATAATGTAATTGTGTGTTGAGTATGTGTGTAGGATGTAGTTTGAAATGTTTGTTGTAAATTTTGTATTGTTCAGTTGTGTAACGTTGATTATTTCTGTGTTGTTTATGAAGTATATGTAAGTTGGATGCTATGTCTATTTGGACATGTTTTGTGGAGTTGGTTGTTTTGTGAAGTTTGATTGGTAATCATTGTTTGTTAGTGCATTTATATGTTCTTGGTAGCGTGTGTAGAAAGACCTCCCTGTCTGACCTATTTAAAAACTGGGACTCAAACTGCAAGTTAGTTTGTAAACTCCAGCAGCGTTGTAAATGTCGTTGATTTTGTTGTTGGGTTTAAATTGCTAATTGAGAGGGTTGTGTTTGGAGTAGGCTATTTTGTAATTGTATTTTTTAGATTGTGGATTTTTGGGGGATCTGTATTGCATTGTTAAGTATTTTATGGGTTTGTCATGTTGTGTGTTTGTATTTGGGTTATTGGGTTTGTTTTTTAGGCAGTTGTATAATTTGTCAATCATTATTGTGTTGTATCCATTAGTTCGTGTTATATGTTTTATGGTGTTTAACTCTTGGCAGTGTTCTTCTTTGCTTATTGGTGTTTTGAGTAGGCGATATATCATGGTGTTGTAAGTGGCTAGTTTTTGTTGGTGTTGGTGTTTGTGAATTGTTTGTGGTATTGGTATTGGTGAGTTTTTGGTATATGTTGAATTTATGTGTTTGTTTGTCTGTACGTTTAATTGTAAGGTCCAGGATGTTAAGAGAGTTTTCTTATTCTGTTTCGATGGTGTATGTTAGTTTTGGGTGTATGAAATTTAGACGTTTTAAGAATATGTGTGCTCGGCGTGTGTTACCTTTGTATAAAGTTATAATATCGTTGACGTATCTATACCAGTAAATTATGTTATCTGAGTATTTATTGCTGTGTAAAATGTGGTTTTGTTCAATGTGGTGTATGGAAATTTCGATGCTAGCTATGGGGAAACCCATAGGTAGATCATCTTTTTCAGCGTAGAAAGTGTTATTGTAGGTGTAGTAATTTTGAGATGAGATTAATTTTGTAAGGATGATTTTGTCAATGTGTGTATGTGGTATATTTGTGTCTATAAGCATGTTTTTGAGGATGTTGATAGTTTTTGGAATGATGATGTTGGTATATAGATTTGATATATTGAAAGAGACTAAAGTGGAGTTGTTTGGGATATTAACGTTTTTTATTTTGTCTATTAGATTTAGGCTATTTTTTATGCTACAATCCTTATTAAATTTTATACGGTTTCTGATGGTTTTGTAGAGAAATTTAGCTAGAAGACGAGATGGGGCCCTTGTGTGGTTGATTAATGGATGTATTGGGATGTCTGGTTTTTGAAGTTTGGGCAGGGCAATTAGTTTAGGGGCTATTGGTTTTATTTGTTTTAGGTGCTTTTTGGTGTAGGGTGGGATCATGTTTTTTTGTTTGCTTCTTTTTCTTTGATTTGTGTGTTGTATTTTGTTGATGGGTCTTCTTTTAGTATAGTGATGTTATTTTAAATGAAATTGTGTACTTTTTTATCAAAACAGCTAAGTTGTAAAATATTTATAAGTGTTTTAGTAATAAACTTTTATTTTAAATAGCCTAGGTATATTAGGATCAGAAGATTGTTTAGAGTCCAATTTATTAATAATTGTATTTTTATTTATGTATATTAGTAATAGGAATTTAATTAGTTGAATTTTTTTAATATATGTATTTGTATCATAAGATCTTTCTGTCAAGGTTTTGGTTCCATTTCAATATTTAATTGATAACTTTGTAAAATGTGATTGTGATTTTACTAATCCACCTTAGAAAAAGTGTGATTATTAATTATCACCTTTTACTTTGTGCACCTGAGGAAGTGACTCTATAAGCTCCCATAACAGGTAAGCTATGTGGCCATATGAAGTATTTATTCATTCTGATTAATAGATGAAATTTAATCAATTTAATAAATCCAATATGCTAGTCACAACAACTGCTAACCATCATTTATTGAGTAAGCAAATTACCACCAATATCAAATGCTAAATGTAAAAAAAATCAAAGTTAACAAAAACTCGCTAATAGTCAAGAATAACTATAATCTAATTTAGTTAACAATAAAATTGACACCAATCATTTCAAATTTAATGAAAGGAAATATAATTACACAATATACTCTTTTCCAGGATTTAGGTTGAAGAATGGTCAATGACTTCAATGAGTTTGATGAAATCATTGTAACTAAATTTTTTCCAACTCTTCATACTTCCCCAGTCTTTATTTTCTTTCTTTTTTGTTTCACCTTTCGCTGCTTTTCCTTTTAACTCCTTCCTCTTTTTAAAAATTACTCTTAATCTGGAACTTGGAATGTTAAGATAAGCTCGATTTGCTTTTGATTTCTCAGATGTAAATTTTTATTATAACGAAATTCTTCAAAATTTTTTCAATCATCAAGTGATAAATCATTTTTTTTATACCACTCATCTCATAAGACTAAAAAACTCACCGCTCTATACTTGATAACAACTACACCCTGTAATAATAAATAATGCTATGGCACATACTCTTACGTACTTACTGTATGATATCCGTGTTTAGAGCATGTAGGAAAAGTGAAGAAGGGTAAAAAGGAGAGAGGAGGAAATGCGTTAACGTAGAATATATACTGTGCTTGTACATATACAGTAAACAAATCAAAGCATATATGCTGTGTAAACTCAGAGCTCTGTATCATTGATGTAAACATCCTGCTGAATCATTTTAGACAGTCTTTATCAAAGTTTTGTTCTTTTTCGTATTGTGTTCTGTTCCATAATTAACGTATTTTTCACACCCATTAATGTGTTATACAGGACTGTAACTGCTGAACTGCATACAACTACCTTAATGGGTTTTTTACTTCTAATTTATTGCTATGCAGTAAAATTTCCGATAGTAGTCGAGTAAATCGTGTCAAAAAGAGTTCATTAAGCGGGATTCAAAGCGTAATTAGTATATTTTTTATGCTAAGTTTTAGGGTTTGAGAAAAAAATCGTAATAAGCAGAAAATTGTCTTAAACGAGAGCGTATTAAGCTGATTTTACTTTATATATATATAGGCCTATATAATCTTGTGTTTATATAATCTCGTGTAAGCCTATATAATCTTTGAGGGATACCTAGCAGTGGGAGCTCCCCAGACCAACTACGATGGAGAAATAGTAGCAGCAACTGAACTAAACAAATTAGCCCCTATACAGGCAGTTTTCTTCGTCGATTAACAAACGGTTATCCGAAACCTATCGCGCAATATAGATACAGACTGCAAAAGAGCAATGGAAACACTAAAAGCCCTGAAACACCTGGCAAATAAAGGTTGACATATAACTTTACAATGGATCCCAAGCCATTTTAGCATCTATGGAAATGAGAGGGCAGACTTTCTGGCCAAAAAAGGCACATCCATGGCACAACTCATTTGTATGCCCTTGTTGCAAAGCACGAAAGCCCTCATCAATACAACTATCGACCGGGCCAGCAAATTGCACCTCACACAGCAATCAGCAGCAAGAAAATGGGAAAACCTTGTCACCACAGGACCCATCGACCACAGACTTCCACGAGCTGTAGGCGTTGCCAAGTTCAGAATGCAAATCGGCCACGACTACATGGCCGCCCATCTACATCGCATCGGTTTGCTCCAACACTGGAATACCCTCTCTGTGGACACAATACGATGGATGCAGATCATCTGATGAAATGCAATGCTCTTGACTATTCCGGAGATGATGATGACCCACTTGTTCGTCTATACTGGTCAGCGCTTCACCAAATGGCGCAATAGCCAAGGGGTGCGTTGGCTAGTAAGTATATAATCTTGTGTCTCTGTTAATACACACCTACATGCACAAACACATATAATTTACCATAAAAATATTATAAACAAAAAACATTTAAAATAGAAACTTTTCATGAATTAAAATAACACAGACCAACATATACGGCATAAAACATGTAACTCCCAAGCTTACCCAACAGATATATTGTCACAAACTAAGTAAAATATTTAGAAATCTTCAAAGTTCTTCCATCAACCTGATGTATCCCTGTACACCAGTGGTTCTACACCCGTAGATGTCCACGGACCACTCAGCCTGAAAGTGAACTACCACGGACCACCCCCCCCCCCCCCCGGACCCATTACATTATTGCATACATCTTATGAGTTGTAACTAAATTCAAAGGTGATTAAATACAACAATTTTTCAAAAACAAACAATTATTATTAATTAAGAAATTATTATAATTAACAGTAATACAGGCATATAAATGGCAATTTTCAGAAGGTTACATTGTATGTCATCGACTCCATATTTTTTAATGATTTAGTGTAGTTGCAGACTAATGTTGGAATATCGTAATGAACAGCCAGTTTTTTAGTCGCAAATTTTTTATTTTAGAAACGTTTCGACTATTTTTTTAGTCATCTTCAGATGGAAACCACATCAAAAGGAAAAGACGACATAAAACTCATTTGTGATTTCTTTGAGAAGCATGGCCTTCTCAAAGAGAAGATGACTAAAAAAATAGTCGAAACGTTTCTAAAATAAAAAAATTGAGACTAAAAAACTAGCTGTTCATTACATACGATTGTATGTAACAAAAAGTAAAAAAAAAAATTTAATTGTAAATTGTCTTTTAATGAAATAAATAATTCAAAATTTACTTAGTCGAAGATAACTCCTCAAAAAATGTACCTCATATTTTCAATGTGACTTTTGTGTATGAATTTTTTTGACAAGCTGAGGAATCCTAGGACTTAGGTTCTTGCTAAGAGCTACTCTCAAATCACTGCTTGCACTTAGCCGATTTCGTTGTTTGTTTTTAATTAACAATAATGTAGAGAACCCCTGCTCACACAAAAAAGTGGTTGAAAACATCAAGAGAAACCGCAAAGCTACTTGTCGAATCTTGGGGAAGGCCAGGGCTTTCTTACACCACAACTCCTCTAGCTTTACACCAGATTCAAACGAGTCCTTGAAGCTACTGTCGCTTTGAAGTTCTATAGTCTCCTCTTGATTATTGTCAGGAAGATCTGTAGGCTTCACATTGAAAGGATTTCGAATAAGCTTTTTCAAAGATTGTGTCTCACACCTTTCATATTCTGGGAAATAATGAGCAAATTCAGTTTTGAGGTTGCCTAAGTGGCTGAATATGTTATGCTGCACCTGGTCTGTAACACCAGCATAATCCTCGTTGTCAGAAAGAGCTTTTAAAGTCGCGAACGATTGAAAGTTTTTTTGTTCAACTTTGCCTATCCAGAGATCAATCTTACAAAAAAACGCTCGAAGTTTGTCCTCGAAAGCAAATATATTACTGACACCTTCCAAATTTCCGTTTCCAGATCCTTGAAGTTGAATGTTTAAATGGTTCAAGTGACCAAAAATATCCACTAGATATGCGAGATGCATCTCTAAGCTTGGTTCACTCAATTGTTCCTAGAAATGTTGCATTTTAGTCTAAATAAAAAATACTTTTAACTCCTCTCTCAACTCATATATGCGGGCCAACATATTGCCTTTTGACAGCCAACGCACATCAGTATGGTAAAGTGGTGTCTCGTGCTCGGAGTCTAATTCTGCACATAACCTTTTGAAAATGCGTGAGAGTTTTGCACTACCTTTAACAAAGTTCGCCATTTTTATGACCAATTTCATGACATTCAATAAGTTTTCTGGCATGGTTTTCGATGCTAATGCTTGACGGTGAATTAAACAGTGCATCGTAACTGTATCAGGGTTCTTCTTCTTCACTAATGTTGCTAGGCCTGAACGTGATCCCAGCATAGGAGGCGCTCCATCGGTACAAAGTCCTGCTAGCTTCTTCCACTCAAGACCATGCTTCTCAAAGAAATCACAAATGATTTTTATGACGTCATCTCCTTTCCAACTCTTGTGATATTAGAAGTTCTTCTTTTATTTTGTTTTCTTCTCCCAAATATCGAGCAAAAACTAACAACTGGCAGCATTGAGATACGTCTGTACTTTCATCACACTGCAAACCAAAATACGGAGATTTTTTAATTTCACAAACCAGCTGGGGTCCTGAATGTCAGTGGACATTGTATCGATCCGTGCCTTCACTGTATTGTTGGATAAAGGAATATCTTGCCTTTTTTTAGAAGATTCAAGTCCTAAAACTTGTTCAGCTGCTTTGATCAAACATGGCTTTCTTAGTGTTTCTCCAATCGTGTGGGGTTTCTTCGCCTTGGCGATTAAATGCGAAATTTCAAATGAAGCGGAGAGTACCTTTTCAGACAATTCATATGCCACGCCAGTTTTTCCTAGTTTCATTTCCTTTAAGTTTTCTAATTTTCCAGCAAAGAATTCAGGTGACCGGTCACTTATGTTAGCATGCTTTGTCTTTAAATGGCGTTCTAGCTTTGCAGGTTTCAAGGCTTCATTGCTGAGAACAGCAGCACAAATCACGCATTGAGGTCTAATCTCTTTATTTACCTCAATTGCTATAAATCCGAACTTAATATAATCACTGTCATATTTTCGTTTTGGTTTTGGAGGCATTTTCAATAGTAAAAGTACAAACAAATAAGTACAGACAATAATATCACAAAATGTTATTAAACAAAGCACAACTACAAAACAGGATCACACTACTCTGCACTGGGCTAAAACTAAGTGGTGAGCAACTAAGTAGGCGCGGCCTACAGCGCTAGAAGACATCACGTGTCTGTTCACAGCACACTCAGTGACCACTGACTTCTGTTCCGACGCCCGCAAATGTAGCCGTGAGTGTTCCCCTGTTATAATGTTGAAAAGACGTTTTCTACATGATACAAAAATTATTATGTTAAATACCTTTAACATAATTTGAATTATCATTCAATAAATATCTGATATTCATCAGAACGAATGTATTTACTTAATCTTGTTCAACGAAAATCGTAATTTTGATTTAATCAGGGGTAACATTACTTTTTTATAAGTAGTCACCGGACTCTCCCGCGGACCACCCCCGAGGCTCTCACGGACCACCTTTGGTCCGCGGACCACCTGTTGGGAAACACTGCTATACACACAATGTAATTAATCCTTACCATATTTCTGAAATTGTTAACCCACAGTTATAACACTATTGTTGTTCAAGGGGTAACCAATATCAGATATATTGATCAAAATACGTTATGTGTACAAGAATACGGTTAGGTTGATAGCATATCCTACCAAATATCGAATGGATTCTAATACATTTATTTAGTTTATGACTAATCTATTGGATAAGATTAAAATTGTCTAATAAATGTTTTATAATTAATGTTTATTGTTATGGTAAACTATAAGTATATGTTATAATATAGTTTTATTGATATATTTATGATTAGTTGGTTATTCTTATTTTTTTATTCCTGAAAATGTCAATAAGATAATGGGAATGGCCAAAACGTTAATGATAAAAGAAGTAAATTGAATCAATAATATAGTTCAGGAAACTGTTTAAAACGTTGCTTCAGTAGCTTCTACTTCAATAATGAGATTGAGGATAATGATGATGACAATGAAGAAAAGAAGAGCCGCCTGTTGCAGCATTTAGTGCATTGGCTGATGTAAGACGTTGCATTGTAAGCGAGTCCAGAATATCAGACAACGCTATCGAAAAGTTAATCAAATATGGAAACATTGATTTTAAATTCTTTTCTTAAAAAATTAAAATAAAAAAACAATTTTAAGAAAATATAAAGACTAGAAAAAACACTCTATTTAGTATAATGTACAGTATGTACCTTATGGTTCCCAATTAAATACGTATTTCTTTGTTACGTACATTTGTGCTTCACTATTTTACGTTTTTTTTTTTTTTGATAAATTGTTTTTATAAATATGTGGAAACATACAGCACGTATAATGGTGAGTAAATAAAATATTCGTTTGTTGGTATTACAGTATTTTCTATTCCCGTATAACACGCTTTTTTCGATGATCCCTTGAAAATCTTATTGAGCGGATTTTACTGTGTATGTATATATATATATATATATATATATATATATATATATATATATATATATATATATATACATATGGATCTTCGCAACGCATCAGATATCCATGAGTTGCAAAAGAGTGGCCAACGCGAAGGTGTGTAACCACCATTTCATACCTGCGTTTTGAACGAATAGAAGACCTCTATGGACGGACTTTATCTTTAATTTCCCTCAGCTTATTCTGAATCACGGTAGGCCATTCGTCATTCCAAGCAGCGAGTAATATATGTTTAGTAAAGCAAACATAATCAAATGCCACAACTCTTTTAGTAATTGGCACCAAAATTGTAGCATTCTTCGCCGGTTCATCCGTTTTTGTGTTTCCGAGTATGCCGCAGTGACCAGGAACCCAACATAATGTTACCCCCCCCCAATTGAAGCCTGTGTACAGAACAGAAACTGTCCCCAACTAAAGGGTAAGCAGAGAAAACATCCTGAAGAGCCCGAAGAGTACTTTTAGATCGAGATTTAAAGAACGTTAATTCTTTTATAATGGAAAATATTTCTGCTATGAAAATACTACAAGCTGAGCGTTATCCATACCTGTAACTACATCCCGAAGCATAAAACGCACACCCAATGCCATTGTCCAGGTTAGAGCCATCAGTGAAAATAATTTCACAGTGGTTTCTTGATGTAATCATCTTGAATTCACTGATTAAACTAAATTTAAACTACTTAACTAAGTGAATACGTAATTGCTTACTTGCTGACGCGTTTCAAAACGTTCGTTCCTTTTATGAAGCTAAACCTCTACTCCATACGAGTAGAGGGTTAGCTTCGTAAAAGGGACGAACGTTTTGAAACGCGTCAGCAAGTAAGCAATTACGTATTCACTTAGTTAAGTAGTTTAAATTCAGTAATTTCACTGTGTTGATGACATTTATAAATAAATAAAAATCCCTGGTGGTATACCACATCAGGAGTGTTGTGTTTTATGTAACTGGACAATGAGAAATCGAAGTGCGGCGCTCTTATTATCTATGGAGGTAGATAGAACATTGATCGTTCAAACATATTAGGAAGTTGCAACCTAAGGTTATCCATTATTCGTAACATTTGTATGCCGTACGAAGCGGTAGAACGTTGACGTGCATCGTAATCTTGATTAAGAATGTTATTAAAGACCATTTTGAATCCCGGGTGGTTAGGTTTGCTTCGAAGACCAGAAATGTAAGATATTTATATTATCTGACGTCGTCTTGAAAAGGCAAATTCCCCAACCTCGACAAGAAGACTAGGGATTTGGCTAGTTTTAAACGCACCAGTAGCAAGGGTAAGGGCAGAGTGGTGGATGGCATCGAGAGTTTTCAGAACTGTAAGTTGTGCGGAGGAATATCATTGACAGCAATAATCTATGCGCAATCTAACGAGCGAGCGATAAAAGGGAAGCATACAAGTTCTGTCTGCTCCACAATTCGTACCACTGAGGACTCTTAACTTATCCAATTTCTTGCTGCATTTCACCTTCAAATCATGAACATGTAGGATCCATAAAAGTCTTTTATCAAATAAAAGACCTAAAAATCGATCACTATACGTGGTTTAGAAGCTGAACCCCGTCAAGATAAAGGATCAGCTCCCGGTGTTGCCTACGACTACTAAATGCTACACATTGGGTCTTCTAAGCAGAGAATTTGAAACCTGTAGTTTTTGACCATACCTCTAATCTGCTTATAGCTAACTGCAGAGATTTTTCATAGTCTTAATACAAAAGTCATATACAAAAAGTGAACAGTGTACCGGAGATCGTATATTACTTGTGATACTATTTATTGCAACGGCAAATAGCTTGACGCTCTGCACGCTGCCCTACACGATTCTCCTGTTTATAACTGTTTGAATATGTGCCTCCAAGACGAACGCGGAAAGATCTATTTGACAGGAAGTTAGCGATAAATGCTAGGATATTCCCTTGTATACCCCATGATTTTAAAGAGTTCAGAATTTTTCTTTTCTTCATATTCCTTCTCAAGGTCGAAGAAAACAGCAACGAGTGTTTGACGCTAGAGAAAGGCATCTGGAATATCGGATTATTACAAAAGTTATTGGTCAACTGTTGATCGTCCTTGTCTGAAACCACACTGTTCGTTGCAAAGAAGATCGTCGGTTTCTAGGTACCAGACAAGACGGCGGTTGACCATCTTCTTCAGTAGCTTGTACAAGACGCTTGTTAGAGATATAGGCCTGTAACTACTGGGATTGGTTTTGTCATTACCTGTCTTTAAAAGAGGAATTACAGTCCCTTCTAACGTCATCGGGGATAGACCGCTCTTCGAATAAACGATTGTATACTCGAAGGAGGACAAGTTTCGCCGATGATGGTAGATGTTTCAGCATGGAGTATACAATGGAATCAGGACCTAGGGCAGAATCCTTCGTTGACGCTGAGCTGACTCCAATTCCCCTATAGAGATAGGCGTGTTCATAGGAGAGTCCCCAGACAACCCAACAGTAAACGGTATTGCTTCTTCCTTTAGTTTATGTCTTTGGAATAATCTATTATAGGCTGTAGTAGCAGAAAATTTAGAAAACGATTTCCCCAGTACATTAGCAATACCATCACTGTTTCTTGTCAATCCTCCATTCTGTTGCTTCAACGCAATGGCTGGCAACGGAATGGAAGTACCCCAAACTGATCTTATTTTCTTCCATACTGAGGAGGATGGAGTTGTTCGTCTAATTGTTGTGCAAATGTACTGTGCCCAAGAGTTCATCCTACTCAGCCCAAATATCTTCCGTGATTTCGCAAGGATTATTTTATATTCTTGAAGGTGGTCATTTGTTGGGTTTCGCTTGAATCTCCTTAGAGATCTTCGTCGTAAACGATGGATTCATCTTTCCACCACGAAACAGGTGGACGGCATGCGTACACAGATGATTTGGGAATGGTCTTTTCAGCGGTATTCAAAATATTCCTAGTAAAAGTTTCAACAATTACATCAATGGATGTCAGATAATTCCTGTTAAGTAATACAAAATAATTTGAAAACGCATCCCAGTTGACTTTTCTCAAACTCCAACGGGGATGACGAACACAACAGGGAGAGGAGTCACACAAATTGACCCCAATGGTCACAAATGTCGTTTCCGTACATGTTGTTAAGCACCGACCATGTGCATCTAGTAGCCAGAAGAGGGCCGCAGATTCATAGGTCAACAGCTACATCCACCATTTGCTAATGAATAGGCGAACCGTCATTTAGCAGACACAAGTCCAGTTCAGTTCTTACACTCTCCACAAGTACACACACACACACACACACACACACACACACACACACACACACACACACACACACACAAACACACAGACACACACACACACACACAAACACACACAGACACACACACACACACACACACATACATACATATATATATATATATATATATATATATATATATATATATATATATATATATAGACATATATATTCTAAATAAATCTTTTTGGTATTATACATAGATATATTATAATGGTTTTACGTTTTATTAAATTCTTCGAATCTGGTATATGTCTTTTTTGACTTGGTAACAATGGGAAACTCCACTAAATTTACGTCAGCAGGACACTCGTCACGGTCCCTCGTGGGGGATTTCAATTAGTTCGATGATGAGCAGTGCCTTATCATATCGTAGAACCAAGTGTTATCAACTTATTATAGTAACCCAGTCAGCATTGCGCTCTAGTGCCGGTATCAGTTAAACTCCGTCTAGCGTCTTAACGCGTATTGTTGAAGTAGGCTATGACGTCTAACGCACTGGACGGGTTCTGCGGCTCAGCATTTTGGGTAAGTTTTTCAGTTTTTGTCAATTATTTAACCTTTTTCTTATACTTTAAGAAATATAAAATGAAACATGGTAATTTTAAAAAAAGTGTCACCATTTAGAAATCAAACATTTTTACTAGTCTTTGTTGAATTCACAATAAATGTATTTAGTTGTTATATATATAAGTATATATATAATGCATAAGTATATATATATATATATATATATATATATATATATATATATATATATATATGTGTAACTTAAACATTTTCTATTGCAAACCAATCTTAATGTGAAGAAGTTTCTAAAAAATCAGGGTCAAATTTTACAGATCAAAAAATTAGAAGGTTTATAAACGTAGGCTCTACAGAGTAAATATTACTAATCTGCAATTAAGACAAGAAATAAAATTACCTCTTTCAAAATTTTAGAAGAAAAATCTCTTTGAAAAACTATACAATATGAGAAATATTGAGGAGCTCTTTTTAGGTCTGTTTAAATTAAAAAGCCCACTTTAGTAGATTTAAGATCATATGAAGCATCTTCACTGACATCAAAAAGTGTGAATTTATATAGCCTATATAGAGGAGAATGTTTACGTTCCAAATTTCTTGAAGAAAAAACAGAAACGAAACTTTCCTATAGATTTAGAAAGTAGCATATAACTAGGAATTAGAAGACACCGCAAAGTGGATGAAATTAGAAAAAAGAAATCATTGAAATCGAATGAGTAGGCTAGGTCTAAAATTTAAACCACAAACTATACTACAGTAAATCGTTACAAAACATTACTCTTCAGCCTTAATGTATTAAACAATACTTTGTTTGAATCAATAGTAAAAATAATTCTTAAGTATTAGGCCTACTTCATAAGCTATTCTTTGGTTACATTGGCTTAACAATCTAACCTACTAAAATAGCAAGAAGTAATTATTTTATACTCAATGAAAAATAATTCTTGAATATGACCTAAACATATAATCATTTGTTTCATGAAACGTAAAACGTTATTAATGAAATAATTATCTAACTTATATTACGTTTTGAAATACTTATCTAATATCCAACCCTATTATTTCAATAACACTAAAAAGTAATTCTTGAAGTAATTATTTAATAATCAACCCTAGTAGGCCTATTTCATAAAACGTAATAAGTAATTCTTGTAATATTACCTAATATACCTATATTACCTATAACTTACTATTCTATGAAAAGTAAAAATTAATTGTTGAATTATTTCCCTAACCATAAAATTTTCTATTCTACGACAGTAAAAATAATTCTTGAAATAGTTATTTGATGTTTTAATCAACTTTTTCTATAAAAAGTAATTTTTGGAATAGTGATCTGATTATTTAACCCACGTTTCCCGTAAAAAGCCATTCTTAAAATAGTCTATTGGTCTGGTTATTTAACCAATTTTTTCCATAAAAAAGTATAAGTAATTGTTTGAATATTAACCTAACTGTTAAATTTAATATTCTACGAAAACTAAAGTTATTATTGATTTAGCAATCTGACAATTTAACTCATTTGTTTTCCAAAATTTTGTAAAAAAATAATTTTTAAGATAGACCTATTTCTTCTTGAAATATTGATCTAGGATTTTTTCTACCTACTTTTTCCATAAAAGGTAGAAAGTAATTCCTAAATATGTACTAAAACATCAAATTTACTATTCTATGATACGTATTATTCTAAGGAAATAAAACTTCATTGTTGAAATAGTGATCTGATCATTTAAACTACTTTTTTTACAAACACTAAAAAGTACCGTAATAATTCTAATATGTACTTGAAAATTAAGCTTACTATTCTATGAAAAGTAAAACTTAATTCTTAGAATAATTACCTAATGATTTAACGTAATTTAACGTAAAAAAAGTAAACTGTAATTGTTGAATTATTTACCTAATCTTTAAACTCACTATTCAATGAAAATAAAACGTAATTCTTGAAATAGTGATCTGATGATTTAGCCTACCTTTTCCACAAAAAGTAGCTCTTGAAACATTTACCTAGCCATCAAGTTTACTATTCAACGACAGTAGAAGTAATTTTTTAAATAGTTAACTGACTCTTAATATTTCTTTCAAAAACAGTAAATAGGGGAAATAGTTATCTGATTTAACGTACCTTTCCCATTAAAAATGTAAAAAGAAATTCTCGAAATAGTGATCTCATGATTAAACCTAGTTTTTTCATAAAAATTAAAAAGTAATTACTTTTTGAAATATTTGGCCTATTCATCAAACATACTATAAAAATCATCTATAAAAATAAGAACATAATTGTTGGAAGAGTGATCTAATTCTTTCATAAAAATTAATAAGTAATTTCTAATATATATATATATATATATATATATATATATATATATATATATATATATATATATATACCTTATATTCAAATCTAATATTCTACGAAAAAGAATTCATGAAATAGTGATCTTATTATTTAAAACACTTTTTCACAGTAAGTATTTCTTGAATTTAATATTTTATGGTATCTACTATTTTATGAAAATAAAACTTTATTATTGAAATAGTAATTAGATGGTTTAGGGTTCTTTTTTTATAAAAAATTCAAAAGTAAATTTTGAAATATTTACGTATCATCAAACTTACTACTGTATGAAAATAAAACGTAATTCTTTTAAAAATAGTAAAACGATTACATAACACGATTCAAAGAAAAGTAACTCTTGAATTATTTACCTAGCTATGAAATTTACTATTCTATGAAAATAAAATGTAATCCTTAAAAGAGTGATCTGATGATTTAACCTACTATTTCACAAAAAGCAATACTTGAAATATTGTTCTTACAATCATACTTACTCTTCTATGAAAATAAAATGTAATTGTTGAAATTGTTATTTGATGATTTAACGTACTTTTCCCATAAAAATTCTTATCATAATTGTTAAATTAGGGATCTGATGATTTAACCTGTTTTTCACAAAAAGTAAAAGTAGTTCTTAAAATATTTACGTAGCCTTTGAACTTATTATTCAATGAAAGGTAAAACATAATATCTAAAATATTAATCTGATGATTTGACCTAGTTTTTTCATAAAAATTAAAACTTCATTCTTGAATATTTAGCCCACATTATAACAAACTTACTATGAAAATAAAACCTAATTGTTTAATCAATATTCTGATTACATGACCTACTTTTACATAAAAACTAAATAGTAATTTTTGAAATATTTACCTTCCAATCAAGTTTATTATTCTATGAAAATTAAGTAATTCTTCAAATAATAATCTGATGGTTTAACCTACTTTACCCATAAAAAGTTAAATCTAATTCGTAATATAATTATTGTAATTGTGATCTCATGATTTAATATGTTTTTTTCTCCATAAAAAGTCATTCTTGAAACATTTACATAGACCTACCCACCAAACTTACTGATAATTGAAATGTAAAACTATTCTTGAAATAAGGATTTGGTGATTTAACCTAGTTTTTTCATAAAAATAAAAAATTATTTTTGAGTTATTACTTTTTCAAAATCATTAAACTTACTCTCCTATGAAAACGTAATTCTTGAAATTGTGATCTAATGGTTTAACCTAACTTTCCACATAAAGTAATGTAAATAGTAAAGTAAAGTAAATTTGATAATAGTAAAGTAATCTGTAGTAAATAATTACATAAATACTAATGGTTGAATTATTTACCTAACCTTCATAACTAATGTTTTATACTTACTTACTTTGTCCTATACCAGATCTTGGCATATCCTCCTAGCCTCCCAGTACAGACAATGCTGGCTTCGGTCTTCCACAACTTGAAATGCTGTGTAATTGCGAAGATGTGGAGCGTCCATCTTTTGACAGTTGCACAGTGGGCAAATATCTGAGGCTGCGAATCCTATTTTATATAGGAGGGCTTGCAGATAGTCATGGCCTGTAAGCATTCTGAATCTGGTAACCGCTTCCACTCTAGGTAGGCTATGTGGTATTAGCGCTGTGTGCGCCAGGCCCCTCCATATATTTCCAGCGCTCATTTCATTTTGGCTTTCCCTTGTTTTTTCATTGATTGTAGATTCAATCAGGCTTCTTGGTGTCAACAGAGATATAGGATTGTCAGGTGTGAGATATAGGATTGTCAGGTGTGAGATATAGGATTGTGGCAAGGTGTTACCTTTCTTCGCTAGCTGGTCTACGCGTTCATTTCCTTCAATGCCGACATGGTTAGGGAGCCATTGCAGCACAATGTGTACCACCCTTCTTCAATCATTCCTGCCAGGGCCTTTCGTCCATTTATTGTTTGCACACAGTCGGTGGAGGTATTACTAGTTAGTCCAATTATAGCAGCCTGTGAATTCACGAAGAACACAACTCTTGCCGAAATCGAACAAAGTTTCTCGAAAGCTTGTACTATAACCGCAATCTCACATCGAAGTTGTTGGCATTAATTCCAACTGGGCTGCAGCCCTCAAAGTGGTCGCTGTAAAAGCCAGCACCAGAGACATGCTTTACCACTGACCCATCGGTGTATACATGGATTCAGTTATTTTTACTGTACAGATACGCAATCGTTTCCAAAGCAGCGGGCTTTAGGATGTAGGGATCACTGAAGGAAAAACGTATGACAGGTTGGGAATTTAGATGCTTGCCCCAGCTTCAGGTTGTATTTAATCCCAAGTTGCGCTACATAAATGAGTGGTGATATTTGTATATTTCTATAGTCGATTCTCTTTGCCCTCTCCCAGGACGTGAGTACTGATTTCTCCCTGCGGATTTGTAGTGGCTCCACCTCCACTTGCAATTGCATCGCAAATATTGGTGTCAATGTTGCTCCACCAGTTATTTTACGCAGTACTTAGTTCTAGACGAGCTCTAATTTCCTCAAATTAACATCGAAAGAGAGAGCGATGATTTTAGAAGCATATTCCAGTGTGAACAATTGAAACACTGTTTTTTCAGTATTTACCTCCATCTTATTATCTTTGCACCACTCCGAAACATTAGCCAACACATTGTTCAAGGTTCCCTCTAATCCTGAAATGTTACTACCCGTTGCCCATATGGCTACGTCATCAGCATAAAGGAGGCTGTTAACACCGGGTATGCTTTTAATAGCGCGCTGTACGTCGTCGATCATGATGTTAAAAAGCAAGTAAATAAGCACTGCGCCCTGTGGTAGCCTATGACAGACTTTCTTGTACTTTGATACATTATTTTGATACCCGGTTCGGATATATCTTTCGAATTAAAAGTTCTTTATCCACCTGTACATATTACCAATCATATGCAGTCGACGTAGCTTGTGGATAGATCAGCATAGATCTCCATATTTTATCATATGCAGCTTTTAGGTCGATATATACTGCAAGAGTGGATTATTTGCGGTGAAACCCATCTTTTACCGATTGTGTTAGTTTGACAATTCGGTCGACGGTAGATCGATGTTGCCGAAAGCCATCCTGGCAATCCGAGATTGCTCCAATACCTTCCAGGTACTGACGCAGTTTCATGTCCACCATTTTCTCTGCTGTTTTACATACCAAACTTGTAAGGGAGATCAGTCTAAAACTGGTAAGGATGTTATGTGTAATTTGATTTTCCCATGAGAGATTTACTAGTTTTAGCAAGGTTTTTTGAGCACTAATTCCGAGATTCTTTAGAAATTCTGGTAATATTTTATCCATCTGATTTACCTTTCTTTAAAGACTGAATGGCGAGCTCCAGTTCATATGGACTGAATGAGTTAAAAAGGGAATTCTGGTAAGCAGTTGGGAAGGTGAAGAAGGTATTTTTTTTATTTCTTTTCCTCAGTGCTAAGTGTTAAACGGCTCACTGCTGCAAAGTGTTTGTTTAGTGCAATGGCAACATCCTTCTAGGATGTTAGAAGTTTTCCCTTTAGCAGCATCGGTTCCCACTGGAAGGCCTTCTTTTCATTATTGAAACTTGATATGAAATGTGGGCTTTAAGCCCATCCTATCTGAAGTCCAGGTTTGCCACAAAATGTCTGTAAGTTTCGCGTTTTTCATTTGTAATAGCTCTTCTTAGTTCGGCCTGTTTTTTCCTTAGGTCTATGTTCGTTCAGCTTTTTCCCTTGCCTTATCTCTTTTTGCTTTTAATTCCGTTAATTTAAAGTTCTAGAAAGGTTTGTAGAATTTCACTTAGCCCTTCGGGATTTACCTCTTTGCCACTGATAGAATTGCGTTAACCAAACTGCCACATGCCCTTTCAGGGTTGTTGCCAAAAAGATCCTCTGAGAAAACTTCATTGGACATTTTGGCAAATTTAGTCCAATCAGCTTTCTTAAAAGTCCATCTTGGCATCCGTCGATGCGGTAGTACAGTTTTCTTTGGTTTAATTTCCAAGATGAGGGTCCAAGATGAGGGACGCATGACCAATCATGTGCGTCTCCTAGGGTCAGTTTGGCTCGAGCAGCAATGTTTGCATACACCAAGGCTAAATCAGGTGTTAATTGTTGGCCGGCGAATGAGAGGAAGGTTGGGTCACTTAGGCTGGATAAGGTTTGAGTTGTCAATTAAGTCTTCCACAGATCATCCGGCAAGGTTAGTAGTTCCATCTTGGAGAGTGTGCATTAAAGTCTCCGATGATTATGGTGCTTGGATGTTTATCACTTACAGCAAGGCAATCAAAATTGGGTCTGTTATTGGGCGGGTTATATAAGCCAAAGACATTGTACAGTGTTCCATTGGCCCATATTTTTAGTCTTATTTCCTCCATTCTGTCAGCGTTCTCCATTTCATGAACAATGGAGAAGCTACTGGGATGTCTCTTGTTTACTCCCACCAGGATCCCAGAGGCAACCTATCTTAATCTTTCACATATGTAGTATAGTTTTTAGTTTATAAAATTGTAGATTATCTGTTGATGCTCCTGCTTCAACAATTATAAAAATATCAGCATTACAAGCGTATATAGTGGTCTTAAGTTCAGGGAACTTTACGTTACTTGGGCCTCCGGCATCCCAGAAGTTGGTCCAGACCTTTAGAAAGAACATTTTGATTTTGGTTCTTGAGTGTATTTGGCTTTGCATTGTCTCTGTTTTACTTGGGTTCTCAACCAACTCTGCTGGTCATTAATCACTACCCAGGGGACACGTACAGCTTAAAGTATGCTGTGGACGCGACCAACTTTGTCCCTCAATTAATATTTTATGAAAATACATACGTTGTCATGCAATAATACACCCACTGTAATGAAGTTCAAATTTTTTTAAAGGTTAGTTTAGTTGAAGCTATCAAACCCAACGCTTTCTCTTTTTTATAACCAAGCTTATCCTAACAGAACACTTTAAAACTATATATATATATATATATATATATATATATATATATATAGTAGTTATATAGTTATGTAGCCTAGTGCGGTAATTCGTGAAAAAGTAATACTACAGTTTACGATAATTAAAATAGATTTCAACTTTATTATAATGTATTTTTAAGTAACATATGTGAAAATGAAAAATCCTACTTTTCCCATGAAAAGTAAAAAGTAATTCTTGGAATATTTCTCTAAATAATCGTTCCTAATATTCTCTGATAATAAAAGTCTAATTGTCGAAAAATTATACGCATTCCCGATAGAGACATGGTTGCTAACCCTACACGGATATACCATACGATATACGATACTCGTATATCGGGTGGATATCAATCAGTAAACACTCACGAAGCTCCTCTATTCCCACAAAAAGGCAGTTTATGACCATCTATATTTCTATTGAATATATTTACCGCTTTTTATTGGTTCTAGCTCATGTTGCTTTACGTTACAATGTTTACATAGTAAACTATCATGCCAAAATACTGTAGGTTATCTGAAATGCTCTGGCAAAGTTATACAAGGCTAATCCTTGTCGGAAGCTATACCTATTCTATACCTATACCTATTCGCCTAGTCATCCTATATAACCTACATATCGATGGTTTGACAAAAGGTTGTAATCCACATTTTGAAAACTTTACAAGAAAGAATAACAGGTTAGGGTTCCGATTTTCGATTATTTCTTGGAATTCTTTAATAAGGGTCTTGTATATTCATGATTTTTATTGTAAAAAAACTATTCTTAACTGAGAAATGTTTATCAGTACTAGTTTTTACTATTTTTTAAAAACAAATATACCCAAAGTAACAAACTAAACCCATGTGTCGGTTATGCCTTTTTGGCATAATATAATAACACTTAGGCAAGGGGACGTAATCCACATTTTGAAGATCTTATCCAACAAATTCTAAGGGCTATGACCTTTTGCCCAAACTATTGTCTTAACACATACTTGTCAAACAGATTTATACCACATATTGAGTTTTCCTCTCAGTACTTGTGGACCATTGTTGGTTACACCAAAGTTTATTTTGCCTTTTTGATGAGTTTACAGTAAATTGTGTTTTACATAGCTTTGCAAAATCATGTAATATACCTAACTGAACAATAAACAATTTGAGACTGCTAACTCAATTTGGGAAAAAGTGAGAGTTACGACCTTCTGCTGAAACACCATCGATATATTTACACAGTTCATTTCACAAAACTTTAAAATCTCGTCTTAATTTAAGAAACACATTTTCTCAGTCAGTGTTTACACGTTCAACGATAGGAAAATATTCTTGTATAAGTTTACAGTGGGGTCAAAATATAACATTTTCTACAGTATAATTATTTATATTAAATTTTTTACAGAAGATAAATACATCCAGTGAAATGAAACGTGTTTCTGTCCCGTAGATTTAATGTTACTCACTTTCACTATGCCTGAAGAAAATTTTTATATGTCCCCATTGCAATAATAAATCACATACATTTAAACATTTCCAAGTTAAAGCCAAGTGTCACATTAAAGTGTGCAGTATGAATAAGTTACAATTTATTTGGAATAATCTGTGGTTAAATAATAATAATACTAATAATAATAATAAATATTTGTAGTTAGAGATTATTTAGTAACATTATGAATAATTACATCGGAAGAAGTTTTTCCTTTCTTTCTATGTTTTTCAATTTTTAATTTAAAAAAAAATTAACGTCTCCCAAAGTAGTAATGTGGCTGTTACAGTTGTTTTTGTTGCGGACGGAAACCTGCGAATCCGATTCATTTTTCCCTGTCTTGCCTACCAATGGATGTCTAAAACGTTTAAATTTTCATTTCTTAGTGTTTATCCGTGTGTAACATTGTTCAGTTCAAATAGTACCGGGTACCGAGCTTTGCTCGGATAAGGCAGAACCTTCAAGGTAAGTTATTTAAACAAAATACAAAAATTTAATATACAAAACACATTTTAATACACAATATCATAGGCTACAGATCAACTTCCATATCGTTCGGGTTGTCTGTTGTCAATTGAGGAGCATTAGAACGATTGTTCAGAATTTACTTCAATACTTCGTTATGGGTGTGTGTGGGATCGGATGGTAGTAAAAATAGAGTTTCTTAAGGATAACATGGAAACTATAGGCGTCACTAGGGCTAAATGCCGAATTTTTACAAGGTCGAAACCGGTGCCAATCGATTTCTCGTAGCCGAAAACCTAAAACAGAATCAAAAATTCTTATGCGAGAAATAAATTTATCTGGGCCAGGGCTTGGTTCCACAAGGATAACATGGGAACTCTAAGAGCGACTGGAGCGGAATCTCGAATTTTCCCAAGGTTGAGACCGGTGCTAATCTATTTCCCTTGGCCGGAAAAACAAATAAAGATAAAAATTCAAAAATCCTTGGTCGAAAAAAGGTTATTTGAGCGTGGGAACTGTATGAGCTACTGGGGCGGATTCCCGAATTTACCCAAGGTTGAGACAGGTGCCAATATATTTCTCGTGCCCGGAAATCCCAAACAAAATAAAATATCCTTGGGAGTAAAATAAGTTTGTCTGGGCTCGTGCTCAGTGCCATAAGGATAACATGGGAAATCAAGATGCCACTGGGGTGGAATCCGGAATTTTCCCAAGGTTAAAACCGGTGCCAATCGATTTCCCGTAGTCAAAAATACGAATAAAAATAAATCCTTGAGCGAAAAAAAGTTTGTTCGGGTCCATACTAGTTTTATAATAAAAGATCTGAAAAATTGTATTATTTAAAACTAGTCGAGGCGCCTGTTGTTTTATAACTATATTCAGAAAAAAACCTCAGTTTTTGAGATACTTCTTAATATCAGCAAACTAAATGACAACTAATTTGTATTTCTTTAGCTAAAACAGGTTATTTTTTCCCTATGCGTAAGATACTGTGTATTATACAGTCAGTGATGCCACTCTTAAGGTTTCAAAAAGGTTTTTAATTTTTGAAAGGTTATGTTTAGAATGGATGACGAAGGTTAATAAATTTACCATTTTAAAGACTATAAATTTTTCTTGAGTGTATTAGCCTAATTTTGCAGTAAAAAATATAAGTAATATAAGCTAATGAAGAGCGAATTTACTGAAATAAGTTATCTCAGAGTACACTCCGATTTAACTACCGACGCCAATAAGAAACGGTAATTTCTGGGTTATTACTCTGTCACGTAACAAAGGTTCAAGTGCAATTCTTGAAAACACTTTTCGAATCATGAGCAGTATAGTATGAATTCTTAGTCGAATGCTGATAATTTTCTTTATATTTTAGAAGTGGAATTAAAAAAATAATTTTTGTGCGTCTGCTCACAGCTGAACTTTGGAAAACGATAGTCATTTTGTGTACCATTCATTGTTTTCAATCAATTGCAAGGCACATTTCTTAAATTTCCATTGAGATTTATTCAGTGAGGAGGAAGTAATGGTGAAAGTTTCTTTTATGGATTGAAAAAGTTATCAAATAAATACACAAAATTAATGCATCGGATTTTCGACAGTTATCGGGTTAGTCGCTCATATACGCGCGCACTAGGGCGGCACGACACGTACGAGCGGCCGTCACAGCAAATAAAAAAGAAATTAATGTCATTGAATCAAATCCGTAAGCTCTCACTTGGTCCGTATGGTCAAGGTTTTCCGCATCTTCTTCCGCACTTCAGTAGGGTGATTCCTGCTATTTCAAGGTGTAACTTTTTAATATTTTCTTTAAAATTCTTTTTTGATTAATTCAAATTTCCATTTGGACAAATTATAAATAATGCTGTAAACAGTATACTTACCAAAGGGTTTCATCACGATGATCTTTATACAAAAATTTAATGTAAATTGAGCGGTTGAAATAAATTTTTGTGTAAATTGGGTTTAATTGTATTTTCTATTTAAATATTGGGTCAAATAAACTATAGGAACAAAAAAATTAAAAAATTCCCAATTATTATTGAATGTTTAACATTTTACAAAGATATCATAAGTTTGATAAATGTTATAAAACTTATAGATTATTTTAAAGTAACAGTTTTTTAAATAATAATCAAATTGATGTCAAAACTAAATGTTTTCCAAGAACGTTAAATAACTTAACTGTAATATGTTAATTACTAAAGTTATTATTACCGAGTTACTGAGGGCCACTGAGATAGGGCTCGGTTGTGTCATTGACTTAAAAATATCGATCAGTAATCTAAAAGAGAAAATATGTATCCTTTTTTAATATTTACCAATTTAATTCTGTGTGTATTGTAATATTACAAAAGGTAAACATTTGTTATTATTAACAATATTAGAGAGTAACAGTATTGAAGTACTCTTGAAGCTATTAGACAAA
The DNA here is from genome assembly GCA_036971475.1 of Prosapia bicincta. Classification (NCBI taxonomy): domain Eukaryota; kingdom Metazoa; phylum Arthropoda; class Insecta; order Hemiptera; family Cercopidae; genus Prosapia; species Prosapia bicincta. The sequence continues at coordinate 45,494,928 of JBAIZL010000005.1, read as the reverse complement.
TTATCAATATTAAAGTAGGGTACACATTGTTAGTTAAATGGTTGGTGGTTTGTTCTTATTTTTAATATTTCTTCCCAGAGACGTTTTTTGTGTGACGAAAATTTTCTTCTGGCAAAAGAACTTGCAGACCATTTCGCCTTTTTACTCTAGAAAAAATTATTTATGACAAACCATGGATAAATGCTGTCAGTGAACAAAGGGTAAATCAGCCATTGCAATAGTATTTCAAGATTCAAGTGTGAAATGAAGAACACTTCTGTCTGGTCTTTAATAGAATCATACCTGTTGTGTAGGTTTTATTCTCCAGGAAGACAAATATTTCATCGTTGAATTTACTTACATCTGTATTTAAAGAAGCTAAAGTGGTATGGTGTTTCATATCTTCGAATCATCATTCACAAAATACCTCTTTCATTAGGATTCGAAAGATCATTTAGTATTTAAATTTTCTTCAATTTAACTGCAAATTATCCGTGTTTAACAAACTTAATATACAGAATATCTTTGTTTCGGATTCACGGGAATATCTTCTACTAGTGAGTAAAAAGTTAAATGGGACCGAAGATTGTTTTTTTAAATGAAAGGTCTTCTATTTGCTCTTCGTTGAAGTTGTAAACATTAACAAAAATTTCCGCCGAATACTTTTAACTCTCCTCCAAAAGGTAGATTAGGATTACAATTTTAAGACGTTATCGATCCAAGTTGTTAAATCCATACTTAGGTAAAATACTGTTGTTTCATCCACACTTAAGTATGTTACGTGCTTCAGAAAAACTCCATCAAATCTTGCAAGTCCTTAACTTTAACTGATTCTGCTTTAGTCTACTTGATATTGACTTGTTATTAAATAGTCGGACTATTATTAAAGTACTGTGTATTCAAGTAAATATGACAGATTTTTCTATATAATAATATTAAGTTGTAATAATATCAATATAGATAGTATCACTCCCACATTTCAGTAAAATGTGTATTATTAATATTGATAGTTCCACTTCTACATTTCAATAAAATGTGCATACTTAATATTGATAATAATACTACCACATATCAGTAAAATGTGCATAATTAATATTGATAGGCTAGTAGTACTTTCCCTTTTCAGTAAAATGTGTATTATTAATATTAATAGTTCCACTTCTACAATTCAGTAAAATGTGCATAAATTATACTGATAGTACTACTTCCCCCTTTCAGTAAAATGTGTATTACTAGTATGAAAGCTTTAATCCCACATTTCAGTAAAATGTGCATAATTAATATTGACATTACTACTTCCCCCTTTCGTGTAAAATGTGCGTAATTAATATTGATAGTTCTACTTTTACATTTCAGTAGAATGTGCATAATTAACATTGATTGTACCACTTCCACGTATCAGTAAAATGTGCATAATTAATGTTGATAGTAGTACTACTTTCCCCTTTCATTAAAATATGTATCATTAATATTGATATTTCCACTTCTACATTTAAGTAAAATGTGCGTAAATAATATTGTTAGTACTATTCCCACATTTCAGTAAAATATGCATAATTAATATATTTATTTAATGTCTGTTAATTTTATTTTATTTAACTATTAATTTTATTATATAAGTTAATGACAGATCACAGACAATTTTCAATTCATGAGCTCTTAAAAAGGAATTTTGAAAAGAAATTCGAAATGTTGAGTGTTTTAAAAAAGCAAAATTATCTGTGATCTGTCATTACCCTTTATAAAAAAATGTGCATAATTAATATTGATATTACCCCTCCCCATTTCATTAAAATGTATATTATTAATATTGGTAGTTCCACATCTACATTTCAGTAAAATGTGCATAAATAATATTGATAGTACTACTCCCACATTTATGTAAAACGAGCATAATTCATATTGATAGTACCACTTCATCCCTTTCAGTAAAATGTATACTAATAATATTGATAGTATCGCTTCTACATTTCAGTAAAATAGGCAAAATATTGCTAGTACTAATTCCCCCTCTCAGAAAATGTATACTAATGATATTGATAGTTTCACTCCCACATTTCACAAAAATGGGCATAATTAAAATTGATAGTACTACTCCCACATTTCAGTAAAACGGGTGCATAATTAATTCTTGATAGTACGACTTCCTCCTTTCAGGAAATTGTGTATTATTAATATTGGTAATACCACTTCTACATTTCAGTATAATGCGCATAAATAATATTGATAGTACTATTCCTCCATTTAAGTAAAATGTTCATAACTATTACTGATACTACTACCCCCTTACTGTAAAATGTGTATTATTAATATTGATAGTTCCACCTCTACATTTCGGAAAATGTGAATAAATAATATTGATAGTACTATTCTACATTTCAGTAAAATATGTATTGTTAATATTGATAGTTTCACTTCTACATTTCAGTAAAAGGTGCATAGATAATATTGATAGTACTATTCCCACATTTCAGTAAAATGTGCATTTTAATTATTATAGTATTATTCCCCTCTTTCAGTAAAATGTGTATTATTATTATTATTATCATTATTATTACTATTTTTTTTTTTTTTTTTTTTTTTTTTTTTTTTTTTTTTTTTTTTTTTTTTTTTTTAACGACGAGAATGCTTTATGCACAGAGTGTGGGACTCCTCTGTAGTGTAGGCTCTACATCTGAAAGTTTACCCACTAAACTCGTCACCCTCCAGGCAGATTTCCACCCCGGAACCGCCGAATTATTACTTCAGGGTGGTGCCTCTTATACTTCCTCCATTATATTACGGATCTAGCCATCCTTCTTCTTTTTTTATCGTAGAATAGATTCGATGTATTTCGATGCCATATTCCAGTTGGCTTCCGATGCAAGCATCATCCGCACAAAGCTCTCTGGGGAGAGACCCGTGGCATGTGTCATCAATCGACTCCTCTGGTCTACGAATCTGGCGCACTCAAAGAAGAATCTGGCGCCTCGAGTCATCCAGTTTGTCGCTACATATCCGGCAGTTCTGGGACAGAACTTTTCCCATCTTAAACAGGTGTGCCCTAAAGTACTCGTGGTCTGTCAGGAACTGTGTGATAGAAGTTCACTTCCCCGTGCCTGCGTTCTGTCCATTCCTTTAAGCTTCTTATCAGAAGGAACGTCCATCTACCTGACCGTTCATGATTCCATCGTTGCTGCCACCGGTTCATGGTTTGTGCTCTGGCTCGCTTGACCGCCTCTATTTTGCCTATCTCTTTACTGTTATTATATACAAATTTTCTCTCTTGAGCCAATAGGTCGATTGGCACAACACCTGCCACAACCAGCACAGCTGCCGACGAAACAGTACGGTAGGCGCTAGCTATTCTTAGTGCTCCCATTCATTGAATCGTATCGAGTCTGGTACGGTACTTCTGTACCTTCAAAGTGTCGGCCCAGATTTCAGCACCGTAGAGCATGATGGATTGCACCGTAGACCATAGGAGTCGTCTCCTGCTTGACCTTGGGCCACCGACGTTAGCCATCAATCTTGCGAGTGACGAGGTCACAGCCGCAGCCTTGTCACAGGTCATGCGAAGATGTTCCCCGTACGTCAGCTTGTTGTCCAGCTTGACTCCTAAATACTTCACCGCTCTCTTAGTGAAGAGCGTCTCCTGTGTCACAACCATTGGTACCACCATCGGCATCCTCCTTCCAGATAATAAAACTATCTCAGTCTTGGAAACGGTCAGCTGTAGACCGTGTTCTGTTATCCATAGGTTAATCCTACGCATGACCTGATTCAGCCATTCCTGCGCCAACTCAGTGCTGCGAGCTGTAATGACAGCAGCAACATCATCGGCGTAGCCCACCAGATATGCATCTTCTGGCATTTCTAATCTCAGAAGACCATCATATGCCACATTCCACAGGTCTGGTCCCAGTACCGATCCTTGGGCTGCTCCAGCTGTGATTTCCTTTGTCCACTGTCTTCCGTCAGCAGTCCAGATCAGCCGCCGATCCCTCAGGCAGTCTCTGATCACGGCCAACAGATACCTTGGAACAAACAAAGAATTTCCGTTCCAGTGCCTCCATTATGGTCGACCATCGCACAGAGTTAAATGCGTTCTTCACATCTAACGTTACCAGCATAACAATCGGTCTGGCACCATGACACACAAGATCTCCCAATTTCCGGGCCTCACCTGTTGGATCGCCGTTACTGTGGAATGCCCATCCCTAAATCCATGCTGGTTCTTGGTAAGGCCTCCTGCCGCTTGTATTGCCTTTTGTAGCCTCGGTCTTATTAATTTTTCCATTACCTTTCCCAATGTGTCCAGCATGCACAACGGTCTGTAAGATGATGGATCGTCAGCGGAGCCCTTCCCTTTATTTATGAGCACAAGCCGCGCTACCTTCCACTGTGATGCGAATATGCCTGACTTCAGACAGGCATTGTACATGTCCAGTAGAGGGTTTGGTTGTGCTCGAACCACCACCTTCAATACCTCTGGTGAGATTCCGTCTGGTCCTGGGGCTTTCCCATTTTTTAATGACATCACGGCCGTGATCAGTTCTGATTCAGTGAACAAAGGAATATCACCGCTCCCACGTGGTTCTTCAGGAGAGATCAGACGCTGGTGATCGGGAAATAGTGCTTCCACAATTCGTCTCGTTGCGCTGGCGCTCAATGCCTGGTCAGAGGATCCGCCGCTCAGCTTTCGTGTAACTATTTTATAGCCCATACCCCAGGGGTCTTCATTAATCTCTTCGCAAAGGGATCTCCAGCAACAATCCTTGCTCTGCCGGATTGCCAAAACAAGAGCCTTTTTTGCCTCCTTGTGCTCTAAGGCTAGAGCCGCTGCCTTAACCCCGCCACGAGATCGCTGTGCCTTCCGTCTAAGTTGAAGACATCTTCTTCTGAGATCGGATATATCGTCGGTCCACCAATAGGCTTGCTGTCTTGCTTTGCGGATGCTCTTAAGAGGCATTGACATTTGGCAGGCTTGTCGTATGACGTAGGTCACCTGTTTAACGGGACTTTCTATATCCCCTACATTGGATGAATCTGGATAGGAGACCGGATTACATTGCCACATGAAACAAAGTGCTTCCATCAACATTGCTCCATCCATCTTTCCTACACTCCACCTTGGCTGGCATCGGATCTCGGAACGAGATGTTATATACTCCTCTTCAATATCAAAAGATATATAATCATGATCACTCCCCGAGTAGTCCGGGAGCACTCGCCAGTTCCTACATCTCCGCCCCAGGTTTTCCGATACCAGCGTCACATCTGGAATGGAGTATCCGTAACCGGGCCGATGATATGTCGGGGTACTACCAGTGTTTTGGATATGAAGTCCCAGTCTGGCTGCCATTTCCAACAGAAGATTTCCTCTTCTATTTGTGCGCGGTATTCCCCATTCTACCGCTCTGGCGTTGAAATCTCCGGCCATTATGATTTTTCCACCCACCTCTCTCACTGAATCCTCCATATTATTCAATTTTTCTTGGTAAATGTTGATACTATCGTTTGGAGAGAAGTAGCAGCTGACGAATGTCAAGTCTCCACTTGTAATCCAAACATAGCCACTTCCAGAGCCAGTCTTACTTATCGGAAACTTCTGCAGGTCCGTAATCCAGGTTACTGCCATTCCAGATTCATCCTTGTGCCATGCTGATTTCCCTTTATGACGGTACGGCTCGCTGATGATTGCTACGTCGATTCCTGTTTCCAGTACCAACTGATCGATCAATCCATCAGCAACCCGACATCTGTTGAGGTTACCTTGCAGCACCTTCATGCAGGTTTGCCCTTGCCCTTTTTCAAAGCGAGAGCCTCTCGAAAAACTTTACAGGATCCCGATCCTGATACATGGTTTAGCGGGATATCCTTGTAGCCTTTTTCAGTACAAAGGATACAACGTGCTTCTGTCTTACATTGTGCCGCCTTGTGGTCTCTGTGTCCACACTTCCAGCACGTGTCGCTTCTATCAGGACCCTTGCAGTCGCTTCTTACGTGACCATATTGGAGACATCTGTAGCAGCGACGAACCTCCACTCTTCGTCTGATTCTAGCAGACACCCATCCTACTTTAACTTTGCCTTTCTTTAGGATTTTGATGCCCTGTGCCTCTTCTAGCTCTACAATTGCCAGACATTGTTCTCTACGGTTAGGGCCAAGAATGGAGACCTTTATCTCCCCTTCAACCTCTTCCCGGTCAAGGACCTCTTTAACCTCCTCTTCAGAAGTGTAAGAATCAAGGTCCAGAATCTCCAGCCTCATCTTCGGGATCAGGCTACGGACCTCTCCGCTCTCTCCGATCGCCGTTTCGATGGCGGTTCGGAGCGCTGTCTGGTCTCTGCAACTATTGAGTTCCAGCAAAACTCCACCATCTCTCGTTTTCCTGATGCCGCGAATCACCGCACCACTGTCTTCTGGTCGCACATCTTTCCTTATCGCACCTAGGATTTCCGCATAGCTCTTTCCAGCGGAAGCCTTAATAACTAAGGCGTTCCTTCTTGGTCTTCACTCTTTCTTCGCCTTATTGGACAATCGGCTTTCTTGCTGCCGTATGATAGGCGTCAACACGCGCTGCTGCGTCTCTGGTACTTTCTTTGCCTTGCCCTTCTTCTTACTGGCCACTATATTCCATTTCTCGGTTTTTGCCGATTCCTGGATGTTAGTATCCATCGCCTCCTGGCTGTTTGTTGACTCCCTGGGGCGCTTTCGTGGAGGTAGGTTTCGTCTACCAGAGCTACTTCCTACAGACACAGATGCCCTCTCTGCTAGAGTCCAGATTGCATTCTGTCGTGAAATTCTACAGGCTCGAAGCACCTCCAGTCCATCCTCTAGTTTGACGAGTCCATTCTTGATAGCCATGTTCACATTTTTCTGTTTTGCAACAGATTTCCTCATAGTACGTAGGATATCGCTAATGGCTCTGATTTGCTCCTCCTCGCTCTTATCTGCCTCGCTGATCTTTAATTTCAGCCTTTCGACCTCGGAGGATTCGGCCTCTGAAATAAAGCTCTGCAAATCTATTCTCACTTCGGCTTCCACAGCACGTTCAGGAACATCATCAAATGGATCCGCTACCTTACTACTCTCCAAGGTTCTTGTTAGAGGCGGTGTCCTTATTGTGCTCGTGCTTTTCTTAAACGGGTCTTTTTCTTTTTCTGCACTTGTAGCTTGCGTCAGGGCCAAGTGTTCCACCCTTTTCGAAGAATTGCAGTCATGGGCTAACGACCCAGGTGTGGCCTGCTCAGTCACCTCCACCTGTGCCGGTATAGGGGATCCGACTCCCTGCACCGTAAAAGATATCTCCTTCTCACTACTCATATTTGGTTTATTTTCGGGGTTCCCTCCCCTATCTTGTTTTGGTTCACCCTGGCTATTTCACCAGTACCCGAAGTGCAAGCACAACGAGCGTTCCCCTATCCACCACCTGGGGAGGCGCCCGATAGCAGACAAGCAACTGCCACGGGATCATTATTATTATTATTATTATTGATAATTCCACTTCTACATTTCAGTAAAATGTGCATAATTAATATTGGTAGTACTACTCCCACATTTCAGTAAAATGTGCATAATTAATACTGATAGTACTACTTTCCCCTTTCTGTAAAATGTGCGTAATTAATATTGATAGTTCCACCTCTAAATTTCAGTAAAATGTGGATGTTAAATATTGATATTACTACTCACACATTTCAGTAAAATATGCATAATTAATATTGATAGTACTACGCCCACATTTCAGTAAAATGTGCATAATTGTAATTGATAGTACTACTTCTCTATTTCTGTAAAATGTACGTAATTAATATTGATAGTTCCATCTCTATTTTTCAGTAATATGTGGATATTTAATAGTGATAGTACTACTCCAACATTTCAGTACAATGTGGATAATTAATATTGACTAGGGGCTTGTAGGAGCAAATGCCCCTATTCTGAAATATACACCACAATAAAGTATTCAAAGTACACAATAAATATTCGAAATACACAATAAAATAAATATTATAAACACAAAAACTATAAAGGCTATTAGCAGAAACCTGGACAAATAAGCTTTAACACTGTTAAAATATTTGTTAGTTTACAATCATAATCATCTGTTTTTCATTCCAATGTATATACATAACCTGCTTTCATACTGTTAAAATATATCTTTGTTTACAAATTATACTCTGCTGTTTTTTATTCCAATGTATTTCTTTCGGAGATATTTAGTAACTTTAAGCTCTCTTTAAACCCTATAAATGTTGTATATTGAAAAAAAACCTGTATATTTACCCGCTTCATCGTGTCAATACATTTATTTTGAGCCTGATTATTATTGATAGTACCACTTCTACATTTCAGTAAAATGTGCGTAATTATTATTGATAGTACCACTTCTACATTTCAAAAAAATCCTTCAAGCCATTTTCTAGAAAAACTGGACAAAGTAACTTGAACAAGCCAATTTCCCGTTCACTAAATTATAGCCCATCTCTGCAATTTTACAGCTGGTCCAGTTAAGCAAGCCGCCACTTAACTTTGTTTACTAAATTCCTTAAATTTTTCAAATTTTTTATTTTCATCGTATATGAAACTGGTACAATCAACCCTTATGATCTGAAAACCCCTTTATACAATTTTTCATGAAAATCCTTTGAGCTGTTTTCGAGAACAGTTGGACATACACACATACATACGTGAAGTTCTCATCTAAACCTGAGTTATAAGTATTGGTTTTGATTGGTTTACGTTTTATATACTTGAAATTTAATTTTGAAAAGTGGTTTGAATCTTAAAAAATTACATAGAATTGGATCAGTGTAGGTAGTTATAAATTTCATTTGGAAATAATCGATATTTGGTTTTATATTTGAAACAAGAAATAATAAAAATTTAAATATGCTATCGATATTAATTCAGGTTAGGTCACGCGGGTTAATAAGATACAGAAATATAATCAGAAATTAACTGTAATGTTTTGAGGGCAATAATAATAAATTAGTTTTTACATTTTTGCAACTATTAATTATACCTTTTTGAATAATGAAGTGTATGTTTTTGTATGTAAGAAATAAGGCAGTATATATCATACCAATAGTATTGGGAATACCAATTTGTGATGTAATTCTAAATATAAAATATAATTGTTTCTAGAATAACTTTAGCTAGTGGGAAGATTGAAACATTAATAATTATCAAATTATACGAGTAATTAGTGTTAGATAAGAATTTTTATTAAAATAGTTCATAACTGAAAGAGATCAAATAACATTAGTATTTCAAAGTTTGCATACATTTTTGGTTAAATTGTGTATTAAACTAAATAATTAACAGTCAATATATGTTTATGAAGTTTGTAATTTTTAAATTAAAAAGGAAATGAATAAAAGTTGGCAAAGAAAAATTATTGTAATTAAATTTTGGTTTAGTATTAACGTTCTGGAAGGGGGATAACTTTATACCTCCAAGACAAGGATTTAAACCTTAAATCCAATACTAACGCTTAAAATAAGGCACATTTCAAAAAAATTAGATAAACAAAACTGTCTAAACCAAACTCTAAATTTTAATTTTCACAAACTTGAGTCTTAAAAATTTCTTTAAAAGTTCGTCTTATGTTATAGCTTTTTTTCATGGGCAAAACGATACCTAGGCTATTTAGGTGGCTTTCCTATTTTAGTAAGTTCTATTTCTCATACATTGCGGCCATTGTCAAACGAAGATAAGAACTTTGAAGTATTTAACGGATATTGTATTTGCAAATTTATTAACAGCTCTAAGTTTACTGTCAAATTTTTTTATAGGAAAACTATCTTTACCTTTTTTTGAATTTTTACGAGAGTTTGAAATTAATATAATTTTTTTTATAACTGCCCATTTAAAGTAATTTTTGGTAGCCGTTGAAAGGTTAGAAAAACCTTTTATCATGGTTCTGCTGTGAGATTTAAACTCCCGTACAAAATATAAAATGACCTTTTCCCCGTTAGATTTTATTTTTATTGATTTTTAAACACTCGTTTTATTAGTTTGTTCGTAACACAGGTCTTCAAATGAAATCAACCTAAAATTAAATCCGACTTACAGCTTCTGGTTGAGTACAATTTTGACTTCTTTAAATTCAGAAACTCCTGTTTGGATTTTTGTTTCGATTTTGGAGTTAGATCATTTTTCCTCAAGTAGCCGAACTAAATGGAAACCCGCAAAAGCTATGTATTTATGTGGCCAAAAGAATGAAATATTTTGAATGAAGGTCGGTCAGTCTTATCTAGGGTCAGTAACCTGGCGTCTGGGAAAGATGTACATCTGTTACTTTACTCAATTGAGTAAATCTAATGAAAATCTCCAACTTGCATCATTCACTGTTTTCTCTACCATCCATAAAAAAGTAGTTCCTTATTTGTTGGTTGTTGCTTACGTAAGACCTAAACAACCAATGAATCGAATTTCTTAATACAGCGTCTATCACGGCACAGTAGTTACTTTCGTAGTTTGCCAATGCTTCCTTTTTAAATTCCTTTTATTAGCTCACACTCTCCAGATAAATTTTCAATCGTTAATAAAATATGTTTTTATTTATCCAATCAAGTTCAAATACATTTTTTTAAAACCTATAGTGGGTGACAATTTGTGTTAATACAATTTTTTCAAATATTTATTCAATAAATATTTGGGAGGTCTAGGTAGGATTTTCGAATGTTCTTCGTATCTTAATGTTCAAAGCCTAGCTCGTTTTGGCACTGAAGCAACTTTCCATAGCTAAAAATGAATTTCTCAAAGATCTATTTGAAAATCCTCCATCGTATAATCTTAAATTGTTGCCATGGTTACCACATAATATCATAAATAATGCTCTAGGATTAAAAATGAATAACAAGAATAAAATAAACAAACTGGATTAACTGTATCGAACTTTTCTTCCAAAACTGACAATGGAAAGAGAATAAAAACTATAACACAATAAAAGAGATGAAAAAAGATAGCGTATAAATAGTAATATATGAAAATAATAGTACAACACCATACATAGAAAGGGAAATGGAAAATTGCTAGGAAACTCGCTTTCTATTTTGATAGGCCCTACTTAATATTGCTATTCTGACATGTGTATATACATATATAATTATATGTATGTACAAATATAATTATATATATATATATATATATATATATATATATATATATATATATATATATATTAATTGTAATTATAAAATTTAAAAAAAAACTAAGATACAATTTTTCTTTTTAGATTTAAGTAGGAATTGACTTAATTTTTTTTTATATTACTTGTTATATTTTGAATATACCCAGCATATTTACAGATGATTATTGTCATTCAGGGTTTTCCCTATATTTCACTGAAGTGCAATGATGGTAATAAAGGAACATTAGCTTCCAGACACCATTTAATGATACGCTTTTATACCTTCATTCAGTCCATAAGCAATTATGTTTATCTTTCGGTGAAAGTTTATTTGGTTATGTTAGTCAAACATTTTGCCCAGTGTAATTTTTGTGTAAGATAATTAGTGATCTCAAGGAAAGAGTACAATATGGATATAATTACCTTGTGCTAATTGCTATCGAATGAAACAAGTGTTGATAAGAAATGACTAATTAGCCAATTAACTATGACAAGGTGGATGCTAGGTAATTGTATAGGAATGCCAATAGATGGAGTGTTCTTTAAAACTTATTATTTTTTAAATGAAAATAACAAATTGGTTTGCTACCTGCTCAAAAAAAAAAAAAAAACTTATTGAAGGGTCAACGTTTAATAATAGGGGACAACCCTTGTCGGTTCTTAACCGGGGATATTTACACTGGTATTTCAAATTGGGCCAGCCTTTCAAAGTGTATACAATATCAAGACCACAGTGGTGCAATATGTTACAATTACTATTTATTAGGAATAAACTGTGGTTGAATTTAATAATAAATACACAAAAACCTCTTAACCACAAACTTTCTTTATTTTACCCTTATGTACATTTCAGTTACAAAGTAACCATCCTCAGAGGGATAACATACAAAGACTCACTCATATATTACAGTAAAAATATTAGAAAGAAACCCACTACCACAAAAATAATAAAAAATAACAGATAATACAAGTTACCTAAAATTAAACCTTTATGTACGTTTCGATAACATTGACATCGTCAGAGGGTCTTATTATAAAATTACGATCTAGCAATAAGTTACAAACTAACTGACTTGAAATTCACCCCTTCAGCGAGAAATTGAAAAAAGCCTAATTTAAACACTGTATTGTTGAAAATATTATTTAGTTATGTAGCATAAATATTTTTAAAAATTTTAAAGTATGGTTTATAATTTCAATCAATTTTTTAACCCTTAGAACCCCCCCCCCCTTAAGCCTAAAATCATATCAAAATTGTTGTTTTGTCTCACTAAAATATTAAATAGCAAAATAGCAATGTACAAAAAAATTGTTTAGTCCTTATGATAGGCTACAATTTATTGATAAAACATGAATTTTCAACTCTTATAAACCAACCCTTAACCTGAAATCAATAAAAAAATTATTTTCCAACAGCTTTAATTGTTTTAATTGTGCATTTATAAATATTAAAATCGTTCGTACTAAGTATACAAATCTTTTATTTTTTTGTAAAATATCAACCCTTAAAAACTACCTGTTATCATGAAATTAATGAAAAAAATTATATTTCAATAGGTTTGGCAGCTTTAATTGATCGGAGCCTTTTTCACTGTTACGAAATATTTAATTTTTTTATTTTAATTTCTCAACTCTCAAATCTGCCCTTTCATTAAAATAAATAAATTCATTAAAAAAAAATTTTAAATAAAATCAACATTTAACATTTTCAACCATTTTACTAATGTATTTGTGGTTCATAAAAATATAATTTATTGATTTTGTAAAAGAGGAAAACTAAGAAGTTCTTCAGGTGCAAGAAGATTTGTTTTTTTAATTGTCTGTAAAGATCCTTCAGTAAATACCTATCCTCAGTAACTGGACGAATATTTTTAGTGCCAAGCCATATCCGGGTAACTTGTATAAGTTGTACATCTCGGCGTCATATATTTGTGAATTTATTAAAATCACATTTTATTGTCACATCAACTTACTTTGGTTTCTTGGACTTACAGTCTAAGCACACCATTGTGAACTACCGATTCTACTTCGGCCCAACAGTTCTTATTGTATTCCATTTCACTGATTTTGCAACACTTTGAATACAGTAATATTATGTATATACCAAATATATATACATACCTACACACACATTTATATAGTTTGAAAGCGCTTACCTTATCTACGTATATATAAATAATAATATACGATGTTCCACACATAAAATGTGTGCTCCTAAAAATTTTCTATAAAACTGCGATTGCTTTTTTACGATAACTCCGTTATTTGTTATCTTATTGGGTTCATCTAACAACCATTTTTAAGAAAATTTCAAAGGCTACAATACTATTTACATACCCAGTTTTTAAAACATTTTTTTTTTTAAGTTAAAGGTTTAAAGGGCTCAAGTCACATGATCCTCACAATAAAATCTACGATTCTAACGTTGATATCTCGATTGTTTTTTATCCTACAGATATTATAAATAAAAAAACAAAATGTTTGTTATTGACAAACCTACATTTTCGTTATCAACAATATTTACGTATATTTACTAGTTTTAGAGTTATTTAACAAAAAAGAAATTTTTTGAGAATTCTGATTTTTTAAAATCTTGTTTTTTTTTAAATAACTATTCCCAACCAGTCAACGTCTTTAAGCTCATTACTTATACTAAAATAAAGTAAATTTTACAGGGATTTATATAAATTTCAATTTTGGTGGAAACAACGTAGGTTGTATTACACTCTTTTTCTTGACAAAATCGAGAGTCCCATCTGATTTTAATCATAACTCGCTTAATTATAATACTATAAACACCATTTGGAGCTCAAACACCATTTGGAGCTCATTCAAAAGGTCTTTTTTAAGTACTAGGAAAGATTTTCTTGAATTCGCGTAATCCCACAAAAAAATTTTTTTGTTTTACTTACAAATTGCTTTAGATCCAACTTATAACATTCATTAAAAAACCAATAATTCCGAAACTATGCGTATTTCGAAGCTAATAAAAAAACGAAGAGATTGGTTTTTGAATGAATGTTATAAGTTGGATCTAAAGCAATTTGTAAGTAAAAAAAGACTAATTTTTTGTGGGATTTCGCGAATCCAAGAACATCTTTCCTAGTAATTAAAAAAGACCTTTCGAATGAGCTCCAAATGGTGTTTATAGTATTAAAATTAAGCAAGTTATGATTAAAATCAGATGGGACTCTCGATTTTGTCAAGAAAAAGAGTGTAATACAACCTACGTCGTTTCCACCAAAATTGAAATTTATATAAATCCCTGTAAAATTTACTTTATTTTAGTATAAGTAATGAGCTTAAAGACGTTGACTGGTTGGGAATAGTTATTTAAAAAAAAACAAGATTTTAAAAAATCAGAATTCTCAAAAAATTTCTTTTTTGTTAAATAACTCTAAAACTAGTAAATATACGTAAATATTGTTGATAACGAAAATGTAGGTTTGTCAATAACAAACATTTTGTTTTTTTATTTATAATATCTGTAGGATAAAAAACAATCGAGATATCAACGTTAGAATCGTAGATTTTATTGTGAGGATCACGTGACTTGAGACCTTTAAACCTTTAACTTTAAAAAAAATTGGTTTTAAAAACTGGGTATGTAAATAGTATTGTAGCCTTTGAAATTTTCTTAAAAATGGTTGTTAGATGAACCCAATAAGATAACAAATAACGGAGTTATCGTAAAAAAAGCAATCGCAGTTTTATAGACAACATTTTAGGAGCACATTGTGTGTGGTACATTTTATGTGTGGAACATCGTATATTATCGTACCTATTTTCTTGCAAATCGATGAAATTTCAAAGTAAGGCTCCATTGACTGCACTATAGTAAGTGAATACAAGAAAACAGTGTTGCTAAGTTCAAAATACAGTAGAGTCTCGATAATTTGAGGTAAATGGGACCGAGGCCCCCTCGGGTTACCGAAAACTCGGATTAGACGAAAATACGTTCTTGTGCGTTAAAAAACGTAGGAGTTTTAATAAACCCTAATACTATGGGTAATTAAAAATGAAGTAAATAAGTTTATAGAACTTTATATTAACATTTCTTGGATGCCCGACTCATTTCCTTTGCATACCGTATGGCTATAAACATTTCTTGGAAGCTCGACTTAACATTTTCTTTCAAATAGTAAAATAGGCGCATATAGACATAGGTTCGAATTTAACGGAAGCTCGAAACATTGGGACTCAGAATTACGAGACTCTACTGTATAAGGCATAATTTGTTATTACTGTATTTTTTTATGTCTAAACTTGAGAAATTGACAACTTGTCGAACTTAACTTAGTGTAAGTTAATTTGTGAGAACCTGCTGGGACAAAACGTGTTAGATCTCACGAAAATCGCTTAATTCCATAGGAAACTTTGCGCCCAGCAGCATAGACAGATCGACAACGTGGAAGTCCAACTCGCAGGAGACAAACTCATACCGCCCTGGGACACTCTATTGAATTATTTTAAAGAATTCAACCCCTAGAAAATTACATTTTACGCAGTTCTAGCACTGAAAAATTATAGTGAAATTTGGCGCTTTTAAAGTGAAATATTATTTCAGTTAACTTAACACAACTTGATGTAATTATTACGTATTCTTAATATATTCATACAAATTTTGAATCGGAGCAAAGAGAGACACCCCAAATACTGAAAGTGGTTTTGAAGATCGATGAGATTTAATTAATAAATTAGGTTGTATGTCTCAAAATTCCATTTCTGTGGCGTTTAGCACTTTGAATCAACATTTGGGCCAAAATAATGTGGGTATGCAATCCACAATCCGACGTTATGTCTCACATTCCAGATGTCCGATTCGTCTCTGTCATGGTTTATTGAAAATGTTTGTTTACACTTTCTTTATAAATTTAGAAAATTATTTATAAAAAATAGAGCCTGTGTATAGTTTAAAATATATATATATTAGTTTCTACTTTTATATTTCTAATTGGAAGAACAGGGAAACTTTCAGAGTTTTCCTCAGTTGAAAATAATAAAAAAGTTTATATAAACATAAAACGCTTCGTTAACGAGTTACAGCTGGAAAAGATTTCGCCTGGATTTCAGTTTCTCCGATACAATGAAACCATACTAGAATTTGTGGACCAATAATTGAGATGTAAAATTTAATGGATTTTATGTAAAATTATTATGCAAATTGAATAAAAATAGTTCCAGATTGGCATCTACAGAGAATTTTGTAAATATTAGATTTGTAGTTTATTAACTTTTTTAAATGATTTTAAAATAAGCATAATTGGCAAACAAAACTTGTAGAGCATCTATTTCTGAAAAGAATCGTGTACAATTGGTGAATAATAAACCCGAATGCGAAACACTCTTTTCAGAAAAATCACCATGTCCAAAAAGAACATCCAGTGATTCGGGATATTACACATAACCCAGACACAAGTACAAGGTAAATTGCATTTATTGTAAAAAAAGGTGTGGCGCATTAATTAAAAAAAAATATTTTTTAAAAAGTTTGTTTATGTGTAATTTCCATCATTCTCTTTAATATTTAACTGTCTACAAGTTGTGTTTACAAATTATTACTTGTTTGTTTTAATTGTTATCACAGTTAATATACTTCAAAAATAACATGGTTTTGTACTGAGGTTTGCATATTTTGTCAGATAGTTTAAAAATTGGTGTGACTACAGGTCTGCAACCTATTTTATTTAATTTGTCACATCATTTTACATAAAATCCATTCAATTAACGCCCCAAAACTTTAGTTTGTTTTTGTTGTATACATACATATGCATATTAAATTGAATTCATGATTAACACTTTTAGCTGATAATAGTTTCTAATTTTTTATTTAAATTTTATTAATTAATAAATATTTCATGTTAGCGGATATCTGAAAATATTTTAAATTTATTTGAAAATTATATACATATTCATAACCTATAAACAAAGAGAAAAACTCCTGTTATGCAAACCTCTGTTATCTAGAGATCGCTATTATGAGAGTCAATGATTTGTGGTTGCTGAACCAAAACACGGCTGGAGTTGCATTTCACAAATTTTCATGTTTAACGAATTTTTGCCAATGACATTTTCATTAACTTCTCTACAACGTAATTTTTTCTTGTTTATGTCCTAAAGAAGTAATGCATTGTACCAGGATACTTGTCTGTGTTTGCAGGATACTGATCTAACTTGGAGAACCTCAGATCCAGACTTTACGCCATGCTTCGAGAAAACCGTGCTGGTATGGATACCCTGCTTGTTCCTTTGGTTGCTCTCACCATTGGACTGGTATTACATTTTCCATAGCAGAGCCAAAGGCGTTCCTTGGGCATTTCTTAATGTCACCAAGCTGGTGAGTGGTGATGAACAACTTGAATACAAGCAGACCTATTTAGTTTGTCTAGAAGAATTAATGTAAGATATATGTTTAAGTCGGTATGGAAACACCATGTAAACTTTCTTGAGCACTCTCGCCAGTGTTTTAAGACAGAAGCAGCTTGAATTTATATAATATTTGTTATCAAGGTTCATTCTTTTAATAATAACATATATTCAAAACTTAATCATATTTATGTAGGAAACTTTTATTACTTTGGTTCGATTTTGATGTCTTTTCAACTTCTGTAGTTTCAGAGCATAAGTTATTTTTTATGAAACTAGCAATTATTTTATTCTAATTCAAGTTTAATAGATTTCCCCTGAATAAAACCTTTTAAGCCTTATTTTAGAAAATCATTTGTCATTTTTATAACTTTAAGGTTTATGACTTTTAAGTTCCAATATGGATCCCACAATTCCCTGTCCTGATCAACCGCGTCCAATTAGGATATATCATTCCTTCCTATTAAGTAATTGTAAAGTTTCATGAGGTTATCCTGACTGTGCTACCTGTTTACACCTAACTTATACGATGAACACTGATTTCAAACACTTAACAATGTTTTGTTTTATTAACTATTAATATTTTTCCTTTCAGATCTCACAATATTGGTCCTGGAGCCCTAGCATTCAATTCTTTTATCCAACTCAACTTGCTAAAATAAAATGTTCCCTTTTAATTCACCTTTAACAATCTACTATTTTCAACTCTTTTCCTGGCTGTTTTCACTTCTACAACTTTTTAGGTTCATCTTTGATTTCTTTCCAATTTAAAAACTGTACATAGTACAGCATTATAGTTATTAGCTTTTAAAATTCACTGATATTAACAAAAAAACGAAAATTAGTTTTTTTGGGAGTTGCTGTCCAGATACTGTAGCAACCAGTAGGAAAAATTCTAGATTCTTTAGAATTGAAACTGTAAGATGAGAGAAAGTGAGAGTAAAATTCATATGAGTTTGTCCAACTGTTAAAACAATATTTTTAGCACAATAGAGTCTCGATAATTTAAGGTAGATGAGACCAAGACCCACTCAGATTACCAAAAACTCGGATTATACGGAAATACGTTCCTGTGCATTAGAAAAAAATAGAAGTTTTAATAAATCCTAACACAGTACTATAATTAACAATGCACAAAATCAGTTTATAGAACTTTATATGAACATTTATTAAAAGCCTGACTTAATTCCCTTGCATAGCATATTAATATAAACATATCTTAGAAGTCCGATTCATTTCTTTTGCTTACAATATTGATATGAACATTTCATGGAAGCCCAACATTTTTTTGCATACAGTATTGATATGAACATATCTTGGAAGCCTGACTTATTTCCTTTGCATACTGTACTGATATGAATATTTCTTTGAACCCGACTCATTTCCTTTGCATACCGTATTGATATAAGCATTTATAGGACGCCCGACTTATTTCCTTTGTATACAATACTGATATAAACATATCTTGGAAGCCGGACTCATTTCCTTTGTATACAATACTATTATGAACATATATTGGAAGCCTGACTCATTTCCTTTGTATACCGTACTGATATGAATATTTCTGTAGAGCCCGACTCATTTCTTTTGCATACCATATTGATATAAGCATTTATTGGAAGGCCGACATATTTCCTTTGTATGCAGTCTTGATATAAACATATCTTGAAAGCGCCACTTGTTTCCTTTGTATAGAGTATTGATATGAACATTTCTTGGAAGCCCAACTCTTTTCCTTTCTATACCATGTAACTATAAATAGTTTTTGGAAGCCTAATTTATCATTTTCTTTAAAGAGATAAAATAGTCTTGAATAGAAATAGGCTGCAATTTAACAGAACCTCGAATTATCTTGGACTTGGAATTTCGAAACTCTACTGTATTTATTTTATATAAAGTTTTTATGAATGCCTATAATTTATTTTGTTCAGATACTAATGTCTGCTCTTATCATACTGAGTACTGCAGACTTTCTGTACACTATCGCCCTGGCTGTCACTGGTAATGAAGTTTACGGGGTGGACCTATGGATGCCTGCCCTCAAAATGATCTCTTTTGTAAGTTGATATTACAATTTTCAATCTATAAAAATGAACTGCATTTTTTGTAACAAAACTAAATACTTTCAACACGAAAATTTATGATGGGAAAGTTATCATTATTGCTTTATTTCTTCAACTGGTGAGATTCTGAAAATTGATGAGTTTTAGTCAATTGTAAAAAAATAAACTTAAAGAAATATTAGGCTTTTACAATAATAGTGTTAACATATAATAAAATAAACAAAATATTAATAAGCATCATAAAGATCCACTTAAATTATCAGTAGAAATACACTTAGACCCACAGTAAGAGTATACCTGTAAAATCTTTGTAAAATCACACTTCTGGGTTTGGTTAATCACACACTTAGTGTCTTAATAAAACATACACAGATCCTCTTCAAAATAAAAAATGTTTTGGTAAACATGCACTTAAAGGCTCAACAATATTACACTTATAGCCTTGATAAAGGCACAAGTATACTGGGTTCCTTGCTAAAAACACAAGTATTCCGGCAAAGTTAAGTTTAGAGCATGTACAAAGACAAGCATTTTAGGATTTGGCCTGGTTAAAACTAAACAAATCTAAAATGTATGCTTTATATTCATTACAGAATTTTTAAATTGGTCATTATTACTACCTAAATGCAAAAGGTAGTAACAAAATACTACATATTTAGGGATTTTAGTAGTTACCATATTATTTCTACTCTAATGAAACATTGTTACAGGGGTATGCTTGCTTGTTACTGTTGTGGAACAAGTCTCATGGGCTTCGAACGTCTTCTGTATTGTTTATATTCTGGTTGGTGTTCGTTATTACTGGTGCGTTGCGTTTCCGCACAGAAATTAAGAAGGAAATTAGTGGGGTAAGCTTACACCAATGCATTACAAAAATGCATTTCAAGATGAATGTTAATAATAATAAATTCTATAAGCAAGAACCTTTGGACAAGTGTTTCTATAAAATTTGAAAGTAAAATATATATAAAAATATTATCGAATTGGATACAAAATTATTTAACTTCATAAAAACATGTAAAAAATTATGTACCTTCATTTAATTTTTCTTTTTTTTAACACCCTCCCTTAAATTTTTTAAAAAACAAGTTCATTGTGTGCCATTTGATCATCTTATATGTCACCTTACAAAAGTTCCTGTTTTTCTGAGAACCTATACATTAATTGTCCAAAAGTTCATATAGGTCAAGGGTATGACTCTTGAATTTTTCCTCTTCTTTGACTAAATCTAAAGTCTTCTTAAAAGTTTCTTTATTTAATTTAGTTTTGCTGCCAGTCCTTACATATTCAACCTAAGGCATTTTAGATTGTGTATGGTCATTCTGGACAGAAACTTTGTATCTTCTCTCTACACACAAGAAACTATTTAGTACATCATTAATTGATCAGAAATTCTCTGAATTACAAAAATAGGATTTTTCACTATTTACTATATTTTTTATCACAACTTCTGATAGAATGGAAAATAGCTATAGGCCTAATGTTTCAGAATAACCTATGATATATTCATTCTTAGTTTATGTGTAGTTAGAGAGCAAATTGTGTGAGGTAGAACATGATTAACTCACGAGTTTACAGTATTTTATTAATTATTCACTTAAACAATAGTTTATGACTATCTGAACTTTAAATTTAGTAAATTTGTTAAAAATTACTGAGAGAGGACGTTTTTGATCATTATTGACCCAACATCTCCAAGCAGAAGATACTGGTGAAGATCGGCACATAGCGATCGAAAACGTTCTGTCTCAGTAAGTTGTAACAAATTTACTAAATTTAAAGTTCGGATAGTCACAAACTATTGTTTAAGTGATTCATAAGATTCACCGAACGTAATGGACTACAAAATTCAAGAATTTTATTAATGTGTAACAGTATACATGTACTTTTTTGAAATTATTATTAAAATTATTTATTTAAGCAAGTGCTTATGTTTGTTGCAGGATCTTGATGAGTCATTGTTCCACTTCATCACTTACATCATTTCCTATCCAATAATTATTATTTTATTTATTCTCAACTTCTTTGCTGACTCTGAACCGATTCACTCTGAATACCCTAAGGTTGACGTAAGTTTAATTTAATATAACATCAAAATTCATCCTTTTCAAGGAATGTAAATAACACCTTTGCTTTTTTTACTATTTCAAAGTTTACTAGTACTTTGTTAACGTAAGATATGTTTTAATTTATTCCTTGAGCATGTTATTAGGTATAAAACATGTTGGGTATTTAAGATTATTTATATAATGATTTTATACTTAAGGAGGATTTTAATCTAATTACATTTTCCACAACTTGGAAACCAAGTTCCTTTGATTTATGACCTGAAATGTGGAGACATAAAATGTAAAAAATTGAATCATTAAACAAAAAACTATGGATTTCTATCTGCTTTTGTATTTCCTGAAGGATAATGTAACCAATATGGTTACAACGGATTGAGTTTCTGACAATCCAATTTTGCAGAGGATTTGGATATAAATCTTTGTAAGACCATCCTACTAATAAGGTAATCGTGGCTTGGTTAAAATTCAGAGGCATGAGTCTAATTATGGCATGGGGAAATAGGTAGGAAAATAAATTGTCACATGTATTGAGTTTACATTTTACATCTTGAGTTGTGACACTCCATAAATGTGAAAATTTTAGAATAATTGTTGTGTTATTGTATATACACATGTTGGGTCTGAGAGAAATACTTTGAGGAATTGTTGTTATGTCAATATGTTGTCTGCCCTCATCACAAGATATTTTGCAACTTTGACTTTATGATAATTTTAAAACTGTTTAAACTATAATAACTAAACAAATTTGTAAATGTAGTCAACTACCTAAACATGCATAAGAATTGTGTACACCATGCAATATAACTGAAAGAAAACATTCAATAACATAACAACAGTGATATATGATG
The DNA here is from genome assembly GCA_036971475.1 of Prosapia bicincta. Classification (NCBI taxonomy): domain Eukaryota; kingdom Metazoa; phylum Arthropoda; class Insecta; order Hemiptera; family Cercopidae; genus Prosapia; species Prosapia bicincta. The sequence continues at coordinate 45,472,481 of JBAIZL010000005.1, read as the reverse complement.
AAAAAAGGTCTTTTGAGATGAACCCTATAGTGGACGGAAGTGCAATAAAAATACGAAGTAAATTATTCCTCTCTTTAAATCATTGTTAAATTGTTCAGCTGGAAGCCTAAGATATCACATTTGGAAGGGTTTAAATGTTTTAAATTAATACCATTATAAACTAGAAAGGTCTGGTTGTGAATTCAGTTGCCACATCTTGGGGATCAAAAAACGTTGGAACTGCATTTCTATGCACTACAAAATAAACAAATGTTTGTCATATTTTTCCATCATTGAAGAAATACATGTATATATATATATATATATATATATATATATATATATATATATATATATATATATATATATATATGAAGTTAATATATTACTATGTGAGTAATTTTATCCACCATTAAGTGCAATAATTTTACCTTGAGTGATGAGGCACCTTTCGGTCGTTGACCATTGTCGAATCACTGATGTTTCTCTGCTGTGGATGCTCGGTCCGTGAAGCCGGTGTTTGTTGACGTTACACGCACTTTTTCTTGATCTGTGTGTATGATATTTCTATATAGTATGTCTTCTGTATATGTTGTTTGTAGATTCATTAAGTTGTTGTGTATGTTTTTATAAATGTGGTATTTTTCTAGTGAGTTTAGTTCTATTGGGTTGTTATTTATTTCCAGTATGGTTAGGTTATTTTCGTAATTTGTTATTTCGTGTTTATGGGATATTAGGTGTGCTGCAACATTTGATACTTTAGAATTTTTGTTTTTGAATGCTATATGTTTAAGAACACTATTAGTTTTTTTTCCTCTTCTTATTTAACTTTTATAAACAACATGGGAGTGGTCATCATTAGTATCATACCTATATCTTTCAGAACGCTTGAGGCTACATCAACTTATAAAAAGGCAATAATTTAATGGCAGTGAGTCTTTTGTGCTACAGCAAATTAAGAGATATTGTCCGTTTCACACTTACTTGCTATATTTTAAACATCTAATTAAACAATTTTCACTATAGCACTTTAAAATATTATTTGACAAGGACTGTAAAAATAAATGAAAAATGGCTTGATTTTAAGTATGATGCGCTAGCTAGGGGTTCAATGTATAATTTTTATTTACTTTGCATTTTACTTTTCTACCCCAGAGGCAAGTTTTCCGCGGTATAGCATTAAACAAAATACTTTTTTCTTCAACCCACCCTGATATATATTTATATAACCAGAAAAATTCTGAAATACATATTAGGTTCAAAGCTTTTTAATGTCTACATCGTTAAAATCCTCAAAAAGTGATAAAAAAATTCAGTTATAGCTTGTCACTGAATAAATCACATACTCCTGAGGTAGGTGACAATGTAGATAGTGGAAAGCTTTGCTCTTTTATGTATATTTCAATGCTTCAGAATTATTCTCTTTTGAAGTGGTTATTATTACAGAGACAGTTAATAAAATTGGTAACTGACAATCATTCAAAGAACATCTTTCAGAAACTCAACTAAACAAAAAACAGAAGAAACAGACAGACCTTAACCACAGGTTTTTGACCTCAATATATTTCTCTCCTAATCAATCATCATTAGTTCTGCCTAAATATCCACCAATCAATTTCTTACTTCACTAAAGATTTGTTGATACAGATACGAAATAAACTAATTTTCTTGGCTCTTAAACTTTATATCTGCAATTGGACAACTTCTGACAAATATTAAATCCTCCGCCAAGCTTTTGATGGCAAGACTCTCCGCATGTAGGCAGAGGAGACTCTCCTCATGTTACTATATTGGTATTTATCTTTAAAAATATATAATAAATGTTTACTTATTAAAAATATTTTTTAAACATTGTATTGACAATTTTAAAAAACAAATATGAGAAGAAATTGAATTTAAAACTACTCGTATTTATATGTAGAATCAGTTATTTTACCTCAACTTTGTATGTTACAAAACTGATATTAGGACATTATACGTTAATACAGTAAATTAATGTTTACTTTCAACACACAAATGTAAGTTTTGCATTAAACCTTCTTAAATATAAATTAAAATATGTTATTTTAAAAGAATGTACATAAAAAATGTTTTAAATTGATAGGTAATATTCTTTATCAATGTTTTAGAACATGAGTAAACTGTAAATGTGTGAGGGAATTTTAATGAAGCATTTATGTTTTCCTGCAGAAACCATGTCCTGAACTTTCAGCCTCTTTCCTATCAAGGGTAATATTTATATGGTTTGACAAGATGGCATGGACTGGATATCGACGCGACCTAAAGCCGGAAGACTTGTGGAACATGAGACACCAAGACTCCTCTGCTGAAGTAATCCCTCAGTTTGACAAGCATTGGATAAAGACAGAGAAGACAACTATCAAGTAAGCTTAATTAAGTATTGCATTAAATGTTTGTACATTCAGGATTATATTCTCGGATATGAATATATTTTACTAATTAAATTGTTTTGAAGTCCTTCAGACCATATATACCAACTTCATAATTAGGGAGGTTAAAATATTGTCACTTTCCCTTTATACACCTAGTCCTTTCAGTATATCTTCTAAAGAGTGCAAAACCACAAAACGAGTAGGATGTCATATTAAAATTATTGTAAATATCCTGATTCTAGCTTTCCTAATATAGACATTCACTCACAGTTTGAAATCATAAGAAAAACTTAAAATATAATAACAAAGTTATTATAAATACTGGTATATTAAGCATGACTTTCTCATCATAGCCAAATCTCTTGGTACAGAACTCAGCAGGAACTCAAAATAAAAAGATCATTAGCATGTCGAGTCTGACTTTGCTGTAAAAATATTTCATGTAACGATTTTTTAAATATTATAAATTTTTAAAATCATATGTTCTATAAAACTAGATATATGTTATTAATACTTCAAATCTGTCTTAGATCTAAGAAAAGCAACTATGGAACTATAATGACACCATCTGTAAAGAGGAAGAAGACACCTATTGTTACATGGGCTCTGTGGAGAGCTTTTGGGCACACATTCTTCTTTGGTTCTGCCATGAAACTCCTAGGGGACATGTGCGCTTTTATACAGCCTCAAATATTACGGTAACTGACATATAGTTTAAATCTCTTTCTGTTGGGTCTTTACGCAATCCTATTTAATTACACAAAAATATCACTAAGTGATAACAATGTTTAGCTTTAGAGGATTAAAGCATTTAAATAGTTAAAAAATAATACTAATGTAGAATTCTAAAATCATTACCACTTGTTTAAGTTATATTGTTTGAAAATTAAAATAGAACTATGTAACTTTATACTGCCCTATTATTCATGATATTACATATTAAAAAATTAAAAATATATTTAAAATGATACAATTACTACAAAAACATAACTGTTGTACAAAGGTAAGATAACTGATATAAAACAGTTAAACTGCTATAGAAATCAAAATTTCTAACCTCTTAAATGCTATAGAAATCACAATTTCTAACCTATTAACTGCTATAGAAATCACAATTTAGGTCAAAATAATAAAAACAATTTTGTGGAAAATGTGAGTATAATTGTGTGAGACATATGAACAAAACACCAAAACTGAAATTGACTACAACCCAGATACAAAGATTAGTATTTCATCTACATCTATTAATTTAAGAAACATTTTCCATTAATAAAATTTTATAAACAATTGATATGAACAATTTGTACACTTTTTGAACATTAAAGTTTCTGAAATATATCTTTTATGTATAAAGACAGCCTTTTTGGTAGTCGGTTTCTATTTTCAACCAGGACTATCACTCAAATATGTAATTTTTAATATCAGTACTAAAAATAATATAATTGATAGACTGACTGTTTCCAATCTTTATGTACTAAATTCCAAATTTTACA